>OX421944.2:10726573-13226573 GCA_949128155.2 Xanthia icteritia | reverse complement strand
GAGATGTCAGCAGAAGTGAAGGGGTCCGTTAGGACCGATGCCTGCCGGGGTTGCGGGAAAGTCCGAAAGGGATACCGTGGCCCCTGGCAACGTACAGGCAACGGAAGGAACACGGGTGGGTTTTAGTCAGTAAGAGTCTGACACGCCCTCCCGCTCCACCCAGAGCGGGAGAAGTTATTTGATAATTTCCCACCCAAAAAAAAAAAAAAAAAAAAAAAAAGGTCTTGTTTGGAAGCCCAGTGATTCACCATTATGCAGAATAAATAAAAAAAACTGTTCAGATATTTAAGAAAATTGTTTCTATGTTGTGTGTAAATCACTCTTTGGCTTTGTGTGGTTGATTAAGGGCAAAAATATGTAAAACAGCGTTACAAAATATTGTGCAAATAAGGCAACACGCTGCATCCTGCACAGACATTAACCAGAGATGCGTAATTATTTCATTTTACTTTTCTTTTAGCTATGGTCAGATAGAGCTTACTCTTTGAAAAGCCTACCTAGATATATTTAAATGTTCTGACTTAACTTTGTATTACACAAAGTTGATAACGTAAATTCAGAGTCAGTGACGGGTGTTGCGAGTTTGAAATCCTTATCCTAACTATTATGGGCGTCGGGAATCGCAGGCCGATTCCCGGCCACCGTAGGCGCGGGCTTGCGGACGGTGAGCAATGGGTAGCTCGCCGTCCGATAAGGACCAGGCCCGGGTCGACGGCGCGTTGTGTTCCACGCGCGCCTCAAAGAGATGTCAGCACAACGGAAGGGGTCCGATAGGACCGATGCCTGCCGGGGTTGCGGGAAAGTCCGAAAGGGATACCGTGGCCCCTGGCAACGTAAAGGCAACGGAAGGAACACGGGTGGGTTTTAGTCAGTAAGAGTCTGACACGCCCTCCCACTCCACCCAGAGCGGGAGAAGTTATTTTGATAATTTCCCACCCAAAAAAAAAAAAAAAATCCTATTATATAATATTATAAATGCGAAAGTGAGTTTGTTTGTTGCGCATTCACGCTAAAACTGCTGAATGGATTTGGATGAAATTTGGCACATGGGTAGACAGACAATGACCTGGGTAACATAGGATACTTTTTCTCCCAATATTCCGACGGGATCGAGACTTGTGAGGGTAAAAACGCGGGGCGTAGCTTGTCTATAATAATTTTGAATAAAGATGTGGAACGAACAGTCATAATTGTTGCTTGAAATAACTCTCGTATAATTTGTCACAATTTTTTTTTCCTGTGCTGTCTTCAATGGTCATTAAAAACTGCAAGGATCATCATCTTAATGCCCTCGTCCCATGATAATTTGAGTCGCTAAATGTTTCCCTATCAATCGTTAGACAATCGTTCTCTATCTTTTTGTTGCATAAAATTAAGCAAATTTAAAAAAAAACGATATTAAATACTGAAAGCATTCTATTTTACCCTTAGATTCTGAGTAATGACTGTAGGCATCGTGACTACTCTAATATCGTCAAAATTTCAATAAGCGCCAAGAAAAATTGTTTTATTAATGCTCAGGCGCAAAAACTGGCATTAGTGAGTCATCGCGGATGTCACCGGGAGAAAACGGGAAAATACGCAATGTTATTAAACCCACTTCATTTCAAAATTAGAACGTTCAGTCTCGATTCATCCCGCGCGGCGCGTGCGCCGACTCGCGGTCCGTTGACGTTTGAATCGGAAACTATCATTCAAGAAATTAATATTATAGTTAGGACATAATATTATTTGAACGAATGTGACAAGTTTATCCGTAGATCATAATCATGTAAACTTTTTTTTTAAATGTGCGACAGTAATTGACGTTACGTGAAATTTGGCAAGAGTGGTTTCCTTCAAAACTGTGTTTGACACCCGTTAACAAAGCATTGATTTGTATGTGAACTGTAATCAATCTGCAATTTGTTCAAATGCTTTTCTTCTCGCTTTTATAAATTATCACATCCCTCGTATATTTTTCAGTTTTTTTTCTTCTAAATACTGTTCTCTTAAGAGCCTTTATTGTGAAAAGTGGTTCTCCCTAGAGGAAACGAAAAAAGGAATAACTTACTTTTTAAACTTTTAAAGCTTTTATGAGTTAAGATCACAACAAAAATATTTTTAACACTCAAGGGAATTGATTATCCTTCTTTTAGAAAAAGTTTTTCTGTTTATTTTTGGTAACTTCGTTTAGATTTTTTCGGTTAAAGTAAGTAAGCATCAATTATCGGAATTGTAAGCAGAAATAAATCAAATTTCAAGTGTCTGTTTGTATTGTCGAAATAACTTATCAACTTATAATGAGGTTTTTACTAAATGTAAATGCAGATATACGATACTTATAAAAAAAATCAATTTTTAATTTTTTTGTCTGTCTGTTTGTTCCGGCTAATCTCCGAAACGGCTTGACCGATTATGACGGGTCTTTTACTGGAAGATAGCTTCTAAGGCTCACTATTATTTTAAAAAAGAATAAGGATCTACGCGGTCAGCAGCTAGTGATTAATAATCATTGACTAAATGTTCTTCTGTTAGCCAATAAAAATTATTCGAGCTTGTTGATCAACGTTACATTGGCAGTGTTTACTAAATAACATCTCTAGCACACAATTGGATATTGTCATCAGTTATTGTAATCACTTTGTGCCGAATGCTAATGTTTTCAAAATCTGTTCACTGTGAACTTTGACAGGCTGCAACCGTCTGTGGAGGTATGTTATAGGTACCTAGTTCTGCCTTTCTATATGTATGAATTTCAACTTAGCAAAATATTAGTCTTAAAAGCTTTACATATTTACTTGCGGGTTCTTTTGTTTTGTGGTTTATTTCTGTCACTCAACCTCAGTCCATTTACACGATGCAAGTTTCTTGTCTGTGGCACGCAATAAAATTGAAGTAACATAATAGGACTTGCATCTCCTAAACACTGTTAAAGTGCAGGCCACACTGGGAATTAAGCTAAGTTCGTTTAACTTCGCTCATGTAGCTATCGCGTCTTTTCATATTGTTGTGAACCGAAATACGCAGACATTGTGGTAGCTACATGAGCGAAGCCAAAGGGTGCAACTTTTATTGTTGCTTCAACTTATGATATACCACAGGTAATTAAATGGCACCGTGTGAATCAATCAGGCTTAATAGTACAGTACTGGACGTATTTCCTATCGTAAACGAAGCAAAAGGAGTATGTAAGGAGCGGAGCAGGTAGCGTTCTATAGTTCTACCTACTCCCATGGGGAGGCGTGAATATATATGTCTGCACTTATTTCCATGTCTAAGTCAATGCTTTTCCTAAGTTTTGGAATACGTACACACGGCTACGTATCAATGTATACATTTCCAGTATGACCTCTCATTGTACGGAAATCCTATACAATGCGAGATCAGCATGAACTGGAAATGTATAGCTTGATGTGTAGTCGTGTGTACCACTTCGTTTTACGCCGTCTGAAGCGTGTATCATGAAACTACTTAACCAAAATAAAATGGAAGATTAATTTAACCTACATTATAATGCAGTAACAGTAAAAAAAGATACGCATTTATAATATCGAACAAATAACTTGTAGTAAATGAATATTTATTAGAACTACTCCTCAATGTCTGAATTTAATTAAGTTTAGTCCATAAATAAGACGTTCTACATGATTTATTTATCTACTCTTTTGGATTCCCATTTATATTTAAATCTTAAGCTAAAGGAGCTAAGGCACTTAATGTATCATCAGGATGTTTTCAACTGTCAGGAATTAAAATAGATACCTATGAGAAGATTTAATTTTAAAGTCACTGGCCAGTGTTATTTTAAAGTCCAAAGAAGGCAGATTTTTATGAGTATTTTTTTTTAAATTTCTTGTTACCTGGTTAAATAGAACCACTGAGAAATAAAATAAAATAAACCCTTAGATTTGCAATAGGTGGCGCTTTATACGGACGTTTGATATACCGAAGCAGCGGCAGCATCGAGCGCTACTCTGACAGACATTCTATTAAATAGTTCCAGGGAGCAGACTATAAGTGTTGATATCCCTCTTTTAGTGCATGTAGTGGCTTCTAAATAGATGGTCGGGAGCGATGACACCGTGCCGAGTGTACCGACCATAGTTTTGTTGCATGACATTAACGTTTTTGGTTGTAACGTCTGGACTGCGTCTGATTTATTTCAGACGCCTTCATAAATGGCAACGGGTACAAATTCGTTCGTGGTTCACATGAGTTGGTTTGACTAATCTTATAAACACAATACGTTCATGTTCGTTATATTTCACGTTTTTACTACAGGTCGTAAGAAAAGACTTACACGTGTAAAGTCAACAACACAGTTGCAAAATAAACAAAATAATGTTAATGGCGGGGTAAAATTAAATACAAAGTATTTCCATAAGGCTGAACATAGCTTATGTGAGCTGAGAGGTATAAACATGCGCGAGCTCCCTCGGTGACCCTTATCACCTACCTTTCCCCACCTGTGGACAGCCCCCGCTAAAATTTGCTACCAGTTTTTTAAATGTCTAAACATTTTCATTTTGTGTTATCTACGTAACTGGAAAAAAAGCAATAAGCAACGAACAATATATGTTCTTTGCGTCTGACACACGTTGGAAAAGTGTGCCCTTAAAAAATATAACGTTATTTTTCGATTATACAGAATTTTTAATTTTCCTGGCCTGTGTTAGAAAAATGTTTACATTGCTTTGTACGACTGCGGAGCTTCCAAAAATAACTTCTTTACCTAGCGCCACAAGGCTCATTTTTCACGATCGTCACGTGGATGCGTGCAGCGGTCAGATGATTGCAGATTGAAATTAGATACCCAATACGCCCACTCGTCGACAGACTTAAATCATTATTCTACTTTTGCTGTCGCACTGAAAGTTAAACATACATATTTATGTCGCTTGAATAATAAACAAAGTTATTCAATCAGTGCAAACATAACTCTGGGAACAATGGAGTGCGGTCGTCTCAACAGCGGGTTGAGGTGGAGTGCATACTCTTCCGCGTCTTCAGACGCGAACATGCCGGCCGTAGTGATCGAAGACTTGTGCGCAGACGAACAGTGCCCGGGCGCCGACAATTATCTGATAACTTTCCCGGAAGAGAACAGCGAGCCCGAATCAGCTCACGACATCAAAAAGCGGATTTCCGAAGAAATAGACATCTTAAACGAAGCTCCTAAACTTCTTAATCGTTGTTTCGAAAACCCTCTTTTCATCCCGGCCAGCGAAGTTTTAAAAGACGAGAGAAGTGACGATGGCGACAGTGAGGAACTAATGAAGAGTGAGGCAAAAAAGTTTGAGGATTATAAGTTTTGTGAGGCAGTTAACGACTTCGATATCGAGTTGGAAGCGGGGGAGGCGGTGCCGATAGTGTACCTGTCGACGACGCGGGCCGCGCGCCTTCAGAGGGCACTGCGGCTCGGCGGGTACAAAAAGGTGAGTCTCTCTTTATTACGAGTAATATCGCCACTGCTCTTTAAGAAAACATTTTTCGACGTTTTTTTTCATTGTGCCAGACTTTATTGGAGTCAAAGTTTGTGACAGCTAATTAACATTTAATTTTCTGATGAGATATTTTTGTCTGATTCGACGGGATGAAATTGAAATGTCACAAAAATAACGAGCGTTGCAGCAACACTGTGAAAACTGTTCAATTAGTGCTACATTGTGTAGGTACGTAATCCGGTGTGTTGTCCTCGTCTAGCTTGTTAATTACTGTTGTTAATATTTCATGTATGTAGGTTATAGCAGTTAGTGCGGATGGATGGTATACTTTGATCCTTTGTTTGAATATGTTTACATAATATAGCTCTATTAGCGAGCTCATTGGTGACTAACAAGTATCAAAGGAAGAATGTGTTCGCAATTTGCTTTTACTTACGTACTTTCATTTTCTCGGCATTTGCCTTAGTAACTGCTCTCTCTTTGGATGCTTCATGTACCTACTCATATAATAAAGTTTTTCTATTTAATGTTACAAATAGAGGTAGTTCAGCGACGTAGTGAGGTAGTTGGAAGCGCATCTCGTAGGTCACAGCTAAGTCGGTAATAGCTAAGTGCATCGTTGATATTTGCTTTCCTACATTTCTCTTGAACGTCCCTTTAATTAAAAGGCAGCCTTGTAAATAAAACAACAATAAATTGCTGCTACTTTAATTTCCTTTAAGGTAACAGCTTCCTTATAAAGTCTACGTATTCTTAGAAATTACACGGATGTTTGCAGTTAGGTATTTTAAAAAAAATTGCTTGCTTGGTAGAATTATAGCCAGGGTAGGAAGTAGACCCTAATAAACATATTTTTTATTACTACAGAATCTATGTAAAACAAAGTCGCTTTTCGCGTTTGGGTGTGTGACCGCGTTGTTCTTCTAAACTACGCAATTGATTTTAGTGTGGTTTTCATCATCATTTAAATAATTTATTACCATTGGTGTATGTGTATAATACGAGACTATAAAACATACACATAATAAAAAATCTCGATATTTTGTCAAGTCATAAAAACTGTGCGAATCAGGGGTGGGCTGCTAGTACAAAAATAAATCTTAATAATTGGTTTCACGTTATACCAATATTTTCAGAACATACAAAACCTTTTCTATTTCCCTAATGTTTATATTCAGCGAGTTTTCCGCGTTCTGCTTTTCCCAAAAAAAAAAGCAATTTTTGAGTGAATTGCATTTAAAATTCGAATTTCATATTGGGCAAATAAAACTCAGTGGCAAGTCGCGCGCGCGAACACTCGACGCGGACGCACACCACGATTCACGGTATGCTGTACGATTTTAATTAGTACTGTCAGAAATTCTGCACCCTACCTGCTGTATTATTCGTTTAATTTTGTTTGAAATTCGGTCTTTTCATCCCCTGTACGAATGTGTGTAGGTATTTGTAAAAAGGGGACGAGATATAAAGTAAATAAAACATATTGTAAGTACTGTTCCTAAAATCATTACCGAAATAGAAAACATCGTTCAGAACAGGTAATCGTAACTTAATACTACTGAAAGGGGTTCCTATTATAGCCTCCTAAATTCGTGAAAAAAAACCCATGCTCATTTATACGAATCACACGAGAACAATGTAGACGAGATTGGATCGAAATCAAATAAGCCTTTTCTAGTATCAACCCGAGTCTTTAACATTCATTCGGTCCGTCTGTAACGCCACTTGGGTTGCTCAATTCTATCCAATATCCTAGCGTTCAGTTCTTAAATCTCTGTAAGCCTGTTTTAAAAGAAAGATGGAATAAAACGTGAATTGGATGAGAAGGAGTTGCGTACTTAAGTAGCCGGTAAGAACTAAAACGGGAATGACTAGATAGGTCTTGTCTGGCACTAATAAATCGCAATCATCTTATCGGACGGGAACATAAATAGTTAGTAAGTTCTTAGATCTGTGTTTTTGTTGCCCTTGTTTGGACTCGATTGGTGCTTTTAATTACTTCACTGGCTCTCATTACGCGATGGAGAAATTGCAAAGATAGGCACTAGATATGGTAGTTACAATGAATCTTTACATTTATTGCTGCTTTCTAAATAGCAGCGGTAATAATTTTAGTCACATTTATACTGGAGTAAAATAAAATACGTATCAATTAAAAGTAAAAAAGAAAACACATTCACTCTGAACTCTAACTTTATAAATGCATCTCACTTAAGCAAAGAGTTCTTCACCGTAATACATTTGAACTTACATCATTATATGAATGGTCCGTTTACCGCCTTCAGAAAATTATAAATCATTTGCTAAAGATTTTAATTAATTCAGACGAGGCTTCAGAACCAAGGCTCGTTATGAAGGTTAAATTAATTTTCCAAACTATAGACGATGAATTACACGAGCATGAAAGTTAATTTCTGACAAATTGTTTCTAAACAATTGTAATTTGGGACGACAAATATAAGTTGTAGAGGGCGGATATTTGAAACATTATCGAATTGAAGTATCATTGTTTCGTCGATTTCGTAGATACAAGAGGTGCTTGAGCTCGAGTAACATACGAAAAAGAAAAGAGGCAAGATTTCTGTAAGATAATATGCCTTCACGTCGCTGTATCTTCATGGGGCGCTATGCTATTCTATAAATTAAACACGTCAGGGGAACGACATAAAGGGTTCTACTAAGAAACACTTTTGTGAAATAGGAACCAGAAACAGAATACTTTCTTTGTTTCGCAAACAATAATAATTTGCTAACTATAAGTTGGAGTTTGTTGTTGTTCTTGAATTCATGATTTATGCGAATACGATATTACATCAAACCTTTGAGGGAAATTAAATTAAAAATCCTAATTGAAGAAATATTTTTTCATTGGAGAATGAAGCTGTAGATTTATAATTTACATTCATCGGATGAGATGGCTAGCTTAACGAGGGATCAGTATTTCAGTTTTCTCATTTCTGTTATCCTGTAAGGACTTTAGGTGACTGTCACAGGTATTCTTATGATAACTAGGATCATTATCCTTCGAAGAATGCTCGATATGCAAAAAATTCCGTGTAAAGGAGAATCTACCAAAGACACAACAGTGACAGTTCTCATAGCAACAAGCCTTTCAAGTTATTTAGTTACCAACATTGTTAAACAAATTTCAAAGGCATCACAGCTTTCATTTGGAGGTACGAAAGCCACACTACAGTTAATCCCCATTCATATTACCAGAGCCGCTCCTTTCAGACTTTAATATGGCGTCTGTGGAAGTCGGCGGATGTTTTGATTAACCGAATATAAGATGCCTTGCAAGCGTAATGCTCACCTTGAATCTTGAACCAAGATTCATAAATCTTGCATCTTTATATCTTAAAAACGTGCTCATGTTTTAGCTTCTAATAGAAGTTTATGCTTTTGGCGTGAATAGAGGTTTTATTTAAATTATGGATATTGCGTCAGATTTTTGTTTAATTTTTTTTAAATTAATGATTATAAAACATTATCATTAATAAATTTGCTATGGTTTGTTCAAAATTTGGTCTGGTATTGTTTTGAATTTATTGAATCATCAGGTATAAGACTCATAATCTCATTACTTGTTTATGTTCTAGCGTTCATTATACACTCGCGGCCAAATAATACGGGTCGATGACGAAAATCTCTGTAACCTGCAAATTCATAATGGGCCATGCATGAAACTAATTTTATATTACAGATAATTTTAATATTGTATGAAATAAAACCTTAAATGATCTACAACATAATTTTAAAAAGTTAACATTTTAAAAACCTCGAATTTGGAATTTTAATTTTAAATACAATTCGCGGTTGTTCTATTTTTGATTGTTTTCTCTATTTTGTTTTCCATCTTTCAAATCAAAATGATAAAAGGCGGTCATTGACGTCTTTCAGCATCATTATTGAATTACTATCATGTCGCTAACACCAGAAGAACGTACACATATCGTCACTATGTTAGAAGAAGGCAGAAGTTAGCGAAGTACAGCAAGAATAATAGGCGTGTCACTTTCTACAGTGCAGCGAATTGTCCAACGTTTCCGAGAAACTGGGCCGAACCAAGAACCAAGAACCGGCAGACCAAGATGTACTACGGCTAGAGAGGATCGATTTATTGTTACGACCATGCTCCGGCACCTTACGGCAGTTGAACTAACAAATCAACTTCGAGAGACCAGTAGAAACGACGTAAGCGAGCGGACTGTAAGGCAGCGACTCCTTGAAGCTAATTTGATCCCACATAGACCCGCAAATGGTCCAAAACTTGAAAGGGAACATCGGGTAGCAAGATTATGTTACGCCCGCAAACACGCACAATGGGAAGACGAAGAATGGGCAAGAGTAATGTTTTCTGACGAATCTACATTTATGCTGTATACACATGATGGGCGGCGAAGAGTCTACCGACGGCCAGGGGATCGTTTTATTCCAGCATGTTTTGAGGAAAAAGTGCCGTTCGGCGGTGGATCTGTTATGGTTTGGGCTGGAATCTCTTCAGAGAGTTGCACGGAGTTAGTGCTGATAGAAAATGTTACGCTAACCAGTGTAAGATATGTGGAAGAAATTCTTAATGAGCATGTCGGCCCATATTTAATTATTATGGGTGAAAATTCAATATTTATGCATAACAACGCCAGGCCACAAACAGCTCAAATTGTAAATGAGTATTTTCAGGACGTTGGGATCAATCGCATGGACTGGCCCGCGAGAACCCCGGACCTGAATCCAATTGATCACGCTTGGGATGAGCTTGAGAGGTGTATGAAATCGAAACCCCGTCCCAGCTACACTTCGAGACCCGAAACATGCGTTAGTGGAAGAATGGACCACTATTAAAGTAGTCAATATACCTGTTGTCTAATAGGTATATTGACTACTTTTAGTTGTTGTTGTTGTGGTTGTTGTATATTTCCCAATTTTCCGACTATTTATCGATTTCAATAACTTCTTTTATATTACTTTGAGGGTAACAACAATTTGATCAGCTATTTCTTCCTTTGAAGGTATAAAAGGGAAACAGTGGATGTCTACGTCAGTTGGATCAGGAAGTTCTTATTTTACCACGTAGAGCACTGATAGAACTGTCAAAATAACGGAACGTTAGTCTAAACGATTTATGGGACACAAACAGAATGTGACGATTTTTTTTCTTTTTCATGTCAATCTGGGACTAAAAATACAGTGTGATTTGTGTAAGTGGGAGTCGGGTCTAATAGTCATCTTAGCAAGATTGTGATGGCCATAGCTTTTAGCAAACTAGTGTCTGTCTAGTACATAGTGTCATTGCTAGCATTCGTGTACCTAAATGGGGCTTTAGTGATTAATATTGGAGGGCTAAGCCTGTAATGCACTAGGAAAATTGTAGGGAAATGGCAAATGTGCCACCAATCTGAAAATGTTTTATGAAAATTGCATCATAACTTTATGCATACCATCAGCAGTACCTTTCTATTTATCATGAAGGTAATTTTTTTGACATAATATTATGTACCTATTCCCAGGTTTTGTTGTCATGTCTAGTATCGAATTTTATATTAGCCGACTGTGGGAAAACACCTTTCGTGGATCTATGTTATTATATTCGTGGTATGGACTCTAATACCGCCTGCCTCGTGCCGCAAAATGAGCGTGAACACAATAATAAAATAGTGCCACAATTTGTTCTATGAAAGTAGTTCGCAGTTAGATATAATTTATAAGACAACATGATTTATGTGCGGTATTTTTTGCTTATAATTTTCGCTTCTTGCTCATAGTTTTTCTGTTGACCTTAATTTGGTTTAGCGTGACGACCTCCATCCACGTTTTGTTCTATTAGAATAATATTATTATCAAAGATTTTTTTCACGTTCTGTATATGAATTTCAACGGAATAAAGATACAAAAAATACCTGGATATGATTTTCCCTGTTTCATTTTCCCAGAAAAACACGCCTAGAGATTTTTCAAATTGAACGTTCGCAGTAACTACTCAACAGCGGTCAACGACCCCATCCAGTTTAAAGGTAAGCCGGCTGTCTATGTCAGTCAGGCCACAGATGTACTTCATACATTTTTTTCATACTGGCAAACGGTTGGCTCAGTTCCACACGGGAAGTGTCGCGCATTCCGGAGTAAGTCGCGCGAATACTGAGTTGCTTGGCTTTTTGTATTACCCATGAATATGGGAGTATATGTCGGTTTTTGAAGGCCATCGTCATAGGTCAACGATGATTTATTATTCAGTAATAAAAACCATGTTTCCTAGTGAACATAATTAGTGTAGGTAGATTATCGGTTTATGACATTAATAAGAAAAGTTACGCTTCATTTTTAGAACTTCTTCCTTTATTCGTCGGTTAAAAATTGCGAATTATTTCCAATTTTATAGCTTTGTACCAAATGGTACCTACTAACTTAACTAAACATCTAATTTATAAAAACAATCATGTACTTATATTATATTACAATTTTAAATGTTCCAAAAATACCCAACGTCTAGACAGATCTCACTCCCACCTAAGAAATTTGATTTACCAGTACTCGTGTAATTTTCAAAGTTCACCCTGGGCGCCCCTATACCTAACAATATACGGCGCTGTCGATCTCAGGCAATTTCCTCGACGGACGCTTCCATCGATGCGGTTCGAGACATTACGACACCTACCGGCGGAAAATGGAATTCAGTTAGCGTTTCCTTCTCAAACACTTTAATTTAAACTTACAAGTAGGGGATTACTTGTGTAAGCCTCTTTTTAAGCGCGTAACAGCGTTTGTAAATTGATAGATTACGCTGATTTGTGACGGAAATTATTGTGTGAATGATTCTTGAATCTAGGCCAGCTTTGCGATTGATTCGACTCTCAAGAATAAATTTCGATAGCCAGTTTGAGTATGTTTCAAATATGTAGGTAAGTGTGTGTACCTACACAACATGCATTGACATAATTTCAAACACAATTAAGCATATAACGAGGACAGCGTTGAAAGGATATCACTACTATACTCGTTAACAAAGTCACATCATAATATCATAACACAGAGTAATGCAAAATAGGTATTGCTAAGAGTGAGTTCGCCACACAATAGTTCACCGCAGCCTCATTGCTGCTCACGATTTTCCGTTCACTCATTCAGCCAACACCACAGCTGTTGTCTATTCCCACTTTATACAACATTATGACGTCATCCTCTTGTATAAAGTGTTTCAATCAGTTTGTAGTGCGTCAATTTGTACTAGAAAATTGCTACGCTTCGACAAACTCGAGATTTGTACTTGTTGCAGTTGAAGTTTGACTGAAAATAGAAACTGCAATTTTATTTTGACTATACACGTATAAAAGCTTTTTATTTGAGTGTGTTCCACAGCACTACATAATAATTGTTTCATTTAAAAAAACTTTTATCGACGGGAATATCAAAACACTGACAATATTTCGACGTTTATTTATAGAGAATCGTATTTTTTACCATAATAATTCACCTCTGCCAATATTGTATAGCATAAACCATAAATAACTCGAGAGCTTATCGAATAGTTAGAAGAAATAACAATGGAATGATTTATCGTGCCTATCCACTTTAACCATCAATATAAAACAGCATAAGAAGTAGATACGTTACTTGAATATATCGTTTCGTAATATGACAAGTATCACGTAAGGAACACTTGGTTAAAAAACTGTATGATGAAGATTAAGAATTCACAATATGAGCTAAAATATTCAACTTTTACACTAATGTACTGAAACGAAAATACTTCGACGCTCGGGCGCCAAACTTTATATAATATAAAGTAAAGTATTTTAATCTGCGGCGCGCAAGCCCAAGTTACTATTTACATAAAAGTGATATTTCTCCTTCAATTTATTCGTCGCGACGTTTAATTAGTAAGCGTTAATAAGGGAAGTTTGTTGTTTGATTATTTACATTTTATCATCTAAGAGAGGCAACATAATTAGACGAGTTCAAGGCAAGGGACGCTACGTGAAACAAAATGTCTTATTAGGAAAAGCCGATTTGTAAGCCAATCTCATTATTATACAACTCTGAAGATTTTGTCTAATTAGATAGACGTCAGAAGAAAATTAATGCAGACCCTCAGAATAATGAATATTCTTATGGCGGACTTCAGCTGAGCTGTATATAATAATAGTAAACTAAAATAGAACTGTTTTTATTCAATCTTTTATAATTTAAACCAAGCTTTTTGCCCTCAAGTAAGACCCTCATTGGTATGCAAAACTGTAAGAGAAGTATAATGAAAATGAAATACACGTTTGGCGGAAAGACAATACAGTAATCACATAGAAAGTCAAATGAAAGCCTAAATGAGAAAATAAAACGCTCAGTAAATTGTAGCCATCGCTGCACTAGAGCTAATGTTTCTTTCATATAACACAGCAAAGAACAAATTACAGAACTAAGTTTACTAGGGAGCAAGACGAACAGACAGGTATTTTATTTTCAAGTTGAAGCTATCTAGGCACAAAACGTAACTATGTGCATGTATACAATGCAGCATTTTTGTCATAACAACGCACTACTCGGGGCACAAAAGGGGCGCCCACGTGGACCGGCGCCTAATTGGACTGCACATGGAGGTGAAATTCACGTGTTGTTGTTTGTCTTTGTGTACAGCATGTTACGCAAGTGTAAATTAATATTGAAGCGGGGTTTGTGTCAATGGACTTTGTATCTGTTGAACATAATGTAAGGGTCATTTACAACCCGGGTCGACGGCGTGTTGTGTTCCACGCGCGCCTCAAAGAGATGTCAGCAACTGAAGGGGTCCGATAGGACCGATGCCTGCAGAGGTTGCGGGAAAGTCCGAAAGGGATACCGTGGCCCCTGGCAACGTACAGGCAACTGATGGAACACGGGTGGGTTTTAGTCACTAGGAGTCTGACACGCCCTCCCGCTCCGCCCAGAGTAGGAGAAGTTATTTGAAAACTTCACAAAAAAAAAGGGTAATTTACAAACAAACAATCAACCATTCTATCAGCGATTTGCCTTACTACGGAGACAATCCTGACATAACTTTGACAAAGCTACATTTGAAATAACAGAAGGTAGAATAGATATTAGAAAAGGGAGTACCTGAAACGCTCACCCGAAACCCCGAAATCCCGCTCACTGCCGTGTCTGGTACTTTCAAAACGCTGTTTCTAAGAGTTAAGACCGACTACATTCACAACTTTATAGTTTTTCCAGAAATCTAAAATTTAACTAGGAACTTACGCAGTTCCTAGCTTAATTTTAGTTTTGAGAAAGTGACAATGCGTAAGTAACGATAACTTATAAACCCACAACAGCAGTCTGTGACTCATATCCCTCGTGACTTCTAAAGAACGCGTGGGAACATAACAATCCTTTAGGTCTACCTCATTCTTAGAATCCTCAGTTTCTCAATAGAAATACCTAAATAATACACAAAATGTTTATTATTTAGGTATTCCTATCCTACCTACAGCCTTTTTTTTCCTATGAATTTCATTGATCATGATAAATATGAACGGATATAAGAAAAGAGACGGATTAAATAAAAGATGGGTAGATATTATGAAATGAAAGATTATATGGCTAGGAAGGATGAGAACACTAAAATGACGGCTGATAGAGATGTTTTAGAGGTATAAGGAACAGGGTGTAAAGTTCACTCATCCACCATAGAAAAGGAAGGATCCTTCGACCAGACTGGTGACGTGTCTGGCGGGCAACTGCCCGATGGTTGTTGTCGGATAGTCATATATATGTCGTTCGCGCGGTAAACTCTAATTGCGCGATGCAGGATTTGTGTGACGTCAGGATTTTGTGTGACGTCAGGTCTTTGATGCGTAGTTCGCATCAAAGACCGTAGATGCCGCCACAATGTATCCATTGAAGGAATTGGGGCAGGAAGATGATAACTTTGTCAATTAATGAGATTTAATTTATTAAACCTGTTTTCCCATCACTGGCCGTCAGGAAAGAAATAAGAAAGGAAGCAGGACAAAGAAACTATGAACGGTTAGTGTGAAAGATGATTTGATTAAAAAGAAAGGAAAGAATAAGATGACGACTGTCAGAAATATACCTTTAAATGAAAAAGAGGTATTCGCCAATAAATACAATAGAGGCAGGAAGATAACTTTGTTGATACGGTCTAATTTCCACACCCTATTTTTCCCATAGATTATCTTACTAATGACATGACAGAAAATGAATCTATGCCAAAGACTAATGATAGTAACATAGTCATTATAATTCCGGATATTGCTAAGGTGTCCGGCGGGTATCGGTGCCGGAAATCGGTGGGTTTCTATGGGCATGCCGACATGTCGATTAGATTTGACCTCAATCGTTCAAATGCCTTTGATAGACTTATTTAAATGGAGTGCTTACTTTTATGGCGGTGCTGTAAACCCATGGTTTTTTATGTTTCTTATCTGAGATTTTTTGGAGTTATTTCATCATCATCATTTCAGCCGAAAGACGTCTAGTGTCGCTCTCCCCCAAGCGCCGCCACATCGACCCTCCTGTCGAGTCATTATTTAACCACAATATCTATCTTTTTTATACCAAGCTAAGCAAAAGTTTTTTTTTCTGCTGTATTTAATTTTGAAATAAACACCTTTCTTATTGGAATATAATAGGTACTTCTTATATTATTTAGTTCTTTGAAAACTTACTTTAACAAGCGTCCTCTAATGTAGTTGCTAAAACAATGAAACCTTTATAAGTAATGTTTTTGTTGTATCAAACTTAATTGACAACAGATTCCATTTCCATATTTTTGGAAAAAACCTTTGTTTATATTCACTGTTGGCAATATTCCCGTTATTATTCTCAAAGTGATATTATTGAGATTGGCAACAATTTCATAAGCACCTTTTTCAGTACAATTGAGTTTATTTTTCATTTGCCCCGACTGTGGACCAATATTCTGCGAATTTCGTTTTAATTTTGTTCCTGGCAGAATTTCAAATGATAGTATTGGCAAAATACCTGCTATTGAAGTTTTATTTAATCGTTGTTGATATTGGCGAGATGGCTGGAATAATGAGTCGTTAATAAGAAGTTAAATCTTTTTACTATTTATACTTACCTAATATTTTATGATAAACCTCTAATTTTTTGGTGTTTGTTTTCTCGCTGCTGCGTAATTTTCTAACGAATTGGGCTATTCGGAATCGACATCAAAATGGCACACTACAATATTACTACACTACCTAACCGTCAGTCCACCTGCCGATATTGTAGCCACTACTAGATAATATGTCTATCCGCACAATTCGTGGCAGGCATGTAGCGGATGTCCATATCCAGCGGCAGATCAAACGGGTAGATATGATTCGAGAGCGATGATCGTCTATTATTGAGTGACATGAAGTGCGTACGAGGAGTGGAGTCCGCGGCCAAGTACTGAAATAACTCCGTATTAAATTAGAACGAGGTATATTTACCTGAGTTTTAGTCTTTAGGAGCGGAGGGATTTTGTCTAAATAAGAAATGACAAGATACTTCGTTATTGAGTCCTACATAATGAAATGTGAACTTTTTATTTTACTAAAAGACAGCCTGAATTAAAGTTTTCAACAAAGAAATTACATAAATTATACTTTTCTTGTATATTTACTAATAGTTATAGTACCATAACACCTTCAACGTTATACGTTCAACATTTTGACCCCCTGAATAATAATTATCCAAAGATGCAGCCACCTACAAAGATATGTTACAAACGTCATAACGACCTGGCTATCGCGATGAAGTTCTGTCTTTCAACATAGCGATAAGTTTGAGATCACTTTGTGAAAGTAGCTAGTTATCTCGGTAGTCGCTGTCGTGGCCGGTCTTATCGAACCGAATAGTTCTGCTATCTATTGATAACTAGTCTTGTTGGTGAGATAAAGTCAGTCAGCTGACAAGGAATGTAGATAGTAGGGAGCAAGGAAAGGTCTTTATAAGGTAAGATCAAAGCTTAATTAATTGTGATGGCTTTTAGTAGATATTACAAAAAAATCATACTACTTTTTTTTATATTGTCATCTACACGTATAGAAAAAGAACCAAATCACCATGGTTATTATCCAAATCCCAAACTTCGAGCTTAAAAAGATACAGCTGAATAACAATATTTTAATACGAGGTGAAAATGTAAATATCCTAAAGTTAGAAGTTAGAAGTTTAATTAAAAGTTAGAAGTAAAAAATCTAAAGTTAGTTAGTAATCTAAATTTAATTGACAGCTCTCTTCTTCCTTGTTTTTCTTTAATATTGGGGTTTATTTATAAACTTTGCTTAGAGTTAAGTAATGATTAGCTACTTTTTAACCACAGATTTTTGACGTTTAAACATCTCTTAACTTTAAGCAACGTTTATAAATGAAGGGGAATATTTTTAGTTTTGTACCAGAAATCACGTCAATACATTATGCTCAGTATCTTCACATATACTTATATACTTATTGCATTAATCTCAATGTTAATCCACTTTCGTTCGAGGGTCCCCAAACACCATCCATCAATGACAGTGGAAAAAATTAGCACCCTTATAAAAGGACGACGCTTGCTTTATACTGAGAATGTTATATCGTCAGAAATATCCCGATATTTTGGTGAAAATTGACCCAATTCGCTTTCTGATATTCATCTTGGGCTAAATTGAGGTAAACGATAAGAATATCTAGGGTTTAAAATATGGGAGGTCCCCTAGGACTGGCATTTCTAGGCTTCATATTTTAGAAGTAGAATATTTTGAAAGAAAAGAAAGAAAAAAGAGAAAAAGAAAAATAAAGATTTTAATGTTGACATTGGTGAAGGAAAACATCGTGAGGAAACCTGGACTTATAATTAACTATACTCCGTTTGAAATAAGATTAGACATTTAAACAAACCTTTTTCACAGTCCGTTCAACCAATTCTGACTTCTATACCGTAGGCATAAGGATGGCATTAAAAGCAAAAAAGTGGTTACAATATCAACTGTTTACTGCAGCTGCCATTTGTCATGCCACCAACGTAATAGAAGGCAAAATCAGTTGAACGAACAGTAAAAACGGTTTAGTTAAATGTCTAATCTTATTTCAAATGGAGTACAGCTTTACTCGACCCGGCTTCGCACGGGTAGCACTAAGTACTCTACGGCACATCTACCTATCCTACTTACCATACATACATACATGCTACCTACCTACGTACATATCTACATACATACCACATACACATACTACATACCTACCTCCTACCTACTAAAACCATCGTTGCATTATTGCCTTTCAAATGAAATCGGTTTGGGGCACATTCGGTTGGATGGTTTCAAATCCTATAACGGACATAGGTAGTTTTTTTTTGTGTTTTATATACAAAGAAATAAGTCTAAAATCGCCAACCCGTCTTGAGCGAGCGTGGTGATCAATGCTCGTGCCTTCTCTGTATGAGAAGAGGCTTTTGCCCTGCAGTGGGACAGTAATAGGCTCGTAACTAATTAGGTCTATTATACATAGGAGCGAATGATTTCCAATAAAAAAATCATATTAATGTCTTTCCGGACTTACTACTCTTACTAGATAAATACGGTTACTTATTCTAAGAGGAAAATATAGACAACACGGAAGCCGACAGTTATTGATTAAAACATTGCAATGGCCAACATTAATTAACAGAGTTAAATTACCATGCAAGGAAATGCAAATGGTGTTATTTAAGCAATATTCATGTTGTTTGAAGGCAAACTAAACATTTAAAAAACATAATTCAAGGACAGCCAGCACAATATTTTCACCTCACAGTATTAAAAAATATTACGTTCTTAAATAAAATATTACAAAGCATAAAGACTTTTTAGCCGGTATTATAATTTTATTATACCCGTAATCTTTGCCGTCAGCTTCCTTGGGGTATAAGGATGAAGTTAATTCTTATTTCCAACTGGATATAAATCCTAATTTAGCGGAAATTCCAAATGATGGCAACTACCATTAAATCCAAAAAACAATGTTTCACACTTTTTCTGAGAAATAGTTAAACTATCTGCAATAAACTTCGATCAAAAGGTATAAAACCACCTGTGACTATTTATTAGGCGCGGATGTGACAATTTTAGAATTCTCCTCAAGATGGCCTAGATAACCATGTTTTCCTAGTACCGAGATTGGAATCGAATGGAATGGGCAGAGCGATTGATTACATACGTGCAGAATACGTTCTCAGTCCGAATTCTCGGTTTTGTATCGAAGGTATTCTATTGGCAGGCCTATCTATATATTCCTCTGCTTCCCAATTTACTGTTCTATTTCTCGCTCAATACTCGCAACTAGAACGGCGACTGATCCCCTGGGTGCTGCGGGTTTTCAACCATGAAACAAGTTACCTGCAACCAACGAGAAATTTTTCATACCGTCCGTTACTGAAAATTTACTGGATGTCGCTCGAAAAAGAAACTTTTCTTAATTTAATTTATATGAAAAATGCTTCAATTTTGTCCAACGAGACACTAATGACAAGAGACCTCTTAGTACAAAGTATATATTAATCTGATGAAGAAGTTTTACTACCACTTGGCTTGGTAGTTATTTAGAGCGTAAAATTAAAAAATAAATAAGTAAGTGAATTTAAGCAAAGCTGACAAAACATTTTTTTAATAAAATTAATGTGACTTTCTAACTAAAGCTTAAACTGCAGTGAATATTCAGTTAAAAAAAAACAATTAATTATGTTGTGTTAAAAATTAATTAATGTTAATTTCTTAATTTTAAGTAAATTTTGATACGCAGCACTTTCTACTGCTAAATACACGAAAAAAATATTAAAAGAAAGTTATTTAATGTTAATGTACCTACATTAAAATAACTTACCTACTTACTTACATGGTTAATATTAAATATATAATGCTTAAAACTCGACCTGAGAATGTATATTTATGAGCACTTAGAGAAATAATAATATCCATCTAGATTTTAGCAATAATAACTAACACCTAGACTAGCTACACTGCTGCTGACAGCTACCAACAAAGAGAATAACACATTGCAGTAATCAATCACTTCATTATTTGTAATCAGGGAGACTACTCTCTCTCTCTCTCTGTCTACTCTCATAAGTTTTTCTTTTTCCAGAGAAACGCGTGAAACAATTAAGTATCCACTAATGACTAACAACATCAATCTAATCTTCCCCGTTTTCTTGCTCCCCAATTACCTTTTTTCTTTTGACGTCACACCCAACGAACCGCGGCCGAGAACAAACTAATTAATTTTTACTCATTTACAAGTCGTTTACTTTTAGTGTTCTTTGAATGGCATTGAAAAATTATGCGGCAATTTTTCTCGCTTGTACAAGATAATTGTGATCCATGATAATTGTTCTAATTTGTTATTTTTTTGTTGCAGGTATGTTGTTAAAGGTGTAATGATTGGCCTTTGATATGCAATAATAGGAGTAATAAAATCATCAGAGTGACAAGGACAGGTAATTAGCAGTTAAGAGGATAATTTATTACATGCTTTTTGTTCAATCTTTGTTCTGTAATGGATTAAGCCTTTACATGCAAAGTTCTCTCAAGCCGGTACAGTGCCCAGCTGTATCAAACTACAGTCGTATTAATTAATTTGTTTAAAAACAAAGTTCATTTGCTAACGTCAACTTAGAGCCAGAATATCTGAGTAACTCCATTAGGGCACCGCTAAGCAACGAGTCTCGGTTGCCAGATGAAACCACTTGACCAAGTTTCCTGCTCCAACTTGCTAAGTTACAACGATCTATGTGAATTAGAATGGGTCATAGTCATGCTTAGGGCATTATCGTCGGTTAATCCTTAGAGCCCAAGATGGGTGTACCTGAAGTCATCACAACGGGGTCGTCGACCCTTCAGGTCCCTTCATGCAAAACGTAGATGAGTGAACGTTTAGTTAATTAGGTTTAAGTTTGGTCGTACCTTGCGAAGTAATGGTCGGTTGGCCAGTTCGGTCAAGTTTGTGTGTGACCGTCATACATGTTTGACGTGGAGTGGCATACAGTTTCAGAGTTTCAATACAGTTATTAACAGAAATGGAATTCCATTAATTATTGTGTTAGACTTACGAAGTAGTTAGTTACTTATATTCGTGAGTGGTACATTTATTCTACGAATCTGTAAAGCCCCATTTACAGGATGCAAATTTCTTGTCTGTGGCATATAAAACAATTGAAGAAAATCATTTTTTAGCATAATTTCGTCTGAATTCTAAACTAACATAATAATTTTTTCTTTCTAAAGCTTTTTGCATCTTTAAACTCAGTCTAATTTGTTAGATCATAAACTCCTAATTGTTTCAACAACTTGTACATAAACTCACATCTGCGTTATATCGCATAGTTTTATTAAGCTTTTAGTGTGGCAGAGAAACTTAAATGCGCTAATTAAACTAACTAATGTATTAAATGAGCCGTCGCCATCTTTAATGCACGGTGACTGACTTTTAATTGTAATAAAGCGCGCTTCTCGCTCCCGGCGAAGTTTCACGAGAGACGTTTTAGAGTCATACATCTTACTTCATACGTATGGAGACAACTCGATTACGTACTAAGCTGAGAAGTTGTAGTGATACGACGGGACTGAAGTTACTCTGGAATCCTTAGTTTAAGAACTATTTAAAGTTCAGCTTTGAAAGTTCTTATTACAATCCTTCTCAGATCCATTATTGTGAAACATTATTTCGAACTAAGTTAAAACTATTTCCAGCAATAATGTACATAACGCTCGGAAGGTTATTTAAATTCTAATTAACTTTTGGGCCGTCATACGACAAAATTTCTAGTGTGCCGTGTCATGGATGTGACACCGACATTGTACGGACCAAAAATTTCATTCCGCGTATGACCGCCCCGGAATCCCGCGGCCCACAATGTTGAACAGAACATTTTCCTGGTGAAAATTCAATGCAAAACGGACCCAATACAGACGTTTTCATATTTTTCTGTCAACCAAGTTTGACAATTGAGTTACGGCTCGCGATTGTTATTTTCAAATCGTTTGTTCGTAAAGAGTGCATGTTTTCAAGTTTCATTGTAAGTAGGTTATTATTACCATATTATTATGCGTGTTCAACTGGTTATAAAAGAGAAAATATTACGTTTGTGTAAAGTAGCATTTAAGCTCGCGGATTCCAAGAATCACAGTTGGAAAAAAGTATTTAACTGCCATTGCTATCTCTACTGCGTCATTTTAAATTCAAATGTAAAACTGCGCAAACCTTCTAATTAAAAATAATTTTCTTTTGTATGAAACTTTTCCGGTACTTTATTTAAAACCCAGATGGTGTTAAAGTCATTCGTCGGCCAGGTAAATGCGGCCTCCATAACAATAGGACCTCTAAACAGTGGGACCGCCATCCCTCACATATGTTAATCTATTCCGGCGCAGATATATTTAATCCTTTACAGAGTGTTGCTTTACCAGGGATTACTCAGGATTTTGTTAATTTCGTCGTTCATTACGCTACTAAGATACACGTAAGTGCGTCGTGTAAACCTTTGATAGACATTTAATTCACGCTATGTTTACATACGTACATACATTATTTAAGTCTCAGGGATGACGTCACTGGAGAGCTTATCTATATACATTTAAAAACTAAAGTCGCTTTTCGTGACTGTCTGTGTGACTGGGTTGTTATTCTAACCTACGCAATGGATTTTCATGCGGTCTTCACCATAATTTAGAAAATGTAATTCCGAAGGTTTGTGTGTGTAAAACATTAATCTAAACTATAACATGTACTATCGAGGAACTTCATATCTAAGCAGTTCGAAAACAAAATCCCTAGGACACGATGACCACATCTGTTACCGCCCCGGTTCTATAACCGCCGAGCGTTGCAAGCAAAAATAGTCTGTACGATGTATAGATATGAAGTTATTCGATGTTACTATCTCGATGTTTTGTCACTTGTAAATTCTGAGCGAAGCAGGGGCGATTCGCTAGTGTTTTCTAAGTGGTCGGCTAAAGGCTGTGTTGATTGATTGAAATAGGTATTATTTGGTTTTCATTTCACTAATGTAAAATTTGGAAGTGTTTGTTTATCAATCACGCCCAAACGCTGATTTATAATACAGTAAGTCGTATCGAAGTCATGAATCGTTTCTTGAAAGTTTTCACGCTCGTGCAGAAGTAAAAATTCAAAGAAAGAATATCAAGTTTTTTTATATTATTTTAATAAATTAGGAAGTAATTGGAGTATCTTGGAGATACGTAATTTCCTTGTGCGTGATATTCAATACTTTTAATTATCTTTAAGTAAAATTGTTCTTGTAATTTCTATATAGGTTTATTGCTATTGTTTCAACAATTCCCGGTTATATCTTTGCAGACATGGAAAACACTTTACACAACTTTTTTTTTTTTTTTTTTGGGTGGGAAATTATCAAATAACTTCTCCCGCTCTGGGTGGAGCGGGAGGGCGTGTCAGACTCTTACTGACTAAAACCCACCCGTGTTCCTTCCGTTGCCTTTACGTTGCCAGGGGCCACGGTATCCCTTTCGGACTTTCCCGCAACCCCGGCAGGCATTGGTCCTATCGGACCCCTTCACTTGCTGACATCTCTTTGAGGCGCGCGTGGAACACAACGCGCCGTCGACCCGGGCCTGGTCCTTATCGGACGGCGAGCTACCCATTGCTCACCGTCCGCAAGCCCGCGCCTACGGTGGCCGGGAATCGGCCTGCGATTCCCGACGCCCAGGGCGTCTCCTGCGGCGGCTAGGGGCGTGAGGGCGCGAAATTTGCCTCTCCCTCACGCGTTCTGCCTCCTCCTTCGTGAGCATTACTGCTTCGCAGAAGGAGGTGACGGCCTCCCATGCCCTCTCGCTCCGTACCATGGCCTGGACTAGGGCCGGACGCGAGAGATCCCCGCCGCCGATCGCCTCCACGAGGACACGGCGATGCTCTGCCCAAGCCGGACAGACCTCCACCGTACACTTTACACAACTAAATTGAAATATTTTTTATGGATCATGCAATAAAAATAATAAAGTTTCACAGCTCCGCGAGTACGATCAATCAATCATAGACAGATATTCATAGAACGTATCTTTTTTTATTGAGCGTTTTATTTATGGCGAGGGGTATTTTCGGTTCCTTAATAGTCCCTACAGGCATACACATAATATACTTAGATTTAGCTAAGGAAGTGGCAGTGTCTGAATGAATTTCTGCGCATAATTGTGGAAAATGGCTTGTGATTGGGTAAACATTGCCACCCCTATGGTAAAGGACGTAAAACCGTAATGGTAACCTGTGCCGAGAATCGTAAAAACGATAACCGAAAGATTCTTCAAAACTTTTAGTGTTACAAATAATATTGTTTTAATTCGGACCATACAGTTAAAACTGCATGCATGTGCATGCATGCAGTTTTTATTTGTGTGCACAAATCTACCTTTATTTACAATCAATATAAGATATACAATAGGTTTGCATGGTCTTAAAATAATATTCGAAAACAGGATCTACATGTCGTCATTTATGGCGTACAATTTTTTTTTGGCCAATTTAACCAGTCGAATTTATAAATAACAAAAAAACAAAAATTTCGCGCGCAGTCATTTAAAAAGATAATCTATAAAAAAAAGTAACTTTAAAACTACAAATTGTTACAGTTTTGAGATCGAAGTATAAAGCTTCGTGCATACCAGCGCGATGCGACCCCGGTTATTGTTATACCGTGAAGTTTTCTTAAAAATTGTATTGTTCGAATCGCGTCGCGCCGTCGCGTCGAACTAGTCTGCACGAGGCTTAAAGCGAATATAATAAGCCCAGTTTGGTATAGTAGCCTCGGATGCTGTTTTGTCACCGCAAGGCACTAGATGCAGTTCTCTTTCGACCCATCTCAACCCAAAGAAGAACAAACGGTCTAGACGCATTTTCAAAATCACAACCCACCATACCTACCCAACAAAGGTTTACAAAGGCAGTGAACGTTCGATCACGTCAACCGTCATCTATCTAAACGAGATGTGATTGTAGTCAAACACACGCCATCAATCGAGCTCACACTCCTGCGGCGGTTCGATGTGGCGTGTAAATCACCCAGATTACCCCGCACAATATCATGGAGGAACTGTGGAGGAAACAAGTATATTTGTTGGAAGGTGTGATGACAACTGAATGCGGGAACAACACCATTTTATCAACAGAGTAATGTTGATAAAATGGTGTTGTTCCCGCTTGGATTGATTTCACTTCTTTAGGATTGAAGAAGTTATAATACCTGTCTATAAACTGTGGTGTAATAACTTTGTCTTATCCAGAGAATGAATGAGAATTGAACACCGTGTGTTGACGTTTAGAGGTCGCTTGATTTTCCAAAAGTTTTTCTACACCAGAAACAGCGGTGCTCAAACGTTTCTCTTAAAAAATGTTCTATCGGTTGATAGTTTTTTTTTAACTAAGTAGTTTAACTCTTCCCTGTTTGGCCTGCCCTTGAACGGTGCAATCTTGACCTTTAGAAGGAATAACAGATTATGATTATGCCCTTCAGTGGTAAATTGGTCATGTATCAGGGAAAATAAGCCTGTACAAAAATAATCTCAATTTGTTACATACTGTTCTACTGAAACAGATCGCAGATAATTATGAATTACTTGTTTGAGAGTAGCTTACGCGTTGCTTTCTGCTTTTGAAGTTCATGCCTGTGACGTCACTTGTAGCTGTTCTAGAATACATTGAACGTTGTTGACCTTTATTCTGATCCTACTTCATTATATACGTACGTATCTTTTGCCGTCTACACTTTAGGAAAGTGGTCAAGGAATATTAATGCCTTCTACGATTTCCGGAGCTTTGAGAAAATTGTGACCTATTTTTAACCTACTTCAAAATGGAGGAGGTTCTCAATTTGACTATGTTTTTTTTATGTTTGTTACGCAAAACGCGAAATGCTTTTGATGATTCTTTTTCGTTTGGTAATACAAAAAAAATTGAACATACTTAAAAAAAAAACACTAAAAAGTGCAAAATAACTTTAATTTCGGAAGTCGGTGGCAAAAAATAATTGCCCGTATGGATTGAGTAGCCATGTCCCATATTTAAACGCGGGTACTACCAATATTTATTAGTAAATTAGCCGATTTTGTAGGCCCGATCCTTGAATTTGTAGTAAAACCCTTAAAAGGTTCAGGACGTTTAAGGTGGCTCCTCAATTCAGACGTCTGAATTGAGGAGCCACTTTAGAACTCGAAAACTAGCTGACGGATCTTTTTGAAAATTTGGTAGAATTTAGTAGTAGTTAAAAAAATAGGCAGTTGGTTTCATCACAATAAGTCTGACATTAAAAATTTACTTTGTGATATGTAATGGGAATAGGTTAAAATGGACCATGGCCTGGTGGATAGTACTTAGTAGGTATTTACACTAGGATACTTAGCTTAGTGTAAATAGCATGGCTTACTATGTAAATACAACAGCTACAACTTGATTTACATTGAGTGGTAAGCATTCACTAAGTGACCGACTTACGATATTATTATTCACTTGTCGAGCGACAAAACGTGATGATAGACCTATAAGATAGCGACACTGGAACTAAGTGGGTATTATATACATAAACAGTTTAACATTGTTATGGATTACTGGTTGTATAATAATAATAAATAATATTATGTCTAATATAAGTTTAAGTTTCTTGAATTTTAAGGACACTGAATCCTATCCCAATACTATATGCTAGGTTTTCTTGTTACTTAGGGAATGTATCCAATCTCGGACGCACCGCGACGTACGCGTCGGTGCTACCACGGACGTTACGCTTCCCACGGTGCGTTGAGCGGACTGGTGCGCGTGCGTGTGCATTATCGCGCACCGTCGGAAGCCAGCTTGAGATATATAGTCGTTTATCACTTTTGACAACAATTCCCATTATAATACTTCACTAAGTTTGAAACTATCTAACCGTCACATAGACAAATAGACCTCGTCTTTTTATTACGTGCAAGTGACATTCAACCTTAGGGAAATAGCAATTACGACTATACTTTTTCTATACCCAGAATTGGGCGGTTTTGCAAACTTGTGTATCAAAACATCCAAGTATTTTTACCAATGAGCCGAGGAAAAGTTATTGTTCGTGTTTCGATATATGTACAATGTGGGTAGTTTTAATATGTTATGACTGGCAAGACAAATATTGTTTTAATAACATTTTCAAGGAAAACCCATGATCTATTAGTGTAAGGAGGATGTAAAGACAATAGAAGCCACCCTTTGTGTTATTGTATTGTGGTTTGTGTTAGTTTAGTATTAATATAATACATTTATTTATCTATGGATCTAACCATAAAACATCTTACTTCATAAGACTTACTTTTGTAGTACACGCGGCTACACATCAACCTATACATTTCCAGTTTATGCTGATCTCGCATTGTATAGGATTTCCGTACCATGCGAGGTCAGCGCTGGAGATGTAGAGCTTGATCTGTAGCCGTCTGTACCTACCGTGGTATCAAACGTAGCCATTGAATCTCGTGCAGAGGAAAAATCACAGGCTGGGTTTTACTCCTTTTTTTTGCATTCACCCGTTTGACCACTTGCTCATCTGCTGGCAAGCGATGACGCGATCAATAATGATACTCGCTTGCTTAGAAGTAACACCGATACTTTGGTATTAGGTAACGTAATTAATAAGCAATGAATGCTCATATGCTTACGTCACTTAAGGTCATAGCACACATATCAACTCAGAAAGGGATGGACACCGTATCGCCGCGGTTCGTGAGCTTGTCCCGAGGCGAGGCGATTACCTACGTTACAATTACGATTAGTGTACGATGCAGTAGGGAGTTTCATACAAAGAATACCGAATGGCTCGAGTTATACGGTGACGATCCCTTTCCGAGTTTATATGTGTGCTATTTCCTTTAACCTAATTTACTGCAAGCAACCGTACTAAACTAGTTTCTACTAAAATGACAACTGCAATAGCGTCACTTACTGTATTTCCTCTGGGAATATTGTAGTGATTCCGATTTCAGACGTCGCTAAATACGTAGGTCCCAGTGCTACAGCTTTATGAAACGGACAGCCGGATCCGGAACTATGTTGAAACTATCTGTATTAATGTATGTTTGTAGTGTGTATGTGGAATGGTAACTTAATTGAACGTTGTATTTAGTTACTGAAAGGGTACTTTGGGTAGTGAGAGCCATCAGAGCGTTTTGTATGACTTACATGCTTTTCTGTATATAAGGACCGCAGCACGTGGTTTTCTGTGTGTTTTGCTTTTCCCTGGACAAAGGTGAGATACTGTAGTTTATATGTACTATCTAAGAACGTCATATCTAAGCAGTTTGAAAACAAAATCCCGTGATCACGATGACAACATCTGTTACCGCCCCGGTTCTATAGCGGCCGAGCGCTGCAAGCAGAAGTAGTCCTTACGGTGTATAGACATGAACTTCTTCGATGGTACATCAGAGAAAAAATTATTGTGAGATCAGTGCTCGCATTTTGGTAAAGTCACGTAAGTGTTCAGAGTGATAGAAAAAAATCTTAACATCCAAAAAACTGAAAATTTAAGAGGAAGTATTGTTTAAACAAAATTTAAATTAGTTAAAAAAAAAATCCGTTTAAAATCCGTTCATGTCCATTAAAGAACGAAGTTTTTGTTCGGAAGTTTTCCTACTTTTTCCGTGATGTAAATCTTTTCTTCAGTTAAACTTTTGTGCCAGTATAATTGACTTTTGAAAACCCGTAGTGCAACCCTGCAGTGGAAAAACTACTGCACACAATGAATTTTAATAGCAACAGCTATGGCTATGCTATCCATTGAAAACAAGAAAATCATGACGAGTTCCAAAACTATGTCATCAAAAAAGATTCTAATCTTAAATTACCGTGAACATGCAGAAAAAGATGCCACGTTCATGTTTGTGCCTTTAATATAAAACATCTGCACACATCGGAAGGCCACACCAAACATTTTGCTGCTGTCACTATCAGTTGCTATAAAGTCCACGTTGCGGCGCCGCCACGAAGAATATGTCACTTTTCATTCATTTTACGAGTTTTCTTCTACCTGACGTGAATAAATTAAAAACTTATCCAAGATGTAGGTTAAAGATAGTCGTCTACGTATAAACACACGTTCAATTAGCACTGGCCACATATTTGCGTATTGTGTGTATAAACAGAGGGTAGGCAGGCCAGTTCAGGCCACTCGGTTCCATTACCACACATTCAGGGCGCACCCATTCCCAGGGCTCCGACATCTATAAGTCACCTCATACATATTCGCTGGATTTAATCATGTTTACGTAAATGTTTGTTCTCGTTATGCATATGGTTTCAAAAGTTCCGTTTCCGTACGTAATAAATGTTTTGATATAGTGCCCTTCCATATGAAGAAGAATGAGCTGTTATAAATATTGCTGAAAGTACGAGGAGCCATGATATAAATTTGTTTGGAGACGCGACACGTTCGCATATTTTGTGAATCCTCGCGTGTGAAGTTTTCTCAGAGTTATTCATATTTATGGCCCGAATTTCGCTTCTCGCCTTTGATCGCACTTACGTTAAGAATGTCATTTTTCAAAGTTAACTCCGAACATCTGTTGATGTGTCTATTATTATTGTGTGATCTTAAAATAAACTGGTCGGTGTTTATGACTTATTTTTATCGAAATATTTATTGAATTTTCTACGTAACTGTTGACGACGTTCATTGATTAACTTTTAATAAATTTTAATTAACCTTTTTATGTTTGAACCTTAGGCTTTAATTATATTAATTATGCCTGCTGGAAAAGTAATCAAAAACTGTAAGATTTATTTTACCATAAAATAATTAACGTCTGGCTAACACCCACTTTTCTAAAACGCACACATCTGTTAATTAATTAATGAACAATTTATTGTTGACATTGATATATGGCCATATACGGCCAGACACCTAGTACTCTGAGATAAATAGTAAAGGGTGCTCAAGGAGGTCGTTACTCGAGCTATAAAACGTTTTACTGCACGCAGGTAACGCAATAAGTTCAGAGAAATGGTTCGCTTACAATGATGGTCCTGGAATGGTAATAACCAAGACATGTGGAGTTATCTCGTTGTTGCACCGGGAATTATTTGGTGATTAATTATTCACTTCCTAAACATTTTACTTTAAGTCGTAGCAGTAAGGGCTGTTTTCGTGCTGCGCCGACCCCACATAAAGAGGGATAAGGGCAAGAGAATGATGATGATGATGATGAAGGGCGATTTTCTTAGTTCAAGTGTTATGTACACTGTTTGTCCACCACACCGTGAACGGGACGTCAACGAGAAACAAGATTACGCAGCCACAATAAATGTACTGTCGCTACTTTGGCGTCGTCATCTCGTTCTTGTTGACGTCTCGTTCACAATGCGGTGGACAAACGAGCTTACCACTGACGAGTGGTTCCGGAACCATACGCTCAGTTAAACTGTTTGTCCACCGCACAACGTCAATGGGACTTCAACGAGAAACGAGATTATTCGAACCGAACGTGACTTCCTGGTGGTAGTGTGCGGTAGACACGCGGTCATAGTTAATGTATGTATCGCTACTTCGGTGCCGTCTATTCGTTCTCGTTGACGTCCCGTTCACGGTGCGGTGGACAATCGACCTAAGAAAGTATGATTATAAAACTTCGCTTAAAAAAATCATTCTCTTCAATTTTATTCTAGAAATTCAAACCGAAATCCTTATTTACTTTCTAACCTTAATCCAGTAATTTCCATTGCAAAATCTCTGTTCTTAAAACTAGTCTAGCAAAGAGGACATAAAATGGAAAGAGCTACTTTAAATTCAACGCAGTCAGCATTGTTATGGACCACAGAATGTAATAACGTGTGTTAGAAAATAAAAATAAACTGAATATGGAGACTGTGACTGTCTTTTAAGTACATATAATGGTCGATTCTGGGTTCGAACACTAGAAAGAACAAAGAGTTACTGGGTTTATCCTTTGGTAAATGTTCAGTAGCTGTCCAGAGTCCGAATTAGCGCCTGTTTAATGATGTGCTCACCACCTTTTTATAGGGCATACATTTAATCGAATCTCAAATAAGTCCCATTTTGCTTGGTCCGGGTATCCTAGCTTAGTTACTGCGACCAATTCGGCTCGCGTGTGGTTGGTTACAGTTCTAACCTAACCCGTTTGGTCGGGGTATCCTTTTTTAGTTCAATTCGGCTCGCGTGTGGTTGGTTACAGTTCTAACCTAACCCGTTTGGTCGGGGTATCCTTGCTTAGTTACTGCGACCAATTCGGCTCGCACGTGATTGGTTACAGTTCTAACCTAACCCGTTTGGTCGGGGTATTCTAGCTTAGTTACTGCGACCAATTCGGCTCGCGCGTGATTGGTTACAGTTCTAACCTAACCCGTTTGGTCGGGGTATCCTAGCTTAGTTACTGCGACCAATTCGGCTCGCGCGTGGTTGGTTACAGTTCTAACCTAACCCGTTTGGTCGGGGTATCCTAGCTTAGTTACTGCGACCAATTCGGCTCGCGCGTGGTTGGTTACAGTTCTAACCTAACCCGTTTGGTCGGGGTATCCTAGCTTAGTTACTGCGACCAATTCGGCTCGCGCGTGATTGGTTACAGTTCTAACCTAACCCGTTTGGTCGGGGTATCCTAGCTTAGTTACTGCGACCAATTCGGCTCGCGCGTGGTTGGTTACAGTTCTAACCTAACCCGTTTGGTCCGGGTATCCTAGCTTAGTTACTGCGACCAATTCGGCTCGCGTGTGGTTGGTTACAGTTCTAACCTAACCCGTTTGGTCCGGGTATCCTAGCTTAGTTACTGCGACCAATTCGGCTCGCGTGTGGTTGGTTACAGTTCTAACCTAACCCGTTTGGTCGGGGTATCCTAGTTTAGTTACTGCGACCACCTGTGAGAAAAGGCTAGAAATTAAAAAAGAGGCTCATTTATTTAAAAAACTGTGCATCATTATAAATAAATAAATAAATAAAGATTTATTTTCCTCCCACAAAGTACATTTTTATACAGTATAAGTGTAATAGATATAGGTTTACAAGGATTTGTGGGAGTCAGGAATCCAAACTAGGATACCCTGTGCTATGGATTCCTGGTCCCCTCGCCGAGATAAGAAATTTTCACAATTTGTTACGTAGTTGTACAGTAAGTGGCACTATTGGACTATTGTATGGAAAAAAATAACAAAAAAATAAAAAGGTAGTTATTAATAAAAACAAAATAAAAACAATTTTAAACTTAAGTCAGATGACTGCGTGTGTGTGGGTGTTTGTATGTGTGTGTGTGTGTGTGTGTGTGTATGTGGGGTGTGTGTGGGGGGGGTGTGGGGTGTGTATGTATGTTGAGTGTGAGTGTAAGGGTGTGAAAAATATGTGAGTATAATGGATCTTATAGTATGTCTGAAATTATTATTTATCATTAGAAGGTCAGTAAGTTTTTAGAGGATCAGTCAAATATTCCCCTATCTATAGGACTTCGGTATACATACATAACTTTTAGCAACAATTTTTTTGCGCATCAATGCACCACTGGCTACCCCTGATAATGCGAGCCTGATGTAATGTTATTCTATGTAAAAACGTGTTTCTACAAATATAAAAAAAAAACTGAATATGGAGGGAAAGTTTATAGGAAATGATGGAGGATGGAAGGCCCGTTCAAAGGTTCTTTGATAGGGAATCTCTTTGACAAGTGTTTGAACTTGCTTCTGCTATTGACTTTTTTATAGTTTCTTGTGCTGTTAAGAAATCGTTGTCTGTTTGTACGCGTATTTTTAGTCATAGTAACCGTTTCTGGAGTGTTTTTATAAATAGATGTTATAATTTCATATGTATTTTTAACAATAAATAAATACGGGCGACAAACTATTGTACATTTTAGATTTGGAAGTGTTTTGTTTTGTTTTTCGATAACTCAACAATAACGTCTTTTCTTTTTATTCTATATTGGTTTAATATTTATAATTAGCTGCGCCCTGCGTTTTCACCCGCATAAGTCTCGACCCCGTGGGAATATTGGGATAAAAATTATCCTATGTCCTAACCCAGGTCATGGTTTAACCATGGTACCAAATTTCATCCAAATCCGTTCAGCCGTTTAAGCGTAAAAGCGTAACAAACAAAACTCACTTTCGGATTTATAAAAGGTATTAGTTAAGTTAGGATTTACCCTCGCACTGGAACGCTATAGGTAATTACACCAACACCAATAAATTAAGTGTGATGTGATAAGTATATTATTATTTTTATTTTCTTTATCATATAATTTTGGAAAACACTCATTTTCCAGTTTATAAGTTCATAATTCTGTATTATTTTCTAAACATGGCCTTCTGAAACTAAGCTATTTATAAAAGTATTAAGTAGCTAATAGACACTTAGTCAAGGCGAGAAGGATAGTTTTTGCCCTAGGGACATAAAACTTATTATCACACTATGCGCACAAGGATTAATAAATGAGCTTTCTAATCATCTTAGAGTTTCCTGGTAACAGGAATTAGATTAAGTTCTAAAGTTTTTAATAAAAATAAAATTAGATTCAATACCTTCATGTCGTAATAATATTTAGCGCAATTTACGAATTACGTCGCATAAATGAACGTATTTTAATATTTTTTTCAATGGAATGAATTAAACTTGAAGTCATTTACTAAGCTAATAAACAATATCCCACAATCAGATCCATTAGCTTTTCCCCCAACCTGCGAATTGACCTAACTTCACTGACGCTACCATTACACCAATGAATCGAAATTACCCCAAATTCTATTATACTAAAAACGTACTAAAACCTTATTCTGTATACCCGAAAAAACCAACAAAAAGCTGTCTTATCAACCGATGGTAAAGTCTTGTATTCGTTTCTTCGAGAGGATTTACTTGAAATCCTGAGCCTCGAGATGCGTGCGAGTTTGTTTTCCAAATAATATATCACACTTAGCTAAGATTACTTTAAGCCCCGTATAAGAAGATATATTGAAGGCTTAATACAAGAGTTCAGGGTTATTTATTCTTTATTGGAGCATGTGCTAAAAGATTATGGGGTATCTGTTTTACTTTGGTAATTAAAGGATTTTCAAGGTTGTAGATACTTATATATTTATTATTTACACGTGTATTTTAACGAGGTAAATTCAAAGCTGTTTTCCTAAAAACGATGAACAAATATTAAAAGATAAGAAAAATTATAACCTTATAACACAAAAGCTTACCCACACGCGTAGTAAAGAAACATAAACAAAATATGTCACAGCCAGTAAGGCTTTTATCACACGCAAAGAAAAAGCGTTGACATCCGGTGTACAGTATTGTATACCTAACCCTATAATCACGTGACCAGAGGGCTGGCCTATTCTTTGGCCAAAGAATCAGCATTGCCATTCAACGTGGCAATGCTGCCAGGATTTTGGGCACTTTTCCTGTTGACAGCGATGCGGACGAATTTTTGATGCCGTATAATTACCCCCTCCCCCTTTTTTATATAGGTACTCGTACTTGTACATATTATAATTATTATTATTTTTAGTCTGTTAGTTTTTAAATCATGTAAATGTAAATACGTTTGTGTGAATATTTTAGATTATGTTTATATTACATAGTGAAATTCATTTGTGAAGTTACGGCCCAACCCTATAATGGAAATGGAAAAAATACGTCGATATATATATGAGGGGCCTCAGATGAGAGCTTACTCCCATCAGGAAATGGTCATGCGACATCCTTTGAGGTCGCGAGTACATTCCCTTCGTCGTTTTTCGCGTAAAAGGGAGCCCGTCTGTGCCTGCCTTATTCATATATGTAAATGTAACTTCGTCCTAATGTTGTGTCGTCGCAATCACGAATAGTGTGCTGTTTTATACAGTTTCTTACAAATATTTATGGATCAGAATATTTTGAGGGCTTTGTCGGGAAATTCCTTCAATCCATGTTGATCAGAGTTGATCTGCAAATAAAAGGGTATCTGCATAAAGACGTGAACGTAAAATTTGATAGCATTTAAAGTCGTCTTTGAATCGTCGAGGAGAACATTTGTTTTTTTTTTCTTCGAACTCGATGGTTCATTTATAAAGACTAGCATTAACTTCGAATCGTTGCCTTTGTACAATGATTTGAATTAGCAATCGTACAAAAAAATGGTTGCTTATATTTAATAGCACGTGTTTTCAAAGCCATAATCGTTGGCCCCAATGTAAATAGATATGTTCATTAGCGATAACATCGTTGAAATATGTAAACACTCATTTGATGGCGGCTCAAGTTACATAGTCGTAGCCTTCATCACTAATTCAAACACGCGGGTTTGCTCTTAGACCGCGTTGCATCTAATCAGTATCGTGTGCACATATTTCTGTTTGCATTTCAGATCTTTCATTAGTACTAAAACGTTATCTACTTTACGTAACAACTGTGCGCTTTAGTTCAATATGTAGCTCACTATTTGATATTGTCTGACTAGTAATCACCACGCTTAGCAAACATTTTGCTGAACGCAGCATACTATCCATTCTTAATACGAATGCTGAAGAGTACAGCCGATTGCAGTCTGCCCTACTGAAAATGACTAAAGATGACTCATTAACTTTCCAAGGAATGAAGTGTGCCTAATCTTCTATTTTAATTTAAGAAAACATTCTTTGAAATGTTTATGTCTTAAGGATATATTTCGTGCAAACATGTCTATAATTACTTGCATACGGGTGTATTTTAATGTTTCTTGTTGGCAACATTTAACAAGAGAGGCGCTTCGATAACGACCAAAATGGCGTTCTAATGACATTTTAATAGTGGTTTAGGAAGCACTAATACCGTGATAAACACCAGTTCGATACCCGACCGGACAAACTACAGATTTATTCCATTATATCCACAAAACCGTACATTTGTGCACATTAATGGTTCACTCGTCCGGAATTAACGGGCGGCCGGTTCGAACAGTGTTTATTCCAAGGGCGAAATAAAAGAGATTTAAATGATGGACGCGTGTTCGTAAAAGATAGTATTAAATAAATATCTGGAACATATCCGACAAAAGTTTTTTTGGAGCCGGAATGTTTTATTATCTCTCACTTTATGCTCATAAAGCATGCCGGAGACAGAATAGCGACATTAAATTAACCGCAGCCGTACGGATTGGTCCGACTCGCACGAACTGGTACGTACAGTTCGTGCGAGTCGGACCGAGCCGGACCGAGTTTAATCCGACGAGAATGTACGTTTAATCTTAAATTTATTTATCAGCGCAATGTTTAAACTTGCTTTGTATTTATTTATATTCAATCAAACATTTTTAGTAAATTTAGGCGATGAACGGGAGCGGGAGAAGTTATTTGATAATTTAACAAAGAAAAAAAAAAATGGGGTTGAATAAACAGAAGTAACGCCGGTAGACATTGTTACAGTCCTGATGTTGTACCTATACAGGGTTCTTTCAATTGGCAAGTTCAATAAACAACTTATAGGTAAGGGTTTCGATAAACAGAGTCTATCAAATTCATCGCTGTTTTCGTATGTATTTCGAGGAAGCAACCCTATCGAGCACTTTCGTTTATTTTGATTGTATTACGCTGTTATTCATGTCTATTTTCAGATTTCGCTGGTTTATTTATTTAGCATTATCGTTCCTGAAAATCTTTGATTCAATAAACGACTCTCGTAAATTATATGTAGTTCTTGGAAGCCGCAATCAACTGATGAATCGAGTGAGACAGAAAGTTTACCTGAATATATTTGTTTTGTACAGTTAACATCATAATTAAATTCTGGAATTTAAAAATGAATGATCGTAGTAGTAAATCTAACTCAGTCTTCATAAAAAAAAACATTATAAATGCACGTGCTTTGCCGTTTAAAGATCCTCTTTTAGCCACAAAATAAAAGGTTTTACTTATAAACAAAACAGACTGAACTGAATAGCCCGTCGGCTAAGCGAACCTTTCAAAGACGAAACGAGGAAGTATAAATTAGGAGAGGGCGTGAAATTCCCCGGCTTGCTGTCAATCCATACAAAGGCATGTATGACGGAATTAAAATTCCATACAAATGGGCATTTAAACAGGAATGGTGGTGGAGGTCGTTCTGTATGTCTGTATGTGTGTGTGTTTAGCGTGTATGTTTCTTGTTCTGTGTAAAGGATTGTGAGTTTAAGGGTAACGATATAAATTAAAGTCTTAGGGTAGATTAGAGTTGTTTACGTGCAAGAAAGGAAGAAATCTTTAGGTTAAAATGAAAGCAATAATTCTTATGGCTCTTGTTGTTATACTGTGCCAGATGCTTGTGTAGAAATACTTTAAATTAAGCTGTAAAAATCATGTGTGTTTCCTACCGATGTTATAAATCTTAAAAATAGGTATACTCCCTTAAAATAATGTCATCTAAGAGCATCTATAGCATTTTCTACAACTGTCGGCAACACTTTCGGGTAAGCCATTTACGGTCGGAATCCTTTTAAACCGGAGTGCATGTTATCGAGTCCTTTTAGTAGCCTCAAAGATGTCTGCTTACCATAAAACTTGCTGATAAGGGATGCATGTCAAGGACTATAGCATTTCTTCACATTCCTGAGATGTTTTCGACTGAAGTACAGTTATGCATTACCTGTTTTTATCAGAAGTCTTTTTGGAAGAAGATTTTTTATGTGACTGTACAATCTTTTTTAGAAGAATGTGCGTAATGTGTATAACGGTGATTCGAACATAGTTTAAACATGAATCGTCAAAGTTTTAATTGAGCTTTCCTAACGCTTTAGTTACTAAAACTTTATTACACCTACAACCAAATTACGAAGTAATATTTTACTTGAGTTAGTAATTTAAGTAATTTGTGAAATAAGAAGTTACTAGGTTATCTTACCAAATATTTAAGTAAGCTTTTGCTTTCAAGAAAATCTCATTTCTGTTATTAGTAGAGCGAGTATCAACAAAGGACAATTTCGTTTTCTACAAAAACTTGTCACGTAGTTTTCGCTTCTTCTTTCGCAGGGATCTACGCCATAAATCATTACAAAACCCTATGGGGACATTTCCTCTCGTGAGACTGCATCTGTCAAATAATTCACAATCAATGGCAAATCTGACCTCTTGACCTGCCAACCATTTTGATCGAGGTGGATCTGATAACTTACAATCTATCGTAAAATATTTCATAATATTTATGTACAGACGCCACCACATCAACCTACTACAATCTGTCAAATTTATTTTATAGATTTCAACTTTATCACTAAAACCAAAGGTTCAAAGTTGATTGGGAAAATTTTACAGTTTCGGGTAGGTTGACCTGCTGGCGTCTGTACAAAATTTACTAAGTTCATATCCTACCCTAGGAGAATATTGGTGATGTTCTTCAGAAAGGTCAGGTGCGTAGTACTCGAAACCGGCATTAGTATTTGTTTATTTATTTGTTTGATTTACACGGTTAGAAACCAGTTACATAAATCAACATTATATGTATTATAAAATAAGTACAAATAAATATAAACTAAACTAACTAAACCAAAAACAACAATTAATTCTCAATGAATTCACTGAAATGTAGACACATAGCCATCAATTTTTTCAAACTATTATGAAAAAGGTCGCAGTCCGGGTTGGCCTCCACGATCTTATTCAATGCGGTCATCACGCGCGGTACGGGAGACGCAGCGCGGGCCACAGTCCGACAGGGCGGCACGCTCAGCAAGCGATGCTTTCTGCCACAAAGATACCTGCTAGGCGTGTAGAGTCGAATCAGCTCATTATGAATGTCAGGAGCATCCGTCATTCCCTTCGATATCTTAAGCATATCGCCCACCTGGTAACATGCTCTTCTGGTCTCTAACGAATGATATCCTAGACATCCTAAGAGGAACTTGGTAGGATATAGGTAGGGATAATAACCGCGAGTTCTTTTGTAAAGAAAACGCAGGAATGCTTTTTGCACTTTTTCTAGTAGAAGTGCATACTTTGCTTCGTGCGGATTCCATACAGAAGAACTAGCTTCTAGCTTGGTACGGACCAGTGTGCCGTATAAGAGCCTTATTACATGCTCGTTACGAAAGTCACGGGCATTCCGTAGAACAAACCCTAGTCTCTTAAAAGATTCCCTGGCCACTGCAGAGATGTGATCATGAAAAGTAAGTTTCTGGTCAAATGTGACGCCCAAGTCCTTCATGTTGGTTGATCTAGATATGTTAGTACCATTTATTTTGTATTCGAAATTAATTGGGTGTCGCATTCGACCAAAAGTCATTACGTAGCATTTTGAGGAATTGAATTCCATTTTATTTTGAACTCCCCATTCATATATGGCATTTAAGTCATTTTGCACCGCTTCGCAATCAGATATAGTATTAACAGCACTGTAAAGTTTGAGGTCATCTGCGTAAAGAAGACATTTCGCAAATTTTGCAACGGATGGTAAGTCATTTACCATGATAAGGAATAGAAGAGGTCCAAGTATTAATCCTTGTCTTACACCAGAGCGTGTATGGTAGGGACGAGATACGTAGATACCTAGCCTTACAAATTGTTGACGGTCACGGAGATAGTCAGCTAAAAGTCTAAGACAAGATATCATTATTAATTCTATAGAAAGCTTTACAAAAATCAAAGTAAAGTACATCTACCTGTCTCTTTCTGTCAAGATGTTTCTCTGTAATTGTCAGCAGATTGGTATCGACAGACCTTTTGTGCCTAAAACCGTGCTGGCTGTTACTCAAATATGTATCAACTTGAGAGTAAATGAGTTTATGAAGAATATTTTCGAATATTTTGGCTGGAGATGATAATATGGCGATAGGTCGATAACCTTCAACTGCTGATTTATTGGCAGTCTTAGGTATAGGCGTCACTCGCGAGATTTTCCAGTGATAAGGATAGATCAAATTAAAAATGTGACATAAAGGAACGGAAAATAGTCTTTTTAAATCCTTTAGAATAAACGGCGGAATACCGTCAGGCCCTATAGAACTTCAAGGTTTTAATTTATCGATACCGTACTGGACATCAGCGAGAGTAAATTGGAAAATATTTATGTAGTTACTACTGGAATAGGTTTCGTGATTATTAATACATGCTGGGTTTAATTCGGGTATTTCTGGTAGGAAAACGCTTGCAAAAAAGTTGGCAAAGGCTTCAGCAGCTGCTGCTCCTGAGAAAAAGTTGTCGCCATAGCTAACGCTGGACTCAAAACCTCCTTTCGATCGTAAACTATTAACATATTGCCAAAATTCAAGTGGGTTTCTTTTAATATTATTTTCTAAGCTTTTTATATACAAACTATAGGCTTCTGCAGTGCGACGTTTCAAGGAGTTTCTAATAATCGCAAAACAATTGTAATCATCACTGCAATTGGTACGCTTCCAGCTTGCGTGTAGTTTTAGTTTCAGATTGATGTCATTAATCAGTTCTGAAGTAAACCAAACTGGATAACGTCTGCAAGTGGATTTGACGCGGCGTTTTTTAGGAATGAATTTATCGAATGTATTGTAGATATTACTATAAAATGTGCTTACAGCCTCTCCAACTTCACATGTTTGCAATACGGATTCCCAAGAAATTTTGGAAAGGGATAGGTATAGTTGTTCTAGATCACATTTGTTAAAATTCCAGTCTTTACCTGGGTCTATGTTACTCGACTCAATAATATCAGATCCATGAGCTGATTCGACCTTTATCTTTATGTTCAACGGAGGATGATATGCATCGGGTGGCACAAGTCCATCCACACCAATAACTACCGCTTCCTGAATGCCATCCCGGACTAAGACTATATCTAGCGTACCTCCGTGGCTGTTAAGAATTACATTTTTATCAACAAGAGCACAAAAAGAGATAAAGTAGCAGTAATAATTTTTAACAAGAGTTGAAGCACTGTTAATATTGACATCACCCATGATAATTATCGATCCAGTATAACTGTGCAAAAAACTTTCAACCTTACAAAACCAACGCATATATTCTTCATCGCTTGCACTTGGCTTTTTGTACACTACGCATATATGAAATGGACGACCACGCCAAGCAAAAGACGCCCATAGATCCTCCCCACAGTCCGTCTCATAGTCCTGTTTTCTTTGTAGTGTAATAGGTGGTCGCGCCGCAAGCATGACGCCTCCACACGGCGTATTTCTGTCACGGCGCAGAACCCTCCAGTCACCACTTTCAAGTTCAGGATCGTGAACGGAGGAGTCCAAGAATGTTTCAGAAACTGCAATGAGGTTGTAATTTGATATGGCAAGGTTGTTACGCCATGTTGAAAGTTTGGTTTTTAGACCACGAACATTCTGGTAGAAAGCGTTGATAAGGCTAATTTTATTGCGTTGCATCTTTGGCGCCTCGAAAGGTATTGTCTTTGGCACGAAAGTTCTGCCGCCATGGTTTAATACAGATGTCTTCAGCCCAGTTCTCGGATGACATTATATTTTCGGCCAGCTTCAATGGAACTCCGAGTTGGAACGATTCGTAATGTCCACGTGGTTTCAGTTTTTCAATCGTGCATTCGCCGTTCCCACATATTGAGTTAAGATGTTCGCGCACTTGCTCCACTGTGGTGCCTTCTCGTACGTAGTATAGGTGCAGGTATCTTCGCCTTTCAGCAGCATGCAACATCGTAGAACCCGGCGCAGCGGTACCTCGAAGCAACCCGGGAAGTGAGGGTCGTGCCTGTTTGCGCGACACTTCTTGCCAGTTGTCATCAATTCGCTCGCAGTCCTGGCTATTACTTAAGGAGACGGAAGACTCGGAATATTCTGCGTGCATCATCTTTTGAGCACTGAGAACAGGAGCCACTGATGAGACTTTATTTGTGCTGGAAACAGTAAGCGCAGCCAGATCCTTATCAGTTCCAAGATGTTCGATATTTGGTTGAAGTTGAGGTTGAGGTTTCCGCGTCGGAGGCTTATTTTGTGTGGTGGGTATATTTTCAAGGATTGGACTGGTTTGAGTACCGCTAGTTATCAAGATGTTGGATATTGGCGTCGGTTCGCAAGCATATACATATGACCAGTAGGTACCCTAATTACGTACGTAATACGCAATCAATCGGAGTTTGAATTGTTTTGAAATAAATTGAAAACTCAACAACGCAAATAACGCAATGAATCTTGTTGGACTATCAAAATGAAACAACAACAATGTATAAAGCACAAATGCAATTATTACGTAAAAATAGCATTACTTGGCTACTGATAAAATTACCATGTTTATTAAAGAATAACTCTGAACGGACTAAGATTTGGAACTTGGCGCCATAGTAACTTTTATTCAGCTCAAAAATACCTATCCAACGATGTAACACACATAGCTATTGGAAGGTGGGACCAGGATTTGCATCCTCCTTTGTCGTAATCGTTTACGAAAATGTGTTGCGTTATTAGATAGTTGATGTATTTTTTTTTTCTTGCTTTATTAGAAAGAACCAGGTTCCTACTAATCAATTACAATCTAGCCTTTAAGACTAATAAGCAATTTAAATTTAACTTAATTTTTTACGTGATAATTATTTTAAAACATAGAATAGTGTATATTGCATTTTACACAAGTCCGTTTCACTTTCTTAGAGTCTGATATAATAATAATAACACTTTGTTCATGTGTTATATGAGATAGTTGATGTATGAACTTTACGTTCATAGATAATTGATGTATGAACGTAAAGGAAGCAAAAGGAGTATGTAAGTATCGTGGTAGGTTGCGTTCGTGATACGACGTTTCTGATGAATATTGTTAGTAAAACCCACCAAATATTATTTGTAAAAAATCCACGTCCGACAAAACACATTTTTTGCTTTGTACAAAAAGCAAAACAATACCCAATCTGTGGAATTGTCAACTTTCTGTCTCAGCATTTTTAGCGGTCGGACTGGAACCAAATTGACATAACAATAGGACTCTGGAACACTGGGTACCAAATTCAAAAAAAGAAATTGTGCACCCCAAATACCAGCTTATTATCTTTTTAAAGCAAAAAATGGGCAAAGGAAACACTTGTGGGTCATCGGGGCGGGGCCAAAGTAATGTGGCCCTATTGTGTGAGCTCTTGAGTCTTTGCCACCTAAAAAAAAATTCCACTTGTCTGCAAACGTAATTATTAAGAAGATTGATGGTAGAAGCGAAACGAATTTGTAAATCAATTTACAAACAAATGTTTATATGGTTTAGTGCGTATTTCACCAATGATGAAATTGAACGCGACCAGCACTTCTAAACCGCGTTCCAGAATATTGACACTGAGCTCTTGAACGCAGTTTAGATATGCAAAACGCTTTCAGTTTTAATGGTGAAATTCGCCCTTAGTATTTTGTAATAGGCGAAAAACAAGAATGCGAACAGTTTTATGGGTGTGTCAGGTTACGATGGTTTCTAAAGTCAAACTTAATAAGACGTTCGCAAGTTGATCCCCGGAAAGAATACAAAAAATGCGATGCGGGAAGTCAATGCCTTCGCGCATTATATCATCGGGTGTCAGAATACATAACTTTTATATGATTACTATGGCGTTCATGGAATTTTATTACATCTTTTTCACTTCTCTCTTATTATTCCCATATTACCGAATATTTCCATTTTTATTGGATTTTAAAAGGTCAAATTGTAACCTTCCAAAGGTTCACTTCACCTTTAATTCTATTAGTATTTAATGTTATATCTAAAGCATACTTTAAAAACCGAAAATGTAGGAATAGTTACTGAGGGCGCATCTCATATTTGAACTTAATTTTATAGTAAAATATTAAAAAAATATTAAAATATTAAATATTTTTGCTATTTCGTTAACATAAAATTATAACAGTCTAATGCTATTATGGAGTTGGCCTTAATTTCATACAGAATGTAATACACAGAAATTAGGCATTGTTTTAAATGTTTTGACCTTATGTGACTTGATTATCGGACTTGCGCGGCTTTTCCTAACTATGTACTTAGGTACCTATATTATGTGTGTATGTTTTAGGGATTTTCACCGCATTGTCTAGTCCAGTTGATACTGAACTGCACAAAATGACAACCCTATACTATACCTATGTTTAATTTGATATTACCTAATATAAATATAATCAGCCTATTAATGTGCCCACTGCTGGGACACACGCCTCCTCTCTTCGAGAGGGAGTGCGCCGTAATCTATCACGCGAGCCAACCCACACTGGGTTGGTAGATGTCACATGTCTTCGGTTTTCGGTTTCCTCACGTTGTTTTCCTTCACCGTTTTTTAGAGCAGTAGTGATGAAATTATTTGTACAAAGTACAAATAATTTCAGGTGTGGGTTCGAACCCACAACTCGTAAGTCGGTGCCGTTACCACTGGGCCACCACTGCTCTCGGATATTACCCAAAAAGTACACCAATTTAGTATCTTCGTTATTAATCCACCTAATAAATTAACACTATCATTTCGGATAGCCGAAAGCAATTAAAATACATAATATTTAGCGTCCATTGAGCTAATAGCCTAAGTCCCTAACTTTCCTTAAGCCATGTCAGCTGACCAGCATTACCCACCGGTTACTCTTATCTACACCTATCCGTTATCAATTACGGAACGTAGCAGAGTAAAGGCCGCTTCGTAAAGGCTCCACAGATTGACGCGACGCGACTTTGGTGGAACAATTTTCATGACAGATGAACAGAATTAAATACATTGTAGGTATAAAATTAAGTAAGTATAATAATAATTATATTATATAAGTAGTAGGTATGAACAGACGACAGCACGTCAGGTTATACCAGGCTGTGAGATTTCTCCAAATGATTTTAAACCTTAAAATGTTAATGGTTAAGTTCAGAATCGAATGTGAAAATTCGATGGTTTGTAGTAGCTTGACCTGCTGATGTGTGTGCGTAAGGTGGTTCATTGTTTTGTGCCTCTCGCCATCAAACGTAAAAGTTTGGCGAGTTTAGAATTAAATAATACCTCTGTATTATAATTTAATTAAATAAATATACACAAAAATAAAAATAAAGTTTTCATACAAATTGTTCTACCAGAGTCGCGTCGGGCCTGTCTGCGGAAGCCTTAAATCGTCCTGCGTAAATCGCGTGTGATATCCCCATGTTTGCAGGTCATTAGAGGACAGGCTGATCTTTACATCTTCACGACGTTGCCTCTGAAGCCCTTTTGAGAACGACGAATTATCCCTAACGTGTCAACATGTTAAGTAAACATTGCACGTGCTTTGTTTATGTAGATCTTGAAAGGACGTAAAAGACGGTTGGATTTGAGTTATAGAGCCTATTCCCTAAGCGAAATCCGTAGTTACGGGCCCTTCGTTCTCCGTCTAACTTATGGTATATCTGCAAGTAGGACAGAGTACGAAGCGCCCGTAACAACGGATTTCGCTTAGGGAGTAGGTCCCCTTGATGTGTTGATCTTACGATTTCTTTTGATGATGATGTTAATTTTATTGACAATGGTGCCGATTCTCTTGTCACAAATGCCTCTAAACTAGACTAAAAATCACCAAAATTTAGTTTATTCCTGCCAAACGATGATTTCCCATTCTGAAATAGACTAAAGTGACACAACTTAACTATATTTTAGTTTGACAGCACTAAGATGGCACTGAGATTTTAACTTAGTGAAAATGACAATTTTGCTATTCTGAATTAGACGTTTTTCACCTAAAATTTTAATTGTCTAACTAAATCTGACCATTTTTAATCGCGGTTAAAAATGGTGTATTAAATGTGAAATACTATTAGTTGTCATGAACTAAAATTCACAGGAACCGTTCAGGTGCAAAAACAGTATATATATATATATTTACTTTTCTTTTGCTTATATCTCGAAAATGGTGTGTCCTATCGCAAAAATAATGAACATTTCGACCCCCTTTATGATATCCTTATTATACCCCTAATAATCAACACGTTTTCTTATTTTCCATGCAAAACGTGAAAAAGTCCATATAAAACACGCCGAGGCTGCCCCCCCTGCGCACCCCAGGCTCTAAAAAAATCACAGGTCGCGATTGTCAAATTCGATTTAGTTGTGTCAAAATATTTTTTCAGTTTAGAGACCTTTTATTGCAGAATAGCGTTATGATTCTCATAGTCAAAAGTAAGAAATTTTAGTGATAGTTTAGTTAGTTTAGTTCGGTGTACAAGAGAATCGGCACCAGTGTCAATCAAGTGTGAATTAAGTAAATTATAAATTAATCATAGAAAGTGAATTAGGTTTAATTGAAAATGAATCGCAAAAAGAGTAGATAGAGGGCCTAATATTTTTCCAAGTTTTGGCTAGAATGAAGATTGCGTTGAAGGGCGTTATCAGTTATCACATTTTCACATATATAAAATCTAAAAAATATTATTAAGTTTCTGCCACTTCATTACTTACGTTATTATTGCTTTCTGTATATTAAAGTTTATGTAAATCAACTGGTCTGTAGTTTAGCATAACATCATCGAAGTAACTTAGTTCAAGCTGTTGTCTAACATTATTTAATCTGTAGAGTTAAACTATTATAATATTTACAAGTTCGAAGCAGTAGTTAACAGAAGGTATACGTTAGTACGTGGATATCAATTAAATACGTGGTTATTCAAGGACGATAATCCTCGTCATGGCATTTGCTTTATCTAACCCATTGGCAGAGACGGTATCATAAGCTCTTGGCTTTCCACGACCGAGGTTCCATCCATATTCGCATGAAACTTTTCATAACCCACATAGGTAGTTTTTGCATTTTTTGGTCGGTGTGTAGGTACCTTTTTCACGAAGTTTTAAGCTGCGTGCAGACTAGCGCGACGCGACAGCGCAACGCGACACCGGTTATTGTTATACCGTGAAGTTTTTTTAGAAATTGTATTGTTCGAGTCGCATCGCGCCGTCGCGTCGCGCTTGTCTGCACGAACCTTTAAGTATTTCATACACTGTGATTGTATAAAAAGTTGTGTCATCCAAAACTATAATTCAAAAATATATAATTGAAATTTGCAGCATGTTATCGTGGAAAATCTTATTTGGATTTAAATAAAAATCCAAAAAGCACCTAACGTAGGTGCTTTTTGGATTTTGTACGTTAGTCCGTCGCGTTAAAACCTCTATTCCAAAGAGTTTAATTAAGGAAGCCTTTTATTCAAATAGGGTTTTTTATAATCATCTCATAGCCAGTATACTTTATTAATTAAATCATAATCAAATGACGTAGTCTCCAGTTTTATTCAAACATGTGTTAAAAGAGGAATATTAATGAGTACTATTCATATAATTTTATTTCCTTTTACTTTCTCACTGAAAATGAATCAGTGCTGTATTCAGAAAACATGTAGCTGTTTCGTCAGTTGTTTTCATTTTTGTTTCTTTGCTACTGTAAATGAGAACTGCTACTACTTCTTGAACAATAAGCCTGTTTATTGTGAAAATGGCAACAGCATTCTTCCACAACATTTCAACTTATTCTTAACTAATCAGCACAAATCACGAAGCTAGAATTTACTTATACTTAAGACAGGTTCCATACATCAGTTTTATCTGACATGACCGCCATAAACTATCGCAGGCAATCCCAGGCTTGAATCCAGCACTAGATATACAATATACGGCGAATTTCTGCAGCCCACATTCTTGGCGACGTGCCACATGGTAGACGTTGTGACATGAATACCATACTTGTGACAAGCTTCTCAACTATGAGGCAATTATAAATTCCATTTCATAGGTTACCTTTGCCCTGTATTGAACTTTTGATGCATGTATATTTGTTTGGTTTCACTTTGACTTGTTTCTCAGACTTTCAAGTCAGAAAACTAAGTATATTTCCTACAATAATGAACAAAAACAAACCTCAGTATTCCAATATATCAATACTTCCAAGTTAGTCCCAAGGCACGCACCTCTGACTTTTCGAATTCATGTGCGTATTGTACAATTATGACTTGCTTCAAAAACGGTGAAGGAAAACATCGTGAGGAAACGCCCATGCCTGAGAGATATTTCTTGACGGCATGTGAAGCCAATTCAGAGGTCATGGGCGGCTTTGAAACTCTGACACCTTAGCACCTTAGCTTAGTCACTAACCACACAAAAAAGAATAATTAATCTTAAGAAATGTTTTCTTGGTCAGTCCGAATCTTAAATCGGAATCGGTATCCGAATCGAGAGAATTGTCGTAGGAAAGATTCATCATTATCATCCATAGTCCTAATATTGCTGGATTCCAATGCTGCGCCCACAGTTTAAAAGAAAAATATAATTAAAAAGTTCCTCTGCTGAGTATGACTTTATTATGAAATCTAATGAGTGTATATTTTCATAATTACCGTACCAAACCTGATAGTAATTTTTGGTAATCCAAATAGTTTATCAGCAATCACGTCACAATATTATCACATTGCCTGCTACCGCAACGAACCTTAATTATAAGAAAACGTGCAGAAATGTTTTAATGGCTGTCTCCCAAACTAATCCTATAACCTTTTAACTAACATTTTCATCTCAGACAATCGCATTCAACAGTTCCACTAAATTGGGATCCCGCTGCACCAGTTAAGTGCTTTGTTTTATCTCGAAACAAATCTCTGTCAGAATTTAATACGTTAAATTGCTCAATCAAAGACAGCATTAAAAAAAAATCATCTTTGAACTTGATAGACAACACGTTTTTCGTTTTTGTTACCCCGAATAAAAACGATTTCTGTGTTCCAAAGTTTTGGTCTAAGTTTACTCATTTCATCAAACCCATTTCAATATTCTTTAGGTTTATATACTATCTTTACCTATCATCTTTAGGTTAAATACTTGATTTCGCTCAGTATTGTTTCGCGGAGTTCCACCACGTACTATATACATACTAGGGTAAGCTTGACTTATTCATATGATATCAAAGTAATTTAAATGATAACAGTAAAATGAATCCCGTAAGTTAGTAGTTGATGTAATCCACTCACGCGATCTGTCACATAAATATGCCGCTGGAAGGTCGCAAGTTTACGACAGGTGCAAATAAAGAGATGCCACAAATACCTCAATGAATAAAGGCATGCCTACTTCTTTTTGGGCCGCGCGGGCGCGTCTTAGAGAGGCCGCCGACCAACTTCATAATAACATATTTTATGCATCGATAAAGCCCTTATCTGGGAGCGCCCTTTTCTCAATAGCACATTCTCGACCGTATGAAAGGTACAAAGTCTAAAGTTATTTTAGTCATTTTAGACCTTCTTTTTGAGATGTTACGGTTGTTATTCCGCTCTCTCTTTGTGGTCGAGGTATCTGATTTACGGCCAGGTGTGTTCTCGTCGCTCGCCACTCTTCCATTCAGAGCTTGCACAAAGTGGGACACCTCTAGATTGGCGGTCTCCGATGAATTCGCTCCATTTCAACGTCAATTCACAGATTTGTAATTCTTTTTGAGGACGACGCGACCGCGACGGTCAAGACTACTGGCACTCTGTAATTCAATTTCATGATTTTATCTTCTGATTACAGTTTCAATTACTCGAGTAATTATTATTATTAAAATTGAATGAGTTTATTGAATAGTTCATTCTGTCTGTTTCGGTTAGTCAAAGGTTGGTTTATGTCATAACACCCGATGCTATGAACCTGCGTTTGCGTAAAAATGACAAACAAATTCCAACAACGGTCCGTATTATTCAAACAGATATCAAAAACTTCCTTTCGTTTCTCCTATCGCCGATTCAGCGACATATGAATTCAGTATTCAGTGCGAAGTTGTGAGCAAACGCCTACAGCGGGCGAACACCGGAGAATTTTATTGGAAATCGACGCTCAACGAAAATGAACTTTAAAAGGTATTTCGAAAATAGTTTTATTCCTTAAAAATAGTTAATGCATTCAGTGAAAAAATCCTTTTAGTGAAACAAATGTATGACGACTATTTTAAACCGAAGCGATAGGTACACTGTTTCGTATATCGGAGTCAACTCTTCACCGCCAATGTAAATATTTGATTCGAAATATTGGACACCGGGTCTCTATTCTCGACCGAACTGTCAGCTGCAACAACACAACCACAACTCTGAACGTATCATGAACTGTTGTTCAATGTCGGCTCAATTATGATGAACAACATTTAATTATCTCGGTGCTACCATCTCAAAATGCTAAGAACACGGAAGATAATTACGGGGGTAGTAGATAAATGAATTCCAACAAGTGCTTCAGAACAATACAGGTAGCGCATTCCGGCTCGCGGCCTCGTTTACGTCGTACATAAACAAAGGGCTAAATCTAAGGCACAAGTAATTATGGAACGTGCAACACTTTTTACATTCTTTGCTGAGTTTTTTTCTCTTTTAAAGTGTGCATTTTTTGGAATGAGGTGTTGGGGACGAGGGATGGGGGGAACACACAGGCTTTCATTCTGTCGTCGTCCTCCGGCGTCCGACTGCCTGCGTCAGTTCAGTAGCTTCGAGCCCTTGCTAAGGGGTGGTCGTGCGCTCTCCCGCGATGCCGCAATACGGCCTCTTTCGATACATCCGTGTATTTTTGTGAAGTTTTATTTTCGAAAACATTTTATGTTATTTGGATTATGCGTGCGTTCACAATTGGCTGGAAACCTTGATATTTTTTTTCGAAAAGGGCTGCTTTGGCCTCGATTTTTAAAATTAATTTCTCTTTGAAGAAGTTATTTATTGATAAAAGATTTTCTTTAATAAGTCTTTTAACTTAATTTTGTGAGGGTTCACTGGGCGGAATGTATTTAATTTCATCGATGTTTACTTTGTAAATAAAATTAGTTGTTAGTATAATGTAAATAGCTGACACTTGTAAGTATACTGTATAACTTAAGTCGTGTTTGGGATATGTTTCGCGGGTACCTGTGTTTTTTTACACAATAAGGGTCGGCTTGGTTGGAACTGTGTTTATTTCGGTTGAACTCTCGAGTTCAAGTTTCTGTGATGTTGCGGCAGGTCAATGAGATTATTCATCTTGTGGCCATATGTTACTACTTGAAATCATAGTCAAGTATTTGACTATGTTATTGAAAGCTTTTTAAACTTATTAACGAGGATGTTGATGACCATTAAATATTTATACATAATATCCTAATGGATTTGAAGGTAAATCAGGACATGAACATTAACGAACATTCTTATAACTTGAAACTTAAACCTGACTTCCTCATTTTTTTAACACTGTAATTAGAATAGAAATGTAAAATGCTAGTATTCAGCTGCATCCGGTTAGACTGGAAGCCGACCCCAACATAGTTGGGGAAAGGCTAGGCAGATGATAATGATGAATTAGAATAGAACTCCTAATAGAACCTTTCATGCGAACTTTTGACCTTTTCAGTTCAACGTATTAGGTATATTTATAACATACATACGTCATATTTCCACGATCTGAAACGGGTTAGGCCAACTTTAAGCAAATAAATTGTTCAGAACTTATGCCTAAGTGAGTAACATATATATTACAATTGATATTTTTTAAATTGCTAACCGCAACTTACCGCAGCGGTTAGTATGATGATTACATATCACGTTTCAAAAAGGTTCCTTACTTTAGTTAACTATTTGCTTAGTTCTAGAAGAGTTCGAACTTTGAAGTGGTTCTTTGATGACGACTTTAAGGGCACTTTAGGTATCATATTTTATCAGTCCCTTTGAGAACCTAATGGTGACCTTACACCACTTATAGTTTTAACCTGAAACTCGAACCCTGGGACACAAAGAGGGTCTTTTGGTGTTAAATCATAGTCAAGGCCGAATTTCAGCCAAAGCAAAGGGGAGGTTGTATATTTTTACCAGAATAGTACCTTTGTATTCTTACCAAAGTAACCTTCATGACGTTTCATGTTCAATTATACCTATTCATAATGAATGAATAATTAGAATGTAAAATACTTGTCTAATTTTGTAACGACATCGCGGTATGATTATTTACAGCGTGAAAATAATACTTGGACGAATTGCGTGGGAGCATTCAGCTGGTGCCCAATTTTGTCGTCTAATTCATTTTATAAGATCACCAAAAAACGTTTTCCTGTTCTGAAATATAAATTTTATGCCTGACTGGAATAAATGTATCTTTAAGATTCTTGAGTACTTTTTTATGACGTAGACAGACCAAGAAGCAGTTATGTTCATAATATTGCTATTATAACTACCATTAGTATGTAAGGACCGTAGCAGGTGGCGTTCTGTAGTTTCTGCCTACCCCCATCGGAAGAAGGCGGGAATTTATGTATGTACCATTACTGATTACAATATGTATGTACCTATGTACTATGTACCTATGTATGTTTTTATGAACAAACCAGCTGCTGTCGTAGACCTACCTTACACAAATACCCACCTCACACATCAGCCACAGCTTAAAAGAGGTAATAGTATTAATATATTTGAATGATTTCACACACAATATTTACATTTTGAGTTTATTTCGAATGAATACGAACCCGTTTACATAAATAGATTTTCTATTTTTGTCAGACATTTTTCATCCTCCCACTGGCTATTACTCAGGTTCTCCACATATGAATTCAAACTCAAACTCAAACTCAAAGCATTTATTTCAATTAAACCATTTACAGGCACTTTTGAATTGTCAAGAAGTCGGTCAGTCAGAAATATGAAGCTAGTTGCCCATTCCAAAGCGTAGTAGGTACCTATGGAGAAGAATTCTAAATGCGTGCAGCTTAATGCAATATATTCAACCGGCTCTGTCGTTATCTATATTTTACATCAGTCGACCTTGTCAATTTTGTAGTACCTAAAATCTTTTTTCCATAGAAACATTAACCCATTCACACACTACGAATTTCTCATATACTGTAGACGCTTGTACAAACACAAATTGGCACGTGCATATACAATCAAACCAGGAATGACTATTTGTAGGCCATACAAACAGTTACTCAGTTCGAAGCCATTCGTTTGACCACTGTACCAACGGCAGTGCCGTCAAATCTGTAACCCACTTTTGGATATTCTCCTAGGACCCTAAGTCCCTAGGTCCTAGGATATTTCTGAAGTACGCTTTCGCGTCAAATATCAATGTATTCTAATAAGGTTAAGAGATTTCGAAAGACCTTGTTAAGAAAAGGGGTTCTTACATAAACTCGCGTAGACGAAGTATTAGGCGCCAATATATCCCATACCTATGTGTACGTTTTGCTTGAGTAACTACAAGAGACTCCTGATACTTACTTTTTTCGCTTTGTAGCGTCCAGTATACGCGCGGAAAACGCCCTATCTGAACAGGTATTGACCCTAAAGTGTTTACTATTCATAACCCCGAAAACATAAGACGATCCATCATTGGTCCTTTACCTTTCTTTCTTACACCCTATTGGCTAAGAAACATTTCCGAAAACTCTTCAAAATAGACCTGAAACTTTTATACTATAGGGTTGTCGATTTTAGTGGAGTTGTCGCGAGTTTTGTAAAGGGTTTTTATGTTCTGGGGTTATTGGGGTGACACCTTACCCATGGGAGTCGGGTCAAGGCACCTGTTACGACCATTGCGTTTCTATTCAATATTTATGACGTGGTTTGTAGGTACATTTTTATTTGCGGGGTCAGTAATCTTTGTGTATTTTTCTTTTCAAGTAAGCGTGGCAGTGTTTTCTGTGGGAAATATTGCCGAAAATGATTTAAAATAAATACGCCATTACCTGCAATATTGAAAATAGCTTCAGCCTATTTACTTTACATCATTATTATCAATTCAATACGCAAATGCCTCAAGCTATATTATCGCATATAGCGCATATTTTCCCTAAACTTGTTTCCATTTTTTAATTTTGTGTTCTTTTTTTGCGTCATGTTTACCGCAAATAAACGTATTTTCATTATTTTCTTTTCTTTTTCAAGCTCACTTTAAAACGTCAATAAAACGCATTAAACTTACCCTTAATAACAACACACATCAACTATTAAAATTATATTCATTAATACGTCTAAAGCGCCTGAAACCATAACTGAAATTACTATAATTCCTTAATAGTCCATCTGATAAATAGTCCATGTTAAACTTAATTAGCAAGCACAATTTATTAATGTCCCACCATATCTTATTGGCCCTTGTGATTGCAATTTATAACTGCTATCATACCTCGACTAGTTTCTAGTTACTAGTTCAAGTTAACTGTACCCAAGTCCTAAGCCATGGATTACTTGTTTACAAGCAACTTGTGATCAACATTGATTGCATAACTGTATTGTATGACATTCAGAATTAATTACTTGTAGCAATTAGGGACAGCCGGCCTGTGTTGAATTGCTTAGTGTCCTTGTTAGGCGAGTGTGGGGACAATTGGTGTGTTGTGTCAGCAATTGGTATGGCATGGTCATGGAGTGTCGACACTGCATTCGTCTATGTCGTATTCCCCCAAGTGTGTCACCGTAGTAAGTCATTATTTATCGGTCTACATTCAAGCTCAAGGTATTCTAGTTTAACTATTTGAATTTCTTAGTAAAGCAGGTTTCATGAAGTTTATCACACGAACATCGCTGCGAATCTCGCAGCACACGCCTAGTACACGCATAGCACGTGAATATTCACATTTTTATTATTATTAAAAACACTCACTGCTGCATACTTTTTGTTAGTCGCTTTTAATTATTCATTCTTTCAACATGACCAAATCATCTAAGCATACTCGTTTCAATTTCTGTCACTACATCTTTTTTTAAACCGAAACCTTATCGCATCATTCCTCGTTGGTATGTCCTTTGATCTCATCGTCCTTTCGAGAAGTTACTGTTAAAACAATAAAGTGCCATAAAAGTATTATAAATGAAATAGTTAAGCTTTACTGAAAGCTACGGTGGTTAAACAAAACGTTCCGTTTCAAGAACAGGAATCAGCCAAAAGTTATTATTGAATTTTACCATCTTACCTCACAGTACTTCTCCTTCCAATACTGTTAGCGTTAGAATAAATAAACAAGTAGGTTGTTTTCATAAAGGATGTGCGTGTGAACATCCACAAACTTCTTTCGTAGATGTAATGTACGTACTTATTTATTTAGGATACTGTTTACTATCTGAAATGTGTCGCTGCGAAAGCGTCAGGGTAGCCCGCGAAATTCAAATTTTCTTAGGTTTTTTGAAATTTGCAGGTCAGTATCAGGTTGAATGTTGATCTAAACATGATTTGCGGCATATGTTTATTTATAGAATTATTATCAACACAACTCTCAACAATACAACTCATCAATCTCAACAATACAACTCTCTAAGTTCATGTAATCCTATTGAATGACTATTTTCGAACAGTAAATTGCTAAAAAACTAAAGAAAATTTGAATTTCGCGGACTACCTTAGCGCATCCCCCTTAACCTGGCTTTCAATGGCAGGAAAATTTCGATTGATTTGTCAATAAGTATTGAATTGATATAAGTTAATAAATAAGTGTTTTCTGACATAGTAATTGGGGGCTTGAGTATTAATTTTTGTTTTGAAAGTTACGTAGTCGTAATGAAGTAAATATTGAGAAGATTTTTTTAAGCACACTATTCTGTGATCATACATTTTTTTTTACCAAAGATTGCATTGACTGACAAAGTAACAGATAGACAGTTGTTTGAGATAAATTTCCTTTATACACACTTTTTTGGGTAAGTAAATTAAATAAAGAGACTTGAAAACACGAGCAAACTACCTTTCATAAAAAAAAACAATAAAAATCTTTTATAACAAAATGAAAGCGTTTCAAAATAAAAATAAGGAATAAAATTCAAATTAACTATTTTCATCGGGACTACTCTGTATTTCAATAAAAACGATATAAAATGAAACGGTTCAGTTCATTTTATGCGCTATATTGAATCGGTGGAACATTTCAGTGTTGAACAATCATATGGCAAATAGGTTTGCAATGCTAATATGGCCCAAACAAAATTTATATGCGCTTGCTGACTTTGCAAAGGCTTTTCCACAGAGGACATTGCTTGCATTTGAAAACGACTTTATATTGTAAACTCTATTCTTTTTTGTTCGGACAATTTTCTGTAGAAGTAGCACGATTATTTTGTTTAAAAGAATACTTTATCATATTTCGCTATTGCTGTTTTATTATGTGTATTAAAAGTACTGAACTTACCTTACACATTTTCCAATTCCACTCACGTGTAGCCTAAGCCTAGTGAATTACAATAAAATAAATAAAAGTATTCACTACACGTACCTACTTACATGTACTCGTATATAGGTATAACACAACAAAACCTACATAAGATCGAACGTCTACAAACGTTTTCGTGTACATAAACGTACGTGTATGTACGGCAAAACGTTTATAAACGGTACAGTACATTGTGAAGAATACTGTATGCGTACTCCTCTGTGTCACCTTCGTGTTTATATGGCTTGCTTATCAAAATATTGGAAATCGATACCTACCTTGGAATCTACAGTCTATCGTATTTTTATGTTACCTGAAGTGTAACATAAAAATACGCGACACAGATTCTTACGCGTTTCCAAAAGTAGCTTTGACTATGAAAACAGTAATAGGTACCTTTGCATCTCTTCAAAATGTTTGTAGTACAACATTTTGAAGAGATGGTCGCACGTTTTCAATGTACCCTTCTAAATACCGCCTGTCTTCAAAATTACACTAATATACATAGATATAGTTTCCATTTCACTTAAATATGTTGCTCCACACTTACATTTCAAGTACCTACACACGCGTCATAAATATTTGAATGTCAACTACTCAGAACAACCAGATTGTACTGTTCAAACTTAGCTTTCAAAGCATTAATTGTGATACAGGCAGAAAAAATTTTTCAACAGTTACTATCTTAATAAATATTTCCTTTAGTGAAAAATTACTACCTACTTAATTAAATTACTTAAACAGAAATAATAATTTCTCTAATTATGACGGCTGAATAGCATCCAATGGTACTTAAATGTTGTTTCTAGGCAACTAACAAAGCTATAATACTGTTCAAGTATTTATTAAAAGGAAAACGAGCGTGAAGGTCTTAACTTTTTAATTACAGGACATAAAAGTTAATGTCCACTATTGAAGATGGGCCTCCTGGACTTAACGAACGGTTGTTGCAGAGTATTTCTATACTATGCCTTTCATTTTAATGATAATTATTTTCTTTATATTGAATAGAATTTGATCACGTGCTCAAAATTGCTTTTTACTCGTTTTTCGAAGTCTCCTAGATTGTGGGTAAATGCTCATCGAAGTCACCCAGATTATAAGTAAATCGTCGTCGAAGTCTCCAAGATTATGGGTAAATATTATTACGATGCGAAGAAAAATATAACAAAGTTCAATATTTTCATCAGCTCTAGAAAACCAGAAACTTTTGAATTATTACGCAATATTTCTCGTATTTATTTACTTACGAGATACTTTGTTATTTCCAAGTTCATTTTCAGTTCAAGAATGAAGATATTATTATACAAAATAATGGTTGAAGGCATCTCGTTGCCCGCAGGCTACAATAAGTTATTTTACATCAGTTAAATACTTGCCTTGATAAGGACTATATAGTTAATGTTATTCTGCCGTCCAGTATTGAATTATTAATTTGCTTTACAAGTTTTCAACTTATTAAAAGTCTGGACAGGTATATCTGGGACATATTGATTTCCATTTCAAAATAGACGGTGTAATTTTTAAAACTAAAGTTGGCTACTAAAATAGAGCGGGTTGTTTTACCCGGTAAACTGATGGTTTAAATCAGTATGAGTTTATTTTTATTTTCTTTTCATTGTTCAGATAGGTTTATAAAGCTACCAGAAAATGGAACACAAAACCAAAAAAAAAAAAAAAAAGGGCACTTTACTACTTTCAGAAAAATCGTTGAACGTAATGAAAAGATTTCATTCCTTTCTTTGCAACATGCCATATTATTTATATAAACATCCACCTATGGTTTTGTGATCCCTAGTTTTAATATTCTACGTAGATAAGTTGTAGTTAAAGTAGTATGTAAATTATATAATATGTACCTAAGTAAACGTAGCAAAAACAAAAAATTTGAAAACAGGATAATACATTTTCTCGGTCACAAACTTTCATAAAAGTTTCTCAGTAACATTAACCACAACGTAGGCTAAATGACTTTAGTTTTGGGTTCGTGAGACCTAAGATCAATAAAAATTTATTGGGTCGCATAAGGTTCGCGTGACAGCCCTAAGCGTACCACAGGGTAGAAAGGACTTACGTTCCAGTAGTTTAGGGTTACGTAATAAATATTGTCTGTGGGGCCCTTCGGCCGGTACTATTTCGTAATTGACGTATAGCGAATAAATGGAAAAAGAAAACATTGGTGTTCATTTTGTTTGCTTAGCTACGGGCAATATAGATATAATAATAACAGACGAACCTATTTGTTTTCTCAATAATTTTTATCAACTAGGTATACAAAGTCCAGGATCAAATTATACAGCAAAAATATATTTTCTGATATTTCATTGTCATTTGCAACGAATTTGCGTTACCACAAAAACTAATATTATGTTTGTGATTTATAGAGACCCACACAATGTGTCATCCCTTTTTTCTGAAACCTCTTTGTAATAACGACAAACTGTATTCTTCTAAGAATTATGTTATGTGCTAAATAGCCAGTTAATTGTACCATAAACTCGTCATTACCTTTTGATTATAAAATAAAAGCTTTTACTCAGTTTAAAAGGATGATTTCATTTTGACGACGTCTAGACTAAAATATACGAGTATTTAAAAATTTTGTAATTAGTGTTGAGAGTGGCCTGAAAGTAACAATATTAAATAAGAAATTTTCTTATCCTATTTTCAGGCTAGTTTTCGTGTAGGATAGTTAAAGGATTTTAAACGTTTTTCCACGTTAATTTCGGTAGGTGTAAATGAATTCGTTCCGTTTCGTTAGTCGTTCGTTCGTTGAGTATTATTTGAATGCTAATAAAAGATTGCATTCAAATCTAAAATAATTTTATAATTTGAATTTGAATGAAATATTTGTTGATATTGTAGGTGAAAACATTGATGATTAAAAAACAGAATTTCAATGTTGAACACCACAACAATGTCATCTGCAATGTCGATATTATTTCCACTCGTAAAAATCAACTTGGAAATGTCGCGCATTTATAATTTAAACACGGTTTAATCATATTTAAAACTCCATCATTATTTGCGGTAGAGGCTAAAATTGGTTAATTAATTAACGTGTTAACTGGGCAGTTTATGAACGTACCTACTCTCGGTATTAACGCGTCCGATGGTGATTACGAGATTTGGTCAGCCTGGGACGGATATACGGTGCAGCCACCACAGAGTAACTACATAGCTACGTAAAATGTTTACATACTGCAAAATTATCATGTTACTGACTGATCTCGTGGGGCTTCCTGCTATTGTAGCAAGCTTTACATAATTACAATTAAGTGCCTTTGTTTTATTAATTCCTGCAACATCAAACGTGACCTATTTGTATCCATAAGAATAGATATTTTTATTCGAGTCACTAAAATAAGGTCTGCCAGTAGGCTACCTTTTTTCTCATTCGTTTTCTCAGAGCTAAGGATTTTAATTTTTTTTTTTTTTTTTTGCCACATCTTTCCCCGATTTTTGTGTAACCTCAGCCGTACAAATTCGAATCTACAAATAAACCGTATGATATTTCCCAAAAGAAAATGACAGATACAAATCTTTACCCAATATTTCTGTTAACATCTCCGCTATATTTACCACAATTTATTTACCCTGGAAAGCATTCGTCAGTTTACCTATAAGCATCAACTTAGCATAATTCCTTACTGCTGACATTTGCGATGTTTTCCGTATAGATATGGTGACTGCCTCCTTCTACATCCTGTATGTGACGTGGCTCCGTAGGGAAACATACAACCCATCCATTGGATTTACATAAAAGGTTCAATGAATTTGCTACAAGCTCATATTTGCGGTGACACATAGGTGCTTTTTTGCTCATCATTTTATTTCGAAAATGTTGTTAACAGACAAAAGATAATCAATACCTAGTTTCGTAACACTTATTTTTCTATCTAATTCCATCCTTTATGCCACTGCCTTATTTAGGGCGTTATTCATAATGAAGCAACGCTGTGGCAAAAACAATAATTTCCTAACAAGTTGAACATAAACGAAGTAATATTAGGTATAAAATAAGAATAATAATAATTTATTTCATAAGCCTAATACATAAGGAGAGAAAAGGGGGTTATTTATGTGACTTAGATCTTATAGTAATAAGACAAGTACAGCATGCTCGGTTTAGTGAAACTCCTGACACCCGGACTAGGATTTGTCCTGTATCTCAGGTGACATACTCCTTGTATGTAAGAATCGTAGCAGAATATGGCATTCTGTAATTCCTGGCTACTGCTATAGGGTAGAAGGCGTGAGTTTATGTGTGTATAAGTTTTGTCAGTTCCACAGGCACCTTTTTCGGCACACAGCTTTCCATATTTACATTATCTCTACAAAAAATCACCATACATGAAAAAAAGAAAAAATCAAGCCTTTAAGGTCTATAAAGCTCATTTTCATTATAATAAAATTAACGCTGCATAATCAGCTGGTAATCAAGAAACTCGTTTCTTTTTTAATAGGTACTTCACTGCTAACTGTTTAGAGGCTCATAGGCCCAATGTAATTAGCAATGAATGTGTTAACAAAATCGATGGTATTTAATGTTCTAACGTAGTTCTCTTGATGGATCATTACGTGTAAGTATCATTAACTTGGATTAATTACGCCTTGTGATGACCCCCAGTAGTTTCTGTATGGTCGTTGAAAACCGTCTGGTAGGCTACAGTTAGCTTAGCATAGCATAATAAACCTATAATGTTCCCACTGCTAGAACACAGGCATACTCTCTCAGAGAGGGAGTGGGCCGTAATCCACCACGCGGATCCAGTGCGGGTCGGTAGATGACACATTTCTTTAAATTTTCGGTTCTAGGACATGCGGTTTCCTCACGATGTTTTCCTTCACCGTTTTGAGAGTAGTGGTGATGAAATAAATTACACAAAAAGTAGCTGCTTGAGTTCGAACCCACGACCTATATACAACTCGTAAGTCGGGGCCGATTCCACTGGGCCACCACTGCTCCAGTTAGGTTACATTTAGGTTTGTCCCATAATTTCATGTTTTACACTTTGTGTAAAAATACAGTCTATTTATGAATTTGTACAAGTTTAAATTAAATACAAAATGGAAAGAGGTGTTTCAATTAAAAATGTAAACCTTGAAGCCGCGAACTACTTACCTTTACCTACCTAAATATTATTCACAAGGTTGGGTTTTCATTTAACTTTTCTCATTTGTGTAATTATTGAATAGTTTTATAATTTAGTTCATCATTTTCGTACTTGTGGGAAATGTCCCTGGATAAATTATTATGTAGTGTAGTTTGTCATGTCAAATGTGAAGTGAATTTAATTACCTGGTTCTCACGGGACATGTGTTGCCTTGCCTGCTGAATCATTGATTACGTAGGTATCTACTTGTGCAATAACACATTCCAGATGTCCGATTTCAAGTAGGTATCATAAGATGAAAGGTCTTATACCACTTCTAAAGGCCTCCTATACCAGATCCTTCTCCCTTCTAATAGCCCTTCAACTCCTTTTCCCCCGTCCTTGAAGCAAGATAATAAATTTTCGGAAGAAAGGAAGGCACGGGACAAAAATGCGTCATGTAAACACCCTAACACTTCGGGGTTCCCGTAAGCCAAGTAAAAGGGGGTATTAACTTAATGATCCAACCACATCCAACAGGTAGAATGATCTCCGTACACCACGGGCCAAATGTTTAGGAACTTTCCCTTACAATGTTCTAGAATCGGTCTCAAATGTTTTGAAGTAGCTTCAACATAGGTACTTACTTTGAAGAAAATACGGACTACAGACTAATGTATCTACACCAATATTATAAAGAGAAAAGATTTGTATTTTTGTTTGTAATGAATTAACTCAAAAACTACTGGCGCGAATTTAAAAATTCTCTCACCGGTAGAATGCTATATTATCACTTAGTAACTATAGGCTATAATTTATAAAGATATCACGCGGGCGAAGCCGCTAGGGAAAGCTAGTTGTTAATAAATTGTGGAATAGTACAATCTTGTCGGTTGTGTCTTCCGTAGATTTGTGTTACATTCATAAAACGCATTTTTCCCATTGCAGGGGGATAGGCAGAAACTACAGAACACCACTTGCTACGATCCTTACGTACTCCTTTTGCTTCATTCGTTCGATAGTTGTTTGTTCGTTAACATTCGCCGTTTATATTTGTCTTGTCGAAATAAAACTGTTACAATCGTACGTGCGTGGCTTATAATGCATCCAAAATGTAAATCTAAATACAAAATGTTATTAAATCCTTCCGCATATTAGGCACGCGAATAACTTAAGCCGCTATATGCTCCCAAAAGTAGCAGATGTCGCGTTAACTTACTATAACCGCATTAAAACTTCGCTACAACGATTTTGCGATCGCATCTCGTCTTGCGACTTAAAGTTGCAAATATCTGGGATGCCTGTTATTTAAGTCATGATCAGATCATTGCATTGTCGTCCGTTGATCGCGTCAATGGATAAAATTTGTTTGTTATACATAGCTGTATTTACGTATATTTGTATGATCGTTCAGATGAATGAATGCCCTTTCTCTCTTAGAACTCGTAAACGGAGGGTGGAGTACAAACATTTGCTCTACTTTTGTAAGGTGATTTATTCTGAATGGCAAAAAGCGTATTGTTAAGCTACGTGTTTCATTCATGCTTTGCAGATTTACATTTTGGAGTCTGTTTGCGTATGAGCATCGTGTCGTTAAGTTGTATAACTTTGTAAGAAAATGTTTACATTTTCATCAAATTCTGTGACGCATGGCTTTTTAAAGCAAAAGAAAAGTTTTAAAGGCTTTATAAATTACATATTAAATGAGTCTTCACACAGAAAGCTTTCAGGCAGATCGTCAAAATGAGGTTTTAGTTTAACGCCAAAGCTTATTTTGTTGGTTGTTACTATGTGCCTTAGTTTATCAAATATTCCATCTAACTTTAACAAGTAAACAAGGTTTACGTAAAATTTTCGCGAATAAATTTGATGAAGAAAGACCAAAATGTTTTGTACCTAAACGAACTTGATAAGTAGATAATTTGAGGGAACCGATGAATAATGGCCGTTTTCCTTGAAGGTAACAAATGAAAGATACTGACAGCGCCATTTTATCAGTATCGATGTCTCATAAGCGTTGGAAGGAGACGTGCTCGTGGGAGCCTCGGGAGGCTCTGTAAAAGTTAGCCTCATCGGCAAAGGCTAGGGTTGAACGTAGGAACGTATTCTTATTTTGAAATTAATGCTGGCTTCTGTAGATCTTCCTTTGTATGCGGGCTTCCTCCAGTACCTATGTATGAAGTTTTATTCGTGGCTGCGCACAATTTTGCGGATAGATTATTTACAAGGGAAAATGTGAGGAATTAACGGGTACGATATGTTTTGATACCAATGTTTTGTTCCGAAGCTCTATTTACCAAGCTTTAATCTTGTGCACTCCGGAAAAAATCAACACCTCTCAAAAGCACAAAATGTCTTTATAAAATCACTAAATTTCTCACCATATCTTTGAAACATCAATTGGAAAACTGTTTCAACTAGTTACAGAACTTTTCAAAGTTAAACAGTGGTATGATATAATTTCGCAGCAACCTTTAAGTTTTCATGAGCGCCAATGGAGCGGAACATTGAAGTAAACCTCGCTGAGCTAATTCCTTCTAAAGATGATATGAGATGAAACTTCCACTAAGGAATACTTTACATTGTTGAGGCTCACTGTGAGGTTCTGTTGTCTTAGTACTTTGGTTTTAGTATGGACTTGTTTTTAGACTTAATTATTCAATAATTATTTATAGAGCACTAAACTTTGAACTTCTCAGTAGCAGCTCGGAGTCTAGATTAGTGCCCGTTATGTTCATTGGAAACAAAAGAAACACAAAAAGTCGTAAATCTAAGTATCCCGGATGTCAGAACAAACAATGAATACCCAAGATCCGCATTTTCTGATGGGCAATCTTCTGTAGATAATCTTTATAAAATAAATCACGCTCCTTTGGACAATTCAGACTCAGGGTAATTAATATTCCATAATGAATCAAAGCCGCTTTCACGGCCTTCTGTTTTGTGCATTATTTAATAGCCAACGTTTCGGCACGAGTAGAGAAATCCTGTATGTAGCAAAAATTCAATTTAGAATTAGGGAAAATTACCTTTAACGGATATCTTCCATCTGAATTGTTCTCTCAACTCAATTAGAGGTTTGAGCCGAAATTGATTTACGGCTGTTTAAAACTAAGCTCGTTTTCTATTAGATTATTTGGGTTTAATAGTCGTTAGATTATCTATCGCCCCCGCACACTATGCAAAGTGAATTATTTATTGAGCCTATTAGTGAGACGTGGAATTATCAATAGGTGTGTGTGCCCCATGGAATTGTTTAATGACTGTAAAGGATACGTAATTTATTATGTCTGGGATTATTGGCAATTGGAGGGAGGGGTTTAATACCACACAATTGTTCTGAATTGAGAATCATTTTATTTCTCTTCGTCTTGTATTTGATATCAACCGATCTGGAATTTAATCTAACCTCGCAATGTCCCACTATTGAATAGTAGGTCTCTATAGACTCTCTGCCAGAGTTAGTGATTCTTATTATGCTGCCCTTTTACAGCAGACGTTTTATTAACATTCAACCTAGTTACAGAAAAAACTGAATGTTACATTGCCTTTAGAACACGAAAAAAAAGTTTCTTAAATTTTTCTAACACACTCTGTGACTGTGTTAACCTATTTAATATGTTGCTCACTTAACAGACTCTGATCATAAATGGTAGCCTTTCGTAATTATGGAAATCAAATGCATTATAATTTTTGTCCACAATCACACAATGTGACCTTTACGGTTCATTTGCATCTTCCGCGACAGTTTCTTAAAAAAAACCTGTTCTGGAAACGTTGCAGATTTTTTCGGGCGTAGGACGTGTGAAGAAACTATCAACAGAGCCAATAAAGCTTGGTTATCAGTGATAACCAAGCTTCATTGACTCTGCTTATCACACATAGTTCAGATAACAGATTGCCATAAGTAATAAACCTATTACTAAGATGAGTGCTGCTGAGAAGCTTGATGTAGATTTATCTCATTACGGTAGAAGTGGCTGGCGGGATTAGAGTTTAATAATAAATGGCTATTGTTTGATGTGAGGACGGAACAATGAGGTTTCATTACATTGAAATAGCTTGCTCGTAGTCACTTTTAAAGTTAACCACTAAGGGCTGATTTGATCAATGAAACTGAACGCGATCAGCATTTCTAAAACGCGTTCAAGAGCTGTCAGTGTCAACATTGTTATGGAATATTGTACACTGACAGCTCTCAATTTAATTGGTGAAATCCGCACTTAGTAGGTACAAAACAACAGCTCTTTATTACGGAAGTTACTGTTGTCGAGTCTACTTTGTAAGTGCTACATAATTAGTTAAATTAATAAGAGTGCCATCAAAAGACGGCCAAGGTCATCTATTATTAATTCAAAGTACCCATAGAATGGCATCCTGACAGAAACTCAATGAAAATTTTACTCCGAACGAAACCAAACTTGTCGAAATCCTCTGGTGTAGCCAACTGAACTTATTCACTTGAAAACTTTTTCTATCTGATTAATTTATGAAATATTCCAATTTCACTGACTGGTTCTCTGAAACTGTATTATAAAAATTTCATCTTGTTGAGAAAACATTCAGCTTCAAGCCCAAAAGAGACATTACTTATGGAACTCAATTTTTTCTTGTGGATTTACGAGCCTTTATTACTAGTTTTCATGTTATAATTTATGTAATATTTTTTTTATATAAAACAAAGTAACAACATTTTGTTACTTTGTTTTATATAAAAAAAATATAAAAACTTTAAAGTTTCAGACTGAACTCAAACTAGCGCAACAAAGATTGCTTTCTGTCTCTAGAGTCAGACTCGACTAGACTAAAACATAGTCTCTCCCAAGTGATACTGAGAAGCTCCCATTAATAATGTCACATAGTCTCACGAAAATTAATAAATTGTACGTCCCCCCATAAAGGCAGATTCACATTCGGGCGACTATTCAATGCGGGCGTGATAATTAAATCTCACTCTAATTGAGCAAGGATCGATGGCTGTACCCATCCCTCATGAACATATTTCAGTGCCATTCGCACGTGAGTCCCCTGCCTTATAAACAAAAGACAAAACAAAACTTGATCATTGAAAACTGAAGTGGGCTCTTTAGTACATTATTAGTAGCGTTTATATGATGTCATCTTTTCTAATTAATTATAAAACTGTCGTATCTTCAGATAAGTACCTTTTTGGCCCGTTATAAGTACGTTCTTAATTAAACCTTATTACTTGTTCAATTAATATTACATCATTCTGCTTAATTGGAATCTTATCTTATGCAAATTAAGTTTAATGACGATTATAAATGATTTAAATATTATGATAAAAGAATCGTGACACGTATTTCAAAGTCTGGATGAACGCAAACTTAAGCGTTTGTATTAATAAAGTAGAATGGTAGGTCTCGTGACAAGCGTGCTAGGTTTTTTTTTTTTATAACTTAATAGTATCTTATCGTACCTTATAATTATTATGAAAATACGTTATAATTTAAGTAATTTTTTTTCAAGAAAATTTGTAGTTATTCTTATTACCGCAGATCCTCTCGTTTATGCGCAATTATTATAAAATTGAATTTACGGCGCTTCAAAGTGCTCTGCAATTTCTTTGTTTTTCTAACAAAAAAGAGCAAGTTAGAATTCCATGAAACACTGTCTATAACTGGATATAAATTTAAAATGTCTGCGTGAAAAACTGTTATATTTTTCCTTGCAATAACTTTTAATTAACAGACGTTGCGCCGAGGACCAACTTTTTTGTGATTGATGTCACCGTAGAAAAACGGTTCTGCGAAGTTACAAGCAATTTCACTAACCATTGTGTGAGGAATTCTTCTTAATTTTCCGCTAGAGCGTCGGGTTGAATAATAACGCTCTTTTAATGGGCTTTTCCTGGTCCTTTATTTCGAGAGTGAAGTGTTTCTGTGAGTGAATCAATGGGAATTTCGCGAATGGACTTTTAAATGGAACTTTCAACATTTCAACGCATTAGTATTCCAAACACGAATGAATAGTGAGAAACTAACGAGATTTATTTAAAAGATACGTCTGGTTTCCATAGTTGCATGTCTTTTCACGAACACAAAGTAGGTAATTTCCTATTTCCAAAACTGTAACTTATCTAGCTGCGAGCTAGTTGACGTTGTATGTTGTGATAGGGGAGTATAGGAAGCTGTGGGTGGAGGTGGGAGAGTCGGTTCACTTTGGCTTCCGAGCTTACTTCCGATGTGGCAGTGTCGTGTGCCCTAAATGTGCGCACTTACTCTCAACAATATCTCTAACCTTGGCTTTGGGCGAGCTTAATTTTGGTAACAACCCTTTATACTTTGTACAGTCAGCTGGAGGTGTGTTTGCTTTTAAAATACATGATTTCATCATTTACGGTCCTACAAATTTATTATAAATTAAATAAAAATATATCTATTTATTTATTTATATATCCTACTTTATTGTACACTACAAAAATACATAACAAAAAATAAATCAAATACTACAAAATATACAATGGGCGGCCTTATCGCTTTGTGCGAACTCTTCTAGGCCTTGGAATAGACATTGATTTGCCTGGACATAAAATAGGGCTGGGAATTAAATTTTCATTTTATTATTATTTAATATTATTCGTCTATCGCTATCTACATAATTAGATTATATATGGTATTCAGGCGACACGTAAACGAACAAACTAAAACTCATTTTTTAATTATCCTTTTCCCAGGATGAAATTTTAAGTAGGTATCTCGAAATAAACATGAAATAATTAGTTACTGCTTCGTCAATTAAACACGAAACCTACGCGGAAACTGTCCACTAAAAGATTTTCTCATGCCTGCTTATAATTTTAATTTTAGTACTTTTACGAATTTAATTTAAACTGACTTTGAAAGTCCTTTCCAGCGTAAATATCACTTTATGTCACGTTTACCTTAAAAGTATAAAATGTAATGGTTTTTAAATTAAAATCTGTCCTCTGCATCTTATTTGTAACGTTTTCAATCCGCCGATGACATCCATTCAATATTTATTTACATTGAAATGCCTTACAAAATTAAATCGGCTCTGAAATGTTCCGACGCGATTCGTTCTGCAATATATAATATGCGTTATAACGATTTTCAGCAACTTCAAATTAAATTTCTCAACATTGTGGAACCTGAAATTACATTTCTTGGTGACGTACGGGCCTGCATTTTATGCGTATTCATTTTCATTGTCAACAATGATATTATCTTCCGTTCGTTGAAATATGGGTTCCTCTTTCCCAGAGGTTTAATTATAATAACACATAAAATTCTGACCATTATTAAATTAAAGAATCTACTTCAAATAATATACAATTGGACTTAAACTTTGCAAATATTGTAACCGTATTGTAGAGTACACAGATAGTACAGTTAGAGATACAATGCATATTTGGGCCATGGAAAAAAAAAAGTATCCTGACCATAGTTTATCTTGCGAATTCAAGCTAGATCAAATAAGAAAAAAAACCCTTGAATACCTACATACCTGACGGTCTTCGTAGATTCAATATTAAGCATTCCGTCCACTACACCTGACCATACCTAGATATTTCGGCGAGGACTGAATTCCCTACGTGCAAATTTTGCATAGCACCATCCACTTACGTCACTCGTGCTTGTCTAGAAAAGTTTTTCTATATATAAGGTAGAGTTAACTAGTAAAAGGATGATGTAATGCGCTTAGATCCATTTAATACTTAGCTTGAAGAGCACACGAGGAGAGTAAAAAGTTTCATGTGCTTTTAACTTGGGAAGTGGACACACCGAGTTGCTTCTTCTCACTTAAAAATACCTTTTTGGTTTATAATTTACATTGTACACACGGTAGAAAATGGAATATTCAGATTTTATGTTGTCTTTTAACATTTGCTTCGAATTATAATAATTTTACGTATGATTTATAATGTGTTTTCTGAAAAATATGGAATTTCGTTACAATTCCATTTATATTATACACGAAGTTTATTTGGGGCGTAATAATGTATTCTCCATTTTTGAATAAAAAGATTTTATGCTGAAACACGTCAGTTTATTTCAGAAAAACGTCTTTTCGGTTGGTTAATTATTCCTTATGAAATAAAAAAAAAATTGTATTGACAACGTAAATGATTCTACCTATAAATTGTTTCATTTTGTATCGAACCTATTCGCTGTGTTCATTTTCATTCTTCCGTGACTATATTTCATGAGTAATCGTTCGTCATCGTATAGAAATCGTTCGTAATGTACCTAAATGATTGAGGGGAATCGGTCCAATTGTTGTTTTTTTACGGGTACTCGAAAGTCTGAACATTGGACCAAAGCAAACGCTTGGCATTCAAATGATTCACTTTTATTGCTCTTACCTGATTGATTATTCATATAATCATGCAAGTGGGGAGGGCTTTGGTGGCCGCTTTTAGGAAGGGCAGCCATAATTATTACCGTTTGATATTTATGATAAAGGGCGATGGCCTACACCGAAATAATATTCCACAATGTTCTTCAGGTTTTGTTAAGTGAAAAATAGGGCAGCCTCAGCGAGAAAATAGTGTATCAGAACCGCAACAGATCTATACCACGATAAATACAAACCTCTGTGAAACATTGTGACATGCTCGAGCAGAAAATCCGATAACGTCAACTTTTCACTCGTGGCGTAAGTACGTATACGGGTGTACGCGGAATAAAGCAGTAACTGGCTTTTGAACTTTTTCCTCCCCAGAGAAAGGATTCGGAGACAAAATGTTTGCGGTTCACTTTTGGCTTATTTTGTTCAGTAAACTCTATAAATGACTGAATATTTTCAGATGCAAATACTTATTCTGGGGGATTTGTCGGTTTAAAAGCTTCGATGCAAAAATTGTTTTCCGCACTGTCTGGATTATTCCCAATTGGTCTGTACACAATGTGTTCGTTACATAAATTCGTATGTTTTGTATATAAATGAGGAAGTCAGTTCTGTGTAAAGACACATTGAGCATCCAAATGATGGTAATGATTAAGCTATTCAGTTAGAAATAACATGTCTCCGCGGCAGCCGGGAAGTTTAATGTACGCGTCATACGTATGTGATGCATTATGCGATAATAACTATGTTACATTCGTATGTAGTTACTTACGTAAACACCTCGCGTACAATGTCGCGTTTAACTCTGTAAATTTACGCTGTAGTTTTGTCTTCATAACCGAGTTTAATCTTGGGCCTCGATTTGTTTCATTGTTTTGTTAATCAATAGGGTTTCCAGCCATACTTCACGACTACACTCAAATTTTAGTTTAGTTATGTATCGTTACACCATAATAATACACCAAATATGTGAGTGATAATAGTGATAAGTAAATTAAATGAATATTGAAAATGTTAGCTTGTGTGTGTCAACCAACGGAGACGGCGCTATTATTTAAAGGAGGACCACCAGTTGCTATGGGGCCACTTGGTACACACAAAATACGTCATAATCCTGTTGATGCCATGAAAGCCATGAAACTTATACCCGCAACAGTTCGACGCTCCAGCGATGACGCAAAAAACAGTTCTCCGTCACACAACTCATCGCCAACCCTCATAAACTCAACCGGAAACTTACTGAACTTAAGAAAAATTGAACGAAAAGCTAAATCAACGAAAATCCTAGTTAACCCCGTCTGCTCCGACAGCGTCGGCACAAGCGATGATAGCAATCGATCCAAAAACGTCACCTCCAAGTGGAATGGAAAGAAAAAACGTCTCAAGTTAGAAAATGCCGCGACCAACCACAAGAAAGACGAACGCAAACGTGATAAAAATGATCCAATTAGTAGAAGCGATGGTAAAGAAGATAAGAAATCGATATCTTGTTTCAAAATAAAAAGTTCCGAAGATAAATCACGTTCAGTCGAAGACCGAAAATCTGGAAAAGAGAACTGTACAAATGAAAATTCGAGTAATCTGATGAGCGCCGAGAAACCCGATATAATAAACCATTCCAGGAAAAGTAGCAGAGAATTTTTAATAGACGAAGGAACAATGACCGATGAGACGATGTTAAAAAATGACCAATTGGAGACGGGAAAGACTGATACTATAGCAGTTAAGGAAATGAAGGTAAGCAAGTAGTTAGACTTAGCTAGCGTTATTCAAAAGAGCTTAATATCCCCTTTCACAACAAAATTAAATCAATACTCAACGGAAAGTTGTGGAAACAATAATTAAATGCGCTTCAAAAGCATATTAGTCCAACTTGAAACACAATCATTCAGTGTTGTATATTGAATTGGGTTCATTACCAGCATTTCGGTCGTCTCGGCATGTGGATCAATCTGTATGCTAATGACGAGCTGGAACATTCTCGGATTGCACTCGTCTCTTCTCCCTTTCATTACCGTTCCTTTCAATCGACTTATGAAAATATTCATTATCAAAACCACGTCATGGAGCATTTTAGTGCATTTGGAGATTTGGAGTTCTTCCATTATTCATTTTAGTACGTTGTGCTTCATTAATCGCTTTAAATCGAATAATTTCACAATATTTGTAAGTAAATTGAAAATATTAGTAACAAATACAACGTTATAATCACCCATTGTACTTCAAATATAGGTGAATTGCCAGTATGGGCACTCGTGAATACAGTCAGCACAAATTAATACTTAATTAATTGAAGTGTTGGACAAAACTGTGTATTTCGCTGCGTTATTGGAATTATTAGCTGTGTGATTGTCCCCACCCATCTGTGTTTAATATCCGGTGCCCAAAGCCCGGATAATTTCATTGTGGCTTCGCTTAAACCTCATTGCGAATCGATTCTGTGTCGATTGCGAACCGAAAAAGGTTCTCTCGGCCGTACTTGATGCTTCATTGATATTCTGGCTCGTGCCCGGAATTATTTTAATATTGACATTTGCATAAATATTAATATTAGACGCTTTAGACGTGATGAGGCTGATTTTGTTTTTGTTTTCAGCACGTTTGGCAAACGCTTTAACTGAATCAATTTTGGTTTCAATCCGTTTATTGATGTTAATGGCGAAATGTTTAACAATACAAATAAGGGTATTCTATAACTTTTATCACCACAACTAAACTGCCTGAACATAGCCTGCTAAACAAAGATCAGTACCTATCTAGGTACCGTCCTATGTTTAGCAGCCTTCTTAAGAGTTTATTTATAAACGGTGCTTAAAGTTAAGTAATGATTATTGACTGTGTATTTTTGACGTTTAAACGTCTCTTAACTAGCAACGTTTTTAAATAAAGAGGATAGTGTTGAAAGGCATTGTTATCAAGTTACATCTTTTATCGGACACTATTGGAGCAACAGATGTTCCAGTAATTGCAAATGTTTCGCTAGGAGCTCGATTTATGGAAGCCTCGGAAATGATAAAGCCTCTTGTGTGTATCCGACTGTAGCGGCAGAGCCAACAGAAACACTGGCACTGAGCACTGGACCACTGTTTCACTATATCCAGTTGCATAATATATATATATTTGTGTTCGGCATTGCTGTGAATATATATTTCAAACCGAGTAACTAATTTTAGATTCAAATTCAGTGCAGCAACAATGTTTAAACGAGTTTTCATTACTTAATGATACTGTGTCATTTAAATCAATTTGTGTCCTGTCATTATTATTATTATTATTCTGGTGACTATGAATGGTTTTGTTATGCAAACTACAAGAGTAAAATTAGTGTTGTATTTTTATTTCAGCTAAGGTTTTCATACTTAATAAACTTCTTATTCCATGGAAATCTGTACGCTTAGTGAATATTAAATTCATCTAGAACTATACCTAGATTCTTGGACTTGAAAAATATATTAAATGTTTCCGTTTATTTGTTTCAGGTAAGAGTTTAAATAATGGCGCCCGAGTGTACGCGCCGTGTAAAAGGTATTTAATTAAGGAAAATCTACCTCGCGCCTTAGAAACACGTAGACTGGTTCTTATTATATTTTTGATATTTATTATAACTGTGTGTATTAGATAGGTATGCGAGTGTGTTTTGTTTCAAAAAGATTTTAAAATTAGTAATTTACCTATACATTGAACGACATGGGAAAAGTAAACAAATGATAATGATACCGACATAATTTCGTTATCCACACAAACTTATTGTTCTCATATTTCTAAAATAAGTAAGAGAATCATCTTTGGAGCAACAAACTATACAAATTGAAATTACAAAGAAAAAGGCAGACCTCGACTTCTAAACAGAACTTTAATTTTTGAAGGAGTTATCAGGCAACTAAAGTTTTTGAAGTTAATTATTTTAGCACAAAAGCTGAATTTAGTAGGGGTTGTTTGACGAATATACGTTGCAAAAATTCCCAGCGTTCACTGTAGGTGGGATAATGAAGTTGGCGTGCGGCGAGTTTCATAAACTTAGTTTTCACCGTAAAATGGCCACTATGACTGTTTACACCTCTTTGTTGTGGGCTGTGGCACAATCGTTACGCTACATTTATAACTCAAATGACTATTACTCTAGTTTGTTAATCTCTTTCATTGATTGATTTGTTTCTAACTTGCTTTTGTACTGAGTAATTAAAAGCCGAGGACCGAGTGCGAAGAACTTAAAAGGAAAGTTGATTAATGGAATTGGGAAGGAACTGGAAACATTTTTAAATTCAACTATACAAGTATATTTTCTGTAAAAATTACATAAGATTTTTCCCGTACTTAGTTACGTATACATTAACTATAGATGGTGTTACCATACATCACTTCTTAAGTACATAACTTACTTGCAATTTTTTACCGGAAAAATTCTCTTGCACTCTCGCGAGACTGCGTTTGTAGACTGCGTTAGTAGGTAAGTCCCATTTACTCCGAAGCTATAAAGAGCCAAACGGTACAAATTATCAAGGCAACCAAAGTGTTACATTATCCTTGCTTATTCATTGTTTACGTTAAACTTCAAACATTATGGTGACTTAAGCTTTATGGAAGTTCTATAGAAATAGGACGACATTGAGAACCTATTTCAATAAGGGACGTCAGACGTGTAAGGAGTACCTATTATTACTTGTGTTTTTTTTTTTTTATAACACAGGTCGCTTTTTGAGGAAAACGCAAAGTCGCTTAGTTCTTTTTTTAAATGTGAAAAGAAAACAGGTCGTGATGAGCGGGAGTGTTGTTCAGGTTGTTTGTGGGTCGTGGCCTTGTCTATTTACAGTTGGTCAAAGGTTGGCGCGGTGTGGACTTTTAGTCGCGAAATGAAAGTTCTATGACTAAGACGGATGCTCCATTGAGACTTGGTTTGAGTTGTCGCTGGTCTAAGTGCTTTCTTGCTTTGATACTTTTGGGACGGCTTTGAAGAATCGAAGCTGAATATAGAGTACTAAGAAAAATATTATTTTTCCATTTCAATGTCATATTTTCCTCATTCAGCAATTAATGAAACAAAAGTAAAAATACTTACTTTTGCATTAATTTATTTACCTTATATTTATTTTTCGAAAAAAATGTACCATCGTTAAAAGAATTTAAATCAAAAACATCACTCAATTAGACGCCACATTTATGTAGAAACCTGGAAAATGAAGCCTTTCTCTTGGAAATTTTGTTTTTCAATTAAAACTTTCTATTTGTTTGGCAAATGAAGTTAATTTTTTTGCTTTCGAAGTTTACGCGATTCTTTCGAAAGTTGAGTAACCAGCGAGGCGGCCATTTCATAACGTTTCTGGTTTGAACAGACCTTAATAATTATTTATGGAAATATCTAGTTTACTTGGGAATCGTTAAACTATTCTTACTAAAATTATGAGAATATAATTATTTAAAATTATCATGTTAAATATTTAAGTGGTCTTACACAGACAGTTGAAAGAGTATTTTAGGACTATCTCTGGGCACAGTGGAGGAACAATAAAATGACTCACGTGAATATCACTTAAGGCGATTTTAGTGATCGTATCAGTAACTCAAAACGCTTATAAGCGTCCAATGTCCCTTCATAGAAAGAAAAGAAAAAGAAAGAAAATACGTTTATTTGCGGTAAACATGACGCAAAAAAAGAACACAAAATTAAAAAAGAAACAAGTTTAGGGAAAATATGCGTCACATCCACGCAAAACGGCCATCGCTCAGCATAATGCTGCGATCCTATGCAAGACAGAGCCCCAGCACTGGTTTTCAGTGACAGCCGGCGGTCATGCTGATTTGCCGTCAAAAGCACCACGCATTAATAACAATTCCTCAATTTTAATTGCCCCGGCTTCCCAATTGATGTACGTATAACTGCCCGTCGTCCGTTATATTTCCATAGGAAGTTAGGAACAAACTTAAACAAAGCAGAAAATTGTATGGCTTACAAATATTGGCTCTAACTTCTGGTAAACGGCGAACGTATAAATTAGACAACCCTCTTCTCTATTAGATAAAATTAACAGGTCAAAGTTGTGTGTTTGGGATGGAAACAAAAATGGGTTATCAGGCTATTCGATTGATCGTAGCTTATATCAAAAAACCATTCGTAGAAAAGATTTTATAGTCAAAACAAAGAGAAAAAAATGTAAAGTATATATTTCATTTTAATTTCATCCACAAGAAGTAACTGTCTGCAATTCATTCAATTTATCATCTTAGCCGTTGGAACAAAAAAGTTCATCTGCAAATATTACTAGCCAGTGCAACGCTGCTTTGGTTCATTCAGCTGACTGAGTTGAAGTTTATACTCGGCCACTCTCCGAACAACGTTGTTAATTAAACACAAATTCGTTTGCAAGTAAACCACTTAAATATTATTTTGGCTTTCAGTGAATATAAATAGGTCCTTATTTTAGCTGAAAATCTACATTTTAATTATTTTTGTATAATTTAGATTCTTAAACTATTACTATAGGTAAGTAAATTAGCTCGAAATATAACGTAATTAAACAGAAAAAATCTTTGCGTAGGATTCTTAGGTAGGTTCCGTTCCGTTTTCATTAATTAATTTAGCTTTTGTTTTACTGAACAACTTAATTTTGCTTCTTACACTTAAAGTAGGTACATCACACTGATTAAGTTAAACGGCACTTTAAACTTAATCAGTGACATAACAATCTTTCCTAGATGAATGTTATGTTGTTAGAATGTTAAAGGCAGATTGGCAGCTTACATGTAGCAATCATGTGAGGACAGCCGCCTAGATACCGCTGTGCTGATAGCAACTGCCTGACTACCAGTATCTATCAAGTCCAGTAGATACAGCATCACGACTTAACGAGTTACGGATAAGGCAGACATGGAACCATTTACATAATAATCTGCGTAAGCAGATGCCTTATACAGCACTAGATACTTATTACTTTCGATTGACGCCCACAGAAAATGATAGCATCGGTGTTATCCGAGAACTACACGCAAAATAGGAAATTAGGTTTGCAACCAAATTTGCAAATTCATGTTTCTTTCGCTGTAGGTGGATTTCCTTTAATTCCTGTCTATCGTAAACATGATTATTAAGATCTTATAGAGAACATTCTTCGACTTCCGTGGGTTTTCCGATAAATAACCATTTAGGCTTTCCCCACATATTGTGCGCTTTTATAATTTCTAACGTGATGATATTATCGTGGACGTCCACGTCCACGTCACAGCATCACGATAACACAGGGAAGTAAAATGTATGGAAATATATATGAAGACGCTTTTAAATTTCCGTCCACGACAGTGTTGTAAGGTGCACGTATTTCCATACATTTTATGGATGTGGACGTGACGTCCACGATAGTATCGTCACGTTAGAAATCATAGAAGCGCACATTGGTGTCGTAAAAAGCAACGCACTGTTTTCAAGCCCTTAGAAGGCGTGTCCATAAAACTAAAGGAAAGCCGCTTAGTAGCTAGGCACCACAGCCTACTATTAGTGTAATTACGAATTAAATTTTCTCCACTCATGCAAAACCAACCTCAAACACTTAATCCCGGTTAACATCCAAGTTAATTCCGTAAACCGGTGCAAAGACGAAAACAAATCCGACCCGAAACAAAATCACTATTTACGCTTATGTAGATAAGTGTTTATCTCTTGCTGTAAAGGCTAAAGGCGTATCCTGTACCGCTATTCTGAGGGTCCCGGCATTAACAGGCTAGCCCAGTCTACTTACTTATTCACGGCATTAAGCCGGTTGCAGATAGACCGTACAATGTTACCGAAAACGATTGTCTGAAGTCCGAACCTTACACACGTGAACCACAGCCTAAACAAACTTGACGTGAATGTTAATAGGAGAATTTTATTCTAAATTCAAACACGAGGTGTGGCTGTGGCCTTAGGTGGGTTCGTACGTAGTTTTGTTCACATATTTTCTTGTTAGGTTAAGGGAGTATATTTACTTGGAAGCGATATTGCGGTGCATTAAGGAAGGAAGCGCGCTGCAAAGTTTACTCCAGCACATTAATCTAATTCCCGCGACTTGTGTGCTCTATTTCACAATAGCGTGTAAAACCGTTTATCATGGGTAAAATATTGGTAATACGTTCCATTATTTAGCTAAAATATGTATTTTACAAGCATAAATATGTTTTGTGGCTTCTTAGCCTATACATGGCGGAACAAACATTCGCAATACGTAAACCCAAAACTGACAAAATCGTCAAGCACCTTCACCCTATGTTATAATATTAATGGCACACAAAAGAATCAGCCGTCAAGATATACAAATAATTATAAGGATTAACACGCACGGCTCGTTTGTATAATACTAAGGAGGCGCCTCGCCCTTGCCGCCGTCCCTTGCAAATAGGATTACGTGATGCGAGAATTCGCATTATTCATTTCGTCACTCTGTGGAATGGGGTGGGAGTGGTCATGAAGATTTATTGTTATAGGCTATGATAATTTTCTTACTCATAGAATACATTCTGAATTATTTGTTAGCTTTGCTGAAGAAATAATGTGGCCTTAAAAAGGGAAATTTATTTATCCATGAAATACGAATTTTCGCGTGGGATAAACATATTTTTCTTAGCAATGGTGACAGTCATCATGTTATAGCTCTTGATGTTCCATGTTCGTCTCTATACAGATGGTTTAGAGCTGCTGGCTTGCAATTACTTTGAAAACCAATACACACACCAGCTAAGCAAACCAGCGTAAATGGGTTCTAGGAACTTTAACTAATATCGTACTAAGATAAACCGTAGACATACCTACGTGTTGTTGTATGCCTCGTTGATTCCGTTGATAAAATATTTTGTTTTAAATTGTAAAAACTGATTAATTACAAAAAAAAACACACAATTTGGAACAAATTTGGACGGTTCACGGTTAACGGTTCCAATATGTCGTTTACCAAAGAGAAGGAATGTCTATTTTACACGAATATCTCAGATATTCGGTTGGCTGCGTTTAACTAAAACAGGCTGACATATTCCTGGGAATAGTCAAATCGCGGTCAATCTATCCAATGTATGCTTCGAAGGGATTACGCCCAAACTAACAGACGGTCGGTGGATTAGCTTCCCAGGACCGATGGGTAGACCGATATACGAGTAATTCCGAATACGACCTTTATCGGAATATCGACTATCGTAGCACTAATATCGACATTATCGTGTATCTTTGCGTGGCTATCGTCATTATGTTTTCCTTCGCTTCGTTTGAACCTTGTAAATAATGTAGATATTAGATGGTCATTTCATAAATACTGGACTAATGAATATACTATTTCTGTTCGACATGGCGTTTAGAATGGATTTTGGCGTCATTACAAATTATACATTTTCCAACTACATTAATATCGTACCTGTAGTGCACCCACATTTCGACAGTTATGTTTATTTCCTATACGTTTTGGAACTTAATTTGTGTACTATAGATTAGTTCTCATAGCAAACACTATGTGGATGCTCTAGAGATTGTTGAGTCCAGCACTGTTATTCTCATATTGTAAAGCTGCAATTGAAAACAGCGCTTTAATCGCTTACGATCAGAACTTAGCCTTAACCTTCCTATTGCGCTGAAGTTCAATAACGTACTTGTTTCCACAAAGCCCGTTTAATCTACGAACCACGAGAAACTCGTTGACCAGCTGACCAGCTGTAACCTACATATATCAAAAACGAAGTTCCTTCTTGTTTTCCTAGGAAGAGCTCGCTGTTTCAGATAATTCCATTGAATTGCAATCGCCGAAGTTTTAGACTAAAGTTTAGGGACCATAAATAAACTTGTACTTACAGGAAACTGGATTAGTATTTCCTTAGACTATGGACAACTTTGGGAAGCATGAACTGCAGTGAAGTAAATTGTTGTTAAGACTTGATGAATCGGTTGGATTAAGTTAACCGCAGTTATACCTAAGCTAAAAGTAAGGGATTAGTTCTGGTAAGCATAGGATTTCCATACAATGATCGATACAGATGATTATGATTAGTTTTTCTAAGACTAAATAATATTACGTTTCATCCTATGATGGGGCGTAATATTATTTATACCTCGTCTATCGCTTTCCATCGAAATCGAGGTCACGAGCTGGACTAAATAAAAAATAAAAATATTGATACAAAATGAATTCATCTAATATTATGTACACGCAAAAAGTATTATTTTTTCATGAAATATTTAGTACATTGATAATAAAACCTCGTAGAAAATCTAGTAAGAGTTGAAGATGATGTATCGGCCATATCATATATATTGCAAGCCCACTATTTCGGTATGATTTTGTGGGATCTACTTAGTGAGCTCGAAGTTAATAATTTATCACTTGGCCGGCGCCCACGCGGCTTGTCGGAAATAGTTACATACATAATGTTTTGCCGAGGAAATTGCTTTGTATTTTCATGTATATAAGGGATTTAATTGTTATTGTCGTTTGAATTAAATGGCGCATCGATTAAAAATAAGCTTAGTTTTTCTATATAAAATACTAATACTACTAAACTAATACTAATAGTTTTTCTATCCAAAAGGGGCTCATAGGTACCTACTGCAATAACATTACCTAAAAGTACTAAAAAATCGAATTATTATTATTGAATATAAAAAAGTTTGTTCTATTTAAAAATCACATTTTTAGTACCAAAATGACCCCAAATTCATTAAAAATGAGCAAATTAACAGGGGTCTTAAGTTATGACTTGTAGACACCTGCTAAACGACGTTCCCCCGCGCCCCATGTACTAACTAGGTATTACACCCCATTGAAAAAAAATGAGACGATTTTTTTTTCGAGTTTCCTGAAAATTACCACTTAAATATACTCTCAGTACGATACCTAACAACACCCTCACGGATCGAACAGGGTTTTTTTTAATATGTTTTATGTAATCCTGTAAAGTACCTACAGTGAAATTGCTTCTATAAATACCTCAGGTGGATTAAGGCCAGTAGCTGTTAATTGTTGTCAATACTGTGAGAAGACATTCGTCATCATTCTCCTCCCTTTATCCCAATTTATTTTTCTTCCATACTCCTCTACTAGTCGTCATCTCGGTAGTCACCCCCTTTCTAGCCATATCATCTTTCACTCAGTCCAGCCATCGTTTCTTTGTGCGAGGACATTCTGCATCCATTTAATTTTGAACCTCAACTCATCAAAGTACTGGAAATAGGTATAGCAAAGAAAAAGCAAAATTCACGATAAGGGCTACCCGTTTGTGTAAAGTGTAAAACGTCATGTCAGTATCTAAAGCTGTCATTTTAACAATGAATAACGACTCGCCGAGACAGCTTTCACGAGATGTCCCTTCACGTAGGTATCTGAAAATAGAAGAAAAGATATGATTCAACAAATGAATGAACACGAGCTATCTTAAAACCGTTACGATAAAATGATTGTGACGTCTTTTCATTCTTTATTCCATGAATACCGATGTAAGAATAAGTAAGAATGGAAAGGAAACTGGAATATGAAACTTTTTTTATTAATTTCCTTTTAACTTTTGAGTGTCATTTCAACAAGAGTTTTGTGTATTATAACAACATTTTATGCCATTACCCTGGAATATAACTAATGTGAATCTTTGATGCTATCCTGCAGGGTAATTGCGTAGTGTACTCAAAATCCCAAAATTCCAATTTCATTCATTTGGACCATTTAACAATATTCATTGCGTTATTTACGCTGTCGAGCAGACGACTTTTTCAAACATAATATGAAGGAATGAATTTCCTTCCTTCAAAATACTTCGAATTTTAATTGAAAGTGTGTTACGCAATTAGTATACGAAAGTGTAAATGTCGAATCAAAGCGCGAACTTCTGTCCCTTTAGCGTAAATATTATTTTCAAAGGACCAGTTGAACAAAACCACCTCGAGTACGGCTGTTGAGCAAAATAACCTCGTTACGCAGAACAGGAAATAACCAAACATACAAAACCTGTACATACATAAATACCATTCCTACTAAAATCTACTCATTCGTACAAAAGCGTATCTTCAAAATGTTCCGCACAAGATAAGTAGATAAGTACGTACACATATGAGTTCCTTACCTTATTATCTGGCTTTCAGCCTTTACAGCTTTGCGTACCGCAAATTACAAAGCGGTGCTTGAACTGGCGGTAAGTCCTGAGATTGTAACGTGCAGTTCAGTGACGTCAGGTGGCTAATCCATTTCTGAGTAGGGAAAGGAGTTTAGTAAGCTTGGCGCTTATGGTTGAGGAAGGTTGTGGTTGCAACCTTTTTTTGTTGAGGGTGGTCACTATTTATCTTGGGAACGTTTTCTTTTTATGGAAGAGTACAACGCTACAAGTTTATGTTGGCGCGTGGTCAAAATTGGAACTAACACCGCCATTTTGTTTTGCCAATAAAATTTCTGTGCTAATTTCACAAATTTTTGCCATCCACGCCCCTCTGTCAATGTCATTCAGGCGCCAAAAGATCCTTGTAGCACTCAACATACATTAAAACTTTATTTCTTACGGACTTTAAAATGGACGTATGTATGTAGCTGTGCATTTACGACCATATACAATAGCCTCCTTACTTACCTACGATAATTATTTTCGTTTTGGGATAGTTAGCTCGAGCTAACTGGGAATCCATTAAAATTTTAATCAAGCTACCGCTGTTACGTGTTAGGTTTACTTTAGTATTAACAGCGCTCGTTATCCTTATCAATTTTTGTTTCAATCCCAATGACAGGGAGCCCTTTAATATAAATACAGAATAATCACTACGTTTATAACATGTAACTCTGGTAATTACCTATAAGGTGTAAAATTACTGAAACCATTTATACTAGAGAGCGTTTTTTTTTTTTTTTGGACAAAATCCTAATGTCCTTTCAGATAGATTTGACTTTTAGATAGACACTTCATTGCCTTTTAACGGTTGGTTTTTAGATCGTCAGCTAATCGCTCGTTTTATCAGGAAATAAATGCTTTCACATACAGGTCTGTGCTGGAATTGCTTGAGTGTTACAAATTTGGTAAGTATATGGAGGTCTATGCTTTGCTTTAGTTCCTAACTGTTAAAGCTACTAAGGTTATTTTCATTTTTAAGTTAGTTGGAACTTAATTCTAATTAGGTAACGAAAGTTCAATGATTCATCCTGAAGTAAATAAATAATTTAATATTGCAAATGTAAAGGCACCATACAAAATGGAATCTAGCACATATTTGCGAAATCGTAAATACAAATCGGTAGCCAAAATTAATATGAGGGATCAACCTTTACTGAGAACAGTCCCGTATAATTTTATTGGCTCACTTGGCAATGTACGAAAGGCAATATTTGGTAATTACTGCCAAAGGTAATTGAAATGTTTGGAGCGTGCGAGATTTTTCAGTAATTCGTGCCTATAAGAAAATCAAGTGTCGCGTTGATTTGAAAATATTTGATTTGAAAATGTGTGAAGGGAGTAAATATGCATATACTTAAATGAAGATTCTGATTTAAGAATGTCAAAAGATGGCTTTAAGAATAATATTTTATCTTATTCATTCTTAAAAGATGTTAACGAATATCGTTCTTGATTCACTGCGTGCAGCATTCATTGAATCGAAACCACAAACATTCTTCAAAAGTTTATTTTTGAATCGAATCTGATAGTGTCGCGACAAAAGTTTTAGAATTCTTGTTAATCCAAACCATTATTTATATCTCTATAAATTAATCTACTAAATTATTCTCCATCCAATATTAATCTTTCCACAGTAATTAATAGCCTCTGTAAATATAAATTCAACCAATGCCATGTAACCAAAAACGAATGGAAGCTTCCGAAGATTAATACTAACGAGAAACTGAATACAATTTTGTTCCGTGCTCATAATAATTGAAGGAAAAATGCGGTTTTTTCTGTAAAAACTTTCGGATTTCATTTCGTTTTCAATCGTTTATTCCCGAACAACAAACCCAGTTACTTCCCATGTTTTTTTAAATTTATTTTTGACGTTGGTATGGTTAAGCCTGACCAATTTTCGTTTTATCGTACAAAGTTACAAGTTATAAATGTTTATCAAGCAACTTTTTTTTTAGTGGAGTAACTTCTGCATTTTTCTTTCAAAATCATGGAAGCAATTTTTCACAGCGGATTATAGATGATTGAGCAATTATTGCCCTCGCTTTTGTGTGATTTTCTTTTCATAACCTGCGTCTATAGGCTGTTGTATTTGAGCGAAGAACACGTCTTGATAAGCTGTTTAAATATTTCTAGCGATAATCCCTTGTGAGGAGGATTTATGTACCCACCAGACTATGTCTCTAGTTTTATTTGCCTCGATATTGATGCATTCGATGCTCAGATTATTGGCTCCGATATTAACTTTCACGAGGCGCCGCACACTGGTCCCGAATGATAAAAAAGTGGACATTAAGAAATTTTTGACAGAAGGTCAACGGATTCGGCTGTTTTTTTTTTTGTAGACAGCTGATGCAATTACAAATCACTTTTATAGATTGAGTTTTTGCCAAATAAGCCGTATTTTCAGAGAAAAAAAATATTGAAATATTTTTTGTATGAAAGAAATCCTAATTTTGTCTTTATCTTCCAAGATTCAAACGTATTCAAAATAAAACTTAGCGCAGCTTGTAGAGGTGCTAATTGCTCACCACTTTGTCATAGACACTCTTCTGCGATTTTGTGCTCCTTTTGAGTTACAGGCACTTTAAATATTTTTTGTATGAAAAAATCCTAATTTTCTCTTTATCTTCCAAGATTCAAACGTATTCAAAATAAAACTTAGCGCAGCTTGTAGAAGAGCTAATTGCTCACCACTTTGTCATAGACACTCTTCTGCGATTTTGTGCTCCTTTTGAGTTACATGCACTTTAAATATTTTTTGTATGAAAAAATCCTAATTTTGTCTTTATCTTCCAAGATTCAAACGTATTCAAAATAAAACTTAAAGCAGCTTGTAGAGATGCTAATTGCTCACTACTTTGTCATAGACACTCTTCTGCGATTTTGTGCTCCTTTTGAGTTACAGGCACTTTAAATATTTTTTGTATAAAAAAATTCTAATTTTGTCTTTATCTTCCAAGATTCAAACGTATTCAAAATAAAACTTAGCGCAGCTTGTAGAGTAACTCTTACAAATATATGAAATTATCAGTATCAAATAAACAAACAAGGAAATCCCAAAACGTGTTCAGGCATGTTTATGTACAGGTAAGTTATTGTGTGACTCGTATGTAAAATTTTTTTTGTATAGAGTCATTGCTTAATTACCCTATAAGTGACGATTTCGGCTCTATTTGGTCATCTAGTCGAACGCGTCGAAAACGCTGAATGATGAATAGGTATATAAATTGCAATTAAAAATTCCCTTTGTAGTTTTGCGGTATTTATGTAGGAGCACATCTTAGTATGTTTTATTTTCTCGTGACTCATCCAAATTGCAAGAATATTTGGCTCATTATCTAACTACCCCATTAAGTAATGTAAGTAATCTTTAACAAGATTATTTCTAATCCGCCTGAATTAATTTTTTAACTCTGAAAATACGGCTTATTTAACAAAAAATACATCTTTAAAAGTTACTTGTAATTGTATCAGCTGTCTACAAAAAACTAGTAAAGCTCATCCGACAACGAAAAATTTAAAGTGCCTGTAACTGAAAAGGAGCACAAAATTGCAATTGAGTGTCTATGGCAAAGTGATGAACAATTAACCCCTCTACAAGCTGCGCTAAGTTTTATTTTGAATACGTTTGAATCTTGGAAGATAAAGACAAAATTAGGATTTTTTCATACAAAAAATATTTAAAGTGCATGTAACTCAAAAGGAGCACAAAATCGCAGTTGAGTGTCTATGACAAAGTAGTGAGAAATTAGCCCCTCTACAAGCTGCGCTAAGTTTTATTTTGAATACGTTTGAATCTTGGAAGATAAAGACAAAATTAGGATTTCTTTCATACAAAAAATATTTGAATATTTTTTTTCTCTGAAAATACGGCTTTTTTGGCAAAAACTCAATGTACAAAAGTGATTTGTAATTGCATCAGCTGTCTACAAAAAAAAAATAAGCTGAATCGGTTGACCTTTTGTCAAAAATTTCTTAATGTCCCCTTTTTTATCATTTGGGACCAGTGTGCGCCGTTCAAAAGCAGTTTATACGGCTTAGTCATGCTAAACGCTAACTCCAAGAATATCCTATTTCGACCAAAGTTTCTGTTGTTGTACGCTTCGAAGTTGAGAGTTTTCCAAATTCCCGACTCGTGAATACGGGCGCCATCTTCACTTCAGTTCGTTCCTAAGGGATGCGACTTGTCGACTAGTTAGCGTACTACGGATTTCGTTTATTTACACCCTTAAGAAAAGTATTAACTATATTATCAACATTGGGTTGAAAGTAGCATATTTTTGGGTATTTCCCTAGCTGGATATAACTACGATAGCTCCCGTTGATATACAAAGTGTCGCAAGGTCCCACGATAAGATTATGAATGTGTAAAAATAAGATCAAATATTACTTCCCTATAGAAACAACCGAAAAACAAATGAATCAAACTGCTATCTTCTATTTTTTTTTAAATAAAATCATTCTCATACGCCTAATAATTGTAACCTCTTTTATATAAAACATGATAGAGAATGTAAACTATACTAGCTAAACGATGTATCACAATGAAATGTGTATGAAGTTTGAATTGTATATTGTATGTTTAAATACAGACTAATTCAAATGACTGACTACTGGTAGACCGGTTTTTAATCGATTTTTCTGCGATTGAAATAGGAATAGAATTGCGCACATTCAGTTTCACCGGTTTTAATTGTTAAACTAATGCAAGATTTGTAAAGAATGTGCTCATAAGCACATTTATATCAAGTTGCGAGTTTTGATGATGTCTAAATCCATGGTGGATAATATAGAATACTAGAATACTACTATAGAATACTAGAATACTTTAATAGTGAAAATTGATAATATCTTATTTATCTTCTTGATAATATCATGATTTATCAGTGTCACTAGCTTACATGAGCACGCATTGCATTGCGTGTTGGTCGCTAAAAGCTATTTGCTATTACTTATAAAACAAATAGTCGCTATTCCAGTAGCCAATCGTTACATTTTATATCAAAGCAAATAACCGTCCATTACACAAACTTATCGAGTTGTTTCAAGTAGAATGATTTACTAAATAGGACCTTGCGTGTATTAATTTACACACCATGTGGGTTCAGTTCAAAAGTCGATAAATTTTGTCAGTAGCACCTTACAGAGTGTAGTCACGTTTTTATGATAAACTGAGCTGAATAAATGCAATTTGCTTTTGTTCTAAATAACTTAAAACCACGTGGCCTTTCTACTTAAGTAGACCTTAATTGAATGAATATTTATTAAATTTCAGAAAAATGGTTGAATATTTTCACGTGGCTCATTTCAAATTCATGGCTGAGGTGGTAAGAGCAATCCATCAAAATATCTTATTTGTCGAAAACGAAACAAGGCTCGACGAAAATATCATAAAATATACATATCTAATTTCGCTGTTTTAATATTTAAGTCTTTCTTTTATTAAATGTACATATAATTTATATAGACTTGTTGTACTAAAGATTGCTCCTAAAATGCAAGATGTGTAAAAGAATGTGCTTATAAGTACATCTACGTGAAGATGCGAGTTTTGATGATTTCTAAATCCATGGTGGATAATATAGAAAACTTTAATAATGAAAATTGATAATATCTTATTTATCTTCTCGATAATATCATGATTAATCAGTGTCACTAGCTTACACGAGCATGCATTCCATTGCGCGTTGGTCGCTAAAAGCTATTTGCTATTACTTATAAAACAAATAGTAACTATTCCAATAGCCAATCGTCACATTTTATATCGAAGCAAATAACCGTCCATTGCACAAACTTATCGAGTTGTTTCAAGTAGAATGATTTACTAAATAGGACCTTGCGTGTATTAATTTACACACCATGTGGGTTCAGTTCAAAAGTCGATAAATTTTGTCAGTAGCACCTTATATAGACAGAGTGTAGTCACGTTTTTATGATAAACTGAGCCGAATAAATGCAATTTGCTTTGGTTCTAAATAACTTAAGACCACCTGGACTTTCTACCTAAGTAGACCTTAATTGAATGAATATTTAGTAAATTTCAGAAAAATGGTTGAATATTTTCACGTGGCTCATTTCAATTTCATGGCTGAGGTGGTAAGAGCAATCCATCAAAATATCTTATTTGTCGAAAACGAAACAAGGGTCGACGAAAATATCATAAAATATTCGTATCTACTTTCACTGTTTGAATATTTAAGTCTTTCTTTTATTAAAGGTACATTTAGTTTATATAGACTTGTTGTACTAAAGATTGTTCTTAAAATAAGTAGCTACTTACATAAATTTGAGTGGGCAGGTACTCAGTTTCAATTTAAATATCACCAGACTTCAGAAAATTTGTAGCTGAGCCTTAGTAAATTGAGTAAAATAAGGTCTCAGGACGGGCAATTGCTTACTAGAAAGATAGTAAAATCTAATAGATCTTAGCCATGACGAAGATAACGCAGAGGTATAGAAGAAGTTTCAAACTTGCATCACTCCGACAACTTAATTTATTAAAACCACCGCCAGAGCTCGGGCTGAGATAACCGAGTTACATAATCTTGTTTAGTCTCAGAAAAACTAGTGTAGCATTCATTTATGTTCAGATATATTTATTGCATCGTTACTCCATAGAATCGCCGTCCCATTACTGAGGGAAATCTTATTCTAAACGAGAAGACCGCTAATGAATTGCGAAAAAAACAAGGCGCTCATAAATTCGTAGGCAGTCGTCCGCGTATACCCGCAAACTGCTACACGCTAGACGCGCTTTTATCGCAATTTATTTTCTTGACAATAAAAGCGTTCTCATTTTTCCAACAACGAATTGCGGTCACATAGTGGTCCGCACTACTGAGACGTATGTATCCGAGGCTAAGTGCAGAAAAGTGTCGGGATGCCTCGGCGAGTCGGCGCTCGCGGCCAAAGAATGTCCGCAATAGGGCTTTTAGATGTCGCTTTTTATTGAACGCTACTTGGCTTTCGCGATGGACCTTGTAAACGTTAGTAGTCTTAAACTATACACTTAAGATGACGTTAGATTGTAAGGAAAATTACATTCACTCGTTTCGGGGTTTAATGAAAAAGGCGGACGTTTTATGGGCGGGCTCTTAAGCGGGTCTCGCGAAACATTCTTGTAGCATACAATGCTTTATTTTTCTCATGTAGCAAAGGCCGTGGAAGACAATAGAGCAAGTAATAACGTCAACCAGAAGAATGAGAGTGGAACAAAACAGGCTGAAGTGGCGAGCCAGGGTCGAGCTATTGTTGCTCGAGATATTGCAGCACAAGCCACACATGTGCTATGTATGGTAAAGAATACGCCCGTAATTACTGAAGCTGCAGGTCACATTTTCCTTTAATTGCTACAGCTGTAGCGTGATTGGACACGTATTATAAAAACACCAAAATATTGCAGGAAAAGTATAAATTAAATTGAGGTGTAATGTTTTCACTGAAGCTTTATGTATTTATTTAAGTATTTTTTAATTTATTACGTTATATTTGTAGGTTTGTTTCAATGTTTTAGTTTAAGACTTCGCATATTTATATTTTTCTCTTCTCACACACCACCTTTCGCAGGTCTGCTGGAAGAAATTTGTTAAGAAATAAGCAAGTACCTTTGGACTCATAATTATGTTTATGTCGTATCTGTATCTATTTTACATAAAAAATCAAATAAATAAATAACGTTCTTTAAAACAAAATCCTAACTAAACCTGACTATAAAACAATACGAAATAATGAAACTGAATACGAAAGTTAGTTTGTTTGTTACGCTTTCACGCTAAAATGGCTGAACGGATTTGAATGAAATTGGGCACCCGGACAGAACAGGACCTGGATTAGGACATAGGATACTTTTTATCTCGGTAGTACGTTCCCGTGGGATAATTTCCGACATGCAAAAGCGGGCGAAGCCGCTGGCAGAAACTAGTTTCTAATAAAGAAATAGATCAATAGAGAGAGATATAACATTTATTTAATGATGCCTTTTAAAAGCAGAAACGTTATATCACTACTAAGTAGCTTATATTTATGATACAAAATAAGAATTTTCACAATGTTAACTTTATTAGCACTCTAAGGACTTTTACAACCACATCACAGAAACATAAATTCCGATTTCCATCCCGAACGTTTTACCAAAAGACATTACATAAGTTCATTCACCTTAGAACATATTTCTTGAAGCAGTAAGTTCGGGGGCAGTGGTGCGAGCAAAGTTATGGGCCCAGCAAATGGCGCGGGACAAGCTCGGGGGGACTACAGATGTGGGCTATTGGCACTCGCATTGATATTTTATCTCATTCTTCCATTGTTAATGATGAGTTTTCTGTCTCGATATTGAATGAAACCGTTTGTGTCTATGAATGAAGTGGCTTAGTTCTCTTTCAGTTTGATCGTTTATTCGATAATGGGGTGCGCTCACTCGAGAAGTTTTGAATTTTTTTTCCAGAAAAAATACTCTTAATTCTCGGTATCAATTTGCCGTCTATTCAGCCAAAATTGTTCAAAAAGAAAACGAAACGGACAAACAGAGTAGCTCACAATAGGGGTAAACGAATGCTATTCTTTGTAACATTATCTCCGAAATATTTCTGGCCACGTAAACAAACGGGTCGTGTCATGCCATTTATTTTAAATACTAACTGCATACCATTTAAGTGTCATCACATTCCTGCGTTTACGACGAGCAGTCTTTCAGATGGGTCGGTAAAAACAACAAAAGCATAGCGAATTATTTTTTGCGGTCACTAATATTCTGATACTGTCAGGTTAGTTCCCTGGGGTGTCGTAATAGACTACTAAAGGGTTATTACCCTGAGGATGTTCAGCATCCTGCGAATATACGTACTATCATTAATCCGGTTGGGGGGTTCATTATGACAAAATCCCCCAGGGACATTCGTGTAGGTAGTGCACTGCCGGCTTAAGGTCAGTAGTGGACGGTTTCCACTGACATAGATTCTCGATTCTCTTGGGATTAGTTGGCAAGAGTTGGTCAATTTTATGTTCAACATTTTGCATGTTGTAGTTACAGATTTATGTGTCAGATTAATCTGATATATTTACATTAACCGCTAAATATTCCTACAGTTAAATGAAAACAAAAACTTAAAATTGTGGTAGCTAACCAGCAGCGGGATGATGCATGGTTGTGAGCATGTATCAATCGAAGGTTAAATTTTGCTTGCCGCGGTCAGTTCGTGGATGGGTGACCATCCATCACATATCAAGACCCCTCCGCGGCTCCGCTCCTTAGAAAGCACGTTCATCCATTGGTCCCGGCTGTCTTTGACAGTCGTTACGGGTAGTCAGAAGCCCAAAAGTCTGACAACCAGTCTTACGGAGAGGTATCTTGTTACCCAGCTACTGGGTTGTGGAGGTTAGATAGGCAGTCGTTCCATGTAAAATACTGGTATACGGCTGCATCCGGTTAGACCTGAAGCCGACCCAAACATAGTTGAGAAAAGACTAGGCACTATTGGTTGTGAGCATGTGTGTTCTATCCAATATTGCTCCAGCATCCTCGTTTATAATCTAAAACACTGAGCATAAATGTAAACATTCTCATATTGATTTTTGTAGAAATAAAACAAGTTTATTATGCACGACAGGGATACAGGTGCGGTCGCCACAGTAAATCAATGTCGGCTCGATTTAACCGGTCTAAAACAATACCAATTCAATTACAACTTGTGTTTTATGTTTGAGTGTACAAACAAAATGAATGCGAACAAAAAAAGGATAGACTGTATCATTTTACTGGAAGTGTAATTTGCAGGAAATGAGTTCTAAATTTGTTTTTTTACAAACTGGTAACCTACAAAGGCAGGCAGTACAAAAATAAACCATTAACTCTGAAAATAATAACGATCCCTTTTTTGGGCAATCGGGTAAAAATACGCAACATGTTCTCATTGTGTAGATTCTACGTTCAAAGTGTTTTTGTGATTTATCGGTTGCATACTTACCTACTGATCTTCTTTAGTTGTTTTACTACCGAGACTATAGGCCTACCGCTTAACTGAGACGTTTCTTGGGGCGACAGTCTCGACATAGATAGCGATCGCTATACGACCGAATTCGGTCGCAATGTCTTAATGGCGTCCCTAGACGGTCAAAGTTACTTGACAAGCTCGAAAAAATTCCGTGCTTATGAAGCACGTCGCGCGCGTCTAGGGACGCCATTACGATTTGCCATTTGCGACCGAATTCGGTCGTATAGCGATCGTTATCTATGTCGAGACGGCAGGACCAGAGGTAGCTGCGCGGTGCGGGAGGGATGACATTTGTCACAAGTTGACGAATCACTGAGCTCTCGCATCACGTCACCATACCCCACTCGCACCGGCTACTTCAGGAAACGTCTCAGTACAGCGGTAGGCCTATAGGTCCAGTCATTTATCTCGTAAAGCTAAGGATCGTAGTTGTTAGGGTAGACAGCAGGAACCTCCTGTGCTTTTATTAACAACTAGTTTCTGCCCGCGACTTCATTTACGTGGAAGTCGTAAGATACACAATAAATACTAAAATTACAGCCACATTTTTATAAAACTCCATCGGCCAACGACCGCGTCGCATCGCATCGCCCGCCCGCGCTGTTATTTCGTTTTCGCTTAGCGTTCTTTCTGACTTTTTTCTTTTTGCTCGGATCCTAAGAGTCGTAGCGTGATGTTAGCATGTAACCTTCCTCAAGAATCGGGCTATCAAATGCTAAAATATTTATTCAAATCCGACTGGTAGTAGGTACCAGAGATTAGCTCGTTCAAACAAACTTCGCTACGCTTTATTTGAGTAGTATATATCTATCTGACTGGTCCTTATTTCAGCAGTTTACTGGCTGGCGTGGCTTTGGTCAAATGATAGACGAGTAAACCAAAAAAAGGTCTATGAAACTGCAATTTTGTGATTTGGTTCTAATTACAAATAATTTAAATTCTCTCATGGTTCAGTTAAATTGCGCTTTCAGTGCAATTCCCATTTGTTTTACTTCATTAGTTCACTAATTACTTCGGATAACTTTGAGTGGAAATAAATTATGTAAGTTAAAATTAAAATTAGTTAAAGTTTAGTTAAACCTAGTTACAACCATATGAAAACTCTGCAGAGATTAACTTTGTTTCATATGAAAATGACAGACCGTAGCCAGGGGCTCGGGCCACAAACGTCCGTATAAAATTCTCATATTATTATTGTGGCACAAAAAATTTAAAGTAATAATGTAAGCTAGTTTACCGCACGCTACGTCGACCTTTCATGTTATAAGTTATAACCCCTATAAATGTCACCTTGACCGACTTTTGAACCATGGTATACTTGTGTACCTGTTTAATTTCATGTGTACGCTGCGCCATTATTGAACGTCGTCCGACTGTTAAATCGATATTACCACTACCATTTTCATTTTAATGCGTCGTTCTTTTGTTTCTACATTCAAATATCCTACTACTTCTTCTGCGTTCAAAATAATAAAGATTCGAATTTGGAATTTACTGCTGCTTAAATAAAGACCGTCGTTTGTTTTTAGTTAAAACCAAGGGTGTTTGAATAATTTTCATAGTAAGTACTTTGAAAGAATTCTGACTTCTTAATTCAAATTCTCTTGAAAATATGTTTACTTTCACCGAATGACTTACTCTACTTTAGCAATGTGTTAATTATTTAGTAGATACCTACGTGAACGGTTTCTGTAGTATAATGTGTGCTCTGTTTATCACGTAAATCAAGTAAGCTCAATGTCAGGTGGCGTATGATTAATGACGCTCATGATAATGCTATAGTTGCTCTGTCGATCATACTCTGTATTTAGAGGTCAGTATAAATAGATAGGACAGTCCCTAATCGGATTGAATTCTATGAATAGATGTTGACTTTGTTAATTATTAGCGAGTTTCCACCCCAAAATTTTGAACCAAAGATATATCCTGGATTATTTTTCGTACTACCTTTCAATGGAGTTCTGAATTATATTTTGAGGTTCTATTGAAAGATTTAATTTGCGGATAAACTAAGAAGGTAATCTTAGTTACGTATGTATAGCTTTGAATTTTTAATTAAGACAGCAAGTTAAAAGTACAGAATTATAAATAATGCCGAAACTACAATATAATCAGCCTATAATGTTCCCACTGCTGGGACTCTCTTTCTAGAGGGAGTGGGATGTAATCTACCACGCGTGCGCAGTGCGGGTTGGTAGATGTCGCATGTCTTTGAAATTTTTGATTCTAGGACATGCCGGTTTCCTCACGATGTTTATCTTCACCGTATTGAGAGCAGTGGTGATAAAATTATTTACACAAAGTAAAGCGCCTGCCTGAACCCCGGTCCGAAAACCCACGACCTCGTAAGTCGAGGCCGGTACCACTGGACTACCACTGCTCTCGAAACTTCAATATTAACTACAAATATTTTCACAAAGAAAATTGCATAGTTAGCAAAACTAATTATTTTAATTAGTTTTTCTGAAAAAAGAAAATATGTTGATTACTGACTGCTAAAACTTTATTAATTTAGCTTAAACTGGAAAGTAAGTAACACAGACGAAATAAGTTTATAGTAGACGATCCCTAGAGGAACGACCTGCACCCATACGTTTACTGGATGAAAAGTTTATATAAAATTTAGTATATTAAAAAATATATCGCGAGTGGGTTGGCTAAAAAATTCATGGCCAGAATACGATTAGTAAAAATTTTTTATTGCACTCATTCGTTTAACGAATAAATTTAATACCAATCGAAAGTATGAAGCCTATAGAATATAAAAAAGTTGACATAACTATGGGTTGGCTCGGCTATGGTTGGCTGAACACGGGTAGACCATGACTTGAAATGTTATGTTATATTAAACTAGCTGCGCCCCGCGGTTTCACCCGCATAAGTCTCGATCCCGTGGGAATATCTGGATAAAAGGTATCCTAAGTCCTTTTCTAGGTCATGGTCTACCAGTGTGCCAAATTTCATCCAAATCCGTTCAGCCGTTTTAGCTTGAAAGCGTAACAAACAAACAACTTACCTGTTTATACCTACCAACCCATAGTTATGCCAGGAAAAAAATAGACAACCCAACGTTTTTATATTCTATAGGATTAAATTTATTCGGTAAACGAATGAGTGCAATTTATAAAAAACGGTAATGTTTTAATTTTTAATTAATCATATTCTGGCCAGGAAATTTTTAGCCAACCCACTCGCGATATATTTTTTAACATATTTGATATAAAATACTTTTCATCCAATAAACGTATGAGTGCCGGTCGTTCATACATTGGAACTTTCGGATCTTAGGCTATTAGTAAATTGGACAAGAAATAATCGGAGCTCATGGGTTATTTCAGCGTTTTTCTCGATTACCTGCCATACCTACAAGCTAGAAGAAAACTCCCTGTATATAGGTACACTCGAATGCATAACCGTCTCCTTTTTCAAGTCGGTTGAAAAGATAGTACCTATGTTTGGTATAAATCACTCAAGCTTAGCAACTTACTAATTGCTTTGATACCATATCTAAACACGTCTAAAGCGAATGTATTTCTTGTTGACTTACTTTTGATAAGTGAGCGAGTCTATTTGCACTGTAAATGTTTTGTAGGCAAACGTCCCTCCCGTTTAAATGGCCGACGAAGCGAAACATATTCAATTAATGTATTTAAAATACCTTCTATATTCTATACCGTTTCTACGAAGCTTGCATATAAGAGTTTTCATGAAAAATTTGGTTACTAACGTGAATGGAGAAAACGTTAGCCATCCATCATTGAGCACGATTATGAATGATCATTAATATGGATATAAATAATGCTTTAATATAAAAGAGGATTAAGATGTATTTGCACATTCAGATTGTTGTATTATATAGATTTTGTGGAGCTTTTGTAGTGTTGTTGCACAGGTAAGTATAATCAACTACTTTATGCCCGCGACTCTGTCTGCATGATCGTCAATTATATGAAATATATTATATGGAATTCGGCAATAGTGTAGCTTCATATCAGTGTCAAAAAAAAGAAATCGGATGAGTAGTTTAGGAGATTACCTCCTACATACAAACTTACAAACTTTACCTGTTTATAATATTAGTGTAAATGGATGATGTAAGTGTGCAGGCAGCTCAGTACAATTAGTTTTTAATTCATATGCTTATGCTGATAAATCAAGATCAAGACTGCTCGCCCAAGTGTGGCTTATCTTCAAAAGGTGCTTCTTGCCTGCATACCAATCGCTTTTGTCGACTGTACCAAAAAGCTTTTACACCACTTTGCGCGTTGTGATTTTGAACTGGAGTGTCCTAAGTGTTACTTAAACTTAAACAACTTAACTCCTACTACATACCTGTAGTTCCGATGTCACTACTTCCATGTAGAACGGACGCGCCACATGAGACGTCCTTGTTCGAATCGATTTTTCCGGAACTAGTGAGAACTAGTATTTTCTTTGAAGGTTTTATAGTACACAGACCTCTCAACGAGGCATCTCACGTGTTGATTTATTACAGGGTGTTTTATGACTCTTTAAGAATAGTTAAGCGGAATTAGTTACTAAATATAAAGGTTACTAAATGTAAAAGTTTGTATACCTATCACGTCTGCGGAGTCTTGCTAGCTAATTTAATTTGACCCTGTATACAGAGAAACTGCACAAACTCTTGAAAGCCTGTCACAACTACCAAAGTGTGTAATTAGAACACACACAAGAGTTTTTGCATATTTTGTAAGGGGTGGTGAGAAAATTAATTGATAAAGTTTCCCGTCCACACGTAGAGCCGCGCCATAAATATTAATCAGAATTTAATGTACGCACCTACTGAAACATAAAGCCATTTTGTACCGCCTAAGTTTCCGTACGGTTTAATTCCGCAAGCTGCTGTTCGTAATTATTTTATATATGTCGTTGTTTCTTTTGATTGAATTAAATTCTGGCAGTTAGGTTTTTTTTTTTTTAGTTAAGAATGAAATCTACACTAATATTATAAAAAGAAAAGATTTGTATTTGTTTTTGTTATTATTAATAAACTAAAAAACTACAGGACCAATTAAAAAAATTCTTTCAATAGTAGAATGCTATATTATCACTGAGTAACATAGGCTATAATTTATACAGATATCACGTGGGCGAAGCCGCTGGCAGAAGCTAGTATTAGATAATTATGTACCCAAGCAACAACGTTAGAAAACGAATTATTTGTTAAAAGTTTTCTGATGACGATTTGTAGAATATTGGTGATCGCAGTAAACCTGTATATAGTAACCCTGGTCTGGGTTACAGACGAATGAGGAACAGGTTGTAAAGTTCTCCACCATAGAAAAAGGAGGATCTTCCAACTATACGGGTATTGTGTTTGGTGGGCAACTGCCCGGCGATTGCTGTCGGGATGTTGTATATATGCCAGTCAAGCGGATAACTTTACTCACAAGTAAAGTTATCCGCTCGATGCAGGACTTGTTTCAATTCAAGACTTTGATGCGTAGTTCACGTGTGGGGTTGTAGATTGTGTGTGTGTGGACAGTGTCATTAAAGATAATGATATTGTAAAAATATTTTAAAAGTATCGTGTTTATATCACCGCACCGGTGGTACTCATCAAGCAGTCTATTTTCATCGCTCAATTCAATATTCACAAAGCAACATAACAATTTTGTTATGTTGCTTTGTGAATATACCATATACTCTAAACACATTACGTTATTAAACCACATAAATGAAATTTTCACATCAATGGACACGTAAACCGGAAAAAAATGCGTACGTCATACAAGGAAAAAGTTTTTCACGCTCGAGTAACCTACGTGATTGGCATGGAGATCGATAACTACTTTTTACTTCTTTCTTCAACTTTTTACTTCTTTTTACCACTTTTAACGTATGATTTGAAGTGGAAACTTTGGTTTTTCATCGTACAAAATGTTACAGTTGAATGTTTGTGTAGTTTTTCACGCAGAGTCGGATAACAAATAAATTCATGAAGCCAATGATCCTTGCCGAGTCCATATTGTGATTCATTCGTTGAAAGGTGGTTCAAGTTTTAAGTTAAAGCGTATTGAGGGCCTAAAATGAAGCTCACAGCTGAGGCCTAAAGTCCTTTTACTAATTAATACGTTTTATAGATAAATGACTACCTAAAGCTTAATTAGTAATTTATAAAAATAAAGTTTAATCTTGTCCCAGGTGTCCATTTAATTTTATTATGATCGAGTACAGCCCATTAAGTTACAAAATAGCTCCCTAAAATAAACACAGCTATAAATTCTTAAGCACATTTCAAGAAAGATGTCTATAATAATTCTTGTTAATGACCACGTTTTCGTTGAAGACTATTTATTTTTATGCGACATTACATTGCCGTATAATAACACTTCACTCTAATATTTATTAGATCAATTAAAGTTTATAGATTGCGCCATACTTTTTTCCGTCTAAGGCCTGTTGTACACGGCAAAACGAAAAATCTTGTGTGTACAAAGTTGTACCTACCCATCCGTTTTTCTTGCCGTGAAGAATTACGGTTTTGCCATGAAAAATTAAGGTTCTCCGTATGGCACGGTTGTCAGTGTTATATGGATTACTATAGAACCTTGTTGACAGATACGGCGGCACTACAGCACAATGCCCTCGCCGTATGCGCATATACATATGCTTGTATATACAAGCTCACACGTACCGTAGAAACCCTTGACATTGTGTGTGACACGGTTCTATGGTATATGGCGACGTCAACAAACTTCTAAGTGATCCATACAATACTGACAACCGAGCGAATAAACCGTACTTTCACGGCAAGAAAAAACGTGTGTGTACAAAGGGCCTAAGGGTTGGCTCACACGGTTCTATGTTTTATTCATCGGCTGATAGGAGGTTCTTTACCTCCTCTCTTACACGTCCACTCAATAGATTTAATTACCTACTGAACAGAGGTTTTGTTCGTTGATTTTAACTTTATTAAACTCTGCTTTATTAGTCAACAGGAATGTGTTTTGCATGAATTAAGTAAGTATTTTTTATTTATTCTTGGTGCGATGTGCCATTTTATATTTTCAGCTTTTGATTATTTTACTTTGAGCAACCAATAGGGACGTGAATATACCTACCCAATTACTGTTAAGATTACGTAGTCAAGTGTCAAAAATTAGAAAATTGCGGTTTCTGTATATCATGCATTGGAAATGACATTTGTAAGACATTTTTTTGTTTGTCTTGTATCAAAAAAGCGCCATCAGCAAACGAAATATGTGCGTGGTAGATACAGAATTGTCAGAACAGTGTAAGAAGTTTTAAAATATTTTGTATATTAGATGCATAAATATCAAAAGCCTAGGTCGTCATCATCATTTCAGCCGAAGGACGCCCACTGCTGGACATAGGCCTCCCCCGAGCGTCAAAAGCCCAGATATGTTTCAGAAACTCCCTCCTCCAGGAGAGCTGTAGGGCCACCAGTACAGTGCACAAATACACCCGACACCCGTCGTTCCGACCTCGCCGCAGAGGTCCTCCGCGTGCGCGACCATCCCGAGTAAATAATACTCCCCCCCGACCCTTGCCCGATGAAACGCCAGCTCGTGCCGCAGCTGAGCGTGTAGCTTTAACTTCCCCGTATAATAATAATGATCTATCCTTGATCCAGCCTGTCCCATCTTGCTGTCCTCCCCCCAGCGACGCCCTAAGCCGAGGTTCGTACCCCACAGGGGGTGCCCTTAGCGAGCGTTCGTTTAATATTAACTTAGTATAGTTTGCATATATGCTCCTAGCTGGAGGCTCTTAGTGTAGAAGCTAAAGGCAGCCACAGGAAAGTCCTTTTAAGCAGCCACGACCTTATTGGTCACCTGCGAGATGCCATAGTAAAAAAACTGAAACTCCACTTGAGTTCAAAAGTAGGTATACTACTTTGCCAGATAATATATTATACAATTGGAGATAGTTCTCATCCGGGCAACTGGCACTAACTAATTATTTTGTGTAATATAATATATTATTATTATTAGATTATTTCCTATTCCTTAATTATGTTTAGTCATTAAAGTATAAACTAATTAAAATAAACATGAATACCTAACTTAATGACTACCCGGAATCGATTCCATTTAAATAAAATTATTTTGTATAGGTAATCAGGAAACCGTGTTCACTAGGTAGTTTTATATGTTAGTTATTAAATATAGATTTACCAAAGTCAAAGACAAAGTCAGATCATTTATTTCAAATAGGCCCTTATAAGGCACTTTTGAACGTCAAAAATTTACAATAAAATTTAATTGGTTCTAGTCGCCACTTCCAAAAGGTAGTTTTCGCATGGAGAAGAATGGGCAAGAAACTCCACCGTTACTCTTTTAAAATGTTTTACAATATTTTGTATAAGTACATTAGTTACATAATTATATGTGAGGACGATGCACCTAGAATAAAATTACTATACCACAATAGGTAAAAATAATTAAGAATAAAAAATTAAGCAACAACAGATACATTAATTATGTGATAGATACATGGTGCTCACATATTTACAAACATTGTAAAAGTAGTACCCCCTTATTTATAAACGCTGCTTAAAGTTTAGTAATGATTAGCGCCTGTTTAACCATACATTTTTGACGTTTAAACGTTTCTTAACTTTGAACAACGTTTATGAATAAGAGGGTTACAGCCTAACAAACCCGCCTTTACGACTCCTTACAATCTTTAATTCAATCTGTAGGTTACGAAACAGGCGATTTCATCTAAGGGATATTAAGTATTCATTTAATAATGAAACAATATCTGCACATTGTAACATATCCGATAGGAAAGTGCAAAGACGTAAAATGATTATATCCATCGGATTGAACCTTTTTATGCCTTCCTCTATTGCCCCGGCCGCATCTGCGTCTATCGTGACAGAGCAATGCCTGCCGAAGCTTCGTATGTTTTGCTCGCTAAAAAGTTATCGCGCTAATGCGGTGGTCACATTAAAATATGTGAGTACCATGCATCTATCACATAATTAATGTATCTGTTGTTGTTTCATTTTTTATTCTTAATTATTTTTACCTATTGTGGTATAGTAATTTTATTCTAGGTGCATCGTCCTCAAATATAATTATATAACTAATGTACTTATACAAAATATTGTAAAACATTTTAAAAGAGTAACGGTGGAGTTTCTTGCCCATTCTTCTCCATGCGAAAACTACCTTTTGGAAGGGGCGACTAGAATCAATTAATTTTTTTTGAAAAGTTTCACCTTCAAGTGCCTTATAAGGGCCTATTTGAAATAAATGATTTGACTTTGACTTGGCGGCTTCAAAATTTTAACGAATTATCATGCAATAATTCAAGATGAGTCTCCATTCCGACTCCATTTCGACGGAGCGTTTACGCAGTCCTGAAACAAAAGTCGAAATGACCAACGGAAGTCCGACCACGTGACACGCTTATTATGTACACCCGGGAGAAAAGTGCTACGCAGCCCGAACTATCACGACGATAACCGATAATGGTTGGTCACATTGGCGTGTATCGTATCACTGTGCGAAGCTTCTTCACGATAGACGCAGATGCGGCCCTAACTCCCTTGCGGAAATGATCTGAACTGACCACTACCGCATGACCAATATTCACCATCTGCGAGACTATGTCTAAACAAATAAAAAATACTCACCTTATTTGAAGGATAATTTCAAAAGCAGTATAGAAAATTATGTTGTCATTAATCCAGGATAATGTGAACATTCCTTTTCATTTTTAATTACGTTTCGGAATTAAAAGACGTGTAAACAATCAACTAAGTGGTGGTCGAGCGCAACTGAAAACCACCCACGAGGAACATTCCCAACTGAATTAGACTGTGTGAAGCAGTAGTTTTGCTCTAAGCGAGTAATTAATTTGTGAGACTAGCCCTGCCTTTGAAACGACTCTCGTGACGCTCGGAAAGCTGTTAACCATTTCTGAACTATAACGCGAAACCCATTTAGAATGCTCTCAGAATTATTATTATTAAAACCGTTGTTCTATCAGCTGTTAGAACTAGGAACTTCGTAACAGTTCTTTGTTTTATCACAGTTATTAGCTTTGACACCAGTTTTCGCAACAGCTGCATTTGCCAGTTTTCCTGTTAACATGCAATAATTTAATGGCTATAGAAATAACAAAGGTGTATTGAGAGGTGTATTTGCACGTAAATTGTTACTGGTAATAGCTTTTACATAACTTATATTCAAGTCAAGTTATACGAAGCTTTGTGATGAAGTTGAATGAAATGTGCTGTAGAATAATAATGGCAGTTTACTTCCCCCGACCCGGGAACATAAATGATAGCATTACTGAGAAACTCGAAATAGACTGTGACATTGCACTCATTAAGGGAAGATTGATCCTATATTCAACATTGTTTTCTCTCAACATTGATCAAAATAAAATAAAGCTCAACAGAACAAACTCTTCAAAATCTTTGTAGACTTTTAAACATTTATAAACAAGGATTTCGGCGTACTGCTTTCAAAATACAGTTTATTTAAGTTCATGTAATACGTCAGTTTGTTTACATACAGTGCCGCTCAGTGTCTCAGTTGACGCTGGATTATCTCTTACAGTTCGAAGTTGGATTACGTCTGTGACTTTATGCTTATTCGCATGTTTAATTTCAACTTGCTTTCAAAAAACAGTTTATTTAAGTTCATATAATACGTCAGTTTGTTTACATACAGTGCCTCTCAGTGTTCCAGTTGTCGCTAGATTATCTCTCACAGTCCGAAGTCGGATTACGTCTGTGACTTTATGCTTATTCGCATGTTTAATTTCAACTTAAAAGCCAAAAGCTCAGGATTAACAGGCAAACTTTAACAAATTAAGTTTCAGTGTCTTTGAACCGCTAATGAAGTCGTAATCGTAAAGAAAACGTACTGAATAAGGACGATTTCTCTGTGGAAATCGAGCTTGAATCTGTGCATGTGTGTGTGTAAAAGGTATAAAATCTCACCAATAAAGACAAACTCCACAATGTTTTGACCCTATTTCTACATTAAATTAGTTGCCAATTTTATCTCACAAAAATATTATGTATTTTGTCTGAAAATAAAAAGGGCTTTCATTCTGACACAAAATAAAATCAGCGCTGTCAAATCACATAAACAGCGAAATTTTTATCTCGCAGCGACAAAAACGTTCCGTGACTTCATAAAAAAGGGAATTAAAATTGTTTGAAGTTGATCGTTATTTCATGCACGTGAACATGTTAATACGGTACAATGCGTACGTTCCCATTCAAAGGCATACCTCGTGACTTTTCACTGGATTCATTCCGACCCACAGAAAGAATTGATACACAGTAACTGCGATAACCGACTATTTGAGAAATCACCACCGATTCTACCACAGCGTAAAGTGAATAGTTTCTACGAAAGATTGCACTTACTTGGACGTTATGGAAGGATTTATTTTCATCTTAATCCGCGTCCAAGATAATTCTATCGTCGCGAAAAATGGCGCAGATTTGAGGTTTTTTATCGTCAAGTATACGCTTGCATACCAGACCTTATGAAGCTGAGGTCGGATATACTTTCTTTAAAATAAACAGACGGAAACACCGAGGTCAGGAGACAAGAAAAGTTGGCTATGTTAAATATTTTAGATGGATGTTTTACTAAGGAATACTTAACATTAGGTTAGCATTTATTTACCCACGTTATTTGCTGAGAATTTAGGTAAATGTTCATGAAAGACCTTGTCGTTTTTTATTTTGTTGGACGTAAAAATGGCAGAAGTAAATCCGCTAGCCAAGCGTGTTGATCATGGCGTAATCCCCTTAGGATAGCTCTTTAAGACTGGTGAGGTAGGGGGGTTGAAAAATAGGCTTTGCAAATGCCTATTTTTGTACTGCTTTCGAAATACAGTTTATTTAAGTTCATGTAATACGTCAGTTTGTTTACATACAGTGCCGCTCAGTGTCTCAGTTGACGCTGGATTATCTTATGCTTATTTGCATGTTTCTATAAACAGATTTATAACATAACATCACGCTTGTAATCCCCAAAGGGTTAAACAGAGGTGTTCCCTGTTGTACATCCACGCTTTTCGTCTCATGTGATAGGGGGCGAGCCTATTGCCATCAACCGGGTACAAATCCAGACTCCGGGCTACCACTGATACATTTCTGGTGGAAAAATCGAACAACACTTAGCCCGACCTGAGAATCGAACCCTCATGTTCAGCAGTAGCGTTGCGACCACTAATTCAACGAGGCAGATTACGTTACTGTTTATTTATGTTTATATTTACCAAATGATTCAATTCTAATGTAGTACGTAATGATAATAGTGTAGGTAATTTGGATCTCATGTCCATGCATTCTTTACAAAAGGACTTACAATCCGTCATTCAAATATAACAAGTGTCGGGCTGTAAAAAACAACCCGATTGGTGGCAACCATTAGTGATCCCGTCAGTTAATACATTATTCATGGGTATGGGAGCTGAGGCTTGCCATCCACATTTTTACAATGGACCGACACAGAAATTCACTTACTTTTATATGCTACTAAACTATTCACCCATTATTATACGCGGAGTTCTCTATGTTATGAGACCTAATATTTGTGTAACCTCCATACCGTAACGAGAGTACAGTGGGAAATATATTATGCAGTAAAAGAGCCGTTTCGAGAGTCTGCAAAACATCAAATGTTTTTTATTCTCATGGTTAATTCTTGTGAGCTTTGTTTTTTTTTTAAATTATGGCTTATGAAAACTTTACTATTTCTTTATTTTCGTTTGATTTTTCAACGCCCTTTTATAATTGTAAACGGTAAGCTCTTAAATTTAATAAGTCTGACGTAAGCATTTTTAACGTCATATTTCCGTTACCCTTAATACATTTAAATTATGCGTCTGCGAGAAAGAATTTAATTTAAAAGCTCTCTCTTGATTTTTCTTTAAACAAAACTGCAAAATCCGCATTTTTACAATTGTGTCTTCTTGTGTAAACTAATACTGAAGAGAAAAATACTGTCGCCTAGTGCAATTAAATTAAAAGGCGTAGGGAGACTGTTTTTATTACCACCGGCTTACATTTACGACTATTTGCGCTGTTCTGTAGAATATGAGCGTTCCATTTAGTATTATATAAGTAACGATGTTAAAACATGGATAGAAAATATTATCATAATGACTGAAAAGCAACTTGTTTGTTATTAAAATCTGCCCACGTGAGTACGTTTCCAGAAATTAGGTTACCTGATATCGAAACATTAAAAACATTGAAATATTAAAAACATTGAATATGGAAAAGACAATATTTTAAATCAATATTATCACGTCAACCTTTTCACTCATTTACATCTGAAAATGAATGAAAGATAAATACTGTGGCTTTATGTTTCATTTTTATCGCGGTATCCTTCTCCATTCATTCCAAAATCTGAATACAAGCAGAGGTCAGCGTTATTATACTCTTTCACGGTCTGACAGTAATACATTTATCTTTCTGCCAATACATCAGAGCTCAGACAGGCCCGGCTATCAACAAGTGTCAAGATATATATAAATCGTGCCCACAGGCGCCCTTAATTCCGACGATACACCGAAAGGGACCAAATCCAAGAATTTCGTTCGACCGCAAAATACGAGTATGAAAACTTACAATAGGATTTTGTTGTGTTATCTTCTGACGGTTGTTTGATAGTTTATTGCAAGCTGCTCCAGAGGGAAAAATAGGAAATGTCTTTTTAATCCCTAATCACGTATTATCCGTTCCAAAAATGACATTACCTGACCTGCTGTGTAGATAATGCGTCTAAATAAAATAGTACCTTTGTTATGGTTCCATTTACGTAATGTTTAATTTGTATATTAAAGACAAATTAAAATGTACAAATTAGTTAGTAGTGCGTAGGACTACAATAATATACAATCAAAATGTAATCTAGACTAATAATGACTAATTATCAAGATTTAATCGTTTAGGAATGTTACTAATAATTTATAGTACTTTGAAATGGTCTCTGATTGAATTTAAATTGACAAACGGTTTAAATAAGTTTCAATAATCACTAATATTGTCAGAAGTAATCTAATTGTGATTAGATCGACACTTATTCATCAAATTGTCACCATTCTATCTGCCTTATTACAAGCTTGATGATTTAATTTATATCCTCTTTGACCTTTCACCGTGGAGCGGTCATTAGGTGCCTCATTTCCATGATAATTACTTTTCATAATATTTGTCGTACATACTGAAATAGTGACGTAAACAACAAAGCTTTACCAACAAGACCAGTTATAACTTTAACAGCCATAACTGCCGATGATAAAAATAATAAATGCCAGATATCCGAGGCGCGGCCGCCACGGCGATACATTACGCCTGAGTTATGGAAAAGGGCGACCCAACTGAATTATGAAGACAATTTCAAACAATCGTGAGCCACTAATGTGGTATTAAAAGCCCACTGGGCGGACCTCTTCATCCGTTGACCTACAGTTATCTCTGAGAGACACTCATATTTGAGCACTCTCGCTAATCCCGGGCGGTGGGTCTGTCGGTGTTTCTGGTGTACACAAAAATGCAATTACTGGACGCGAGTAAATATTGTGAACAGTGTTCTGTTCAAAGCCTAGTTGTACGTTTTATTCGCCATAGTTTACGTGATAGTTATAGATAGGTATCACAATGCTTTCTAAGAAAGATTCAAACTGCTAAAAGTGCTTTACGGCTCAACTAAATCCCTTTTAAGATACAAGGTAAATGGTTGTTATGGCGATGCATAAAAGCATAATGGTTTAAAGTTAATAAAATTGCACTATACAATATGAGGCAAATATATTGTAATCACCCATTTCCCCTTGCTAGTGCATACTTAGTAAGCTGTTTATGTAATATATCTTTTACGTTTTGCAATCCCAAAGAACCAATGATAGACAATCTAGCAAGGCCCACGACATTGCGATATATCAAAGGCTTATGAATGAGAGCTCCGGTCGAGTTGAAAACTAATCGGGCAAACCCGAAATATACACGAGAGTAACACTGCGTGTAGGTACTCCTCCGTTCGTTTGTAAACGAGAAAGAAAAAGGCCAAGTTACTACCAAGCTTAATACTCTCCTTATTGCATCACGTACGTTTTATTTGAGTCACTCGCAACATGTAAGCCCCCTAAGTGCATTATTTCCCGTCTCGTGAACGAGTAGCTGGTGTATGCCACTTCGTTCGTTCCTGCACCTGCCCCAATCTTACTGCGTTGCTCGGGAGCTTTTCTCAAATAAGCTGTTTTAACGGTTTCTACGTGTTTTCATTTCTAGTTGTAATGCTTAAATTCCTTAAGAGTTATAAGAAGATTTCGATCATTTTCATGTGCAATGGTAAAACAAGTGAATTCGTACCACGTCTGTGCGCAGCAGCAGAACTTAAACTTAGGTACATTTTGATGCTTACAGTATTTAATTGTAAGGCCATTTAACATTCAGAATTCAAGACTAATAAGTTTTATATCAAGCTTATGTAAAATAAAAGCTTGCGATATCTTTTCAGAGAGCAACAATGTAATGACCATATGTCCAAAATATAGCCACAACTTCTGAGTTATAGTCCAGTACTACACGAGCAAAAATATGGCCGTCATTCTTACCGTTTCATCAATAATATATGACAAATAAGGAATTTGTCGATTCAGGCGCATGTCACGTCGAACTTGAATGTATTCACGTCAACCCCATGGGGTTTCGTAGAAACTACAAAATGTCATGAACTACAATCCTTCTCTATCTTTTGTTTTGTGCTTCATTCATACATTTCGTGCAATGTTTCTTTAAGGCCGTTTCCTCATTGGTCCCGAAACGATACCGCACCGGTATCGTTTCGGTATAGTAGGTATGCTCTGTTTAACGAAACGACACATCACTGCTTTCTGACGTTATGTTTTCGGTATAATTTGTGCAGTAACGCTTAATTCCGAGAAAATGTCGTCCCCGAGTGATGAAGATGTTGTGGCGTGTTATATTTATCTCCGTTTACGAAAAAAACGAAAGCGCTATTGGCGACATCCGTAAATATTGAAAAAAATATTATATATTTACAATTACCGAATTCTACCGAGACGCGGTATACCGAAACGATCCCGCCCCACTCCCGCGTATACCGACCCAATCAGGAAACGCTCATTGAAATATAGGCGCTCGGTGAGCTTTCGGTACCGGGTTTACCGAACATGCTGATCCCGCACCGCTAACGCACTTACCAGTGAGGAAAGGGCCTAATACCTAAAACTGAACTGAAAATATTGCTACATATCTTTTTCTAACAGACATCAACTAGGATAATAACTTCACCGTGTTTTAAAGAGATTTTTTTTAGATTCTCCATTTAAGATGCTCTTTTGAAAGTTCTAATTTACTTTCTTTCTTGTTTTAGTTAGTACCTGAATGCGTTGTTTGTTGATACTCAACATGAAAAAAACATAAATAAACGTATCCACATTACATAATTCCTACCTATTGACAGTCAAGAAAATACTAAAGGAAACCCGTATGCTAATAACTCAGAGTTAATGTGTGTGATGGCGTTAGCTAGGGTCGTATGTCAGTGGACATTAACTATCGCAGCGGCGCAGTGAGCAGCGTGCTTTAGCCACGATGGACGACGGGATATAGTGTGGTTGATTAACCTGTTATAACCACACTGCGGTGAACGGTAGCTTGATAGATTTTGTATGCAGATAGATAGATGAAACATTAATTCAGAGCAACCACAATACAAAACACAAAAGCATAGATAAAATAAATAAAAATAAATAAAGAATAACCGTGTGCAGAACAGAATACAAGGTTATTGGTTATATGTCGGAAATCCATTATGGGAATGTAGGAGAGATGAGAGGGGCATGTAATTTACAACCAAATGGGCCCTTTTGACTCCTATGTAAATATCAATAATTTTCAAGTCATTTGACATTTTATATTTTGATATCATTCGTTTTAAAATATAAAATCTCAAATTACTCGAAAAAGGTTGACATTGACATAGGGGTCATGGGGGTCATTTGGTTCCAAATGACCTCTCCTATATCCCCTTAACGGATTGCCGACGTACACCAATAACCCTGTATTCTGTTCTGCATACGGTTATAATTTATTTTAACAAATGAGCTCTTAAACGTATTGAGCATGTAATGTCAACTTCAATAGGAAGATATTGCTGTGGCACATAGATCTACTGTTGGACTGCTCGCTTGTCGGTCCACGTGATTAATGACATGAACCAACATCCTCTTAAAATGATCTCTAAGTCACCATTACAGCACCCATACCCCGTGAACCGGAACTCGTGGTCGCACCGACGCGACGGCGGGCGCGTCCCGCTTTTCTGAACAAAAAGTGACATATGAACGCAACCGCGTATTTGCACGAATTATCATTTTGGTTAGGACGCCGACATAAGAGAAAAACGAATGGCCAAATCTTTATTCGAAATAAAACAAAAAAAGAACGCAACATATTCTTATGATAGAGTAATTAACTTGTCAATAATATCCGCTCCATATTCGGCCAAAGACGTCGACGCGACGACCTAGGTTATTTTCGTTTGAATATCTGACCTCGTCTATACGTCTCTCCTAAAATGGAACCTTCAATTGCTCGAAGAAAGAACGCCTGAATATAAACAAGGGTTTAAATAAAAAAAAGAATAGACCAATCTCAGAGTTTATTCTAAAATACTCTACACACACAAAGTAGCTACACTAAGGGCGAATTCAACCAAACTTTTACTCCCAGTTTATGTGATACCTATCTTACGAATACATTTTGAAATTTTGTCAGTTTTGCAATGTAATTTTGCACGACTCATAATGCGAAGCATTAGAGAGTGCTTTACGACAAAAAACAATCTTCTTGCAACTTTTTTTGTTTGCATTTGATCGTATAAAAAAACTACTTTGAATAAAGGAGCCATTTTTAATAGAGTTCCTCACAAGGGGGAGACGAATCTATTAAAAAAAATTGACTCAATTTATTTTTTGGCAAGCTACAATGTTTTCAGGTTTTCACTTGATTGAAGAGAAAAAACTTAAAACCATTTTGATGTTTCTTTCGTTTTTGCTGCATTAAATCAATTTTTGAAAAGTACAGAATAAATTTTCATTAAATTATCTATACAATGGTATATAAATTAAGTAGGTTCTGTGTACTAGCACGAGTGTAACAGATAAAAGATACATAGACTTTTCTACTTACTAAGTGCAAATTTCACCAATGAAACTGAACGAGATCAGCGCATTTAAACCGCGGTCAACAACTTTCAGTGTCAATATTCCATAGAAAATAACGACACTGACAGCTCTTAAACGTGGTTAACTTTCTGGGCGCATTCAGTTTAATTACTTAGTGAAATTTGCCCTTACAGTATGAGGTCGCCCTAACTTATGTAAGCCAAAAAAAGTTTCAATTGTACATGTTCTAAAGAAAAATTGTCAAAGTTTAACAATATCGAGGTGAAGTCACAATGTCTCTTTCATGATAATAAAGTACGAAAGAACTTTCGCGAGAGATTTTTCTTCAATAATCCTGTGTCATTAAATTGGTATTATGAAGATCAGCGGTATTATAATATTCTTGGTAACTACGGCTTCTTGGGTCTTTGTGGAGACTTTTTTCATATATTATACGCAAATATAATAAAAAATCCATCGTTGTTGTAGATTAAAACTACTAAATCCACATAAGAGGTACTTAAACGATGCGTAATCCTTAATAATTCATACAATGTTTGTTACCATACGTGAGCCTCAAAACCAGGGTCATAATAATCACGAGAATCATGTATTTAACACATTACAATCTAATACAAGTTCCTGATGCTTCGCGATTAGAATACATAAAATGGTTCAACCACAACCGTATTACATTTTTTTTTTTTTTTTTCACTAGATAGTAAGCACTGTATCACACACTCAGGCAAGAAAGCACTGATTCAGCACACTTCGAGCCAAGGAATATGTGTGGTTGAAACCTGTAAAGCTTAAACCAATAATTCCCACTAACTTAGTAGTCTCGAACTGCATCGAATCCTACTTCAAATAAAATCCCTTGTAACCAAACTCCATGAGTCCTCACATTTGACCCCGATGAGATCCACACATTTGACCCCGATGAGATCGACTATCTAAAAGCTGCTAAAAGCCACGAAATACAATCCGTCGCAACCACAAAACACAGGACAGTTTCTTTTTAATTTTTTTCTCTGGCAATGTCGCACTGCCATCCGAGTTGCTATAATTAAGACCCCTTTTGAAAAGTGATCTAGAGTTTTTCATTTCGGTTTCCGCTAGTGCAAATAGTACAAAGAACTGGCGGAAGTTACGTAGACAGGATGAACTGTATTGTCTTCTATCTTCAGCTTCACTAGACTAATTAACTACTGCAAAGTTAATATAAATGTTTCGTGACATCGTCAGACGTAGCCTAGATTATGATGACGAATCTTTTAAAATTATGTTTCGGTTACTACCCGGCTCTTCATTCTTCAGTTTATTTTCTATTTGATTTCTCGTTTGGATGACTCTAACAAAGTTTTCATATAGATAAGTTGTCTTGTCGTAATTGATGGCATAAATGATTGTATCATTGTGCCAAGATGGACTGACGATCCGGTCGTAGGAATCAGCAGGATGTGGAAAAAACAGCAGCAGTCGTTGTGGCAATATTTAGGGGAGGGCTACGTTCAGCAGTGAACGTTTTTCTGCTGTATGGTAATTATGACGATATTAATAGTATATTTCATGTTGTCCTTAGTTGGGGGAAGGGGTGGAGCTGACTTTGGGCGAGCTGCGCGCAATGGCGCTGCGCCAACAGCAGCAGATCGACACGCAGCATCAGCTGCTCTGTGCCAAGGAGCAGCGACTGCGGTACCTCAAGCAGCAGGAGGCTAGGCAACATCAGGTTAGTACAAAAGCAACAGGTTGAAAATTACGTCACCCTTTTCTGGTTGACTTGAATATGGGACTTAAACATAGCTGGCGAAATGTGGGTGTACTCCTCGCCTCGGAATACAAATGGCATGATGATTTTATGTTTAATGTAAAGAGCAGAGAAATTTGTACTGAAGTAAGACGCTAACCAAAACTAGGTGAGATCAATCAAAAAGTGAGCTTGCTCTGCTACTCACGGACTTCTTAAAAAATATATTATTTAAGTCAAAGTCAAAAGTCAAATCATTTATTTCAAATAGGCCCATATAAGAACAGTTTTGAACGTTAAAATATACAAAAAAAAAAAAAGATTCTAATCGCCCCTTCCAAAAGGTAGTTTTCGCAAGAAAAAGAATGGGCAAGAAACTCCACCGTTACTCTTTTAAAATGTTGTACAATATTTTGTATAGGTACATTAGTTATATAATTATAATTATGTGAAGACTATGCACCTAGAATAAAATTACTATACCACAATAGGTAAAAAGAATTAAATATAAAGCAACAACAGATAAATAAATTATGTGATAGATACATGGTGCTCTATTTGTATGTATCTTATTAACACTTTAGTCCCCACACACAGTCAGGCTGTTTGGACCATTAATACTAGTGTCTGTTTTTAGTCAAGATTTCTCAATTTGTGTGACGCCTCTGATAGAGAAAAATAGTCTTTGGAAGTACAGATTTAATCACTAATACTCCTTTGCAGCATGTAAAAGATTTTAAAGCTTATCATGGTTACGTGTTTTGGGAAATTTGCAAAGCATAAGGCCATTTATGCTTTTCTTCTTCAATAATGTCTGAGAGTTCAGTAATAAATCTAAAACATAAGGATAAGGTGGAGCAGTAACTAAATTGACCTCCCACGGGGCTGGGAGAGTGACTAAGTTGACCTCCCACGGGACTGGGAGAGTGACTGAGTGTACTTAGTACTTCCTAGCAGGCAGTTTACGACGTGATTCCCTGTAGCAATGATGTCGTTACGGGCACATATATAAACCTGCGATACCACAGACATAAACATGTATTCAGCAGTATATACGAAAGTACAGACAGCAAACGAAATAGGTGTTCAGACAAAATTTAGGCCTTCCTTGCATATTTCCTGTCTATACTCATTGTTATTAAATTGTTCAAATTGTGGGTAGATCGACAAGGTCCTTACTATATTAAAATATAACCTTATGGCCGTTCACTGTCTCTTAAGATACAGGTATACCCTAGTTTAAGAGACAGGGCAACATATTGTCAACAGATGTACCATATACCTACATCAACATGTTCTACCATAATAATGTACTATCATAACCTTGTAATCTTTCTTGTAACTAGTTAAGTTTTGTTTCTCACCATCATCTGTACCCTTTTGATCAATAAACAATTATTAATGTTATTAATGTTATTCCCTTGCACTAATCCTTTCAATATTCATTGTAATAATCCCATCCGTGCATAATAACTTTTTCAACTTAATTCATCCTGAAAAGAGCAATACCAAAGACTTGAGTACTCAACGCAAATAAAACCTGGGTAAAAAGTAATAACCTGCCTACATAGTTATCCATTTGGTTGTCTGTACGTATGATCGATAAAATTATGGTGCACCAATTTCCACAAAAAGTGCTATTAATTCCGAACGAGTATTTAGTCACGAAAAAGCCACGGTACTTAAATTAATCACGAAGGTATAGGTAGTTGGGGAGAGGATATCAATTATGCTGTACAAGGTCATATTAGTAGATAAGTCTGTAGGTAGGTACATAGTTTTATTAAATTATGGTTACGCAGAAGGTCGTACAATAATGCCCGAGGAGGGCTTCTCGTCAATATATCAGCTACTAAGATTTTCATTATTACATTATTGTATCCATACGTAATAGTGGAGTAAAGTTAATTCCCACAAATAAAATCTTGTCTCTAGAAAAAAATACTATTATTTACTTAGTTTCCAACTGAAAAGTTCACGTAAAACAGCCCTTTTAAAAGAAAGTTAAGTTGGTACACACTTGTATTTCAGTCAACCAACTTAACTTTCTTCTAAAAATAAAGTCTATTTCTTTTGGGATATAGTGACAGATTCAATTTGTAAGTAAGACTCGGTTCTAGAGAAACTTAAGTCTCCAGTCTCAACGGGAATCGTTACTAGATCGCCGAGATGACATCGAGGTCGGTAGTTTATTGAATAAATTACAAAATTGTGTCACAGGAATTAGGTTTTGGTTCTTTTTAGGGTTCCGTACCTCAAAAGGGAAAAACGGAACCCTTATAGGATCACTCGTGTATCTGTCTGTCTATCTGGCTGGCTGGCTGTCCTTCTGTCACAGCCAAATTGCTCCTAATCTACTGGACCAATTTAATTGAAATTTGGTACACATATGAATTTCTGGGACCCGAAGACGAACGTGTAACTTAAATAAACGATTTTTGAATATGGGGGTCACTTTTCGCGGGCAAATTGGAAAATCTTAAAAAAAAGTTTTGCATGCGGTGTCGTGTGACATATCAAATTAAAAGGCTTGTTGTGAGGATTGCACAACAAGCCTTTGCCTGCAATTATATATATTTTTTAATTTTATAATAAACACTTTTAAAGATGTTTAAGAAAATATATGAAAATTGACCATTCCCCCTTATCTCCGAAACTACTGCAACTAAAATTTTGAAAAAAATACAGAGAATGGTTCTTAATAAGTCTATGGTCGTAAAATAAAATGGTAAATCTCTCAATATTGTGCGTAAAAACTTACATCTGCAGTTGGAATGTATAAGAGAACATGTTTTTCAACTACAATGTTAAGTTAAGTTTGTCCTCGGGATAAATTCATTCCAACTACGGAACCCTTCATTGTGCGTGGTCCATCACGCACTTGGCTGGTTTTTGTCTATTTCTTTAGTTACTACTGTGGATAAAAATGGGATGTTAGTTGCATGGAAGACGTAATAAACGGAAAACCTACTAAGTAACACAGATTCAGGGTATAAATAACATTCCTGTGGTAACATATAAAATCAATACTGCCATTAGTTGGTAACATTATCACGGAAAAGCCAAACCTTAAAAAAAGCACCAAAAATTAGAAAAACTAGAAATGTGAGGTTTATTTTGTTTGAAGGTAGAACATTCCACACATCACACCCTTTTTTTTTGGGTGGGAATGTATCAAGAAGCCCACGGCTAGGGGCGTGAGGGCGCGAAGTTTTCCTCTCCCTCACGCGTTCTGCCTCCTCCTTCGCGAGCATTACTGCTTCGCAGAAGAAGGTGACGGCCTCCCATGCCCTCTCGCTCTGTACCATGGCCTGGACCAGGGCCGGATGCGGGAGATCCCCGCCACCGATCGCCTCCACGAGGACACGGCGATGCTCTGCACAAGCCGGGCAGACCTCAGTGATGACACCCGGGCGTTTCCTCCCACACATCACACCCTTTCAGTTTCTTTAAACGAAACTGATGTACCGTTCCATTCCCCGTCTGATACCCAGCCTAGCAAAGGAACTTACTCTCCGAACAACGCAATAGACGTCTTATTGTTTCACCAATAGCTCTTTGAACGTTCATTCAATTAGGCCCTTTCTTTTCACTCAGCTTTCCAGATTTTCTGAAGCCCAAAAAGTATCAAAGTATTTACGTAAAAGATGAATACTCGGTGTGATTAATCAACCCCGACGGATCAAAAGATTTTTTCTCTTCTTTGTGAAGTACCATTCTATCTAGTTTACTCCACCTTTCAGACTTTCATTTTCTTTTTGGTGTTATTCAGTCAAACGCTGACTTTGGAAATCATAAATCGCTTATTGTCTTTTTATTTTCTTTCGTTCGCGACACGACATCAGGGATTCATGTTTCTTCTGTAACATTATTAAACATGTATGATTTATTTTACTGTTATTTCTGACTCTAATTTGATAGAATTTGCGCGGTTTACTTGCTGCCAAAAAATTCCCCGACTTTTGTGGTTATTTTTATTAATATCTCAACAAGTCTATTTATGCCTATAGTGTTGGAACTTAAGAAGTCTATATTCCATTTATTATAACATTAGATAAAAAACGGTTATAACCCTTTCGTTATTTCAATATAAACGTATACGAAGTGCTTTTATTTAACGCAACGTACATATAAATATAAAGCAATGTAATCTATTCACCATTTACATTTAAAAAATAACTCTAAAATGCAGTCATTTCAACAATATTACACAATTAATGTTGATATTTGGCCGTTATTTTTCTAATGCCATAATAAATGGAGTATAGGTGTACAAAGTCTCTGCTGAATGTATATTTTTCATTATTTTTCTCATTATGTAGTCTGTCAGAGGAAATTTTTTGGCGAAGAAGCCTTCTAAAATCCCTCTGTACTTTATTTATAATTCCTTAAAAAATACTGCTATTCAAGGAGTTTACGTTATTTGTTATGTTTTACAAAAAAAAATATGATTCGTAAATAACGAATGATGCGAGATATAGGATGCTTAGTTCAGTCAACAAGGCACAGCTGTGTATCGACAGGGTTTGCAAATAATCCACTCAGTGCACAGTCCTCGACCCACTAGCGACCTCCGTGGGGCATCTGACAAGTACGTCTATTATTTGCTTCACAAATATATGCCTCAAATACCCAGTAAATTTACCAAATGTTTTAGCAAAACGCTTTCATAATTTCGGAAAAATTCGAAGAGAATTATGTATAAGCTTCACACACTTTATGTGGTTTCGTACGCAAAGTTTCGTTGGATCTTATATTTTATTTAGAGTTTAAAACTTGACTTGTAAACGCCTTCTTAAATATTTACCATAGCTACTTTTATAGGGATACTTAATTATTTTAAAAGCTCAATAGGTAGGTTGAATTCGCTTTTATCTAGGCGTAATTTTAATGCAGTAATAAAGATTCCAGGGCCGTTGAAAAATTCCTCCCAAATACTTTGTTCCGAATTCTTTGAAGTTTTATTCCCCCTACTTTTATTTTATTTTTAATTAATCCAGTAGTTAGGTGCTGCATTTATATGTGAATGGTTTTCATTGATATTCTTTATGAAAAACAATAAAATGGGCTCAGATTTTATTTATATCTGAACTCGAAAAAGGGTGACACGTATGAAAAGGAAGGTGTGAATTTTTTAAAAGGGTTGTAGAAATCCGTGAAATAAAACAAAGGATTTTTAATGAAGTAAGAGAAACACGAAAAGTAAATGGAACGAAAAATCTTTGTTCTCAGTTACGAGTTTCTACGTAAAAGTTTTTAGATTGCTTTTGTATAATCATAACTGTGTTTAATTAATTTAGTCCGTCTTGTTTTCGTTCCGTAATTGACTCCGACAGTTTAACATTGAAGAAGTTAGAACTGAATATCACTAAATTCAAAGTACAATTGTTTACTTTACTGCGAAGATTAACAATCTTGTCGAATCATTTAAGTGAATTCCCACCATAAAGTGGGCTAACATTTTCTGAGCATAGTGGGTAAAACAATTACGAGAAATACTAGTATCATACCTATTCCTAATAAACCTAGAATTCTAGAGGTAAACCGATATTCTGTCAGTTCCAGAGACAAATAAAGTATTCTATTGATAAAGTGTCATATTGATAAAATCAAACAGGGCATTTATTACAACCGAAAAATGATCTAATTCAATTCACGTGACCAGAGGGCTGGCCTATGATTTGGCCAAAGAATCAGTATCGTCATACAATGTGGCAATGTCTTTTGGGCACTTCTGCTGACAGCGATGCGGATGAATTTTTTGATTTCCTATGATTATTTTCCCTCTTTTTTGTATACATGTACATATTATTTATGTGATAGTAAACAAATATGAAGGATACTATTTATTACTTGAAGTATTTTATCGGTAAAAAAAATGAAAGATACTCTGCCGTTTTATATACGGAGCGCGTTAGGTAGGTACCTACTTTTGGTAAGAAGATAACACCTAGTACTTTGCAGACAGTAATTTTCAATTTATAAAAATCACATTTATTTTTAAGTAACGCAAAGAATAAATAAAAGTATTTAAAACATTAATTTGGTTGGCTTATCGCAACCGTTATCCATTCTGCTTAGCCATTAGCTTCAGTTAATATTTTGCCAAATAATCCTCTTTAGCATATTTATTGTGACATTAAAGACCAACTGAGTTATCACGGATAAAGACGTCCCGGAATCTTGGAGAAATTGTGAACAGATAAGGGAGAAAAAATTAAATTTTCCCCGTTCTTAATAAATCTCGCCGGGGCGGGCCGGACGCGCGTTAGCCTAATGCGATATTTATCGCCGCCTGAAAAATAAACTCTTCTCACGCAATAAGTACGCATATAAAATAAACAAAATTGCCCGACGTCGAGCATTTATACAGATCTAATTTTACATTCATTATAATACTCCCTTTGAATTTAATAAGCCGTCGTCTTCATCGATTTACTTTACGGATATTTAAGTTTAATAACGCTTAATTAATGGAACATTATTTTGAATAGGGTACCAACTGGCTGTTAATATAAATCAACTGCGATATTAAAATAAATTTCAGAACTTTTCCACACGCTCTCAACAGCCCTCGTTTTGAACAATAAGCTAAACTAAGTTATTATAAGGTCGGAAAAAAAGCGTAAAAAATCCGGTGAATGTCGGAACCGCACTTCATAAATGAGTTTTTATTCAAAAGCGTAGTTTGAATAACTTTTACAAAGTTATAATTTCATGCATTTGTTGATAGGTGGCGGTCGAAGGCGAGCGGCTACGGCGGCTACGAGAGCGCGTAGAGGCGCAAGAGTTGAAGCTACGCCGGCTACGAGCGCTACGGGGACAGCTCGACAGAAACAAGCAAGCGAATATCGCACTTAGTAAGTACTTTTATAGTCCATATTGCCTTAAACTTTTCTTCAGTAATTTTGAATCGGTGTTTCTATTGATTCTTACGTAGAATTTACTTTACCTACAGTCGTAAATATGCCACAAAATGGTCGTAACAGCGGTTATTATGTACACCTTTTTTTCACAAATAATTCTTATTATTGGTCGGAGAAAACTGTTCTGGTTTTCCTCATACTTAAGTCCCTTTTTCTACGAATTGAGGCTCACAATCCTTACAAATGAGGCATACGCGAAGTAGGGTTGCCTTTTGCGAAAGCAACATTTATCAAACTTAAATCAGAAGGCACCTAATATTCTGTACCATATTTTACGGTATTAAAATTTACTGTACATAATGTTGTTTTACCCCGTTTCCCTAACAGTATGCTAATGTGTCTCATTGAGGATTAATACTAGGAGATAGTGTCAACAACCGCGTGATACTCCATTATCAGCCAGTTGAACGGAGCCATTGAATAATATTGACGTATAACGGGTGTTTACACCATATTAATAGTTACATCTGTACTTAATTTTGATTTGAGTTGATGATAAGTTATACTTAATTAATTAAACTTATCTTCCAAAGAAAGCATCCACTAGGTACTATCGCGGACACGCATATCTGAACACCGTAACATAAGGACTATTCTTGTTTTCAAGTCACGGACGCTATAGTAACGCTTACATAGGAAAAAATGGGGTCGTGTGCACGGTATTTTGTTTTCAAAGTGGTTAAATATGCGGCACCGCGCTGGTACATCTTCATTATCATCGTTTTAACTCTCAGTTGCCTAGAACAAGGCAAATAAAAGTTTATCAAAGAATTAGATAGAAAGTATTCTTCTGAGTGCTAGTAAAAACTACTAGAATCTGTAGACGATACGCCAAACGCGGTGTTTTTGGCGATAGTACAACGACTCAGGCATATTGTCACAATATTTACGTTTATAAACTAAAAATATTTAACTACTCGTTGTCTAGATATAGTGAGTATTTCTATTACAAGGTCGGGCAGTAATGTGTATCCTGTCGGAAAAATATCGATTACTGTCTGTTGGATATGAGGCCGCTTTGTGGTAAATTGGCAATACGCTCGCTCATTATTACTTGGGCCTTAACTAATTAATAAATTATTGATCTATTGTAAGATAGAGCAGAACATAAACTTTTTCGCAGAACCATGTGCGGCTTATTTCGACGCTGTTGTCGTCGAAATTCTTAGTTGAGACAAAAAAATTAAACTGCGTTCGCGTGGTGGTTAACAAACAATTATATATATATAGTAAATCTTGTTGAAATAATAAAAACCAACAATCACACCACCACAACAAAATATTGTTTAAATTGGTTTTGGTCTATTCGAATGTTACATATTTCTATTTGCAGTTCGCAGAGCCGTTTCAATAACCTAAAACGTTTTTTATGTTCCGCAAAACGTGTGGACAATTCGCGTGGCTACTTTGTTTTACGGACACAATAGCTTTAGCTTTTCATCGAAAAAGGTTATAAACTCTTTGTTTATGTTCTTTGAAACAAGTGATGGTGGCAGTTTAATGAATAATACCAGCGTGCAAGTCCCATTGTAGGGCAAAAGCCTCTTCTCATGCAGAAAATGCATGAGAATTGATAACCATGCTTGCTCAAGGCGGGTTGGTGAATGGGAATATAATTGAATTATTAAGTCCAGGCTTCACGATATTTTCCTCAACCGATGTATGTGATCCAAGATAAACTAATAAAGTACATATGAATTACAAATTTGTGGTTAGCTAAGCTTTTTTGTCGGGATAAACTTGACTCTTGCCTATGGGTTGGGTTGGGTGGGGTACCACCCAACCCATAGGCACCGTTAGCTATTAAACAAACAAAACAACGAATTAAAATGGTGACACGCTTGGATCGGATTTCTCCCACATAATACTGTGTAATGTAATGTGTGTTTTGTGCAAACATTCCGACATTTTGAATTCTACAAATTCCTCTGAATACTTAACCCTCCAACTGCGACGAGGTCAAAAGTACCGATGCACCACATTACTATAAAGTACAAACAACGTTCGTGCAACATAATCAATAACCGTTCATTCATTATGAGTCGGGCAGCGATCGATGTTCTGCCATTTGCCAAAGACTTGTTTGTTAAGGTTAACTAGAAAACTTCCATGCAAACTGTTCAACAATGTTCCATGAAAGGGTAGATTGTTGCTTGATGAAATAAGAAAGGAATTAAAAGCAACGTGATTTACGAAGGAGTCCGTAGACCGAGTTTAAATGAGGAGAGAAGTGAATTTGGATTAGTTGAAAAAACTTCTTTTAAGGGGTTTCCCTCTCGAGAGGTTTTGAATTCTTCTGTTTTTTGTACGTCAAACGTTGAGGGGAGTTTTAGCTTTGTCGTTTTTACCATTCAGGTTAAATAAAACTAAACATTTTTATAGTAATTGTGTAATTTACAGAAAAAATGCAAGAAAAGACATATTATGGCTAGAATGGGATTGACTACTGAGATGATGACTCATAGAGAATAGTATGGAAGAAAAGACATGTTACGCCGACCGTAAATAAATTGGGATACCTAAGGGCAGGAGAATGATGAACAGGAAACACTCAGTCTTAAACAAAACGGAATTGTTTTCATCGTTGCTTTCTACAATTTCATTAAACATCGGAATGAGTTTCATGCAGCTCTTGAAACAGAAAGAAGTTAAATGAACCATGTTTCGATTCGCATTAAATATGCATGTCTGCATTGCAATTTACATCGTAATACGCTTGCCATTTTCCGGGAACTGATTGATTTTTTCCACTTTTACTTACCTACCAACCCAGATATTATCATTTCTCGTCAGTAACAAAAATATTTTTTTTATCAGTATTATATAGCTTAAAACTGGTGCTCAAGACAATTCCTGCTGTAACTGACCCATTTTTTTATGTCAGTATTTTGGCCAGCCAACTAACACTTATCTAAACTCTATAATCCAATATTATAGCTTACTGAAAGCTTACCCATGGTTAGTCCAGCAGTCAACCTTTAGGCTTCTAGCTATTTCCACTGATGATAGGTATTCGGATGGTATTCGTACGTAAATCCCGTAGGCTTAACATCTCCCTGAGGCCTTTGATGTGTAAAGAGAATCTTCAAAAACATTCTCAACAAAATATGGACCGATCTACAAAAACAAGAAAGATCGTAACTAAGTAAAATATAGCTATAAAATAAAATTAGAAGTACCTATATTTAGAGTAATTACGAATTCACGTCAGCAGACCGGTGTAAATGGGTCACATTATTGGATCAAGAGCAGTCGTCTATTTGGAGTGCAGACGGGCACTCTGACATTGGACTTGCAGCATTGAATGGAATGATACGATGCGCTATTTCAAACGATGCAGATTATTATTTATGGCAACCCGTAAATATAGACTAGTGTTGTTTGTTTTGATTGTTGATCCGAAAAGGCTTTAAAAAGGGGATTAAAAATCAAAGAAACATAATTGGTGTGGCATACAAAAATCCGGTTAGCGGCCATCTGTTTTGAAACTCATGGCAATGAAAAGAGTTTTTAATAAAAACCCATTTTTAAGGAAAAACCAAACATTCCGAAAAAAACAAAAAATATGATAATGTTGGTTAATGTGAAATGTAAATTAAGTACACTCGGTAAAATCGGATTCACGCATATTGAATTAATAATCGCATCTTGCGATGAGGAAGTCGAATCATTTAATGTTCGGATCCTTTAAGGCCCGTCACAAAGAGGATCATCGAATGAATGGTTTATTTTATTGATCATTTTCCGTTAAACACAATTGGTTGTATTTCATTCATGAATGGTTTGACGGGTTTCAATACAGTTCAATTTTCCTCCTTTCTTTTCAATTATATTAAGGAAAAAGTGGTGTAAGTAGATAGGTTATACGCGCTCCGCAAGTGACACGTCAAAACTTGGCTAGTTAGCCAAGGTTTCTTCATCTTGTCTCTTTTTCGCTCCCGATAATTACGATATGCCGTCCTACTTCGTTTTTGAAGATCGAATGTTGGGTAGGTAACCTATCTACCTCTTTTTAGGGTTCCGTAGCCGAAGCCTTCGCTGTCCGTCTGTCCGTCTGTCAGCGAGCTGTATCTCATAAACCGTAATAGGTAGACAGTTGAAAATTTTAAAGATTATGTATATTTCTATAGCTGCTATAAACAAACAATAAAAATTATATAAAGCTAAAAATTAAAGGGGTATCCATACAATACAATTTTGATTTTGGAAAAATTTCATCTAACCCTGGCATGTGGGGTGTCATTGTCTAGAGCTCATCGAGTAAAGAACAATTTTTTTTTTAAATCTTCATAAGTGAAGAAATAGGGTAAAAGTTGTCAGTTTCAGACCATTTTTGTACGAGCTCTATCTCAACAACTAAACAAGTTAGGAATTTGATACTTGTGTATATTATGTACCATATACTGTTTATTATTAACAAATACTAAAAGCGCCAATTCATAAAGTATTTTATTAAAATATGGGTGATTTTCTGCAACTGTAAAAAAAATACTTTGTAATTCATAGTATCATTATGAAATACAAATTTATCTTTGCGATTTTAAAATTTTTGATGAAAAATAATAATATTCTTCGTTTAGTATTTTCATTGATTTGCTAAATATTGTACGATGGTACGGAACCCTTCGTGTGCGAGTCCGAGTCGCAAGTGGCCGGTTATATCATAGTTTCCTTCAGTAACTTTTAGAAGAATACCAGATTATTCCACATTTAAAACTTGTGCTATAAAGATAAAAAACGTAAAAAAAAGTTCGTTTGAAAACAAAGCTGAACGAATGAAACAACGCCTAGAATTAGTATAAGTATCCGTTACTAGGTGCGGCCTAATTGTCCACACGCGGTTCATTGGTAGTCTCTAATGAGAAAACAGTAATTTGATTGTTTAACTTCGTGGAAGGATAGAATTTGTGTTGAAAGCAGTTTATTATATAGGTAGGTAAGTACGTGTTGTGTAAGAAGATAGTTTAATAGGAATTTTAAAGTCCTTGTTAATTATCTAGTCTAGTAGGTAAACATGCCTACGGGTATTAAAAATAACTTCGAAACAAAACAAAACCAATAAGTAATTCTAACTAATAATCCAATTTCAATCTGAGAATATATAAAAAAAACAAAAACATTAAATTACGCCTCACTACCATCGATCATTATAATCCCCCCCCCCCCCCCCAATTGATAGAATTATAGAATATTGTGTTAACAGAAGGAAACAAATAAAACCAGCTCTCAGAAACAAATAAAACCAGCTATCATAAACAAAATACCGGAATAAAATAACAAAAACTCAATGTATTCGAAACATAAACACAAACCCAATTATCCATAACATGGCGTCACAGCACAATATTCCATTTTCAAAAATCATAACCGTTAATAGAAACGTCAATCCGTTCGTATCGCGGCTTCACAGTCCAAGTGGGACTAGTCGTATCGCTTAGTGACCAGGCAATGGGCCGATTGTCCCGTCTGAATCAACAGGGTTAACTCAACAGCTTTGTATTACGTAATGCGATCTTCGGACGCTTATCTGTTGGGACTTGGGAGTAAAGATGAATGTATTCAACCCTTTAAGTTCTGGGTTCAGTTGAAATGTTTGTGGTGTTTTGGAAATTTAATTTAATGGGAAGAATAGATCGTCGGGTTTTAAATACGTCTATCTATCATAATATAATTTGATTATTTTAGACATACGTTATTGAATTAGTTACTACGCCTGCGCTGGTTATAATATTACTTCTATTTAGCATAACCCGCGATGTTAGTGACTTTAGTGTAAGTGAGTGTGCAAAAAGAATAGACTAAACCTATAATACGTGATTGTGAGATAGTGAGAGCGAGAGCAGTGGTGGCCCAGTGGTAATGGTAATCCGACTTACAAGTTGCAGGTCGTGGATTCGAACCTAGGCAGGCCCTTTACTTTGTTTAAATAATTCCATCACCGCTGCTCTCAAAACGGTGAAGGAAAACATCGTGAGGAGACCGGCATGTCCTAGAACCAAAAATTCGAAGACATGTGACATCTACCAATCCCCACCGGGCCCGCGTGGTAGTTTACGGCCCACTCCCTCTCGAAGAGAGAGGGCCTGTGTCCCAGCGGTGGGATCATTATACTTAGGCTGATGATGTATTATCATCAGTGATAGGAGTAGGCAGAGCTATTTTTTTGTACTTGCAATACGTTGTCTTAATATGGACACTCCCGGTTTCCCGGGATTTGAAATATATATTATTAAATAAGTTAGAAACTACTTTGTAAAAAGCTATTCACGTCTTAATGAATTATGGATACATATCCCTCCTCCCCTGCGACGGGTAGGTATAAGACGGACAGGTTTCAGGTTAATGAAATTAAAAACTTTATTTTTTAAATGTATTTTTTTTTTATTTTCTGTAACAATTTTGTATAAACAAGTACTCGCGTTACACCTGAGCGGCAACATCGCGCGTGTGTGCATTGGAAATTAGCAACGCTTTGCTGATGTTAGTTTGAAAATGTCGTGCGCTCACTGCCAATATATAAGACAAGCTTTCTTTTATCCTTGTTAATAAAAAAAACAATTAATATTTTTTCGAATCCCAGAGTTTCAGTAAGAATCCCGGGGAATGTCCATATTAACATCAACGTTTGCGGTCATTGAACCAAAATAGCTCTACCTACTCCGATCACTGATTATCATACGTGATTGTAGCCAAACATTTTTTCTACGTTGATTCAAAATATTTTATGCTACTATAAATAAATTGTCATGTAAAACAGGGTCTCCATATAATTCACAGCAAAGAATGCACGGATCTGGTTCCTATGCTCATACATATAGATATTATCTATGGGTATTTCAGAAGCACGGCACTCCGGTAAATTCCACGGTTCGATAAATATCAATACACATGTAGGTACTTATTGGGTTGCCGTTTATAAGGTCTAAATGGATTTTCTTTGCCTCCCTAATACTATTTGGTTGGGGAAGTACATTTGTAATGCCAATTGAACGACCCTACTATGTAAAGATGTTCATGTAAAAATTTCGAACGAGGGGTATAAAAACGTTTTGTGGTGTACAAGTACATACAATGTGTTCAGAGGTTCTATTTTTTTCTTTTTCATAACATCATTGAAATAATAAAAGGAGTTTTATTTACTTACCATTTCCAGCTCTTTGCAAAAATGTTGTACAATATTATTATTTTTATTATGAACTCAAATACAGTGTGCTCTTTTTTTGTTTATTTGTTTTGCTTTGCTTTCCTTTTAGGACTGATTATTCGTCAAAGTTACAAACAACAAATCGACGGCTCCTAAGTATACTGAGTCAACTATACTTCTAATAACTTTACAGGAAGGCGATAAGAAGATCGAAATGGTTATATTTAAATTGTTAATACAACCAAGAAAAAATAACTAATTATAGTGAATTAAACATAATAAAGCCTCTCATCTGTAAACAATAAATTTCATATTATTTTATTAATTTATGAGATAATGTAGATAGACTAGTGTACGACGATTATTTGTTTCTTAAAAATGGATCAAGTACCACTTATATTTTTATACGTCGCATTATTGAATCTACGTTATGGAGAAAAATTACTTTACAAGTGTGGCAAAAAATATTTTTATGTACTTATTGGATTTTTTATATATTATTATTATTTATCATGGATTTATATTTTGTTAAAATATAATAAGTTGACTGCAAGTTGACTGATCCGCACACCGCGCTGTTTCGCCGTATACTGAGCCAGTTTGAACTTGCACCAAAATGAGCGCATTCGCGTCCCGCGTATATTGGTAGCAAACACTTGACTCAGTATACGAGTGCAAAATAAATAAATTACTATACTTGATCCAGTATACGCTATTTTTTTTTAGTTATTTATAAAGATATATTTTTTTTTCTTTTACAGCTAAATAGAAAATGATTTAATTATTGTTAATATACAAAAAAGTGCAATTCTCAAAATTTGTTAGTTGACTCAGTATACTTAGGAGCCGTCGAAATTATGTTCTACCTGCCCACATGAAAAAAAACACCTGTTAACCTAAGCAATAGAATTGAAAACAAAAAGAAGAAAACGTGTATATTTCCCAAAGTTGTAAACCTAAAGTTTAATATTATAGGAGCGTAAAGCTAGTAGGTACCTGCTATATCGCTGGAAATAAACGCGGTGTTATATACCAAAACTTAAACAAACAAATATTTCACTACAACAGTCTAGTATGAGTCTAGCAAACCACCAACATCAATACACACTGTAGCTCTATGATTACCAAGACAAACTATTCGTCCTATCTGCCGAAATATGCCGAGTGCTCCCGAGTCCCCCAGCTTAGACATAACACGGATAATCCAGATACTTGGTACTCAAGTGACGTCTGCCAATCGTAGAATGTTCTAGAAGCATCCTGGATTCGAATTTCGATCGCCGTTAATTAAACCATTCCAGTTAAATCCAGTTTGGTTCACTAAGTAATCATAACCGCACTGCAATGCGGTTTGCATTTTTGCCAATTAATGTTTCAATAATTGGGATCAAATATTTGGTTTATTATCGGAAGTGGGTTTAAGTTTTATACTTTCATGTTTTGGAATTTTTGATGAGGTCTGTTTCTTGTTTCAAGTATTTTAATATCAAGGAAAATAGTGATCTTGCTCTCTTTCATAATAAAAATACGTCATAAGCAAAAATTAGATTTTTTTATGTCTTCCTGATTTCGCGTTTATATTAAAATAAAATTATGTAAGTGCCCTATAAACGGGCCCGTACCTTTAGTAGTTTTGTAGATCATTACAGCACTAAAACTGTATATTTGGATTCTTTATTTGAAATGAAAAAGATCCAAAAAGTCAGATTATGTACTTAACAAATGCAAATCGAAATGATTTGCATTTGTTAAGTACATAATCTGACTTGCAAACAATTATTAATTTAATATGACCTACTTGATAAAATTCAATTTAAATTTCCTAATTGTTAATAATATACACTTATGAAATTGGTTTCTGTCAAGTATCGAACGACGAAGTTTAATTAAGTTTATTGTTTTATTCGTACGGTTGAGTCAGCCGCCCCATTGCGTAAATAAGACGGTATAATGTTCATCCTGATTTGTCAGGGCCAGGGCACACTACAGCGGCCCAGGTGTGTTTTATATCCGCCTGGGTCTAAATCACCCTTTAAATTTTTAAACCTATTCACCCAGTTTCAGTATTATAAAATTCGGAAATTTTATGAATAATTTAAGGTCACATTCAGCCTCAAAGTACATATTTCAATAAAGGCAACACATACAATAAAAAACTTCATTACATTTTTTTTATTGGTCATAAATATTTTATTACTCTCAAATTCGGGAACCTTTCGCGACGTTGTAAAGTTTTATATTGCTTAATTAAAAATCTGATATTAATATATTGTTGGAAAGTTATTTTTAGAATAGTAAAATGTAGACTCAAGCCGAAAATGGATTTGAAATTAAATAACTCGTTTGCCGAGTGAATCGGCATCGTGACGTTTTTATTTCTTCGTCTCTTCGTTTATCAATGTGTCCCACTCTTAAACGTTTAACGACTATATTATGAAAGTAGTAAAATCCAGATGATTTGTTTCAGATTAAAAAAATTCCGAACTAAAAATATAATAACTTTGTCGCCGTATCTACTTATTCAATATTTACGACACAAAAATAACAAAATTTTGATTAAAAATACTTCGAATTCTATTCTAACACTTAATTAAAATGCCTTAAAGAATAAAGTATCAGCTTTTTAAGAAAATTTCTTCCTTTGTAGCACAAGGTCTTATTTCGCGGCTCTTAAATTAATTTGTTAAATCAATTTCATAAACCTTTTAGGACAAACGAGTTCCCTCGAAGTCTAGAGCTATAAAATAAAATAAGATTGGAAGTGCGAGCTCCTAAATAAATAACGTCAACATTTTATGGGCCATTGATTCGTCGATGGAGCGTAAAATTTGTGTTGTAACCACAATTTGTGTTGTCCTCAAAATAGATAAAGTTCATATTAAGATCACTTGCGAGGATAAAATGAGGGGCGTCTGAATTTTGTCGGGTTATAAATGTCCGTTGTTGAGGCAATTTTCTTCGCTCCTGCGTACCTTTACTGACGTGATAGAGATAGATTGTGGTTTACGAGCGAAAATCAAGTGATTGAGTGCACGGTTTTCTTTGGTTTATTTTATTTACGGTTATAGTAACCATATATTTTGTGAACTCCGAACTCTGCTTGGTGGACACATAAGAGTTCGGAGAATCACCCAATAAGTTGAATAAAAGCAATAAATAATCATGAAACGAATACTTATAGCTATACCTATTTGTATTAGAGCGAAAATCTTTCAGGGTGAGATAGTATTGACACTGTAGTGCAAACATACTCTAACTGCACATAACTCGCACAAGTTACGAAGGATAACTCAGGAAAATAGGTTAGCACTATGCCAGAGACAATAAACTAGCATACATTTAGGTGCTCTCGTATACACGACGTATACCTAGCGGCTATTACAGTCTTCAAACGTAGTATATTGTTGTACCAATTAAAGATTGACTTTATAAATAGAACTTTGGGGAAACAGAACTTCAAAAGCATTCGAGAACTAATTTAGAATTCAAATATCGTATTAACGTAATCGAAGCTCCAATCGCGGTAAATATGATCGACGGCTACCGATTAGGTACTCTATCCAAACTGATGAAGCAGCAGATACATACGAATAATAAAGACAATAATTATGTCGGACCCACTCATCGATAAAAACGAATCGGTATCGAGTATTGGCTATTCACTCACGATTGCTAGGTAACGTTGCTATTCGCACAGATTGTTCGATTTAAAGGGTCTATTCGAGTAGGCATTCGATTTTATCTCACATACAAGCAAATATCCAATTACTTAGAGGCAAGCTTTTTCTAAGAAGATGAACGTCGTTAGGATGATAATAAAATGCTATCCGTCTGTGAATACTATTAGGAAAGTGTTGATTTTCCGTCGTTAATCGTAAAGCAATGTATTGAATCTAACGAGAATTATTCGTTCTTGGTGTGTTTAGTTAATACCATTTTCTCGAGTTTGATGTACAGACGCCAGCACATAAATCCCATTTGTCAAATTTCTTTAATAGATTTTCAACTTTATCACTGAAGTATAAAGTTCAAAATTGATTGGGAAAATTTGACAGTTTCGAGTAGGTTGACCTGCTGGCGTCTGTACTTAGTAGTAGATTTAACAAAATAATTTCTAGGGTAAAACAAATTTGAATCAACGCCCCTTTTGTGTTATGATCTAATTTATGTTCAAATCAAATTAGAATATTTTTAGATTTTTTTTTAGTATTGCCAGAAAAAAATCTTGATAAATAGTTTTATCAAGATTCTTTCTGGCAATTTTTACATAACTTTCTGTAAAACGTAAAAGTTTTTTTTTGTTATCTTCTGTATATTATATTGTGTGCCTTTTAGTTTGTGTTAAATAAATGTATTTCTTTCTTACAAAAAGTGCTTATCTTTTGCTCACAAAGCCCAAATAAAAGAAGTTTTTAATACAAAAGGTTCATAATTAAAACCACACTTGACTACCTTACCTTATATGCGTAATTATGACAAAGGTATACTACCAACGGGTTCAAAGAAACCAGAGACTGTTAAACTAACAAGGTAGGCTAAAGCAAAATATAATTAAGCAAACCTTATGCCTGCTCTGTACTCTGTAGACTGGTAACGTGTTTTGATTAGTCTGTTTTAGTTTTGAGAAGGATATTTTGATTTAATTAGAAGCTTTCTGTTTGGTTGTGTTGCTCCACTCAATCTTTTTTGAAACTTATTTGTGGTAAGCATTCTGTTCTTTGTACCTACATGGCGTTTTACGAATGGGTGTTCTTGCGTATTAGAATATACTACCTACCTGCCTACTAGCGTTTATCCGCGGCTTCGCTCGCGTGGATGTCATAAAATATACTGGGATTCAAACTAAATCCTATGTGTTAATCCAGGTTACAAACTATCTGTGTTCCAAACTTCATCCAAATCGGTGCAGCCATTTTTGCGCCAATCCCGAATATACATCCAAACATACAAACTTTCACATATACAATATTAGTAGGATAATTGACATGCAATACTTTCGATTTGACACAAAATCAAATTGTAAATAAACCTGCGATAAGAAAGTAGTTTATTAAGTTAAATGAGTCTAGTGCTAAATTAAACTTTATAACACTCTTAATGAAATACTGAAATCAAGCAGAAGATCTAAGAAAACCAACTAAGAAATCTGTTAAAACTTTTGTGAAACTTTCACAGCGAAAACCATTGTTTTCTTTCATTTCTCGATCGTTACAGAAATTTTCCGATATTTTAAAATCACAAACGAAAACTTTCAGGTACACATTAAAAATTTATAAAGCGATGTTGAAGAAAAACCGGGCTTTTTACGCTTTTTATTTATCGACAATCATTTTTCATGTTATCAGTCTTACGATGTCTATAAAAATGAAATATCGTTTGGTTACGTAACTATGGATTTAATGTTGGTATATTATGGCGTAGTACCAGTCTTCGAATGACACCGACGGTGACGCATCGACTAAACTTAGGAAAAATCAATACTCAACATAAGTGGAAAGTAGGATATGTTTTGTTATAGTAAATGTGTCAAAAGAACATAATAAATTAAAACTTTTAAAAGGGGTTAGTTAAGCTTTTTGATTAAGGTAGTGGAATAAAAATTAAATCATTTGAAACATACCTTAGTGAATATGCATTGTTCACTAACTGACCCGTCAGACGTTGTCTTTGGGGTTTCCTAATTCTCTTTGTTCCTAAACCACCCCATTATTCTGAACAAAAAAAAAAAAAACACGTCGGTCGAGCCCATTTCGATTTTTTGCGAGACTAATACATTTGATTTTTATATAAATGTAAAGAAAATGAGTTTCATTAGTTATTAATACTTTTTTGCATAGTTACACTAAAGAGTTTTTGTATACGACAATGACTGTCAGTACAGATGTCAATGTCAACCAGAAAAAGTTAGAGACGTCAAGATAACATGAAAAACACAATTCAGTTTTAGTTGTTAAATATTGTGTTATTAGAATAATATAATGGAGAATCGACATAGGTATTAGTAGGTATACAAATAACTAGTAAAAAATTTTAGTTTACTTATATTTTATTTCGTAAAACTTAGATGATAAATAAATTTCTTTGATTTCAGCAACACATTTGGTTTTTATTGTTACGCCTATTAAGATAAGAAATATCTTATATCTATAGAGAAAGAATATATAAATCAATAACACTTAACAAGTCTCTAATCTTTTTGTTCATTTAGCATTGCGAGTACCTACCTAATAATTAAAATGCTTCGCAGTTGGCAATTTTGAATACACGATCCTATACATTTTTTTTAACACATTGCCAAATGTTAAAACTCGGACAGCGAATAAAGCGGCGAGCAAAAAACGTACCCCATATTTACATGTTGCTATTTTTCATTCAACCTAATCGTTGTTAAAGTTGAAAGTTCCATTTGTTTTCGTCCCTAGACATCAGTCTGCGTCAGCAAGGAGGTTTTTGTGGCCATACCTACATTAGCTCCCTGCCTACAAATGTGGGTTTTAGTGGAGCGGTTCAACACTCTGTTGCGGCTAATCACTTTACAAGTTTCGTCTCATTAAGCTGATTGTGACTCGCTCTAGTTCATAGTTCTGTATGTAGGCAATCGAGCCACTCGAATACGACCTTTGCGGAATCGATTTTAAATCACAGTCGAGCGGAAAATGTTCGTAGCCCTGAACAAAACTACTGAAACTTTTGGAGTTTACTCCTTAAGAAGTTTTTTTAGAGATGCGTTTATTACCTCCCTTTTTGCCTATTGCATATACAAAGACAATCGTATTAATGAGAGACTTCAGACGGGCGTCGGAGCTGACACACACACACTTCTTTTTGTATTTTAATAATTTTAAAATATTTTTTTTAAGGTAATTTGACAGTTGATGAAAATGACCCTCCCCGGGGGGCCAATTAAAAAAAAAAAAAAAAAAATATTTTAAAATTATTATCATTAAAATTATTATATCAATATATATCACCGAAACTACTGAGCCCAAAATTCTGAAAAAAATACAGAAAATGGTTCTTTACTCATAGATTACAGTAAAATCTATATGAAGTCTATGGTCTTAAAATAACATTTGTGTTTTTCAATTACAATGTTAAGTTTGTTCTTGGGATAAATTCATCACAACTATGGAACCCTTCATTGTGCGTGGTCCGACATGCACTTGGCCGGTATTTTTTCATGAAGAGAATGAGATGCTTTTAAAGATGTATCTATATTATAAAACTTTTCTAAAAACCCGATACCATCTTTATTGTTGAGTAACCTAGCATGCACACGCTTAAAAGGAGTTCTAACAAACGCTACAAAAGCTATACGGCAAGTCTTAGCAAAAAAATAAATGTATGTAAACTCAGTGAACAGGTCATTCTTTTTTTTACGTAAACTTATACGGAAGTCCTTCACTCGCGAATAGTGAAAGAACTGTGTCCTAAAGCTGAGCACATTATATTTGATGCAAGATAACGAGTGAAACAACCCTTTGCGCGTAAATTGTTACTCAAGAAAAAAAGGGACAAAAGGTTCTCTCCTACATTAGATACTAAGAGTAGAATACGTTCTTAGAGGGGCGTAGTTAAATCAATTTGGGAGGGTTGCGATACATTCGCTCCGGAGAAATATTCGTTTATTCGACGCCTGACCTTCAGAGCTTTTGTTTTCGAACGCTTTCCTTCCAGGCCTGTGGCTTCTTAGATCGTGTTACGTGATTTTAAACTTTTAAGTGAATTATAGCTTACTTCTAGATGTATTAATAATATCTTCGAAAATACTCGATCTTTCTCAGAACTGTCTCGTGAAAACAAACAATTGCATTATTTGAAATATTTGGTGAGTGTAGTCGTTCAAACGCTGTTATTGTTGGTAAATTCCACCAATGAAACCGATCGTGTCGTTGTCGCTGTCAATGTCAATATTTCACAGCAATGATGCCACTGACAGCTCTTGAACGTGGTTTTGATCTGCTGACCGGATTTTGTTTCACTGGTGAAACTCGCCCTTAAAGCTCGTGCAGACCAGCGCTACGCGACGGCGCGTCGCGACTCGAACAATACAATTTCTAAGAAAACTTCGCGGAATAAGAATATCCGGTGTCGCGTCGCGCTAGTCTGCACGAAGCTTTATCCTGTAACATAAATGAACCGTCAATAAAATTTCGATTTCCACCTAGAAAACAACGAATAACCCAACTTCCATACCTCAGCAAGACTAGGAAAATATTCTAAACACAAAAATCGATTTCCTTGTAGCTTCATGAAAATCCAGGAACGTCCTATTGTATTCCGAAAAAGCTTGTGTGTGGCCACTGATAACATTATTTGCACTTTTATTTCACGGTTGGATACGGCCCTTTGACGGGACAACTCAACCATTGATGTGTAGTGACGTGTTAAGCAAATCAGTCATACTGACTGACCATTATGAGATCCATTTTGTTCGAAGTTGGGTTGTAAAGGGGATGGATCGTGGTTGAAAACGTTTTGAAAAAAGAACGGTTGAATATTGGAAAACATTCAAATGTTTTTGTAAACAGTTGGGTAATGAGATAGAAAGAGACTGCCGATGAAAGTGAAATCGATTTAGCTATTTACGAAGGTTGAACAGTTGCCTACTTCCAAAAAAATAGATACAATACCTACAGAGCTGAATTTTGCTGTCATGTGATTGGTAGTACTGTTGAGTCAGTCGCCATTTTGAACTATATTAGTATTGAAACTAAAACTGCAAAATTCAGTGCTACCGCGTCACGCGTCTATGTTACGATGAACGCACTATAGTAAGGTACTAAACAAAATAATCATGTAAGAGCAAGTGTCCTAAGATATCAGAATCTATAATTACTGTAGAGATCAGACTGTAGTAATATTCAGACGATTCAAGATAGATTGAAAACCAGCTCCAACTTTCTTAGGCTTGACTGCTATAATGATAATGATCTTAATTACGTTTCTCGTTAAATCTTGGCTTACTAATGTAAGCTATATCATTTTATCTCATCTATTTAAGCAAGCTATAAAGTACTGTACTACCTATATTCTTAATATGGTAACTCAAAGCTAGATCATTGAATGCCTTACTTAGCATCCATTCAGTGTGAAATTCATTAGCGTATATTCAGCTGCAGGGTTTAATTTGCTTTTCTATATGCAATGTGGGTAATTTGGTATATTGCCACTTAAAAAGAGTAGGCTGTACTGTTAATGCAACGGTGAAAGGGAAAATAATCATATCACCGACACCATACTTGACATAATCTAATGGGTTGTTTAAGCACTGCCAAATTGTAAATGTCTTTGACAAGGTTCGTTTACGCGTTATAAGTGAGAATTACCATAATATAAGTAATATTCGTAAATACGTAAGACTAAAGTCGTTGCGTTGTTAGACCTACTTACCCACATTCATCGAACCTAAATCAAATAATGTTTATGGAGCACGGACGTGGGAATGCATGCTACCATCGTATATGAATGATTCACCTGTGGAAATCTGTAATCTAATAAATGCAAAGAACTGCTCAAAGGTGTTAAAAAGATATTTTCTAGATTGCAGTGCGATCTAGGAAAAAATTAATAGGGTATATATATCTGTGTACCCAATGGTTAATTAATTAATTATGTGTAGTGGCACCGAGTTGCCGTATCTGGCCATACCACTGTTAAACCCGCAATGGTTTGTGTGGTATGTTTAATTAAAAGTTAAACATGTGTGTAAACTGTTAATGATTAATAAATTACAATAATAAAAAGGAGAACTGGTGCTCATTTTCCCCCTTTTCGGTTTAAATGGCATTCATGGGGTAAGGGGGTCGCCTATTCCTAACCAATAACTACACGGCCCAAGCAAAGGGTGTCCCCAAAAGCATAATTTTCAACTAAATACCTACACCTAAAGATATTTTTAGCATTTAAAGCGTATACCTACCAAAAAATGATGTTGCTCCATCGTGTCGTGTACCAACGGAGGGACTCTTCATACAGATAAAGCCCTCTTTATTGTCTTCTGTAATTGAAAGGTCGGAGGTATTTCCCTCTCGGAGCTCTTAAATGTGTCTCAGCTGGGTCCGCGCTACGTAAAATAGCATTTTTGCCCCTGAATACGTTAGAATTTCGCAATTGTTAACTTTATTCAGTTTATTTCGGTCCAAATTAGTTTTATTGTTGTTCTAATGGCAACTATTAAGCGAAATCAATGTTTATTTGCCTATAAATTGGAGTGAACAATTCGTAAAGTTGAGCACTAAAATCGGGAGTTAAGGCTTCAGTATTAGTTGGTTCGTTTCTTTTAGTTTGTTGGTAAAAGTTTCTGGCTTGTTGCCAAGTACTTACACTGTACTTGTACTTAAAGAGTTGTTAGTGTTCTTTGAGCAGGTTGGCTTTTAATTTCTTCTTCCATTATACTAGCAATTGCTTTCCTTACCGGTTGCCAGATCTTCACCCAATTATGCCTCTTAAAAATATATGTTTGGAGCATAAATCACCGTTTGACTCCCACGCATAGGTAGGTACTAAACGTCAAACCATTATCAAAGGATTTTTCATAACGTTCATTCCGAATTCTCGGGAGTCTCGCCGCCTCATATTCCGGACAATATTTCAAAACATTTTTCACAAAGTAGACTTACCTACCTGTAAATGTCAACAGTCGCTGGGTAACGCTAAACGTTTTAACATCCGCACCCACGTTAAGGCGCTTTTTATTGTTTCAGTGTGACAGGTGATAACCATAGTTTTTATTCATACCTCAAAATTTTCTCATATTGGAGTATATTTTATGGACGATAAAAAATACTTTTTCTTGGTCTGAGACTCTGAAAAGGCACTTGTAGACAGATTCAGTTGTTCTTCAAATGATGCTAATCTTCACTTCGTTTATTTGACAGCTTGAAATAAATTCCGTCTTTTGTGTTTTTCAAGTCGCTTCTTTTGTAAAGTAACTGATATTTTCTTAGGTACTCGTAGGTATCGCTTTTCTGTTCCCAGGAATGAAAATGAAACAATAGTACCTATCGTCATTTCGTGTTATAATAAGTATCAGAAATTGTTAATTTTACGTTAAATTGTTTTGCCTTATTCATTACACATAGTGTGTGTATTTCCGCCAAAAAGTCTTTCATCAAGCAAAACTTGAATACAGGAACAATTATAATGAATAACGGGAAGAACATATTCGTAAACAGCTGTTAACAGCAGTATTTTTTTTGCTGAACTGGGCCTATTTGGCGCAACCGCGAGGCACACATTCCTGCTAATATCTTACAATCGAACTTTACACTTTTTTTATTGTTTTATTTTTATTTTATTACTTTTTTACTTGTAGTACAATATGTTGTTTTGTCCTTTTAGTCTGTGCTAAATAAATGTATTTTCTTTATTTTATTTCTTTTCTTTTTCTCTCTTTGTTAGGGTTGTTAGAGATATCTAATAAAAATATTGTTTTAACAAATAATGAAACAAGACACCCATTCATTGAAGCAAATAAGTCAAAATGAGGAATATTAAGGACTACCCACCTTAATATTTCGGTAAAATAGGCAGATACAAAATGAAATCTTAGAGACGTAAAAGTCATATTTTCTTTTATGTCTTCTTTATTATACTTAGCTGTACCAAAATACATTCATATTTTTATCATTTCAACCTGATTAACTTTTTGTCTCCTGGGATTTCCTTTTTCACTTTCTTTTTAGGAATAAATGTCTAAAATGAATAATTTACTTGAGACACAAAATTTACATACATATTTTTGTATACATGCATGAAACGCAAAAAATTATCGAATATTTTTAAATCAAGTCGATAATATCGCATTATTTGTAAGACACGATAGAATACTTACCACACCCCCATTACGTCAGCCCGTCTGCCTACCGCCTGTACTGACACGCCTTTCAGGCTTTTGATTATAAGTTCAAGTAGTTTCATAATTTATAATCCATCATACCAAAGCAATTTAAGCGAATGAGCAGTTGGACTGTAGGTATTCATTTTCCGTTTAACTAGCAACTATATATTTTTTTCATTTTGACAAGCCGACATCTACAAATCAGGTGGGCCAGGTCATGTATTGGCCAGGTATTGTCCCACTGTTGGGCGAAGGCCCTTTCCCTTTTTCACGCACTTCTGTCCTCTGCTTTTGCGGGCCAGTTCTTTCGGCAGGAGTCAAGATAATCATTTCTACATCTTTGTCTTGGTCTGTCGCCTAGCTTTTAATAAATATAGCAGTGATTGCTCCTACCTAACTCCAAAAATTAGATACCTAACCATTTTTTCTCTTGTCCACAGCGAGCGACCTAGAGTCAATACGAGCGCTCTTCAATGAAAAGGAGAAGGAGTTGTCAGTGGCGGTGGCCAAAGTGGAGGAGCTGACGAGGCAGCTTGAGGAGTTGAGGAGAGGAAGAGTCCAACCCGCACCCCCCTCTGCGCACGAGTTGGACAAGCTACGTCGGGAGTTAATGGTGAGTTCTGAAGTAAGCTGGACAATATTATTTATTATTATTTGCTTGTTTCGTTAACCACTTTTCTGTTTGAGCTGAAGGCCAATTCCCGTAATCAAAAACGTTCAACGTCTAGTCTCAATCTCATCTCAGCGATAATCGATGTCAAATATGTGTCAAAAATGTAGGGAAACAGGGCTGCGATTAGAATGCGTTCGTTCTAAAAAATACGAGAATTGCCGCCCTTATCGGCATTAATCCTTGTGCATATGTTACGATGATCTACTAGGTACTAAAATGACCAACATTGCCACTCTTGCCAATGCTATGGTACTGCAAAACTATTGTTTTTCATTTGTTTCAATCAACTAATCAATTTGAATTAAGTTACGTGAAGATACATTTACAAATTGCCAGGCTATTCTAAGGTGTAACGAGCAAATGTGTCCCTGACTCATTCCCTGATAGTAATAATGTCATAACAGCTGCTAGGTTGACAAGCAAATAGAGATCATCACAACTATCTTTACATTTGTATTGGGTTATTATTATTATCCAGACAGCTTTTACGACATCCGTGAGAAGGGTTGATGTGATATTCTCATATGTAGCCGAGAACATGGTAACACGGTTATTGAGGCGCCTTATGTACCTACCTACCTAAACTTTCTTAGGAGGTTTCTACAAAGTATCGGTTCTTGTATTCAAAAAGACGATGATCCTACTCTAGTATTTCTCTTGTATCGTACGTGAGATTTGTGTCTGTAAACGCACACATGGATCATGCAAATATTTTTTCCATGCGTGAATTTAACTTGCAAGCCGTAACGCAGGTGCCAATTACTTAGCCACTGCATCAATCGAGCTATCTACTTAAATTTTAATAATATTCTCAAAGAACACGATTTCAGAACAAGATCTTAACCAGCAGGGCCACTGTTCCGTGTTTCTTGTCTGTATTTTTCATAAATGTTATATTAAACAGATGCAACGTACACCATGATTGTCTGCTAAACTTTACCAGTTCATTCAACTTAGTAACAACTCCAAGTTTAGTCTCTAAATTATTGAGAACAACGATCTACTTATAAGCGCGTTGTAAACTTGACTTATTGCTTCCTTTTCTTTAAAGGGGAAGGTCGCAAAGTTCCAGCAGTGGTTTATTTTATCTTAATTAATAAATGAAGATAATAACCGCATGTCTCAGTTCTAGATAAGACGGTCTTGGAGAGAAAATAAGCAGTGACTCTTTAAAAGCTCCTTTGGTTGTCCTGTTATTGTTGGATTAAATTACAAAGTCATTAAAATACCCACAAATAAACAATTTGTAGTAGCGTTTGTTTATAGAATAGATCAGCGTTGGTCGTGTTAAATAAAGCTAACCATCAAAATAAAAAATATCAATGTCTTTTTTTAAAGCGTTTCCATGGTGTGGTAGCAATACTGAGTGGTCTTCACTTTGTTGAATTCGTTAATTAATAACTAGGATGATAATACGCTTCATATTATACTAGATTTCTGCCCGCGACTTTCAGTCTGCATGAAATTTCAGCCCCCGACCTACCGCGTCGAATCCCATCGCCCGCCCGCTCTATTACTTCGTTTTCGCTTAGCATTCTTTCAGACTTTTTGCTTTTTGTTCGGCTCCTTGGGGTCGAAGCGTGATGTTACATAGCCTATAACATTCCTCGAAAATAGTGGGCTACCCAATACAAAAAAAAAAAAAACACTTAGCAGTTCCGGCGATTACACCCTACATACAAACAAACTTTTACCTCTTTATAATATTATTACAATATTATTTAAAAAAAATTATATATATATAATTAAATATATTATATTATATATTATTAGTATTAGTTTAAATTTATCTCCTAGCCTAGATAAAACCATCCTGACTGAAGCAGCCAGTTGAAAATAAACTTTCAGGAGATCCCTCGTCACAATTCCGGCCCATGTCAATTACTGCACCTGAAGGCCGATAATTGTAATTAGGACAATGTCAACGTTAATGAGGCCACGGTTCGGAACATTTCCAACATTGTGCATTTAAAGGTGGATAATTTAAAATCATTGTAGCCAATGTGAAATTGTCAAATGAGTTACTTACTCTAATATAACTTTTATTGCATCTTGAGTGTGCCTGCCTACCTAAATAAAGACTAGTCAATATTCTTCGTTATATCGATAATTGCCACAAACAGAAAACTCTCGAATTCTTTTTTGTACCTTTCGTACAACTCCGATTCTGAACGCATTATAATAACCAGTGATCGGAGTAGGTAGATTGATTTTTGGTACTTGTATCATAAATGCACACTGAAATAATAACATGGATAAGCCATTTTTCCGGAAAGCAATTCCGGTATTCCGGATTCAATTGAATATTGTTAATGTTGGTAGTGATATTATTTTCACAACACAGTAACAAACAAAGAAGCGCACTCTACGAACCTGGCATGTCGTCGGCGGGCGTACGCATTGTTTTGATAACCGGTTAGTGCACCACCCATGATCCTTTCTTCTGATTGGTCGTTCGTCACCTAAGTTCCGGTATTTTTTAATAATCAACCAATTCCGGAGGAATGTCCATATTAATATACTTATACGTTTCGGATCAATGACCCCAATTCAATCTACCTACTCCGATCACTGATAATAACACACAGTTTATTATGAACAAATATACCACTGCCTCGTTGGTCTAGTGAACGCAAACGCTACTGCTGAGCATGAGGTTCGATTCCCGGGTCGGGCAAAATGTTATTGGGTTTTGGCAGCCCGGAGTCTGGATTTGTGCTGGATTTGTGCTTTGATTTGTTGGCAATAGGCTCGCCCTCTATTACATGGGACTCAAACATAACTTGCGAAATGTGGGTGTACTATAGGTACACCTCTGCCTAACCCTTTGGGTAATACAAGCGTGATGTTGTTAAATATCTATAAATATATCATGCCTTATTAAGGGCCCTTGTATACAATGGCAAGTGATAAAGCATTTTCTTCGTACATTGATAGATGGCTATCTTGGTGGATGTTAGAATACGAATCAATCAATCGAGCACGAGAATAGAATAGAGGCCGACTTATTCAAAAAGGTTATGGTGATTGATTTATTGTTCCTTTATTGAGTGATCTTATAACCTAAATTCGATAATGCGCCCTATTTATCACCTTCCAGATGCTTCCAGACGTTGTTTTTAAACGACTTTTCATATCTCTCGCGATTACAGCCAGTCTATTCCGTAAAAATCTCACTGTGAAATCTTAGATTAGACAGCTCACTCCGCGGAGGCCTTTACTTTGTAGTGGAACACAACAGGCCCATAATAATAAAAAAATGCGTAAAAACATCCCCGAATTCTGTGCCGATTTTTTATCAAGCCAAATCTAAGGTATAAACGTGCAAAACTATTTCACACCTAAAGGTGAGTATAGGCTTGAGCATTTACTTGTTACAGAACATTGAGCATTCGCCGTTTTTGTTTTATCGAACCGCACTTCGAACACGACGCTAGATGTTTTGTTACAACCTGATTTTAAAAACCAACGAGCGTATTAGTGTAACATTTTATCAAATAAAGGCACGAGCATGATCACGTGGAGTGAGGTGTGCCAGCCGAGGGCAGGTTGTTACAATGAACGCAAGCTGGAAATAAATGTTACAGGTAAATGCTCACTCGCCGTGAGCATTACGTCGAACGCAGCGTCGAGCATTCGCAGAAACGTTACATTACATGAAAACGCTTCTAAAAATTGAGCTTTTGCTTCTTCTTTTCGTGTGGTTAGTGATTAATCTGGTCTCAGAGTCTCAAAGCCGCCCATGGGCCTTTGACTTGACTTCACATGCCATCGAGAAATATCTGTACGGCATACCGGTTTCCTCTTGATGTTTTCCCTCACTGTTTTTGAAGCAAGTAATAATATTATACAATACGTACAAAAATCCGAAAAGTCAGAGGTGTGAGCTTCTGCTTGTTTTGTTCCATTCGTAAGAACTCGACAAAATGCTCTAGCAAGTGTATACTCTCCTTAACATTACTTTATTATTTCGAAGTCGGGTTTACCCTACCTATGTATTTTTATTTTCACATTGACGTGTCAAGCAAATACTCTTTGATGGTCAATAGCGCCATAGCGGCTGGCCTAACAATATAATAAAGGCGATGATCCCATTCACCTGGGAGATGCCTCGGATAGCTAATGAGACCGCTAACACGCGGCTGACGGGACACACAGTAATATTTGTAGAGAGAGTGACCAGCCAACTAGGTTGCGGGCATTCGGTCGCTTGAACCCGCATCTTGGACTTAATAGTTGGGGGGCTATTCTGATCGTCATTTGTTTTTCTGTATTCTTTTTTCGTATGCCGCTGATGGAGATGATAATGGCTAGAGTTTCGTTTGGTATCACCTGACAAAGGTTCTTCATATTATGACGATTTGTAGACTTTTCATTTGTAGAATTTTAAGTATTTTTTATCGAAAAATCAATAACTTGATTGTTGATGATCAGGTTTCCTGTGTTTATAAACAGTTATACTCTTGTAGGCACTTAAATACTGCTACTTCTAGCTGCTCAACCTTTTACAGAAAAAAATGTGATTTGAAAACGTGTAAAACACCTTTGTACGTATTTTTCTGTTATTTTCTTCTTGTCTGTTTATATGTGTGCAAAAACCTAAAAAAAATAAAAAAAAATAATCAAATATTCGAAGTATTTTCCTGCTACAAAACCATCACACTTCTCTTTACTGAGACTAATCGGACGCAAATAGATTTTTATAGCAATTGGTACTCTATGAAAGAACAAGTAATTGTAACTCTATAGTTCAGAATCAATAAAAAAAATGAGAACAACAATACAGCTATTTTATAAAACCGAGATTCGAGAATAGTCCCCGTATATGAGACGACATAAAACTCGCGCGACTGGCTCGGATGTATTGCCAAAGAAACAATATTGAATTCGTCGAACTGGAATAATGAGACATGCGTCTAACAAGACTCTTGGTCTCCGTATATTTTTCGAAGACGATGTATAAAAACATCCACCGACGCCTACTATATTACTGAGAGAAATAATAAAATATGTTCTATCGGGATAACAGGAAAAATAAAAGGTAATATTGGTGAAAATATCTCCTTGTCACACTAGTTAATCTCGTAAACGGGTTGAATCGACAGTCGGTACGCTGCTGTGACAGCTGTATACATAGGGTAATGTCTCGCTGATGGTGGCGCGTGTGTTGGATCATTTAGCTCCCTTCAAAATGGTTGAGCTGAATGGTGCTGATCCATGCTTCATGTTCGTGAACGGGCGCCGTCAGTTGCGACTGGTCCTCTCTAAGCTGCCATGGCTTATTTTAATTTTTGAATTGCCTTTTGTCTTTTTATTACGGAAGCTTTAACCGTGCACGTCCTTCTACATTGTTCTCACATGTATAATTTCAACATGAATGATGTAACCAATATTTTCTAACATTTTATTTATTTAAGAGTGTCCGTGGAGTTTCTTGCCCATTCTTCTCCATAAGTACCTACTATGCTTTGGAATGGGCAACTAGCTGCATATTTCTGACTGATCCAATCCTTAACAATTCAAAAGTGCCCGTAAATGGTTTTATTGAAATAAATGCTTTGAGTTTGAGTTAGTAAACAAACAAAGAGGTAGAAAACGAAAGGATTTCATTGAACGTGACACTGCATACAAGACACGACGGTCAGTCAACACAAGCCTGATAACTTATGGATAGGATAGTAAGTTAAACACTAAGCCATAATTTACGCTAATAGAACGACAATTCATTCAAATTATTACGAGTTAGAGAAACATGCAACTATAAATTTTGTGCTAAGCGAACTCGAAGCAATAACAGATGCATAGCATACGCAGTCTATCAACACATAGACGATAAATTACTTGTAAATTAATTTAGTGGACATCTAAATAACGAGCGATAATATTTTGACCGTGATGCTAATCTATGGTAGGGATAGAGTGGGGACATTTATACAACACGTAATTAGCAATGATCGGAGTAGGTAGATTGATTTTTGGTACTTGTATCATAAATGCACACAGAAAGAATAACATGGATAAGCCATTTTTTCCGGAAAGCAATTCCGGTATTTCCGGATTCAATTAAATATTGTGAATGTTGGTAGTGATATTATTTTCACAACACAGTAACAAACAAAGAAGCGCACTCTACGAACCGAAGTAAACGAGTGAGCTATCTGGCATGTCGTCGGCGGGCGTACGCATTGTTTTGATAACCGGTTAGTGCACCACCCATGATCCTTTGTTCTGATTGGTCGTTGGGTGGTGTCAAATCGTGACTGTGTGCCGGCTGTGTTACATATTGCTCATTTTAATACAATTCCTACCTAAGTTCCGGTTTTTTTAAAATAATCAACCAATTCCGGAGGAATGTCCATATTAATATATACGTTTCGGATCAATGACCCCAATTCAATCTACCTACTCCGATCACTGAGTAATTAGGTAGGCGATACGTATTGGATTCAGGGTTATATTAGTTCACAATGTTTGGAACCATAAAAGGGCTTAGAGAAATTCGCGAAATTCTTTTACTAAAAGCCCCGGAATTCAGAATAGTCGGACAAGTAAACTGGACAACCCATTTCAGATGAAGTTTGGCAATGTTGAGAAATTCACAGCCCAACCGAGAATTTAAATCGAGATTCGAGATTTCCATTTTGATAGTTCCTAAATTAGGTATAATGGCTTGCTTTTCCTCCTGATTTCACATCATAATTAGTACATTCCTTGTAGAACGTTTTATTATATTCTACGCAGCATAATCTCTGGGAAGCTAGTTAATTATACCATGATTGTTCCCGTGGGCTGCAAGGTGATCCGACAAGAGACATGACCGGACCAGCGTGTCTCGTGTCGGATCAAGCTGCTGAAAGTTTTTCAATTACTGAACTTTATAATATGGTTCCTGCATTTTCCTAGAGTACTATTTTAAACTTAAATATTGCAGCTGCAAAAAAGGCTTTCGACTGGAATTTTTTTGCGTAAAAAAACTGAATAGCTTTTATTTTGTGTTTTTGAAACGGGTGCTATTGTGTATTTAGTAAAAGCATAATAGATTCTTAAGTGTTTAACTATTAATATTATCGTTAATTCTAGAGATATTGTCGTAATTGTGATTGGAAAGATCTATTGACTAGCTTCTTGATGAATTAAATATCTACCATATATAAGAAGTTTCCAGAACGCTTTTCGGGAACATTTTATTACATAACTTCGTTCGATAAACTCACCAACCCTACAGGTAACTACGAGTACAACTATACCCACGTCACCGGACTAATTTTGCTAGTGAGTCTAATGCCAACATTTTGATTCAGTCCAATTTGACAATTTAGTTACCGACGCGGCATTCAACCGGCCGAGTGTTCATCCGTTGACCTTAGAAAAAAAAACTTACAGTGTAGTGAATTAATAATTGACCAGTGAACGTAAAATTAAGTGTTGTGAACTGACTGAAATACCTTTAATACAACAAGTGGGTCGAGGGCGAAAGGTCGGTATTAGAGTAAATCAAGTTAGTCTGCCAGGACCCGTTTCAATTTGTGTCGTTTATTTCGTAAACTGGACCTTTTTCTGTCCTTTTTGGAGTTCTATGTCATTTATGCAAGGAAGATCCGATTTCAATGAGACGTTTGTTGTGATAAATACGTAATCTTTAACTTGATTATGATTTATAAGGCGCAAGAAAGTATCAAGTTCTTTTCCAGTTATGTACTTACTTACTTATCTTAGAACCACCAATCAAACTGTTCAGTTTATTGAGTAAGATTTCTTTGAGTACCACGAGGCCCGTTTTAATTTTAGATAATAATTAGAATTTTATTGTGTAATTTCAGCATTATTACAGACTTAATATTGGAAATAAACATCATAGGTATCTAATTATTGTAATGATTAATTCCACTTGCTTTACAAAGTTTTACGATATTTAGTTTAAGATCTATAAAACTAAGAAATAACGATTCAAACACTCGTAAAATTAAATTCTACGTAGAAACGTATAATTATCGATATCCCCTTAGAAGTAATTACAACGGACTCCCTCTAGGCAATATACCTACATCGGATATTCGGATTAATATCCGCACTTAGGATCTTACCTGTTTAATTCCCTCGTTGTCTGAATTTACGTTGTCAATCTACAGAATTACCTAGCTGATGAGACTTGTAGCATTAACACTTGAAAGAAAATTAATTTATAGCTTACCTATCTACCCATAGGTAAGCTTTAAATTACTTAAATGAATAAGGAAGGGATTTTACTTGCTTACTGAAAAAGTAGAATTGAAAAGGAAAATCGAGTCCACATTTTCTTCGTTGAGTCAATAGAGCTCGCGACGTGAATCGAAAGGGATTTTCATTTAATTTTGATTCTGTAGAAATCCACGGTCTTTATCGAATACGTAAGTAAGTTTAATTTTCAACATTAAAAATACACTCCGGGACTCCTAAATCGAGCATGCGTGCTTATTCACTTGTAGGACTATAGGTCGAAAACATAAAAGTAATGATGAGTAAAAAATGTTTACATGCTGTTTTGAAGCCGATATACTGGACATCATTTTTCCAAAGTTGAATTCCCAACCATCTAAAAAGTTACAGACCTTCATACATTAAAATGCTGGGTGGCTCGATTCAGTTGTCCGGAAGTGTACCTACATTCTTAATCTTATAAATGAAACAGGAAATTCAAATTGCAATATTGAATAATTGAAGACACGAAAGTTCTTTCTTGTTCCTATTACTTGTTGTTCAGTCGAAAGCGTCAAGGTAGCCGCGAAATTCAAATTTTCTTACGTTTTTTGCAATTTGCAGGTCAGTATCATGTTGAATGTTGATCTATATGTAATTCGCGGCATCCCCCTTAAATACTTAATAACATAATCTTATAAAGTGTTTTTTAAACAAGCTGCTTTAGTTTTAATAAAAAAATATTATTTGTGGACATTGTATTTAGGTATAAGAACTTGTTACCTACTTACCTATTTGTGGATCATATACTAGCTTACTAATTAACAAAAAGATGTTTAAATTATGGTTCTTACTAACACACAAGGGTTGTACGCGAAAGTAAAGATCTATTACCGACTTTACAATTACAGCCAGTCTCGTCTAAGTAAGTACGAAAGTTTCTTACGAAATGTAGGAGCCCCGCCACCCAGATGTAATATTAAGACCCCAAGGAGTCTCAACGGAGAGCCTGAGTCCTTAAGTTTCATAAATCATTCTATTTTTAGAACTGGAGAGGCTCTTTCGTAATTATAGTGACAGATTTTTTACCTGCTTTTAGTATTAAAATGTGATAAAGCATTTCAGTCGAAAAAGTTGCCTAAATAAGTTACAAAATATGTCAATCTACTCAGCCTATCGTGGTCCACTGCTGGACATAGGCCGCTCCCAGGCTGCGCCACAACACCCTACTGTGACGAAGTGTGTGTTTTCGACGAAATATCTTTGAATAAGCTTTGATACACAACCACAAATTCAATTCAAGCTACTTAATGGTGCCGATTCTCTTGTCACAAATGCCTCTAAACTAGACTAAAAATCACTAAAATTTAGTTTATTCCTGTCAAACGATGATTTCCCATTCTGAAATAGACTAAAGTGACACAACATAACTATATTTTAGTTTGACAGCACTAAGATGGTTCTGAGATTTTAATTTAGTGAAAATGACAATTTTGCTATACTAAATTTGACGTTTTTCACCTAGAATTTTAATTGTCTGCCTAAATCTGACCATTTTTAATCGCGATAAAATATGGTGTGGAATACTATTAGTTGTCATGAACTAAAATTCACACGAACACCTCGACTTCAGATGCAAAAACAGTACTGTATATATATTTTTTTCTTTTCTTTTGCTTATAACTCGAAAATGGTGTGTCCTATCGCAAAAATAATGAAAATTTCGACCCCCTTTATGAAACCCTTATACCCCTAATTATCAACACGTAGGTAATATTTTTTTTATTTTCCATGCAAAACGTGAAAAATTCCATATAAAACACGTCGAGGCTGCCCCCTCTACGCACCTCCGGCTCTAAAAAAATTAACGGGGTAGGGCAAACAAGTGTGTACCACGTGGAGTCGCGATTGTCAAATTCGATTTAGTTGTGTCAAAATAATTTTTAAGTTTAGAGACTTTTTATTGCAGAATAGCGTTAAGATTCTCATAGTAAAAAGTAAAGAATTTTAGTGATAGTTTAGTTAGTTTAGTTCGGTGTACAAGAGAATCGGCACCATTATATCACCTGTCTAAAAACTGCGTCTTCGCTTTTGGGTTGCATCTTTCCATTATGCTGGCATTGTAACTACCTACCACCTACATTTCATCGTACAAAAAATTACCCATAATGCTAACAATGGGTAGTGTGAGGCGAACTAATAAAAAATTATCTTTGTGAATCAGCTGTTTATTTTCCCACGCGGTTTTAATTGTTGATCGATATCGTTCGTATTTATCTATGGATGACCTAGCGACCAAACGTGGAAAATAGACACACGTAACAAAAAAACATGGCTTAGGTACCCTATATATAATTTTTCTCCAATATTATATTTAGTGAGTGTTTCCTAAGTACTTAACTCTGAATTTGACTCGATGTACTCATATACAAACAAACCATTAACTTAAAATGAATTGGTTGAATATCTAATAAACCACACAGATACACATCATCTGCCTAGCCTTTTCCTAACTATTTTGAGGTAGGCCTCCAGTCTAACCGGATGCAGCTGAGTACCAGTATTTTACATGGAGCGACTGCCTATCCGACCATACAAACCACACAGACACACAAGACATAAAGAAAACATAAAATAAAACAACAGGATTGTGTTGAGAAAGAGAGTTAAAGAAAATGAACATCAGCTACCTAAATAGTACTTAGATATAATATTTGTAACATACCTTATTCCTAGTCTGTGCGAGTCATAACTTTGTGAGCTCAAACCACAGACTTGATGTTCACTCATGTGCGCAAACGCTAAACCCCAGACCAACTGATCAAATCAGTGATTCGGTGCCTTCCCAACCGCATAACTCAAAACGCTATTGACAAAAATACATAACAAATGAAAATAATAAAGCGCTATAGTTTGTACTTTTCCAAGTAGTTTACTTTTTATGGTTCGGTACCCAAAGGGTGCCAATGGGACCATATAACTAAGGCCCTGCTGTCCGTATGTCACAGGGCTGTATCTTTTGATCCGTAATAGAAACACACTTGAAATTTCCACAGTGTGTTTCTACTACTATGGCCGCTATAACAACAAATAATAAAAATGAAATTAAGTTAAAACATAAAGGGGTATCCATACAAGAAAAGTGTTTTACGAAAGTACCTATTTAAAAAGATATCTACAGTTCGCGTCAAATAACTTTGCCGCTCTGAAGTAGACTACAAATGACTGCGCAGTAGTCAATCTTAGTAATAAAACAGCAGTGCGCATGCCAGCTTCTTTCCGATCCCGATGATCCAACCACACTCCTCCAGTAGGGCCACCAGCACAGTGCACAAAAACACCCGACACCCGTCGTTCCGACCTCACCGCAGAGGTCCACCGCGTGCGCGACCACCCCGAGTAAATAATACTCCCCCCCGACCCTTGTCCGATGAAACGCCAGCCCGTGCCGAAGCTGAGCGTGTAGTTTTAAATTCCCCTATTAATAATAATGATCCATCCTTGATCCAGCCTGTCCCATCTTGCTGTCCTCCCCTCAACGACGCCCTAAGCCGAGGTTCGTACCCACAGGGGGTGCCCTTAGCGAGCGTTCGTTTAGTTTGTAACTTAGTATAGTTTGCATTTATGCTCCTGGCTGGAGGCTCTTAGTATAGAAGCTAAAGGCAGCCACAGGAAAGTCCGGTTAAGCAGCCACGACCTTAGTGGTCACCTGCGAGAGCATGCCAGCAGGCATGTGCAACCTAACTTCAAAGCGGCAAAGTTATCTGACGCCAACTGTAGTGTTAAATATTGTACGGTAGAACCTTTCGTGTGCGAGTTCGACTCGCACTTGGCCGCTTTTTTCTGTTCGTTTAACTCCATATGAAACGAAAAATACAAAGTGCTCTTAACGTTGACCAGAAAATCCGTTGACATGGAAAAAGTCACTCACATGGAACGGATTCAGCTCAAGAATGGATTCGTGGTTAGATAAATCAGGGGTATAATGATTTGGAATCAGTGTGAAAAAGATTAGAGCGACTATTGAAAGACTTTTTGTTACACTGATTTCCTTTTTGGGTCAAGTAAAATATAGGTAGGTACGAGACGTAGAAGTAGTTTATACTATAAAAACATAAGTAATCAATGAAGTATAATCAGCTTTCTATATTCTATTTGTGACTAGGTATATCACGTCATATATGCAAGTTTTCCCTAGAGACTGTCGACTTCAGTGCAATTTACCCGCATTTTAAAAGAGCCAGTGTAAATTTCTTTGAAATAAAGCTCTATAACTGATATAAGTTTAATATTATAATATTATATACATAGCTAGTAAGTTTTTATATTAAATTTTCTTTAGGATAGGAGGATTTAACCACTATTCGTGATGTAGGCTCTCAATGGAAGGTAAAAAATAAGTTGCTGGCACAACTTTACCAACTTTTTAGCTTTATCATAGGAATAAATGTCTCTGCAAAATTCTTAAGACATAGGTACCTGCTTTAGTTTCGTTTTTTATGCTCGGTTCCTATAAACAATAACGAATCGTTTTGTTTACCAATGGTATTTGTATTGCCAAACTGGGTATATAAATAGATTCGTAAGCTAATTTTACCTGTATAGCTATAAGTGAGGGTCTACTATCCAAAAGCTGGTGTTTGCTTCATTATTGGTAAAGATACAAGAGTCATAATTTTATTTATAGTAATCGGCCATTAGTAAATAAAAGCAGAAGGAGAAATGTGTGGTGATCTACACTTACCTACACATATTTTATTTTCAATGTCAATCCCACTGCTAAACGATACATCACAAGACTTTTATATTCTACAGACAACAAAAGAATAATTGTTAGTATTAAGACCGTGACAAAGTAAACTATAATGACAGGTTGTTCCATCATCATCAAAGATCATTACAGTAATTAGTAAAAGTCCACTGTGAGAAATACTCGTCTCAGCTGCTGTTGCGTGCACTGTGGGTGCCATTTACGGCTACTAGATGGGAGCTTCACCTATATTGTTCGTTTAATATACCGATATTATAACGTACAATATCTTGATTAACATAATTTAACCTTGGCGCCCTTTGATGATAATTTTACTGTGAAGGTTTTAAATCTGCCGCTTTTATCGTTTTGGCGCCATAACAGAAAGTTAGGGTTGCCAGCTTGGCAGCTTCGTAATATTTTATTTACCTAACTATCATTAATGTGTTTTGAAGGTTTGAAAACAAACCTTGACATCGACTTTGTTTTTTGGTTGTGAAATTATCAAATAACTTCTCCCGCTCTGGGCGGAGCGGGAGGGCGTGTCACTCTTACTGACTAAAACCCACCCGTGTTCCTTCAGTTGCACGTTGCCAGGGGCCACGGTGTCCCTTTCGGACTTTCCCGCGACCCCGGCAGTTGACATCGACCCTCGATCCTTGTTGTTGAGTCGTATTTTAATGCGTCCTCAACATTGTGTTATCTTTTGTGCTCGTATTTGTTCAAACTACATCGGTACTAGGATCTTTTGGCGCGTGGCCAAAATTGGAACTAACGCCGCAATTTTGATATTTTTCAATACATTACTGTGACAATTTCACAAATGCACTCAACAACGCCCTCAATGATGACATTGGCGTTGTTGGTAAGCATTTGTGAAATTGAATGATCAGGCGCCAAAAGATATGTAGCGCTATAAATGTTTTGCTTACCAATCTCTTTTGATATTCCAGTACCGCAACAAGCTGAACGAGCAACAGAACGGCAGGCTGTCGGCGCAGCGGGCAGCGCTCGGCGCGCGGCAGGAGGAGATGCGTAGCATCGACCGGCGCGTTTCCGAACTGCAGGCGCGACTTCTCAGGAAGAGGGCCTTGAACAGGCAGCTGGCGGCCGCGCATCGACAGCCGCAGCAGCAGCAGAGGTTTGTACATACTTGACTTAAACCTGTTTACTGAGAATCCTACTTCCATGCCAGTTTGGGCAGTCCTGTATGTCTCGAGCAGTATAGTTTAAATTCACGTCTAAAGGCTGAAACCGAAGATGACGTTGGTTTTTCGCGTCATAGTGAGATTTCATATTAAATTAATATGTTTGTTCACGAATCAACTTGCGATCACATTTTCTGATCCAGTAACCCTCCTTGCTTATCAACTTAGGTGTTTTTTGTAAAAAAAATGTATTTTTCACTTTTTAGTTGTGGTACAGACGCCAACAGGTCAACCTATCCGAAGCTGTCAAATTTACCCTATCAACTTTGAACCTTATACTATAGTGATAAAGTTGAAAAATCTATAAAAGAAATTTGACAGATTGTAGTAGGGTATTTGTGTGGACTAGGTACAGACGCCAGCACATTAATCTGGTGGCGTCTGTACCTACGCCACACAAATTCGAATACCACTACCAGTTATGTAAATAACAGTGAATGGAACTTATAACATCATAAAGACTAAGTGGGAAAAATACCTATTATTGAAGCTAACTCAAAAACTACCCAAGCAAAGTTAATAAAATTTATATGGACCACCTCTGAAGTATAACCTACCAAACAAAAAAGAATCTGTAAAATAATTTCATAATTGGTGGAGTGAACGCGTAACAAATATACAAAATAAAAAAAAATAAAAACATTCAGTCGAACTGAGGACCTCCTTCTTTTTGAAGTTGATTAAAAATAGTAAAAAAGGAACTTGCATCCACGCGTCGAGGCTGCACTGTAGCGCTTGTTAGAAATTCGTACAATTTTATTGAGCGCCCAAAACGCAGCGTACAAGACGCTCGATTCGGGCGCTTGTTATGACTAGGACCTTAGCAATTAAGCATTTAATTATTTTTTTCACAAAATTAATAAACGAGTAATTTAAACCCAAGAAAAGTATTAAAAGATAAATTCAACTACTGCTTTTTGCTCAAAAAAATTATGAAACTCCAACAATTTTCTACTATAGTTCAAAGGTCCGTTTCTGTCATTATGTGACGTCTTTCGGCACGTTGCTGCTTGTTTACATCTGTTTTTTTAGCCACAAATCATATACATACTTTTTTTTTTTTCTTTATTCAAGCCTAAATAGCATTTACTTTAGTGAAATTTCAAGCACTTTGCAAATAATAGATTTTTATTCACATAGTTTTTTACGTCACTTCCGTCATTATCGAAGGCGACGCGTTTTGCGTTCCACCAAAAAATGGAAAAAATAAAAAAATGTTTCTCGACTCTTGAACAATTTTTATTTATATAATGATTATCTATTAGGTCATTAATTCATTATTAAATTTGCTTTAAAAATTAAAATGGTACCTACTAAGCCACGAAAAAAATTCATTCTCAAAATAATTAGGCCTATTGTGCCAGCGAGTTACCTACTTCAATAACGTCACAATTTCATAAAACCGTCACTCCTCGGTGAATGTGGTTTCGTCGCTGTCGGTGCGGAACAATAGTCTGGAAGCACAATAGACCCTAGGAACTGTTGAATTTTAATAAATTATGAAAGTCGCCTTCGTTATTCATTACGTAAGTCAGGAGTTCAGGACAGTGACTAAATTTAAAAAGTCAGACTGATATAAATATTACTTTTAATAATATGATTTTTAATTTTCAGAACGACGAATCCCACCCCCTTGCAACAGTTGCCCAGCTATTCTGCTGGTAACACTGGGGTAAACAGTCAACCAAAGAACCAACAAGCCCGAGGAAATGTTGCTGCTGTCGAACCTTATAATCACGTACCCCATGCTCAGAGCGTTAGCCATAATGCCAATTTCCAGGTAACTTTATCACTTTCTGTTCAAATATGTAATAAATCAAATGTCTTATAAAAACAGTTTCAATTTTTTAAACTGTTAACATTTATTTTTATTTTGAATCTGTTTTCTTGGCGACATTGACAATGACAGTGACACAAAAAATAAATTGTCAAAACCAAACCAAAATTAAAATAATCCGGCGGGAAAAAAGTTTATTCAATTTCATTGTTAAAAGTTGTTTTGGTGTGTATTAATGTGAATTTTAATAATAACTTTCAGGCGATGAAGCAGAATGTAATACAAAACAACGTGCCATTAAAACAACACACACAAAGCGACAACATTCAGAGTCATATAACGCAGGAAGCGCATTATTTGCAACAGAAACAAATGATCAATCCCTTATTCAACGGCTACACTCATTCGCAGGGGCTACAAGAGAATCAATATCAGGGGCAATATCCAAACAAACATGAGAATTTTAGTCACGTTCAGCAAGGCATTGGGAACGCGTACGATCAGAAGCCAATGCTTGATCAGAACAAATATATGGACTACCTAAAACAACCGCAATATAGTCCAAACAGCACGAGCAGTTCTAACAGCAATCAAACTAACAAAGATCTGAAAATAAACGAACAAGAATTCCTCCCAGAATTTGCTGCTAGCAAGTCAGATCCTAAGTATCAAACGTTGCCTTACAACACTAAATTTCCTCAGAGTACGAACGGGAAATTAAAACCTGAAGTCAATGGTAAAAACAACGAAAGCCAAGACGCAAAAAACGCGATTAACGTAAATCATATGACTGTTCATTCTACACCACTATCGGTTGTGAATAAAAGTCTAGCGACACCTCTAAGTCAAACGGAAGCTACATATCAGCAAGAAAATACATATCAGTTGCAAAAATCCGACTCTTCAAGTAGATGTAATCAAGAAGGGAAGGAGAATCACGCATATCCACAGAGTAGGCTAAGTCAGAGTAATAGTCAGAGCAATGAAGCTTCGAAAGGCAATGGGAAAGGCCAGCAGGTGTTAAAGGGCAGCTCACCAAGTTTGGGTTCCAGTACAACATCCGCTAGCAGTTCTATTGGATTTGGGGTGAGTTTCCATACATTGAAATTACAATAACAACTTTTTTGTCTAAATTTAAGAACCACTAACTGAAGGGGGAATTTTCTCAATGTTCTTTTATTCAAAATCAAGAAGCCTGCACCTGCAGGATGTATTATTCTGCAGGTGCAGGGTTTGTAAATTAACAATGTTGAAATTTGTGTTTGTTATCTTATGACCACATTAATTCACTTAACTCATTAAAAAAATATTTTAAATAGCTTGGGTTGCAAAAACTATGCATGGTTAATTAAAAGTCACATTTTTAAAACTGAATTTATATTGTTTGCCATGGAGTCAAATATTTAGTTGTCAAAAATATCTATTTTTAAATTTTCAACAATTTTTTAGTACTTATACAGTATACACCTATAAGACACACCTGGTATATCATCACCAACAACCAATTATGTTACCATACAAAGCTTGTATCAGTTGCTGCACCATCACACATCACCTGTAAATATCATCATCATTCATTCATTCCAGAAACCCGTATCGAGTGTAGCACCCACATCAGTTCAGGTCTCAAGTGGGAAACCATCACCCATATACCAGACATCCTCCACAAAGATCCAACCGGTCCAGCCACAGACTGTTCAGACCCAAAGCATCACTGTTCCATCATCAAATCATGTAGCTAGTAATGTGGTGACCTCCCAACCCCAGATCGTTAGGAACACGGCATCAGGACTATCAAGTACGGGCGGTTCGTTCGCCGGGCAGAATGCGTCGTCACAGAGTATCCTGTTGTCACCTCCACAGAGTGCCAGCACACCACTCTCAACTCCTGATGTTAGCGGTACAGACAAATCTCCCAAACCGGCCTTACCTCCAAAGCCAACTATCAAGGTATGTAGTCACTGCGCTCATTGCTAGTATAACTTTTCATTTGCATTAGAATCATATTCATTGCCAAAGTTGTTAATTGCTCATTTGTAACTCATCTGTTTATCCATCCTCTCAACCTTTATGTCCACAAAATAAATTTCAAAAAGTAACCTTTAACCTTTAACTTCTCATTTCAGACACCACCGAGACAGTCAGTGAACACCGATATTGGCTACAATCAGTCTGCTGACATCACCCCTATGCCCACCATACCCTTGCCTACAGACCTGTCAAATGACAGTGAACAAAACCAGAAAGAGTCAGTCAGCAGTACGAGTAGCAACGAAATGATCATCAAAGCACGCCCACTAACTATAAGAAAACCACCGATGAGCGAACAGCCCAAACTTAGAAACGTTAGTAATGCAAAGAACGGAATAAGTGTCAGTATAAATAGGCGTATAGAAATGCCACCAGCGTTCTTATTCCCCGAAATGGATCATTTAGTTGATTCCATGCCTAATGAGAACGGCCTAAAGGAAAAAAAACAAAAGGATGAGGTTGATAGGGTGTTGAATAATAATAACATATCAATCGGACAAGAGGATAGTAAGGATATTGTAGTATCAGATATAACAGAGCAGATCAGCTCAGTAGACTTGAACGGTCAGGATTCTCAGGGCCCTGAGAATGTTCTGAGGCGGAAGAAGGGCAACTTGAAACAGGGCGGCAAGGCTCCGCTGGCCAGGCGGGTGAGCTTCGATCCCCTCGCGCTACTGTTGGATGCTAGTTTAGAAGGCGAGTTGGAACTCGTTAAGAAAACGGCAACACAGGTATGTTATATTTATTTATTAAACATTTATGGGACTGCTTATTTCTTAATAAATCTCTTCCAGCTTATACTTTTTCCTTTACGTAAATTCTTGCAAGCTTCAAAATGCTGCGATTTCGCATGTCCCATTATACATAATAAATAATAGGGCTATGTTTACGTCAGTTAATTTCTATGAATTTTATTTCAGGTGCAGAATGCAAGCGCTGCAAATGACGAAGGGATCACTGCTCTACACAACGCGATTTGCGCAGGGCACTTCGAAATCGTCAAGTAAGTATAAATATTCTGTAATTTAATAAAATAACTAACCATACAAACTTCAAAAAAATGCCTATTCTTTATTATTTCTAGGCAACGACTGACTACTATTAAAAGAATTAGAGGCCCAAAATTCAGACTGAAAACTAATTCTGAAAATATTTCTTAGAATTTCTAGACTAAATACTACAAGCCCTGAGGGCTGAAACAAAATACATGACCCGAAAAGTAATTGCGTAATTTACTAAGTTATTTTCACGATTAATTTTCACAACACAACAAGCTTTTTTCGAAGGGTAAGGCAGCGATGTACCTATATTAAACCGAATGTAAGCAGGCACGCCCTTTATGCCTGGAGGCTTTTATTTAGGTTAAGTTCTGTTTATGTTTATTTTTGCTTGAGTATAATTTTAATGTTTTTGTTGGTATATTGGCGTGAGCTTGCTGACATAATGGCAATGTTAATTACTTTGCATACCTACTATTGTATAGATAGAATCAAATTTTTCTAACTGAACTGAGGGAAGTTTTTTTTTTTTTTTTAAACTACACTAGGAATTTCTCCTGTGTCGTGGGTGCGTTTACAAACATTTAAACTCACATACACAAACAGCCAGACCCGGAACAACTAATTGTAGGTCATACAAATATTTGTTCCGTGCGGGAATCGAACCCGTGACACGCAGCGCAGCAGTCAATCGCTTAACCACTGCGCCAACCGTGCCGTCCTGTTTGTTGCGCCACTTCTTCCCAGCTAAAGCACTAGGAAGTAGTAGGAAGTGGCGAAGGGCGGGCCTTTTGGGGGACTGTCTTATGTAATTTTGACGTTCGAAATGTACTGATTATCAGCCTAGTTTGAATAAATGACTTGATTGAATTCAATTTACATCTTCAATTAATGTTTTATGGATCCACAAAGAAATTAAAATAATATAATTTATTCTTTGGATGTAAGAGTATACTAATAGGATCATCATTGTATATTTCCAGATTCCTAGTGGAGCTAGGTTGCGACGTAAATGCGCAGGACTCTGACGGGTGGACGCCATTGCACTGCGCTGCATCGTGCAACAACCTAGCCATGGTGCGCTTCCTCGTCGATAATGGTATGTGTTTTAGTCATTGGAATACTTATTAAATAATTTGTCCTTTAAATCTGAACAAGGACACCTAAGTAATCCCTGTGTACGGCAACACAGAGTTCGGTGATACTTCTAAGGTCATCGACTCCTTAGAAGGGTGCCGCTGGGCAGTCAATGCATAATAATAAGCTTATTAAGTTATTACCCATCAAAAGAGACGGTTATTCTTCATAAATCACCTAACAAAAAAAATTATGTTTGTCTAGGACCGATTTTTCAATCGTCAGATAACTTTTGTCTAAAGAATAATTATGGCGGTTTGACATATTTTCTATACAAAAGCTTTCAAACCGAAAATTTTATTCCTCGTTATTTTTTCTCTTTTTTAGTTCTTTATGTTATCTGAAGATTGAAAAATCAGTCCTAAATGTGTAATGTATTTTTTTTATTTCTCCTAGCTAAGCCATGTACTCCCTAGACACTTTTTTTTACTTCAGCATTGCTCTTTACAACTATCGAAGAAAATTGCATTTTGTTTTCATTATTGCATTTCCATTTCCCTACCCCTAACGCCATCTAACGTTTTATTTGCAAACTATTTCAGGCGCGTGTATATTCGCAACCACGCTGTCTGACCACGAGACGGCGGCCGAGAAGTGCGAAGAAGACGAGGAGGGGTTCGACGGATGCTCAGAATATCTTTACAGTGAGTAACTTACCTATTCTTGTTATATTTTCTGTCGGCTGCCGGTAGATGGCGCTTGTTTCCAAAATAACAAATTCATGTATGTCATTTAGCAAATTGTCCGTGTAATCAAATCACAATTCACAGGTACACTTAACAATACCTACATATCTATAGTTGGGTTACCTACACTATATTATTATTAAGAGAAAGAGGATATTATAACATATTAACGGCTTGAAGTAATTCAATTTTATAACTAAAATAGATTTAATGTTTTTATTTTGGGATTTATAAATGAGTTTTTTTTTGTGTAAACTTCGCAGACTTAAAATTCAAACTAGGCTGAGAATCAGCATGTTTCGAACGCCAAAATTACATAAGACAGTCCCCGTAAAATGCCCGCCCTTTACCACTTCCTATGCTTTAGCCGGGAAGAAGTGGCGCAACAAACTTCCCAGCAGCACAGCTGTTTGTTTAGTTAGAAAAACTTCTATATAATAGTAAATATGCAAATATAATTTATATTACCACATCTTGCAATACAACTCATAAAATAAAAATATTGTAATGAGTAGATTATGTCAATAATAAATGAACTCACTACCGGGATCTAAACACAATAAATAAAAAAAAAACGATTTTCTCAACGCATACTTCAAGTAACTACAATACCAGCAGCCGACCCAAAAAAAAAGAACATCAAATCTCAACAGGTTCGAAAACTCCCTATTCTAGTAATAAATAAATACTTATCACATTTTACTAAAATTCCAGGTGTACAAGAGAAACTCGGCATCATGAACAACGGTCTAGTGTACTCCGTGTTCTCATACAACGCGGCGCGTAACGACGAGCTATCGTTCGACACGAGCGCGCGGCTGCAAGTGTTGCGGAAGGGCGACGACAACGAGAGGGAGTGGTGGTGGTGCCGCGACGACCAGGGCACCGAGGGCTATGTGCCTAGGAACTTGCTTGGGGTGAGGTGAAACACTATCAAACTTCTTCATTCGTGTTGGCATGACCTAAAACTTCGAGTATCCACCCTGTAATGTACATCCATATATACAGAACGCCACCTGCTACGATCGTTACGTACTCCTTTCGCCTAGTTTACGTAATGTAATGTGTGTAGTTGTAGAAAAGATCGCGGAGGGGATGTGTCTGCGCACGGGTACAGTTGCGTCCTAAAGTACTAGGCTATTGTTTTATAATAAAAAGTGTAATTGTTTTATTGTACAATCATAATCGGTACTTTACCGCTTTTTAGCTACTTTGTACTTTGGAATAGGCTGGAATTCAGCAATCGCTCAGTGCGCAGGTAAACTGCCAGCGTTCTTTTTACGTGACGGGACCTATATTTAATGTCTGTTCCAAAACTATCTGATGAAACTGTAAATTAAAATGGTTCCGGTTAAATTCTTACGCAATCACTCACTAAAGGGACTTAGTAACACATTTGTCTGTATTTAGAAGGTTTCAACTTTATATCTCACACCTTTTTCCTACAATTATTGTTTGAATAACATTATTAAATTGTTATTAAAAAATCATCAACAAAAATTGAGGTTATACAATTAACCGCAATTGTCAAATGAAAAACACCTTGTAAGGTTATACAACTTAATATTTTGGGTTTAAGTATTCAAATAATCAAATCAAAGCACTCAATTTGTAAGTGGCACTACAAATTAGCACCCACAGGTACGTTTGCTGATCCATTTGTTTACATTTTCAGCAGATACTTTTGAAACAGACCATAAATCCCGACTTCTCTCTTAGGATCTCGCGCACTTGGTCGCAACGGCCAAGTAGCCGGCCACCATACAATATCAGAGATCCCTAAAGGCCAACTAAATCCATACACAACATAACTCACAATCTTTGTAGTAATTTTAAAGTTATGTAATAAGTGTGCAACCTTGTTTTTAGCGATTTAATTAATTGTTAATTTGTTTGTTTCAGTTATATCCACGAGTAACCACACAGCAAGATTAAAGTCTTGAATTATGACCTGATTAATTTGTAAATATCTATTAGTTACTTTTATTTTTTATGTATTTATATCACTGTAATCTAAAAGTAACGACGCTGTATACAATTTTATCAAATCTAATATTTTGTAAATATTTAACTGTGTAAGTCAAATGAATGAGATTATATTGTACATTTTATAAATATTTTGAGTCATCACTGATATTATTGGTCATAAAATTTGTATATCTTAGTTCTGCAAATGTTGTGAACTATTACACATAAACTGACAATACAAATAATTATGAAGAATTAAGGCTGGAGTTTTATTTACCTTATTAGGTTCACTATTGACACCCTGGCGTAGTGCCGCCGTGTCTGTCAATAAGCTTCCATAGTGATCCGTACAATATACTACTGACGACCGTGCCTACACACGGCAAAACAACCCTAGTATTTCACGGCAAAAAAATGTGGGTGTGAACAACGGGCCTTATTGTATGTAGTTTGGCAAACCTCGCCTTTGAATTTTAATATGCCAATGTTATGGAGGAAAACCACCAAGCAATAAAAAAAAACTTTGGACGTCATTTCACGGGCGACTCTGTTTGTATCTCTGCTATAGATTGACGGTCAGCAGATTTCGATACCAGTGCCATCTAGAAGATTAATAAGCAATTATACACTTATAAACTTTTTTGGCAGTCTGTTGACAGACTGCCAAAAAAGTGTGTACGTTACCCCAGCAGGAAAGTGTCTCCTAGAGTTATATGAGTGGAACGTTTAATTTGTGCCTTAGCTGCTGTAAATGTGCCCCCACATAAAAAATGTGTGCCCCCTCTCGTTTTGGAAAAAAACGGAAAAAACGATTCCTGCTGGGGTAACGTTTTTCTAGCAGGAAAATTCTAAACGAATGATCGGAAAGAGAAAAATTGTGTACGGCCAGAGAGCTTATATGTGTGCCAAAATGTGCCCCCAAAAATAAAATCTGTGCCCCTTCAGGTTTTCGAGATATTGCATTTCCTGCTGGAGTAACGTTTTGCAGAATCGTATATCTCTAAAACCATTGCATGTGCCCCTGTAGAATAAACATACACGAGTAGCTCTTAATGTGTGCCCCTTAGTGCCCCAATTAGATTTAAGAAAATATTTATAGTTTTCAAGTTATCGCGGTTTTATGAAAACCCGAAAAAACATCGCAGCGCCTAAATGAGACAAGGTATAAGTACGCTGAAAACTGTATTCGGTCCTTCTTGACGCTAATAATAACCATACAAAGTTTCAAAACAATACATGCATGCGTTTTTGAATAATCTTGCTAAAAGTCAAAACGATGGTGTCATAACTTTGACGGCAAAATACAAGGAACCGGCTCAATCCCAGATGTGCAGGTGTAAACCAAAATCATGTGCCTTTAGTCAAAAATATATGGTGAAAATATTCAGCTTGGAATGATTCGCATTAAGTAAATATTAACAAAAAACCAAAATATGTAAACAACGGCTGGTTATCCGACCAAATTCGAATGACTACTAAAAAGCGACGGATTCATACATATCGATGACCTTCTTTACTTTACTCACTAACCGGTTCACACGTGTTGTGCCTGAGTACGCTGAAGTAGAAAAGTAATAAGTAATAAAATAAAGTTGTTATTGGATTATATTCTACTTGGTGTTTCTGTGACTTTACACACGATTAAGTACATTATAAATAGTAGCCTAAGTGCTATTCCAAGGTAAGCTATCTTCTCCATTCTAAATTTAATTAAAATACATCCAGTAATTTATGTGTGAACGAAAGAAATACATCCAGATATTTGCCAGGTCTTTGACCCAAAATTTGATTGGTCCCGATGTTTAAAAAAAATATAGTTCATGAAATGTGTGATGAATACCTACTACGTAAAAGAGGTAGCTCTTTTTTGTATATAAATAAAAAGCCCGTATTTGTCTTTATATAGGTATATATATATTTATTAGTATATGAATAAAAATAATTATTTCCACATCAACAAGCTGTTTCATATATTTTTTAATTAGCCCCCAAAACTTTTAAACGCGACTGTATGGACAACAGCTTAGGTATAATACGTCAAATAAAGAAGGTCATCGATATGTATGAATCCGTCGCTTTTTAGTAGTCATTCGAATTTGGTCGGATAACCAGCCGTTGTTTACATATTTTGGTTTTTTGTTAATATTTACTTAATGCGAATCATTCCAAGCTGAATATTTTCACCATATATTTTTGACTAAAGGCACATGATTTTGGTTTACACCTGCACATCTGGGATTGAGCCGGTTCCTTGTATTTTGCCGTCAAAGTTATGACACCATCGTTTTGACTTTTAGCAAGATTATTCAAAAACGCATGCATGAACAGTTTTGAAACTTTGTATGGTTATTATTAGCGTCAAGAAGGACCGAATACAGTTTTCAGCGAACTTATACCTTGTCTCATTTAGGCGCTGCGATGTTTTTTCGGGTTTTCATAAAACCGCGATAACTTGAAAACTATAAATATTTTCTTAAATCTAATTGGGGCACTAAGGGGCACACATTAAGAGCTACTCGTGTATGTTTATTCTACAGGGGCACATGCAATGGTTTTAGAGATATACGATTCTGCAAAACGTTACTCCAGCAGGAAATGCAATATCTTGAAAACCTGAAGGGGCACAGATTTTATTTTTGGGGGCACATTTTGGCACACATATAAGCTCTCTGGCCGTACACAATTTTTCTCTTTCCGATCATTCGTTTAGAATTTTCCTGCTAGAAAAACGTTACCCCAGCAGGAATCGTTTTTTCCGTTTATTTCCAAAACGAGAGGGGGCACACATTTTTTATGTGGGGGCACATTTACAGCAGCTAAGGCACAAATTAAACGTTCCACTCATATAACTCTAGGAGACACTTTCCTGCTGGGGTAACGTACACCAAAAAAGTTTATATTTCTCTTGACGGCGGCTAGGGTCTTTGAATTTCCCATGTAGGGAACTTTCAGTCCCCTCAACTAGGTACGTACATAGAGTATAGTAATAGATGGTACGTACCGTGCCTACTTTGGGTCGGAGGTTGTTGCCCTGCCGGCTTTGTTCGAAGCCGTCACAAATTTGTGATTCTAATGTCTCTTGCTTTCACGGATCTAGTGAGTAGAAAAAAGAAAGGATAATGGCAGGAGAATGATGATTATGAATGCTAAGTCACTGCTATTCATTTATCACTCCCTTTTAACTATAATTACACGTTCGTCATCTATACAAATACAAATAATTTATTTCATTTCACAAAATTAGTACTACATCTAGTGGTTGAAGTGTCCTTTTAGGGGTCAATTTCAAACCAACCGCAAAAAGTGAGTTTGTGAAATAACTCCTTTAATAATGTTGGAATACACGAAATTTCTATTTAAAGCGATTTTTACATTACACCATAATATTGTACATTTAGAAATATTAAACTAACATATTTATTATTTGAGATAATTAAAAGAAACTATCTATTTTTTCATTTGTGTCACTGGTAATTTTCCTGATTTTTCAACAAAACTTTAATTATAAAAAATACTACTCGGCGAAAATGTATTCTTTAAATTCTGGTTACACAGTAAAAACCATAAACTCAAGTTACGGTGATAGTTTTAAAATAATATAAAATATAATACGATTTCTCTGTGTTTTATTTTGCGATCAATTTTTTCAATCATTAGTGTCGACTAAATAAACGTTCCGTTATTAAGAACTTCCCAGGTGGGTACCGCCATCCCCACTTCCCCGCTGCGTAAAGGGGTCCCAGTGGCACGTGAACGTTTGGTGAAAGCAAACGTGCCCTTCGTTATTCCGGTAAGAAATCGCAATTTAATTTTATTTCTGTGCTTAATACGAAAATTGAATCATTCGTGTTTATAATAGTGTGATAATAAGTGTTTGAGCAATGAATTCTTTATCATGCACGTAGATTAGCAACAAATAGCCGGGATATTTTGTGGCCTTCTAATGGCGTCTAGAATATTCTACGACGCAATAAATTAGGTTATTTGTTGAAAATCTCATTCGTGTCACTTCATTAGTGTAATTTTTTCGAGTGACACTAATGAAATTCCATTCTACACGAATGAACGGTTTATTAATTGACTACGAAAAAGGAGGGTTATGGTTCTTTGCTTGTTTTTGAGTCGTCAAATTTGGTTTTAAACCTTATTTATATTTGCAAACTTCAAGAGTTTTTTCTCATTGATGTGTCTCTCATGATAATTACCATTAATTTCTTTGTTAAAATTATTAGATGGTTTTTCTTTATAGTATATGGTAAATTGTTTAAGGTTTAAAATGGCGAAAGAAAAATGTAAGAAAAATGAAGATGAGTTAGAAAGGAGAAGGATTGCAAGAAGGGAAAAATATAAACGAATAAAAAGCGATCCCGAAAAATATTCCATTGAAAGGGCTAAAAAAAAGGAGGCTTACTTAAAAAGGAAAAGCGAGCAGAAAGTCAAAAATATCAACGAAATGTCTCCACGGGAACGAAGAGCACAAAGAAAACGTTGGCGAGAAAATTCGAAGCGATACCTGGAGAAGAAAGCAAAAGAACGGAAGATACAAGAAGTAACTGTTTTTTCTCAAACGATCGAAGCTCACGGAAAAGTAAATTATAAAGAGTCCTCTGATCCATTGTGTGAGGAAAATGCAAAGAAAGAGATGAATAAAGAATGTCAGAAAATAACATTACAAAGTAAAATTAAAGCCTTAAAGTTAAAACATGCGATGGAAAAAAAAGAAATGACCTTATTAATTAAGAAGTACCAAAACCGCTGCAGAATTTTAATAAAGAAATTAAATAAAATTAAACAAAATCAGGCATGTACTAGTTTTGATGAAAACATTGCATTACCTCAAGTGCCTATTGATACATCGAGTTACCCTGATGCTGCCAAAGAAACTACAACTAAAAAAGTTATTTTTAAGTCCGCTGGCAATATGAAACGTAGACCTAGCTTAAAGCTTCGTAAAAAGTGTCTAAAAGACAGATTTCAGCAGAAGATTAAGCAAGGCAGTGACAGCGTCCAAGAATTAATAAAAAGATTTTATGAAGATGACATTAACAGTCGCATTGGCGCAGGAAAGAAACAATACGTAAAAAAATACGGAATACTAAAACAAAAACGGTATCTGCTGGACTGTGTTAAAAATTTGCATGCAAAATTTCTTGAAGACAATCCGAACATACGAATTAGTTATGTAACGTTTACAAGGCTACGCCCATTTTGGGTCTATTTGCCACGCGATGACAGGGAAACATGTGCATGTACGGCACATACAAATACAGATCTACTGATTTCCGCTTTAAAGAAAAATAAAATTGTTGACATAAAGAATTATCAGGACATGCTGCACGTTCTCTGTTGTGACAACTACAATACAAAGTGCGTTGGTAGAGATTGTGAAACTTGTAAAGACAGAGTTATACCGTACAAAGAATTTAATAATCAGGAAGAAATTGAGTACCATGAATGGTGCAGAGATAAAAAGAAAGTGGGCTCCAAAGAAATAAATATAGTGAAAAAATTTACAAGGAAAATAAAGCCTAAAGACCTGATATTTAAACTTGAGCATTCCTTGCCGAAATTCTTTATTCATACTGTGAACATCCTAAATCAATACCAAGCTATTACTCTATTGAAACAATCCCTTAATCATGACGAAACAATTCTCCACATGGACTTTTCAGAAAATTATAGTTTCAAATTTGCTGAAGAGGTGCAGAGTCTACATTTTGGGGGTAGCCGTGGACAAGTGTCTCTCCATACCGTAGTGGCTTATCTCAAGAAAGAAAGGGAGACTGTTCACCATTGTCTATGCACGGTTAGCGAATGCACACGCCATGATGCCCCTGCAGTCTGGGCGCACTTACAGAAGGCGTTAGAATTTGTGTTCGAAAAATGTCCGTATATTACCACCGCACATATTTTAACAGATAGTCCAACAAGCCAATACCGAAATAAACAAATATTTTACATATTGACTCAGCTCCGCGATACCTTCCCGTCTTTGAAATTAGTTACATGGAATTACCAAGAAAGTGGTCATGGCAAAGGCGCCCCTGACGGCGTTGGCGCTGTGGTTAAGCGGACAGCTGATCGTCAAGTTAAATGTGGGCGTGACGTTGGGGATTTCTCAACATTCCTTACAGTTGTTCGCGAAAATGTTAAAAATATAGAGATAAAAGTAGTAGAGGAACATGAAATTATTGAAAAAGAACTTCTTCTTCCTAAGGATATTTCACCTTTCAAGGGTACTATGTTAGTTCACCAAGTGATCTGGAATTCTGGATCCGAATTTCTTGAGTTCCGGAAACTAAGCTGCTTTCTGTGTATCGATAAAATTTGCGAACATGAGAATAAACATATGCAATTACATAAAATCTATAAGAGTGTCGTCGAATCAGCTGTCCAAAATATAAAAGTTATTCCACCAGGCAAGCGAATTACAGTATTGAACGATGTATCCATCCAGTATTATAATCGGAACAATAATCCGTCAACTTCTGGAACACGCAAAATTATAAAATCTAGAAATAAAGAAAATTTAAAAAGACTTGCAGATGTAAAATTTGACTGGACAAATCAGACATTCATAAACACTCAACAGAAGGTGTCTGGTGGGCATGAAGAGGCTTTCCTCCACTTTATTAATGAACGGTCTTTTGTGAATACTGAAAAAGAATAAGAATAGAAATGGAAGAATAGAAAGTGATTGTAACTTTAAAACATGATCAAGACTGATTATATAATTAAGTTAATAAGAAAATAATGAAAGAATTAAGAAATTATAGAATTAAGAAACAAACAAGATTGATTAAGAAACCAATCTGTAAGATTTAACTAGATATTTAATAGAAGATTACCCTGTCCAGCATGACTGAATAAATAAGGAAAACTATTACTTAGGTAGAAATAATTATGTGAGAAAATATATACCTACAGTTACATTGTAACCAAAAAAATTTGTTACTTATATTTTGATGATGACAAAAACAATTTTATTACACAATCGTGTTATTCTTAATTTTTTTATAATGTCTAAATTTGATTAAAAGCTATTACAAGTATTTTTGTTTTTGTACTCTTACTAACTGTTCTTGTACTGAAAAATGACAAAAATGATGGTACTTAAATAAATACTTTCTTGTGCATTATTTAAAAAAAAACTCATATCAATAATCATAAATTATGTGGTTCAGTTAGCCAATATCATTAGTGTCATGCAGACTTCATTCGTGATATGAGAATTTCATTAGTGCTCCCAGGTAACTCATTTGTGTTACCCTGATCTTGATTTTTTGTCACTTTTAAGTAGATACGTACCGTGATTTTACTTTTTGCGTACATAACTTCATTAAAGTAAACGTTATAGACCTTCAGTTAGCAATAAAACGGATATTTGCAAATAGCAAAAAAAAAGTGTCAAATTAATTCGATTCGTGAAATCGACCCTTAGGCATTATTTGCCTGTGTTAGAGCACTTCGCTCCTTCGAAAATTAAAATTACAGCCGTGATGTACCTACTAACAATAATAATTATGGTTTTACAAAAAGAATTGATAATAATTATTCCAAGTTAAAATGACTAAAATTAACAAAGGTTGACAAAAGTTTTTTTTTTTAGGTAATTCAAATCTTATTCCTAATATAATAATTTTATAAGGTAGTAATGGCATGCGTGATTTGTGGTTAATGAGAGTGGGGTGTAAGCGTAATGTATGTACTATGTGACTGGGTGTGTGGTGTATGAAAGATGCATGTATGTGAGTGGGTGAGGGCTGTATGAGTGATGTATGTATGTGAGTAGGTGTGGGTTGTACACGTGAAGTAGGTATGTGTGTGGGTGAGTGTGGACTGTGGGGTGTGTGTTTTTGTGAGTTGGTGTTAGTGTGGATAACAGGGTCAGAATGCGTGTTGTAAGAGGGCTTCAGTGTCCTCATATAGAAATATTCAAGGTATAATATAATATACATAATTCAAAGAGTACATATGAAAGTCTTTCAATCCAATTAGTTATAAGTTTTTTGCATTCATCATATTTTTTTGTGTATAGATGTAGTTTTTTGTTCACTTTGTTTTATAGATGGGATGCTCGTCTGTCATATTGCATACAACAAAAACTGGTTTTCGTCTGCGGGATATGCGCCACAAGATCGTTTCTTTTTTTTGTTAGATGACCAGCATCATAAGGTAGCGTTTTGTGCTTTTTTAAAACAATTTGAAGAATATATACTTTTCTCACAGAAAGAACTTCACTAATTTGGTAAAGCCTATAGGTTGGGTACCTCTGTCTCTTAAAGTACATAATTTTCATCAGAGCTCTTTGTGCTCGTTCCACTTCTATAAATTTAGTCTTAGCTGCTCCTCCCCATATAGGTATACAGTACACTAAGACAGATTGGACCAGGGCAATGTAAATTTCTAGAGGCATCCTTACTAACAGTAGCCCTTGATGGAACAATATGTCTTAGTGTCTTGAATATCCAGCTCAGTTTTCTGACTCTTTTTACAACCTGTTCAAGTTGGGGGTGCCAAGATAATCTGTGGTCAACAATGACTCCTAAGTATTTAGTCTGTGAGACCTTGGTTATAGCGGAACATGTACAGTTTTTGTTTTCAGCATCGCCACATACGTGAACTTTAGTAGTAAAGTCATGTTTCGGTTGAGTACGATTACGAATACTGAAACATATATAGTTTATTTTAAAATTTGATGTGTGAGTAAGCAAATTATTTTGTAACCATTTAGCAACTAGAGCTATTCCTGTGGAAGCATTCTGCTTAACTTTGTCCCAGGATTTTCCGTAGAATACTATAGCTGTGTCATCAGCATATGAAAAGACTTTAGCGTTATATAGGTTCATGTTACATAAGTCATTGATGTAAATTAGGAAAAGGCTGGGACCTAAAACGCTACCTTGAGGCACGCCGTAAGATACCATCGTATCATCACTGCAGTATTGCCCTAACTTAACCCTCTGCTTCCTATTTGATAAATAATCTTTTAGAAGATTGAGTGGAGTTCCTCTTATTCCGATTCTCTCAAGTTTGTTGGTCAAATGCCTTTTTGAGATCTAAAAAGATGGTCAAGCATTTGTCGCCATTATCAAGATGATTAGTTATAAGGGTGCTAAGAGCTGTTACAGCATCTTCAGTGGATATATTGTGCCTAAAACCAAATTGAAACGGGGAAAGCAAATTAAAAGTATTTAGATATTTAAGGAGCCTAGTATTAATTAATTTTTCTAGTATTTTGGAAATAGCTGGAAGGACAGATATGGGCCTATAATTGTTGACATCGTCTCTGTTTCCACCCTTATGAACTGAATCGATTCTTTAAGAGGATCCGGAAAGATGCCGTCTCTAAAGCAGAGGTTTGCAAGATGGGCAATAATGGGGACACATTCCTTACTTATAAACTTAAGAAATCTTGTCGAAATATTATCACAACCTGGAGCACTATCAGACTTTAGGCTCTATGTTCTATGTTAGGGGGTTTGGTTTCCGCACTTAGTCCGTCAGGTGGACCATTGTGCGTGGGCCATAGCGGCCGTTTGGTGGTTATTCCAACCAGCCCACCTCCCTCCAGAAGCTGATTAGGTCTCCTGGTCTGTTTAGAACGTCTGTGTATGATCTGGGTGACCCGAGGGTTTCTGTTCTAATCTGGGTGACGCCCGTACATTCGAAGAGCACGTGCGCAACGGTCTCCTCAGCCTCCATGCACGCCCTGCACAGAGGGCTGTCCGTTATGCCTATTGTGTGGAAGTGCTTGTTTAGCGAACAGTGTCCCGTGATGGTCCCCGTCACCAGGCGCAGGCCGTTCGACTTTAGGCTCATTAATGTTCTTTCCACTTCATTAGGATCAGTGTCCAGAAGCACAAAGGAATTGAGTTGTGTCAAGATTGGGTTATTTGAGAGCCCATTATTGTTTACGCTAGGTTGGATTTGCTGGGGAAATCTAATGCGATAGTGCGGTCTCTTATAATTATACTGTTTTTATATCATAACATTATTTACTATTTAACACTATTTATTAGGAACTGTAAATTATATAATAACTTTAAAAAAAAAGTACCTGTGAGAAACTTTAACAATAACAGCAACCTTTCATTCAATAAGTGTTAGGTTCTTTAAGAATTTTAGTACTTAATTTTTTAAACATTGCCCCACACTAGAAAATTCTTCTGTATTGTGGGTGCGTTTACAAACATTAAACTCACATACACAAACAGCCAGACCCGGAAAAACTACTTGTAGGTCATACAAATATTTGTTCCGTGCGGGGATCGAACCCGTGACACGCAGTGCAGCAGTCACTCGCCCCTTCCCGTGTCCAGACAATCCGTTTCAAAATCGCACGGATGTCGAAGCATTTTGTAGGTACTTATATAAATATATTGGATAGACCTTCGGAAAAATGAAGATTTCGTCAATATAGAGATATTAACACATTATAAATTGTACCTTCCTGGATTCGTTATGAGTTTACCTATTTGTTGATATAGGTATATATTTAAGGAATTAGTCTAAATATATCCAAATAATGTGGCTACATGCAATTATACGTCAAAAAATGCTGGCCAATTAGGACCGAGTAGTTATGAGCCCATGGGTGCACATGCGACATTTGGCCATTTTTTTCTTATGAGCCAGTAGGTGCACATACGACATTCAAGGAGTTAACCACTGTGCCAACCGTGCCGTCAAAATTAATTTGATTTTAAAGTTTATTATTATGGCAACATTTGGATGAATACACGTGCCAGTCCAGAAGTCCATTTTAAAGATGAAAGGTGGGGAATTGGGGATATTGTTGGCAGCGACGGCGAATGGCATACTGACTGGAGCCACAGAGCATGTAATTTAACTGGAGCACTTGTCGAGTTCGGATGTAGGTACTAAGCGTTCAAGTGTAACTTACGTGTGCTGAACAAAATTATTGATCTGTGTCCAGCGATTACAGTGATCATTACTTAGAAACAACCTGGAAACAACCAATAATAAACTAAGCGTGATTATTTGGAAGAATAAACGAGTGTGATTTCAAATGTGAGTATTAGTGTTTCTTTAGTAATTTCCTCACAATGAGCTATGAATTCGTTTGCCTACTTGTACTTAATGTTCTAGCCCTTTGGTATTCTGGTTGAATCTAACATAAATATCTAATTCAACCTTCAACTATGTTATTGTTAGTTTAATATCAACTGTTAAAACTTAAAACACATCTGTACCACAATAACATTTTACAAAAAATTACATTAGATTAGGTATTTCATAAAATAAATAACAATAACCTTGCGAATTCAAATTACCTACATAAGAATAAATCAATTTTGATGTGAACCTAAGATGACCCACTGACCGAAGATTGTTAATGAGTGTTGTATTAGCGAGTAAGGGTCCTGGCTGTTGGCATGGCCAGCGGTGCCATCTATAGCTAGTAAACTTAGAACTATTCACTTTTATGAAACCATTCCATTCAATCAAGAAATCCGATTCCGATACAAAACTTGATGCTCGACGTTGAAGGTAGGTACCCAAAAACAGTTCCATGTTGCGCAGAGATTACATTGAAATGTGAACTGGTGCTTAAGTACCTATAATACAAGAAAATAATGACGAAACAATAATTTATAGTCCTCAGTGTATGCGGAGTGCCCCCGCAGATAATGGTGCCGATTCTCTTGTACAACGAACTAAACTAACTAAACTATCACTAAAATTCCTTACTTTTGACTATGAGAATCTTAACGCTATTCTGCAATAAATGGTCTCTAAATTTAAAAACACAGTCAATAAATTTTTGACACAACTAAATCGAATTTGACAATCGCGACTCCACGTGGTACATACTTGTTTGCCCTACACCGTAATTTTTTTTAGAGCCGGAGGCGCGCACGTGGGGCATCCTCGACGTGTTTTATATGGAATTTTTCACGTTTTGCATGGAAAATAAGAAAAAATATTACCTACGTGTTGATTATTAGGGGTTTATACCCCTAATAATCAACGGGCTTCAGGGGGTCGAAATTTTCATTATTTTTGCGATAGGACACATCATTTTCGAGATATAAGCAAAAGAAAAGAAAAAATATATATACAGTAGTGCTATTCTGTAACCATCTCACCGTGAAAACTTAGGTGAAGTGAGCTCGGAGTGAGCTGTCAGTCCCTAGCAGCAAGTGGAATGACAGCTCACTTCACGCTCACTTCACCCAAGTTTTCACCGTGAGATTTTTACAGAATAGATCGGCTGTACTGTTTTTGCACCTGAAGTCGAGGTGTTCGTGTGAATTTTAGTTCGTGACAACTAATAGTATTCCACATTTGATACCTACATCATTTTTAACCGACACCATTTTTAACCGCGATTAAAAATGGTCAGATTTAGTTAGATAATTACAATTTTAGGTGAAAAATGTTAAATTCAGAATAGCAAAATTGTCATTTTCACTAAAATAAAATCTCAGTGCCATCTTAGTGCTGTCAAACTAAAATATAGTTAAGTTGTGTCACTTTAGTCTATTTCAGAATGGGAAATCATCGTTTGACAGGCATAAACTAAATTTTGGTGATTTTTAGTCTAGTTTAGAGGCATTTGTGACAAGAGAATCGGCACCAAATGGCCTGCTATCTTGCGCTAAAGGGTATTTCTTGTCACCTCTACATCTAAAGTGACAAGGCGATTCGGACTCAATAAAATAATGTTATGACTTAGTAAATGCGTCTATAATAGTAGATTGTTTGCCTGGGAAGGAAACAACTTTAGAGGCATGAGGAACAGGGTGTAAAGTTCACTCATCCTCATTAGAAAAGGGTCCTCCTTTTTCCTCCTCCGACCAGACGGGTGTCGTGTCTGGCGGGCAACTGCCCAACGATTGATGTCGAATAGTCTTATATATGTTTTTCGCGCGGTAAACTAATTGCGCGATGCAGGATTTGTGTGACGCGAGGATTTTGTGTTACCTCAGGTCTTTGATTCGTAGTTCGCATGTGGCGATGTAGATGCTGTAATGATATTCGTATGTGGGTACATCAATAATGTTGATGGTGGTAGTAAAATGATTTAATAAAGATGGCAGTCTTTACTGGAGCTTGTTGTTTGATTCACGTTCCACATAACATAACATGGCGCAGCCGGTATAAAGTACAATAGAATCTTATAGTGAGTGAGTGAAATAAAGTAAAAATAGACGATAAAATAGTACATATAAATAAATTAAATAATGGAAACTGTGTTAACACCGCCGTCACCGTTCCAATTCGATGAGAACTCGATTGATGTGGCATCAGGCAAGCTGAGTGATAGTTGGGAAAGATGGAAAAAGGGCTTCACGATATATTTCAACGCGTGTGAGTTGTCGACAAAAACATCATTGATACAACTCAACATTTTTCTACATATAGTAGGCGAGCAATGCCGCGAAATATTAGAACAAAGCAAGGAAATAACTTTAGACGGTGCGTGTAAAAAGTTAGACGAACATTTTAAAACGAAGAAAAATTTAACGGTGGAACGGCATAAGTTCTTTACACGAGAACAGCAGCAAAATGAATCAATAGATCAATATGTGTTTGATTTGCGTAAATTGTCCAAGACTTGTGAATTTGGAAATTTGAAAGATGACCTCATAAAAGACCGACTTGTATGTGGGGTGACAAGCCCAGCCATTAGAGAACGATTATTACGTGAAGGGGACCTAACATTAAATAAAGCATTAGAGATATGTCGAGCAGCGGTAGTATCAAGAATGTATTCAGAGAACATAAAGAAAGAGAATGAAGCAGTTCACAGTATTAAACAGGAAAGTTACATACAAGAAGAAAAAAACGAGATATGGGCATTGCGGCGTAATAATAATAAAGTAGGATATGGAGTGTCATCGTCCACAAGAACATGCGACAGTAATATGAAAGGAGCAATGCGATCACGCGGTGGACACGAGCGAGGAGGCGCAGGCTGGCGTGGCGGGCGCGGGGGCTCCGCAGACGCCGCTCGTCAGATGCAACAGCCGACAAACAGATCGCGTACGACGTCTCACTGTGGCAGATGTGGTAGTATGCACGGAAGGAATGCTTGTCCGGCGTATGGTAAGAGGTGTCTACGCTGCTCGAAAATGAACCATTTCGCAAAAGTGTGTGGTGTGTACTTTGTGGAGGCATCAGATGAAAAGGTAATATTTGCATTAAATAAAGACTTGAGTGATTGGACTATAGATTTGAAAATTAATGAACATACCATAAACTTCAAGTTAGATACGGGCGCAGATGTTAATGTGCTACCGATGTGTTTCTTATCAATATTAGGAATATCTGTGGATAAATTATTGCAAACGAATACTAAATTGAGCGGATATTCAGGTGATTTAATTACTGTGTTAGGGAAAACACATTTAAAAGTATATTATAAGAATAAGTTGTATTTATTGGAGTTTAAAATTGCAGATGTAAATAGCACTCCTATATTGGGACGTTATGCATGTGTAGAAATGAACTTAATTAAGAGGGTTATGTCTGTGCAGCGGTCTGAAATGATATCTAAGATAAATATAGATTATCAAGATGTTTTTGAGGGTATAGGTTGTCTACCGGGAGAATATAATATACAAGTGAGGGACGACGCCATCCCCGTAGTGCATGCGCCTCGTAAATTGCCATTTGCAATTAGCGAGGACGTTAAGAAAAAGCTATTGGAAATGGAGTCGCAAGGTATCATAGCAAAAGTAGAAGGTCCATCTGATTGGGTTAGCAGTATAACTGTGGTTAAAAAAGCGAACGGTGATTTAAGAATATGCTTGGATCCGAAAGAATTAAATCAGGCTATCAGGAGAGAACATTTCAAGCTACCAACTATAGATGAAATTGTGTCAAAATTAGCTGGGGCAAGGTATTTCAGCACATTAGATGCTTCTTCAGGGTTTTGGAACGTGAAATTAGGAGAAAGTAGTAAATTTTGTACATTTAATACACCTTTCGGGAGATTTAAATTTTTACGAATGCCATATGGCATATGTTCAGCCTCAGAGGTCTTTCATAAGAAAATATATGAACACTTTGATGATATTGAAGGTGTATGTATGTATATTGACGATTTATTAATATATGCCTCAGATCAAAACAAACATGATGAAATTTTGAAGAAAGTATTAGAAAGATGTAGAAAAATTAATTTAAAATTAAATATAAATAAGTGTAAATTTGGTTTACAGGACATAAAATACCTAGGTCATCGTATTACAAAAGATGGATTGAGCCCTGATGATTCACATTTGTCAGCAATAAAAAACATGCAAGCTCCAAAGAATAGGAAAGACGTAGAACGATTTTTAGGATTGATTACGTACGTAGGCTCGTTTGTACCAAATCTTTCAGATAAAACATTGCCACTAAGAGAGTTACTGAAAAAAGAAATAGAATGGCATTGGGATGACCGACATGTGCAGTGTTTTACTTATTTAAAAACATGTTTAACGAAACGGCCTGTTCTTCAATATTATAGTTTGGAAAAGCCAATAGTCATATCCGTGGTTGCCAGTTCTACAGGGCTAGGCGCGTGCTTAATGCAGAATGGGGTTCCCGTATGTTATGCTTCTAAAGCTTTAACTTTAACAGAGCAAAGATATGCACAGATTGAAAAAGAATTGTATGCTTCCGTCTTCGCCTGTGAGCGATTTTATGCATACATTTTTGGACGTTCGGATGTAACAATAGAAACGGACCATAAACCTTTAATCAGCATTATTAAGAAACCAATAGTAGATGCTCCGTCTCGCTTACAGAGGATGCTGTTGAGATTACAGCGCTATACATTTAAATTAGTTTACAGACCAGGAAAACACTTGTACATTGCTGACGCGTTATCTCGTGCTTACGAAACGACGCCGTATGTGAGCGAAGGAACGTCACAAACCGGTATAGGTAGCGGCAAGGATGAGGTGTGCGCATTGACTGATAGTGTGAAAAATAAATGCGAATATCTTACGGACGCTCAATTCATAAACATTCAGAAGCAACTAGAAACAGATGAAGAAATTATTGAATTAAATAAATATGTAATACAGGGTTGGCCTGAAAATAAAGATAGGATAAAAGATAATATAAAACCATACTGGAAATTTAGGGAGGATATAACTGTAGCTAATGGGTTAATCTGGAAATCGGATAAAATAATAATACCAAAAATAATGAGAAAAGAGATGTTAAAAAAGATTCATATTGGACATATGGGAATTGAAAAATGCAAATTACGAGCTAGGGAAATAATATTTTGGCCCGGTATTAACAATGAAATAGAAAATATGATAAAAAGTTGTAATATTTGTTTAACGCATAGAAAAAATAATCAGAAAGAAGAGCTTAACTGTCACGAGGTTCCTGACAGGCCATGGGCTAAGGTTGGCGTAGATTTATTTCAATATCAAGGTACGAACTACTTGTTGTTAGTGGATTATTTTAGCAAATATTTCGAGTTAATCAAATTACATAGTACAACTTCTGAAAGCATAATTAATCATCTAAAAAATATATTTAGCCGCCAAGGAATACCTAATACTATAATGTCAGACTGTGGTCCACAATTTTCATCATTTGAATTTAGGAAATTTGCACTAGACTGGAATTTTATTCATATGACGTCATCACCTTACTATCCCCAATCGAATGGGCAAATAGAACGCACAGTTCAAACGGTAAAAAATATTATAAAAAAGTCAACAGAAGACAACACGGATTATCGTCTAGCATTGTTAGAATGCTTGAATACACCGCTGGGTAGTGATCTAGCATCACCAGCTGAAATTTTACAAAGTCGAAAATTAAGAAGTGTTGTTCCGACACCTATAAAATTATTGTTACCAAAGGTGCATAATAACATAAAAGAGAAACTAATTAACAGGCAAAATAAACAAAAAGAATTTTATGATAAAAGTAGTAAAAACTTAACTCCGTTACAAATTGATCAAAATGTAAGATATTTCGATACAATCAAAAACTATTGGGTACCAGGCGTAGTCGAGCGAATTTTGAGAAATAGGTCATATGCTGTTCGTTTACATAATGGAAAAGTTATTGTACGGAATAGGAGGCACATGATAGTAGATCACTCGCACAGACACAGCCCTCCTCAAGACTATGAGTTTGATTATGATTGTAAAAATTCATCGTGTCATAGAAATGAATATCAAGAGCCGTCACCTAATAATAATTATGTTACTCGTTCCGGCAGGACGGTGCGACCGCCGAATAGATGGGGGTACCCGTGAAATTAACAAATACAGCATTACTTATGTAATTAATCTTCATCCGTACTATCAACGGCAACGCAAAATTGATATTCACAATAGATTAAAATGTATTAATCATAAAATAAAAAGTGTATAATATTAATAATGTATGAATTAAAATGAGCAATTGCAAATATATGTTAGTTTTAGAATAAAAGTTACATCCTTACATTAAACGGAATAGGAACTATGTTTTAATGAATATCTTTCTAATTAGGTAACAAGATATCAAGTGGATAGTGAAATACTTTGATGAAAGAACATTACTCAAGTTAGGATACAATAATAACGATGTTACTGTTTATTTGTAAGCATGGACATTGATTGTTCAGTTTAAAAATTATTGGTGTTCATTTGATGATTATGCATGTTAACTTGTTATGGTATAGTTACCTATGTATATATCTATTTTTATTTATTTTTTAATTTTTGTCATTTAAGAAATTTAGATATGTTAATTAATTAAAAAAAAAAAAAAACGTGTTTTTTTTTTAATAATTTTTTTTTTGTTGAGGGAGAAAGATGTGATGATATTCGTATGTGGGTACATCAATAATGTTGATGGTGGTAGTAAAATGATTTAATAAAGATGGCAGTCTTTACTGGAGCTTGTTGTTTGATTCACGTTCCACATAACATAACAGATGCTGCCACACAACTATTTTAAAGGCGAGATAGTTTCTTTGAATCCTGAGTGAAGCGAGAGATTCAAAATACGTCACTCGAGCTTAAATTCGCTTTTGTAGCGTAGGTATCTAATGTCATTTGTATGGCTGCTGGACAAAGACTTTGCCACATACATAGTAGATACTGCACTTAAGACATTTTTAGATATTTTCAGATAATTGGAGGGTTTTTTGCTATTTTATAAGCAGCATTTCTTCCTTTTTTCTATAGGGTTGAGCTATGAACCAATAGTCGATTTTTTTATATTGTGTTGTACCTACTGACTGTTCTTTTGTTCTAACTTAGCAAAGTTTAGTGTCAAGGGATCCATAGACCACTATAGCTCAGATACTTATTAGATTTCCAAAATATCGTCTACTAGGTTTTTTTAAGTCCAAAATTAAGGTACCTGCACAAGTCCTAATTAGAATGTATTTTTTTAGCTACATCGAAGAAAGTAGTAGCGACGATAGCGACCAAGAATCCGGTGGAGAAAATACGCCGCAAGAACCGGAGGGCGAAGACTGGACCCTGCGTCGATGCGGACCTCGTCCCCCAGTTTTCACCTCACGGGAGGAGGTCCGAATTGACAGTAATGTTGCCACACCGATTGATTTCTTTAAATTATTCGTTGCTTTAAATTATTTTTGGAGCAAATAGTTACATCCACAAACGAGTGTGCGAGACAAATATTGTCGAAATGCACCGCACCCCAAGCAAGAATCCGCCGGTGGACACCATTGACCGTGGAAAAACTTTTTACTGGAGGCAACATTATTTATTTATTTATTTTATTTTATTTCTTGTTTGAAAATTTTTCATGTCAAAAATGTATTTTTGTTAATATTTAAATGTGTACGGTTTGGCCAGCATAATTTGGACAGCTTGATAGACTATTTTAATAGTAGAATGGCGGAATTATGTAATCCCGGCGAAGAATTGTCGATAGACGAATCTATCATTTCTAGCCGTGGACGTAGCGGAATCCGCCAATATATTAAAGGCAAACGCCACAAATACGGTATCAAGCTGTACATGCTGGCCACACCGAGTGGCCTTTCCCTCAAAATTCACTTATATAAAGGAAAACGAGACCAAGAAGTAGGAGGGAAAGGCCACACAGATAAGGTGGTGGCAAAACTTTTGCAGAATTACCTAGGTACAGGGCGGCATGTGTACATGGACAATTTTTATAATAGTGTGGGACTGAACGGACTCAGAGTTCCTGTTACGTAATATCACGAATGTTACTGGAACTCTGAGAGCCAACCGCAAAGGAAACCCAGCAGTGATTGCAAACAAATTTTCTCAAGGTGGTAGCATCTTCAGGTACAGACGCCAGCAGGTCAACCTACCCGAAACTATAAAAAAAATCCAATCTACTTTGAACCTTATGTTTTAGTGATAAAGTTGAAAATCTATTAAAGATATTTGACAGATTGTAGTAGGTTGATGTGCTGGCGTCTGTACAACCGCAGCGGTATTTGTGTTTGCAAGTGGCGTGACCAACGTGACGTCTTGACTATCAGCACCACTCATTCTCCTGAATGTGTGGCCAACGTAAGAGGTCCACTTATTTTAAAACCCGATATGGTTACAAAATATAACCAATATTTGAGTGGTGTTGATAGGCAAGACCAAATGTTGGCTTACTATCCTTGCGAACACAAATCCATGCGTTGGTACAAGAAAGTAGGCATTCAAATCTTCCAAAAGATGATGCTGAATGCCTTGTATTGTACTATTATAAGTTTAGAGAGGAGGTTATTACGAATTTGCTACCACCTCTTCCAAATGGCAGCAGACAAGCCCATGCAAGTGGACAGGCAAGTGAAACAATAATTCATTTGCCTGTCCACTTGCCCAGAGACAGTAATAGAAACACCAAGAGCAGAAGGTGTAAACACTGCTGGGACACCACTAAAAGAAAAGTAAACACTATGTTATTGTCCCACGTGCCACAACCAACCAGGTCTCTGCCTAGAATGCTTTCGGGCATACCATAGTAGTCTATAAGTAAATCTAACTTTGTAATTTTGTGTAATTGTTTGTTTATGAAAATATAAAAACTGATTTTATACCTACCTACTTTGCAGTTTTATTTCTAAAGCAAATGCCATATTTTTTATCTACCTACACACCTAGTAAACAATACACATAGATACCGACCTGGAAAGTACGGTCCAAAGACCTATGGCCTGTCCAAGGGCATAGAAACAGAAACACAATGGTATTGATTTTCTGATAGGCGGCTCATGCGGGGCTTACGGATATCTAATAATAAAAAAAAAGTAATTTAAAATTGCGTTTCGCCTTATGCTTGTATACAAAAAAAAAGTCCATTAATAATAAATCCACTTTAAATTTAATATTTCCTTTTAGTCAAGGCCAGATCAGTATCCAGCTAGTTCATTAGAAGTTTCATAAATGTCGCCGCTCTCATGTTCTATTTAATGTTTCTTGGAAATTTGGCGGTATATTATCAATTAGTATATCTGCGGTACTTACATTTAAAGTAAATAAGTCATTGTTATAAGACTTACTCAAAAGTACATACTATTTGCACCTAGCTTATTTTTGGCAACCCTAGTAGCACGTTTTGATTTGCACCCGTCTACCGGGTACAATATAAATTGTAGGGCCATGGCCCTACAGCTATTTATATGTACAGACGCCAGCAGGTCAACCTACCCGAAACTGTCAAATTTTCCCAGTCAACTTTGAACCTTATCTTTTAGTGATAAAGTTGAAAATCTACTAAAGATATTTGACAGATATATATGTTAATGTGCTGGTGTCTGTACGACGCGAGGGGCGAGTTGTGGGCACGCGAACGAATTATCGTTCTACTTGGGAACCGGGTGCTGGGCACAGAAAGTTTTACGAGTAATAATCGACCAACTTAAATTTGCAGTTTGAAAAACATGTTCTACCATATATTCCGTATATTCTTGGGATACATTCAAACCCTTCATTGTGCGTGGTCCAACTCGCACTTGGCCGGTTTTTTGTTTATTATAACATCCGTCCACAGAACACTAGCTGTTAGTGTTACGATTTAATTTTGATGCCATAACGAAGTGTGCACAAAATATTTTTTTTAAATAAAATGACGCGCTAGGCCGAGGGCGGGCGCGGGCGGCGGGGCGTCGCATGATCGCCTCGTACGTGTCTCCCCTGAGCGCGTATAGACCCTGACTAACTAACAACTTTCAGTTGTCGCGAGCTGTAGGTACTTATATCTCGAGCGGTATGTACCTACCAGTGCGGGAGGGCTGACGCTACGAAGAATGAAACAAGAAAAAGTATTTTTATAAAAATTTATTATCTAAAAATACATTCACATGTCCCCCTCATCAGAGTCCTCAATATCAGCCAGGGCCTGTTTCGCCAAGTTCTCAGCTTCGCTGGCAAGTTCCTTGGGTACCAGCTGGTGACATCCTTTCGTGTCCTTGGAAACCCATGAGAGTTCTAACTCGAACTGCTTGTCCTTTAGCTCATCATGCACGAGGTAAATACTGAAAGAAAGGAAAGAAAATTATTCTGGGTCGCTGTTGCCAGTTACGGTGAAGAGGATTACTATACAGAGTGGATTTTTGAGAGATTCTAGGTCTAGAACGACTGCCTCGTTGGTCTAGTGGTCGCAAGCGTTACTGCTGATCATGAGGTCCTGGATTCGATTCCAGGTCGGGCAAAGTGTTTTTGGGTTTTTCCATCAGGAATTTTTCAGTAGCAGCCCGGAGTCTGGATTTTTCCCCGGTTGATGACAATAGGCTCGCCCCCTATTTCATGGGACTTAAACATAACTGGCGAGATGTCAAATAGATATTATATTGCGACCGAGTTGACAGACAGAAAATCCACAGATAACTATTGCGATATAAATTGTGTCGACCTTTTAGTTTTTGTTTGTAGCTAAGTTGGTAGGATTTGGCACGTAAAACGTAATTAGCTAACCCTCCTTTTTTGGCTTCCACCACAGTCTGGTAGAAATAACTGTGTTTTATAAACTTGGTACCTACTAAAAGTTGAGCCTAATGATTTTAAATTGTTAAATAATGTCGTCCTGAAAACTTAAGAAAAGTTATATTTAGAGACATCAAAATAATTGGTTTGAAAGTATTAATTGTCGAAAGGCTATTTTCAACAGCAGGAAATGTACGGATAGAAAAAAGGAATCGTTGGTCGCCAAAAAATTGCTTTTTTAAATAAAAAATTACTTATAATTAATTTTAATGATTAAATTACATGTAAATATTTATAAACTTAGCGTGTTTAATTTCTTAGCTATTCGTATTCGGCGAATAGTACAATCGGTATTCGTATTCGTAAAAGTAGTATTTGTTGCATCACTAATTTGAAACCACTGTAATTTGAAACATTGGAAAAGTCATTTATTTTCAAAAGAGTAACTGTGGAGCTTTGCCGGCTCTTCTCCATAGGAAACGAAAATGAGTTTCATGTGTTCAGCTTCTGACGTTTCATAAGTGCCTTAGGTTTATGTGAACTAAAATGTTAGGATTTTATGATGGACTGGCACTTGAGAGAATAAAATAAATAGTGGTGATACGGTAAAATTCCGTTTTTTTTTTGTAATCTATCCAATTTCCTTTGCCACCGTTTCTAGCAGGTGTCCTAAGGGATTCTTCTATAGACTGAAGTAATTTACTTTCTCATCTCCCTCTAGATGTAATATCTCTGTAACTATATTCTCACAAATAAATGGACTATTACTATTATTATTACTCAGTGCTTCTATTATTTCTTAATATTACTTAAATGTCTTCTAAACAACAGCTATTTATTGCCTTGCAGTTACGAAGAAAGATATGGAAGTAACACAAGCTTAGTGGTTGTTCCAAGTTTCAGACATCTTTCCTTGTTTGAGATATCTCTAAGAGTCCACCCCACCACTGAAGTCCTTTTGACGCTGAGCTAGTGTCTATGTCATTGCATTTAAAAAAAAGCATTCTATACACCTCTTGGATAAAGTGCCGTTAGCGACATAATCGTAGCGCTGCCTCGGCTTGGCTAAAGTGCCGTAAGAATTGCATTGTCATTGTCATTATCACTGTCACTTGTGATTGTTGAGGTTAGATTGCTGTAAAACACCACATTCCCAAAACATAACATTTTCTTTTGACTAAACAGCCCATGGCACGTTGTGTGGTCACAGTTCTAACCTAACCTACCTTTCAGCCATTTTCATTTGCTAAGCAAAGGGGTTAGGGCTATACTTAAGTTTAGCCAGCTATAGATGAAACAAATTAACATTAGCCTTTCCTCAAAAACAAAATAACAAGTGACAGTGACAATGCAATGCTTATGGCACTTTAGCTGCACATAGCGGAACTTTATCCAGCAGGGATAAACTGCCGCTAGCAGTACTCTATTCACTTTCTAAATATTTTAGATTTTCTGCTGGACTCCGATGGTGGTGTAGACTCTACTTTCTTGTTGTTGGAAGCAAGCCTGAGTATTACAGTAATGACGATGATAATAATAGGTGAAAAGGATTTACTTACATCCTAGCAGCCTCCTTGATAAGTTCCTTGACAGTGAGGTCAGCCAGCTTCAGTTTTTCAATTTCAGTCTTGGCGGCCTGTTTTGCTTTGCCTACTGCACATCCAAAGTATGACTGAAATAAAATTGGTTTACAGAATTAGCACACGTACATTGCAAAATAATCATGGAGTTTGGCTTGTCAGCAGTATGTTCTATGTTATGTACTATTGCATACACAAACTTATAAGACAGAGACTGAACGTGGAACGTGGAAGGCAGAGAACTGTTTTGTGGCTCAACTCGGGAGTGGTCTATATTCAATAGAGGACTGCTATAGGCCTAGTGGATTAATTGGCTTTAAAACCAACAAACAGGATACAATCAATCAAACAAATACTTACAAAGGTCACTCCACTGGGATCAAGCATGTACATCTGAGGGCCTTCATAGTCATTCCATGTTCCCATGACAACGGAACACCCATAGGGGCGGACAGCACTGTACAGTGTGTACGCATGCATGTACATTGACACGCGCTCATTTAAGTACTTCAGTGGTACTTGGGCGCCATACTGAGATCTGTAGTTTGATGCTTCGGAACGAGCTGTTTCTACAATTTGTCTTGCATCCGAGATGAGACCTGCTACTGCCTGAAATTGAGAATTGAATTCAAGTTAGTATTATTGTTAAAACTTAGTTATTAGTAAAACGTTGAAGGCCTTTAAAAGATGTATAACATACAGTAATAATTATAATGTATATATAGGAATCTTATTCTTTAGTAAGAAACATAATTCTTAATCAACCTTTACAGTTTCTAATAGTACTGTTGGAGCAAAAATAGTAATGGTATTTTGAAGATTTATTAAGAAAACTAATATCTGTTTTCTTCTCTTGTGTTTGTTATATAATTAAAGATAAGTTAGTCAGAGATGTTGGTATCAAGGTAGATTGCCAAAGGTCTGATGGACATACATAATTAATATAACTTGAAGTTCAATCACAAGCATGATGAGATGAACTCTAAAGAATGAGGAGCGATCAAAGTAAAAATTTAAGTAATTTTCTGTTAAAACACTTACCATGCCAACATGCTCATCAACATGGAATATCCTCTTGTTTGCGCCAGGTTCATACAGCTTCGATGTTACCAGTTTCTCCACAGCTAACACCACTCCGTCCTTCCCTCGGAGGCCGATCACTGTGCCGGAGTTCTCCACGGCCTTCGCAGCATACTCAACTTGGAAAACCCTGCCATCGGGCGAGAATTGTGAGGCAGAAAGATCGTACTGTAATTACATACAAAATAAGGTAATTAGTATGCTGTTTAGGTCTGCCATGTATAACAGTCTAATATCGTACAAAAGTACATAAATACACGTAAATCGTTATATTGTAGTGAATTCCAAGAACAAATTAAACTAAAATAGTTTACAAGTTTAACAAAAATGGAATATAACCTAAACGTTAAATTGCAATTCTATGATAAATACTTACACCTGTACCAATAGAACTCATGTTTGTGATAGTTTATAAAACGAAATGCTTGATAAAACCTCGATTTAGCTCTTTTACATCAAATTTCTAGCAATATTTTTAGTTTGCGGCGGCGATGACAAGCAATTCAATCGGTTTACTTTGTCATTGATATGTTTTCTATTACACATCGGAACAAAAATGCAGGAAATTACGTTCCGATTTTCATTAGTGCATAAGAAATATGTCAATTAAATATTGCTTAGATTGTTGGTAATATTGAAACTAATTTATAAACATACTAGACATAACTAAAAAATTGTTTTTATCTAATTGAATTTATAAAATGCCACTAATTATTTTTAAATGGCGTTAAAATATTTTTGGTATTATTACATTCAATGGAACGTTTCCTTAGACTAAAAATATCGACCAATTAGAACACTTTATTTTTCCAAGTGAGAACGAACTGGAAAATTTTTGACAAATCATTTCAGGTCTTTCAGGTGCGTTCGAAAATTACTGTATTTCAAAAGATGTATTCAAAAATATAAATCAGAGTGCCGCAGTATTCCTTCTTCATTACGATATTAATTAGCCTATATTAGCCGATTATAAAAATCTATAACGAAAGTATTTATACAATACAATTAAAAAGTGAAACTAGTGAAAACTCGCATAATTATATGAGAACTGCAATAATTTGTTTTAGAGACATTTATATACTTACCTATAATAAAAAAGCACATTGCCATAATTTATAAAAATATAGAAATTAAATTACTATTGTTTTTCCAATGCTTTCAATGAGGTAAATAATCTCCTGAGTCCGCGCCAATGCATCCAATTGCATTAAAAAAAATGTAGTTCCACAATTTTTCGCCGGACTTCAGTGGTGACGCGGACTCGAGTTCTAAGGTATTCCAGGCAGTAAGTGAAGTTGTTACCAAAATAGGTTCTGTTCAACGAAAAAGTTTATCTACGTACTTATAGATGGCGCTGCTTTGAAACACAGACAGTGAGGAAATTAAAAAGCAACGACTACAACCATGTTTTATTGAATCAAGAAAAAAACCAGAAATAAAACATTATTTTTTTAAATAATAGTCAGTAGCTATAAGTTCAGTAGAATGGCAATATAGTATAGGGGTATAGTATTTTTATCTCACGAAACAACGCGCGCTTTACCTACTTGTAGTTACCAAGTGTACAAATAGGTACTTATGCTGTGAATGTGTCTGTGTTTATTAGGGCAGGAGCTCTCGGTACCGTCCGAGACAATGGCGAAGTCGGACTTATGTGTGTGTGTATTTGATAACTACTGACGCGCTTTACTTGTGGTAACTAAGTGTTTGTACACTTGGTTACCACAAATTAAGCGCGCGTTGCTTCGTGAGATAACAATATTGTACCTACTTGGGTAAGGGTACCATACCTAGACCTAATAGCTAAATTTGAAAAACATTAATTGGTAACTTATATACCTATCAGTAACCTCGAAATATTCTAAGTTCGTGGTACTTCTCAAAATATATAAATATTAAAAAAAAAATAGTTGGTAGTACTACCTACTTATACCTACTAGTAACCTCGTAATGAGTGAGTGGAACCTCTCCCAAATACCTAAATCCCAAAAAAATCGTCACGAAATTACCTACTTACCTACCAACATATTTGAGTGACTCTGGCACTCTGATGTCACTCCTAAACACGTGCCACTACAAACATTGCCCGTATATGACAAAACACTGCCGTTTCACGAAGCAAGTAGCAAAATTACCATGTCAAAAGAATTTACGAGCGTTGCCCTGTTTACACGTTTTTGCCTGTCGCGTCATATCGCCAAAAATCTACGAGAACTTTATTATATTGGAATCCTTAGACGCTCAAGTGTGGAAGAAAGTCTCTCGGCCCGACATGGGAATTTCCGAAGTGAATAGTTTGAAACTTAGTTCTTTCGAACATCTGCCTGACTGTGATATTTTTTTTATTGGTATGTGGTGGGCCACATGGTAGAAGGAAATATAATGTTTTTGATGTGAAAGAAAATGGGACAATACTTAGATTTTCTGTTCGTCATTATCATTCGGTAAGAAGTACCTACCCTCAGCTATATGACACCGATGCTACTACCAGTCTGCCACCCACAACTACAGAGGATAAGGTTCCCAATGGCAGTTGCAAATAACGGACTGAAGGATTTGGTGGCCGTCATGATCAAGGGAGGGATGCCTTAGGATGCTGATAACCCCTCCTGATATAATACACCAGTCATCTTTTACGACTCCCTCAGGCAACGAGGGTTCTTTTCTTTGCCTACACATAGCAGCCCTGTATGAACTTTGTCTTTGTTGTATTCCTCTGATATTACAAATCCTATCTTTTGTGTTATTTATAGACCCATTAAAAAGTAACACCTACGATATCAGTTCAACACAAAGGGCAAAGGGATGTTTAAACAGTCGCCACCCTCGTATTAAGTGTGAATCTTTAGATCTTTAAACACCAAATAGATACTCTGCCAAAATCCATTCTTCACCAACCACTCGGATTGTTTGTTTCAGCCACGATAATTGCCTACGTTCCCGCATCTTCACTCCCACTATCTGCAACTGTGGTTTCCAAACTTTCATACGCAGCAGCAATGCTCGTAAAACTTTCAAGAAAATTCACTGAAAGGTCTAAGAAAAACTTTTGGAGATGGTGGGAATTAAATTATTATTGAGGCTAAAAGTGTTGAAACCCACTTTCTTACTCAGAAAGTAAAAATGTTTATAAATAAGCTCTCCAGTCATTAAAAAAAACAAAACTTTCAGCTTGGCGAAAGTTAAAAAAACAATTTGGGTGGTTGGAAAAACAGTTGCAAAAAGAATAGTTAAAGTTAGAAGTTTGAGAACAGCTGTTCTATAGCGAAATGTAAGTAAACACAGCACCCTTGAAAGGGTTCGGGCGTTCCCTTAGAGTGGTGGAATAAAACAAAATGAGCTTTTCTATTGATCCACAAGGAGCGTGCAGTTTATGTTCAGTGAACCTGCGAATATGAATGAGCTACCAAGTAGGTGATACAAAAATAGAATATCTATTCTGTTACTACATTATCTTGTTTACGTCCAATGCATAGGAAAGCGAAGAAAACGCGCCCAAGAATTTTACATTTTCATATTAGCTTTTTGCAAAATCGGGTCAGACTTATACAATCCATTTTATACGAATTTTATGTAAGGGTAATTTCAGGGCCCAAGGATTACCTTACCTATTCAAATTCAACGAACCTTTTAATCGTCGACTCTCTTTTGTCATTTGGGTAAATATTTAAGTACAAGCAGAGCGAGTATTTACAACGACAGAAATTATGCGAAGTAAATGACTTGCCGGTACGCGGGTACGGGGTACTTAAATAATACCGTACATAATCGGCGCCGACATTTTTATGAATTTTATGAAGTCATTGCTTGCACCAAAGCCTGTTCGACAATGTAAAGGCACCCATATAAAACAATCAGGGCAGAATACCTTCACATATCACCGTAGACGATATATTTATTGTTTTAATAATGTCAACCTGGGCATGACCACGCCGAATTAAAAATCCTGTCGCATGTTTTCTGTCGGGCTTTGGGCCCACATTAAGTAAATATTTCTGTAATTGCGTTGTCTAAAAAATGCGAAGATAAATTTTTTGGCCGCGAGCCGGGGCTGCATACGAAATGAGCCACACTGGGATTATTATTTGCGTAGCTGACATCCTAATTAACGTGACTTTTTTTCTTTGTCCGCCTAGCGGAATTCTCCTCGTTCGGATAATGGACTAACAGAGATAGGTATGACGTAGGTGGCGAATAAATAACAAAAGAGGTCCTGTGGTAGGGTGCACAAAAATGTAATAAAAAAATCTCGTCTTATTTAAAAGTTAATTGCTCTTTTAGTACTTTTAGTCCAGAGTTCGAATTTCAAAGAGGTGGAAGTGATAATTCTGTAACAAATTCAGAGCTCGTGGAACAATTAAACCGCTTGAATGTCAAATGGAAAAGCTGGACAAAGTTTGAGAGCAAAAGTCTTAGAATTTAAACAGACAGACTTTCACTGGCTTCATTTACGTAGAACGGTGTAGCACATTGAACTTCGAAGGTAGGATTATGAACACTAAGTAATATTATTATAACTCCAGGTACCTTTATTTACGTAAGACTTATAAAGCTTTGCAATAAACGGTTGATATGTGTGAACAAAGGCAGCTTTATTTGAAAATTGCTCTTACTTTTATTAGTAAGTAATAAGTGCTTATAATGGATGTTTGCGCATTTATTGTATGAAAAGGTATAATAATTATGAACGTGGCACGTAATTTTCATAAAATTTATATTTGGACTTATATCTTTTAGTTCATGTTGTCACTTGCCGCAGACCTTCTTTTTCTTGTTAATTTTTTTTTATCACGCTTAGACTATTTTCTGACAATAATACTTACCCACCTCTGAAATTGTATATCTACCTTCGTTAGGACTTCATAGACTTTCCATCTCCAAACTCAAACTAGAGGTGCTTATGCATAACGTTCTTTTTCTACCAATTTCAACATCAAAAAATATTCAGCAACCATTTTCTTAGACAGATTTTCAGCAGTCCATCAAAAAGGAAGGTTTTATGTTACATTTTATTTTATAGGTACACAGAGCTCTTCATCAAGTTATCTTCAAGTTAATCAAGTTCCCGCACTAAAAACTTCTTTACCAAAAGTATCGGATCGTCCAATTTGTGGCGCCCCGTCAACAGGGATTGTCGTAAAAGGAGCTAAGCAAACGGAGAAGCAGCTATCGCCTTTATTATATTTCTGTGGCAATATTTTGTCGGCATCACGACGTATATTAACGAGTTCGTGTAACGCCCCGCCGAGTAAACAGATTGCTAATATATCTGCGGACAATCCACCGATGTATTGTCGGCGCGAGAGGGTTTTGAACGGAGTTAGAGGTCCCTAAGGATAGTAAGGTTTCTGAGAGTCTGATTAAATTTCTAATCTTTTGTTCTGCAATTTAGCTTAGGTAACTTATGCCTAGCCATAATATTATGAAGTCTTGAGTTTACACTTATGTTATAGAAAGACACGATGCAGATTTTGTAAATGCAGTCTGACTAAGGTCATTGTGGAAACAAGTCAAAGTCAACTCATGAAAACAGAAATTGTTCGTTTTCCACAAACCTCATGCCAAAATATTTGTCATCGACATCCGGAAGATACCGTATCCAGTCTGTATAGATAACTGGGGAAAATATATTACTGTATGCCCAAAGGGGAAGTGCGGCAATAAATTACCAATCAGGTGGTGTTACAATGGCGTGCACTCGCAGTCAGCCTAAACTTGGTTGAGTTTGAGCCAAGTTGTACTAGCTATGAAATATTCTGTTGGTTCCATTTATCCGCTCTTATGTAAAGTGCACTTACTTGCACAAATTTGAACCAGGGAGACCATTACAGAGACGTGCGGACGATTTCGTCCCGTTCAGCTGGAAAAGTGCTATAGAATCGTAATGGTGTTGCGAATAATGGCATTTGAATTTTGCTTGAGTAAACATGAAGTGGAGGAGATTTAATTCTGTTTGAACGGTTTAGCTGGCAAACGTGATGACAATGAGACGAATTGTGGATTAACGCTCATTGTGATGTAGATTTTGAACACGTGAACTGTGAGGAAGAAAATGGGGAACGCTATTTGATTTTATGAGGTCTTTGGATTCATAAAGATAAGGCTGTGAATCTGTGATAAGAAATTAATCGTCTGAATTTTTAAGGTAATTCATAATTCCTTGTTAAAATAGTTCCAGACTTTAAGAAACATAACAAGAACAAAAATAAACCTAGATGAATAAAAACAGATTCTTCTGAGAAAATTCACAGACCATATTCTTAAAGCACCTTGCAGTGTGATATTCGATTGGGCTTTTTTCACGAAGGTAGCAGTCTACTAAAAAGAAAGTATCAGCGATTATTAAAAAAAAGAATTTCCATAAAAATCAGTCGTTATGTGGAACATCAAATTGAATTCGGACTTCGCTCGAAAGTTAGGGTCAGTTCACACCGAGACGTGACGAGAAGCAACGCTACGCGCACTTTTTAAGTTAGTGATACAAAATATAACTTTATTAACTACTCAAAAAGAGACACATTTAATTGAGATAATTCGTAAATGCCTCGCGGCGTCGCGCTGTGCCTCGAGTTGCCTCGCGGCGTAACGCGACGAATCACGAAGCAGCGAGGCGTGGGACTGTTAGTGACTTCACGATGCGCCTCGCGACGATGTCTCTCGCGGCGCCGCGCTGCGCAGCGCGAAACCACTGGCAAAGCATCGTCGCGTCTCGTCACGTATCGGTGTGAACTGACCTTTACTTTCATAAAATTTTATATGAAAACTTCACATACAATGTGGACAAAAGAGAGCGTTAAGGATAATCTATGTGTCGTGCAATCAGAACTTTTCTTTTCATTACCTCTTTATACTGAAGCGAAATGCTGGGGAAATGAGGCAATTTTAGTTCTAAACGTTTCAAGTTTTATTTCAGAAATAAAAATATTGAATGTGATAGGTGCCATTACCAACCATTATTAAGTATCATTAACGCTGTTTATTTGCTTTGCATTGCTCCTAGATGCTGTTTTGTACAACGAAACACTGCCAAATCAATTTTACATGGAAAACATTATTTTTCAGTAGGCTGTAGGTTATCATATTTTCAATATAGAAAATTCCACATATAAAATTATATTTGCATACTAAAGTAAACTGAATAACCTCAATATTTGATTTGACTGTTATCGCCAAAGAAAGGTACGAAGACTTAAAAAGCATTTCAATTGTATTTGTAAAACAAGACGTCAGAGACAATTCCAATCTTGAAAAATACGCTGGAAAATCCTTTAGCAAATGCTTTAGCTTATTGAATCCATACGATGCGATCACTGCACTTATTATTTAGCTAACGTCGCCAAATGGACACGTCGATATAAAAGGTTTTCCGAATATATTTGAGGGATTTTACGCATTCACGCATAATCTGACTTGTAACGCAATAAAATATCCATTAATTTTGAAGATGGCCATTTTCCGGTGGGCTGAGCACAAGACGTTAGATTCCGAGGGCAACTTTTCACTTGGAAAGGTAAATTTCGCGTCTTCATCTTACTTTCGTTTAAGTTATTTTACCTTGAGAAAAATTGGATAGAAGTCAACTTCTGAAGAAAGTCGTTTTATTATTGTTGCGTCAATGTCTGAAATAAGGCAGAGAAGTTGTGTTAATTTATATATATGTTATCAGCTTACACCAGTGAAACTGAAACATTATGAAAATGTAATTTGTTATGTAAACAAAAAATACAACCTTTTTCCTTAATCAAAAGGGGTGTCAAGAAAAACGAATTCACACTCAATTCTACGACGCAATTTTTATTCCACATACATTATGGGCGAAATAACGAGCAGAATGTAAATAAAGCTGTATAAGTTATTACAATGTTATGTTCTAAATGATATATAGAAGGAAACACTTAAGAAGAGTACTTTTGCAGAAAACTAATATCAGTGTTTGCCAAGCAGTTCGCATTTGGAGAATTGGGGTGACAGCATAGACAATTTAACTAATAGAGCAGACAGAAAATATTTTTTGGAATAGGATTAGCTTATATCCAAATATTGCTGCGTCGTGATAAAAAAGAAAGATGAAAAAGTTGACAGAGCATAAGGGCATAAAATGTCTGGCTACTAAACTGAAAAGGACATGACATAACTATAGTGAATGAAGACGTAGCTATGTCTACAGTTATTATTGCAACAGTAAAGGTTTTTGAAGAATTAGGTCAGGGATAGTAGGTATTTTCACCCGAGGTACCACTAAAAGTATAAATACATTGGTGCCGATTCTCTTGTCACAAATGTCTCTAAACTAGACTAAAAATCACAAAAATTTAGGTTATTCCTGTCAAACGACGATTTCCCGAACTATATTTTATCGTTCTCAACGAAGAACTATATTTTAGTTTGACAGCACTAAGATGGCACTGAGTTATTAAGTTAGTGATTATGGTAATTTTGCTATTCTGAATTTGACGTTTTTCACCAAAAATTTTGATTGTCTAACAAAATCTGACTATTTTTAATCGCGATTAAAAAGGTGTGGAATAAAATTTGTTGTAATGAACTTTTTTTCAATTCACACCAACACCTCGACTTCAGGTGTAAAAACAGTACCTACTGTATCTTTTTTTGAAAAATGAAATAATGGTGTGTCCTATCGCAAAAATAATGAAAATTTCGACCCCCTTTATAAAATCCTTAAACCCCTAAAACTCAACATGTAGTTAATAATTTTTCATATTTTCCATTCAAAAAGTGAAAAAATCCATATACAACACGTCGAGGCTGCCACAAGTGCAGGCCTCCGGCTCTAAAAAAAATTCTCGGGGTAGGGCAAACAAGTACCACGTGGAGTCGTGATTGTCAAATTCGATTTTAGTTGTGTCAAAAAAATTTTTTTTGCAGAATAGCTTTAAGATTTTCGTAGCCAAAAAAAAGTAAGAAATTTTAGTCATAGTTTAGTTAGTTTAGCCCGGTGTACAAGAGGATCGGCACCGATGTGTTTTGATCAGTTACTAGTTTCAAACCAGTGCTGATCATGTGGATTCAACAGGTAACATGCAAACGAAACTAAACATTGTACTGAAAGTATACATTCCTAATCTTACAACACAAATTCAAAGATTAGGCACATTACAAACATACAAACATTCAGACATGGTAACATCTAACACGATTGAAATCAATCCACCCCACACTCAATCTAATCCACCAAGAGATTATAAAATCGAAATTCAAAATCACAGCGCGTCTATCGTTAGTGACTCCTACAAGGTTCACACAATACCCGTTTATCGGGACCTCGCAACGTTATTAAATAAACAGGCAACTCGTACGAGTCAGTATCACTATCTGCGGACGAAGCAGTAGGAGCGTCGCCGTCGGTAAATTATTGAAATCCAAGTCGATCGCTCCTGCAGATGTTGCAAGGATTTCGGCGCTTTGTCGTCGAGTAATATAATTATTGGAGTTGTTGATATTATATTTTGGGTTGATTGTATTGATTGATAGGTATTCAAGGGTATGCCAGTTGGTGTTGTTACAGCTGTCAGTATTATTCGCAATTGAGGGTTTAATCTATCGATGTCTTTGAAAGATTTTGCACCCTGTCAGTTGGGGTTTGGGTATGCTTGGAAACATGCTGGTCCTGCTCCATAGGATAATTTAGAATCTAGACAAAATCCAACTGGTTGCTAATTCAATTGTATAATTTATATATATATATATATATTTTACATTTATATTACATTGATTTTACATTATTTTTTTCATTACTTCCTCACACACTGAGTAATTAATTGTAAAATTTTAGGAAAAACATCTACATTTACAATGTTTTGTAAATATGTGAGCACCATGTACATATCACATAATTAATTGATCTGTGGTTGCTTCATTTTTAATTATTTTTACCTATTGTGGTAAAGTAATTTTATTCTAGGTGCATCGTCTTCACATTTAATTATATAAGTAATGTACCTTATACAAAATATTGAAAAACATTTTAAAAGAGTAACTGTGGAGTTTCCTGCCCATTCTTCTCCATGCGAAACTACCTTTTGGAAGTATAAGTTTCTTTTTTTAATGTTGACGTTCAAAAGTACCTCATAAGGGCCTATTTGAAATAAATGATTTGAATTTTTTTGACTTTGTGCTTAGAGATGCAATTGATTTCATTTCAAAGATAAAAGTAAATTCATGTAATTAGATGTAATGTCACGTTTCAAAACTCTTAAGCCTGATTTTCGTAAATAAAAATAATAATGAGCTGTGTCAGTTCTTACAGCAGATAAGTCGTCTGACACAGCTAGATTGAGGATTCTCAAGTTATGTGAAATGCACAGTCGACGAGGATGAAACCGGGTTTTTCAAAGAGACGAACCCGGAACGATTCAATCTTTAGCTTCATTTAAACGGAAGGCAGAGCATTGAACTATGAGGAAATGCCTCAATAGTGGCAAATGAGGCACGCTCACCGCTTGCAGTTTTAAGAAAATTTCTTTAAAGAAGCTTTAATTCAACGTCTTTAGAAAATGCACCCGGATTTACTTTTAATGAGTTTCGAGAGTGCAACTTGGGGTTTACTTTCCGAATGAATAGCGGATCTAGGGAATCTATTTGAAATCTTTATTTATTAATTTTATCTTATGTAAGGGTATTTTTGTGCTGTTGCATAACTCCGAAGAATTCTGCTTGATTTTTGTATATAGGTAGAATCTGTTTTTGAACGTACATCCTGGTACCACCCATATGATGCTACTAGTATAGCAAATTCAATTTGGCCAGAATCACAAATGCCATAAGATGTTGTTGTGCACGACAATAGGGATGACGCCCGGGTAAAAAAGTCAGATAGTAAAAAATATTAGCCACATATTTTTTGCTTTATCATATATGAATAAAAAATTGCTTAGATAAACCGCATTAAACTTGGGGAGTGGGGGTCTGCTATGTCACGTGACGTCGTGCCACATTATTTTAACTCAATGTATCGCCGTTATCTTTTGATTACGTAAAAAAACAAAAAATACGTGTCCAATATTTTTTAATAATATACCTGATGGGCAAAAAATAATTTAGTCTTCACCCTATTTCAAGATTGATTGACAGGAGTCATCACGCTTGACGTAGGAATACGTAGTAGCAAGAATGCTCTCATAAATCTTAGTATAGCCTCGGCTTACATGGTGCCGTAGTGGAAAGAGTTTCAGTATAACTTGCATTACTTACTTTTACGACTTGAGTAAATGTTGGAAAATAAGCTGTGTTATTTATGATCGCATTAAAAATGAATCTTCATGTATCCAACTGTTTGTTCGCAACGTACTCATTTTTTAGGGATTTGTTAAAGCTTTGTGTGGCGTATGTCAGTAAATCATATTTAAAAAGTTAGATGGAATGAGGTCTTTAAATAACAATAGACAAAACTATGTTATTTATTAATATAACAATGATATATTTAGAGTAGATAAGAGCCTCTTTATATTAATCCTATCTCATAAAAAAAGGCTTTTGGACAAAAAAAAAAAATCTGAGTAACATTATTTTATTTTAACATTTTTCCTCGAAAAGATCATCTTCCCATGTGTTCCTTAGAAGAAACTTATCTCAAAATCAGTCCAGTCAGTCATATTAGCCTATAAATGTCTTGAACTGAACATGAGCCGCCCACAAAGCGGCTATATCCGATACGGTCGGACGGTAAAACGGATCATACGGGAAATATCACGTGGCACTTGCAAATGTAGCGTAAATCTTACAATATCGATGCGCGGTCTCGATAACATTACTTTATATCACGCCTGTTTTCTCTGAAGGGATAGGAACAGTTGTAGGTTTAAATTAGCCAGTTTTATTTAAAAATATCATATGATAGGGGCGAGAGTATTACCCACAGATTAATACAGATGGGACACTCCGCAAAATCATAGAAATAAAAAAGCAACTCTTGCTACGTCACAATAAAGTGCAAATCAGGTCACAGCGCTCAATTCAATTCAATTCAAAATATTTTATTTCACATAAACCTATAAGGGCACTTATGAAACGTCAGAAGCTAGGTGCACGGTTCCAATTGGTCGTTTCCTATGGAGAAGAGCCGGCAAGAAACTCCATGGTTACTCTTTTAAAAATAAATGGTATTTATAATGCTTTCAAATTACGGAGTTAATAGGTATGAGAGGACAGTGTAGGCCTATCAACAAGTACCAGGTACTTTAGCTAGATAGAAAATGGTCGATAGATCTACAGCCTACAACGTTCTCACATTCACAAAATCTAAAAGAAAAGAATCTATATAAAAGCAAAATCAAATAATAAAAATAAAAAGCTATTTAGACCAAATGACATGATTGCCACTACAGCTGTATGTAACAATACTTATTTATTATAAAAAATAAAAATAAATATTTTAGGTATATAATGTCAAATAACGAAGAGATTATGTCAAGGTAGTAGGTATGCAAAAGAAAAAAGGTAAAATAAAATAAAATAATCATCTTAATTTGGGAGCCGTTAATAGAAATTTACATAGTTATGCCGTTAATGAGGTACCAGGGAAGCCACATGTGCAGAAGGAATTATTGCCAAACTTCCTTGTCTTCAACGTAGTCTTTAATCTTATAATATGCTTTTTTGATAAGGACACGTTTGATGTGGGTTTTGAACTTTCCATCGCTAATTACAGTTGTACTTACCTAGAAGTTGCATCTCTTTCTATCGCGTAACTCTTAGATCTTCTGACTACGTTACACTCACTAAATTGGCCCAACAAGTCGAGCCCGCCGCTTACTTGTAGATGAAGAACCTAAACTGCGGAATGTCCCATCTGTATTCTCTGGTGGTGTTACCATAAAACCAGGCACAAATTGAGACTCCTAGCAATTACTGAGAAAACTCCTGATGGAAAAATCCGTAGTAGCGAATCGTAGTAGCGTTTGCGACCACTACTAGACCAACGACAAGTCCCGATAATGCATCAATATTATTAGAAAATCTCCTCCATGTGAGACAAGTTCAATCAGCCAGAGGTTAAGCGTTGACGTCAATGTCAATTGAGCACCACCGGTGATGGATGAAACTCTCAGGGGTTGAGTTCAACCCTTCGAATTACTTAATACCCTCAAGAACGAACGCGGTTTTATTTTTTCTTGAAAGCTATTAGGGTTGGGTGAAGTTTTTTAAAGTTGCAATTCATTGATTTTTTGTATTTTTAGCAGATTTACTTTTACTTAAGTATTAATGTACAGAGGAATGCCTTATCATGTTTTATTATGTTTAATGTCATGTTTATAAGTAAATTCATAAACTTAAACGTCAAACAATTTATGACTAAGCATTCATAGTCGTAATAAAAGTGACAAAACTTTAAGCAACGTTTGTAAATAAACCCCTTATCAATCTTTATTTTTATTATTAATGTTTTGAGATGGTTCTGCTTAGAAAACCTGTTAAACAATAAATCTTATTACCTACCTTATTCTACTCACCTCCTCCTCCTCCTTCTCGTTTTCTCCTTATTTTTATTTCCACTTTATTTTAATTTTGTTTGTTTTTTATTTTTTTTATTTTTAGTGAGTGCTTGTCCCAATAAATACTTTTTCTTTCTTTCTTTATTTTACCTATTCTTGTTATTTTTTATTAGAAAGAAGATAATCCTTGAAATTAAGGATTGTCTTCCCAATACTGTAACCTTACCTGTTTCTAATCAGGTCGCAAGTGAACCAGTGACTCTATTAGCTAGTTATCTCGTTACCTGTCACAGCTCAATCTTCGTGTGTACACAATGCGATAATTGAGTTAGCGGAATTAACCCTACGCGACTGCAAGGTGACTTGTAGGAACCGCCGTAATGCGTCGTATGAGGGTTGTATCTATCTTACTCTCATTTGTCATCTGGCTTTTCATCTGGTAAATTTTAATGACAAAAAAAAAATTGATACGACTCACATGTTTTTCTTATTAAAACTCAGATGGATGCACAAGACTGAATGTTAGTCAACATAAAAATAACAATCTCAACACTCCTGAAAAATAAAACTAGAAAAATTCTACACGTCATGTCATTGTGATTTTCACGCAAGAAAACTCCAACGAAAAATCAAGAAATATTCTGCCAAAAAAGCAAAATGGCGCAGACAACAAAACAGTACAAATATAAAAACAATAAGCACACGACAAGCATATAAATACATTGTGTTAACTAACAGCTTGTTGGTATTTCAGACGATGTTCGTAAACGTGCCATCTGATCCCAGTCTGTGCGTCTATCGACCTTGTAGAAGCAGCCTTTAGTGTTGCTAGTGCTACCAATTTTTTATAGCGTATCATTGTGTTGCTTTTATTTTCTGACGTTTTAGCTTTGGGGAAATTTGATGTTACATTTTCATTTTATTCGCTCGATTAGTAGAATATTTCGTTTCTTCATGCTTTGTTTCACATACTTATATTAAAGTAATTATGATAATCACCATCTTTTTTTTTTTTTTTTTGGTTGGGAAATTATCAAATAACTTCTCCCGCTCTGGGTGGAGCGGGAGGGCGTGTCAGACTCTTACTGACTAAAACCCACCCGTGTTCCTTCCGTTGCCTTTACGTTGCCAGGGGCCACGGTATCCCTTTCGGACTTTCCCGCAACCCCGGCAGGCATCGGTCCTATCGGACCCCTTCCGTTGTGCTGACATCTCTTTGAGGCGCGCGTGGAACACAATGCGCCGTCGACCCGGGCCTGGTCCTTATCGGACGGCGAGCTACCCATTGCTCACCGTCCGCATGATAATCACCATCTGCAGCCGTTTCTTCTCCATTATGTAGGTAAGTTAGGGTCAGTTTCCTCAGAAATGTCTGTATTTCAATCAAAAATGATACGACTGACTTATTTTTAACTTCTTTGACAGATTGTTTTTTTACTAAGTATACCACACTCACACGCAAACCCCAACAGACCAGTACCCATACAAACACTCTTCACAATTAACCATTAAACCCACTCAATAAATATGTTACAATTAGAGTTATTATGCAATTATAAGTATTTCGTAAACGTGTCAATCCCACTAAAGAACACTGTCCCTCAAGATAAAGGATTAAGATATCTGTAATAGCCATACCTATCCCTTATTGAAACAACACTGATGTAATCTAGGCTAAGTTTTTGGTAAAATAATAAAAAATATCAGTAATGGTGATTAGTTTAATATTGACACAAATACATTTACGGTTCGCGAGATGCAACCGCAATATTACTAATTATATTTACGCCAAATATTTGCTCATTTGCATAGCAAGGAGGCCATTGATAATTGATTAATTACTAAACCAATGAAGCTTCATAAATAGAACACTTCCAATGGTTATTGATACAGCCTGTTTATATATAAAAGTAACAGAAACCATCTTTACGAATAGCACTTTCGTAAAAACAAACGTTAAGCTGAACAACCTTACCCCAAGTTCCAAAATTAATGCACTCCACCACACACAGTCGCTGAATTGTAAGTCAGAGAAAGCCAACACTATGCCATTCTTATTCCACCATCGTCCTCAAACTAGCGTCGGCAAGTTAATATTGGCTGAACCTTGTCTCGTTTCTACCCTGCGCCACCCCTGACGCTGCATGTGAGGATACGTTTGTTGTATCTTACAAACGGCAGCTGAATGGTTAAAATCAATGGGAGTAGGATAGGCACAATTTATGCCGTTGTTCACTGGAGACAATATGGTCTGCGTGACTGTCCTATTGTGTACGAATCTTCCATGAATGTAAGTGGAGTCATGTGGTACTTAATATTTATCGGAAAATATAAAAATAATCATCGATTTCGTATACCGAAAAAAACGCAAATTTATTTTGGCTTTTCCAGCAGCTGTACCCACGTTTTGTATCTGCAACTTCAGATATAATTTTTCCTTGCCAAAAAAAAGTTCAGAGCAAGGATGAGACCGGTCTTTAGCAATTTCCAGTCAAAGAAAACTTTTTATACCATCGTCTCGGCTAAAAGTTCGTAAGACCGTTCGCCATTAGAGACTACCCAACCATGTGCGTTACAGGAAAAACTTGCTCGCTAATGCCTAAGTTTCTGAAAAGCTTCAAATACAATTTCGGGCCGCTCTTTAATGCTCGCTTAGTATGGCATTATCTTTACAATTTTAGTTTTCCAGCAGGCGAAAGTAAAATCCCCTTTATGTCCGCCTTGTTCCGAGAGCCTCGTTAAAAATTTTGAGAGGATTCTCATTTGACAAATGTTGTCATAAAATGTTTAGTAGTCTAGACTTTATTACTTGTTACTGAACTGACGGAATGATACCCTTCAGCCCCTTTTACTTAAGGCGCTCCTACCTACCATCTAATTATAAATTGAAGACTTTTTAATGTTGGCATACGCAATATACGCGTTTTGACATGGAGTTCCACCAACCCGTATAACCTATTACCTTATGCTGGAATAGGAAAAACAGTTAATTTTACAAAAGTTATGCAGAAATAATGAAGTAAATACTATGTAAGCGAATATTACGTTTCACAACGAGAAAGTGGGAGTTCTCAGAGAAAGCCAAGCTCAACTATCTTAATTGTCTTAATACCGCTGCACTCTCATGTGGCAAAGTCAGGAAACTACAATCTAAAGAGGTAAAACTGTAACTTGGATGATGAAACCAAGAAAGCAGTAGCAAAACTGTATATGAATAGTCTTAGTTAGTCGTTAGACTTTCTGAAGATGGGAATTTTGGAGAATTCAAATCATAAGTTTGCTATTGCTGGTAGGCTTCAGTTCGAAAGTGAATTTCATGGCATGTTATGGTATTAAGAAGATTGATATAGCAATCTTCATACACGATAAGAAGTTCATAAAGAGTGCGTCTCCACTCAAAGCTATCAGTCAACATGTTACTAAACTTAGCACGAAGAGTATTTCAAGTAACTTGTCTTTGATTTCGTTGTCCATGCCCCGGGGCTTGATTGGAATTGAGGGTAACTTTATCTGACAATCTGACAATATTGGAAAGATAAATATTTACGAAAAATTACAATTGATTCTGACAGTATCTTATTATTTGAATTGGGACAGGTTAGAAGTAATTTAAGGTGTGATCAAGTTAAGGAATTTTGTGAATGTTTTTCATAATAAGGGAAAATCAGATAAATAGGACAAAAAGAACATGAAAACTGATAGGCAGGATAAATATAATACAGTAATTTGTAATTCAACCCGTTATCCGACCGAATAGAACGTTAGGGCAATGAAATCTATTTCAAATCACCTGTATTTAAGTCCCTATTTAAGCGATCTTTATTTCAACCTGCGGTGAAGGACCCAGTAATGTACATTCCTATCTCATTTAAATAAGTATAGGGAAAATCGTAATCGAACCCTTAAACTGGATTTATGAAGCAAATATATAAAATGGGGTAGCACAATTTAATACGGGAAGTTTACCTAAATCGTCGTTGTTGAGTAAATCGAAATTGCTTCTCTTGCCGAATGTAATTGCTTTCCTTCAATGTAGCAATCCAATTATTTTTCTAAACCCTGAAAAGATTTACCCGAGTAATATCGACCAAAGTTTCCCTTCTTATCGGAAAACGATATTGGATGTATGTAGCTTGGCCAACCATGGCTCTAGAGTAGTAGGGGTTTAACAATCGCTGTACAATACTAGAAAATTATTGTTGCTTATTAAATAGGTACATAAAACCCTTTCGCCGAGGAACGTACGAAAACTCCTGCAAAATATAGACTTTTGTCACGTGAGACGTCTTTGCTAACATTTTGGTTGGAGCTGTGAGCAACGGAAACGTTGGCGTGAAAATATTTTCCGCAGTCGCTATAAAATATCATTGCCGTCCCCGAGTACTGGGAGTTATAATTACATTTTTTACGGTCCAACTCTTTGCATTGTGAGCGATATGATCGTCAGAAACGTCGCCAGCAAGCTTGACCTACTTCAGGCTTGTTAGCACTTCCAGGTAAATGAAAAACTTATTGGTTTTCATTGTCGGAATAAACTTTTTTTGGAACGTGATCAGTATTCTAGGCGGACGCGAATTGTAACTTTGACTACAAACTTCAGTAGATTCGGAACGCTTGTTTCCCCAATTCGGTGTGGCTAATTTGAATAGGACCCGTGGACTGCGTCAAAGTTTAATCTTCCTCCTAATATTGATCCAGAAGAGGTGAAGTTTTTACATTTCTAACGAACCATGAAAGCGTTTGGGGAGCAATGAATCAGCCCCTCTCTAAGCGATGACTAGTTGCTGAACAATGACAAAGCAATTTAACTTGAAACTAATCAAAGTCGAATGTAATAAATGTACGATTGGCTAACGTAATAACGCCTTCGTATAATTAACAAATAAATGTTGTTTCGAGTTGTAACTGTTAAAGTTTAATTTCCAGAGTTGTAAGTAAACTTGTTTTCTTTGTGGTTTGGTAACAAATAATTAGGCAAGTTTTAAGTACGCTACGAAATCGTAAACAATGAATTTTAGATTCTATATTATTTCAATGAGAATTTAAAATTTAATTTTAACCGATTTCGTTAAGGCTGTTGATGAGCAAATAAGAATAAATCGTCCAGGCACATAAAATAGCTAAAAGTATATTTACGAAGTTCACTATGTCGGTTTTATAGCTAGGTATCTGGAACTTTTGGCGACAAAACGAAAAAGTGTCACGACTAGAAGAAAAATGTGTTTGAACAATTCGGTGTTGCTACACTATGTACATAGTGGATGAAATTCACGGAACTTGGGAAATAAAGGAGCTGCTTGCGAGACAAAGGTGGAGCTTATTGCAAATTCCTACGCTCACCTTGCGTTGCTATTAAACCACCTTTGCGATACTGCAATATAATGTTTGTAAATCTCTTCAGTACCGACACGTTCGAGGGGCACGTTCGTTTTGTCTAATCAATCTCCTTTGTCGTGTGTAGTCGTTGCCTTGTTTATGTTATTATTTTATGAAAGTGGCCAGAGGCAAGAAAATAATACTAAGTATTTTTTTATTTTTTTTATTCTTTCTTTTGTCATCTTATTCTGTAAAACATTTTGAGGATAGACAATTCATACAAGTTTCCGGTATGAAACCACAATTCGTTATTATTACCTATTACCTACATAAAATGACGTAGTGATCTATAGGTGTAGGTATCATTAATGAAGCCGTCATGTTGATACTCGCGACAACATGGAACATAATTATAGCATTCAGTAATAGGCAGGTTTATACTCAAATATCTCGGTACCTACATAATTATTATATCTATTAATTAAGCCTTAATTAATATCAGAACATAATTCAAAATACCTGCTGAAACAATACAGCTCGAATACGCACATATTGGTTCTACAGGTAATACGTCAGTCAGTAATATTCCTGAAAAGCCTTTCATGTGAGCTTTAAATGAAAAATAAACTGCCTCTAAACCTTTTCATCATGGGCCAGTCAAAGTTAACGTCACTGGGCCCGCACGAAGCGCCATTTCGTGCCATAAAAAATATTCATACGAAGTATGGAAAAATTCCTACAATCAGTGAAAGCGGCCCCCTGAGGCATATTGTGGTACAGAGTTTTCATTAAACATAGAGCTCGGTTTTTGTCCAAAAAAATGCCTACACAGCCCGAGGCGCCTCCCCCGCATATAAGGAATGTTGTCTCTGGGAAATTAGTTCATAAAATTTCGCCCAACTCACAAAATGTACGAAAGTAAGCTACTCTTTTCTACAATCTATGATTATGTTTTCTCTTGTTTTGTTTATCTCGACGTAAAAAATAAATTAGAAAATATTCTGGCTCTGTGACATTTTCGTCCTTTTTGTGTTGAAAATGAAGAATTTTATTTAAGGAGCCGGCCGTTGGTGTTACACGCACTTATATTTCCCGCGGGAAACTTAAATGTTCTGTAATGTGTTCATTTATTTATATTTTTTTGTTTTCTATTCATTGTGGGTAGCCTTTTGGAGAATTGTCTATAAGTTAAAATGTAAGAAATTCTTTTTTATAATATTTCGAGAACAAAGGTCTAAAGAAGTCTAGACATTTCCATTAAATCACAAAAACCAAAACAACCAGCTTGGAAATAACAAAAACATTGTTAACAACGCTCCGTCGCCTTTTTATTACATTTCAATAACTGTGTAACACGTTATTTGAACAGGGGCAACTATGGACAATATAGGGCGGTATTACGTACAAATAACAGGGGACACTTACGAAAATTGCTTATACAGAAAACTAATATCAGTGTTTGCCAGCCGTTCGTATGTTATGATGTAAGTTAAAAGTAAATGGGGGAATTGGACCCCCACTGATTCTGTTACAGTATTTCGGAACGTTACGTACGAGTTTCGTGCCAATTTTGGGTTAGTCCAATATTGGTTCAAAGTTTCTAAACCGTATTTGAATTTCGATTTTGCTGTTAGAGAAAAATGTTGATGCTAGGTGGTGTCTGTTTAAAGTATTTGTTAAAACATTTATAAGCTATCAGGTACACTTATGTTAATAAAATTAAATTGTTGTTTTATATATTAACGACGAATGATCTGTACAAGCAAAGCCACCAAACCTGTATTAACAGCCTAATAAGTCGCTTTTAAATCAAACCACAGAGCCATCGAACCAAAAAAACTTTTCGTTAAACCATAAATTAATTTAAAAAATACTAGGTATGTAGGTACGAGGCTTTTAGTTTTAAAACATGTGTTCATAAATCCGATACACGTGTGTTTTCCAATTAAGTATATCCAGAGCCTGTTGGAGCTCCCAGATCGAATCGCCGTAATCTTTTTATGAAAAACCTTTCACAATTTTTCAATCACTAGAAAACAAAAAAGTAAAATCAGTCTATCGAATAAAATAGTTTTTATATTTATTTTTTTATTTCGTGTTTTCAGAACCTTAATTACATTTTGTGTAAAGTAATTTTGATGCGAATTTGTGAAAACGTTGAAAAAATGGACTGGGTTGCTACATTTTTTCAATGTTTTCGTCGATTCTTTTGTTTTTACCAACCACAAGTTGTAGGTGTGTACAGTTTTTTAATTAGAACCATAAATACAAAGGATGCAGCTTCAAAAGGAATTATGGAAGGAGTTTGTTACTTAAAGTTCATCAGTTTGTTGGTAAACTTGCTCAGATACTGTTTGTCCGCTGTTCGCTTACCTACGGCATTGGGAAACATTTACATGACGAGGGTTTCTCGCCGGGCGAGAAACCGTCTTGTTGGCGAGACTCGTCCGGCGAATGCAGCGCACATTTAGAAATTAAAACTCTCCTATCACGAGGCGCGTCAGGCGTTTTTCTCAAGCTGTTATTCGAAAACCGAAAAACACTTCCAATTTGATTTGAAAGGCGACACGATTGTCGCTTTCAACTTGCGAGTATTGTATGGCTGTTTACACGAGTCAACTTTTACTTTCGCTAATCATCTCTTGGAGGCGAGTAACTCTCCTAGTGTAAAGGAGCTTTTATGAGGATATTAATTTAGTTCGCTTTAATTACTCAGCTCTTTGTCTACGTGTAAACATTTACATGTCAAACGCCCACTTGTGAATATCGGCTTCTGCAACAGATGACTTCGACGGTAAATTTATTATGCCATAGGTAATTAACGTGTTTGGTGATGAATATGATAGAACAAGTAGTTCTTAAAGTTAGACTGCCGCGTTGGTCGCAAGCGCTGCCGCTGAGCATGAGGTCCTGAGTTTGATTCCCGGAGTGGGCAAAGTGTGTCCGGTTGATGGCGATAGGCTCGCCCCCTACCACATGGGATTTAAACATAACTGGCGCAATTTGGGTATACTAAGGTATACTTCTGCCTAACTCTTCGGGGAATGCAGGCGTGATGTTGTTATTATAAGTACTGTATAGATGATATCCTGTAATTTTTGTACGTTTCGCGCTTCTTATAATGCTCACATTGAATACAGTTGGCCTAATAGAAAAACGGCCTTAACTACAATAGCCACATCTGTTAAACGAATTATTTACTGCAGTAAGCAAAAGGGATCTTAAAGGACACCCATCAAAAATGAGGAAGTAGACCTACATTCCTATAAGTCCCGAAATACCAAAAACCGAATTCCTATTTTTGTTACCGAAGTATAAAAATATCATGTGGTAAATATTTGTTCAATGTTCTCAAAACGCGATCTGAAATAATATGTCGTGTATAAATAATGAGAACGTACCAAAATAATCTCGAATCAGGCTCAATGTCTTTAATATTTTCCATCACAATGTTGGATTTTCGGCAATATCAAATTCTAATATCAAGCTGCTTGCCACATGTCGACATGGTATCAATAAAATCCATTCCAATAAAGTTTCTTTTGTGTCGGTGTTAAGCCTCGTCCATATTGGCGCACAAATTGCGATTCGTGTCCCAAAGCTCGTAACTGCCTTTTCTGTACAATAAACGCCTACTGTTGAACGTAGTACGTATAGAAAGCTGCAACTAACGGTACATTGAAGCCATTTATTTCTTGTAAAATATATTTTTGATTAAATTTACTAAGTCCGAGGGCTCTTGGCCTCTTTAATGAAATATCAAAACGGCTATTTGACACTTCCCGTGACCCAAGGGCTGGTTTTTACCTTGGGCAGAGGCTATGCATTGCCATACAACGTGGCACTGCGTGCCAGTGTCAGTCTCTTGGGTACATTACCAGTCGACAGCGATGCGGATGAATTTTTCGATGCTATATTTTAGTTTTTCAATAGTTTTAGTTAAGTTTGTATATAATTTTGCTATTTTTATGTACAGGTATATAAAATAATTTAAGTACATTTTAAACCATCTCGAGTTGGCGCAAACTAACGGATATTCCCCTATTGATCCTGTTTCCAAAAAAAGTAAGCCATTCAGCCCAGTTTTGAGCGGGTGGAGTGACTGACGGGCTGATTTACGTTGGATATAGTCTCTCATGAAAGCACTTTTATTGCCTCAAAACTACATAAAATTTGCCCCAATGTGAGCAATGCTTTACAATCATTTATTCATCGCAGTCATTGTTCGCAAAAGCAGTTAAAAAACTTGAAAGTTATTCGCTTTCCCATAACAACTGAAGATTACATAAAAAATTAAGGACAACATCGCCAGGCTTGCTATTCCCCTAACTAAAATTAAACATTTACACGGTTAACAGTGATGTCCATACTTTTTAGAAGTGGTTCAATTTATCGAGAGCACGCATTTTTTTCGTTTTAAAACTTACTAGATACATATCAAAGAAATAATATTGAATATCATAACAAGGATTGTTTTGCTTACCGATCCCCGGGCGAAGCGTAATTTGTTGAAGTTCTTTTGGGGTGGAACATAAATGTTATACAGCAAATGATCCCAGATTTGTATTTTAGAAATAATAGAAGTCGATACCGGTTGATGTATCGAAATAGATGTGATTTTCTTTTAATTTATTGAGTTTAGTATCCAAAATAATGATGTTATAGTTCAACATTTTGGTAAACGTGTTGGTGTTGATACCGTTGATTCCGTTGATGTTAAAAACGATGCCAAATCCCAACCCTAAAATGCAAATGAGGGAGGATACAATACAAACTGAACGTATCACTAATTTCATTCCCCAACTCCGTATAAATATGTATGAACAAACAAGTAATGTAATTTCAAAGATTCTGTAAGCTAGTATTTACGTACTTAAACTGAATTATCGTACACAATGTGGAACTGGGTAGAAGTCAACACGTAGCAAATGTTCTGAATTTGTTGTACCTCCTTGTTGCACCAAGCAGCGATGCTTTTGCCAGAAAAGGATGGGTAATAACAATCTTAAACTTGGAAGTTGACTTTAGTAAAATATTCAGGGCGCTTCACACCACCTCTTATTATTATAAAACAGAGGTGCTTTAATCCGACAAAATGGAGATTTGTTGCTCACGGCACTTCTCAGTTACTTCTCTCTTTATGTTAGTTCCTCTAGAAAAAATCTTTTCCCTAGCAAAATAGGACCAAACTTTCTCATAAAAAAAGTACCTACAGTTGTTTCCTTCATCTTTAATTTCCATTCTGATTCCTCTGTAAGTTGAAGTCAAATGGAATATTAATCTACAAGACTTTTTCAAACAAATAAGTTTATGAATATTGTGTCTTAACTTATTAGTCGAGTCTTGCTGAATGAAAGCTGTTGTTTCTAATAAACTGGGAATTTCAATAAGTTTCTTTAATTTCACAAATGGTGTCCTGTCAAGTCCTGTTATTAGGAGAGAATTAATAAAAAGAAATGTCGTTGTCGTTGTTACGCTAAAAGAAAATTTGAATGAAAATTGATTGATTTATTCCTATTACTTACTAGAGGTAATAAAAACGTAAGTGAAGAGTGATTATTCCGGATCACTTGTTTCAAATGCCTACCAACCAGAGTGCCAACACAAAACATGCATCTTGGAAAAGAAGAAAGAAGAAGTGTTTGATATTTTTTTAAATAAAATGACAGTTTTTGTTGTGACAGCAGTGATCTGCTAACAAAACCGTATCTTTAAAAAAGACGTTTGTTTCGTAATTCTGATACCTATCATTGTAATCACGGAAGTCACTACAGCCTCCATAAGTAAATGCGTTTGCTAAGCCAAGGGCTCGTTCACGATTGATGAACGATTCGTGTTTTTTGACGAATCGACTTTTTTCACGATTTGTTTTTTTTTTTCGTCCCGAGTTCACACGCATCACGAATCGTGAAAAATTACGGACACGTTTTAAATCACGTATCGTCTTTTAAAAATCACGTTCGTTAAAAAAACGTGATTTTTTGTGACGGATTCGCTGAAGCCTTCGTCCAAGACTGAACTCTGAATCACGAATCAAGTGAGAACATCTATTTGGATATTTTGACGAATCGCGACAAAACTCGTTCCCGTATGCAATTTGAACGTGCATCCTTCATGACTTATCGTTTTTTTTGACAATTCGTCAATGACAGGTCCAAGGACATTAGTTAGGAGATGATGTTCTAAACTTTCTGTCAGTGATGCATGCGAAGTTGTATTCAATCGAAACACTTTTGTGTTCTCTAAGAGTACGTACAAACTTGTGCAACATGCAATATAATTAGTGAAGTAATGTAACAACATCACTGATTTGGTCTGTTAACCGGTACTGAGCCGTTCAACCAATCGAATGCAAAAGTAATTGCACTGTCACTCGAATTCGACGTTGCGTTACGCCATTAGTTACATTGCATGTTGCAAACGGTTATTCGCAAGATAAATTATCTTGTCGAACCCACAAATACAATTCTCGTATGCATGAGTCTCCTATGAACGGTAATTTTATTTTATTTCAACGTATTCTATTTTTATTCTCTCGTTCTGAACCAAGTTTTATAATGGAGTGTATTTGAGTGAATGGATTGTTAAAAAACGGTGAAGGAAAGTTTAATCTTGGACAGAAGGCAATAAAATAAGGGCGGGAATTTTGTGAGAAGTCGGCGCCAAGCCTGCCAGTTGCAGACAGCCATCGATAGGGTTCCGAATGTAATGTCACCTGCATAGAGTGGAGAATACCTGCATAGAAAATACATGCCCCCAGGCATGTATTTTTTAGGTATTCTCCACTGGAAGATAATTTTGATAACGTCGTACGTTTTACCGATTTTGAAAGATTTTGTGTTTTGTGCCAATGTTTGGCAATGAACTATCATGATTTACCATTATGATTGTGAGGATCAACCTTAAATGGGCACGCCACTATTGCGGCGATAAGTCCCCTCTTTGAGGAGTGGCTAGAGAGGCGCCACGGCGTCCTCACCTTCCGCCTAACGCAGGTCCTCACCGGACACGGCTGTTTCGGGAGGTTCCTGTTCCGTATCAGGCGGGAGGAAACGCCCGGGTGTCATCACTGCGTGGATCGCCCGGAGGACACGGTTGAGCATACGGTGGAGGTCTGTCCGGCTTGGGCAGATCATCGCCGTGTCCTCGTGGAGGCGATCGGCGGCGGGGATCTCTCGCGTCCGGCCCTAGTCCAGGCCATGGTACGGAGCGAGAGGGCATGGGAGGCCGTCACCTCCTTCTGCGAAGCAGTAATGCTCGCGAAGGAGGAGGCAGAACGCGTGAGGGAGAGGCAAATTTCGCGCCCTCATGCCCCTAGCCGCCGCAGGAGACGCCCTGGGCGTCGGGAATCGCAGGCCGATTCCCGGCCACCGTAGGCGCGGGCTTGCGGACGGTGAGCAATGGGTAGCTCGCCGTCCGATAAGGACCAGGCCCGGGTCGACGGCGCGTTGTGTTCCACGCGCGCCTCAAAGAGATGTCAGCACAACGGAAGGGGTCCGATAGGACCGATGCCTGCCGGGGTTGCGGGAAAGTCCGAAAGGGATACCGTGGCCCCTGGCAACGTAAAGGCAACGGAAGGAACACGGGTGGGTTTTAGTCAGTAAGAGTCTGACACGCCCTCCCGCTCCACCCAGAGCGGGACAAGTTATTTGATAATTTCCCACCCAAAAAAAAAAAAAAAAAAAGGATCAACCTTAAATCTTAAACGCTAAAATCTCGAAATAATAAAAAGTTTGGCACAATTGCAAATGATTTAAACTCTTAAATGATTCATTGCCTAACGTTAAACCTAATAAAATATGTGTCTTAAAAAATACGACACCGGAAATCCTTACCTGGGAAGCAAGAGCAGTTTCAGATATTCCACAAAATTCAAAAAAAAGTTATGTTGGTATTATCAGCTCTAGATCAATATAACACAAACCGTTTCTCTCTGTCATAAATTTGAATAGAATCGATTGGTGTCTGCGCCTCCGGGAAAGTTAGATTTCCCTCAGGACTCCCACGACACCTGACCAAACGTAAAATATATTCTCAATTTTTTCCCACTCCCGAAATGATGGATTAGGACTATATACGCGATGTTTCATGCTTTAGAAGGCAGGTTTATGTTGAAATATGATAATACGGTTCAGTTTCGAGAACGATTACTTTGCGCAGACTTCTGTTGGTATGACATGCGATAGATTTTTCTTTATTTGAAATATTATAATATATACCTACTAGATAAAAAAGAGTTAACAAGAATACGCGTAACTACGTAGTTTTACAGGACTTAATAAAACTGGACTTTATAATAGAAAATATTGTCGAGGACTCCGGCACTATACAGAATAATTTTATTTATATGTTTATTTAAATCAGAAACAGTGACCCATATTTATGTTAGTATACCTACTTAAAAATTACTTTAGTAATAAAAGTTAAAATACATGCCACAATAATACTATTATAACTAAAATAAATAACTATATAGAAATAGGTACATAAAATCAAATTGTAAACTAAATTAATATTTAAAAAAAAATGGACGTGATTTTTAACGCACTCTCCATAGTCTTAAAAAACAAATAAAACCCGAGAAAAGTAAATACAAAACCACAGAAAAACCAAAGCAAACCATAAGTACTTACTGATTTTCTTGGAAGACTTCAAAACAACCCCTGTCTAAGGCATTTCAAATGTCTAAAAATATACTTTTTATAAAGCTAGTAATTTAACAAGGTAAAGCGGAACTCTTTTAATCGTATTTTTATATTTCTACTTGAAGTTTACTGCCTTCAAGCTAGGATCTTTGTTCAACCCCGCCATGTTGGGGAGGAATTCCTAAAGAAGTTGTTTCTTATGAAATGTAATGTTTCTTGTAGCTAACTTTTACGGGAGGAAAAAAATTGTTTGAACTTTAAATATTCATGTTGTTCTTTTAAAAGTTAACGTGCGTATTTTGTTTAAAATACAAAAGTTTATTGAAGTGGAACTGTGTACCTACTTGTATTAATTAATTAAAATAGGAATGATGCCTGGGTCAAAAAAATGAAATTCTATTTAGTCCGTCAGTTAGATAATAAAAAAAATATTAGACCCGTATTTTTTGCTTTATCATATTAATAAAAAAATACAGATAAAAACGCATTAATGTTGGGGAGTGGGGGTTGATACGTCACAAGTAAGTAGGAGTATAAAATCCACATACTATACTCGTGACGTCATGGCATATTTTAACTCAATATATCGCCGTAATCTTTTGATAACGTAAAAAAAGAAAAAATACTTGTACTTAATTTTTTTTATAATCTACAAGACGGACAAAAAAACTTTTTTTACTCAATATCCCTATTCTAGAATTCGCCAATTTACTTACTGTAAATTATACCAGCAAGTCAACCTGCACCCTAATTACGTAATACACGTTCAATCAAAATTGGTTTCGATTTGAAACAGATTTCTAATCCATTGCTTCGCAAGTTCGAAAAAAGAATCTGCTCAACAACGTAAATAACGCAATGAACGTTGTAGAACTGTCAAAATGAAACAAATTTGACTGAATTGGTTACGAAAATAAGTTACGTAATTGGGTAGCTGTTTCGTGATTGTTAAAATTATCAGGTTAAGTTACGCTTGCCGAGGTTGGTCCGTGGATGGGTGACCATCTTTACATACCGAGATTCCTCCGTGCCTCGGAAAGCACGTTAAGCCGTTGGTCCCCGCTGTCATTCGTGGATCTTTGACAGACGTTACGGGTTGTCAGGAGCGCGAAAGTCTAACCACCTGTCTTACCAAGGGGTATCGTTCCCAGTAACTGGGTTGTGGAAGTCAGATAGGCAGTCGCTCCATGTAAAATACTGTATTCAGCTGCATCCGGTTAGACTGGAAGCCTACCCCAAATTAGTTGGGAAAAGGTTAGGCAGATTGATTGACAATTTAATAATTAAATAGTGTTTGTGTCAATTCAAACTGTTATATTTTCATGGTTCAATAACAATGTAAATCCTACAAAACGTTTAACCACTATTTCTTGTTACACAACAGCTAGCAATAACGTCTAGGTAGACTTTAGTGCTCAACGTATTCCCTCACAAACGATTACGAATAGCTAACATAACCTCTTACCCCCCGCACAAGGTTCCTTCTGTTTACCTAATTTTCTTTGCGTTACCCAAACATGAACCTTTCTTTTGGTTTCTTCGCATTTTTATAAGAGGAAAATATTAATAATGTCGCTAAAATAAAAATACATAGTTCAGCTTGTTCCTACAGCTGAACATACGGAATCCCTAATAAGGGAGGCTTATGGCGAATAACATCTGGGCCCCGAGGACGGCAAACACTTGGCAGTAAACACGAGGTTACAGTAAGAAAAATGTTTTTGTTTTCCAAGGTTTTTCTTATGTATTGACATAACTTTGTAACGACGTATGACATACATAGACAGCAGTGTTTTGTTTCGCTACACTACTTTTTACTTTTATATATGAATGAAGTTTTTCCTTCGCCGGCCGCTATCTTGGAGCTCGCTTTTGTCAAAGAGTACTTTAAAAAATTTCGCGCAAAAAATAAGAAAAATATGCCTCTCGGATTTTTCTGTCAGTCTCAAGTTATGTAAGCTAACAAAGTTCTTGTCTTATGATGGCTTATCTAAGTTGAATTTTCTTGGCAGTGTGACGATATTCGGAGTGACTTGAAAGGTTGTAAGATAAGCATTCGTAAAATAAAATTAGGTACGCTTGTCCCAGGGGAGATTTGGTTACCAGCATTCCTTTGAAGTTTCGCAGTAGTAAAGTCTTGGGCTTATGTGTTAGGCTTAATCTAAATCTTAGTTAAAATAGAGCTTCGTAATTCTAAGTTCCCAAGAACGAGTATTTAAGTAGGAATTGTAATGTAGCTAGCGGTGTACCGCGTTTTTTCCGCATAGAGCTTGCATAATTATAACAGCCAACGTTGCGACAACCTCATATTAAACTTTACAATGGCTGCATTGAGTTTTAATACACGCAAGAAGAAAAGTAAATATAGTTAAAGTTTAATTTATGATTTTTAAAAGACTGCCTTTGTATAAAATAGGTTTGCTTTTAAAGGGTCCCCGAAACGATAAATTAAAATAGAACATTGATGCGCAAATTGATCGTCAATTGTCAATGTTTTGTGTAGGATTTATTGAATACACAAATCATTGAAAATTGCAATTTATCGGTTCGGGGACCCTTTAAGAATAACTAAAAGTACATAGGGACTCATAGTTACTACGTCAAGTATACGTAATTTTCCTTTTCCTTCCTCGGATCCCTCGATAACATAGAAAAACCGACCATAAATACCATCCAATATAGGTCCCCGCCTCCCTCAAATAGTCCATTGTGCGTACAAAAGTAATTCAATACATTGTTATTCCTTTTACGTACCCGCAAAACTCTATAAAGTTTCATAATGGTAGGTACCTCTGTCACCTATATTAATGGTGCCTACAGCGTTTATCTACAGGACTGAATTAAGAAATACCTTTCGTCGCATAAATCAATAGAAGTGTAATATATTGTTACCGTGGAAGGGGTGGCTGGTATTTTATCCTCTCTTGTTCTGCAGCCGCTGCATCACCATTCGAGGCACGCGCCACGTCGGGGGAGCCTAATTCTTCTCCTAATTTCGCACCTTATTGTTGGCGGGTGGTAAGAAAATGGGTATTTTTTGGTATAAATTCAACACCACGCTTACAGGTCTATGAACTTTTATTACCACGTTAATATTATTACGTTATAATAGACCGTAACTAGCAAGGGTTAGGATAAGTTTTACGTTGGCGTACGTTAAATAAGAAAAAAAATGATTCTAATAAAATAAGCTGTTTGTTAAATTCTTGGTTGGTTCCTTTACACGGTCTAATTGTACTTGTTTAAGATTTGGATCGATAATAATAGCGCATTTATTCAATGACGAATATTCTAAATCAAATTATATTTTATGACGTACTTATATTTAGTAAGTCAAGTTACCTAGTAAGTCGTAGTAGTTCTGAAATAAAGGTAGGTAGGTACCAATAAAAATACAATCTGTTACAACCACAGAGAGACAAGCAAAATTTTTAAAAGCTTATCCATACCAGTATCAATTTTACGAAAAAAATGAAGTGCTTTTTCAATTTCAATTTAAGGGGGAAAGTAAAGGATGGTACATACATGCCTCACCCATCACAATTCGGAGCATCCACGAAATGAAGTTGGTAAAATATCTTAGACATTTGTCAGACGATTATCTGAGGGGAGATAGGGGAGTGTCCCCTGAAAAAATTCACAATTTCAAACCCCTGAATCATCTTATTATGCTTATGAATATAAATTTTGTTCTCACTCTTGCACATTTTATTTATTTTTGGGAGATAAAAGATAGGTGTATATGTATGTGGTATTCTCTATTATTTTTGGACGTGCAATTTTGATGTTAATAAATTTAATTCAGATAGATTTTTCATTGATAATACAATCAGTTTCAGAATACAATGCATGAGTTATTTGAGCTTCTAGTTTTTCTCTTTTTTACCAGAAATGTTTTAAAAGCTGAACACGAGCTCTCAAATTGCTATCACTGACTTTCAGTCGCTCGTTCCCAACTACGAAAGTATCCTCGAAAAATCTAACAAATTCCCGTTTACTTCCACAAAAAATGAAGTTCACACACAGAAAATGTTCAGAATTTGTTTAATTATAAGCAGCGGCGTACTTTCCCGTTATTTCGTATTAAGATGGGCCCGTTATATTTTGAGATAAAGTTTTCCGACTTGGGGAAAGAATTTTAATAGGAAAGGAATTGTTAAAATTGTTGCCGGTGGTAGGTCAAAGCGTTCCTGACGAGGTACGCTAACAATACTCGTTATAGTGTAAGCTTGTCTTTAAGTTCCTCCATCGAATACCCCAGGGATTTTATGTTCGAGTGGTTCCCTTTGCTATTTAAATAACGCTGATATTTTCTTTAGAGCTTCGGTGCACCTGAACGGAGGTCCTAGTATAAAATTCAATGTTTTAAATTCAAAAGGTTGTTCGTTCAATGTTTGTTTAGCTAACCTTACGTCTGTCTGTGTATTTATGAAATGGATTTTTAGACTGGATTCAATATCAGGAGTACGTTGGATTTTCTTTGTAGAAATTACATTTTTCCAATGTTTATACAGGTAGAATTCAGATATTCTAGAATCACGAAACTGCAGATTTTCTTTGGCATGTCTAAAATTAGTTCTTGAAGAGTTATCGTGTAGCTGTATATTTTTTTATGATACTAACTTTGCTTCCTCTCATAGACTTTATCTTTTATTCTTATAGCTTCATGAACTTACCTCGCCAATTAAAAAGTTCATGGCTTGAGGCATCTATCTTACTATTAACCGAGCTCTTTGAAAATGTTTCTCTACTACCTCGTTCTCTATGGATTAACACTTCGGCGCTATAATAGTTACTTACTGGTGGCAGCATCCGGCCAGCGACACCGCTCTGAGGGCGAACATCCAAAATTTCGAACTCGCAAAGGATGTGGCAAGCCCGAACGGAAGACAAGCGCCGTTGAGAGTATCAGGAGAGGATAGAAACTGAAATTTTCATAAATACGTAAAGCTGTTGTGCTATAGTTTGCCGAGAGGGTTCACTGGTCTGAATCTATAGGGTATAACAGTTTATGTTTTGGTATAGGTACCATTGAAGAAGTTCATATCTATACACCGTAAGGATAATTTCTGCTTGCAGCGCTCGGCCGCTATAGAACCGGGGCGGTAACTGATGCGGTCATCGTGTTCACGGGATTTGGTTTTCAAACTGCTTAGATATGAAGTTCTTCGATAGTACCTAATAGTCTATTTCAAATATGGATTTAAAAAAAGAAGCCAACAGCGAGTTGGATTCTCACACGAAGGGTTATTATATGGAATTCCCCTTTAATTTTAATTAAATTTAATTTTTATTATTTTTGTTATAACGGCCATAGTAGTTAACACTTTGTGAAGATTTCAAGTGTCTACCTATTACGGTTCATAATATACAGCCCTGTGACAGATGAACGGACAGCGGAGCTTTAGTAATAGGATAATGATAGGATCCCGTTGGCACCCTTTGGGTACAGAACCCTAACAATGTACCCCATATTATCAGTGACCGACTTGCAACCTAAGCTGGTCACAAGACATTGGTAGTAAACCCTTACTTGAATGGGAAAAAAACTAGGTGAATGATGATAATACAATCAATGATGAAATACGGTTCCCGCATGCATGAAAGGTGAGTTACTGATAATAATTAATTAGGTTAATTATTCAAAGAAAAAAACCTTACATAAATGAATAAACAGAATTATAATACATATAAAATAATCTAAAACATTTAAGTACATTTTGCAGATAAAATAATACAGAAATAATAGATAAGCGAAATATTTAGTATCTTATTCGCGATCTCCTGACTTTGATTATAAAATGTAAGTTAAAACTTGTTGCCACAAAAACAACTTAATTATCTCCTAAAACAGGGTTTCTTCTCTCCTACCCTTTTTCTGTGCCCTGCAGCGTCCATAATGATCTAAATTATATAGTTAACAGCTAAGTACACATTGTGGTAAAGCAATAAAGATATTGAGTATTGAGGAAATTAGGATTATTAGCTATTAGCTGCGCCCCGCGGTTTCACTCGCATAAGTCTCGATCCCGTGGAAATATCGGCATAAAAAGTATCCTATGTCCTAACCCAGGTCCTGGTCTATTCATGTGCCAAATTTTAAAAAGCCGTTTTAGCGTGAAAGCGTAACAAAAAAACTCACTTTCGCATTTATAATATTAGTTAGGATAGGTTCGGAAGTTTTGCAAAGCACGTTTCAAACCGCCGATACTTCGTATGAAAGATCTGTAACTGAACACTTCGACATCACCAGAGTGTCTGGAATCACCACGCCAATGACGCAACACAGATAGTACTTTTGCTTTTTCTATTGTTGGTTGAAGAGAAATCCGCTCAGGGTATCATTTTGGCTAAAATATATGAAGGTACAAAAGATGGAAGGATTTATCGTGCGAGTACAAAAAGGATTTATAGTGCGTATGTGAATGGAAATACCGGAACCTCCGAACATACCTACGGCCCATTTTTGTCCTTCAAAAATATATTACACTCGAAACATTGTAACCGTTACGTACCTATATGTGATAAGAAGGGCAGATAAACAAGACGTGCCTAAATCTTTGGTTAGGTTGGCAAGTGACTGGCAAGCACGCGTAGCTTGGAAAAACGCGGAAACTGGTAGGCACATTTGAATTCGGAGAATGTTACTATTATGTAACTAACTCTCTTGAATAATTAAATTCTAAGAATATTTGTATTGTTTTACAACGATCTTATACCTTCTTTTTGTTTTTTTTGGGTGGGAAATCATCAAATAACTTCTACTGGGAGGGCGTGTCAGACTCTTACTGACTAAAACCCACCCGTGTTCCTTCAGTTGCCTGTACGTTGCCAGAGGCCACGGTATCCCTTTCGGACTTTCCTGCAGCCCCTACGATCTTATACCTTAGGTATCTGTCCTACCGCGGACGAGGAAGCGACTCGCTACAACTATTTTCTCGCTCAAGAAACGTAAAAGATTGTAGGTCCCGTGTGTAAAAGAGATACATTAATATATTAATAGTTGATCGCTGACTGTTACACCGCCGGCGACTACTCGTTTGTCGCAGTGACGAAAGCTATTAAAGAGGGTTCTCACTCAGTGGGCAGAACTGCCCTGGCTGGAGACTTTAATTTATTGAGGCACCCGCAGGAAAGTCCGTTTAAGCAGCCGATAACCTCGCTGACACGAGAGACGTAATTTAAAAAAAAAGCGGGCATAACACTCGTTGAGAGACTCACGCTTGGTAAGTACCATCGAAGAAGTTCATATCGTAAGGACTATTTCTGCTTGTAGCGCTCGGCCGCTATAGAATCGGGGCGGTAACAGATGTGGTCATCGTGTTCACGGGATTTTGTTTTCAAGCTGCTTAGATATGAAGTTCTTCAATAGTACATACTCATACCAACGATTAATCGCTCGTCGCCGTCGCGCAGTCGCTCGCCAACTCGATTTAAGTTGCTAGCTCTCGTTGATTGCCGGCGGTTGGAAAGATGCCTTAGAGGAAAAGATATCTCCAGCTAATAAAAGTAAAACATGACTACCTTCTCTTTCCCAAGTTCGTAACTGAATCTCGCAATCACTCGCAATTGCTTCTTGTCGTATAAAATTGTGTTTTAAAACTCACGTATAAAGATAAACAGCTAATATATGCAAGCAATTTGCGTTATATTCTTCGAATACTGGAAGCAATTTGTTCGTTAAATAAAACTGCATTGAAGTATTAAGTATAGTATTTTAAAGTGACTAGCTCTAAAGCTACGATTTCCTAGAAGAGCGGTGGCCGCTCCATAACGGTTGCAGTGACGGCTGTCATGAAAATGATGGCAGCGGGGTTAACTTTACGGTGTCGAAAGACGCGCTTTAGGATAACACAACAACTTACTTTCATATAACGTTTCAGTTACGTCATTCACCGGTAAATTGCAGACGTTATTTGGCGGCCACCGCTCTTCTAAGAAACCGTAGCTTTAGGTATTTGTAAAAAAAAGTCACCTCACCTTATCTAGAGGGAGTCAACTAAGAGACTGCAGAATTGTATCGGTTTGACGTGCAACACCCTGCAAAATGCTTTTCAAGTTATATAAATTGTAGTGGTAATTGTAGTTGTTGTTGTTGTTGTTGTTGTTGTTTGTTTGTTGTATACTTTTATTCAAGACAGCGTAAATAAAGTTGTGTGGTTAAAAATTATTTATGTACGTTACTATTAATCAATATTAATCGTACTATCTACTAACTAAACACATATAGCAATTTCTTTTTCAATGTAACAATATAAACTTCTTGAAATAATTTGACTGTCAAAATACCCATAAATTGTAACTTCTGTTACATTTATTTTAACAAATTGAGTTTCAGTTCAGATACAGTATAGTAAGAAATCAACTACAAATTACAAGTTGACACTAATGACTAATTTGTGATGATCTATAGCGTCTTTGAAGTAATAAACAAGTTTAGTATCATAATTCTGTGACATTATAAATAATTCTAAATAAAAAAGTCCAGTCACTTTCATGAACATTAATAGACATTGTTGTGGAACGAATGAGCTAAATAAAAATGAGACTGAGTAATTATTACCTACAAGATCTGACAGCAAGAGTACCCAATGTACTCGTATGTAGGATGGGGGAGCCACTTTTCGTCTCTGGCTGTGTGACCGCGTTATTCTTCTAAACTACGCAACGAATTTTGACGCGGTTATGACCATCATTAAGAGAATTTATTCCGGATTGTTTGTGTGTGTATACTAGATTAATATTAACACAAAAATCTCAATCCTTTGTCAAGTTGTAAAAACCGTACGAAGCAAGAGCGGGTCGCTAGTAATTTATATGAGGAAATGTAAACGTTGCAGATAAAAAGTGAGATGCGTCAGAATGACTAGTGTTTCTACAGAAGTTTCCTACTTAGTATGCTGAAACTGGCCTATTTATATAATTCGTTTATGCTTGCTTAGATAAAAGTTGCCTATTTTCGTATTGGTTAATCATCCGATCCATTTCAGGCAATCTGTCTTCATCAGACGGCTGGATGTAAGCCCAATGAGGCTTTTAGGCGCTAGCTCGTGTTTTATTTCTATTGCGAGGATATTGGGGTTAAAATATTTTCTACATAATATATATTCCAATGTGTTACGGAATAGGGCCGCAAAAATATTAACGTGTGAGTTTGAAAAAAGAAAATGCATAACTGAATGCCGCTGGCATATACGAGTATTAACACTAAGCAGCAGAAATAACCCTTCGTTTCATAGACAATAAATGTCAAGTCAATACACATAGAGTAGACGAATAGTCTATTGTTTGAAAAACCGTAAAAGGAAGAAAAGCGCTGGCACCAAAGTTTAACGATGTCATCGAACACCGCACACAATTTTTTCGAAGGGAAACTTTGGCACGTGACAAGTAAGTAAAAGAAAAAGAAAAGATGTCCGTAACAAAATTACATATAGAAAGCTGTAATATTCCTAAGAATTTCCCGAACGCAATATAACTGCTCATGGCTCACGCCTTTTGAGCCGAATGTTTTACCAAATTGACGCTCGACATGAGATCATGCATTCTTTTGATATGGTAATCCGTCCCAACCCTCGGGCAATAATCGATTATTAAATAGGTAGAAATCGGCAGATCAGGATCCCATATCCACTGTAAGAGTCTTATAAGAGGATTCCTTTATGACATGAAAGGTCGACTGGTCGTTGTTTAACAAGGAATATTTTTTTGGTAAATTATTTTTATGACTATCTAAAATATCAGGAATCAATCTGTGGGCGATGAGTTGCCGCAAGGAGCTATCTTGGGCCCTGTACGTATTTTATTTCAAAGATAATGAATTTTGGTATCTAGTGATTACTTTGAATAAAATTGTTATAAATTAGGTTGCGGATTTCCATATAGCGGAGGCGGGGACGGTTCCTAGTGTGTAAATTTTTGTAGCTTTTGTGATATCTCCGATGTTATTGGCTCGATTTGGATTCTGTTTATAATTTTTAAAAGCTTATGAGTATTTTATCGGATTAACTAACATTTTTTTATTAAAAAATCAATATTTATTCAAAAAACACGGGTCCATAAAATCCCCCCATGATTAAAAAATAATAATAATAACAATCAAAAAAACTTGAATAACATGAAAATTGTTAAAGATAGACCCTTTAAAAGTTAATTTTCGATAATTTTTCATGAATATTCAGAAAAATACAGGCGCCATGGTATAAAAATAAGAAGTTTTTTATTTTAGAAAATACTTATAAATCTCCCGATAGGTATTATTTAAAATGAGCTCTCTCTTACAACGTCTTAAGCAAGTTTCTAGCGGAGTTATAAGGCTGGATTTTCTTTAGAATTAATAAACTTTTATTGTTGGAGCCAAGAAAGCTCTCGAGTGTTAGTTGCTAACTTCATTTCTAAACTCATAAACAATTTTGGTTTATTATTTTTGTGTAACTTGCGTTCGTTATTCTGTAGACAGCAACGGCGCCGTTTGGCGGCAAAGTTTGTGGTATCTAGCATAAAAAATGTAATGTTCTTGTAACAAATTCAATCAAAGTGGTTTTCCCGTTTGATGGCAGCGTAAACGTTTTGAAATGTATATCTATCCACTGAAATTCGCATGAATAATTTTATAACCGAACGAAATAAGATGCGGATCTCCCTATGTGGTTTTCAACAGCATCATAATATTCAAACTTGTGTTATACGGTTAGCTAGCTTAAAGTTCTAATAGGTCAATCTTAAGGGTACGCTAATCGGTCATTTTTCCATACAAACGTAGTATGGTGATTACTCGTCTGTTTGACGGTGTACGTTCAAAACTAAAAATTATATAAATTTGTCTTGCCATTATCTAGCCCTATATGGAAGCAGAATTGGAAAAAAAATATTTGTTTGGAAGTTATGAGCGTCGAAACCTAACACATAAAAACTAGATAAATAATACTAAATAAATAAATAAATTAGACTTAATAGCATGCATATTAGTCACGCCCACCAACGAGTTTGAGCCGTCGACTAGTGTACCCTTAAGAGACACCAATTTTGAGATGTAACATTATATAATAATCCAGATTTTATAACCAGAAAATATAAATAAATTTGGAAAATCCAAAAGTGCACCCCTCATAACGCTCATTCAAAATAAACAATTTATTTAAACGACTTTTCATGAAGTATGTTTTGACTGCTTTTTTACCCATCAGTATGGTAAAAATTTCTCACCTGATAATCTTTACGTACTGTCAAAGACTATTTAGGTTTCCTTTGGTAGTTGCTCGGCAGCGAAAGAGGGTCGAAGTTGCAAATATAGATAGATAAAGTTATTATATTAGTTCGTTTTTTATTAATTATAATTAAGCGAATTTTAATAAAAGAGCTATTTTCAATAAGGTTCCTTCCATGGCTGAAACGAATCTATAAAAATAAAAAAAAACTCAATTAGTTGTTTTTATCGCAAGCTACAATATTTTCAGGTTTCATACTTGATTGACGGGAAAACTATTTTGATGATTAAATCAATTTTTGAAAAATTCAGAATTAATCTCCATTAAATTAATGTATAGTTAATTTAATGGAGATTAATTCTGAATTTTTCTGGTAATAAATTTATTTGGTAATTTTTCTGGTAATAAATTTATTTGGTAATTTTTCTGGTAATAATAATAAATTTTAATGGTATATAAATTAAGTAGGTTTTGTGTGTGTGTAGGAGTGTAACAATAAAAGCGGTTGCAGAAAGGAGGCAAAATAAATTTTTCGATCGCAAAACATTCTCTAATGCTTCTTATTATGAGTCGTGCAATAAACAAAATTCAAAACTCAAGATATTTATCCAACTGTTGTTTGCGAAAGAGAGTTCGTCATAAGCATCGTTAGATAAGATGAAGTAAGCTCAATAAGGCTTACAACAAATACTTTAAGCGCCGGCCTGGGAAACAAACAGGCTTTAATTTCCTTTTACAAATTGAAAAAAATAAAAGTTGAAACATCTTTGAACGTCTGTATCGCGTGGAAGATTAATTTTATCTTTTAATCAAAATAAAAGACGAAGATAAAGTCGGACTAAACGTTGTCAATAGGGTGAGAAAAGTCAGCAGTAATTTCAAATATTTTAAACTTATCAGAATGTGCTTTATGGAAACTGTTTCTGCGCTTATTAACAAAATATAAGATAAGGATTTATTGAACAAAAGTAACAATTTATTGGATAATCAAACATTTACAAACAACACCATGCGTATACAATAATAGCGTATTACAATTATATAAATTAACCTTTAATGTTATCAGCAGTCTTTGTATGAACTCTGGTATCCAAAGAAAGAATGAACTTGGTTATATGCATGGTTGCTTTTTATACGAGACTTTGACAAAGCGAATCCTGGAAAAAGCGAATAAAAATCAAAACTGAAAGAGTTGAGGGAAGTGCTCCGTCATCTCTTTCCTTCTTAAACGAAAAAAGCTGTCGTGAAAGAGATGACGAAAGCATCACATCTCCTTCCGCTCCTTTTTTTTTAAATACGAATAATAATAATCAAGAGTGAATCACCGAGCCGACCGCCTACGAGCAGTAGGCTACCTACCGAGGGTCATATCTACGACAAAACAAAAAGTGTATCATATAAATATTTAATGCCAACGCTTTAATATCATGCACAGTATTAATTTACTGCGTTTCCTGTCGGCGACGTTAAATACATGACTACTCTTAAAATAAAACTTAAGACGACAGACGATATCCAATACATTTTAAAATTAACTTCATTAGGTACCAGTATTTCGATATTCTTTTTAATATCGTATCGGTAATCGACTTATCGATCAATGTTAATTACTTTTTACAAAGTAACTGATATGTGTGCAGGCGACAGGTCACTGGCCACTTGAGACATGCCGTCAGATCGTATCTGAAGCCTGCGCAAGGAGGATATGACGACTTTACTTTTTGCAGAAAAAAAAACCTTCGAAAGATGTCTGAAGAGCGAGGCGACGCCGCTCCGAGCCGAGCCGAAAAAAATGCATAACGATGCTTTGACACCATCACTTTGATGGTGCGAGTCAAAAATGGAAGGTTTTTGCTAAGAATAATTGCTATAAAATTTTTAATTACAAGTAACGAATGCTGGGAACAAGTGGGAAAGTTCGCATCAGCAGCCGTGGCGACATTTTTATGCTTAAACTTAAATAGTACTGAATAGTTTCATTAAAGTCCGTTGAAAAAATTGTAAGGGTAACATGGAAATGCAGAATATCTGTAGGTATTGCTATTACATAACCACTTCTGACGATTTCCATTTAAAACGCGCACATTTTCCGTTCAAGAAGTGACCCGCGAGTCCTGAACTGATATAATATTCGTACACTATATCCTTTGACGTAGTTCCACAAAAAAGCACGTACTCCACTACGTTCAAACACATACTTTTCCAAGTACGACTTCAAAATAAATTCGTGCCTTGTGGAATACATAAAAGAAAATAAACAAACAGTGACGAAGCGTCGGAAGAAGCGTCCTGTCTGATCGGAAATTCCGTTATTCGCAGAGGGAATCGACTAGTGGCGCATTCGGTCGGTTTGAACTCCAAGAGTTTGCAGTACAAACGCCATAGCCCAACTGCATGTGATTGGATTCCGAACGTATAAAAGTTTAGGTTTAAAGAGCATAGTTTACATGCACGGGGTAGGTTCGCCATGAGGAACGCGCGTCGTGTTACAAAGTTCTGAAATCTAAATGTCTTTGGGAGTTTGCATGCGAGATGGAAATAGATAACTATTTGTAGTGTTATGGTAGCCTGGTACCTGGTTCGACTATTGCTGAGTTTTGGCGTTGGAAATTGCGCGTGTTTAGACAATAACCAAGTGGTTAGTATGAAGGAGAAAATTTAATGTAACGATAAAATTGCTCTATTAGCCTGCCAACAAACGAACGCTCAACTACTCTAATTCAGGCGTCCCCACCGATTAATTCCCGCAAAAATAATTACAAACATGACGTCGTGTTATGTAGAGCAACGTGTTAATCATACTGCTATCGTGTGAGTTTGCTGTCGAAGAAAATTGCTCAATCAAAGGCCTGGTCAGGTCAAGCGTGACTTAACTCATAACAATGTAATAACCGGCCAACGAACAGCTTATTGACCTATTAGCTTTTCACTACTTGAATATTTATAGGCACTGATAACAGTTGGAAGTGCTCGCTTGTAATTATACAGGTTGTTAGTTTGACGTTATTTTTTGTTGGTAGTTGTACAAAATATTTTACAGGATGTCGGCAAATATTGTGACTGAAATTATTTAGCTTTATTTTTGCCGGCAGCGGCAGTTTGAAATTAGTTTTCCACAAACTGGATCATGAAACGTGAATTTATATTGTGATAGGTTGTTTTACCTTAAAAAACTTAACTTCCTTATATTGCCAGGTACTAAAATGTACGTAAATGCAATGTCATTTACTGCTTGAGCTTTCGACCGATCACCCTAACATAAGCGTAGAGCGATACGCAGAGGTCAAGCCAATAAAGTCTTTGCAATCACTGTCTAAGGTGCCATCCATAAAACGGTCTATCAAACTTCTTAACTGCATGGTTTGAAAACTACAAACAATCTTGAAAACAAACGATTCATCGAAGTCAAACACCTATTTGAAGTCAAGGATCTACGTGGATTCTAAAGATGATGGTGCTCCAAATACTGAACTAATAAAGCAATAGGTATGTACGTAAAGTCAGGGAAATTAATTGTTTAGCAAATTGACTACCAACTTAAGGGTCTTCACCAGGAAATCGTGTTATGGATTTTGGATAAGTTTATATAGAAAACTTAAAGTAGTAGCCACGAAAAAGAAAAGTTTGACAAGCTCAAGAGCTTCACCAGTCAGTGAAAAAATCGGATTCAGGATAAACCTTGTAGAATATTGATAAAACAAATTGAATATCACAAAAAACGTGCAAAACGCATTTCTCCCGTATTTTGATAACTTTAAGAAGAAACTCTTGAGCTAGCCAGACGTTTTATTTCGTGGCTAGTACTTTTAGTTTTCTTCTAACTGTCATTCTTTGACAGTTGTATGAAATGACTATAACCAGGTAAATTGACGTAGTGTGTCAATTTGATAAACAATGAATAAACGATGAATGCATTCCCAGCAAAAGTCCATATTAAAACATAGCATCTGTGTATTATTCCAGCTGGTTTCTTCGGAGGCATAATGAATAAAGGAAAGTTTACTTAGTCTCAGCTCCCCACGGCTATGCTGGCGGTACAACAATGTTTATACGAGTATGAAAGAACACCTGACTACACTGACGCAGTGGCTACATGCATTATGTGAGTCTGTATTGTATTGTTTCATATTTTTAAAGAAAACTGCCTATTGTTTGAATCTAGATCTTGAGAGGAAGGAAAAATAAAGACCGATTTCTTTCACAGTTGAGTGCAACTGGGATACTTTTCTATTGTTACTAACTACCTAGCTTGAAGCATGTAAACAGCTAGTAATTAGTAGGAGTGGATGGCAATCAAGCAGCAAGTGGAGTGTGGGACGCCCCCCCCTTAGATGGACCGACGACCTTAAAAAGGTGGCTGGGACTGGATGCGTAAAGCGGTGGACAGGGTGTTGTGGCGCAGCCGGGGAGTCCAGCAGTAGACTGTTATAGTCTGAGTTGGTTGAATGAGGGTTGGATGCTTAGGTTCGAGTTTGAGGTTACTGAAAACAGCGGTGCAAATTTAAAAGCCTTTTTTTTCTTGATGGTACGAAAGTAAATAGTTGGATCTACTTATTGTTGTAAATATATTAGAAAAATATCTGATCTAGTCGGAGTTGGCAACCCTTCAAAGAATACAAATTAGTCGAGGAGATTCAACTTACTCAATTTACAGAAAGAGCTAGGTATATACTAAAGATTTTTCAGCAAAATTTTTAAATCGTCAAAGAAAATTAAGTAAACTTAAATATCATGGTTCACAGACTAATTCTGCTTCGTGAAGATTTCTTGTCTAATTTCTAACCATTCAACGTTTTCTTCATCCAATGATATGTAAATGAAAGCAATTGATCCTATCAGTGACAAGAATAACATAAGTAATGATCTCTGTAGTAAGTGCCAGATAATGGTCGCAGGAGTAAAACGTAATCGCACATTTACTTGCCCTGACACAGCCTAACAAAATAGATAGGATCGCCGTCTTATCTCCTAATGTTATGAGGACTTAAGACGGTTTGATTGGCTATTCTGTGGCTTTATATCTTGACGTGTGTTTAACGGTAGGTTATTTCGGCTTTTGTTTGTTCGAATCTTATCGTAATGTGTCTTATCGTAAATTGGAAATACGCTTGGGTTTTGGTATCTATAGACACTCGTATAGTTTAGTATATTGAAATATTATCGGTGGTTTTTTTTATTATTATAAAAAAGGTTTTCACATTCAGCTTTACCATGGGTAAAATAACGATTTCAGGGTATAAGGAAGGGGTAGATATTATATAATTATGTATATCGAAAATATTATTTTTACGATTGCAGAAGGTGGATTTGGTTCACCATCACATTGATTTGGGCATATTGGCCGCAAACATTGGGCCCAGATTACCATAAAATGGAAACCAAGACCAGAGGAAAAATAAAAACATTCAACTAGTGTGGTAGTAATGTTTCTACATAAGGACAAAGTTGAGTAATAAGGGATACCAGTTCTCCATAACAATTACGCTACTCGGAAGTAATAAAAGTTCTTTTTTCTGTGTACGTGACGCAGAAATCAACCGACTCTTATGGACGTGTTCGGCATAGCTTATTTACGGTTTTTCCCTTTTATTTTCTTTTGGTTTTCTCCAGTTCTTACCTCTTTGCTCTCTATTAAGGCATGACTCCATAAAGTTACCATTTGATGATTTTAGTGGCGATTATCCTTTTGGGTTTTCGCTGACTATTAATATTTTTGTCGTTGCGTTCGTATTGACTGACTAACAGTGAACGCGGCGCGAAGAACCCGCCTGATAGATTTAAACACCTTTTCCAGCTGTTTCAGGAGTTTAGTTCTGAAAAGAAAGTTAAGCTCTGGTTTTAAAATTATTCGTTACATGTGTTTTTTTTATTTTGCAAAGCTATTGCGCAGATACAATTTAAATTTGGAAGTTGATTAAATATTTCAAAACATCTTATGCTGTGTCACATAAAAGTTATAATTCAATGTATCGATATTTAACTATTGGTTTCCACCTCTACACAGGGTAATAGTGTAAGTATCAAACTCAAACTCAAACTCAACTCAAACTCAAACTCAAAGCATTTATTTCAATTAAACCATTTACAGGCACTTTTGAATTGTCAAGAAGTCGGTCAGTCAGAAATATGAAGCTAGTTGCCCATTCCAAAGCGTAGTAGGTACCTATGGAGAAGAAAGGGGAAGAAACTCCACGGACACTCTTTTAAATCAATTTTTTTTACAGAATATTGGTTACATCATTAACGTTGAAATTATACATGTGAGAACAATGTAGAAAGACGTGCACGTTAAAAGCGTCCGTAAAAAACCAAACAGTAATCCTACGAAACTAATTTATTAACTCTACACGTGTCTCCGAGAGTTTCCAGCAATGTAGTGCTACTTTGTTGCATACAGTGCAAATATAAAATGTGATATATTTCAAATACATTAGGATCGTAAGTGCAATCTATCATTTACCTACATCGGCTTCGCAGAACGGCGTCGTGGAATGTAGGTAGGTTTTGCAGAACTATACATCCTTTATTTAAATACAAATAAATAAAAATGAAGTGTGTATTTGTAATGTCACAATAACAGCTTTTTACTAAATGCATATACGGTAAAGTATACCTATGTGGTACAGAAAACAAAAAAAAAAAAAAACTGTCCGTTTGTTCCGGCAAATCTCCGTAACGGCTGGACCAATTTTGACGGGACTTTCACTGGCAGATAGCTGATGTTATAAGGAGTAATTGAGGACATTTATTAAAGAAAAATAATTAGGGTCCACGCGGGCGAAGCCGCGGGCAGTAGTTACAGTGTACATAATTACACATGGTTAAAGATCAGTGAAAACGATAATTTTGTTAGGTACACATGGCTACACATCAAGCTATAATTTCCAGTATAAGCTGACCTCGTATTCTACAGAAATCCTTTACAATGCGAGATCAGCATTAACATGCCAGACGAGCAAAAAATTGATAATTTCGGCCTTAGTCTACATGCACGAAATTTGTTCGCCCAAATCGGGTGAATCGACGCTTTTCTTTTCTTTTCTGAGTTGGCCGTCGATTCACACGAAAATACGATCTTTGGAAATATCATTTTTTATTCATTTCGTTTCTAACTTTAGTTAGCTACTGTTATTTCGATGTTCATGAAAATCTTGTTCATATCTGAACGAAAATTAATAAAATAAAATATCTGCGTTTATTAATAAACAAAATCTTAAATCAGCCCTTTCTCATAATTTCTCCATCAACGATTCTGTATCTATTTTCACCGTCTTTTGTCATCAAATACAGTAAACGAGTCTCGTTTCCTTTCGCACGTGAAAATCGGATTTGTTTAATTTATTACTTCACGTTGAAACAGAGAGATGCTACGGTTACTTAGTTCTCGACACCTCACCGTTATAATAGGATCTCTAGGAGGATTTAAATTGAATCCAGTTGCAGGGTGCTCAAATATATTTAAGTCTTCGTTGCCGAAAATCGTGATGAAGCATTTTGGGGGCTTTTTAATAGCTGACAAGTTGTTGTTGTATTGAGAGTTGAAAAGTACAATTAACGATTTGTTACTGAAGTTTTCGTTGGGTTTGTTTAATATGAAAGTCTGGAAACAGCGAGCCACTCTTCGTACACATGTGTAGATACCATTAGACGTTTCACAGATGTTATACGGTGTTAATTGTTATTCTAACTAAGCGAAAGTGAGTTTGTTTATTACGCTTTCACGCTAAAACGGCTGAGCTGATTTGGATGAAATTTGACATATGAGTAGACCATAACTTGAATTAGAACATAAGATATTTTTTTTCCCGATATACTCTCGGGATCGAGACTTATGTTGGTGAACCTGCGGGGCGCAGCTAGTACAAAATAATAGTTAAGTATGATGATAGTTACATTTCCAACAGGATTGGTACTTGATGCTTCTTAAGAACCGTTACCAATTCTAGCCACCATGACACGGAAACTTATTTATATCTTATCTGCGGGAGGGCGTGTCAGACTCTTACTGACTAAAACCCACCCGTGTTCCCTCCGTTGCCTTTACGTTGCCAGGGGCCACGGTATCCCTTTCGGACTTTCCCGCAACCCCGGCAGGCATCGGTCCTATCGGACCCCTTCCGTTGTGCTGACATCTCTTTGAGGCGCGCGTGGAACACAACGCGCCGTCGACCCGGGCCTGGTCCTTATCGGGCGGCGAGCTACCCATTGCTTACCGTCCGCAAGCCCGCGCCTACGGTGGCCGGGAATCGGCCTGCGATTCCCGACGCCCAGGGCGTCTCCTGCGGCGGCTAGGGGCGTAAGGGCGCGAAATTTGCCTCTCCCTCACGCGTTCTGCCTCCTCCTTCGCGAGCATTACTGCTTCGCAGAAGGAGGTGACGGCCTCCCATGCCCTCTCGCTCCGTACCATGGCCTGGACTAGGCCCGGACGCGAGAGATCCCCGCCGCCGATCGCCTCCACGAGGACACGGCGATGCTCTGCCCAAGCCGGACAGACCTCCACCGTATGCTCAACCGTGTCCTCCGGGCGATCCACGCAGTGATGACACCCGGGCGTTTCCTCCCGCCTGATACGAAACAGGAACCTCCCGAAACAACCATGTCCGGTGAGGACCTGCGTCAGGCGGAAGGTGAGGACGCCGTGGCGCCTCTCTAGCCACTCCTCAAAGAGGGGACTTATCGCCGCAATAGTGGCGTGCCCAGCACTGGGTTGCGACAATCGCACTCTCCATGACTACTTTATATCCCTTAGGTATAGTTTGTACAAGTCAGAAGCCCATGGGCGGCATAGATACTGACACCAGGTTAGTCAGGGACATACGAAAATCTCTTTCCTCTGCCTAACCCTTCGGGGATTAGGTACAAGCGTGATGTTATGTTATGTAAATAGCTATCTTAGACCCAGCATGTTAAGCATTTTTATGTATATGTAGGTAGAAGCAAAGTGTTGTCGAACCCTTCTATTCATCCCCATCTTAGTTCATGCCCCTTTTCCTATTCAGAAAATCCACCTGAATACACCTCCCGCTACGTCAGCTGTAGTTTTTAATAAAAAGCAAAAAGTAGAATGTATTTCATTTACCCCTCACAATGTATCAAGACAAGACAAGGGTGCAAAAGGGCTGACTCTGGAACGAAAATAAACGTTGAACGATCACTTAGACCCCTCAGTTTGAACTGACGGCCGAAACAAAGGAGCTCGTGTGAAATACCTATGTAATTACACGTAGAGGGACTAAACATCTATTACGGAAATAGCAATTTTCTACGTCCTAGATTTTTAGGCTTGTTGCCAGTTCATTTTGTGTAGAGGAATTTCAGCTATATGCCTCGTTGGGGATGTTATCCTCCATCAGCTTTTTCGGTTTTTCCAGTCTAAATAGACGGAAAATTCCATGGAATTCTTCCGTTGAGTGAAATCCATCTGAACTTGCTAAGTAATAAAGGTATCCACTGCTACTAAGGCTTAGTATAAACGGTTACTGGCTTCACAGTTTAGAGGTTACTGCATTCAACACCTGTTATGTATTACCCATATTTGCAAAATAAATGTATATTCTATCCTAAGAACTGGCACTGGTTCTCCAATTGCTTCGGTACTCATTCTTCTGTTTTAACTAGAGTTGGGACTTTCGTATTCTGTGAGTGACAGAGGGGTCTCGATCACCAAGTCACCTAAGCCACCAATTTTATACATTACCGCTCCCAGCACTGCTTTGCTTTGCAGATCAGTTATAATAGGCTGCAGTGGTTTCTTCTCCCAGCATTTACTACATATTTGAGAATAGATCGAAATACAACCTTAATATTACCTTAATCGTCTTTAATGAATATCTACATATCCCACATGGTTTTCTAAAACAATACAATAATACATTTGTGAGCAAAAGCTTTATACTAACCGGATTGACGACTCGCTCCAAAGAAAATAAAAGTAATTTTGTACCAAGAAATCAGATTAAATATTCATCATTTTGGTAGATTAAAAAAGATTGAACATTTTTTTGTAATAAAAATGAGAAAGACAGAAGAACAAAGGACGTTAATTACATCTCCAATAATAACACTCATTTAGATAATAATTATGTTCGGCCTAATTAAAATGAAAGTGGATATTAACGTTATTTTCTTAGAAAATATTTGTAATAAATGTTTTTTGTAAATTGCCTCTGCAATTTTCAATGAAGTGATCTGATGTTGTAAAAATTTCGTATTTATAAACTTTTCTTGTTTTTTTATTAAACATCATGTAGCTACGTTACATGCATGCTCTAAAATCCCGCGGAAATTAATGTATTTTTAGGTTTTATGTTTGCATATTTTAGGTCAAATCTATTTTGCAAATCCTCTCTTTATTTCTTTTATTTAATGTTGCTACTATTCAATTTAAGTAAATCTATATTCAAATAATGGTTTTACTACTAGATTGACTATAACCAATTATAACCGTGAATTTTTATTTTTTTATTTATTTTTTTATTATTGACTTTTGGCTACATCATAATATTGTTTAATAGTAAGTTTTGTAAGTGCGTTTTATTAATGAGTTGAATTTGCGCAGATTTTTTTTTTAGTTTGTTTAACCTCTAATTCGATTACGATTTTTTTTTTATTTCATCTAATCTTTTAAACTAAATAATCGAGCAATTATATCATTAGACCAGGACAGGTACAAAACAATAAACGGCCGGATCAAACGGCGATTGACAAAATGGAATGCAATATGCATAATATGTCAATGGCGCAATCCGTCATGTGTATGCAAAACGAGCGTTTAGCATATCCACGGACACGTAATTTGTGCATATCAGTTCAGCAAATCTGTTGTAATGTCTTACTTTATTCGTTGAGAAACAATTTCACGGGTGGAATGGCTGGATTTTGAGACTACAAGTTACAGGTTCAATCTTCAGATTAAATAAATATTTGTATGGCTGGCAGAAATTTGGTGAACATCAACATGAGATTTGTTTTTTTTTGCAATCTAAAAGAACAACAATATGAATACCTTGACAAATGGTCTTTGGTGAAGAGGTTGGCAGGTCTATAATTTGTAGTCTTAACCCCCTTTTTTCTGTCTAAGTTTAAGTATTTGAAATGATTGACTTCAGTTTCTGAAACACCTTGTAAAACATCCATTAACCACTTTCCGGGGAAATCAAGGTTTCACTCTATAATATTATAGCAAAACAGTTACAAAACTTTAACCGTAAATACATTACAGCTCCATAGTAATAATACTATATCATGCTCGGTTCAAAGCCATCAAATCCCGCTCTTTTCCTACTACATAAAATCGTGTCGCACAACTATAAAATAAACGTTGCATGTTTACAAAGCATAGACCTTAACGTCAGGTGTTCGCGGTTATAATTTTTCCCCTTTCAAACCAGACCGTTATCGCGCTTCCCCGACCTTTCATTCTCTCTTACAGTGGGCAATTTCTGTGCAAATGTCTCAATTAACACAGAAAATTGTGATAAACGCGACATGGAATAAATTGGTGACAATTTTGTACCTAGCGGCTGAGCTGAAATCACGTCATCCAGCCAGACCTCTGTTATAGTCTATTAGGAAAATAATCGACGCCGAAATACCACAGTTCACCATCTGGCTAATGAAAAAAGTAAATAACGCCCCTGAGTTATGAAACGCAAATTCTGCTGAGTAGTTACGCCCAAAGAATTGTTTACATCGGTTCTGTTTTCCAAACTTTTTCTTGAAAGTTCGCGTTGAGTTTGCTTTACGTATTCCTTTTACATTCTAACAAGATACTTCTTTGAAAATATTTTGTGGATTGATCTTTTGAAACCCTTCACAGTTTTTAAATAGGATTCTTGAAAGGTAAAGTTCTCGTCTGAAAACCGTAGCAGCTTGTTTTATCCGACAGCACAAGTTTAACGCTAGTAAAAATGTATAACCCGGTCCGACAAAGCAATCATTTTAATTTACAGCCTTTGATGGCAATTTTTGCAGACAAAAATGCGCTGGAAATGCATATTATGTTGCGGCTACTTTTCAGCTAAAAGTTTATGGGCTGTAAATCTTCAAACAATTGCGACTAAGGCATTTGCATCATCATCATCATCGTTTCAGACGAAATACGTCCACAGCTGGACATAAGCCGCCCCAAGCACTTCGACCGGTTCTGTGCTTTCCGCATCCAGCGGATTCCTGCGGCCTTAACAAGGTCATCGCAGGCATTAGCATACTAGCCGCAAATAGAAAGAAATATTATTGTAGACAGACGTCAACTATTACCTTGATTGTTTTCAGCTCGTTTCGTACAAAATAGTGTACCGTCAGTGGCAAATTTCTCGCAAGCAAATGATTAACTTTGTCACCGCTTTACTACTAATTATTTTGGCAAAAACCTTGCACAACGGTGTTTAAGTTAAGTTATATTTGCAAAAAATCAAAGCGCTCAAATACCACCAATATTAAACCGATACTCGTTTATACAAAGGGAATACGTAATAGTAATTACATGCATATTTAGCTAGAAATTAATTACGTGAATACGAGCCCAAACACCACTAAAACAAGTATGACATCCTTCATTTAGTCGACAGTTCACTAAATTTTCCGAGTAAAAGCCATGAAATGTGTGCAATATCTAAAAGCAGGAACACTTAAAGCGAAACAGTCGGAAACCTTCTCGAATATGTGTCTAATTACACGCATTTTAAGTGTAGCCGTTTGTGCAGTCACAGTAAAGCTGTTTGTTTGTTCGCCTCAAATGTATCACGGCTACAGCGATTGGGACCGCTAGGAACTGCAGTTTATCCACACAGAACGACGCACACAATCTCAAGTGCCCATTCTATACGTCGTCAAGCCTTAATGGGCAACAACAAATGGTGCTATTTATCGTAAAATCGACACTAAAAACAGACTAACACATCGTTTCGGCAAAACACGTAGTAAATTTTATACGCCCTCTTGTATAGGAGTCGGATGTACGTTTTGTTAGGCATTTTAGGGTATTCAAAATTGAAAATTTGACTCCGTGTGCTGCGTATTGATCGGCCATAAACTAGGTAAAGAGTGGCCCTAGATGTTTATTTTCTCTTTGACTTTTAGATCGTAAAAGTGGATTCTTAATACCTCTGTGGACTTAACAGAAAGCCATATCAATCTCACCTTTACTGGGCGTCGTGAACCATCCATTCTGGGGTAGTAAAATATTGACTGCTGGCGTTGCACCTTGCAATTCAAGTTCATCTGGCCGTGTGTTTGCTAGACATTATTTTTTACTTCCAACATTTTTGTTTTTTTTGCTACATCTCGTGTCCTAAAACTAATAACTTTTGGCTAATTAAATAAGTACACACGGCTACACATCAAGCTATACATTTCCAGTTTATGCTGATCTCGCATTGTACTGGATTTACACAATGCGAGGTCAGTTTATACTGAAAATGTGTAGCTTGATGTGTAGCCGTGTGTACAAGAAAATACACTTACGTGCAAAAAAATCGACTCACCTGTAAGTTTCGATTCGGAACACAATATAAAAAAAATTAAGATCAGACAAACAAAAACTAATAATGTAATTTGAAGGTATGTTTCATAAACTTTATTTGTACATGCCCTACACTTCAATAAATGGGATGTTGTTGATGATATTGACTCGTTTATTCGAACACCCTCATTTCTCATTTTTAATAACGCAATCTCAGTGTCATTGCATTGTGTTAACAGTTAATCAATTTATTGTTCATTCAATCATTGGTTATTTTACTGATTAAGTGACCATTTATCTTGAGTTTAATTGTTTTTACTCTTTGTGAAAATGGATACTACTCCGTCTGAGTGCACTCAAGTTGTAGCAACTGATCCAGGCTGGATTGAGTCAGCGCGTCGTGGCCAGACGTCTTCACCTAAGTCGATCAGCAGTAAGACGAGTCTACCGAAGGTTCTTAGAGACTGGGAGCTTCAATAGACGATCAGGTTCGGGCAGAAATCGGGCTACTTCAGAACGAGATGATCGATTTATGGTGTCTACAAGTTTAAGAAATCGACATTGTTCAGGTGCAACAGCAACTTCGTAATGTACGCAGTATAGCTGTAAGTGAATAGACTGTACGATGGAGACTTGCAGAAAGCGCATTGCATCCTCACAAACCCGCTAATGGTCCAAAATTAACCCCCGCGCATCGCCAAGCGCGGCTTCGATTTGCTCGTGCTCACGTCGATTGGACATTCGAACAATGGAAGGTCGTACTGTTCTCGGACGAGTGTAAAATCAGTCTTCATGGAAATGATGGGCGCAGGAAAGTTTACCGAAGAGAGGGAGAATGATTTGCACAGGCTTGTATTGAAGAACGAGTGGCTTTTGGAGGAGGTTCGTGGACTGTTTGGGGCGGAATTTCTTTGGAAGGAAAAACGGATCTTCAGTTCGTATCCGGACCTCGTCTAGGCAATCTGACTGCACAACGATACATCCAGGAGGTGCTAGAACAATATGTTATGCCATACGCTGGATTTGTAGGTGAGGGTTTCACGCTAATGCAGGACAACGCCCGACCACATACAGCCACGATAGTATTCCAGTACCTACGTGAGGTGGAAATTCCTGTTATGGAGTGGCCAGCAAGGAGCCCTGACCTTAATCCCATTGAACATCTATGGGATGAGCTGAAGAGAAGGGTCAGGGCCAGAAATTAGTCCCAAGAATTCATAAAAACATTAATAAGGTCAATGAAAAACAGGATGGAAGCTGCGATAAGAGCACGTGGGGGGAATACAAGCTACTAAACAAAGTAGGTATTCTTTAGAAATTGAATGCTTTTTTAAAATTTTACTTTCAAAATGATTAATAAAAAAATTTAGCAATTCTAACCGTCTTTGTTTTTCTATCTGTAAAATCAATAAACCAAAATCTGTTACACTAAAAACTGGTGTATTGTAATATTAGACTGAAATTTAACAAACTGTGTGAAAAGTGTTGATTAATTAATTTTAGATTTTTAGCTATCGTGTTCTGAACGAAAGCGTACGGCATGGGTCGATTTTATTGCACGCAAGTGTATTACATGAAAATAAAATATTATATTATACTATTCGGTAGTTTAATATCAGACTAATCATACAATTTACAGTTCTTTTGTTCTTAAATGTTATTCCAATCTCACGAATTGCCTCATTTTACAGCAAATTTCGTGTGTTATAGCGTTTTTACGACAATCTTGAGAGTACGGGGCGTTGTCATTAAACATACGGGTTGATCGTGGATGAAATTGCTCAACAAAACGCCACAAAAATGGGATAAAAGCCCTAAAATTTATGTTGGGGGCTCATCATGGCCATTAACACGTAGTAGCGTTGTGCATAAAACATTAAAATGTCGTGACACAGCGCCTGCAGTGTTGTTTATGTACGTATTAGCAATTTTCAATTATTTTGTCGTAGTTTTAGAGGCGCAGGTGCTCTTTGTTCTGTAAAGATCGAGGGGTGGTTGTTTTTTTTTGTGAAAATGGCCATAACCATTATTTTCTGTTTCTAAATGTTTTTGCGTAAACGTCACTTAAGAATTTTAAAATCGTAGGTGGGTTTTACTTGCTCTACATTTAGGTAGTAAAAAGTAAAAAACTTTTATATAAAAATTAAATGAAATAAAGAATAAAAAAACAGTAATTATGTCAAAATTAAAATTTCACGGGATCGTTCGTTACTTGTACTTTTGAAAATTATCGAATTTTACGAATAAAAATCAAAATGTCGTAATTTGAATACTGAACCAAAAACGTCAGTGGCACACGTGGCTCGTAAAATAAAATAATAAGTGTAGCCTTAGATTGGCGTCGAGCTCGCGGTGTTCGGGTGGTCCAGCTAAGGCTGTCGACACACTCGCGTTATGCGCGACAGACGACGCGACACGACTTTGAATAATTAGCTAATAATCTCATTGTTGTCTATTCAAGCGTTCACAACTTTCTTACATAGTCATTATGCGAGTTCGGACCAACGTCGAAAGAATCCTTTGTTAACCGATATTAAAAGAAATAATATACGATTTGTCGACTTGCTCTTAAAGAACACTTAAGTTAAGTTTTGTTCTTGCGATCTGTAGAACAGGTTATAAACATTATGTTTAATGAATACGAAGTGCTTTCCTAACATTTTAGTGTCCAATTTAAATGTTAAATTGGTACTTCGAAGTGTAACGAATAGACTGATGAATTAATGATGAACCATAAAGTCTATCTTGGGTAAAATTCCTGGTTTTATTCACTTTCTTGAGTCTTTACACCCCTGCTCTTGGAGTTTTTTAAAAGAAGAACTTCCATTTTTAAAACCGTAGACACGGAGTATGCAAAAGTCGGTGTTTTCGCTTTGTCTTCGTTATGAAGCAGTCTTTAGTTGCACCTGGCAAGCAGGTCACGACCCGGCCTCGGCCCTCGGGTCTCAAGATCGAGCACAGAGCTAAGATTCATTGATATCGGAATACCGTCCGAACATTCTCTCAGTTTCAAAGGTTTTGCTATAAATTGGAGACGGTATAAATTGGGAAACTATTCCAAAGGTATTATCCAGTTGAACTATGTGTGCTCATTATTTCCAGTGAAGACATTTCCTGGTGGAGGAATTAGTCTAAAGTTCTATTATTTTATAAAGTTTTACTTCCCTCAATAGAACATTGTTATACAAGGAGCTAAAATAACTCGGTTTACTCCCTCGCTAAAGCTCGGGAGTAAAACTACCTCGTTATAATGGGTTTTTAGCGCCATGTGTTACACTCTACTTTTCACTACGATTGAGAGAAAATAAAATAATCTAATACAATATTGATTAGTTTATTTTATTGAAATTAAATGTACAATTTGTACAATTCTGGATATTTAACGAGATTTTTTTTCCCGGAAACTTAATTTCAGTACTCTGTGAAGATGAATGTTGAGTTGTCTGTGGGGTAAACGTGGGAGATACACGTAGTTCCAGGTTTGAGGGTCCCTCGTTCGAATGTTCTAAATAGAGAATCAGCTGAGTTGACTCATCCCTTGATGTCGATGGTTGTGGGCTAGTTGGGAGAATATTGATGCGTTCTGTGATACGCTGGGTGATATCAAATTTGTTTTGAATGGAGTTCTCTATATAGCCTTCCGCCACTTGATCGGATCTCCATCCACCGTGGCGTTTTAGCGTGGTTTTATTTGCACCAGAATCCGCCACGAAAGTGGTGGATGTTCTTCGGAAACAATGGCGAGCGTACTGTTCCGGATTAGGCAAATTTAGATAGGTGGCGATCTCTTTTGGCATGTTGCTAAATTTATTTTTGCCTTTAACTTACCTTTTGAATTTTCTGTTTTAATAGTTCAGAAAAAATCTTGGCGTGTCCACTCCACTCGGCCCTAAATCTTGGTAGGCTTTGACAATTTTTAGAAATTCTCCACTTAAAACGAATTTCCTCTCCTTATTGGCTTTGTATTGGGCAGATTTATGGCTTAAGATGGGTGACAGTTTCGACATCTTCCACTGTTATGTTAGCCAGTTCTATCCCTCTGCAGGCACCGCTGATCCCAAAAATCAAAGCAACCTGTAAAACACAAAATAATTGCGTTAAAACTGTATTTTGGTTGGTACCTACAAATTTGGTTTGATGAAAATAATAGAAAAACATTTACAAATGTAAGTAGGTACTTTTGTTGCCAAGTAATTTTCATTTGGTGCCTAATTTATTGACGGCACGGTTGGCGCAGTGGTTAAGCGATTGACTGCTGCACTGCGTGTCGCGGGTTCGATTCCCGCACGGAACAAATATTTGTATGACCTGCAAGTAGTTGTTTCGGGTCTGGCTGTTTGTGTATGTGAGTTTAAATGTTTGTAAACGCACCCACGATACAGGAGAAATTCCTAGAGTGGGGCAACGTTTAAAAAAAAATATATATATATTTAAATAAAAATTACGAAATTCTCGGTATCTTTCCTCGTGAAAACTTTGGATTTCTTGGCCTAGTAGGCGGTGGATAATTTCTTGAGAAAAGCCGTCAAATTTACATATTTCTTTATATTGACATTATGTCTTGTCTGTGTAGTTGTTCGTAACATTGAATATGTGCTCCAAAGGTTTCATATTTTTTGGAAAGTTCATCAAAATACGTAAGAAAACTCCTTCCGTAAGCGAATCCACTCCTTTTTCTGTCCTCCACTTCATAAACTTTTCGTAAGTATTTAAATAAATGCTTTGTGACCTTGACGGCAACAGATTGAAAATTATTTCTTTTCCTTTCTCTTCCATCTGCAAATTAGGGCCTACATTCTCACTGGATGATGAATTTTCACTGTTGTAAATTATATTACGGTCACCAATGCAATTTATAATAATTAGAGAAAAATTCTAAAAATTTCGCGCCAATGCCTTTTTTTAATATCTTCTGTAGCCGCAACGCAATGCACGCATTCTACCAAAGAAATCGCCGCTTTTAGTTCCATTTTCAAAAATAAAATGTATTTTTTTTGTGAAACAGTAATAAGTCGAGTCCTTATGCATGCATATTCTACATTATATGATTAAATACTTTTTCGTGTTCGTAGGCTCGTTAGAAACGAACAAAAATAAAAATCTTTTTCTCCTAGAGGAAGATATGCTATTTTATCCCCGCTCTGGTACGCTACAATGGCAGATTTTTTGAGCAAGAGGAGTGAAAAATCTATTCTTGAATGCTCACAAAATTGTGATTTTTATTTTTATTCTATATACAGGCTCGATCCTCGGCTACTCAAATCCATTCTACACACAGGGTGGCAGGGAAATCGAGCGCAACGTGTTACCATAGATTCAGTACATGATTCTGAAAGCTCCTGCGTTAAAATTTTCCGCCAATTATTAAAAAAAAAAATCTGTTCCATACATTTTGACCGCGAAGGTATTGCTCGTCTAGAGGGTCTAGAACTCGTGCTGGATTAATGGTTCACTTTACGCATCGATGTCCCGCCACCCTGTATATAGAATGGATTTGGTTAGCCGAGGATCGAGCTTAGCGTTTGTCCAGCAGTGGACTGGAAAAGAATAGAGATATTATGATGACGAACTGAAGATAAAAATATTCTTGAAAAGTGTAGGACACTTTTAATGTGTGTGTTTAAAGAACTTCTATGGATAACCGTATACAGACAGGTAAGTACCTGTAAAGGGAACTTACCTGTCTATATACAGTTTTTATCAGAGAAGATCTAGTTACTCTATATCTTAAATTACACCGCTCCTAAAGAATACTTACCATTAATTACTAAAATCTACAAGTATAATGCCTACCAAAACAAGTCCATTGAAATGTCCCGAAGATAGTGAAGCGCTTTATCAATCCGGTCACGCCTCATTCTAATGAAGTGAGGAGTTTGTCACGTAACTCCAGGGGTAGCATTCGGAATCGCGATAAAAGGAAAATTTACTGCCGCCCTAAATACTTGTAAGTACCTATATATTCTTTAGGAGCTTAAGAATTAGGTGTTTGTGTGACTTGGTTTGATTTTGTGCTGATCGTATCTTCTTTGACGTGAAAACGTCTTTTCGCTCGGAGTACTGGTAGTAATTTCAATACTTCTGACGGTCAAAAACATGTAAATTTCAATCGCTAATAACTGCAAGACTTTTAATGCTAGAGTAATGGTTGAGCACCCAAAAGAGAGGTCATATTTATAACATGTTGAAGCAGAGTATAATTTGCTTATGACGTCACATCGCGAGGGCAGGTGCATGCGCTCGATCCGTTCATTGTAAATATTAAATAACATCGTTAAAGAAATTTGTTATTATTTCACCACACGTTTTCACGAAACTCTGCAGCGCGGGCTTGAACTACGTCCCACTCTTTTTTTTTTCTACCTGCTTTGTCTCACTGCTGGGCAGGGGTCTCCCTCAGCTTTCCACTCTTCCCTGTGTGTTGCCTTCTCCGGCAAATCTCCCATAAACGCCTCTTAGCCATCACGCCAGAGTTTCCTAGGTCGCCCTCGTCGACGACGCCCGTCTTTTGGCTCCCACTGCTAGACGTCTCTGGCCCATCGATCCCGATGCATCCTACAAACAAGATCTGCCCGTATCTAGAAAAAAAATTGCTGTCACTGGCTTGCAGGTTATTTAAACCAATTTCGTCTCTGAGTGACCAGCGTGTAACGGGTTTTGTCGACGGAAGAATAGACAAAATGACAGATAAGCAATCATAATATGTCATTTTGTCTATTCTTCCGTCGACAAAATGCGTTTCTATGGTAGTCATGCTACGCGTGGAGTACTATAAAATGATGTCTCAAGAGCGTCATAGATGGAGATGTTCTATGAAATGCTGCTCTTGTACCAGAGGTATAGGCAAAAGTTACATCTGACTTCAACATCAGATGATCTACCAATGCACGATGATTGGCATGCGACAGGGTCCTTTTGTATGATTGTAACAATATATTGTGATTACCATAAATCAAAGCCAGTGCACTAAAACATGGTCGTTAATGTTTTAGTAGATATGATATGAAGCGACACAACAATTTAATACTGCGCTAATTCTTTAAGTTTAGGATCAAGGATTAGAAAAATCGGGTGGAAAAGTACCTACTCGTTATAGATACTGGGCGTCAGCGTATTCAGAAACAGAAACGTAAAAGCTGTGTGCTTTTAGTTTTTATTAAACAAATTGAAAACTTCAAAATGTTAGCTGCATTTGCACAACACAAACTGAAACGCACAGGAAAAATAGAAAATCCAACAAAATCTTCTATCGCAAATTGTATTTGATATAACCAAAGCGCGAGATGGGAGCGGCCCGGTCGAATCTAGATAATGCAAATACAGGGCTGCACCGTCCGATGTACGGAACTCTTTTGACCGCGAGCCCCGAATAACATTTCGTTTGTATAGAGTTACCAGCTGGTTCAAATTCTACGGGATTTAAATCGTTTTTTTATGTGAGTGTCGCATGTCGTTTTGATGGAAAATTTAAATTGAATTGGGTTTATTTCAGATTTTTTACCTAGCTCTCTGTTTTCTTGTACGATTAGACATATCTAAAGGTTTTTATTACCTATTTATTGATGAAAAGAGTGTCTTTAAATTAATCAGTTACATCTTCGATGTCACCAACTGAAGATGGTGGGCCGAAAAATGACACCAAAAAGAAAAAAAAAAAAAAAACACATTCTACCAAAATGTTGTGTGTACTTCTTCCCCATGGCACAGTATCTAACATCACGAATTAATTTCATGTTTGCGTTTTCCAGCTTGTTGTCCTGACTTGTAATTTCAATGATGGTGACCGTACTTATATCAAATACCGGGCCAAAAGCGGCGGCCGAGCGGTCACGGTGAATGTTGTTTTAATAAAATGACACTGATTTAATCTATGCTCACTGGGAAATTAGAATTTTTCAGAAGGTTTTTTTCAGGACCCATACGAAATTGTGAGTTACGTCATATCTGCAGTAATAAAAGTTTGAGATAAAAAGTAGGTATGTTTTCATATTCTATTTTTCGTTTATTAAAAATGGAAGCAAAATGGATCCAATTATTTTTCTCCTGGTACAGACCAGGGGACTATCTAATAAAACCGATAGACGACAGGTGACTGTGACAATCCAATTTTTTTTCAATTTTACAAGATTTTTTCGTAAATTTTCTGCTATAAAACAGCACCTGTCAAGAAAATGTTAAGATTTGGAATTTGTTATTTTTTGACAAATATGTCGCATTGTCAGTTATGTTAAATAGGGCCCAGGATAAAATAATATAGGTTTTATTTTGTTCGTATAAAGTAAGTTTTATTAAATATAGTTTAAGAACGACTTAATTTGTAACAGGCTGTGGTGCGACATAAATCCTACCTTTATGCGTCTCAAGCAGATCTTCTCCATACCCATATCGTGAAACTCCAGATATTGGCATATTCCATTCTTATATTTCCCAAAATAAAAGCATATTTCTGTTGCTATAAAATTCTTAAGTTTCGTAAATTATTTCGCAATTTCTGGCACTTTAATGTTTTATTCAGTCAGTGGGTAGGTACGTGTTAACGGTCCCGATGAATTTTTGACATCCATTCCTCGGCTTAGTTTTAAATAAAATTTTGAAATAGACAACATTGAGGCATCAGCGATTCTGAGTGCTTTCCGAGAATCTGGAAATTTTTAAATGGAATTATGAATATTTTTAAGTGCCAAGTTACTTTTGAAATAAAAAGGGAAATCGTTTTTCAGGAAGTATTGTAATCGACGCAATAAATAATTAGGTGAATGTAAAAATAAGCAGAACGTAGATAATAGCTAATGAAGGAATAAATCTATTCGTTAGTAAGTAATAAGACGCACAACATGGGTACACACATAAATAACCTAATAGGGCTATCTATCCACTTTTAAGTTGACCAAAAATTTACTTGTTAAAGTGTCTTAGAAGATCTATTCTCAGAAATAAATATTTAATTTCATGAAAGCTAAAAAAAAACAAAAAATATCAAAGCAGAAATACAAAATCATAATAAAGCGTCTGCTACACAACCCCCAACCACGTCCCCGACAACGGTGACCTTGGTTGGCGACCGGCAGAGCTGTTTCATACTATATGGTCACCAATATGCCTTTCTGTCGTGATATTCGAGGAGTAAAGAAGTCATGGCGAATTTTTTGACCGATGCCTCATTGGCGTTTGGGACAATTGTTTTCCATTTAGAAACAAAAACCTTCCAGGCTTTTGATTGTTGTCTTTGTACTGTTCGCAGCTGAGATCCCACAGACAGGGTAGCATGTCTCTGTACAGCTTGATCAACTCAGTAAAAAAAATATTTTTCTTCCGCAATTTTTAATACATATGTAGGTCTACTTGTAAAACTTGCGCTCGTAATGTCGTCGCTAGCGCAGCTCTTTAAACCAAGGTTGTTGGAAAGTCAAACGAATTTGGTCGTAAACCATTATTTACACGGTTGTTAACCACCAAAGCCACCTCTTTCGGGACGCGGTTGGTGACCGTGTAGCAGGCGCTTAAGCAGGCGCTTTCAAAATTAATACGATTGCTTTTTATCAGGCATGGTGATGAAGTATCGCTGTATCCCGTACACAATAAGAGTAATCCATTCATGTCAGTGAACAAAAGCAATATCGCCAATGAAAACTAGTATTCGTTAAGCATCCTTTATCCTTTGTAAAGTATTGAAAATATTCAATAATATTTCACGAATCTCTTTACGCTTGCAAAGTTCGCTGCACCGTTAAAAACATTTTTTTTAAATGAAATTCGATCCGATAGTTGTTTTTGTGTGGATTTGGTTTTGTGTAATGGGAATAAGTAGGTCTGTGATTTTAATTAGTGAACATCGCACTTTATTGCTGTGTATTTAATTACGGATACATACCTACACTTTTCTGAACAGAATACTACTGAAAAGGAGCAGCCTGCCTTAATGGCTACGTGGTCGTTAAATCAACTACAATTTACCGACCTGTCATTGCGTCACACAGGTGCGATCTACTGATGAAAGCACATAAATCGAGAACTTCGAAACATCGAGATTTCTGTGCTTTATCTAAGTTAAATATTAATGTAATATAAACACCAGCCTTCCGGTATAAATTCTCTAACTTATGGTGCTAACTGCATCAAAATCCGTTGTGTGGTTTAGAAGTACTCGGTGGACAAACAGAAAGACACGAAAAGCGTTTTTTTTTATACTATTTGTATGTAGATTAAGGGTTTGAAGTGCCAAGTGACCTATTTAAAAAGCGTCTGTATAAAAATCCAAAACAGATGACCCACTAATTAATATTTCACCGCCATTAAAGCCATAATATTTTTTGGCCAACATTGGACCATATTATGTCCAAAATCCGCAGACATTGTTCATCATAAAATGCAAATTCGTGTAAGTAGGGTAGGAAAGCTCACGAGTGGCCAATAAATAACAAATCAGTCACAGGCATAATGGGACCATTCCTCAGCGCCAAGAAGTTGGGAGTTGGCTGTAGTTCAACTAAAGTTCTTGGTCCTGCGTTGTTGGGTGCGGTGGGGTAGGTAGCTGTTAGATGGGTAGGATTAACTATTGATGATTTGTACTGAATAGTTTCTAGATGGAATCATTTTTGTGGTGAAGCTAGGTTAAAGCCTATTGCAGACTAGCGCGGTAGAACAATTACCGGTGACGGCGCGTCGTGGCACCGGTAATTGTTCTACCGTGAAGTTTTCTTAGAAATTGTATTGTTAGTGTTGCGTCGCGCTGTCGCATCGCGCTGTCGCGTCACGCTGTCGCGTCGCGCTGTCGTGTCGCGCCAGTCTGCACGAGACCTAAAAGCGTGGTGATTCCAAAGAGTATTAAAATAATTAACTATTTCCGGAAAAGACTGCATAGATACTGCACATTTATAACAACAAGGGCTGGATCTGGACAGATCAAATAGTTGCAGCAGATTTCATGTAGTTCTAGCAGTGACGAGATACTCTGAAATAGTAGATTATTTAGATGATAAAAAAGCTTGGGATTGAGCTGCTCGCTCTGCTAAGCCTTGTGCTAAAATCATAAAATCAATACCAGTATTATATAAACATTACATACAAAATGACATTATTACTTTGTAAAGTATTTTTTTTTTTAAATTTTTGTGAATGTGAGGACTATGTGGCTTTTTTAATAAAATTATTATTATTTTTCTTTCTTATTTAGTTTTAATGATGGTCTGGCAGTTTGAGTAGTTTATGAGGCCTACCCAAATGTCCTTTCTTTGGTATTGTTCGTCGAGTTGAGCTCCTTAAGTTCTGGGTTGAGCTCCACGATTACTGACAAATGCTTGCACTGACAGGACAGGTCCACTCAAATCTGTGTGGTTCTTTTCTCAAAAGACCATTTCAGACACTAATCTACATGGTCCTCATATGGCCTGACCAAGATTATGTCTGGACTTTAAAAGAGACTGTGACCTCTGAGTTTGTTTCGGCCTTTCTTCTCAGAGTAGTCAGATAGGAAACGCCGAACTCATCTAGCTAATTTTTAATATTTTTTTTAAGATGACGTGTTAAAGTAATTCCAATATCCTATTTACAGAATAAACAATTTCATTTCAATTTCATTTCATTTCATTTCAGTAGGAAAATGAATTAAGTAACACATGGTAACTAATTACATAACTACCGCAAGGTCTGGCTGACTATTGCCACTACAATTTATTACAATTCTGTCTTTTGCAATAGCAAAAGAATTGTGTGGAAAAGGGAGAGTCTTTGCTCTGCAGTGGGACAATACAGGCTAGTTAAATTAGATTGATAGATACAATTAATTAAATATTATTACGGCAAAAGGCAGTCCTTAAAACTAGATGGCACTCGATACCACGAATCAAGTAAAATCCCCCAAACTAAACAATTTCAACCCAAGTGCCACTTACTTACCACAAGGCGCTCTGTACACTCGTATATGAAATATTCAGTCAAATACATCGCGATCGCCGGCCGCCGCTGAATGTTCCATTCGAAACTGGACCAGGGCTGAAATTGTTTCACAGAACGACAAGGCCCAGTAAAAAAGAAGTTTGAATAAAAAACAGGAAAATGTTATGGCTTTTGGTCGTTTTTCAACTGTAAAAGCCAAACTTTTCATGAAATTGAACTTTGAGGTTAAATCTCCGAAATATACACGCTTTGTAAAATATCCATTTTATTGATATGTTGCGGTGTATACAGTACAAAAGAAGCAAGGATTTATTGGAGATCCTGATTGGAATATTGGAATGACACGTAATTTTCCCAAAAACCGTTGTATACGGTATTTCTTTTATTCAGCCTTTATAAGCTTGTTACTGTAAAAGGGACTTACTGTGATGCTGATTTTTTTATTAATTTCATTTCAATTCAGTCGATCGCGACTTTTAAAATCCAATATTGCTTAAATTAGGTAGCCTACATTGACTTAGATTGGTGGTCGCATTAAGTCGTTACAAGAGCATTAGGCTGCCACTATTCAACGAGTTCTATTTCAAAGATTACAATAAAAACTTAAACTACACTTAATTCCACTATAAACCCGCTTAATACGTTTCAAGAATTAAATTCTAATCTAGATTTACAACTCTAAATTACCTTCAACGAATCCTCTGTAATGAAATGAAATTTTCTTCATAAGAAGTTGGATGTAAGAATTAGCTGCGGCACACGACCCGGCGTTGCCTGCCTCAGTCTACAAATGCTCGCGTTGATCCTCTGAAATTGAAATTTAAGACCATGTGAAACCTTATCTGGTAAAAGTTTTAGCTCGTGCCTAGAACATGTTCGTACGATATGAAGGTAAGATATGTTGGGGCTAGATTATTTATTATATTATGAATACTTATTTGCTGCCTTATAGTAAGTATGCCTCATTATTATTGCTTAGCGTCTACGTGGTTTCATAAAATGTATCCATCAGAGGGTAATACAATGAAATAATTTAGGAGGTATTTGCCTATGTCGGTTTTGTTTTTCTTTATCATAACACTACTGTTTCTTTGGTTTTTGGGGTTGCTACAGAGGCTCTGATTTGTAACTAGCCCCTTATAAAAACATGATTTTCACAAGTCCCAAGTCTTACAAAACTACAAGTTGCATCTTTGTTGCAATATCTAAGAGTGCAAAATCCATGCATCAATCTCCCTAGACTTTTTCAACTATGTTGGGGTCGGCTTCCAGTCTAATTGAATGCAGCTGAATACCAGAATTTTACATGGAGCGACTGCCTATCTGACCTCCACAACCCGTTAATGGGTAATTCTATACACTTTGGTAAGACTGGTTGTCAGTCATTCGGGCTCTGTCGACCCGTAACGACTGCCAAATGTCCACGAATGACAGCGGTGACCAACGGCTTAACGTGCTTTCGAGGCAAGGAGGAGTCTCGGTATGTAAATATGGTCACTCATCCATGGATCAACCCCGGCAAGCGTAGCTTAACCTGATGGATCGACCCGTGCGGCTGGTATTATTAGCCACGAGCTCCTCGAGTATCCATAACTACTATGTATAATTTATTTAAATGATGCATTATGACATAATTATGACGTTTTTCAAAGGAACAATAACGATCTATCTACATATGTTACCTCATGTAACATTATTCTTGTCCTTTACAAGGGTAATTGGAGACTCTTGAGGTGCCTTAAAGGCCCTATGGTTTGTAGGGACGCACTTAACAGTGATGTATCGCCGTCATTTCGTATGAACACCATATAATACTTACCCGTTGGCTATTTGTCCTGATTTGCAGAAAGAGATAAACTGATATGGTGGTTTGCTTTTAGTTTCTACATACTTTTTTTCCTACATTTCCTCATGGTAAGCCTAATGCCTAATGTTTTCGTGAAAAAGGTGTACCTACCTACGCATATTTTTTGTCAAAAAGTAATGTAGATAGAGTGATAACTAATTGATAAACTTGTAAATATAGGTGAAATAATTCGTTGATTCTAGAACTAAAGTTATCTTAATAATTATCGTTATTGTAATTATTTTAAGAGGTAATTACCCACTTAAAATGGTAAATATTATTCTTGTGGAAATCATTCCACAAGAATAATATTTACCAGAAAGTAATTTTAGTTACAGGCCCTACAGACTAAAGGCCATTTACCTACTTGTGAGTCGCTTACCCACATGTTTGCTCAAGCCCCACCGGGGTTAATAAAATGTTTTTCAAACGTATACCTTTTCGGTCTCATATATAATATTGTACCTGTCTTTCATCATGGGTATATTTTTAGGGAGTTAAATTGGATAACTTGTACGTAAGTATGATACATTGCCGTTTGCTTTGTGTATTCGTCTGTAATAAATAGGCGATCTGAATAAAATGTTCCGTGGAAAGTTATAAATTGGTTACCTATTGAAAGAAGTATTATATTATGCTTGAATTGTAATAATAGTAGTTTATGAAACTGTTGCATAATGACGGGTGTTAAAATACGAGTGTGTGTCGAGTGTTTTAATACCTAGTTATGTGCATATACATTGGGATTGAACCTACTAAATCAAAGATCAATGTTAAAGATCAAGGATACAAAAATTCCCACGAAATTTAGTACGACTTCACGTGTGAATGGCGCCTGCACCCAGCACATGACCGCGCATGCGCTAAAGCGGTACTGCTGTCCCCCGTAACGTTCCATTACAAAAGTTGAATTTAGTGTTTTATCATGTTTAGATGTCGATTTCACGACTGCGGAGTTTCGCCAGATAATTTAATTTGACCCTGTATTGCAGCCCCCTGCAAGTACTGTCACAATCACTACGCTTGGCAGACATAATAATGATTGCAGTTTGTTATAGCAAGGCGAGGCTAATTGCAATCGTTTCGTCTCTTTTCACACGATCTAAACTAATATATAAAGACACAAAACCTTTGTGTATGGGCTGAACTTCAGCAGTACTGGAATTTAATTCGATTTTAACAGTAGGGTCGCTAGTCAGATAAAGCCTCTACAATATCACACATAACCTGGAAATTAGTAAACAAGTTATAATTGCCAAAACTCAAAATAAATACCTATAATATCAAAGATCAATAGGTAGGTACGTTTTTTTATTTGGGGCCCTTTACCTACTGCATTATCATCAGTCAAGACTATGTTTAAAGTATGAGTAATCCTAACTAATCCTAAACCTAACTGAAAATATAAATGCAAAAGTTAGTTTGTTTGTTTGTATGTTTGTTGCGCTTTCACACTAAAACGGCTGAACGGATTTTGATGAAATTTGGCACATGAGTAGACCATGACCTGGATATAGAATTTTATCCCGATATTCCCACGGGATCGAGACTTATGCGGGTGAAACCGCGGGGCGCAACTAGTAGGTAATAAAGAGATGGTAAATTCTTAGCCCTCAAATGCCACCATACATGAAACAATTACCCAGCAACATCCTTCAAACGTATTAGATAATTAAGATGGACGTTCAAATCGGACACGTTCGATTAAACGAAGTACTCTTACCCAATTCCTGGTACCGATCGATTAAGAGGTCGTGAGAGATTGTACCCCATTAATCTGTGATTACCTACTGTTGTGAGACCATTCTTAGTAAAACATTTAGCTTATAACTTAGATTACTGCTCTCTAAGAACTATAAAGCGCTCATAATAATTAGTAACAAGATTGCTGTCAATATAACAATAATTTTATCGTTAGTATTTTGAATATTCCCGCTGCTTGTTATGTAAGCACTTTTGGTGAAGGTTCCGTACATATAAAGACTCGTGCAGACCAGCGCGACCCGACGGCGCGACGCGACTCGAACAATACAATTAAAAAAAAAACTTCACGGTTTAACAATAACCGGTGTCGCGTCGCGCTAGTCTGCACGAAGCTTTAGCCTCCTTCCTTAGGTTGACCTTTTTTGTATTTTAGAAATTGTTTCAAGCAGTTTTGGAATCAGTTTCTTGTTTCAAAACTATCACCTTTTGCCAAAATGATAAAAAAATACTCCAGATTTTTTGTACCAGAATTCAAAACTGCTCATTGGAACACATAAAAAAGAACCACCTTCCCCATTTACATCGCGCAAACTTTCCCGCGAAAATTAACAATTTAAAAAGCTAAACAACAATCATGTCGTAAACTCAGAGTAAATACTGCCTCAGCGATAAAACAGAAAAGTTATACAGCAGAATTTTAATTACGAACAAGCAAACAACTGGCGAAGGTCACAATAAAACGTAATGAATTTTCGTTGTCATTAATACACAGTGGCGTTTAGTGACCATTCGCATTCACACTCACGACTGCCATGTTTGCGAATCGCACGTGTATGTAAAAAACATGGCACAAGGGTGGGAGTGACGTCATTGGTCCAACGCGCACCCCTCCACTTCGTTCGAGTGCAGTATATGAGTAGTGCTAGTGCACTGACGGTTCAGCGCTTTGTTTCTATGTGCATCGTTTGAATATGTTAGATGAGTATGTACTTAGCGACGTGTTGAGAAGACTTGTAAATGCCTTGAGCTGTTTGTAGTTGGATAAATTATAAATGAGTCTAGACTTTAGAATTAAATTGCAGAAGATAAGTAAATGTTTTGATTGTTGACTAGCTTTCGTCCGCGGCTACGCCCGCGTGGAGTTCGGAAATTATCCCATGGGAATGTACTACCGAGATAAAGTATCCAATGTGTTAATCCAGGTTATAAACTACCTGAGTGCCAAATTTCATCAAAATACGTTCAGCAGTTTTTGCGTGATTGAGTATCAAACATCCAAACACACAAACTTTCACATTTATAATATTATACATGTCGGAAATACGTTACTGAGTTGACTAATTAGGACGCCAGCGCCACCTAGCGGCGCTCGACAGAGTCTACAACATGACGCTCGGACCAGCCGGAGCTAAGGAAGTTTCATCGGTGGCGGTCAAGCAGTGAACACGTTTAGAAACTGTTGCGCATTCCGAATAGTTGTATCGTGTACCTACAGTGAGTGAATTGCTAGTACATTTAATTTGATAGTAAATTATAATTTGATCTGAACTTTACAGTTCAGATCAGTTCGGTTTTTCTAACCAATAACCAACACCAGCCACAGTACGCCCAGAGTAGTTAAAATATTCCTGATAATAACGAAAGAGACACACACCCTCCTACGTTATACATACATTTTATTATATATTATTATATATACGAGTATTACATAGTAGGATTACTCGTACTTTAAACTTGGTCTTTACTGATGATGATATTGCAGCAGTTAAAAAGGCCCAAATAAAAAACGTACCGTTGATAATAAAACCTATCTATTTTGAGTATAGCAATTATATTATGGTTGCTAATTTCCAGGTTGCGTGTGATATTGTATAATTTGTATGTGACTAGCGACCCAGCCGTTAAAATCGAATTAAATTCCAGTAATTTTGAAGTTCATGCCATACATAAAGATTTTGTTTCTGCAGAATTAGGGGAAAAGCATGAACAAATAAGATTTGATTCCCTAATGAGCTGGTTTAGAAGCCAATTGATTCTGTCTACCAAACGCTAATGATAATCACATAGGCACGTCTCATACAAGAGAGGATAATAAAAATAAAACACAAAGAATCAAATACAACGTCTACTGATTTTATCCCTCATAACAAATGAGCGGAAATCGATTCTGGGAATACTTGTTTCTCAAAGAGAACATGCCAAGTGTGAGTTGGCCTCAGCAGCAATTTTTGTAATCATAAGTAATCCATAATAGTTATGGTCACACAGTCATTTAGACTTTGTTATTTTTACCATTGGTTAATTCTGAAGAAATCATTTAATTTTTAAGAAATTCAATTACACCCATATGTTGCCAGTTGTTTTAAGTCACATGTAATAGGGGGCGAGCCTATTGCTATCAACCGGAAACAAATGTAGACTCCGTGCTGCTACTGAGAATCCCTAATGGAAAAGTCCAATACCACTTTGCCCTACCCTGGAATCGAACCATGGTTGTAGTAGGGTATATACACCACTGCCTAACCCTTCGGGGTTGTTGTTAACTTTAATTTAAAGTCTCTAAATAAAAAAAAATTGGTAAGCGCCTCGCGGATTCAACTGCATAAGTATCGATTCCGTGGGAATATCAGGATAAAAGGTCCTTTGTCTTTCTCCAAGTCATGATCTACCCATGTGCCAAATTTCATCCAAATCCGTTTAGCCGTTTTAGCGTGAAAGTGTAACAAACAAACAAACTCACTTTCGCATTTATAATATTAGTTAGGACTTGTTAGGACAAGATGGGGTAATGGTACTTACGGTTACTTGTATATGGTTTTTTTTTGGTGCAGAAGAGGTTGTAGGTCGTGGGTTTGAACCCAGGCAGACGCTTTAGTTTGTGTACATAATTTCACCACCACTGCTCTCAAAACGGTGAAGGAAAACATCGTGAGAAAACCGGCATGTCCTAGAACCAAAAATTCGAACACATGTGACATCTACCAACCCGCACTGGGCCCGCGTGGTGGATTACAGGTCACTCTCTCTCACACAGAGGAGGCCTGTGTCCCAGTAGTGGTAATATAATGGCTGATTATTTATTTAGAAGAACGTGGAGCAAAAATGCTGGTTTTTTCATTAGGTTTTACGATAGAACCCCTAAAAAACAACGCAAGAGTATCAGAGCCTAGATAGCAAGATCTTATTTATTCAAAGCAAACTCGTGGCTTGGCTGTACCATATTGAGTATTACGTAAGTGCCTAATACTGGCCTAGAATGCGGGCCTTAAAAAATCTAATATAAGCAATATCGTTTTGAAGTACCCTATATAATAAATCCAGTATATTATTATACGTACTGTTGTCTTTATGGAAATATTCCGGCTACATGGAAAAGGTTGTTCTTTTTGCATATTAAGTTTAATTTAATATTGTCGGATTCAACGATCATGTTATGAAATAATTTGGCCATATTATGAATATTTTTTATGAAAATAAGAGGTCGGGAATTATCCCATGGAAACATATTTACCGGAATAAAAAGTATCCTATGTGTTAATCCAGGTTATAAACTTAAGTTGGGTTAACAACTACAGTATCTGTGTGCCAAATTTCATCAAAATCCTATTAGTAGCATAATATTAATGATTGAAATACTATCGTGAATTCCAAGCCAGTAAAGCTCCCAATCGGCATGATTTTTTCCGACATCTTCAACAATTATCGTCATATTTCAGCCAATTTACACAACACCTTAAATTGAATACAATTAAACCTTCCCCATGAATCACTTCGTGCATTGGTGAAACCCGTATGAAAATCCGTTCAGTAGTTTTTGAGTTTATCCCGTTCATATAGATAGATAGACGCGGCGGGGGGACGTTTTATAATTAAGTTGTAAAATAAAATAATCTCGAGATAGTATATTTAGTAACTATGATTTGTGGAGAATAGTGGTTACAGCAGCAGGTATCTCTATAGATTTTTATGCAGTATCGAAACACATGTTCGCATCAAATTTACCTATAGCAATCACCACATGCTTTTAATAAAACCCATGGGACGATCGTTGTATTTTTTGCCGAAAATAACACTTTCAGATTTTTTACCCATCATTTCACTCAACCCCTGTATTTTGAATGCGTGTGTCAATTTATCACAATTCACGCAAATATTTGATGCATGAAAATTTAAAATTGGACGCAAGCGGCCATAACGATACGACTAAAGGCCCATGTTTAACAATGGACGCTTTTTAGCAAGTACATAATACTACCTTCTGCCTACGATACACAATATACTAAAATAACAGCCACATTTTTATAAAACTCCCTCGGCCCCCGACACACCGCGTCGCATAGCATCGCCCTTCCGCACTATTACTTCGTTTTCGCTTCGATTTTTTTTCTTTCGCTCGGCTTCTTAGTGTCACAGCGTGATGTTAAATAGCCCATAAAGTTTCTCAAGAATTAGACTATCAAATGTAAAAAAGAATTTTTCAAATCCGGCTGGTAATATCTGAGATAAGGGCGTTTATACAAACAAACTTCAAATTTATTATATTATATATAATAATAAGAAAAGATGAAGGTTTCTTAAACCTAACAAGGGATACAAATAGTCCGTACTTTGTCAAGAACTAATACCAGTTTAATTTTATGACCAAATTGAAGACCTAAGGTCCTAACCAGACACTTTGACCTCAGGTACCCATACAAGTAAATACGAAGTTATTACCCGCATAAATGTTTCACAGAACGTTTATGTTTCAGAGTTTCCAATATCACTAAATAACCTAGCATCGCCACTTGAAATTACGGTATAAGTAATGATTTCCAAACTGAAAGCACATAATAACTAACTACAGAAGGTCAACTCCATACAGCGGGCGGAAATACATGCACACATAAACACGATTCACGTACAGCGAGTGCAAGCGCACTCGCGACTGGCATTCGGCCGAGATAAACCGAGATTGCCGTACCTACTACAGTTAACCTGAAAAAGATGTATTTATCGGAAAGAATACAATTAATTGTCTACAAGTTTCGTTCTATAATATTGTATCAATGTATATGTATCATGTGATACTTAATTATGGAACACAAATGTGAAAAGACAATCAAATTAATTCTTGTCGTACGCGTCTGTGCGTGCGCCTGTTTTCACTAAGTCGACCTTCTGTACTTTTTTATCTTATGCTGAAAGTCCGTTTAAGTTATCGACAAGTTAAGACTTGATGTGCTTATGTATTCCGGTGATACCTACGTACAGTGAGAAGGGATTTGAACAAGTTAGTTACTAGTTGCTGAGAACCCTTTGAAGTAACATAGAAGATAGTTAACACTTGAACGGAGCCTAAAGTGGCTAACTATAGGAAATTGTGTATTTAGTTTTGATTAAATGGTTTAAAGTAGTTGGTAGTCATAATATAGCCATGTGAAACGGAGGAATCAGGGAGGGAACTGTTGTGAGGAAAGTTTTGAGTATGAATGTGGATGGTGTGAAAAATGATACGCCCAGAGGTGTGACTACTATGGATCGCCCGGAGGACACGGTGGAGCATACGGTGGAGGTCGCCGTGTCCTCGTGGAGGCGATCGGTGGCGGAGATCTCTCGCATCCGGCCCTGGTCCAGGCCATGGTACGGAGCGAGAGGACATGGGAGGCCGTCACCTCCTTCTGCGAAGCAGTAATGCTCGCGAATGAGGAGGCGGAACGCGTAAGGGAGAGGCAAACTTTGCGCCCTCACACCTCTAGCCGCCGCAGGAGACGCCCTGAGCGTCGGGATTCCCGGCCACCGTAGGCGCGGGCTTGTGGACGGTGAGCAATGGGTAGCTCGCCGTCCGTTAAGAACGCGCGTGGAACACAACGCGCCGTCGACCCGGGCCTAGGTCGACGGCGCGTTATGTTCCACGCGCGCCTCAAAGAGATGTCAGCAACTGAAGGGGCCCGATAGGACCGGTACCTGCAGGGGTTGCGGGAAAGTCCGAAAGGGATACCGTGGACCCTGGCAACGTACAGGCAAATGAAGGAACACGGGTGGGTTTTAGTCAGTAAGAGTCTGACACGCCCTCCCGCTCCACCCAGAGCGGGAGAAGTTATTTGATAATATACAAACAATAAAAAAAAAAGGTGTGACTACTGCAGTGATGTGATCTGATAAGACAGAGAGGTCTCAAAGAAGAAAGAATGCTTTGCTAACCCCAAATAACTAAATCAGAATTGAAGAAAGAGGTTTATCATTATATATAAAATAATTTTTTCATCGTTATGATGTAGGTAACTTATTGCGTTGAATCTACAAAAGGATTTTAGATTCTTATCGACGATAACAGCTTCCCACGAAGAATTTACTGGTTTCCGAGAAGAATAGTTTAATCTTTTTCTGTCTATAAAACGCAATGACACATTCAACTTGGAAATATATGTCGTCGTTCACAATAAGACCAAATTACTGTCTATACTTACGGACGGAAAATGCGACGCAAGGATTTCTCAAACGAATTGTAGAGAAAACTTTTTGATATTGATCCTACTTTATGTGTATCGTTTCAGCAGGCGTGTTGCTTTAGAAGGTATTTTTAACCAAAACGATATTCTTTTTTGTCCCGAATCTAAACAGCACCACTAATTTTGAAATTTGAATACAGTCTTGGCAGCAGAAAAGAGCATGGTGCAAGCTATAAAAATACTTATGAAAGATCAAAAAGGGTAAAGTGTTACAAAAACATAAATATAAATAATATGAAACGTACTACTCTTTGGAAGCATACCAAACTTTTAGAGCTAATAAAACCTTCCCCTCATTTAATCCTCATACCATGACATCGCAAATTACAGGCCATGTAAGGTAGAAGAGAAACAAAGGACAAGCCACAAAAAAACAAGTCAATTGAAGCAGTAGACAGTCCTCGAGACTATGAAGCGAACCTAAAAGAGGTTGGAGTAGTTATCAACGGAAATGATGCTTGAGAAATTTTGATGATGCCAATCAAATGTAGACTTGAATAGTTCAACATTGTGGTGAACATGATGAGACATAACCAACAACAGACCGATAAGCGAATTTATTTAAGACTAGCTTCTGCCCACGTCGTCGTCCACGGGAAATTTCTTATTTAACATAAAATATATCTTATGACTCTCGGCAATTCTGGAGCTTCCCATTAGTGAAAGAATACATATTTATTATATTATTATTATAGTACAGATGACATACTTAAAAGCTTATGTATGATAAATAAGACACAAAGAATGAACGATTAAAAAAACTTTACTTGAAGCAAGAGATCGCCTTTCAGACAATGGAGATAATTTAGAAGAAAAATTGCCAAGAAAGAGGCAGAAGTCATCGAAGCGGTCATGAAGAATTGGTGGTTGACTATCACAATTGGTTCCCGATGGCACCAATAAAACCTTCAAATAGAGACAAACATGACTTACACAAGTGCAAGTCATGAAACATACGAATATAGCAACAAAACATGACAATCTCAACAAAAGTAAAACAAAAACGAAAATCCTTCACATACCAAAACATGAATCCACAGCGCAAATTACTGCCTGTATAAGGAAGACGCGACAAAAAGAATAAGTGATAAAAAACAAGTTATTTGATGCACGAGACAACCCTTCAGACAATGGGGCGCACTTAATGCCCGTATCATGTACAAGCGTGTGATACAGATGTTCCTGTAATTAGCAGAGCTGCGATGACTGAGTTAAGACCTAGTTAATGAGCGGACAGTTAGAATTTTTTTATATTTAATTTAAATGTAACTCGTTAGGCTTTTTAGGGCAGGTCAGTGTGTCTATGAGGTGGTGTGAATGAGAGCGAGGGTTGACCGCTTTTTTTTTGGTGGCTTTTAGAGCTATATTTTGGATGAGGTCAGCTTTTTATATGCTAGTGTACCTTTAGAACACCCGAAAGGTTCACTAGCATACTGAAAAAGCATTAAAACTAGCACAAAAATCTAATCGACGTTGGTGGTGGGAAATTGTAAAGGAAAACATCATTGTTAAATGGGAAGTATATATTTTTGCTTTGCAACATGCCAGTGGAACTTGTACTAGTACCTCAAATAACTGTCATGGTAATGGTTTGTGGTCTACTATCTAAAGAAGATACAAGATCCAAGCTATTCAGGTCTCGATAAAACATTTATAAAGATATTCTATTCACCTACGCTTCCACGAGGCTATCGACGTACGCCAAACAAATACTATAGAAGAAAAAATACAATCTAATCCTTTAATCCTCAAGGAGGCACTAGAAGTGTTCCTCGGTACTTATTTATGAAATAAAATATAGAATTATTTATGTTGGCAACTTTAGCTCACACTTCGCTACAATAGCGTGTTTGTTTATGATTTCCCTTGAGTACCCCTACACCTATTTGTAGAAGCCTTGAAGAGCGATAGAACGTTTTCATTACCCACGTTATGGGTTGTTGTTGAGGAAATTATGTCGCTACATATCAAAGTTTGTGCTAGGAGTATTACTGTTAGCGCTATTGCCGTAATCCTCTAAAGTGCGGCTTATAACATTAATTTTGTTTATAATAAACTCACGCCTGTTCTCTTGGGGGTAGGTAGAAACTCAGGTACCGTTCTGCAGTTTCTGCGTACCTCCTAATGATCACCACTAAAACCCCGCCACTTTTGTAAAGTTATAACTGTCAAGTGACGCGCGTCAATGTCAAACCGCATGGGGTTTGACATTGACGCGCGCCACGTTACTTTTGGCGCGCGCGTCACGGTCAACCGTCGCTTATAAGCGATGGCCGGGGCTTGACGGTTGTACCGTTACTGTTACTTAAAGCGACGGTGCGGACTTTATCGGGTAAAAGAAATAAGGCTTTATTTTCAGCAGAATCGATTTTCAAAAGTTTCTCAAATAGTGGAGCGATTTTGAAATAGTCTTATGAAATTACTGAGGCTTAAAGTGGCTACGTTTTAAATATTAATTAAACAAAAAAAAAAAAACGTTTTTTTGAATACAATACGCGGAATCTCGCCTGATGGTAAGTGATGATCAGGCCGAAGGAGGAAGCGAGCTTTACCCGGAATCCTCAACCACAGAGGCATTGGCTATCTTACTTGTTAACATTGTTGAATGGCGTTAGACTTAAATAAAAAGGTGGTAGCTAGGTGAACTTAGAACAAGCCCTACCACCAACCAAACCGAGCAAATTTTTTTACCCCCACTGGGAATCAAACCCGGGACCTCTGGGTCTGAGACAGGTGGTCTGACCACTAGACCACAGAGGCGGTTTAATTAGCCGGGTAAAATGCATAGTTAAAATTTAATGTAAAACCAGATTTATTTTTGAAAAGTCATTAAGGTAAGGTAGGTATTCTAAGAAAGATACCTACTCAGCAAAATAAGTAACTGCTGCAGGAGTGAAGAAATGGTTACAACAAATAAAAATATTTTAAAGTGAAAATCCAGAAATGTCTTCCTCTTAACAACTCGTTGTTAATTGTAGAAGGTAAGAGCTCTTTTGTAGCTAGCTGATGCCTTCCTTTTTGTAAGCAAACAAAATAGAATGCTGTAGGCTTCCGCCTCTGATATTCCTGAAAGTTTCATTCTTATGTAATCTCTTGTGGGATGAGTAGCGCTTCAACTGTATTAAAACCACTTTTGAAATAGATTATTTTTATGAATTTTTATGTTGACTTGAAGTTTTATGAGGTATTCCATTCCAAAGTAATTTTATGTTATTGCGAATATTAAGAGCACAAAAACAAATAAAAAAAATTAAGGAAACACCGAATTTCGGTCATGGCGGCCTATCTCGGCGAAGACTAGCCATCGACGAGGTGCACTCTCTGGTGGTCTCTCTCAAGTGGTTTCTAGGGAAATCGACCAAATAAAATGATTTTAAATAGTCGTCCATTTTTTTTTGGATTTATACAGAAAGCTTATAATGTTGAAGTACCTTTTAAATTAAATAAAAGTAAACATTTTTAGGATAGACACAACCCTAAACATTATGAAGTTAAAGTAAAGGGTTTTTCATTAAAATGTAACAGCCATTTAATTTATAAAAGCGCAAATTGTTTTTGAATAAAACCTTACAAAGCCGGATATTAATTTGCAAACCATAATTTTCATATCACAAGCCACACAATAGTGTCAATCTGTCCGCCACAATATCTAATCATATTATCGGTAAATTACAATACTAATTAACAGAGGATTACATAATTATAGGTAAATTAGGCGAGGCTACATGCTAGCCAGACTTGGAATCCAAACATAATTACCGAAAACTGTTATTGTTGTGAACCCAGAATTAATTGAATTTAGGTATTCTGAAGTTTATATGGATGAGGTTAGTGAAGGCAATTGCTGGCTCTTTGATTAAACTAAACAATGTTTGTTGCCTTACAATTATTCATGATACGGTCCCTCTGTTTAACTTAGTAGGTACATATATACTTTAAGTTGGGTCCTATTGGACCCAACTTAAAGTAGGTACCTACTAAATTGTGGCTAGTTTTAACCGTAACTTTCTACCTAATAAAATATGCATAGCCTGAGTACTTACCCCAGTATTTTGTAATAAATAGGCCTCATTTTAAATTCAAGTGCGGAGAAACCGAAGAGTTATTACTTCATCTTGTATCATTTTACGAATTCAAGGAGCAAGTAATATTCTTATTAGGTACCTAAGTAGGTATATTTCATTCGCGAAATTAATCTCGTAAAATATAGGCCTGTCTTTATGATTTTCTTTGGGGAAACTGTATATGTAAAAGTTGATTGTTTGTAAAACCGTCTACCTTCAAAGCAAGAGTGAACAGGCATCTTCGGAGCACGCTCGTTCCATCATAGATCTCATCCATCGTTTTCCTATTTTTTCCTTTTCATTCGTGAACGGGCGCCATCAGTAGGGACTGGTCATCTCTTAGCTGCCACGGCTTATTTTAATTTTTGAATTGTTTTTATCTTTTTACTACGGACGCTTTTTACGTGCTCTTTCTACATTGTTCTCACATGTATAATTTCAACATGAATGATGTAACCAATATTTTATAAAAATATTATGATTTAAAAGAGTGTCCGTGGAGTTTCTTACCCGTTTTTATCCATAGGAACCTACGCTTTGGAATGGGCAACTAGCTTCATGTTTCTGACTGACTGACCCCTTGACCATTCAAAAGTGCCTGTAAATGGTTTAATTGAAATAAATGCTTTGATTTGAGTTCCCATCAGGCGAGATCAAGGTCAAGAGAGGAGTATAGTTAAGTATATGCAGTTAAAAAGCCAGATAAGAAACACAAGAATCTAAGTGTAGAAAAATGACTTTTTAAAATCAAATTGATGCCATGAAAAACATTTTTAACGAAGCTTATTGTCATGCAAATTTCACACTGTTCAGTACCTATGTATTAATAAATCCCGAAATAACCTGAATAAAAGAAATAATTTATATGTATGAAATTCCATTAACATTTCAGACATTTTGAGAAGAATTTTACGCATGGCTTGCGCTGCAAGAAACGAAATAAACCAAGATTTATAATTAAAAGCATAATTAAATATTAAAACAATGTTGAGTTAAGCGTACCTTCAGCGAGATAAAAATTAAATATTTGCACATGTAGGTACGCGAATCATAAAATAAATCATAGTTACGTACTTGAATTAATTTAACGAATTATTAATTTGCCTACACACCATGTAATGTAGGCACGTTGTTAATTTACGAAATAAGGTTAAACAAGAACGTATCTCTCCAAATATTTATACATAATGGAAAAGATGAAACGTGGGCTCATTGCCTTTGTTGAATAATTTATATTTTATTTCTCATACAATCCCGCTCCTACGTCCTTAAATGCGAGTCTATGAGCCCCGGGCAGTATTCATTTTTTAGACATATATAAGAGTTTCAAGCGAATAATGAACAAAGAAAAATTCAGGGAAAATTATTATTCTTATGATTAGAAACTTTATTATTTCGACGTTTGTCAAATGTAAGATGGTAGAAAATTTGACGGGCTACCTACTTACTACTTACATAGTTTAATTAGTATTCTTTTATAATTATTTTTAAAGCTTAACTTTAGGTTTCTTTATATTTTTGCAAGGCTATTATTTTATGAATGTAAGTACTTATTAAGGTGGCGTGAACTTTTAAACATAACTTTTTTGAAAGTGTAAAAATGCTTACCGTTGAATATTTTATGGTTTTATAATTGCGAAAAAATTATTTCAATTACAAAAATGAAACACATTTTTATAGAGCTTGTTTCGTGTAATTTTTCAGTGAAGAACATACAAGATTCGCATCATCTGTGTACCTACACCTGTCTAGCAACTTTCAAGATTCCTAACTATTTATCTTAATACAACCTAGTACTTAAATCGCAGTGTCATGTGAATCTAATAAGCAACAACAATACCAGGCTCACAGCGAACAAAAGAGCATTTCTTAAATTTTCAATTTGGAAACCGAACAATGGTGAGGGCATAGCAGACGTTCATAATGCCGTACTCGACACGAGGACTGACCGCGGCTACTTCGACAGATTCACATTAAAGTGGTTGGTGGAAGTTAGTAACTGATAGTGATATCAGATTATGTCTATGTCTTTGTTATATAGTAAGTTACGGACAATAGTTCGAAATGGTAAATTCACTTTTCTGAACGCCCGACTGATTATTGTATTCTCAAAGAAAAAAAAACACAAGTATTTTAACTACTGCTTTTTTATAAATTTTCCGGCCCAGGCCAAGTATTTAATAGGTAAAGACTGGAAGACGGCAAAATGCCGTTATCTAAATATAAGCTCCTATACTTTTTAGTAATATCCATTTTAAAAGTCATTGTTTAAATGTCAACATCTTAATGAATAGGTACTGAAGATTTAAGTAGTATTTAACCATGTTCCCAAAGACAGAATCAGAATAATTCCTGTATCTTGTAACTTACACCAAACACTAGGTTTAATCATTCAACCTCTTACAACTGGCCACTGAACGAAACGTCAATTGTAAGCTTCTAAATACCTTTAAAAAAATGTCTAGTGCGTTCAAAAGTATGTTCTTTTCGATGTAACTTGAATATAACAAGAAAAGTGGCAGTTCCTATTATGATCTGTTCTTTTTTGCATTGAGTTAGGTATTAGGTACATTGTTTCAAATAGGTACTTTGTGTTTTTTGTAATGTTATATATTTTTCAAAATGCTGTTTAATTACGAGTTTGTGTATAGACCTAGTGGTTTTGTCGAGTGCACGTTGCACAGACGGGTGTAGACGGGATTTTTTTTACGTTCGACTTTTTATGAAAAACTTCAGAAAAAGCTTTGTTCAAAGCGTTGCTAGGTGGTCTCATATACATTTTAGCTTTACTTTGAACAACCTCAGTTAAAATGTGTTGCGTACCACGAATATACCTACCTATATAGGTTCGTTTCAAGATGACTCTTAGTTAAAATATAGTAGATTGATTGTTCACTCATGGGCTAAAATCTATAGCAATTCCAGATAGGCAGGATTTATATTGGAAACGACAATCACCACTTCAAATAATCTTCCATATTAATCCCAACGTTCAAGATATCTGAAAACAATAGCACCCCCACCTTAAGCAACAGATTGGCCCAAAATTCAAAGCGACCCACCCTTAGACCCAGGTCTTATTCACTATCTCAATATCCTAGAATCCAGGGACCTCGTTAAATTGGGAACCCGTACGTTTACCGCCATTGTATCGGTGTAGACGGCATTCTTCACACCCTTGGCTCGTAAAAGGGAATGCCGAGATATAGGCGAGTCTGTGAAGGGTCATCGGCGCCCTTATTAGGATCGTCTTTAGTGTCGTATTTCTTAAGAGAAGGTCAGGTTTGGCGAGCAGTATAAATTATTCGGAGCATATGGAGCGGCTGTGGTTTGAGGGCACAGTTCAGAGCTCAGATATATGTATAGAACATATCTTTGTTAAGTTTTGTTTGCAGAGATTTTAGTGTTGTGTGTTCATTATCTCTGTAGTTCTCTGTTCATTATGTTGGAATTATAGTAATGTTATATGGAGTATAGTTTTGTTTGTTTATTGTTGTGCGTAATTTAGGTAGCTATCCATATGAAATCTTTCGACAAAAATCGACTTTAGAGTCTCGGAATTTAGAACTGAATTTCGTTACTCTTATAGTGTGATTCTCGATACATCTGAACCATCTTTTTACGTAACATTTTGAGGGCGGTGTGAAAACTTGATTTCGCCTGACTCATTTACCTGAAATGTTTCAGAGTATAGGCACATGTTACCCGTAGATTTTCCACGTCATGTAAAAGTTATGTTTTCATCTTGTATAAACCACAACACCCAATATTCATATCTTCACGCTCGTACATCGTAAAAATATACGACAATGTTATATGTTAAAAGAATCGTAACTTTGTGGCGTTGATGTTTCAATATTTCTTTCAAAATTTACAAGGAACGCTCTGTGCTTTACGATAAGAAAATATGAAATTATTAATGCTTGTGTGCTTTTATGGCTCGCACATGTTCCATATCAACAATCAGGGTATGGAAGTAAATAAGGAATCAGGCAGACTTTATGTTTTCCTACCAAGTTATGTTTATAATATTTAGGTAAAAAAAACCGCTACTAACCTAAGTAAAAAAAAATGCGTAAAAAAATATGAGAGCTAAAAATTATCGCGCATATTGACGATTTTCATGCCGTCATTCGGAAAAGAAGTCGTGTCATTTAAGAGGAGGGTGCGGGGGAGTCACAATAGAATCCTGAAAACTATAGCTGAATATGTACATGCACCTGTGTTGAGGCATTTCGTTCGTCTGGTGATCTTTTAGGGAGGTATCTCCCTATTGGTTATCTTGACGAGGCGGAGTGTCTCAGCACAGGGGCATTTGTAATTATATTTAAGTACTAACAATAGTAACTAAGTTTTTGTATACTAACCTTTGGATCTAGTTGTCCCAAAATAAATAAAATAAATTTGAATTAAAAAGATAAACAAAAATGGATAAAAAACATGGCACGAGAATAAGTGAGCCAGATAATGGTAGGACATGGCAACCATCGTCCTTCAACTTATAAATATTAAAACTGTCTATGTATAGACAGTTTTAATATTTGTTAATTTAATTTAATTAGATTAATCGGGACACTTCAGACTAGGTCAGAATTTACCCATATACTTTGCAAATAAGTAATTTAAAAACCAAAAGCAACCGCTGTTTTGACATTATATCTATAATAAGATTGCTATTAAGCCCACAGCTGGGCAAAGACTTTTCTTATTGAACTTTCCCGAACAATAAAAGGTGATTGGATTAGCTTTTTATTCACTTTAATTTTTTCATAATCAAGATTCCAATTTCGTTTAGAAGCTAATAGGATGGTTGCCAATCTAAATGTAATCGAAAAAGTAGCTTATGTAAACATAGTTTCAAAAGTTTTAGTTTTATTAAACGCTCACATTTATATAGCAGACGATATTAATTAAATGGAAAATGTAATTGCGTGCAGCCAACGTTATCTACAGACGTCGTTGAAGTATAAAAGAAGAGATACTTTATGAAATTAAAGTAATTCTTTCAACGTTAAAATGTTATTAAAATACTAGTAGTATTAAAATAAAAGCGAATCCCTTTGATTCGGTTTGAGTGAAGCTGTATCTAATCGTAAAACTATGGATTGTATAAATGTGCTAAAATTAAAATGTTTTTATTCAACTTGATTCTGGCCCTACTAAATTTGTTCTAATCAAGTTTTGTTATCATATTTGTGGACTTATCTATAACAAAATACCAAAGAACTTTAAAGAGTTACCTAATAATTTATTTTTTATAAAGTTAAAATTATGGCTACAGGAAAAACGATCTTATTCTATAAATTAATTAATTAATAATGTTAATAACCCATTTTAAATTAATGTAACGATAATATCAATAATGAATGTATATAAAATTATTGAATAATAGAAACACATAAAGCCATTGGACATAAATATTAAACTCTAGCATTAAATACATTGTAATGTTTTGCATGTCAAATGTCTGACTTAGTATTAGGATTGCAAATAAAAATGATTATGATTAAGATATGACTAATTAAATTAAATTAAATTAATGAATAATTAAAAAGTAACGTTTATTGAAAAGTAGGGTAATAGCTTCTACTATCGATTCTGAACAAACTCTTTTCAGGTTTCGAGATCTTGAATCAGACCTTGTATTCAACGTGCATTTTTATTTTGCATTTTTTTTTATTGTAATTTTGTAACTTTGAAGTACTGAATAAACAATATTATTATGTAATAAAAGCTTCCCAACTAGGATAATAGCAGCATCGAAAGCTGTTTCTTGCAAATCTTGTTACGTATCGTCGGCTGTCACGTCGAGCGCAACGCCAGTGTACGCCACTGTACGCCACTTTACGCCACTCTACGCGATTTCCGCGCGTGCATTACAATGATTGACATTCGATTATGCATTTTTGATTACACCAAGGATATGTGAAAGCGTGATGACACCTCCATCAATAAAGGAGTGTTAGTGTAAGAATTGTTTACAGAATACGGAGTAGAAATACATTCTATATTTTAGAAGCCGGGCTTTATGAAGCACGTTAAGCAGTTGGTCCCGGCTGTAATTCGTAGATCTTTGACAATCATTACGGATAGTGTAACAACAAGTCGTACCAAGGGGTGTCGTGTTAACCAGTAACTGGCTTATGTAGGCCAAGTACATAGTCGCTCCATATCAAATACTGGTATCCAGTTTCATCCGGTTAGACTGAAAGCTGATCGACGATGATGACTTTAGAAGCTAGACATCAATATATTGTAGTCTGCGAGGAAAATAGGAAAGATACAATATTTAAAATAAATTCTAAAATAAGTTCTGAAGATAAAGCGACATTGGCTGATCCGATGATCATAATTGGGTTTTCAAATAAAACAGGCAGGCAGATTGATTGGGCAGGTTTTTATCAGCTCTATAAAAATTACTTTTCAGCTTTCTTTCAGTATTCAAAATTCTAGTCATTTATTCAAACTAGGCTGTGAATCAGCACTTTTCGAACGTCAAAATTACATAAGACAGTCCCCCAAAACGCCCACCCTTCACCACTTCCTAGTGCTTTAGCTGGGAAAAAGAAGTGGCGCAACAAACTCTCAAGCAGAGAAGAAGTGGCGCAACAAACTTTCCAGTATTAAGTACCAGAGGGGCAAATCCCGAATTTTTACGCGGAAATACACATCATTCTCAATCTGTAAAAAATATCTCTAATTTACATTGAGCATCGCTGATAATAACACTGCGAAAGTGTTACTAAGAAACGTGTTTTTTAAAATAACATATTTAAAAAAAAAGTGTTAATATTGTACGGTGGTACGGAACCCTTAGTGTGCGAGTCCGACTCGCACTTGGCCGCAATTAATTATAAACAAAGCCCAACGATATTTAACTTTTTTTTTACTATTTGGATACCTTCTGTTCATTTTTATATAAACCTTTATGAACTCCAACACTATTTGTAAGCAATTCCCAAGAGCAATTTTCCTTACAATCACATTAACAGCCGTTTTTCTTAACCATATGGCTAGAACCTTCAGTAAGATTAACCAGACGTGACCCCAACATAATAAAACTAGTTATTAACAAGGTTCGTTGGCTTTCTGTCTTTACTTTCTTCTTAACTATATTAGAATTCTTTCTCCGTCTTACATTGGATAAATGACGTGGAATTAAAGTGAATATTCAGTATTCTGGATTTTTAAAAGAGCAATGTTGCGTGACTTTGCTCGACTTGTCTCTTGACATGTCTTCGACTTGTCTCTTCTCTTTTGACTGGAGTCGTGTTTTTTAATGTGACTGTCTTATTTCATTCAGTTTAAATTTTCTGAAACGTTCTTTGATATGTAAACTGCCGGCGGCATGATATCTTGGTTTTGTAATGTTATTTCTATCTCAAATCCTTACTTAAAACGCATTGAGAAAGGGTTTCTATTTAAAAAAAATATTGGTAGTTATGGGGACTGCCGACAGAAGTGAAAACTTAAGAGCGTTTATTCTGAAAGAGGGCAACGTCGCAAATAGATGTCAAATATTTCGCTGTTTTGATTAATTTGGCAATATTACTGTATGGAAATAAGAAATGTGGCTAACAAGCGAACTAGAATATTGATTGAAACCCAATAATTTATCCTAACACCGAATACTTAGTTTTAGATGTAAAACAGGTATTTGGAAACTTTCCAAATGCCTTTTCTGCACCTAAAATGGGTAGAACATCAAATTCAATGTTATTATTGCAATTAATTAGTAATATTCTAGTCGCCATCGATTTAGTGAGGGCAAATACTATGCTTTTACTGCTGGCGAACGTATACGTCATACTCATAGCTACATATATTACACTAGCGGCCCGCTAATGCATCGCACGGTTTTAACGACTTGAAATATCGAGATTTTTAAGATAAACGTATTATATACATGAAACTTCTGGAATAAATTCTCTAGACGATGGTGAAAACCTCATCAAAATCTGTTGCATCGTTTAGAAGAACAACGCGGACATACAGATAAACGCGAAAAGCGACCTTGTTTGGTGAAATGTATAGATTATAATACCTTTTAACGTTTATTTTCACCCACCAAAAATCGCTTAACGCGCTTAAAGATGTTTTCACTTAAAACAAAATGCATAATCAGCCTATAATGTTCCCACTGCTGGACACAGGCCTCCTCTCTTCGAATATCTTCGAGAGGGAGTGGGCTGTAATCCACCACGCGGGCTCAGTGCGGGTTGGTAGATGTCACATGTCTTTGAATTTTTGGTTTTAGGATATGCCGGTTCCCTCACGATGTTTTCCTTCCTCCACCGTTTTGAAAGCAGTGGTGATGAAATCGTTTATACAAAATAAACCGCCTGCCTGGGTTCGAACCCACGACCTTCAACTCGTAAGTCGGGCCGTTTCCACAGGCTCATCACTGATCTCTTAAAAAAAAAAAAAAATATTTGGAATTGCATTTGTCATCCAGGTAATGCATGTTGCATTCGATTTCCTTAATACTGTAATGAATCACGTTTAGTCGATTACTTACAGCGTTTTCATAACTAAATAGGTTTTTAAGTAATGCCTGTAGCCCACACCCATTGCTTTTGCGCTATCTCCGGACATACTTTGAATTTAAATCAGATCCGCATACGAAGACGCATCATCGTCCTGGATACTCGTATTACATACATTGTACCGGTATTCCATCCACAGGATATATAGGCAAAAGTAACTGTCTGTCCATAAAGTAAAAATATACGAGTATATGGAGGTAGCGTGAAGGAACACGGGTGGGTTTTAGTCATTAAGAGTCTGACACGCCCTCCCGCTCGAGCTCGAGCGGGAGAAGTTACATGAGGATTTCTATGAATTTTGGCACACAGATAGAACATGACCTGGTATGGACAAATTGGGTTGGCACATAGGATTCTTTTTATCCCTTGGATAATATCCGACCTCCACGCGGGCGAAACCGCGGCCAAAAGAAAGAAAGAAAGAAAATAAATTTATTTGACTCAGATCAAGGCAGACAATATTCACACAAAAACAAAAAAAAACAGAGAAAGCTTAAAACAGTATTGTGTGCCTCACGGCTGCGCCAAATAGGCCCAGTTCAGCATAAATGCCAGACAACTAGTGTCTGACGCTGGTATTCAACTGGACCTTATGTTACGAGGACGTCTTACGGATGTAAATCAGTTTTATAGTGTGTAAGTGTTTTATATTTAAATAAAAATAGATAGATGTGTAGCAAATAATATTAAACTCGATTAGATATTTGTTTGTTGTGGTTTTTGTGGAAAAGCTCGCTGATCTATAAGGGCTCATACACACGAGGACTACTCGTGTTTTTGACGAATCGTCTTTTTTCACTATTAGTTTTTATTTTTTCGGCTGAATTGCTTTTTAAATGCCCGTATTCACACGCATCACGAATCGTGAAAAATTAAGGACACGTCTTAAATCACGTACCATCTTTTAAAAATCACGATCGTCAAAAAACACGAATCGCAATTATTTTGTGACGGGTCCGCTGAAGCGCTCGTCCAAGACTGAACTCTGAATCACGAATCAAGTGTGAAAACTTATTTGGATATTCTGACGAATCGCGAAAAAACTCGTTACCGTATGCAATGTGAACGTGGATCCGTCATGACGTATCGTGTTTTTTTGATGAATCGTCAATGCCGGATCCCGGGTTAATGCGGTCTTACACTGGCAATAATATCGTAACTTCAAATCCGCCCATCAAAGCACAATTAGAACGTGCCCGCAGACCGTTTTGTCCCTCAGCTATGACGTCTTGAATAATATCCATTACCGACACATAAGCTTAACCCTTCATAAGATATTAACATCTAAGGCATTATTAACACGTAATCCTTCAGAGGAGAGGTGACCCAAGCTTTCATATGTTAATTCTGACCTATTAAAACGCCGCATTATCTTGACTCAGTTGATGTTGTGAATGGATGTGAATGTGCGACGAAATTGCTTTATAAGTACGTCTCTTGGTATGTAGTTCTATGGGGATTTGACTTGTCAGAGTGGTTTGGGAATGTGTAGTCTTTTTGTATTGAAGAAGAAAAGGAGCGCTGTTGTAGACCAGTTGGGGACGACTGATTTTATTCTTTTCAAAGGCTAGTAATGTTTTTTTGCAGAGAAAACATGTTATTTACTCCTCTCTTTCTACTTAATTCTCTGTAATAACATATGTACTCTCGAAGAACTTCATATCTTAGCAGTTTGAAAACAAAATCCCGTGAACACGATAACCACATCTGTTACCGCCCCGGTTCTATAGCCGCCGAGCACTGCAAGCAGAAATAGTCCTTACGATATATAGATATGAAGTTCTCCTATGGCACATGTTAAGTCTGTACGCTTGTCGGTGTTGGTCCGTGAATGGGTAACCATCTTTACATACCAAGACTCCTGCGTGCCTTGGAAAGCACGTTAAGCGTTCGTCCCGACTGTCATTCGTGGATCTTTGTCAGTCGTTACGGGTCATCAGAAGACCGAAAGTCTGACAACCAGTCTTACCAAGAGGTATCGTATTACCTAGTAAATGGGTTGTGGAGGTCAGATAGGCAGTCGCTCCATGTATAATACTGGTATTCAGCTGGATCCGGTTAGACTGGAAGCCGACCCCAACATAGTTGGGAAAAGGCTAAGCAGATTTATGTATTTATTTATTTATTTATCACAAACACTGCTATCATTACAGGAAATTCCTAATGCGGTAGCGTGGTCCTTAAATTGATTGATTGATGTTAAGCCTACTATGACCTCTTCGGTTACACTATGACCTCGTTGGTTTAGTGGTCGCCGATTCGCGATTCGACCAAAGTGTTAAGCTGGAGTAGGTTTTTTCATTTGGATTTTGTCAGTACCAGCCCGGAGTCTGAATTTGAGCCCGGTTTAGCAATATTTGGTAATAGGCTCACCCTCTATTACATGGGACTTTAACATAACTGGCGGAATATGGGTGTACCTACACCTCTGCCTAAGGTGGATAAGTTTCCATCCAAAATCTATGCACGTGGACTAAAGTGTTATTTCGTGCCGTAGAACCTATTACAACCCAGCACTTGATACGTTCTAGCTCAAATTTTTTCAGTCTAAATTCGTTATCTGCATATTCATACTCACTTCTTCATAGTTGCATATTTTGTATTTATTATTATATACTACATTATAATTAAGTATATATATATTATTGATATTTATTTTAGAATTATGTAAGTATATTCTCTGTTATTGTATGTTTATATTTAAATTTGTGAATAGTTAAGTGTTTTTATTTTATGTATTTTATTTTCTCTTCTACTCTTACACACGTTGTCTACATCTCTTTAGCTACTTTCCTATCGGAGGTATGCTGGAAGAGATTTCTTTAGAAATAAGCATCACCTTTGTACGTACTTTTCTGTTCCTTTCTTCGTGTCTGTTTATACATATATATATATATATTACATATGTGTATACATAAACTGTTAAATAAAGAAATAAAATAAGATATTTAGGATGAAATTTGACATGAGTTTTTGATTCGATGGAAATGCACCCTTGAGTTATTTTTATAAATCTAATTAATTAATAGAAAATTACCTATAAGTTAAAAGGTATGATCATAACATTAATTTAAGTGATAACTAAAAGAAGTTATATTGATCTTATATGTAATAGTAGTTACCTGAAAAAAAGACGAGACTATTTTATTTTTAGTAATTTTTTCAACACAATATTAAAAACTAAAATATAGGCCTAGTCGCAAATACAGTTTGTTCAAAATACAATCCATAGAAAAGCACACAAAGTCGGAAACAAGGCTGTTACCCCGAACGTGACAAAATGTTGATTATTAGGCGACCCTAGTTGCTAACTAAACTAGTTTGGCTTTCCGAAAATAATATCACAGAAAATCGGGGTTTCTCTGAAACAAGAAAATACCTGGATTGGGACATTCCATTAATATTGGGACTTCTTTAGTAAGTTTGTCATGTATTTCACTGAAATAGAAACTAGTTTTTCTCTCTGAATTATTAATATAGGTACAAGGTGTAAATGTTAGAAACAGGAGGAAGAGGAAATTTTTTAAAGTTGGAACTGTACTACACATGACGGCAAATATATGTTATTGGTAAAAAGTCCCCTAGTCCTAGGTATCATCAGTCAATAAAGCAGCCCTGATTTTAGAATTTTCTGTCTGCAAAATTTTCACCTTTTGAGTTTTTTCGATGTCTCTAGATGTATTTATTTACCAACAGTACCCAAGAATACAATAATTGCCTAGCTTTTTCCCAACTATATTGGGGTCGGCTTCGAGTCTAACCGGATGCAGCTGAATACCAGTATTTTACATCTAGGGACTGCTTATCTGACCTTCACAACCCAGTAACTGGGTAATACGATATCCCTTGGTAAGACTGGTTGTCAGACTTTCGGGCTTCTGACGACCCGTAACGACTGTCAAAGATCCACGAATGACAGTCGGGACCAGCGGCTTACCGTGTTTTCCGAGGCACGGAGGAGTTTCGGTATGTAAAGATGGTCACCCATCCACAGACCAACCCTGGCACGCGTAGCTTAACCTGAGGGATCGACCCGTGTGGCTGTTTTTACTTTAGCTACCAGCTCCTCCACACACAACAAATGTTAAACAAAACACTTACTTAAAATTATTTCCAAACACGAATTCTTCCCAAACTCAACCACGCAAATAACCATTCAAAGATAATTTCGCAAAATACCACCATAAACATAACGGTCCCACATTGCATAGCAGGTGGTATAGCCCTTAGCCAACGAGGGCCATGTTGGCCCACTTCCGTTAATTAATTATATACGACTTTAAACACTAGTAGGAGTAGTTAGCTTATTGGAGCAATAGTAGCATAAGGTAGGAGCTTCGAACTGCTTCCGTGCACAAGCAAGCAATTATTATAATTATTGGCATTTTTTGTTATTTAAAGTCAAATATTGTAATACAAATTATTGGGTTTAAGGGTATTTTACTGCTCTCAAAATGGTGAAGGAAAACATCGTGAGGAAACCGGCATGTCCTTGAACCAAAAATTCGAAGACATGTGACATCTACCAACCCGCACTGGGCCCGCGTGGTAGATTACAGCCCACTCCCTCTTACACAGAGGAGGCCTGTGTCCCAGCAGTGGGCTCATTATAGGCTGATTATGTTATGTAAGGGTATTTCGGGCAGCTTCGGGAATCGCAGGCCGATTCGCTGCCACCGTAGACGCGGGCTTGCGGTCGATGAGCAATGGGTTGCTCGCCGTCCGATAAGGACCAGGCCCGGGTCGACGGCGCGTTGTGTTCCACGCGCGCCTCAAAGAGTTGTCAGCAGAAGTGAAGGGGTCCGTCAGGACCGATGCCTGCCGGGGTTGCAGGAAAGTCCGAAAGGGATACCGTGGCCCCTGGCAACGTACATGCAACTGAAGGAACACGGGTGGGTTTTAGTCAGTAAGAGTCTGACACGCCCTGAAGTTATTTGATAATTTCCCGTAAAAAAAAAAAAGGGTATTTCGGGCAAAATGGAGTAAGCTACTTCCACGCGTGGGTGTCTAAAAAACTACTTGAAAGATTTGTTCGTCTGCTTACAGTATACCGTGATCAATGTGTGACCAATCAACCTATCAACCTTGGTGTGTTGCACCTTGGTAGGCAATACACCTACCTTATGACTTTTCAGTGTCGCAGTTTTCACCTACGCCTGAATTGATCCGCTCAATTAGGTATACCTAATTGAGCGGATCAATTCAGACGTAGGTGTGCAAAGGGACTGACATAATGGGTATGAATAATTATGTACTGATGTTAATGTTGAAATGGTACTGCAATAAAATTACCAAAAAGTAATAAAAAACATATTATTATTGAAAATAAAAATGGTTTTTAAATGCCCGTGTTCACGTATCACGAATCGTGAAAAATTACGGACACAACTTAAAACATGTATCGTCTTTTAAAAATCACGTTCGGCAAAAAACATGAATCGTGATTTTTTTGTGACGGATCCGCTGAAGCACTCGTTCAAGACTGAACTCTGAATCACGAATCGAGTGTGAATATCTGTACGGATATTTTGACGAATCCCGAAATAACTCGTATCCGTATGCAATGTGAACGTGCATCCGTCATAACGTATCGTTTTTTTTTGACGAATCGTCAATGACGGGTCCCGTGTGAATGAGCTGTTATTGTTTCTTGTAGGACGCGTGGTTAAATTTGTTCGTCGCGACCTTGCGGACTAGTTATAAAGAATCGGAGTCAAAAGGGCCAGAACTTGCAAAGAAACAAAGAATTCACAAGACTAGTGTTAACATACTTAACCACATCAGAAAGGTGCGTCATCAGAAAGATTTGGATAATATTAGTCTACAGAGTTAAAAAGGATATTACCACATTATCTAGACTCTCAATATGATTCTCAACAACACCCTCGCGGATCGGACAGGGTTTTTGTTACACGCTGTATAGTTACTTTTTATTGCAAATAGTCCAGATACCAGCATAATTATGACTCCGAAAGATATGCAAAACAATAGGTAATAAACTCAACACCATCATCTATATACAAAAAAACCTTTCACATTTTACCCAAAATATTGACTGTACATTTAAAGTACAATTTGCGAGCAGTCGCAAGTAATTTATAATGCATAATCAAGCTAAAAGCTTGCAGCTGGGTCGACAACAACTGGACATACGTTAACGAAGCTAAGAGCCAGTTGCTTAGCAATTTAGACACAGTTTCGGATGTAACGGCAGCTACTTAGTATAGGAACGGTTAATATGATTAGTACGGTCTTGCTGCTTGGCTGTTAAACATTCTCTTTGTGAAACTTGTGTGAATAATGCATGCTACTGTCCTTAGTTTAGTAGTTTGAAGTTTAGAGGTGTGAATGGCGGGGGTATGACGTGGTATTAGTTTGAAATAGTGTTGTGTGTTGCACAAATTAATTACAGTACGTATTTATACTTACCTAAACTGCAATGTGTCCATCTTATTATCATAATCAAACTCAAACCATTGAATTGTCAAGGGGTCGGTTAGTCAGAAATATGAAGCTAGTTGCCCATTCCAAAGCGTAGTAGGTTCCTATGGAGAAGAACGGGCAAGAAATTCCTAATGGAACGAAGTATTTTATCACTTGAATCTTGTATCGTTTTTTGCCGTGCATCGTCCTCATAGTTATATCGTTGTGATAGCGTATGCTTGTTATAGTAAAGCGTAGTCAACATAGAGTGATATTCCTGTCTTTAATGCAAAGCGTAGTGTTCATAACATGACATAGTCTACATCGCGTAACATAGTTCTTATGGCACAGTATAGGGTAACACAGTCTTCACAGCGTAATAAAGTCTTGAGTCTTCATATAGTGTTGATTGTCAATGGACGTTTTTGATAAAAAGAGAGTGCAAATCAAACAAAACTGTATCAAAATAAGTTTTCCCGACCCAATCAGGACAAACGAGCATAAAGCTATTAAGTAAATGAATATTAATTATCACATAATGTTTTTGGCACACAAACGGCCATAATCTGGCACATAAAATATTGGCGTTTCGTCAATACCAGAGTAGCCATCGGACATGTTAACCATATAATCCTGCTTACAAACATCAACTCATTTCCACAAACGCATTGCGGGGCTTACGTTGTACGAAAAGCACATCGGAACGCGTCATCACAATTGATGAAATAGTACACAGAGCTACGAAAACGCGCTTTATAGAGAACGGTTTTTGAATAATTTTTGGGGGCAAAAAATACGATGAGAGCATTTCCTCTCACTTGAGGTAAGATTTTGGTTACGATATTCATGTCGTAGTCCATGACTAGAGGTAAGAATAGCCAAGACTCTTAGCGAACGGACTGTCTCTGTATAGTTTCGCGATGCCATTCGTTGTTAGACAGTAAAGAACAAAATTCCACTCCACGATTGTAATTACCTTTGGCCATAATGCACTGCGGTATGTATGATGTCCACGCTGTTCTGACCTAATTACCTACAGAAACGCAATCAGAACACACAACAGTCTTAATCCAGGTACAGTTTATGTAATTATGCCACCAGATCAAACTATCAAGCCGAGACGATAATCAACAAAGCCTTGTATACCTATCTAAGGATACTATAGGCGTAGGCTTAATTACTTGGTGTTTATAGGCCTACTTCTGACCATCGCAGAAATTATCTCTAATGAGGTAACCAGGCTCTGCAGCCATTCCTCAACAATATGTACACTTTATGCTTTTATTTACTGAAATATTCTGCATTATATGTTTAACGAGGGTAATTCTACAATTCCGAAGGGTAAATTACTTTACAGTTATTATGGTGATTCTTAATTAAATTCCAGATGATACCTACTATTCATTCTAGATGTGTAAAATGGGCGTTTTTTTTGAGCTATTAAGAGTGTTTATTCTGAAAGTGGGCAATGTCGCAAATAGATGTCAAATATTTCGCTGTTTTGATTAATTTGGCAATGTTACTAAATATGAAATATGGTTAACTAGTGAACTAAAATATTGATTATGAAATGCCATAATTTATATCGTAACATCGAATATTTGGTTTGAGATGTAAAAAAAGTATTTAGAATCTTTCCAAATGCCTTTTTTACACCTAAAACGTTTACAACATCAAATTCAGTGTTATAATAGCAATTCATTATTAATATTCTAGTTCAGTAGTTAGCGATGTTTCATATTTCCATACAGTAATATTACCAAATTAATCAAAACAGGTAAATATTTGACAGCTATTTGCGCCATTGCCAACTTTTAGAATGAACACTTTTAAGTTAGTCCTTCGTAGATCCACGTTTGTGTCCATTATACAAAATGGAAGCGCAGGATTTCAAGTTCATTAGACTTCGCATCTCGTTAGCTTATAGTCGAGTGCTTTTCCAATATTGGTCTTCTGGACAATACGTACGTAAGTTCATGATTTACATTCATGCATTAGCTATTTACGTTGGCTTTATAACAAGAGTAAATCAACTGGTTGGACGACTAAATAAACGTAGCTACTGGATGTAATAATGAGGTTTAACATGTTTATTTTGTCGAAGAAAGTTTTGTTTGCTAAGGATTTACGTAGTATGACTACTTTAGTTGGTTATATTATACTAGCTTTTGTAAGCGGCTTTGCTCGCGTGGATGTCGGAAAGTATCCCATGGCGTACTACTGGGATTAAAAGGAAGCGAAGCGATGATCGCAAACCTAATAGCCGAGGAAAAGGTCATTGACTCTTGGCCTAGCGCTGCGCTGTCGTCAACCATAATTATTTTGTTACGCGTAATTATGAATCTGTTATATCTTTTAAAGCCTTCATTTAAATGATATGATGTCAAGGCATATTTTTATCAAATTCTGAAAGATTAAAATGGTTCATCCCTAGAAGATAGATTATTATGCTATCGCGGACTTTTTTTTAACTCTTTACGATCCTGTAGAACATTATTTTGATGTATCTCTTACAATTTACGCGGCGCACACCAATAAAGCTCCCAGACGGCATGATTTTTTCCAACATCTTCAACAACAATAATCGTCATATTTCAGCCAATTTACACAAAACCTTAATGCCTTAATTAAAACCTTTATCCTTCTCATGAATCACTCTGTCCATTGGTGAAAACAGGTTAAAAATCCGTATGGTAGTTTCTGAGTTTATCGCGTTCAGACCAACATGCAGACCGACGCGGTGGGAGTCTTTGTTTTTTATTATGTAAGGATTACTTGAAGAGTCTGCGAATAAATATGAAAATGTCGAATTTGAGCCTAGAAAATTTGCCAAATTGGAACTTCGATTTGAAAATGAAAATATGCAAACGTGTTCAATATAAGCAAAAAAAGCTCACCTGGTATAGATTTATTTGCTAGTGTAAACTCGAATTTAATAGAAATGAAAAAAAACTGAAGCTTTATATATATAATACCTAAATAGGAAACGGATATCATTCGCGAAAGCAACATAGCTCCGAACATGTCCAATGCTGCAACCGAAGCTAGTTTTGCTTTGGAAAAATAGCAACAGTGAACTGAAAACTCTTTTCAGAATAAAAAGCTATATCCTGGCAACTTTTTCTCTGTGCTCTTATTATTTAAAAATATACTGCATTCTATGTTTATGGTCGTGATATTACGTACATACTTTACTTTGAGCTTAAAAAGATTACGAGTTAAACTGTTTTTATTTATCTTTGTGAATAATATCTTTCTAAAAGCCAGACCTGGTGTTTTGGGTTCTAAAGATTAGGTTGATCTCTAAACCTCCAATAATTGAGTTGGAATAATGAGTTGGTAATAAAGCACTGACTGTATGAATAAGAATAAAAATATTATTTACTAGCTTCCGCTAGCGGCTTCGCCCGCGTAATATCTTTATAAATGATGGCCATATTACTGATGAAATATTTTTTTAAATCCGTCCAGTGGTTTTTGAGTACTTATTACACAAATCTTTTCTCTTTATAATATTAGGTCTTTACCTATGAAATTGCCGTTCTGCAGTACTGGCCATTTCAAATAAAATCATTTTTGTTTGGTTAAGAATTCTAATTTCAAATTAATTTTATTTTAAAAACATGGTTTTTTTTTCCAAAAGTAGTCATTTTTTTATTGATTAGGGTTACATTTTCATCGCATTTCAATCTTTTTCGTCATCATGGATACGTTAAAAATTTGAGTAATTATGGAATATGAGTACCGTCGTAGCAGCAACGCGGCACAAGCGGCACGCAACATCAACGACGTTTACGGAGCTAACACTACAAACCAACACACCACCTGTTATTGGTTTGCTCGCTTCCGTTCTGGAAATTTCGACCTGAAAAATGAACCTCGCGGTCGTCCGAAGACTGGCGAATTAATGGTGATTGTGGAAGCTGATGATACACAATCTACGGCTGAATTAGCAGCAGCTTTCGACGTTAGCGTCAAAACAATATTGGTCCATTTGCGTCAAATTGGCAAGGTAAAAAAGCTTGACAAATGGGTGCCCCACGAACTTAATGATCGCCAGCGCGAAGTACGCGTCGAGACGTGCCTTGCACTGCTCAACAGACACGCAAATGAAGGAATTTTGAACCGCATTGTTACCTGCGATGAAAAATGGATTCTGTTTGATAACCGCAAGCGCTCAGCAAGTTGGTTGGATCCTGGTTCAGCACCTAAACAATGCCCTAAACGAAAACTTACCCCTAGAAAAGTGATGGTCACTGTTTGGTGGTCTAGCACCGGTGTGATTCATCACAGCTTCTTACCAAACGGGGTGAGCATTACTGCAGATGTGTACTGTGAAGAACTGAACACAATGATGGAGAAGCTGGCACATCTCCAACCAGCATTGGTCAATCGCTCGTCTCCGCTGCTCCTGCACGACAACGCGCGACCTCATACTGCACAGCAGACGGTCTCCAAGTTGCAAGAACTGGGGTTGGAAGCTCTCCGTCATCCGCCCTACTCACCAGACCTTGCGCCTACAGACTACTACTTTTTCCAGAATTTGGATAACTTCTTGGCGGGAAAAAAATTCAAAACCCGAGAGGCAGTACAAAATGCCTTTGAAGAATTTGTTGCCTCCCGTCCAGCTGATTTCTTTAAGAAGGGCATCAATAAACTGCCACTGCGTTGGCAAAGATGCATTGATTGCATGGGTGATTACTTCGATTAATACAAATAAAAAATACATGAAAAAATTTCGTTTAAATTTTTTCATACAAAACGGCAATTTCTATTAATAATAATATTATTTTTTTTTTATTTATTATTATTATTTTAATTTTTTTTTTTTTTTAGGTAAAAACCTATTATTAGTGTAGATTTGCAACAGTACGAATACAATAAGTTGACAAATAGATTATTCCGTCATAATCTACCAGGGATATCTTAATAGCGGGTTGTTAGTAAAATAGTACTTAAAAGGGACAGGGCCTGCGAGGAATTTGAAAATTAGGTATTTGAAGAAACTATTGCCTCAAGGCTACCTCCGTAGAGTGCGATAGGTACGGCTGCAGCTCAGACCGATTATATCACAAAATAAAAACTTTCTTACAAAAAAAAAAAACAACCCCGACAGCAAAAACACTAATAACTTTTTTACAAAACAAAAACCACCGAATTCCACCAAAATACATTTAAAAGTGAAAAATAACTTTAATTTCGAAAGTCGGTGGCTAAAACGAAAATATTTTATTCTACATAGTAAAATATATCGTAATATCGTTATATATATGTAAGCGATTCATAACTGTATCCCTAGGGATATAAATATGTCACGGCTTCAACTATGCGAACTGCGAACCATCTATATAGTTCTGTATTTTCGTTTTTGCCACCGACTTTCGAAATTAAAGTTATTTTTCACTTTTAAGTGTATTTTTGTGGAATTCGGTGATTTTTATTTTGTAAAAAAGTTATTTTAGTGTTTTTTGGAAGTCGGCTGATTCTTTTTGTAAAAATTTTTTTTTTTCACTTTGTAGTTGTACCTACCCCACACAAATTCGTATACCAGTCGAATAATGGAAACATAACAAAATATTTTTAAAAAATTAACGAATCATTCCACTTTGCCCCATCAGGCCGTCCCGCTAGTGGGGCAAAGAGGAATGCCTAACATTTTTCAGTTGTATATGCCGCACTATAAGTTCCATTTGGTGGGGCAGATTCCAGTAGTCTAAAATCGTGATAGATTCTGCCCCACTAGGGTGGGCACCTTGGAAATTTATAGGCAGGTATGCTCGTATTTTATATTTTTTGGAAAATATTAAAATGTATAGTTAAGTAAAATATAACTAGGACTGCACACAAGCAGAGTTGTGGGCTGAAACTAGTAGGTATGTAATGAATTCTGTTTCCTAATCGCAACATAGTTCGCAAGCCAATAACTCCATATCACGTCACGGCCAAATAGTCCTCTTGTAACTTTAAGCGATTTCTGCGGTCAAAGCAATTTGTGTGGACAATGATTTAACAGCAATCGTAATTAGTGTGCCGAGGAATTAATGCAATTATAATGGAACGGCATGGAATTCCGGCCGGCCGTGTTTGTGCTAATGTGTACGTATCGTAGCCACTACATGTTTAGTGTATGTAGGTATGTGCTGAGATTATTATATTTTAAGGCTCAAAATAGGGAACCTTTGTGGTATTAAATTGCAGGAATAACTTGTAGGTATTCCTACAAAAACATAAAACAATATATATCACCATTGCTTAAACAACTAAAAACACGACGACGAATATACAAGGTCCCATTAAAATAGATGGTCTAACCAAAGATATCCAAGCAAAACAAAACACTGATTAAAGTGATTTTATTTTGACCTAAAATAATAAAAGGCATTGGGTAACCAACATTTTTAGTGTATTTTCGTTAGCTGATTTATTTTTCTTGTAAGTATCTAATGCGTTTTTCTTATAATTTTTTTTACCATTGTCCTTATTTTGGTGGTCTGAATGATTTCTAAAAGTTTGTCCATCTATTTTAATGGGACCTTATATTTGCAGGAAAAAAAATATGACCTTTTTATCTCACTTACAGTAGCTTTTAGCTGAAACTCTATTGACCATGTCAAGGGAAGTACCTAAGTCCACGAGATGCTTCAAATATAGTATAAAAGCTACATAATAAACATAAAAAACCCGTAATTGATTGACAGGGCACTTTCCCAAGCCTGTTTTCCAGAAGAAATCATTTTAACATTATAAATGGAATCCGAAAGAGCCACCGCTGCCGCAAATAAAAACTGGTACCTAAGAAGGCACAAAACGTTTTTAATCTGAACCATTTAAATATTCACTTGTTTTTATTTCTTTTTTAAACAGAACAGTATTCTTTTGTGGACGTTTAATGAGAATGTTGGCGATGTTCACGGGCCAGGGGTCAAAGTGGCCTCAACTTAGAAACTTGAAACAATCTCAGCAACGTTCGTTATCTCGCAAGAAAATTGAACTTGCCAACATTGTCATCGTAATGAAATTCCTCTCGGATAATGCCACATTGCTGCCCTTCCCAGTTTGCATTTTGTTTTGTGGAAAAAAATCTAGTTATTTCATGGTATTCTTGAAAATGTTATTAAGATTTTTCCCAGATAAAAGATGATAATGTAACGAGATAGTCTAACCACGAACGCTGGAAGGTACGGAGCTAGAAACAGGTGCTCTTAAGCAGAATTTCAACCCTTGACTGTACCTAAAATAAAATACTGAATCTTATTTTTGTCTGACCTGAGATACCACCCCGAGTTATTTTCGTACTCTTCTTAGATGAAAATGATAATTGAATCTCATTCGTGGATTAGATCCAGTACCTGTGTGGTGACCGAGCTCTGTTCTGGTGAAAATAGAAAATGCTCTAATACTCATAATAGTATAGGAAAGTTCATACTAATTCCATGTTGCCATGATACTCAATATTCAACAATAAGACAACAATAAGTGTAATTTTGAAATTATGTATTGTATATGAATAATGTAGGTAATTATTATGAAATTCTTAGAAGTATTTTGATTATTATTAAATTATGTTAGTAGGTGTTGTAGGTATTGTTAGTAGGTACTTACTAATTCCACGTCATTATTCTAAGGTAGCCATCTTGTTCTAAACTTTGGGCGACCGGGCTCTGCTCGAGTGAAAATACGGAAAAAACGAATTTTCCCAGATATGAGACCTAGCTACATCGATTTTTCGCCGCCGTAAACCCCTATATTGCAACTTTCATAGAAATCGTCAGAGCCGTATTCGAGAACGTGATTATATATATATATATACACAAATATTGATCGTTTAATAGTATAGGATTAATTCATTTCCAAAATTTATTAAGCCCTCATAAATCAACTTGACAAAGTATAAAGATGCATTTTCGCCCTCAATTATGTGTGCTGTTAATCGGTTCCCTCTCTTTGTTGAATGGATACCAATTGGAGGAAACTATGTCAGTACACCTACACACTACGGTAAGGTTTGGCCAGCGATAGTCAATATAAAGGAATTACAGAGGATTACAAATGTGCGAACAAGCAGTGAGTCAAAGGTTTTGTATGGAGAACTGTTACTCTGTGACACATTCTTACACAAGTGCCATCGTAATGTGTACAACGCTAGGTAATAGGTTATGATTGATGACCGATCCAACTGCTGAGGGGACGCTAAATTCATTTGCAAATCGATTCGTCATTTATTATTTGTTAGCATTGAAATGTTAATTAAATATGAACAAAATGACAATCGGGATTATCATAATTGACTTGTATGGGCTGTACCACAGCGTTGAAGTTAATCCGATGCCTTTATAGCTCTGCCGGACACTTTATATTCGAAAAATATATATATTATTACTATATTTATATACCTACTAAGAAGCTTATGTCGTAATAGTAATATACGTTATCCGAACTTGTGAATATTAATACCAGTTATTAGGGTTCAAAGCTTCGTGCAAGATGGCGGGTAGACGCGGATTAAAATTAAAATAAATTGCTTTACACTTTAATTGTATTTAAGGATAATTTTCCGTGCTCCTGAATTCTAGAGTTGCTAGCTGATGGTATGAAGATGTGGAGACATTGAGTGGTATGGAGGTGATATAGATTGAATAAAACCTCGAAATACCTAGATCAACTTCTATTCAATGCAACGTTATAAATGCCAAACCATGATATATGCAGAACTCAAAGCAAAAAAAAAAACACGGGTATAAAATTTATGAATAAATCATTGTTCAAGATGCCATTGGACACCGAAACTGTAATTCAGTCTAATGACACACGAATGATTTTTCATAATTCAAAGAAAACGTTTTTACAAGCAAAAGTAATGCTGCTCTTCCTTAGAAACAGATGAAGAATTTGTGCCCATTTTAAATTCGCTACGGAAAATAAAGGTCATACAAAAATATTTACACCGAAACTCCGCTCCACGGCTGTCGGTTTCCATTCGGCATACTCTAAATTTCATTAGGCGTTTAAGTCGAGCCACCGCCGTCGAGTAATTGCTCATTTTCCTCGTCATCTCCAGGAAAAAACCTTACAGGCTAATAGTATTTTGGTTTTAAATTGTACTAATAAAATAATTGTTGTGATGGCTAAGTGTTTTGGTGGCGCAGCTCTGGTAGTGCTACATATATATATAATTTTAGTTTGGCGAACAAATAAGAATTGGAAATGTAAAGATTAATTATTATTTATTATATATTTATATCTCATTAGAAGGCTAAAAATTCACCCAAGGGGCAATGGAGAGGGCTATGTTTGAAGTTTCTCTAGGTGATCGAATCAGAAATGAAGAGATTCGTAGGAGAACCAAGGTAACCAATATTGTCCGGAGAATTGCCAAAGTTAAGTGGCAGTGGGCAGGGCATATTGCTCGCAGAACGGATGGCCGATGGGGCCCAAAAGGTTCTGGAGTGACGACCGCGTACCGGAACATGTCTCGTTGGAAGGCCTCCAAGGTAAACCGATGACCTGGTGAAGGCTGCAGGAAACTGCTGAATGCGAGAAGCATAGAACCGGTTGAAGTGGCGGTGCTCGGGGAGCCCTTTGTCTAGCAGTGGACGTCTTTCGGCTGAAACGATGACGATGATGATTTTTTTTTTTTTTTTTTGTATATTCTCTTAGGGCTGATTTGACCAAAGGCATCTTTGATCCGTGGTGAAATTGACGTCTGACAGTTTTTGTACGGATGAATTGGATACGACTTATACTAGGTTTAAAGATTGGTTGAATTAGCTGTTAGTTGGTAGATTACATTATTATGTAACTAGCTGCGCCCCGCAATTTCACCCGCATAAGTCTTGATCCCGTGGGAACATCGGGATAAAAGGTAGCATATGTCCTTTTCCAGGTCACGGTCTACCCATGTGCCAAATCTCATCCAAATCCATCCAGAAGTTTTAGCGTGAAAGCGTAACAAACAAACAAACAATACAGTTAGGATTAAATAGGATGTTAAATAGGCTGAATATTTAGAAAGCTTTTTCTTTCGATTTTCAGAACTTTTCTTTACATAGATTCATCGTCGTTATCACTCACAGACTGTTATTACTCACTGCTGAGCGTAGGCCTCTCTTGTATATAGAGTACTAAGGCTTTACTAAGGTAGGTATAACGTTATCGGTAAACAGACATACAACCTATTTTATCATTCTACGCAATAAAAATAATCTTCAGCCAATTCAAAAACATCGGCGGCGGTACTTACAAACTAAGCTTTAGTTAAATGCGTACTAAACCATTATGAAAGTTACGATACGACAAAAAAAGGTTTAAATCCTAAGCCGAACACATTTTTATACGATCCCATAAAAATCGGTAATCCGGTCCCGAGCCCCGCGCGCACAAAACGCGAAAAGCGAAAACAATTTGTCCCGGAATAAACAAAATCGATTGAAATTAAAACAGTAAGCAAATATTTCTCGCAACTACATTATTTAACGTAATTCTATCTTCCTATTAAAATTTTGATAATTCAGTCCCCATCAGTTTTAAAAAAAAAACTTAAATTTTAAATCTACTGTACACAAAATATCGCACGTTTTAACCCATGTTTACCTCCGTTGACATGATTTTCCCAATAAAGCAGTACTTTCCAAAAAAAACACAGTTATTTTTATTATTATTTTTATAGATATTTTCGATGAACAACATTCATTGCTATAAACAATGTGTAATGCGTTCCCATAAAATTGTCTGATCCGGTCCCGCAAAATCGGACGCAAATTGTCCCGAAACCAACAAAAGGGGGACCGAATTATGAAAAAACTCATTACTTTAAAGCGATATCAATGAAGTGCATTCCACCTTTACCGAGGCCGCCAGGAATTGAATTAAAAAAAAAGTGCACTTGCAATTACGCCATTCAAATGCCCCTCTCGCGTTTCAATCTTTTATAGCAGCCTCTATGAATCCGAATGGAGTGCAATATGAGATGAGAGGGCCAATAATGAAATATAAAAACAAAAATAAGCACTCCTTTCCCCGGCTATGGGCCGTCGAGTATTCTCCATTATTCCCATTCAGTAGATTTGCTTTGACGAGTGTCCTTACGGAGCGTTTAAGTTATTTCACTTATTTTCTGGTTGAGAAAGGTAACGCTGAGAAACATGAGTAAATTCGATCTCGTGCCGTCAACAATTTACAAAGAAACAAGTCGTGATGTTGTGGAAAAGTCGACAACTTATTAAAAAAAATGATTTTGCAGAATTCCATTTTGTACCCGAATGTTTTGTTTTGCTTGTTGTTGATGTAATTACATGCATATAATAGACCAAATAAATACCGAATGTGTATCAATAATACATAGACTAATTAGACTACATAGAGATACTACGTATGTCAATTGCCGACTTAACGGAATATTGCCATTTTTAAATATTAAACTTTTTTTATTTATGTCGAATTAATTATTGTATATTTTTTTTTAATATCTTAATTATATTTCATGGTATGCTGCATCGGTCGACGTCATAACGTCAACGCCGGCTGTCGCTGAAAACCAGCGCTGGGACTCTGTCTTGCATAGGGTCGCAGCATCATGCTGAGCGATGGCCGTTTTGCGTGAATTGACGCATATTTTCCCTAAACTTGTTTCTTTTTTTTTAATTTTGTGTTCTTTTTTTGCGTCATGTTTACCGCAAATAAACGTATTTTCTTTCTTCTAATAATGATGCAACAATCGAAATCGAGAAGTATATATCAGATTCCCTTTTATAGACTTCGGGGTTTTCGAGGAGCACTTCACCTCAGCGAAATTTGTGTCGGGAACCAATGTTCAGTTGTTTAAAATTACCAGACTATGAACCAACAATGCATTGTTTATTTTATTTTTTATGACTTGGGACTTTTATGCTCATTATTGCTAAAGCAAATAGGCAAGCACAATTATGATTATATATTATGAAGTTTAGAAATCGGGGACTTAAGTTTCCTTGCGTACCAAAATATAAGAGATAATATAAGGATCGGTAAAATTAAAGGAAATAGGTGTTTTCTTTTAGTTCAGAGGGCCATTAATTATTTTCTTAACCCACCACCCTCTACAAAATAAGATATCTCCACTGCACTATTATTCAGAAATCAAGGCGACCTCTTCGCGTCACCCACCATATATCACTTCAACATCTCTCGTCCATTCTACCTAGATCCAAGATACATTAATCTAAACTGTACCAAAATGAACTAAAAGACGTATTCATTCAATGTCGTCGACGAAACACGCAACGCTCGCGAAACGCACAAAATAGAAAAAGAAAAATGTCACCGCATCGCTAGTTGGAGCAAATAAAATTGTTTCCTGTACCCAGGACATCCACAGTGGTGACAAAAGGTGTCCAGACAATGTAATTGTTCATTTTATTTCGGGATTTTTGTAGAAATGTGTTTCTTACTGCTGAAGTGCTGATGTTGTAGAAAGTTTCAGTATTGTCAGGTTTTACAGTAGAGAAAAGTTTATTTGAGAATCGTTTCATCTGACTTAAAAGCTCGCTGCGTTTTACACAGACACTTTACTTACCTTTTTGATTGGTTTGAAATATTTTAAAAGCTGCTATGTTTAACTACGGATATTTTTATATTTAATTAGAGCTAATCTTTGTATGGGATCTTGGACCTTCTTTTGTGTTTGTGGGAGAAACTTACAATTTCACGAAACCTAACGTCTGAAAGTTAGCTTGAGCTTGTTTAGCTTCTTCGCAATAGATATGATTTCAGTGAATACCAAGCAAATAACTCACTCAAGCCTAGTTCATGTTATGCAACCACTGAGGAGGTAACAAATCACTGAGCGGCCTAGCTGCAAGTGATTGTTAGGCGCACATTAAACGACGCGTGCGAAATAGAACAAAACGCCACGTCTGTAGCCGGCTTATGTGGGCATTGAGATTCTGGACCTGTAGGGAGAGCGCAAACGACCGACGTTATTAGTCTTCAGAACAATCGGTTTAATAATGATAGGTTGTTTCTTTCTTCTAACAATAATAAAGACCACATCCCTGTAATTGCAGTATAAAAAACCTGTACAACATTTTTTACTTTATCTTGACAGTGGTCGACTATATAAAATGTTAGTGTGACAAAATATGGTAAAAACATTGTGCCAAAAAAAACTGTGAAATCCTAACAGCTAACACTAGTCGATTGGAAACTACAACCGTAAGCGTGAATTGGATAAAAGGACGAGTGAACACGCATTAATGCAGGACGAGTGCGATGAATCGGTATAAATCGGACTATGTACCGCCAGGAATCGGCTGTGTCGGACACAATTCGATGACCGATAAAAATCGTCCGTCTGCGCTAGGCCTAAAGGAGACAGTTTCCAATTTAAACGACAATTTCTTTTCACTTTAGAATGTAATCTATTCCATGTAGTTCTGCAATGTAAAATGACATTAACGTTTAACGAGACACTAAATGAACAAGACATTTAATTGAATAATCTGTTCTTTATTTTGTGTTGGTGTTGAGTGTTAAACTGGGATTATTTTCTGGAATTAGTATAAGATGTGATTTTATTTTTACCTAGAAAATGTCATTAGATTAGAGATGTTTATAGTTTACCGGTTCTTTCTTTCATGAAATCTAATCGAGCTCTCGACAAGGATTTTTTTTGTGTTTCCACCAAACCTAGTTTTTTTTTTGTGTTCCGTGTTGTGCCGGACTTGTTCCGTATGGTGCCGGAGGTAAATAATAGTACCATCCCATTGCTTTCGTGGGTGTCGTAAAAAGCGACTAAGGGACTCACTAGAGAATGGGCAGCAGCGTTCTCTATGCATTTTAACGCCATACTGCGATCGACAACCCGCCTGCCAAGCGTGGCGACTATGGCAAATCTATGTCCAGCAGTGGACGTATTTCGGCTGAAATGATGGTGATGATGATGACCAAACCCGCACTGGGCCCGCGTGGTGAATATCCCTGTGTCCCAGTAGTGGGAACATTATCGGCTGATTATGCCGTTATGCTGGACAACATTTATAGATATATCTAAGGTTGCGAACTGTTACTTTACATAATTATTGTTTTTGAGAATCTTTTTCTAGTAGTTTTGTACAACAGACGTTTTTTTTTTTTGAAATTCTGGAAAGCATTTAATCAAATATTAAAATAATTATAAACCAATTATTTCATAACTTCATCAACGCTAAAACAGCTTTGAGTTTGTTAAAATATTCATTCTATTCTACAAGTAGTCCTGCCCTAAAGGAACTTGGGTATATAGTTGTGGCTTTACCGAGCCGGGGCTGAATTAATTGTGAAATTAGTCAAGTTACATAATGCCCCGATGATGGGGCTCAAGCTCCTTTACTTAAGGTTTAGTACTTAATAACCTGTTCTTAGCCGGCTAGGATTAAACGTTTCATGTCAACAAAGCCTAAATTGATGAATCACTAGGATTTTGGTACAAAGTGCTCTTATTAAAGTTAATACTTACTTTAGAAGTCTTACTTTTGGGATATTGGGTACTTGAAAAGTTATTTATTGGAGATTGGTTCGGTTGTTAAGAGTACCGCGAGTTAAGGCGAACTTAAGACTTTCTGGGGCCCTACAAAGTGGCTAAAAGATCGGATGATCAAGGCGGTCAGACAGCATCCTCCCGCATCAACACAAATAATGCATGCTGGGGAAACAAATCTGGGATTGCAAACCGTCCAATGTTGTGCTCTACGTTCTGCATATTCATTTGTTTATTACAAAACAGCCCAGGATAGGAGGTTTTGAACATAAATTAATCACAATACGAACAGTTGTTGCCAGCCACAATGTTTAAAAATGCAAATTACACGGAAACATAGACCACAGCATATTGTGGTATGAACAAAATATCGCAAAGCCAAATACGTGTTGTGGTTCTATTGATAAATCAACCACATCGAGGTCTGCCAATGAATACTGTACCGTTATATTCTCGATCAATCTAGCCTGAGGCAGTAGCCTAGTTGGGTTCATGGGTACATGGCGTCCAGAAGTGGACACGCTAGTTTAGAGTTCATCAGTGTAGTAGGATGTTGTTTGTGTATCTGTCGTGTCTTTGGGGATTACTTCCGCAAAGCCTTGGCAACAAGATTGTGAATCATTATTGGCATATTATAATGTGTTTCTGATGGCAGAAAAGGGGACAAGTCAGTAATTGCTTTAGTTAGATGGAAGACGAAATTCAATTTGAGCAATGTATGCTTTTGAATCTTTTATATTCTAGACTTTTTGAAGTCACAGGGAGTCGACAAGCTGAAAGTAAATAAAATTATAGCTAAAAATAAACATTCAGAAATAATCATTAATAACTTTATCATGTTATAGTATCTGGCAATCGTCATTGAGTTTCAAAGAAGCCCGCTTCGACACCCAAGCACCTGCCGGTCGGAATTAGATTGATGGTGTAATTAATACGATGTGGCACTTCTCCTTTGACAGAGACCGTTGTGGTCATCCGCATGAAACCACAAGAGCTTCGACGCACTTTCCGTTCACTCGCTAGCCTTGTGGCCTGTGGATGACTTTTTGTAAAACCAACAAGATTAAATTAAACCGAACATTTTCCAAAAGAATCTTTGTAATTTCCATTCTGGAACAAGTTTCTTCGACTCAAAGAAAGGCATTAATTAATCCGAGATATAGATGCTATTCAAATAGCGCTAGAATCTTAATATTAAATCAGAATATCTTCGTCCTTTGTCCTCAATGCTCAAAGCGGTTCCTATCGACATACCAATCATTCATCTAGGATATAAATCTTTTGCTAGCGTCTGCCAACAGAAGGTCGATTTGGGATTCCTGTTTTTGCTCAAGGGTCGAGTGAAACGTTACAAAAAAGTCGTTCTGTCATCAGGACCCCATGAGATGGACAACATTGCGAAATAGTTGGGCCATTTCCTAACCAATTTTGATTCGTATTGATCTTCTTTGGATTTCCTAGTTATAAAGCATAACTATACTTAATTAATTATAGCATTAGACAATTAACGGTAAAATAATGACAGTTATTGTGTAATATTGTTGAAATTGCACTTAAGAGATATTTTTGAAATGTAAATAGTAAATAGATTACATTGCTTTGTATTTATCGTGAAATATCGGAGTTTTTTATACGTTTATATAGAAATAATGATAGGTGTGATGAGGGTGATTCCTTTATATTGTTATAATAAATAGAGTATAGGTAGTTACAAATTCTAGACCAATTAAAAAACAGCTACAATTAATCAAAAAGTTGTTTAGAAACATATTAAATTAACGTGTTCGTATAACAATAGCCTTGACATAATGTTAGGGAGTTTCCGTGAGAGCAACGAATTTGTAACTCAATCACCTAATTAGACTTTGTTTGGAACAACTCCAGACTGTAGGCGAGTAATTAATAGGCTTTGTAATCTGAAATGTAATAAGAAGAAAACAACACAAACACTGAACAAAAATTATTACACTGAATGGCTGTAAATTCAGACTTTTAACAGCTTCGAGCTTGCTTTTCATTATAATCTTGAAGACTGTAAAAAAAAGATTTTTTTTTATTTTCTGGTTTGCGTGCCTTAACTGTCTTAGGGTTCAAAATATTAAAATTGTGTAATTTAACCCGACTGCCCCAGAAGGAGGGTAATGTTTTTAGAGAATATGTATGTATGTCTATTTTTTTGGCACGTTCTGTATCCTAAACGGTTTGATGGATATGAGATGTCGTTAGATTCGTCTTAATTGTGGGAGTGACATAGGCTATATAATATTTATATATATAAATAAACAAATATATATAATATAAATAATATAATAATATTTATTCAAAAAAAATTTACAAGGCATCATTTTTTACAGTTAAGCTTAAATGTAAATTATATTCCTAAGACTTACGTGCCTGAACTAGGTAATCCTGTGTTTCAGGCGGGAAAAGCTTAAATAGACTTATAAAATAAATAAATAATAAAAAGGTTGACAATAGATCACTAATTATATTTTGAGTAGCTTAACTCTTAGTTTCTAAAATTGATAAATATTAGGTATTTAGGTAGGTGAAATTTGTACATGTATATTCACTGTAGCATAGTTAGTAAATTCTCTGTATCTTTGTAAGACATACTTTGGAGAGCATCCTTGAGAATTCTCTTACAATTTGTGTAGTTCAGGGAATAAATGTTTGCTTTCGAGTTTAGTCTATTATATAGAAGAGGACCGAGGTATAGATAAAATTTGGATACAAAAGCATGTTTTGTTGTATTTTGTGGACAAACTATATCTCTACGTCTTTTATTAGTATATGCAGTGCTGTATGGTAGCGCTTTGTGTTGTTTTAATACAATACCCATTATAAATAGCTGACGAACTGTTAATACTTCACAAGATTTGTACAGGAGGTTAGTAGGAAAAAGAAAAGGGCGGAAAGTAGAGACTTTGAGAATCGCCCTTTGAGCTCTCTCGATGGTTAGTAACATTGTTTTACCCACTCCACCCCATGTGGTAATACAATAAGTTAATATTGATTGACACAGTGCAAAGTAAACTTGTCTAACTAGTTTTGGGTCAGCAATACATCTTAATTTTTTTTAAACAAATATTAATTTGCGAATTCTATTATTTAAAGCTTGAATATGTTGTTTAAACGAAAGTGTTTCATCCAAGGTATTTTGTTGTATTTGCCATATTAATTTGGTTGGTTATCCGTAGGAATTGTGCAATGATGAGCAGATAATGTCGAGACAGTGCTTGTTGACGTTTGCTTGCGCATTGAAAACTTAATATAATTTGTCTTGTCTGCATTTAGTGTTATATGAAAACAAAACAAAGGGGGTAAGGTTTTTATTTAAATACTTTACAACAATATTGGTATCATATAAAAGCTAGTAGAGTCTATTCCAAATATATATTATACATATGTATATAAGTATATTAATAAAACTAAAAAGCTTTAAATAATGCAAATAATTTAAAAAAAAACAATAAATTCTGACTGCAAATGCATAGGCACATCACTCATGCTCCAAAAACCAATAACCTGAAAATTTAATAATAATATGGTGTAGCTTATGTTTGTGCCTGCAACACCAAAATTCTATAGATTATAATGCTTGATCTTTCCTTTTCAGTCATGTGTTTTTGCAGTCGGGATTTTTGTTTTTTAATTCAATAGAAATGTACAAATTGTTTAATCATTGCATTGATCTTGATTATCGGTCCAGCAACTGTACAAAAACAAGGTAACAAAATTCACAACCTCTCCTTTAAAATGAAAATATTATTACACTCTGCTCCCAGCCTAATGAATAATGAAAAACGAACAGCGAGCGTCGGGACCGCACGAAATCAACTTATTATCGCTTATTAGGTTCCCTCGATACATTGCTTTTCTGTTGTCTAGTCAATTTATCGTCGGCAAGTTAGTCGAGGGGACGGCGCGGTGGTACGCTCACTCAATTAGTTAATTTTGTTAAATATCCTTGATTGAGCAACGGACGGCAATCAGCCATGCAAATTCTCCCCGTCATTTCCGAGACTGCCGAAATAGGATTTCGCTAAACGCAGTGTATTTGCGTTGTAATAAATTGTCCGTGCAGAACGAACGGTATAATGAATGAGGAGAATAATGTTGTAACATTTGAATAGAGAAGAAGCCTTTTATATTTTTGACAGTTGGATAATTTTTTGTCGGGAAGTTTGAGGGTAGGCTTTTTTGTTATTTTTTTGGCAATGTTAGGTAAATTGGGCAGGCGGGGTGCACAGTTTCTTTAAAATACTTTTTTATGTATTTCAACAGGTTGCTTATAGCTAATGGAGACAAGCCGCCAAAAGCAAATGCTCGTTAGGTAAATCCACGTGACCTGGCTCGACTGTGGACGTTTTATGGCTAATAAGAAAACATTACATTGATTAAGATTCGGTTTCACTACGATAGTTTCTTGACTCCTAATACAACTGTGTTGGTTCTGATTGTTTTAAAATAATTATTGGAAAAATTAAGACAAAAAATTACCAAATTTTTCTATTCACCTATGTCCAAACCACCATACATATTTACTAATTAAAACAACTTAATTACTTTATATCACTATGCCATACTCACATAAACACATGCTTTTATCTACTAATCTCACGTCATAACAAACGCCATGAGAACCATGACACACCACAGTGTTTTCACATCACTGAATTTTAAAACGACGCGTCTGTAAAGGCTTGTTCAGATATTCAGAGAGTACATACCTACTTTTAAATTCAAAGAGAATAAGATATCTATATTAGAAGAGAATTATATAGAAGAAGAATTAATTAGTACTATCATTTCTAGACTGCGTTCAGTAAAAGAAGAAGAACGATCTTTTATCTACTCTCACATCGTAAGGTACTCTATGAAACCAAAAACAGTACCCTAATGAGACTTAATCCACCTACAACTACAAAAAAAAAAACACGCTTTCCGTAACAAACACATAACATAACATCACGCCTGTATCCCCCGAAGGGCTAGGTAGAGGTGTACCTATAGTACACCCACATTTCGCCGGTTATGTTTAAGTCCCATTGTAATAGGGCCCTTTTTATTTTTTTTGGGTGGGAAATTATCAGATAACTTCTCTCGCTCTGGACGGAGCGGGAGGGCGTGTCAGACTATTACTGACTAAAACCTACCCGTGTTCCTTCAGTTGCCTGTACGTTACCAGGGGCCACGGCCAGGAATCGGTCATATCGGACCCCGTCAGTTGTGCTGACATCTTTTTGAGGCACGCGTGGAACACAACGCGTCGTCGACCCGGGCCTGGTCCTTATCGGACGGCGAGCTACCCATTGCTCACCGTCCGCAAGCCCGCGCCTATGGTGGCTGGGAATCGGCGTGCGATTCCCGACGCCCAGGGCGTGTCCTCCCTCACCCATTGCACCTCCTTCTGTGAAGCAGAAATGTTCGCGAAGGAGGTGACGGCCTCCCATGCCCTCTCGCTCCGTACAGCCTGGACCAGGGCCGGATGCGAGAGGTCACCGCCACCGATCGCCTTCACGAGGCAGGGCAGACCCAAGTCGGGCAGACCTCGACCGTATTTTTTACCGTATCCTCCGGGCGATCCACGCAATAATGTCACCCAGGCGTTTCTTCGCCGCCTTATCCGGCACAGGAACCTCCCGAAACAAACATGTCCGGTGAGGACCTGTATCAGGCGGAAGGTGAGGACGCCGTGGCGCCTCTCTAGCCACTCCTCAAAGAGTTTTGTTTTTGCCTCCAGGTCCCATGGCGGCTATCGGGCAAGGAGGCTTGCCACCTCACCGGAGACCGTGCGGTATCCCCGGACCAGACGGATGGCCATGACCCTCTGGAACACGTTCAACCGGTGGGCTGGCCACCGCCTCAACGAATGCGTCCACACCGGAGCCCCGTAAAGGGCCATGGAAAGTACGATCCGGCTTTGGACCCTCTAGATTGAGTAGGAGCCGCTGCAAGGCAGCCCCGGGCCGCTTCAGTCTGGGAGCCAAACGTCGGAAATGCTCCACGAAGTTCCACCGATTGTCGAGGACGAGTCCTAAATATTTCATCGTTGACTCGACGCCGATGTGAACTCCTCCTACCTTTATTTGGGAATCCGACGGTGGCGCATTCCAAGGACCATGAAAACACATGTCCTTGGACTTGTGCAGGGCCACCTCGAGTCCCAATTGCCAGATTCTATTGACGATTGTCGCAACCCCGCGTGTCGCTAGTTCGGCCGCCGCCTGGTGCGATCTCCCTTGCGCCAGGACCAACGTGTTGTCAGCGTAACAAACGACGCTGACGCCGCTAGGGAGGTCAGCGCGCAGCACCCAGTCGCATCCGATGCCCCACAGATGCGGCCCCAGGACCGATCCCTGTGGGACACCGTACGACATCTCTCGCCGGTTCCATTCTCCCTGGTAACCGGGGTAGATGACGGCCCTGTCCGTCAAATAAACCTCGACCACGCGACAGAGGTAGGTCGGCATCCGGTGATACTGGAGTGCCGCCCTGATGCAACTCCAGGGTAGGGTATTGAGGGTATTGGCTATGTCTAGAGACACCGCCAAGACAACTTCGGCGACAGCATCCCCTGTCGTGAAGGCTCGCGCATGATAGCGTCCACCGTAGAGTGCCCCCTGCGGTAACCAAACTGGCTCTTCGCCAAATCCGGCCCCACTCGCACTAGCCGCTCGACGAGGCGATCTGCAATGACTCTTTCAAAGAGCTTGCCCACCTCGTTGAGCCGATAAGCGGACGGAGAGTCCGCAGGGCAACCCGGCTTCTTAATGCGGGCCAGCTTCCCCGTCTTCCAATGAAGTGGGAACCGGCTCCTCTCCAAGCATGCGCTTAGGAGCACCCTTAGTCGACGACTGAGAGCCGCCAAAGCTAGGACCCAGGCTTTTCCAGGTAAGCCGTTGGGTCCTGGGGCGGTATTTTTGGCATTTAGCCTACGTACCGCCACTCTCATCTCTACCTCGGTCACCTCCAGAGCATCGTCGTCGTCGTCGGCGGTGTGGTCCGCATCGGGCACCACAGTAGGCGGAGACATGGGCGGGGAGGTTTGTTTCCCTATCGAAGGGAACAGAGCACTCACCACGTCCCCCACAAGCTGGGGTCGGAGACTCTGCGCCTGCGTAGTAGCCATGGGTGAAGTTTCTCCCGCACCATCTTGTATGGGCGTCCCCACGGGTCCCTGTTCAGAGTCCCCAGTGACTCCTCACGGGCCAGTACCCTGGCCCACAGGATCTCCGGCGGTCTTCGTCGCACGGTACCCCTCGTGCAGCTCCACCTGAATGGCTTCCGTATCCGGAGTGCGAATACGGAGCCTGCGGTGCCTGGTGTACCGGCGTCGCGCAGCATCGAGGCTTCCAGGAGGTGTACCTACCTATCCAGATGAAATTGTAATTTATATAATAGTTATGAATTTAATGAATTACTGTTACTGGTGTATAACCGTCGTAATTAATAAATAAATAAATAAATAAAATGACAAATTTCAAAGGCCTCCGCTGCCGCCATGTAATAGGGGCTGTAGATATCTCTAACCGAGATTTAGATATCTTTGGTTAGACGCACTGAAGGCCGTTTTAAAACGCGAGCACCTATTTTAATGAGTCCACATATGTATTTTGCTTCTGGCTACTGTGGTAAAAATTCCTGAGGGATGTTAACAGCTTTTTCCTGTTCCCGGAAAATGATCCCTGAGAAACGCCCAAAATTACTATTGGATAAGGTCAAGAGCATGCTATGCTGCAGGCTCACTTTTTATTAAAAACAACATGCGTCGATTTCAGAAATTTAAGGATAAATATACTTTCCTTGTTTAAATTTCAATTCAATTATTCTAGATTCTATGTTTCTCTATGCTATGGCAATGATGCCGATGTCGACAAATCTGTCAACGTCAAAAATGTTTTAAAAAATCTGGTAAATTAAACTTGTACTACACTTGACCCTGTGTAAAAAAAAAATTGCGCATGCAGCTTATGCGCAATATTTTTTACATAAGGTACAAATGATAGAAGTACAACTTCTCAAAAAATTGCGCGTGACACCGTGCTAGTAATAGAAATGAAATTTCTTAAAAAATAAAGAATAACAGAGATTGAATGTGAGAGACAGAGAGAGTTAAGTATATGTTTGTTCTCTCTCATGTAACGAAATGTGCCTTAACGTGACGCGTCCTTGAAATTTCACTCTCAATTCGCGTCCCTTTATTCGCCGTCGCCTAAGAAATTTCACTTAAAAAATAAAGACAGTTTATATATTACTATATTATATTACAAAATAATATTAATGTTAAACTTACTGACGAGTAGGAATAAGTAAAAAACAGTAAACCGCAAAAAGAGAAAATCTTTTACAGATTTTGAAAAACTTCATAAATATGCCAACAATCACCTATCTTGGAATACGAATTGGGTGATTGCAGTAAGTTATAATTTTATTACCGAACAGGAGGACGCTGCACCCCAGATATTATTATGATCCCTTACTCGCCTTTTACGATACCCGTGGGTACAGGGGTTGTTTCCTGGAGGTACAGAATACCGCTTATATTATATCTGAACCGACCTTAACATGTAAGGGAGAAACAAACGTAGTTTCGGCAAATAACCTGTAATGGTGTGGTGTTTTAATGACTCGGTGGTGTGTATTAGGGTTAATTTTGTTGAAAATTCGCGCAGCGCTGTTGTGTAAGCAGCCGACATTCTTGGAAACCTCTGGTTTGAACTGTGTTGAGTTTTCCTTGACTACATTACAACGAGCTTCTACGAACAAAATGTTACTTATTGCTCTAAACCGTGGGTAAGCTTTGGAACCGATTTTAGTATTGGATTTAAGGGTCCTATTACATTTTTTACGGAATTTCATGATATTGACGCTGAAATTTTCAGCAGCAGTAAGATATTTTAATTATTTGATTATAATAACGATAGTACCATTCTCTTACTTGTGAGCTTGTGAGTACTGGTGCTGAAAATTACAACATCAAAAATCATGAATTTGCGTAAAAAATGTACCAGGACTCTTAAGTGGGAACAGGGCGTGCGATTCTCCATACAAATGTATTGTCCTTTTTCCTTCCCGAATAATGCCTCTAGAGCAATCATTTTTCTTCATAAAATCAAGGTCTGCTGTAGTCACATCCCTGTTATTTCCTTTTTTTCAGCAACTTATCGGTAAAGAAAATATGACCCTCCAAAAATTACAAAAATGCCCCATTTTTACCGCCGTGATTAGAGGAGTACCAGACAAATTCGAAAAGCTTTTAACATAAATGAAAATGATAGGAACCTAGACGTACTCTTTCTTAAAATTTTAATGTAAAAAATAATTGAATCAGTTCAGTTTTCGAGAAGAAAAAAGGGGAATACGAAACGTCGATTTCGTCATTTTTTTTTGTGATTTATTTGGTCTGAGCTGTAGCTATCCCTATCGCACTCTACGGGCGCATACTTGAGGTAAGAAAACGGCAACAGTTTCTTCAAATACATATTTTTCAAATTCCTCGCAGCCCCATTTCCCTCTTAAAACCGTAGTTAAGCTTTTGGAACCTTTATTAGAAGCGATATTAGCTATGCTTTGAACAAACACGCGGTTGTATAAAGCCAGTAGTTTTAATAGACCGCGTGTTTGTTTGTGACGGTTAGTATATAGCAGTAAGTCCTGCAAAATAAGGAAGTGGTTTTAGTAAAATAATCGTTTAATCAAAAAAAAAAAATTACAATACATTATTTATTGTATTTTAGTGCGATGCTTTGATGTTTATTTTAAAATGTCCCCAAATGTAGCTCCTGTGACAGAACCTACACATACGTATATTGTACATATTAGTGTACATACAAACGGGTTGCAGTGGTATACGTGAGTGTATGTTTTAATTATAATAATGATGCCATTTTCAGCATAATACTTCCGGGTCGCCAGTTTAATTATACAATAACATTATCAATATTTGCAACAACATTATATGAACGTCATTTGGTTTTGTGTGTGCAATAATTTGATAATTTTATAAAACTGTTTTGAATTTAGATTGGTTTTTATACGGTTTTTCTCAATGGACACTTTAGGGAAGATAGATGAATTGTTGTCCAAATTGTTGAAGCATATAGGAGGTTGACTATATCTAATTTTATGTTTGAAACACCACTGGATTTTTATTATTGCGCATTACTCATGAAAAACAACATGATAGCTGTGTAAGCAGATGTGTATCGACCGCACAACCCACTTAATAAAGGTAAGAAGATAATCCAAACAAGAATTTAAAATTACATTAGTTGGGAATCCTTATTAGACCAACAACGTGCTCTTGTTAATGTTGCTGAACAAAACCCACCCCATATAGAGGGTTGTTTACATGCGGTCGACGATTGCGGCGAGTCGAGTAAGAGAGTCGACACTAGTAAATGCATATACTCGTATGTATTATAATTTAGGAAACAGTGCTGTTTGCCTGGAATTAGCAACCTTGTTTTTGGGAGCCTCATTTAGACGGAGCTTTTTGGCAAGTGCGAAGGCAGCGTGTAGTCGTTGTACCTGCCACATGGTTGAATCATAGAGATATATTTATAATTTTATATACTTACTTAAGTCTTATTATACCCAAACGCTGTTGAGAATGATTATAATTTAAGAAAGTTGATGCTGTATTAAGTCAAACGTTCATTTATTAAATGTTCTTTCGGGAAAACGTTTTTTGGGCAAACGTTCTTTCGACAAACAATCATTCGGGCAAACGTACTTCGGACAGGTGAACTTTGGGCAAACGGGATGCACTCGTCCATGACGTTTTTCTGTTGTTGAAATATTTTTTGAGGAGGCAAGAATAATGACATAGTTTTGAAGACCTCAAAAAAAGATAAACGATGCGTATTGAAAGTGACAAAACCAAAAATGATAATTTTTCGATGCTGGCGACTTTAGAGAGACAAAATTTAAAACTGTCATGCGCATTGTTATAATAATAAATGCTCACATAAAATTAATTCATTAATGAACACATATATTTTAATATCCCCGACTTTAATGGCATTAGATACGTCACTAAAACAGATTTATTGTGTTCATTATTAAATATTGAAAGTAGCTTAAAATAATTATTTAAATTAAGCAAATTAAAATTGAATTGATTTATTCATAACTCAGTCGTATACTGAAGTTATATTAATAGGTTTATCGACTGAGGTTAGTCGACCCACGTAATTTTAAAGAGATTTGCATGAGATTCAATTGAGTACCTACGCCTACGTTAAGTTAATTAATAGACTGAATGACTGATTGACTGAGTAAATAAATGTTTACATTAGATCTATAATAATAACTTTCTCTTTACTTAGCCTTTTCCCAACTGTGTTGGGCCCGGCATCCAGTCTAACCAAATGCAGCTACGTTACTGCCTATCTGACTTCCACAAACCAATAACTGGGTAATACGATACCCCTTGGTGAGACTGGTTGTCAGACTTTCGGGCTTCTGACGACCCGTAACGACTGTCAAAGATCCACGAATGACAGCCGGGCACGGAGAAGTCTCGGTATGTAAAGATGGTCACCCATCCAGGGACCAACCTCAGCAAGCGTATCTTAGGCTGATGGTACGACCCGTGTGGCTATTATTAAATTCGTAAAAAATCCTGTACATAGTTTTTATATTTTCATTCAAAGCTAAGGACTTTATAACACCGTTTCCTAGAGAGTGTCTGCAAAGTAAAATAAAATAATAATAATAAAACTTTTATTTCAGACAGTATTATCTACAGTCCATAATTTCACAAATTATCAAAGTCAACATAATAATATCATCACGCCATAATAAATTATCATCTATCACTTAAGTTAGTACTCTCAGGGGTAGCACTTTTCTTGGCTTTGGCCGCTGTTACCCTAAAAAACCGGCAGAACAGTGCTGAGATACAAAAATGTATAGCTATAAATAATAATAATAGAATGATGTTTTATTATGGCACTTATTAACTTTAATAGCATTTATCAGTTGTGGGCGTCCAAGCAAAAATGGTCCAGTAGTGGGGTATTGAGTTAAGACTAGATTCGGTATCTAGATTAGTCAATTGATAGTAAGGATTGAAATAATATTCAAAAACTGGCACATATTTTTTTCACCTTTTATTGCCTAACATTGCCACGTGCGGGCGCTGAGCAATTCACTCAGTATTGAATCACTCGGTTTTATTATTCATTCACTGAGGGAGCTCGTTCTCATTAATTAGAAAGTAAAGTGAGTCCGCAGAATTTGTTCATAAAGCAACATAATACAGTATACCGTAAATTCGCTTATCTGTATTTTATCAAAGACATTTCACTGACAAAGTTCGGTTTAATGTTATAGTTTATTTGCCTTGTTTGATTAAAAAGTTTGGTAATTATAGCGTCGTTGGCTATTTTGTTTACGAACTTGTGTTTATTGTTATCTCGGTTTGTTTTGCAGTAATTACGAGTATGTCATACCTGCCTTTAAACTTTTTTTGTAGTTTTAGTAGTCGAAATAAAAATATATATATACGTATTTCGTTAAAATTTTACAGTAAATTCTAGATATAATTCAAACCTCTTTCTGCCTAGCCTTTTCCCAACTATGTTGGGGTTGGTTTCGAGTTTAACCGGATGCAGCTTAATACCAGTATTTTACATGGAGCGATTGCCTATTTGACCTCCACAACCCAGTAACTGGGTAATACGAAACCCTTTGGTAAGACTCGGTAAGTCAATGATCCACGAAGTGGTACATTAGAACTTTGTTATTGATTCCCTAGACTATTGAATATTGCAAGACTACAAGTGCTATGAAACTTAATACATTTAAGTTTTATTATGTAACTAGGTTCTGCCCGCGACTTCATTCACGTGAGATTTCTTGTTTTAACATAAAATATACTACGAAACTCGGCAATACTGTAACTTCCCATTAGTGAAAGAATTTTTGGAATCGGATCACTAGTTCCTAAGAATACAAACTCACAAATTTTACCCCTTTATAATATTTTTATCGGTTTGGCCGACCAGACCAGGGCCAGCCATGAATAGGATGGTCTAGTTAATTGTATCCTCCCCCTTACTTTTTCTCAGTTTCCCACATAGCATCAGGGCCAGCGTTCCTGGTCTTGTCACTCCACTTTACTACTATTTCAATCTGCCTAGCCTTTTCCCAACTCTGTTGGGGTCGGCTTCCAGTCTAACTGGATGCAGCTGAATACCAGTATTTTACATGGTGCGACTGTTTATTTGACCTCCATAACCCAGTTACTGGGTAACACGATACCCCTTGGTAAGACTGGTTGTCAGACTTTCAGGCTTCTGACGACCCGTAACGACTGTCAAGGATCTGACAGCCAGGACCAAAGGCATAACGTGCTTTCCGAGGCATGGAGGAGTCTCGCTATGTAAAGATAGCCACCTATCCACGGATCACCCCTGGCAAGCGTAGCTTAACCTGATGGATCGACCCATGCATCTGTTATTACTTAGCCACGAGCTCCTATAACTTATAACACAAATATTACAGCACAAATGACTTTATCAATTCTTATGTGCTATCTTTTTATCTTGGATATTACTGAAATCAGTGAAGGAAAACATCGTGAGGAAACCTGGACTTGTGCAGTTAGTATAAGTCTGAAATCACCAATCCGTCTTGAGAAAGCGCGGTGATCAATGCTCGTGCCTTATCTGTAGGAGAAAAGGCCTTTGCCCTGCAGTGGAACAGTAATAGCCTGGTATTATTCATGCAAAATGTCTAACCTGTGGAGTTAATTGTACATAACTATAGTGAAGATAAACATCAGAGGAGACAATGACCCTGGGAAGTTCAGTATCTATCAACACTCTATCTGCTGACAGATCCAAATTATTTATTCCCATAACGGCGTAATGGATTACAATGCCGTAAAACCGCTCCGAGACAATCACTCCAACAGCTGAAACCTTCGGACGCTCACAAAGCTCGGCTAGTTATAACTCGCTCGTTATCGTCTCGGTGTTTCCGCAATTAATCCTATCTCGGCGATAAGGCTGTTTCAAGTTAAGGGCCAGTCACTAGGGATCTAAGCAATCTTTACGGGTGACTTGTCAAAGAGAGAAAAGGGTCGGAAGCTCGAGAGACTTTCAACAATGCTTGTTATCTTAGAAGTAAGCCAAGAACGCATCTAATGATACCAATTTTAAAATAAATACAAGGTTCCGGTGATGGTATTCAGCTCTTGGGAAAAGATTTTGTCTTTGTCATGACAGAAGAACGCTCTGATGGATTTGATAAGGAAGCGAGAACAGAACTTTTGTAAAGTACTGAGACCGTAAGAAAAATATTTTTACCGAAGTAAAATAATAAAATACACACTAAAAGGAAACGATTTCGCAAATAAAACCACGTTTTATAAACTCCGAACGTGGAAACGAAAATGTTATTTAGCGACTTTAAAACTTTCTCATTCTGTTTCATATACTTAGGTGTAGAACAGAGAAATCGTTGAGGCAAATAAACACAACGTAACCAAAAGTTAATATGGTCGGTAGTGGAGTTCAATAAAACGATCCGTGTTCGTGACGGATGTCGACAGGGGTTGCGAACATTTGCTTTTATTTCGTCGTGCAACTCGTTTAGCACATGCCGACTGACAATCAATCTCAGTCAATATATGGGACAAAGGATCGTTGTTTCTGTGTTGTCGCGGCCTAATGAAATTTTTCTGGTGCGCTTTTTTGCAACTCAACTCTCTCTCTATAGCCGAATGGACATAAAAGCCTGCTTAACACGGACATTATTGCGAGAATTTTACATTATTTTGCGAAAAAGGTATTTCAAATATGCGCGTGTTGCCACAAATATGGCATCGACATTGGAACAAAGAATAAATAGTAGATTGTTTGCCTAGGGAGCAAACAACAATTTTTAAGGCGAGAGTGTTTCTTTGAATCCAGAGCGGAGCAAAGGATTCTAGAGTAGAATGTCGAACGCAGTAAGGGATTCAAAGTATGCCACTCGAGCTTAAAATAGTTGTAGTTGCTCCCGAGGTGAACACTCTACATTTTATCACCCTCTATGAGGAAAAAAATGTGAGCGGTCCGACCTTCCGTCAGGAACGATGTTCCTTCTCACGTATGATTTAAAACAAAAACAAAATTTTCGTAGACGCCATCTTGGATGTACATTTAGACTTCGCTATCGGCTTTAGCACCCTCGAAAACTAAGAAAATGATACCAATGACGAAAAATTTGAAATTTTTCGCAACCGCCATCTTGGATTTACATTTTGACCAAATTCTCACTTTCTCTCTTGCCAGCCTGCTACTTGTTCATACAATGTTCGTGATTGATCTCTTTGGTGATTGGACAATATCCACATTCCAAATTAAAATCACTCCCTAGGGGTTAAAAAGCTATTTTAGTCCCCGTTTACGAAGAATAAACTTTCTCATTTTAAATAGATGTGATAAAAAAATCATTTGTAGAAATAGTGTCATACATGGCTGATAATTTCCACCTATACATCGGACTAAAGTGTCTATGTTGCTCTCTGCACTTCACTCATAATGAGCAAAATCGACAATTCGTTTAACTGTGCGACATTCCGAAATCTGCCAGATTTTCCAACTTTCCATAATCCGCTACCCAAAAACGACAATCAGCGTAACATCTGTTGCTGAGTCACCGACTACTTCCCAAGTTTTAATATTCACAAATGGGCTATCTTCATTTGCGGCCTACCCTTATCACGAGTGACATAAACCAGCACCCTATTAATTTATGCCCACTGTTAACTAATAAAGAAAAACGAGTGAGCAGATCCCCCTAGGAAGCTACATTGAAAATCACCTCTGTCTGGCCGACAAATTAAATTTCCTACACATTGATTTTCACCGAGCACAGTAATTACTTAATTTACCGATTAGTTTACAGAGTCGTGAGCGCAGCCAATGGGGGGAAGATTTATGGACTAATTTTATAAGGGAGCTCCTCAGGTATCGAGATATTCAATTACGGAGATTGTGCTATGAAAAATTCTCTTGTGAGATAATTTGGGGAGGAAAAATTTTCAACGTTGTCGTTATTATGATAAAAGTTCACTTCTTGCGGTTTATGACCCATTTTTTGAAGAGGTTTGAGGCCACTTGGGTATTGAATGCATAAATTAGGTAATCCAAAATTTAATTATTTCAAAATTACTGTTAATGGCAACACCTCCACCAAAATCATAATTTATGAGTGCATTAAACTCGAGTTCAGATTTAAATAAATAAAGGTCATAACTTCCTTAAAACCTTGATATAAAAAGCATCAAGTACTCTTATCCGTTAGGTATTTATGTCACTTAAATACAACTTTATTTTATTGAAAAGGTCCCGCGGCGTTCATCAGAGGTATTAACACGATACTTTGCGTTACAGATCTGTCATATTGTCATCGAAGAGTTATTAATTGCAGATTATTTTGATCGGATAAAAGTCGTATATTAATACTTTTATACGCGTACCTACTTTTTATTTGCAATAAGTATAGGGTATATGTACTAGAATAATTGAAATAACTTGGTTCTGATTCGGTTGTTTTAGGGTGCGTTCAGACTGAGTTGGTTTCAAGACCCTCCACATTATGAATCGTGGTAATAAATCTACTTAGGGTAGAAACACTGGTTAACTGAAAAAATTAAACATGCATGTAAGTACAAGTAGGCACACGCGCGGTCACTAGTTTAAGTACTAAGTGCTCAACAAAGAGGGGGTTGGTCGAGGCTTAGTGCCACTTACTTCTAATTATACATTCATGTTGATCAAAAGAATGGGTGCTTTCAAAAGCCTACAAATGGAAGCTAATTTTTTTATGAATTAGTACATTAAAAGGAACCACTAGAGGCTCACAACGGTCCGTGCTTTTGATGACCAAATGACCGGCCCTCGGTTTGAGAGCACTCCGAGCGACCCCTGTGATCAATATTACGCGTGGTTCTACACAGCCATGTACGTAAAAGCTAATGCAAACGGTTTTTTTGCAATTGAATATGGTTTTTTTAAATTATTTATATCGGAAATGTTGTATTCTGTAAGTGCCTCGAAGCTGATCAAAAAGCGTCCTTAATTTGCGAAATATATGAGTCACATCAACTGGGTTTTGGAAACGCCAAATGACGACCTGTGTTTTCAACCTGCCAATGTGTCGTATATTTCAAGCCAAATAAGCATAGGATTGAAAAAGTCCCACTACGATTCGATTTGGTTATTCTAATGAAAAACCTTGAAAACTTCTTTAGTGAACATTTATCACCCGATGAGCTAAGAAATGTGAAAATCTTCATCATATACGACATTACTTGTTTATGCATTAAACATAAACATCGCAACTCTCAATACCTCCACAATCCAGCTATACCTACTAATAGAGGAGGAAGTTTATCAGTTCTCGGCACGTTTTGCCTGTTACAGGGAACTTCATTAACGCACACTATCCTACCGGGAATTTATGCTTAGCGACATATAATGACGTTAACTAGTGAATTATTACGTGACTGTATTAGAATGTATAACTCTTGCCTGACTGTTTAAGTACTTTGATTGATATTACTGTTGGTTGGTTGTTTATTAGTTTGTTGAAGTTCTTCTTGATGGTCTTTTTTGTCATTGTTTTTGTCTTTTGTAATTCGTACTGTATTGAGATAATCACACTTGTCAGTGACATCACGCATACACATATTCAGCCTAAAATGTTGTGGTGTGTTCCCACCTTTTGGGCAAAGGCGAGAGGGGGTGGGCTGTAATCTACCACGCGGGCCCAGTGCGGGTTGGTAGATGTCCCATATCTTCGAATTTTTTATTCTAGGACTTGCCGGTTTCCTCACGATGCTTTCCTTCAGTGACATCATTTGCTTTGTATTCATTTTCTTGTCTACGGGAGATAGCTTATTAGAAAAATGGCAATTGCAATCACCTACCATGACGAAAGGATCAGTAATTCGCATTATTTCATAGGTAGCACATATTGCTGTTGCTCATTTTGGCTACAGAATCCGCATAACTATCATTTCCAAAACCTGCGTCGTCTGTTCCAATTTGTAGGCACAATATGGATAATCGCATAAGCATATATACATACTACACTATTTATTCGATTACCTACTCCATTATTCAAGCCTAAACCCACAAAAATCTAGACTTAAAACGAGCACATGAAGAACGATCGAAGCGTTTTGGAAGGCAAAAACATTGAAAATTACCGCGTGCAATATTTCTTATTATAAGAAATGCGCTAACATTGAACGGAGAATAGCGTGTTTTAAAGCTAAAATGCAGCCGACCTATATCCAACACAATGGCCTATGTTTTCGGGAACACAATGCGATCCCATCGTTCACTCCCGTTGCAGTTTGTACAGGTGCTCGCGATTTTTGCTCACAACGCTATTTTTGTTTAAAATTCTTGTTTGAAAATAGAGATATAATTTTTCTTTATGGCTCTGACCGTTTTTAAAGTACACTTCTAAGTTGAAATTTGAACAATAATAGTAACTGAGTTTGTCTTCCTCCGGTTTTCTATTCTTTACCTCTTGTTTATTTGAAGAAGTTATCTCTAGAAGTTTCTTTTGTCTGTTCCTATGTTTGGATCTAAAGCCACAAATGCATGAAGTCACCATTTCTTAATATTTTTGTTTTATTTTTTTTCTTAATGATATGGAAATCTCATTTTACATTCACGTACATTTTTGAAATGCCCAAACATCTCATAAATGTACATAGATATAAAATGTGAATAATAAATCAGCAGATGCTATTTAAATAGCTCTTATAACCTGCTTTGGCATGTGCCGATGGACACACAATACACATCGAATGCTTAATTTGTATTCATCCGATTCAAGAACGTCACTTAACATCGAAGACAGCAACTTCGCATAATTAATAGGATGCTTGCTTTCCTAGTTCAAAAACCCTTAGTCTCAGGCAACTCTTCAATTCATCACAACCTTGTATAGTTTCTTTAGTTAATGAATACCAGACAGTCTTCTAGTGGGGTAATTTTACACACATCAAAAGAAGAAAAAAGTCTTCTCGAAAAAACCTACCGTTGCCTTTTTATGTCACTTAACCTTTCTTGAAACCCTGCTTTTACATGGAACCAAGTTTCATCACTAAGATATCAAGTTTACAATAGCCGCAAAGAAAATAAAGATACCATACTACTCCTGTAGATTAGATCATTGGCTTTTACAAACCGCCACCAATTACAAACAAACCCATATATACGAACATAATATAACTTATTTGTTCTCCCCGCAACACATTACATAACAATCGGTATAGTCGTAAAATAAAGTACAGTTCGTATCGGAAATTTCCAGTGGGAACTTGAACAATAAGAACATTGCATCTTGAGTACAGTCGACCAATCTTAAGTGCATAGCGTCGTCATGTTCTGCATTTAGACATTCGTATTTAGTCTCCTTGCCATTGTTGAAGCTTTCGATAAGGAATTTAACTGAATTTCGTGAAATAGATTGTTGTATGATTGTGTTACAGAAATGTGTAGTAATGAATACATATTATAAAACAAAGTCGCTTTTCGCGTTTGTCTGTTTCTTCTAAACCACGCAACAGATTTTGATGAGGTTTTCACCATCTTTTAAAGAATTTATTCCGAAAGGTTTTTGTGTATAATACGTTAATATTAAAGTTAAGTTTACCTAACAAATCTTGATGTTTTGTCAAGTCGTAAAAACCGTGCGAAGCAGGAGCAGGTCGCTAGTAAAGATATAAAAACGTGTTAAACATAAGTAAAATACACCAACAATCTTATTACAAACATAATAACATAACATAACATCACGCCTATATTTCCCGAAGGGTTAGGCAGAGGCACACCCACCAGTTATGTCCTATGTAGTATGGGGAGAGCCTATTGCCAGGCACGAATACAGACTCCGGGCTACTATTGAGAAATTACAAATGTAAAAATCCAAAAACACTCAGCCCGACCCGGAAATCGAACCCAGGACTAACAGTAGCGCCTGCGACCAGTAGACTAACGAGGCAGTTATTTAATTATTTATTTATACGAGTATAACAATTGCTAGCTGCACTTACAGTAAACACCAAAGCGCTTCATGCAAACATTAAACATAGATTTACTGCTTTACATAAATATGTCAAAATCCAGCTCCTGAGCGTTCAGCAGATAAGTCAGATAAACATAATAGAAAGAATAGGACCAAGGAAACGATGGATGAATTGTGTAAAGAATCCTCTTTAAAAGAAGATGGCTAGATTGATGATGTGAACAGAGATGTTGGCAGCTAGAGATGTACCTAAAGGAAAACACAACTACGACAAAAAGTAAACTAAAATGCTTTAAACAAGACATCATAGACAGACAAATCTTTAGTCAAACGTGTAAGGCCATAAGTCGAACAGATTACGTGCGACTCCGGTTTTTTTTTGTTCTTGACTTTCTGTCCTGTAGAGGGCGCCATATTTATTTAACGTGACGTCACATAACCTGTAACCAGCGGACAATCAAGGCGCCTCCAATGATACCTCATTTGTCAAATTATGATGATTAGTTTAGAAGTTATGAGGGAACAGGTGAACATACATACATACAAACATACATACTTCGCCGTAGTCGGGTAAAAAGAAGGCATTATTTGTGCACTGATCCCTAATGAATTGAGATACGAACAGAAGAATCATTATGATTGTACGGATAGGTGAATGATGTGTGCAGAAGCTGAGCTGCAGATGAAAAAGTTTTATTCTGAGCCGTTCTGAGACAAAACGAGTTAAAAAAAAATCGTTAGGTTTTTAACCGTTTCGACGTAGAAGTTTTTCAAACAGAATTTTGCGACGTGTTTCATAGAAAATCCGAGGATAGGAGTTTCGGACTGTTTTGATTTTGTCCTAGAACTGCATTAATTAATTGCGGTATTTACTCTTTGTGAGCCAGGTAGGTAGAAAGTTTAATTATTTAACAGTTATCACAAAAACCTATAAACTCATAAGCAGTTGTGGCGAGGAGTCCAAATGGCGTTGGCTGATGAAACCTAGTCCATTTAGTAGTTCATGAATGTAGGATATTTTTTTACTATGGACACCATGGGTTCAGGGGCGACGTCACAAGAGTCTGACAGACTCCTCAGCCCACCCCAGGACGGCGGACAGCCATGAGACTTGAAAAACTGACAAAAAATTAAAAAAAACTAGTAGGCACTAAAAAACTAGTAGTACGTACTTTACCTAAGTGTCAATAACTTTTTCCCATGTTAATCAACCATATTATTATAAGGAGGTAATGTATATTTTTATTATTAAGTAATTATTTAAATGCAGAACATCAGAAAGATAAGATATATTAATTGCAGGTATTTACTGCAGGTTTAAAATACCTATTTTTAATAACTATTTTTATTTTTTTCGTCTCTGAGACTCTTAACTGACTAAAATCACTCCGGTGTTCGGGATCCCACACTTACTTCGGGGTGCTGCGAGTGCAAATGCGACTTCCGCTGCCCCGGACTGGTCCTGGCCCGAGCTCGGTGGGCCCCGACCCGTAGGAGGAGAGAGGTGTTGAGACCCCCCTGTTACGTCGTAGAGAGGCGCGCGTGGAAAACTACTCGCCGCCATCTCGGGTCCTGTCTGATGGGGGGCGACGACTGTCCCCGAGTCCGTCACCCCTGGATCCATTTAGGGGGGCTGGAAGAGGGCGTTATCTGCCCTCCGCCGACGCCCAGTGTGCCTGCTGCGGGACGGGAGAGCAGTTAAGATCTCCCATTATCTTCCTGCAGCTTCCTTCTGCGAGATAACTGTTTCGCAGAAGGATACCACCGCGTCCAAGGACTCTGCACTGCCGGATATTGAAGGAACTACGGTCAGCAGCGACAGATCGTTTCTCACTTCTGGGCGAAACCTAACCTAACATTTTTCTGGATTGTATAATTTATTTCTCCATGGGCCAATTTTATGGTGCCCATAGTAATAAAAAATATCCTACATTTATGAACTACTAACTGGACTAGGTTTCATCAGCCGACGCCATTTGGACCACTTCCGACCGTTGTCGTGACCTCTTTAAAATTTTATAATAAAGTATAGATACTATACATAGATTGTGAACACCTCATTTTCTTATTCAGATCTTCTTAGTACTCTCTGCTCCTTTACTTCACGTGTCATACTATTTTCTGCAGATCTTAATAATTTTATTCTACATCAAAGTTCACAATCGGAACGTGATAAGCGTATCAACTATTCATCTTCTCACGCAATCTGTAAGTGGATATCTGATATAGAATCTCAAAGGGCAAAGTTAAAATGGTGCACAATAATAGAAGCTAGGAGGCGATAACTGTTTTCTCAATGTTTTCGATTACAGCAGTAAATAATTATGTGTATTTTGTGTTACTGATATACACGTTTACGCTTCTAACTTCCGAAAAGCTCTGTATTTCTATTTTCTGCTTCAAGCGATCCGCTTCGTGTCTTGTTTTCGGCTTGTGCCTCCAAAGTATGTGTGTGTATGTGTACATACACACACATAACATCACGCCTGTATTCCCCGAAGAGTTAGGTAGAGGTGTAACTAGAGTACAGCCACATTTCGCCAATTATGTTTAAGTCCCACGTAAAAAAGGGTGGCCATAATAGTTCATAGTAGATAGGTACTCTAAGTAGGTATGTATTTTGAAGAAAAAAGAAAAAAATATATATCTCGTCTACTGAAACAATCGCTGTATCCAGACCAGACTATTTCATTTTCACAAGTTTATGTTATTTCAACAAAGAATTAAATAACAAAATTCCTTTGTACAACTGCATACATACATATACAGTAAAATAACAGACAATCGCAATAAAGTTAACTCGCTCGAAATAAAATACGAGAAGCTTACGTTAATTTAAATGGTTTAAACCTTCGGGATTATAAACTAAGAGTTTTCCACCTACACATTCTTGCTACTAAAATACAGAGAGTCGTTAGTCGTTTTGTGTGAACAGACTTATCCCGAGGGCGGGCACTATCGTCTAGATCTATGTTTTTAATCTAGTAATTAGCTTCTCGGGACACACGAGTTATATTACCATGTTGTGTTGGTTTTGCTACTACTGTGTTGTTCTCAAAGAGAGGGATTAGATGTGGCTTTTTCAGACTGAACAAAGGGACTATATTTTGGATAGCAAACATAATTTGTGGTGCGGCGCACCGGTGACTATGACAGATTTTTTTTTTTAAAAGAAACATGATCAGTCTTATTTCAAATAGTTTTAACATTGCTTTATTTTTTTGGAAATTGAAAAAAATCATGAAGACTGAACAATTCTGAAGTGAAAAACTGTTTGGAAGATTTGATTTAATTTGATATGACAGCACAATTTTCATCCATCTTTATCATTCTTGTTTTATATTTTGAAGTACCTAATAATATTAAAAGTTTATGTAATCAGTCACATGCTGATCTATGTAACTGGAGAAATCTCGACCCCTGTCATTCAGGATGTTCTAGTTCAGGGGTCGAAACCGCATTGATGTAACGTGTACTGAAGCTTGGAAATAAATTACTATTACTAGTTTACAAAAAAAATGTGTCATTGTTAATTTAATTTCGTGAAAAGCTCGAAATAAAACATAAACAAATCAGCGTCTATTTCACAATAGAACTAGACTAGCTCTGTAGCTAATAAAGGCAGTGCGTACTTGTAGTTTTGGTTTCTAATTGGCCGCCTGTTCAGCTTGCTCTCAGATAATTGGATTATCTTGCGAGTGTTTCCGACGCCCGTATCCTCATTCGGTGGTTAACTGATTGTAAAGCTCGCGCCTGATGCCACCATCTTAGAATTTTGTCACAGATATGTAATTGGGCATTTAATTTGTTTTCTTAGTGGATTTTTAACGGAAGTACCTAATTTTGTTGGTGTAATTACTTACCTGTCAAAGAAACCACATGTGTGTTTTGATTGAGGTTGGGAACCATAGGTGTAGTTGTTTATGCCTATTGTGGTGTCATAAGCCAGGACTGAAGTTTCAAGAACTGTTTGTTGTTATACTCTTACATAAAATAAGGATTCAGTTCGTAATGATTACTTGACATATATTATTCTGTATAATCATAAACATAAATAACAACTTTATTACACACAGTGCCATGACTATTTTCTGTCCGCTCACTGCAGACTTGATTCCGACGAAACAAACCCCAAGAAAATTGTCTTCAAAGCGTTCTTCACTGCTGACATTCTTTATTTACTCTCTGAAAACTGGAGCATTTACATACTTATAACATAATACCTATACCAAGTAAATGCCATCTACGCTTACCAAGATGTTCAGAATCCCACAAAGTTACAGATTGTTTACTTAAGTAAATTGCTTTGTAAAGATCCGGGCAGTAAAAAAATGTTCTATATCTGTCATGAGAGCTTCAACCATAATCACCTTACGTCTGCAACGTTATTTATATACGGAACCGTGGTATTAAATGTCAACGGGAAAATTTATTTCCAGATGCCAAAGATTTTTCCCCGGTGTTGCCTGTTCAAATATTATTTTAACCTTGGTTGGGGAAGGTCGCCTTAGAATGACGCATAGTAAAGTAGGTCCTGGTTTTTCATGAAAAATATTAGATACCTACTTACCTAGTGGTGGTTTTGCAATAATAAAGGGCAAACAACAATGTGGCATTGGCCATCTCCTTAGCGCCTCGATAGCAATCTAAATTGAGTCAGCACAGAATTTGGCTACGAGTTTGGCATCTTCAGTAGCGTCCATCAGTTCCTGTAACGTGCAGACAACAGGACACGCTGGACCAGGCGGGGTCATCTCATTGGGTAAACCTTGTAATTTTTACGGGGCCTAGACAAATGTTGCCAAGTTCTCCTCTATTATGTGAGACCTAAAAACTTCGGTCTTTAATAATGATGTTTAATAATGACGTTTTAAATTTATTATTCAACAAATTAGCTGATAGAATATTTCGGCTAATTTATTCAATGTTAATATTATTAAAATTGAATAAATATAATTTATGCAGAATATAATAGATGTACGCTTGTATAGCGTAGGTTGTAACAATAAATAAAAGGGTTACTAATCAAGCCAATATTCAATTAATTTAATTTACTGCAACGCATCGGGCAGAGGTTACTTATTTTCTAAATATATTAATATCACAAAATTAGGCTAGCTAAGCTAAGTTTTTGTCAAATGTACCTAGCAAGCCCACAGACCCCATTTCACAAGAAAAACATCTGCTGGCGTGAGCGCATGTAGATTTTATTTCTTGTGAATTTTCTTGTCGTCATCTATTCACCTTTTAATTTAAACAATAAGGCTGCTCGACTACCATAGCGGAGCTGGAAAATTGTAACCAGTGAAATTGCACAATAATTTAACATCGGTTACAGTTTCCAAGTTCCGTTTTCGTGGACAGACCTTGAAATAAATATCTCCAAGAAATCCGATTTAGAATTTCCCGCTTTCGTCAGTTTTCGGGGCCACCAGGAGGCTAGGCCTAGTGTTCCTTGCGCTGGAAGCAATATTAAATGTCAGTCATGATAAATTGTTTTATTTAAAAATGCTATGCCAATAATTTTAAATAATACCCAGATATTATTTAAAATTATAATAGCGTACTCGAATGAATAAACTAATATAATCATGGTAATTTTAATAATAAAGCTTAAAATGTATTAATTATCCAGCAGACTTGTTAATCTGCGTTTCAAATGAGGGCAGGTACTGACTATGTATTTACCAATAATATTATTAATTTCCTTTGTTTGTCAAATTTTCAATAATGGCAACATTACTCGGCAATATTACGCACAATAATGTGGGTTACCATTATAATTCACAAACGATATGGAAATGGTCGAGCTAAATTATAATAATTTCAATACAATTAACGAATCATATCAATCAAATTATTTTAATTAATTGTCATTTCTGTTTACGATGTTAAATTTAGTAGGTACGAGAATTTCACGTATTGACGACTTTCAATCAAATTAAAATATAAAATTATAATGAAGTAGGTAATTGGCTGCAGAATTCCTGATATTCCGTTATTGTATTCAGTAGTAAATAAAAGCACAATACAATGACTTTGCGTGTATTTGCTGCTAGATTTTATTCAGTTCCTTAATAATAATTGATGGATAAATTGAAGCAATGCTCTTCAGCATTATATAGAGACTTAAAAAAAAATATTTTCTGAGAAAGCTCATGAAAAAAAAAAACCGGCCAAGTGGATGTCGGACCACGCACAATGTAGGGTTCCGTAGTTGGGATGAATTTATTCCAAAAACAAACTTAATATTGTACCTCGATATACGTCACAGTCAAATCTCCAACTGTAAATGTAAGTTTGTATTCAATCAATCTGCCTAGCCTTTTTTCAACAATAGGTCGGATTCATGTAAGTTTGTAATCGCAAGTAAAAAAAACTACAAATTAACGATTTTCGGACTTTTTCCTTTACATGTGCTGTGAGGCCTTGCTTCCTGCCAAATTTCATGATTCTAGGTCAACGGGAAGTACTCTGTAGGTTTTGATTTAATTTCGAGTATCCAAAATATGTCGCATAAATGGCCGTATTTTTTTATAGCGTTGACTTAGAAGCTTGATTTTCTTTTGAGCTCTAAGGGACCATAGACCTACGTCTTTGATATTACTTTCAACTTGATAACCCCCCACGCGTTCTTGTGAAAAAGGGTCTTGACAAACTGACAGACAGATAAACGGACGGACAACGAAGTGATCCTATAAGGGTTCGGTTTTTTTTCTTTTGAGGTACGGAACCCTAAAATTTCAAGGAAAAATATCTGTTAGCCCAGGTTCACACGGACGTGTTTTTATCGCGGCGTTTTTTTTTCGTACACTGGCTTTTCAACTCGGTATTGAGCCGAGAATTGAGAATCCAACAGAGTGCATCCAGCGCAAATTCCAGCGCGTCAAGAAAACACACTGTTGGCATATTCAACTCTCGGCGCTAAGCAGAGAATCGAAAATCCAATACGCGAAAAAAAAATCGCCACGATAAAAACACGTCCATGCGAACCTGAGCTTAACCACCCTCTAGTTAAAACTCTTCCCTTAATGAAGTACTATTAAATAACCTCAATGTATCGGAAAAAGCACTTATTTCGATACCAGCAGCATGATCTAAGTTCGTGATTGTTCTCACAACTTGTTCATTCAGTTTATAATTAAACTCGGGTCAAGTCCTAGTTGACTTCGCTGTAGTTGCCCGGCTCTCGGGAACTTTCTTCGTTTGTTTACTACTACTGCTTTGATTATCCTTTAAGTGCCTCCCAGATTGATAAATATTCAATTAGTAGATAGCACTGTATTAGCGGTTGGCACTTGGAGGCTTAGTGTAAGCTAATATTCCAAAGAGGAAAAGTTGTTTGTATGTTTCTTAGCAGTAGGTACTCTAGAAATACTAATCCGGTTATAAAAATATTGCTTGACACAATCTAAAAATTGTGTGAATAATATTGAACTTTTAGTGTTTCTTGGTATCTGTAATTTATGTGTATCTTATTTTGTGTATTTATCTATTTTGTCCGACCTTAACTTTATCAACATTGTCTTTGTCTTTTTGTGTATCTGTGGAAAACGTTGTTGGTTGCACATTTGTATAACTCCTTATGTTCTATTTACTTGTTATATATAATGTGTAATTGTTTGTTGTTCCGAATAAATAAAATAAAATAAAGTCTTTTACTGTATTCCTAAAATATACTTTTTATGTCAAAAAATGCATGGTTTCTATGAAAGTAAAATCGCAGAGCGCTGCTAGTCCTAATCCTAACTGTAAAAATATTATAAATGCTTGTTTGTTTGTTACGCTTTCACGCTAAAACGGCTACGCTACAACGGCACGCTAAAATGAATTTTGATGAAATTTGGCACTGCATGACCAGGGTTAGGACGTTAGGATACTTGCTATCCCAATATTTCCACGGAATCGAGACTTATGTGGGTGAAACCGCGGGGCGCTGCTAGTATTAAATATTTTGCGAAGGCTTGTTTTAATTGATCCCTTTTATACTAAGAGGTAGTAAGGTTTTATGATTCGATTGCTTCGTTTTATTGCTGGGTTCAAGAGGCTTTTAAAAGAATATATTCGGAAGTGTAATCTAGAATGCTAATAAGTTGAAAATAAGGGCCTGTGCACACTGGTGGACGGCAGGGGAGAGCATCGTGGGGAATTCCTCTATACGCCAGCGCACACTGACAAGAATCCTCTGCGATATCGAGAGCGTCAGCCAGCTTATCGGAGTATCCGCCGGTATGCAGTGGCATGCGCCGGTATGCTCCATGGTCCACCACTGAGCATTGAAATATATACCTTATTTCGATTGGATAAGAAGACCTGGCAGACTCCAGCGCATACCGGCGCATAACGGTGAAACCGGCGCATACCGGCGCATACCTTCGCATACCGCCGCATACCCTCGCCTCCCGCCGCGGTACCCTCCAGCGTGCTCTTCGATGCTCCAGAGTAAACTACGCTGCGATGCTCTAAGGTCGATTACCAAGCATTGAAATATATACCTTATATGGATTGGATAAGTATTAAATTCAATTAATAAATTTAAAATCTTCTGCCGTCCCATTCACCAGTCTGCGCAGGCCCTTAAGGTTCCGTCTTTTGTTTTTGTTTTTTAATGAATGAGCAAAAGCTCAACACATTCAATAATGAGCTTTACATGTTTGAGAAAAGAAGTTAAAATGCTCGCTTCTTTATAAAAGAAATATAGAATTCCTATGATTCTACAAATCAACAGGAGTATTTCACAAGGGAGTATTTATTAAAAAATAATAGCTGATCTACAATTCAACATTACTAGAATATGTACGCTGTTTCATGTGGGGAATCAAAGCAGCCTCCCTTTTATAAAAAAACATACAAAGTACTACGAGAATTCTAACATTGGTGGGCGAGCCTCGGAAACAGGGTAGAGAGATAGATTTTAATTTTAGATTCAGTTCATATGCCATATGAAATTGAAACGACGAAAATATTATATTTTGTTTTAGACGGTGCTCTTTTGGATTGTTACCTGTACCTAGTTTTTTATTGGTAAATTAACATTGCTGTCAGTACCTACATATAAAATGACGACCAAAATTATCATCATCATCATTTTAACCGAAAGACATCTACTGCTGGATACGGTTCTGTGCTTCTCGCATTCCTGCAGTTTTTTTTTCATTAAATTATTCCGTCTGGTTTGATATCTATTAAACGACGATTAATCCAAAGACACATCCTACAGTATTCCGTCTGTATGTCCTTAAACATCTTCTTAATACAACAAAAACAAAAAAAACGAACTTATCTGCAAAGCAACACATGAAACAGTTATATTGTGGAGTTAGTAGCATGTCAGACAACAGGCCGATAACCTAGGGAGCCCGTCGAACTATAAAGTGGGCTCGGCCTTCCCCCAAGGGGGTATGCCGAACCGGTGGGCATGTATTGCCGAGCCATCCGGTTGTACGTACTGTTGTAGAGAAAATGCTGAATTAAATATGTGCAGGAGATAGAAAATACAAGTAATGTATGATATTTTATAGGATGACTAAATTGAATTACCTAGGCTACTAAGGTCAATTACATACGATAAAAAAGTATAATTCCCTGCTCTAATGGAATAACATAAAAATATCAATGGTATTTAGATAAAGCTGGACATTACGAAAAAATATTGCAGCTGCAACTACTTTTGCACTGATGAACAAAATTATGTAGCAGTTTCTTTCAATAGTAAAACTACTGATCAATGAAACGTACAAAGTCGCGAAACGCAACCAAAAAAAGCCGCCATGTAAGCTACGCACGAATTGAACCCCCTCAGACAGGATGTATTAAAATTTCCACAGTTTAACTTTGGAGTGCGCGAGGCGATGCGTTTTGGTGTTCACGTATACACACACCTACCAACTTATACATCCTTCCATCGGATTTTCTCTATAGGCCTACCACTTCCCCGAAAATTACACCCTATCTCTAACCAATAAAGTCGAAATTACAACAACGTATTTAATACTGTTGATCGCCAGGAAATTGTTGAAATATTAATGGGTACGTTATGCTCAATTTCCTGGCTTTCAACGAGTAGCTATCGGTAACTTTGTCCTCTAAAATGTTAATAGGAATACTTGGATGAATTAGTTGATAGATAATTAGCAGTTTAAATAAGGCGCGTCATTGTTTCAGTTTATCGGGCAGGATATTAATTAGTAGTTTATATGACCGTAAAGCTGCGTTTTATGAGGCATTGAATGGAAGATTTACAAACTTAATTAAAATATTTATAATTATGACTTATATTAAAAGAAATTTGTTATAAAACTGTAATATATTTTAAACAAAGAGCGATTTATGGACAGTTTAATTCTTACCTACGTTGTTTTGCTCGTAACTACTAAACGTCAATGTTTCTTTGCTTGTGGTTGACATAGATATAAAACGCCAGCGTTTCCTAACTTCATCTTTCACCAATCCAACATTTAGAATATCATAAATTATTTCATAAACGGCGTTCAATATCAAACAAAAATCCTGTCAGATTTCAGACCGTGGTTTCGTTATTTTAAACATGTTAGTCGGTCAGTAGCACTTCGTAGGGGCTGTGAGAGATCGACGCTTTTGAAAAATTACATTTATTAAATTTGCAAGCGTTATTCAACACGGCATCCGTTGATTATTCCAATTTTTCGCATCGGCCGTTCTCGTTAATTGTTTTCCCAGTCGATCCAATTCGCTCTTCAGTTAGCTTTACAATTTCAAAGTGTCATTTGATTCGTGATGGATTTCGGAAGTTTTTTGGCAATTTCGCGGTTCACGGCTATCCCCCGATGGATTCTGTTTTGTTTCAACATACATCTGAATCGACGGATCAACACCGATAACGTAGTTCCACGCAATTGTCCCAAAAACTGGGTGTAGCGAATGAAACAGGATTTTTTATTTTTTTAGAGGGAAAATAATTTAATTTGCTTTTGTGAATGGGTGCTTTAGTTTTGTCGGGTTTCCCTTACAAAATTAATAAGATTTCGAATGGTGTAGCTATTAAGTTGGATTGACACCGAAGCCATAAATAAAACCAATGAAGTAATAATGTGTGTAGACTAATTAAATTAAATGAAACCCTAATAAAAATAAAAACTGGATGAACTATGACTTTGCTTTTCAAGATTAACATAACAAAAACATGATAATAAATTCTTATCACACAAAACAGCACCGGCTAATGATAGCAGAAACACCACAAAACAAACATTACATTAAAAACAGTAATGATCGTAAAAGTGTCACAATAAATAATAAAGTTTAATTTAAAATATAGCACATTACGGTGGCGAAATGTCTCAATTTATTTAACGCAAGCGTGACAAAAGCTGTAAATGTGAAATGGTCACTTAAATCACAGCAATGGCCACGCCTATACTGACCAAAACTGTGTTTTCATGTAAAATTGCGTTAATGTTAAGTTATTCATTCCACTACACAAGCAATTACGATAAGAGTTCGCTGATGACTTATTTTCTATGAGCGCTTTCTTTTCAAGAGAAAAACGTTGTAAAGAGATTTAGTATTCAATTTAGTCGGTGACATGCAGAATAAATTTCATTATCTACACAAATTGAGTCTTTTGTAACACGAAAGACGTGCGATTTACGAAAATAAATATTATAAATAAATCGCCAAAGTGCTTTTGAAGTCTGGGCTTTCATGCGCACACCTCTAAAACTTGGCCCCATTTCTCTAGAGATTCCATCGTAATCGTGTAGTTGAGAACAATGCCACAGTTTCCTATCGATAACTGCAGTAGTATCGATTCCGCATTCGGTGTGCTTGGTATCGATATCACCGTTTCCCTAAATGTCACAGTTTGCATATGAATGAGTTATCAGTAAACATAGAATAGAATTTATAGTTTGTCTATGACAACAGATTTGGAAATGGAATAAATTGCTGAAGTTTAAATTTGGAAATAGAATGAACTCCGGCGGAAAATTGTGGAACTACTTTTATTCACGAACACTAGGGCCGCGTCAAAAGGACTTCAGTGGTGTCTCGCACTCTAAAAACAATACTTTGCATGTCTTTATGCTTGTTTTTCAAGGGTCCAGCACCAACGCCAGATGCGAAAGTACCCTAATTATTGCGAGCAAATTTTGGGAGCTAAGGCTTTGTTCTACGGACCTTCCAAAAATTAAAGGTAAGGCAGGAGTTTGCTCATAATACCATACATCTTTAAGTGAAGCATGGCATTAGATTGGTAAGAAAGCATCCATCCGAAAGCGATTAAAGCGATCTAATATGTACGTGCCTTCATCATTTCATTGTGTTTAATTCTACACTAATAAGTTTCGATACTGTAAACCACATCAAAGGTCCGAATTAGCATGAGCGGGCACGTTTGAGGGATAATAAAGCGGTAGTGGTAGTCAGCTAGAGCACCTTAGGGGCTAATTTTGCTTGGCAAGTAATGATTATGAGTCTGGCGCGAGGCCTGCAAAGGACCGCAATATGCAAATGATTTTAGCCTTTAGCGTTCAACTGTCCGACGCTCCTGTAAAATAATTATATTAAAGTTAACTTCAAATATTATTTTCTTAGAATTTTGTCATAGCTACAAAGTAAATCTACTTAAGTTTGGTGCCGTAATTAAAATTAAATTATGACGAAAAGTAAACATTTTGTCAGAATTAAGCTTATTTATTGCGAAATCATCACGTGAAGGGGACCATAAACTACGCCCTATTGAAATTTCCATGTAATCCCTCAACACAAAATGTTAAATATATAATATGCCTGTCTTAGATCTTTAGGTCTCTCCTGTAGGTACTTAGAGGGTCATTAATTATTCCTTTTCAATTTAATTACAAAATGAGTGTTACACTATTATTAGGCAGTGTTGTCTAGACAGCGTCTCAAACTTAAAGTACCTACTTTCATAAATCTTCAATAACTGTTACTAAGAATCACTGTAAACAAAAGAATAGATTTATTTTCAACGCTAAAATATTCCTCTTACAAAGATTAACAACACGGAGAATGCTCCATTTAGACGATTAAGCTTTTGTTAATAAACGCTTCAGAGTAACAACAAAAGGGGTGACAAATAATTCGTTTATTTACCCTATAAAGATAGGATAATCATTCAAGACGACGGTAATCGGGCAGCCCTGAAATATTGGACACTTTTGTTGGCTTTAATCACGCGATAACGTGGAGATATTACTGGCTGTTGTTACTAAATTCAACTACTATACCTATACCATTAGGACAAGACATATTATATCTGTTATTCATGATAGTACCTTGTATAGGGATTTCATACACTTCAAATCTACACATTGAGTGCGACGATAAGAATCCACTTTCCTTACGTTTCAGCACTAGTTTTACAAAGCAAGATTTCTTTGAATGTGGTTGTGGCTTTTTTTTTACCAACTCCAAAACTTGTTATTAATTAATTAATTAATTTTATTATTTATGTACACACAGAAAAATAGATACAGATAAGACATAATCATAATTATGAGTACAAAGGTACTGCTTATTTCTTAAGAAATTTCTTCCAGCAGACCTGCGATAGGAGAAATGAGAAAGAAATGTAGACAATAGTGTTTGAGAACAAGAAGAGAAAAATATAAATATGCGAAGTCTTAAACTAAAATATTGAAATAAACCTACACGTATAACGTAATAAATTAACATATACTTAAATAAATACATAGAGCTTAAATATATAAACATACATACTATAGGAATATAAATACTCACAGTTGAGAGAAAAGGTAATGAATGCTCTTTTACTCGATATTTGAATTGTGAAACAGTTTAATGAACTTTTTACCAAAATAAATACTTTCGAAAAACTTTATTTATAAAACGCTATCCACATACATACCACCTTATGTGACGCGTCGCGCCGTGCAACAAGCAACTATAAGTACATTATAGAAGTTTTCAACTTTAAAATGCACCATTTGCTCGAAGCTCTCGTCGACTTTTTAATCTGTTGATCAAACAGGCGGACGGCCGACGACAAATTTATTCTTGTACACAAAGATCTTAATCGCGATGTTTGCTTTTGAGCTTCAGATCTTTTTAAACTGAAGATATATTTTGCTAAACTACAAGAAAAATTAAAATACAAAACGTTTGAAGTCGAGCTGTGAAAACTTGGCGGAATATTCTAGCGTTCGTTATGATTTGTTCTGTTGTGAACGAAAGTTCTTTTAATTTAGGATTGAAATAAAAAATAAATCTTTCGCATATTTAGGTAGTATAAATAAACTGCTGACTGAGGTTCGAGAAGAGTTAACTGGCATGAAAAATAGTGAAATGAAACAAATCATGATGAAAATTCTCTGCACCATTTCAAATAATCTACACTGACGAGCAATATAAAAAAGCCACTTGCATAGAGCCAAAAAAATCTAAATAATCTCCTAAACCACACAAGTTAGCAACATGAAGTAAAAAAATCTAAAAAAAACAGTTTTATAGATGTTTTTACTTGAATGTTGCTTTTTACTTCAAGAAGCTATCTTGCGTGGTTTCGGAAATGTTTAAAAAATTCAAAAATTCAAAAGTCATTTATTCAAACTAGGCTGAGAATCAGCACTTTTCGAACGTCAAAATTACATAAGACAGTCCCCCAAAACGCCCTTCACCACTTCCTAGTACTTTAGCTGGGAAGAAGAAGTGGCGCAACAAACTCCCCAGCAGCACAGCTGTCTGTTCAGTTAGATAAGTTAGTGGCTTTTTTATATTGCTCGTCAGTGTATTATTTCGAAAACCTACCTACTTGTTTTATCACTGTAATGACATGTTGTAAGAACAAAAAAGTGTAATATGGTTCTGTCACTAATTGCTCCACAACATAATATCGCTGTCATAATATTAAAAAAAAAGACAAAAGGTGCCAAATTATGATTTGTTTAAGAATCTTTGCTACACCGTCTGTCAGGTGTGTCGTGTATTTTTGCTTTGGCATCCGGCCAAGGCATTGTTATTTCAATCTTTAAAACCACAAAACACATGCTATCCAAAAAATTGCCCGCATGAAATTAAATCGCGTACAATAGTACATTGTGTAACTTGCAACTGACACGTGTAAAGTGTTTAATTATGTCGGGAATGATGTGACATTTGGTAAATTAATGTCATACATACAACATTTTTTGGTCCAGTAGTCATGTTCCTTACTTATATTTAATTTTGGATCACGAAACTTGCTTTAGTTTCAATTGAACTAAGTTAAAAACCACCAAAGAAACTTTTTGATTCCAAGAAAACATTTATAATATCGTGTCAAAGAATTTGAAAAAAAAACAATTATTATTTACTGCAGACGATATCGATTCTTTCAAAATTAACCCATAGAATCTCAAGCTGCAACTGGTTGCTAAATTATTATAATAAGCGGTGGGGTCAGCGTGCAAATTGTGGGGCATTAAGCAAATTCGGTCAAATTAGCGCCGGTACGGCCAATAATAACTGCGGAGCTTCCAGTCCTGCCAACAGTTGCACAACTAAAAACATTATTTACATTATTTTGCATCTTAAACTTGGAATATTTTCTCCAATGTTGTAATCTTCCTTCACTGATTGGCTGTTGTTGAGAACTTTAAAGGAAACTTATGGTTGGAAGCTGTAATTGCATTTCATAAATTTTATGTTCAGAAACATTTGTACAGCGCTTCCGCTGTTGCAAGAAAATTATTGCAAAATTGTGTTATCGTTAATTTTATATTGTTTGATTTTCTGTGTTATTTACTTTAAACTAGAACTTTTTCCGCCTGTAGGTACCTACTGCATTTTCCTTTTTTATATTTTTAAGTAGGTATTACTGATTGTTTTTTTTTTTTTATCTATGATTTTAACATATTAGCATAAAATCAAATTAAAAAAAATATAAAACATTATCACGTAAGTATTTAAATTTATTCAGTTTTAATTACTTACGTAATAATGAAAGTATGTACTGTCATTTTGTAGGTGTAAAATGGATTTTATTAATAATTCGTTTTAAAGTCAAAGTCAAAAGTCAAAGTGAGAAATTGAGTTCGTTAGACTCACAATCGGAAGGGCTTTTTCTTCTTTCATTGGTAGGTATTTCAGTTTCAGAAAATTGGCGGAGTACCTATAAACAATTTCAGATTGTTTGATTTAATCATTTTAATTTCAGCACATTATTTAACAGGTGCTATTTATAACTAAAAGAACAAACGTTGCAACACTTGCACCGTAAATAAAATATGTCAGGCCTCATATAATTTATGCGGTCCACATTTTGTGGCGAATTCGTAAAGGGGCCTGCGCTAAATGAAACGAAACAACTGTTGTCTCTGGTGTTGCACTGACGTTGGCAATTTTAACTAATGACGTCTGACGTCTGACGTTTGCCTTTTGACGCCAGATGCGACGCACCGGTTGGAGGGAAGTATTTATTGATTTTCACGTTTGGACAGACAGGTATCATCTGCTTGTCATTAGTTGTCGTCTTTTGTCAGTTCTAAGAATGAGATGGATGCGTTTTTTTGGCGTTGAGTTAGTTAATTGTTTGTTTTTCAGTATGATAAATTATTAGTAGTCATAACATCTGGGAACTGAATGTATTGTTACGGATTTTTGAGCATGACATTTTTTGACGTTTTGTACCAGTTTTTGCTGCATCTATTTTGCGTTTCTACCTATCTTTTAAAAACTCTCTAGATTTTGATTCCTCAAATCAAATTTCTGTTATTCCAAAGTCTAGCTTGGTTCAATGGTATCGTTTCACAAATAACTATGTTGTGGAATAATTCTGCTTCAACTGCGGTAGGTGTAGATAAGACAAGTTCGCTTATCTCAAAAGGGATAAGGAGGTGCTAAACATAGAAACCAGCCAGAGGGTTCGATGATATAGGTACCTACGTAGTGTAGATCACAGGGCGACATTCGATACTAAGAACCAAAGATAAGGATTGCAAAAATAAGAAATGAAGAGATGGAAAAAACGGCCAGTGGATCGTCTAGGGGCGGATTTAATTACTATCCGTTTTAAAACTTTAATGCAAATTTGAACTGGACAGAAAACATAAAATATTACTTACCTGCCAAGTGAACTACTTTTCAATACGACTTCAGCAGCAAAACCAATTAGTTACCAATTAAAATCGAGGACTTATCGGTTTTTCCTTGACGTAATTCATAATAATACCGCTTTAATTTCGCCCAAAACTGACGTATTAAAAAGAAAATTTAAAATTACGGGTTGATGGCAGACAGCGTTTTATAAAGGGCTTTAAATCCCTTAAAATCCTCATGCGGTTGCCAGTAAAGCCTTGTACCTCGCCAGTTTTGTTCGCACAGGCTAACATAATCCCTAGATTACGCGAATTAAAAAAATGTAAAAAGGACGTATGTATTAATCTTTTATTCGCTTTGTGGACCATTCGTGAACCGTTTTGTGGTGTGTAGTTTAAATTATTATTGTCTATGCTGAAGTTTTAACTTTTACTATATTACATCTTTGTCATTTAATTGACGACATTAACTTAGGTTAATTTCCTACAATTTGCAAAAATTGCAGTTTTTCTTATTTTTTACAAAATATAGGGATTAGTTGTTAACTTAAACATAGAAAAAAATTACATGTTTTTAGTAAAGGAGGTGATAGACATAATATTATAGTAGAAGCCCAGGGGCCTATTAATTCAACCAGTGGTTTCAGACTGGCTGAAGTAGACTCATACTCACTAGATTCTGTTCATACACAACACATTTAAGTACTAAAGTGTTACGATGTAGCTCTGGTATAGACATTATGATAATCTCGTGTAAACAAATTCAAAATTGACATATTTACTTTAAGTTCTCAATTATTTTTCTAATTTAGACTACGTAGAAGTTAGAGCTTGTTGTTTTTATTTTGGGATCGAAATATTTTCCTTTCATCTCTAAGTGAGTTCAAAATAATAAGAACACTTTTTTCATTAAAAAAATAAGTTAAATAAATTATATCTAGTAAACCAAAAAAAAATACATAACAGAGGCAAATAAATAACTTCAGTACCCCCATAAAAACACCTCATACGTGTATAAGTTACCTCGAATCCAACATGGCGGCATGATGGTTCCCCTACAGACATGCGGGAGGCATTGTTTAGAGCGTACTTAAAAACTAATCCAGCCTAGTGCTATTAAAACAAAGTACACTCTCGACTGTGACAGCCTCTGATTGGTCGTCCGACGTCCCTTTACAGACATTGCTCATTGTTCTACAAGTCTAGTTCTCCCCACTCTATGTCAGTTTCCCCCTTTATTTTAAAACTACTATTGTATTAATAAAACTACGAACATTTTGTTGAGTTTACTTTGAAAAGGCTTGATGACAAACGGCTTGTGTTTTAGAAAATATATGTTTCGTTCTAGGTTTCTTTATTGCAGAATATCGCGTTTAAAAACGACTCGATTTGTTTTGTTCTGTTAAAATGTTAAAAGCTTATTTACCTATACTTATCCAATATTAATTTTATCATCGTGGATTCCTCTCTTGAAACTGCGAACCATTTGGACGGAACATTAATTTTATATATTACTTATATAATTTATATCTACTTATTTCATCTTAACAAATAGATGAGCTATTAAATATACTATACCGTGAATTAATTATCAGTGCCAAGTTCTGATCACAACTAATTGTGTCTTTTGATTTATATGGTACCATCCGTCTGTAGGCTAGTTCAGTGCAATACTATTTTAGTACCACCTATTGAAATCGAATATAGGTAGGTAGGTAGGTACTCGGTTATTATAGGTAGGTACTATGTACATTACAAACAGATGTGTCTATTTACAAAAAGAACAAAGACCAGTACATATTATAGTGTTGAACAAAGTGAAGCGTTCTGATTGGTTAAAAATTCTAGAATAGCGGCATTCAACCCCCTCGCTGCAGTATCAAATTGCGGTTATGGAGCCTGGTATCAATTAACCAAAATGGCCGCCCAGTATGAACTTAGGGCAAGTGAACGCCAACAGATGTATTAAAAATAAAATTTTGTTGATTATCTAGTGAAATAATTCAGCTCTTTCAGAATATTATTGCAAAAAAAATTCAATTAACTTTTTAGATTACTTTCAGTTTTAAAACTAGCATTCATTTTTCAGGCTTTTGAAAGGATTTTTAAAAGTAAGTTAGGTAGGTAAGTCTTTTTCTGGATTAAAATAACTAAGAGAAATGTCTACCTATTCAAAATGTTGATTTATGGAAGACATTGCTAGTCTTCTGACAAACTCTATATAGAGTTTTTTTTTTATATTCATTGGTAGATAACTTATGGAATTTATATAATTTATGGAGTCATGTAGTTATTTTACCGTGACTACTAATTGAACAAACGAAAACAAGAATCCTCGTTGGTCTAGTGGCCGCAAGCGCTACTACTGAGCATGAGTCTCTGGGTTCGATTTCCGGGTCGGGCAAAATGTTATTGGGTTTTTCTATCTGAACTTTCTCAGTAGCAACCCGGAGTCTGGATTTATGCCCGGTTGATGGCAATAGGCACGCCCCCTATTACACGGGACTTAAACATAACTGGCGAAATGTGGGTGTACCTGCTACACCTCTGCCCAACCCTTCGGGGAAACCAGGGCGTGATGTTATGTTATGTGTGTGAAAACAAGAATCATAGGAATACCTATTAGGTTTTGTTTTACCACCCGGAAACGTCCCTACCAAAAGGTAGTGAAACAGGCCCTTAAATATCAGTCAGAAATGACAAAATACCATCAACATGTACTCACGTGTGAACCACACATTTATAATTGTGAACACATACATCTTCGTTGACATTATCAGTTTATTGAATATTATAAATATTGATAAACGACAACCAAATGTTGTAAACAATAGGTTTATTGCTTCCCGTTTCAGATCATTTAACTTGCACGTGACTTCGGTAGGGTTGCCAAATGTTTAGTATCTGTGAATGTATTTATTGATCCTGATGTACCTATATAAACAGGGGTGGCGAATGTGAGATTTTTATTGACGATTATAATGGAATTTATGAGTTTAAGTAAAATTCGATAATAGGGTTTAAAATATTTCTTGTAAAGTACCTATTCGATATTTATGCTGCAGGAAAACATTGATTAAATGGAAGAGATTTACCAAAAAAATATTGACCAAAACGTACAAAGCCGGAGCTTCAGAATTTATCATAAGCTTAGTCCTAACTTCAAAAAGTCTGATCATTTTCGAAAATTTGTGTGCACACTTTTTTTTTTAACGCGTAGACATACTTTTTCAGTGCTGAAACCAAAAGTCGAATCAAAATACACAGCAATTTTACCCTTAATTCGAACCCTACAGTATCTACCTATACAAAATTCTACCTCGAAATATTTCGGCAAATCAAGCCAAAACGAGATTATAACCCATAACCGCTTATAACATCGTAATGTAACTAAAATTATGGCGGCTCATCGAAAATTTTGTTTATTTAGTTAGTGGCTAGTTCACAACAAGCCAGTTTGCTATACCGAGTATTGAATAAATAATTGTTGGTCCCTTGTTAAATATTAAAATAGGGCTAGATGTTGTACACGGGCGATTTCATATCAATGTTATTGGGGTAGATATGGGGGATGATAATAATTATTTGTATTTTATTGATGTTTAATTGGATGTTAGTTTGGTTAGATGACGATCCCAAAACAGACTCTTTCTGTGTGTTCATTAGCTTGACATATGTATTTATAAAACATTTTATATGACCACAGATACGACAAATGTTTAATCATATTATATATTTTATAAAGCTTTGTATTTTATTAATATGAATTAATTAGTAAGTAAATGTGAAGGCACGATATTATTATCGTTATGTAATACACTCAAAACCGTTTATAACGACTTCGAAGGGACCTTCGGTTTAAGGTTGTTATTGCCGATAGTCGTTATACCTAACCAAAAACTATTTTAAGTAAACAGAAATGCAGGGACCTCAAAATATCGTCGTAATAACCGGTACGTCTGCGCATTTGCGCGGATTGCGTTTCATTTTAAGCGATGTCGTTATAAACGGTTTTGACTGTATAAGCTCTCTTAAACATAAAATTACTCAGAAAAAAAATTTGGTCATTAAAGCCTTACTTATATGTTAATTTAAAAAAAATATCTTGTCTAATAATAAAATAACCATCTTGCTTTTAAGAAATTTTATGAAAAAGATGAAAGTCCCAAGAGAGGTAAGTATAAGAATTTGCGTAGTCAGTGTCTCGTCTGCAAAGTAACTGATTGAACTTCTAATAAAGTGGTACATTTGAACTTTGTTATTGATTCTCTAGACTATTGAATATTGCAAGACTACAAGGGCTATGAAACTTAATACATAAATTAATGTTTTTATTATGTAACTGGGTTCTGCCCGCGACTTCATTCACGTGAGATTTCTTGTTTTAACATAAAATACACTATGACAATCGGCAATACTGTAACTTCCCATTAGTGGAAGTATTTCTGGAATCGGGTCAATACAAACTCACAAATTTTACCTCTTTATAATATTTGTATCGGTTTGGCCGACCAGACCATGGCCAGCCATGCATAGGATGGTCTAGTTAATTGTTTCCTCTCCCTTACTTTTTCTCTGTTTCCCACATAGCATCAGGGCCAGCGTTCCTGGTCTTGTCACTCCACTTTACTACTATTTCAATCTGCCTAGCATTTTCCCAACTCTGTTGAGTTTGGCTTCCAGTCTAACCGGATGCAGCTGAATACCAGTATTTTACATGGTGCGACTGCTTATCTGACCTCCATAACCCAGTTACTGGGTAGCACGCCTTGACAACTGGTTTTCAGACTTTCGGGCTTCTGACGACCCGTAAAGACTGTCATGGATCCACGAATGACAGCCGGGACCAACGGCTTAACGTGCTTTGGCACTTTAAGCACGGAGAAGTCTCGGTATGTAAAGATGGTCACCCATCCACGGACTAACCCCGGCAGGCGTAGCTTAACCTAATGGATCGATCCGTGCGGCTGTTATTACTTAGCCACGAGCTTTGTTACTTAGCTTTGAGTTACTATTTAAATAATTAATTAAGTTATTTAGCCCGTTTATAAGAAAAATATAACAAGTACCTAAAAGCTCGTCGAAGAGGCTTTACAGTGAAAGCCTCTTGCTGTACATTTACTTAATTCGTAGAACATCTCTAAATACTTCATAGGAATTATTCATAAAATATTTAATACCTACCTGCTTACAAGTCCTATTCTCTACAAAATAGTTCCACGAAATTGAACAGACTTATCCTGTAACATGTCTATTATTTTTCCCAAGTCGGTGGTAGGGTGAGCACACCGAATTTCAGCCGTGATCCTCCCCTATTTACATATGCGAATGTGTGCGGTTTTGTTTCTATTTGCGCTAGTAGGGTGTGTACTCGTAATTACGGCATTGGGACAAGTCCCGAGGCGAGGCGGCCGCAGACAAGGATTTAGGTTTTTGGACGCTAGAAGAGGATTTGGATTTTTTATTGAGTTTTTTTTTTTTCAATTATATAGGTCTAAATTAATGCGGCTTGATAACTGAAAACATTATTTATGTATAATATTTTGTTTTAACTTTATTTCTACAGTTCACATAGATGGGTGCTGAAGTAAAAAAAGCTATTTATATATACCCATGCTGAAAAACTTGCTTTTTCGGACAAATTTGTCGACCTAAATAAAATATTTTCTATGAGCCCTTTAATTATTTAATTCGTTTTAAATTATTTTATTTGAGGGATATAATACCTATAATATCTTCGTTAGCCGTCTGTTCCAGTAATTCCTACATCGCTGCCCACCCCTGTCTTCTCTAAATGAACTGGGCCCGTGTTCATGGTAATTCTGGGCCTCACCTGAATGTCGATGCGCCACTAAAGGGAATAGAGAATATAAATATTGTATCCGAAAGCCTACAATCCGGACCTGTGGCTTGTTGCTGTAATATTAATCTTTGCGCTCTTTTCCAAAGGGAGATAGTGTTAGAATTTAATTTTTGGTACAAACAGAGTAATGAAGTGAACGTTGGTTGAACTTTGGTGAGCACGTGCAAAGCTTAGTTTTATTGAAAAAAAATTCTAAATTTTTTTTACATTTGCAAATTAGGCATTGTTCATGAAAAAGTTTAACTTAACCGGGATCATAATACTCGTATAAGCTATTACAAAATAAGAGCTATGTGTATTGTAACTACAATAAATAAGAGATTAAGGTAACAAATTTATGTGAAATAACGTGAATTGACCAATTTCTGAATATTTTCCGACGGTGACCAGAAAAGTCATTCTGTTGAAAATATTTTTAAATAAGCTGCTAGTGTTTGTAATGAACGTAGAACATTAGTAAATAAAAATGTCCGATAAAACTATTACCTACATGAAGAGGCACACCACAGTAATGTTTGTTTAATTCTGTATTATCAAGACATGAAATTCTAATTTCTACGGAGTGTTCATTAAAAATACATTTGGCAAAGTAAATAAACACAAAACCGAAAATGTTATGATGATTAAATTGAGTAAAATGAAGACGTTTTATAAAATTAATCCGAAATAAAAATACGTAAGCAGAGAAAATCCCGTAATCGTATTTCTGTCAAATCCCTGTAAATAGAATTTCATCCCCTTGTGTCTTTGTATCGAATATTGGACGATTTATTAAAGCTTTTTCTTACTTAAGTCTACTTAAAAGTCAATTCGGTCCCACAGTAGTCGTTTCAATCAATCAAAGTCCGATTGAAAATTCGATCGCAATAAGAGATGACGAGGGAAGGATTACGTGACTACATTACAGGATATCGCTGAAATATTTTCAGGATTTTTCCTTTTGAGACTCGCCCGAAGATTTAAATCACTAGATTTGCCCTCGAAGTGCTTACTTAGTCACGCGAAAAACTGTCAAAACTGAGAAGAGTGAGCTCACACATTATTAATAGAATAGTGTTTCCATGACAATCAAGGCAAGTAATTACGTCATTTCGTGTTTTAGAGATGTCAAAACGAAACAGAAATTCGACTACCTCTTGACGTGGTAGGGCAAATCTCACGATTTAAATCTTTGGACCCATTTTTTTTGCAAGGCTGTCAATTTTTTATTTAAATTATTTCGGATTTTGAATCCATTGGTTTACTGTAGATACATAAATTATACGCTAATGGATAGAGAGCCTTTCTCATTATGATTAACTAGGGAAGCGGATTGTGCTAATAGGTTCCTAAAAAATGTATAACGATTATGGCCTGACCTACTGCTGCCATTCCCCACTGAATCGCAAGCGTAAAAGACCCTTAACTTTAAAGGTGAGCCATTTCACACATTTGTGGAAACATAAATCTGTAAAACATAAATATCGCTGAAAGGATCTAATAAAAGTTTTGTACGTATTAAAATAATGGAAAAGATGAAATCAATATTTTTAAGTGTAATTGCTAAGACAAAAGAATTATGTGCGCGCACAGTTCAAAACACGTGTGTTTTCATTATCCTGTTATTGACGTCTTGTTTATAAAACTGTTCTGCTGATGTTTTTCGGCTTTCGTGACAATATTGATACGGACTTGACAATACATTTCCTGTGATTGAGTTTGTGGTTTTTCGGACAGTCTTTCAATTATAATAATTATTGTCTTATACTTCAATGATTGTCTTTGGTATAAACATTTCCATACTAATATTTATAATTCGAAAGTAACTCTGTCTGTTTGTCTGTTAGCTTTTCACTCATAAACCATTGAACCAATCGTTATGAAATTTAACAGAAAGGTTGCCTGGGAACTAGAGAAGGACATAGGCTTATAACTTTTCATCCTGGATATTTGTATTAAAAATGATGAAATACAAAATATACGTAGAGAAAGTCGCATGCAACAGCTCGTTGGAGTGAAAATTTGTATAAGCGCGTTGAGCGATCTTTGGTAGGGTATAAACTTATGGATATGCGTAGTGCTGGGCTATAGAATATAGATGGCGCTATTACCAGTTTAAAGTTTTCTTATTTATTATAAATAAACAAGCTTTTGCTTTCTGCTTCACCCGCGTGATGTTCAGAAATTATCCCACGGAAACAAACTACCGGTATGAAAGTTATCCTATGTCCTAATCCAGGTCATGGTCTACCCATGTGCTAAATTTCATCCAAATCTGTTCAGCCGTTTTAGGGTGAAAGCGTAACAAACAAACAAAGAAACAAACTAATTTTCGCATTTATAATATTAGTTATTACAGTATTGTTATTACAGTAAATTGGTCTTTCTCTTTATTTAATTTATTTTATTAAATAAAAAAGTAGTTCTCAAACTTCAAGTAGAAAGTAGGCATGTTTAAATTTTTTTTCTCTTCACACTAGATAAAGATCGAACTCTTGACTTTGGTTAGTTTCAGTGTCAGTAGTGAAATAAAGAGCATTTAAAATTTCTTAATTTTGTTAGTTTCTTAGCCCCAAACGCTGACGCTGACGCTTACACTGACGCTTATGCGTATACTCACACTTACACTTACGCTTAATAACTTAGCTAGCTATAGAAAAATAGTGAGGGTCTTTTTTTTAATATTTATTTTAAAAGATCACCAGAAATCTAGTCAAAATATCGTCCCTCACAATGGACACAGACCCCGCGATCCATATCTCGCTCTCAGTGGAAAGCGCGTGCGCCTCGACCGAGCGTGTAGTGCACACGATAGTCATCTACCTCTGATATGCAGTTAATAATGTTACGCGATAAATAATGCAGGTGGAATAGGTACCTCTCAACTCCTGCGTGCTTGTTCGCCGCCATTCAATGCAATACACTTCCTACCGATAAGCCATGTCTCGTATTAGAAATTGATTTCAGATAATTTATTGTACGCCCGGGGTTGTGTTCTTTAGGGTGCAATACGTTTCAATAACATCGGCTGTTCAATGTTTATTAATAGAATGCAATGTATGTTTGGCTTCTATTTTGTGGAGTGAATGGTGAATTATTGAAAAGGTCTTTATTATTTAAGCATCTCATCTTTTTCCGATAATAAAAGGACCAATAACCAATCAGTTTTCAATGACATAGTCAAAGTCAAATAGTTTATTTCAAATAGGCTCGCAAAACGCACTTTTAAACGTCAATATTTACAAGAAAATTTAATTGATTTTAGCAGCCCCTTCCAAATAGTTTCGTTTGGAGAAGAATGGGCAAGAAACTCTATCATTACTCTTTTAAAATGTTTTACAATATTTTGTATACAATTATATAAATGTGAAGACGATGTACCTAGAATAAAATTACTACAGGTAATAAGAATAAAAAATGAAGCACTGACAGATAAATATGTATGATGACAAAAATTGTAAAAGTAGACAATTTTCAACTCCGCGCCTAAGACGGCCTACTGACTCGATTTTCATTACATTTTTCCATTGTAACAAACTCTAATTGGGGTCATGTAAAGCTAAATTATAGCTTTACATGACCCCAATTAGAGTTTCATATGCAGTAAACAAAACCGTATTCAACCAAAACCGCATCAAAATCATAGTAAGCTATTTACGACGCGCATATTATCATGAATTTTTAAGTGTCCTCGTTTCAAGCGAGCGCATCGCACCGTGGAGAGATGAAGCAGTAAATTATTTGTTTATTCCCGCCACCCGTATTTAAAAATGTATAATTTAATATTTGTCGAGTGCCAGACGTAATTTTTCTCGTACTATATGACCCCCATTATAGGTGATTCACGTTTATGCATCATAATAAAAATGCCATAAAATCGCCTTTATTGGCCATCCTCCATGCACGAGTGGTAACACTAAATTAAATTATTCACTGTTTATTAAATTTTAGTTGGCTCCGCGAGCATATTTTAAAACTGTTACAAGAGCAAATTAAATTCATATACGCCAAAATGGTCTAGTTTGTACACAAACTTCGTTTATTGGATTATTTCTGTATATTTTTATTGTATTGAACTGTTTTGATTTAAAAGTATCTCTAGAATATTTATTGGCAAGCTTCACTGAATCGGGTACAGCAATAAAGGAATCTAATTAAATCCATGCAAGTGTAATAATAGATGCTGAAACAAAATACTTTCAATTATTGAATGCACTGATTTCATTTTGCAATTTGAGTTAAGTTAAGAGTACAAATACAATAGTAGGGTAACCATTTTTTACGGGACTTAGGTAATGACAGGAGTGACAGGTTTAACATCAGCAATGTAGCCTGCCCGTCGAGGAAACAGCTCGGATTTTCAAGCTAATATTACCATTAGAAATGCAGTCGCCTGTCAAATGAAGGCAAACCAGCGATCCAGACCTGTCTGTGTATTTGGGTTAGTGTCCAACCAGGTGAAAAATGTTACCGGTTTTCCATTTCCCAAGAACTTTTTGCGAAAGATTTTTATGCATATTCTACGACGCGTGTCGACAGGCCAATTATTTAATTACTCTAGTTTGATACCGAGCACAATTTATGTCACCATGAAATACAGATTCATAAATTTAAAATTTGGGAAAACTTGAAATTCAGACCAGCGTTCGATATCTCAGGGGACTAGCTACCTTACCCAGATAAAAATCTCCTATTTTTTCCGTGTTACAGGTTTCCCCTACGTAAAGTAACTTTACAAATTTGCATCGTGATAAGTCATTGAATAATTTAATAGCTAACTTTGTACAGACTTTTACATTTTTAACAGAATATAAGATGTTATAAGATTTAAAAGTAGTATGAGTAATAAACTGCCCGACAATAAAAGTCAAGGGTTTTGACCATGACTCAGCCCTTCTCAACAGAATCAGGAATTTTATAACAAAATTGACAATAAATGGAAACCCTAGCTAGTCGGGACGTTCTGAACACGCTTCATTTAATTCCTATCGATTTTTGAGGTTCGTTACAAATGCAAAAACTTCCATTAGGCATTCCGTCGCGAGCTTTGGTATGTAAATTGAGCTCTTAAGTGAAACAATAGATTTCGGTTTACCCCTGTATTGTCCCGAGATAAAACTTTACAGAATTAATCATAAATTAGACAGTCCACTGAATTTGTGAGTCTGTGGAAGCAGCCTTCCTTCCGTCTTAGAAAGTTCTGCTGTAGTTCACTTTGCTCACAATGGATGTCGCTGTATTAAATTTAAAAGGTGAATAAGTTTTTGCAAATTCTGTCCCCATTTAAGTTTTTAGGATTGAAGTTTCACGATAGGTACATTAAAACGCTTATTTGGAAATTGTGTGATAAATAAATGATGGAAACAGTTTAGACTAAACGTTATAGTGATTAACTACCTTAAATTTTGTATTGGCTTTGTCATTCATAATGATTATTATAACTGACGCGACACAATCATAACAATTTTTATGACCAATTTCCTTTATTATAAACCGGCCAAGTGCACGTCAGACCACGCACAATGAAGGGTTCCGTAGTTGGAATGAATTTATCCCAAAAAACAAACTTAATATTGTAGTTGAAAACATGTTCTATGTTCAAGATTACCCATAAATAAATATTCCTCACTAGTAACACCTACCTACTATTAGTATTAATCACTTTATCCACAGGACAACCCGGTTAAGCAGCCGACATGCGAGATGCCCTTCATAAAAAATTGGTTCTTTGCTGAATAGAGGGATTGGAAATACCAACTTGATCTAGATTATAATTAATATTTGACGTGTAAAAGTGCTTTTTCAGAATTTACATATGTACGAGATTTTCAAAATATAATTTCTAAAAAAAATAAAAAAATATTTAAACCATTTTTCATGAAGTATGTTTTGACTGTTTTTTTACCCATCAATATGGGTTAAAAAAAATCTTACCTCGTAATCTTTACGTACTGTCACAGACTATTTAGGTTTGCTTTGTTGGTTGCTAGGCAATGAAAGAGGGTTGAAGTTAGAAATATATATACATATAGATATTATATTAGTTAGTTATTTATTAATTATAATGAAACTATTTTGAATAAAAGAGCCATTTTCAATAGGGTTCTTCCTAAGGATGAAACGAATGTATTAAAAAAAAAGACTCAATTAATTGATTTTTTCCCAAGCTACATTGTTTTCAGGTTTCACACTTGATTGATGGGATTTAAAAAAAAACTATTTTGTTGATTTTTCGTCTCAGCAGCATTCTTTTTTTAAATATACATAATTAGTCTCCATTAAATTATCTATATATTGGTATATAAATTAAGTAGGTTCTGTGTACTAGCTGTGTAGGAGTGTATCAATAAAAACAGTTGCAGAAAGGAGGCAAAACAAATTTTTCGATCGCAAAGCACTCTAATATTTCGCATTATGAGTCGTGCAAAATATGTAATAAAACTACAAGTTAACGATTTTTTAGGTTTTATTTTACTTGTGCTGTTAGACCTTGCTTATTGCCAAATTTCGTGATTCTTGGACAACGGGAAGAATCCTATAGGTTTTGATTTATTTGCGAGTATCTAAATATATGTCACATAAATTTAATGGCTTTATTTTTTATTGCGTTGACTTAGAAGCTTGATTTTTATTTTTTAGAGCTCCAAGGGACCGTAGACGTACGTATTTGATATTAATTTCAATTTGATATCTCCATGCGTTCTTGAGAAAAAGGGTCTTGACAGACTGACTGACTGACAACGAAGTGATTATAAGGGTTCCATTTTTTTCCTTTTGAGGTATGGAACCAATCAATCTGCCTAGTCTTTTCCTAACTAAGTTGGGGTCGGCTTTCAGGCTAACCGGATGCAGCTGTATTTTACATGGAGCGACTGCCTACCTGACCTCCACAACCCTGTAACTGGGTAATACGATACCTCTTGGTAGAAAGAAAGAAAGAAAGAAAGAAAAATATTTTATTTGGTAAGACTGGTTGTCGACTTTCGGGGTTCTGAGTACCCATAGCGACTGTCAAAGATCCAAGAATCATAGATCCGGGACCAACGGCTTTCCATGCTTTCCGAAGCTCGGAGGAATCTCGATATGTAAAGATGGTCAGCTATCCACGGACCGACCCCGGCAAGCGTAGCTTAACCTGATCGATCGACTCGTGCGGCTGTTATTACTTAGCCACGAGCTCCTTTGAGGTACGGAACCCTTAAAAGTAAATAAAAACAACCTACGAAAGGCTTTCATAATCAAAACCGAACTTGCACGTCGTCGGTAACACAAAGTTAAAATAAATTAATCAACTCTGGTCCCTCTGTCTGAGAAGTTAAGGACCATTATATTGTGGCCTAATTAACAATTTTACGACTGTTATACTTTTATTAGGTACTTATAAAGCGCGTGGCATTAGAACAAAAGTAAATGTTTCCTGTATTTGAGTAACGGGTACAAATATTTCTACTTAGTGGCTTGGTCACCTTTCGGTCATAATTTTAATTCGTTAGGCGGCAACTTTGTAGGTACTGCGTGACTTGTTGTTGTAGGACGAAATAATATAAACTCGACTGTATATTAATGTAGAGTCAGTAGGATAGAACAATACAAACATATCTGCTTTGAGCAGCACCTTTTTTTTTAATCTTATTTTTTAAGGGATTTTTGTACACATATTCGACGATGTCAATCCCATCGTGCTTATACAAATAACGACTTACTCCTCAACTAAATTAACTAATCTTAGTCACACAAAACTTAACTTAATCTAATTTCTTATCTAAAAAAGTATATAATATTTTTGCTGCTTCAGATGTAGGCTTAGCTAAAATACCATGAAACATTCCAACGTCCATTACCGACAATTTCATCGAGTTGAGAAGTGAGTTTCTTTTGCTTGTATATCGGACACATTCCATCAACACATGCTGTTGTGCATCCTCTGTTTTACCACACACCTCACAGTTAGGAGAGTCCGATTTTCTCATGAGATAAGCAAAATTGTTTAGTGGTTGAGCAGCACCTATGACAATGCTTATGTGATTTTATATTTTGCGTTGTATACCTACTCGGCTTAAGGTGTTCAGTTATACGTCTATCAATCAACTCAGCCTATTGCAGTCCACTGCTGGACATAGGCCTCACCGAGGTTGGGCCACAACACTGTACTCCGCGGTGTCCAGTCTGTCCCATGGGGCAGACTTGATGCGGACCGTGCAAGACAGGCAGCCGCCGTTTTAAGGTCGTCGCGTCGGTCCATCTAGCTGAGAAGCGCCCCACACTACGCTCAGATGTCTTGGATCCATGAATAACAGGGTCAAATTAAATTACGTAGCGAAACTCCGCGGACGTGATGGGTGTTGATATCTAAACAGGATAAAGCAAAAAAATAATAATTTGAAGTTTTTTTTTGTATCATCAACCATAGTGTAGTTGATTGAAATATAAGTTTAGAAAATCATTTCCTTTTTTGAAAACTTTACAGACGTGCTGGGTATCGATATCTGAACAAGATAAAACAAAAAAAAACTGATTTCATAACTCGTGCTTGAAGTAAGCAGGGGTCGTTGACCCCAAAAAATCATCAATTTTTTTTTTTTGTCGTGTTTAGATATCAATACCCATCAGGTCACAGGTCTCGAGTTCGAACCCAAGGCACGCACCTCTGGCTTTTCGGATTCATGTGCGTATTGTATAATTATCACTTGCTTCAAAAGCGGTGAAGGAAAAAATTCTGAGGGAACCGTCTGAGAGACATTTCGAATGTTGTTGTTTGTCGAATGTCTGAGAGATCAGAGGCCCATGGGCGACTTTAAAACGCTGACACCAGGTCAGTCACTAACCACACGAAAAGAAGAAGAGGTCTACGGAGTTTTGCTAGCTAATTTAATTTGTCCTTGTATTCATTGATTCAAATTATAATTTTACTAGCTTTTGCCCGCGGCTTCGCTCGCATGGATGTCGGAAAATATCCCACAGGAATGTGCTACCGGGATTCAGAGTATCCTATGTCCTAACTCAGGTCATGGCCTATCCGTATGTATACCTTTCATCTAAATTCGTTCAGCCGTTACGGCATGAAGAGGTAACAGGCAGATAATAAATCTGTTTGTAGGGTTCAAAATGAAACCCTTAAAGGATGACTTTGTTGTCTGTCAAGACCCTTTTTCTCAGGAACGCGTCGAGGCATCAAGTTGGAATAGATATCAAAAACTTAGATCTACGGTTTCTTGGAGCTGTAACGAAAATCAAACTTCCAAGTCAACGCAATAAAAAAATACGGCCATTTATGCCGCATATTTTGACACTCGCAAATAAACCAGTCTATTTGGTATTTCCCGTTGGCCCAGCGGAATTTTGGCGAGAAGCATGGTCAAGTAAAGAGGAAAATCCGAAAATTGGTCATTTATATATTTGTTCTTCAGTCTGGGATTAAAAATTCATAGGCCGTGTCTCGAAGTAACATTCAGTCTGTATTTCATTACTCTATTAAAAGTTATTTTTCAATTGAAAAGTTAAGTTTGACCTTCAATCCGGATTTGGAAATTCAGGTAGCCGAGCAAGAGCAGGAGGGCGTGTCAGACTCTTACTGACTAAAACCCACCCGTGTTCCTTCAGTTGCCTGTACGTTGTCAGGGCCACGGTACCCCTTTCGGACTTTCCCGCAACCCCGGCAGGCACCGGTCCTATCGGACCCCTTCACTTGCTGACATCTCTTTGAGGCGCGCGTGGAACAAAACGCGCCGTCGACCCGGGCCTGGTCCTTATCGGATGGCGAGCTACCCATTGCTCACCGTCCGCAAGCCTGCGCCTACGGTGGCTGGTAATCGGCCTGTGATTCCCGACGCCCAGGGCGTCTCCTGCGGCGGATAGGGGCATGAGGGCGCGAAATTTGCCTCTACCTCACGCGTTTTGCCCCCTTCTTCGCGAGCATTACTGCTTCGCAGAAGGAAGTGACGGCCTCTCACGCCCTCTCACTCCGTACCATAGCCTAGACCAGGGCCGGACGCGAGAGATCCCCGCCGCCGATCGCCTCCACGAGGACACGGCGATGCTCTGCCCAAGCCGGGCAGACCTCCACCGTGCTCAACCGTGTCCTCCGGGCGATCCACGCAGTGATGACACCCGGGCGTTTCCTCTAGCCTGATACGAAAGAGGAACCCCCCGAAACAACCATGTCCGGTGAGGACCTGCGTTAGGCGGAGGATGAGGACGCCGTGGCGCCTCTCTAGCCACTCCTCAAAGAGGGGACTTATCGCCGCAATAGTGGCGTACCCAGCACTGGGTTGCAACAATCGCACTCTCCATGACGCCATGAGATCCCGCCGGAGCTCTGCCCGCTGTGCCGCGATTTCTCGCGGAAACGGAGTTACGCCCCGGCGTTTCGACTCCTCGCGCCACTCCCAGATGTGCGCGAGGATCTTTGCCTCCAGATCCCATGGCGGTAATCCGGCCAGGAGGCTCGCCGCCTCACCGGAGACCGTGCGGTATCCCCGGACCAGCCGGGTGGCCATGACCCTCTGGGACGCGTTTAACCGGCGGGCTGGCCGCCGCCTCAATGAACGCGCCCAAACCGGTGCCCCGTAAAGGGCCATGGACCGCACGACCCCCGCGTATAGCCTCCGGCAGGAGGCGTTTGGACCCCCTAGATTGGGCAGGAGCCGCTTCAAAGCAGCCCCAGCCCGCTCTTGTCTGGGAGTCAAACGTCGGAAGTGCTCCACGAAGTTCCACCGGCTGTTGAGACGGAACCCTCAGGGCGCAAGTCCGGGTTTTTGGTTGGGTTCGGGGGTTTTTTTATCCGACGAAAAAAAATTTAAAAAAATTTAAGGATTTTAATTAAATAAATACTAAATGTTAATTCAAGATACGGACTATGACTATATTTCCAATACCATAAATCTTCGTGAATTTTAAAATGATCCCCTATTTTACCCCTTTGAGGAATGATTTTACAAAAACGCTGAAATGCGCAATTATTTATTCTTTACCGAAACTTACTTACATATCCCTAACTTAAGAAATGCTGGATTTTCCATATAAACTTGCATCCCCTATATCACCTCCTTTAGGATTATTTTTGAGACAAAAAGTACCCTATGTCCAGTACCAGGTGCCATCTATATCCTTGCCAAAATTTATCGAAATCCTTTCAGTGGTTTAGCCGTGAAAAGGTAACATACAGACAGACAGACAGATTAGCAGTTTCAAAATCATCTTCACGCTACCGTTTTGTAAGTTTGTGCCGAATAAAATGACTTCCACAAACAGTAAGGAAGCCATTAATACCAATACAGTTCAGCAAATAGATACAGAAAAGTAACGAGCAATAAAAATAATGTTAATATCACTACATTTCGATAGAAACCTGGACCACACGCGATCAAAGCGACATAAGCAATAAAAGATCTTTTTTTGGAAATAGCTCGTTCGATTTCTCTCTGTTTGAAACTGTAGCAATAATAAACATATCAGCATCAGCAGTCAACAATTTACGGTTCACAGGAATTTTAAATTTAGTCCCGAAATGCTTAGTTTTATTTTTAGTTTTTTTTTTGTTGGAAAAATATTGCTCTAGATAAAACTGTTGGAAATTTTAAAATGATTGATATCAATTTACAAATAACTCGTTTTGATTACTTTGTGCACGGTTATTGAATTGCTGTGGATTTCAGTAAAAACATACTTTTTTTTGTGAATGTTGGACTAGTGTTTTGTTTTCATTAAGAACGTTCAACTGTTTTTCCTACGACACAGAATACAGATGGTTCACTCCGCATTTAAGGTATGAAGCTACAAGTAGGTACGTAGCGGGCTCGACTTGTCGAATTCAGTGGGCGTAAGAGTCAGAGGACATAAGAGTTACGCGATAGAAAGAGAGCCAACTTTTGGGTGAATATAACTGTCGGTAATTGGCGCTGTGTTACCTGAATTGCACTTTATTGTGTCGTAGCAAGAGTCGCTTTTTATTTAAATTATTTTGCTGAGTGAATCATCTGTACTTATCTGTGCCTACACTTAATAATATTAGGTAGGCCAAAATACAGCTATGGATGTGTAATTGTTGTAATGGACGGTAGTTGGATGTTGGCTTAAAACAATAGACAAAGAACTATTAGTTATAGAGTGATTACTAACTGAGTAAATTATTTTGTACCTACATTATATCACCACTTTTTCCAACAATTATTATTTAATAACATCATTATTGCAATTGAAAACTCATCGACGAAAATTGAGGTTACAAAATTAACCTTAATTTTCAAATGAAAAACATGTTTAAGGTAATTAAAAATGATGAATAATGATGATGATGATAATGATGTGATTAAAAATTATAATATTTCGTTTAAATATTCAAGTAATAAAATCAAAGCACTCAATTTGTACTACAAATCGACAATAGAGGTACCTACGTTTTCTGATTTAGTTGTTTACATTTTCATTAAATATTTTTGGAACATACTATACAAAATTATTTCTTGTCGTAGTGTTCCTCTGCCCAATTTGCACAAGTGCTGCTTAAGATTTTGGCAAAAACATTGCCACTATCACAGCCTGAAATCCTCCTTTGTTTGTATTTAAACGTTACTTTGCCTCAAGGCCGACTCAAAGTCTAGAGAAGCATAATTGAAACAAATTAACAACAATTTGACGTAACTAAATGTAACTGAACCTTATCTAAATATCCTTTACTGTAGCTTAATAGTTTTGACCTGGGTTTGATGGGCTGTGGCAGGAAAACAAGTAGGTATTAAAGCCTATTTTATAAGTATTTTTATTTCGAGGGCTAGAAATGCGACTGTCAAAGGTTATGTAGAGAATAAATTGCGAAAATCTAGATTAGAAAACACCATTTTGTTGGTTTGTGTATTTGTTTTGGTTCGCGTTTTTTTTGATTTTGGTTTCTCATATTATGTTGTTTTTAAATATTTAAATATTATGTTTAAGTCTGCACCTCAATGACGATGTGAAGGCCAACTGAAGGAACATGGGTATTTTTTAGTAAGAGTCTGACATGCCCTCCTGCTCCACCCAGAGCAGGAGAAGTTATTTGATAATTACCCACCCAAAAAAAAAAGCCCACATGAATCCACTGAATGCAAGAAGCACAGAACCGGTCCATGTGGCGTTGCTTGGGGGAGGTCCAGTAGTAGACGTCTTTCGGCTGATATGATGAGTCTGCACCTTTTGTATCTCTGAGGATATCTCCACCAATACTACAAATCTATAAACACAGTTCTTCTTAGAGCAGAACCATCAACAAATGCTTGAATAATGAAGACATCTTTCCATCCTCCACTTTAGGAACGTGCCCCCAATTGTAATCATTGCCATTTCCAACAAAATCTATAGCTACTTTCGTACTAAGTTAAAAATGGAGTGTGGCGTGAATAAAGAATGGAATTCCAATCCGCTAAGCCCACGTAATCGTGTTGCTTCTATTTTGCTTTTTAGCGTTCTGAAGCTAAATGCGATTGTTGTGAGTCGTACAAGCTTACCATGAACTTGGAACTCGTCATAATTGACACAAATAAAGTGTTTTTTGTCGTCTTGTTTTTTGGGAATAAGTTATTGTGTTTTCTGTCGTGGTAATAGGTTGGTTATCAAGAAGATTTGTGTCTTCTTCATCAGTTTCTCTTATTATTTTCTACTTTTCTGTTCTCTCTCTCTCTCTCTCTGTCTCTCTCTCTCTTCCTCTTTTATTTATTTCTTGCTTTTGTTTATATTATCATGTATGTACCATCTTTCTTCCTTTATTTTTTTAAACTTGTCGCTTAATCCTCCTTTACATATCTATTGTAATCATATTATCTGATTGTTTATAATTACTTTTTAAAACTACCGTAAACAGTTTATACTGAATTCCATAATTACCCATCTCCAGTAACGAAAAGCAGGTTAAACCCTGAAATACAGAATCACAGAAGTCAGAATAAAGAGACAGTTTCACTAAGGAATGAGAAGTTTGTTAAATCTGTGTGTTTGAGTCAGTAGAGCAGTGAGCAGTGTAAGTTGTTAGTTGTAGGAATGAACGATCTAGCTTGGCGCGAGTGGTTTGACTTGACTTGTTGATATGGAAGTAACTTATTACGTGGTTGGTCTTTGAGCAAAACTGGTGGAATTGTTTCTGAGTTTGGTGGGGATTCAGATACTTAAGAGGGCTTATCCAAAAAGTTGGCAACATCACAAATAGCTGTAAAATATTTACCTGTTTTGATGACTTTGGCAATAATACTGTATGGAAATATGAAATGTGACTAACTAGTGAACTAAAATATGAATTATTAAATGCAATAATTAATATCGTAACACCGAATATTTAGTTTTAGATGTAAAAAAAGTATTTGGAAACTTTCCAAATGCCTTTTTTACACCTAAAATGGTTACAACATCAAATTTAGTGTTATAATTGCAATTCATTATTAATATTCTAGTTCGCTAGTTAGCCACATTTCATACTTCCATACAGTAATATTGCCAAATTAATCAAAACATTATTACACAATATTTGACATCTGTTTGCGACGTTGCCCGCTTTCAGAATCAACGTTCTTAACACTTGATACTAATTGTAAAGGCATTGTCAAATGTCAATTAAGTTAACGTTATGAAAATAAAACTGCCTAGTGTCATACCTAGTTATGCTTGGGGAATGATTTTGTTTATGCATGTTGCATATAGGCATACGTATATAATACGTTTTTAAAAGAAAATAATTTTCTATGATACTACAGCTGTGTACGTTTAAATAAACAGAGTTTTGTCGCGTGAACTCATGGCATTCTAAACTTTGTAGAGTTATTATGCACCGCAACTTCGTTAAATGTTTACTTGAACGATACTTTGGCTAAGAACCAACCAACTTATTATATGCCTCCAAACATCACGTCATGGAGCTTAGTGAAGCACTGGACAGCTGCGATACTTGGCACACCTATAAATCGTACTTGTCAAGGGACACAGACTAGAGTTTTATCACTATATGCAGTCGAGAAACCGTGGTATCGCTGCCAGGCGACAGGAAATAAGGGCCAATGTCCCCACCCCCGGCCAGGGCGAGATTAATTCACTGAATAAATAAAAGTCAGCGGATTAGGCCAAAGTCGTTTCCTCCCTCTTAAGCTGACCTCGCGTGCTATTGTGGAAAAATGCCCACCACATAAATAAAATTCGGACGACACCGAATCAAAGTGAAACACACGGATTTGTTGTTTCGGCGAATAATTACGAACGATAAATTACCCGAAGAAAATATTTTGTGGAACATAATGAGGGGGATGTTTTTCTCTCATCTGAAACTTACATGGATTTTCGTATGGGTAAGCATAGCAGGTAATAAATAATGCGGTTCTCAGATGATAAATCTGATATTGATGGTTCTTTTTTTATATAAGTTTGCGTATCCTAAACCAGCGAACAAATCTCGGACAATGTTTGCAAAGAACAAATGTTAAATGTTTAATGTGGCGAGGTTAAACAAAGATACGCGTATGATGGTACCCAGTCACCGGGGAATGGAAAGATGAATCACGAAAATTTGAAAAACCTTTTTAAAAATTTCCCACGTAGCCAGACGTTGGGAGTCATAAAATTTTCAGCTTACAGCTTTCGCGCTTACAAAATGAAATAGTGGTTTGTTTTCAACGGGAAAGAATATTGCATTATTAACTTTAATGGATTTTAACTTATTAACGGAATGGATATTTGGGGTGGATTCGCCAAGTGGGCTGTGAAGATATCATCTCATATTTGGGTATTAATATTAATGCCCAAATGATATATTACTTTGGCAATAACGTATTTCAGGAAGAGTGATACTTTAATTTAAGTGAGTAACAAAATAAAGTCGCCCCTTCAACGAGGAACATTTTTCCTGGAACTGATAAAAAAGGCTGAATTGGGTAATGAACTAAAAGCTTATCTCGATCCAATCTCCACATTCTTTACGTATCTAGCCTAAGTAGGGATAGTCCTTATTCGCAAGGACTTCAATCGGGTTTCTAAATTACCTCCAGATTACAAAGTATCAATGTGATCTTCAATCTGTCTACATGATTAGATAAGCGTGACTGTAATCCTGGATCGGTGGTATTTTAGTGAAGCAGTGACGTAGAGCCCGTAAGTTAGGAATCGTACCGCGCTCGGCGACGGTTCGAACACGGCTCCATGTTACATTACCGCAAATTGCATTAAGGCTTGTGTGGATACTCCATAGTATATCGAAAATGTAGACAAAGTTTCATTGTTGTAAGTTTTCAAGGAAATAATTTCGAGTAAATACAAAGGCTTTTGTTGCTGATCCCGGTATGGGAGAATAGTTTACTGTACTTTTATTTAAAATTTGTCTGTAGTTGCAGGAATCATGCAAGAAGACCGATGCATTTCATGATCAGTTTTTCAATTTCACGTGTTTGTTATTTACCTCTTGGGATACTTCGTTGGATGGTTCTTGTATCAAGTTTTATTCATAGATAGATAGGTACAAAAACTTCGATAAAATTCAAGATCTAAAGATTGAAGGTGCGCAAGTTCTCCTTAACACATAATACGGCATAAAGTTAAGCAAAAAAGTGTATATTTTAACTGAGAAAACTCCTAGAATATCGGATAAAATAGTATACGGAAGTTTGCATGGACTAGCGAAGAAACTTACAGGATTTGCAGCAAAATTTACTTTTATCTTGAAAAAGCAAATGTAGCATCCTCATTTTGCCGTTTACTATAAAGGGGACTGATCGAAGAAGTAGAACGGATCATAAAATGCACGTCGCTCGAAGAGAAGTTGGTTCAATCAATCACAGACTAATCGAAAATTCCAACTCAATAAGTGCGGAGAGGCGATCGAGGACGGATTATGTGTCTCATCATTAGATATTACTCGGATCTCTCTAGGAAATTCTCTCTCGTTGAAGTCTTTTCATTCATTCGTTTATTCCTTTACGATGAAAGACAGATACGAATAAATTAAATCCGAATTGTAAGATCACTAAAGTTTGAGACGGTAATTGGAAAGTTTCTTAAGATATTCCTTAAATCTGGAGTATTTCTGTCTGTTTAGATTTACATAATATAAACGGTAGGCAACAGAATTCGTAGCGGAATTAGCATTCGTAATTAACATCTATTTTGAAATATACCTATGGCTGACATTAATCAAAACATTAATATTGATCATACAGAAGTTGGTCGTGAGATATTTTCTGAAACTGCAGTTATATTAATATTTTTGATTGTTTTTAGCAGGACATAGTTACGTCATAGAAATGGTGTGTGTTATAAAAAGTTTTCTATCGAAGGCGAAACTATTAAGCGATATATCAGTACGACTAGATAAGTTTAACAGTATCCCAACAAAACGTGTATTCTTTTCATCTTTGGTGATTAAATTATACTTGCTTGAAGTTAAAAACTATTAGATTCACACTCTTAACAAAAACCCAACACACACCACACAGCATTTGCATTACTTTTAACACTCATATTAATTTAATTTATCTCGTTCTGTGGAAACAGACAGTTTGGGAGAGACTTAGCCCAAGTTGAGGCGATGAAGTTTCACTATTGGAATAGGAGTGGAGTAGGAAATTAATATAACTACCTTAAATATTTATTACATCCCCCTTCTCACTGAAATTGAGCTGGATTCAATCAGAAACTATGATGGAGTGGGTTTAACATACATTGCTTAAGGGAGAAATGGTGATAAAGTAGACAATTATGTTTCTATTTCCACGTAAAGTCAGGTCAGTGCACATATGTTAGTGACAAGTTACCGAGAATAGCAAGAAAAATAAAGCAGAAGGCACAACAATCGAACGAGCTGGAAAGCTGTAGGTATACCCAACAAAAACCCACACTATTTGCCTCCAGAGAAAAATCTGAAATAGAAATCCTCATATTTATGACGAGTTTAAGAGCAGATTGTGGTGTTGATGGCAATAATAACTCCATGGTTTTTTGTCCTGTTGGTAGTGAAAGATATTGCGACTAATGCTCAAAAGGGCGCGTACGACTGCGACGTTTTATTGAATAACGACCGCTGACGCCGCGTCGAGGTAGATAAGCGGACCAGAATGTTGTGCCCCTGCTTTACTTTTTACTTTCTGTTTCGGCAAAATTTTTGGAAAAGGCTGTGTTTTTTCTAAGGCTTTCTGTACTCTTATAATAGTAGAAGGATTTGTTAAGTGTTTGAGGGTGATATTTTTTATCAATTAGGCCAAGATGATTGTATGAAGATTTTATTTGTTTTACATAGCTGTAGTTTTTGATATTGATTATGTAAATTGTTGTGGTGATGTAAAACTTGGAAGTTGTTGGAAATATTGAAATATGTGTTTTTTTCTTTATATAATTTCTTTAGTAAAAGTGTAATTGTAAAGTAAATATTGACTCTATTTATCGGTTTGGCACGGCATCAGTATTTTGATGTTTGGTTTGTTTGTTATCCGAAAACTAAGGTTTTTTACGGTAGATTCTAATTCGAATGAAGGCTTTTGAGACAAGCCTTTTTTATGTTTTCTTCTCTGTAATCGACTCTTTTTAATTCATGTAAGTTATATGCACAAAACGTCAGAGCTCCAGGTATATTAGACGTTTGTAAAAGTCAAAAGTAGTTTGACTCACACCTGACCCTCGTTGGCAATATCAACACACATGCACGGTTGACTGCTGTCACTTTAATTAAAAGGACATCACTTTTTACGATGGAGGAGGAAGTAGCGGCAACAGAAAAAATACGACTTCATCGTGACAAAGGGCAAAGAACAACTAAATTCAACGCTTTGTTTTTTCCCCAAGACAAAGGCTTGTACCAACAAAATTAATATTCTGAACTAAAATAATATTGACAAAACAAAATTTTGTTGCAAAATTGTTTCCCAGAAATCAGAATACATTTAAGCTCTAGACTAGTTTCCGAGAGTATAAACAAAAACAATTTTTATAACTTGACTTTCTTAGTCCAATCCGAATAAGAAATAAAATGAAAGCAAAAAAGAAAACCCAATATAAAATAAAGAATTGAGTGACGTTATTGTTTCGTGTTCCACTTTCCTCTTTATTTTGAACGGCTGTTCTCGAACAAGGAAAACGATAGCGTACTCTCGACTTGAAAAAGATTTAGTAAAAAAGATCCATTAAGCACCCATCCAGCTGGATGAGTCCAATAACAAAGCAAGGTGGTTTTTAACAATTTCCTAATAATTATAATCTTCCGCTCTGACGGGCCGGGACAAAGATAGAAATTAACATATTTCTTTAATTTTCAAGTCGACTATTGTCCCAGAAAATTAGACATCGGGTGAACTTAATCGTTAGTCCAGCAATTTGCTGTAAAAATTATGTGGCGTGGGAGCCAATTAGAAGGAATAAAGGTTACAGCGTAGGGCAGCACGGAACGCGGCTTTGTGATCGTTATTTCATCTTAATTACCTTTTTTGATGGACTTTCCGAAGGTTGAAATCCTCCGTTACGGATTCAAAGGGATGGACTTAGTTAATATTCCGGCGAAGTATAAAAGCGTCGAGGGGACAGTGTATTAAGAGCACAGTGGTCGTAGTACGTCATCGGGTGTTGATGAATTAAGTGAGGTGAACTGAAATAAACTTCAATCGTAGTTCTAATGGTTTATGGTTATGTTCAACTTGTTTCTCGACAAAATGCAACAGATGTTATTTTAAGCTTCCAATATTGTTAGCTTTAGTCTCAGTTTTCACTAATTCGTTAGTTTAGGCCCTAAGAAGCCGCTGTAACAACCAACGCACCACATTTCACTGACGAAATAAACATTGTCCTCCTAATTATTCTTAATAAAATTAGGCGATACACATTTATGAACAATACAACATTGCGCACACCGCAAATTACATCGCGTTGGCTACGCCTTGCGGTCCTACCACACATTACCGGGATAATGAGTAATAAATCTAAGGAGACTAGGGCAAAACAACGACAACAGCGATATTAAAAGTTTCACAGGACGCGTAGGCTCTTTAAAATAATGGGCTTGTACTACAAACGCGTAAACGAGAGCGTAAAACCCGGGGTGTTATTATAAAATCTGAATTTCATTAACCATAAATAAGTGGACCAATTTGTCGAGGGAGAGCGTAATTGCGCCCATGTCCACTCTCCGGGCATCGACATCAATATTACTCTTTTTTTACTCGGATCTGGACGCTGGAACTACTCCAATTTAAACATAATTTGACTCGAAATTATTGCTTAATTATTTTCTCTTGTGATAAATATTATTGTAATCGATTCCGATAATGACAGGATACTGATAAAAAGGTTGATATTAATCCCCCGTTATATTTTTTTACCATAATGAGCTGCATTTACGAAGGGAAATGAACGGTCTGATTATTAAATTTCATTTCAAAAGTCCAGAATTAGCTTAACGTACCCAATTTCGTGGTCGCAAAATATGAAGCGAGTCTTGTAAATTCCGCAATGCTAAACTATAGTCATAAACATATAAATGCTGCCACTTTCAAGCGAGTCAAATTTTATTTATCCTTGGGGACAATTTCCTCTTGTCAAGCAACGGCCACCCGGCATTCGCTATAACGAGAAAACGACGAAATCAACTTGGTCCAAATTAGACGCACACTGTCGCGGTTTACATGGCGCTTATAATATTTAACTGGTTTATAATATTGTAATTCCCGCTTATTTCCATATACTCAACCCAAATAGACTTTATCAGTAGGTACCTAGCCTGTGGGTGTCAAATGGAGTGATTAAACCATAATGTCTAGATGATAGGTAGTCTACATTTTAATTGGTGTAGAATTTCGAAAACAGCTAAAAACTTAAGGTGAATAATATTTTTATTTAAACGATACAGTCTTATTATTTATAGTCGCTATTCATTAATTCCATGTCATTTTTAGTAACTTTGACTATCACCATAATTTTTAACAAATTGTTTTTACTAAAACAACTCAATTTATTTACAAAGCTTCACGCTGAGCGTGAAGATAACAGTTTTACAATTAATAATTTAAATTGTGTAATTTATTTTGTTAATCAAAAACCAAACAGGTTTGAGATCCACATGAATGATTACCGATATTAATATTTCTATGTTTATTTAAATCATTATAACGTCTCTTTTCCTACTTAACCGTTGTTTATTCAGTGTAGTTAACACTTGATGTATGTTCGTCGATACTATAACTCGATAACGATATGAAAGGGCGAGCCCTTTCCAAATTTCTTCGTCAGTTAAATCATCCGTGACTTTGAGCAGTAAAACTGTAGTTACGTATACTTGGTTCACATTTAGGGTTATTTCCCTTCATTAATAAATAGCAGCCACTTTACTGTCACTAATAGAGGCATCTATTACTTTGCTGTCAGCGATGTAAAGTATGCATGAATTTATATGGGAAATAGAATACGGGATTGTGTGTCCTTAATTTTTTTTACTGCAGTTTTATCGCCTTTATTCTGACTTTGTAAGTTATTTGTAAGAGATAAACTTGTTACATTATTATGAGCACTCATTAAAATGACAACCATTTTAATTATCGTAATAACATTCATAACTGTTCCACTTCCACCTGCTTAGTGTCTGCATACCTTGCGGCTATAGCTATCCACAGTTTATTCAATCATCCAAATCCATACCAGAACATTTTTATTTTACTTCTAAAGAATTTAAGTAGGGTTGTTGTAATTTCATATTTTTAACCGACTTCAAAAAAGGAGGACGTTCTTAATTCATCTGTACATATATATATATTTTTAATATATTATGTTCATCGATATTTTCATCAATTGTGGACAGATATTGATTTTTTTTTGTCCTTTGGTAAGAAAACGTGCGCGGTGGTTCCATATGAATTGCATTAAGTTTACATTTACGGTTTTTGAGTTATCTTCAATAATACGTATTTAATCCACTATGTGTATATTGATGATGTTATAAAACTTCCTGTCACGATTGTTTACATAGCAAGTATTGGTGTAAGAATTTTTGTGGAGTAGGTACGACAGAAAAAAGTGTAAAAAAAAAATATAACCTGCAAAAAACACTACAAAGTGAAAAATTACTTTAATTTCAGATGTGGCGAACAAAGAAAATACAAAAAATAAAATTTGATTAGGTAACTATATTGTAATTTCACATTTTTTTAACTAAGCTACATTTGTTTAAAGATATATCCCACATAAAATCGCCCAACAAATAATGCAGCTTGCAGCATGTAAACCGAGTCTGTCGTCACTTGTAGCTGAAACGTTACGTTAGCGCCACGTACAATTAAAGTCATGATCAGTATCTGTTCGCCGAAGAGTTCACCCTAACTTCGGTAATGTCATCCGACGAAAATAATTGTAGACTAAACTGTATTAAGGCAGACGGGAGGCAGGACATGTGCGCTTTAACAGTAACGACAGCCAACATGTGGTAGGTAAGTTCAGAAGTAAGATAGCAGAAGTTTAGTTGATGTTTTGAGATTTGTGTATAAAATTACCTAAGAAGGATGTAAGGATCGTAGCTGGTGGCGTTCTGTAGTTTCTGCCTACCCATGGGAAAAAGGCATGAGTATGTACTTAATATGTAAGTGCCAAAAAAATAGAGAATTGTTATAGACTATTGATAATAATGTGTTGCCAATATAATCATGAGCTTGCAGGACCAATGCTGGGGAACGAGCACCTCTGCGTCGCCTTGTTGATAATTATAACACGTATTTTATGGAACTGGACATATTTTCTCAATCAAAGCAATTATTTAAGAAAATGGCTCTTGATGTTTTAACTGGCGTGGTGGTTTAAGTTATGTTAAGCTAATCTTAGCAACACAGCATTATTGTGGTAGCGACTATTGTTTTGTTGTTTTCGTTTGTTTTTGCACTTGTCATCAGCACTGCTGTTAATCTTTAGTTAAAATGAGGACAATGGTGTGGGTTACATGTTTGTTAAAACTTAGTTTAAGTATTTCTCTGTAATCTGCAGCGTGTAACTGTTTTTTGTCCCTAATAAATAAAATAAAATAAAATAAAATGAGTACCTGAGCGACCGAGCTCTGCTCTGGTGAAAATGCTCATTTAATAGTATAGGAGAGTTCATACTAATTCCATGCAACCATGATAGTACATACTAATTCCATGCTGCCATGATAGTAGGTAATTACTAATTCCATGCTGCCATGTCATTATTCTAAGGTGTCATTATTCTTGTTCTAAACTTTGGGCGACCGAGTTCTGTTCGGGTGAAAATACGGAGAAAACGAATTTTCCCAGATATGAGACTTGCTAGATCGATTTTTCGCCCACGTAAGCAGTATTGCAACTTTCATCGAAATCATTAAAGCCGTTTTCGAGAACGTGATTACAAATATATGTATGTCGGAAATACGTTACTGAGTTGACTAATTGGGACGCCAGCGCCGCGTAGCGTCGTTGGACAGAGTCTACAACGTAACCCTCGGAACGGTCGGAGCTAGGCAGAGTTCATCGGTGGCGGTCAAGCAGTGAACACGCTTAGAAACTGTCGCACGTTTCGTTCTCGAAAACGGCTCTAATGATTTTGATGAAAGTTGTAATAGGGGTTTACAGGGGCGAAAAATCGATCTAGCTAGGTCTAATATCTGAGAAAATTCGTTTTCTCCGTATTTTCACCCGAGCAAAGCTCGGTCGTCCAAAGTTTAGAACAAGATGGCTACCTGGCATGGCAGCATGGAATTAGTATGTACTATGCAAGGAATTAGTATGAACTATCCTAAACTATTAAATGAGCATTCTCTATTTTCACCCGAGCAGAGCTCGGTCGACCAGGTACTGTATTGTAATGTCGCTGTTCAGCGGTTATTCTTTAAATTATAATTAAGAAATTTGAAAGCCAGTATAAAATTAATCTGCTGATAATCCTGCACATTGACAAACAACGTCGACTTTCAAGATAACATTTTAAGTATGCTTAAACTTTTATGGCGAAATATTTTATGCTTTGGTGCCATAACTGGCCGAGCGGTAGCAACGATCTTTGATAAAATAAATGACGCGAATTATGCAACTTAGCGCGAAGTGCTTTCATATGTGCGTCGCCGCAAGTGGCCGCAAGTCACTTGCAGGACGTTTACGACTTGCAAGTTGCCTTTGGGTGGGTTATTTTAAAACTGCACGACAGGGTTATCAGTTCTATCGCAATTTATGACTCTGTCTTAAAACGCGGAAAATTTATATTGGGATTCTTGAGTTCGCTATCCGATTGGCATTCCAATTCGGAGTGGTTAATAGTTGTATGGATGGCTATAATGGGAAAGATAAGCAAATTGGTGACGAAAATTTGTCAGGTATGAGCAAGTTTATGTAAAATATCAAGATTCTGAAGACTAATAACACATTAGCAGGCGATTTGTTACTCAAGCTAAATAGCTTAAAGAAATGCTACTAGTATAGGTATTAAAGGTTTTTAGAAAACAGTTAGTTTTCACTACAGTATGTACCGTAATTTAAAAAAACCGTCTATGTGCGTGACGGACCATGCGCAATAAAGGGTTCCGTAGTTGGGATGAAATATCTCAAAAACAAACTTAACATTGTAGTTGAAAAACATGTTCTCTCATACATCGATATATGCCACGGTCAATTCTCCAACTTCAAATGTAAGTTGGCAATCACATTTTTTTTTTCGTGCGTACTACATACTAACAATTTTCAGGCTTCTGCCTTAACTTGTGCTATGAGACCTTGCTTCTTGCCAAATTTCATGGTTCTAGGTAACCGGGAACTACCCTATAGGTTTTGATTTATTTGCGAGTATCAAAATATGCCTATTTATCCATCTTTTAATTGCGTCGGGTCGTAGACTCTACTAGGTATCAAGTTGAAATTAATATCAAATACGTATATTTTATATTAATTTCAACTTGATACCTCCACGCGTTCCTGAGAAAAAGGGTCTTGATAGACTGACAGACAGACAGACGGACAGACAACGAAGTGATCCTATAAGGGTTCCATATTTTCCTTTTGAGGTACGGAAGCCTCCGAACACCTACTTTTTTAAAGTTGGTTAAATACTGTGACTGTGTCTTTCACATTTATTTATCTCCCACTTTCCGTTAAAAAATCCTAGTAACAAATTATAAAACCCGATAACATGATAAAAAATATTCCATTATAAAAGGGCGGTAGTCCCGTATTTTTCTATGGAGAACAGGAAATTATTCAGAACGGTGAAGCATCAAGCCGGCACTAAACTGATTAATATGCATTTAATATCCTTCTGTGTTCACGAGATCCCAGGAGTAATTTCTCTCAAATTACCAATGCATTAGTTATATGTAAATGAAAATGTATGAATTCCTTTGAGATGTACTGTTTTAATGGTTGTAAGGGTGAAACGTTTTCATCGTTTCGTCTTTTTAACTTTGATCTAAAAATGAGAATGAAAATGGGGTTTAACAGTTTTTTGTTTTCTTGTTTGAAAGCTTTTGGGATCGATGGTGTTTATGTAAATAATGCTTGGAAACATGCTGGTCCTGCTCCATAGGATAATTTAGAATCAAGACAAAATCAAACTGGTTGCAAATTTAAGTGTATATTTTATTATTTTACTTCACGGCGATCTGAAATATAATTGTTAACAAAGTAGTATTCCTACTCACACCATCTAACATCGCGTATTTTTAGAGATAAAATATTGTAAATATTTTTTTAGATAGAAATTATCCCCGTCGTTGGCAACACGTCACTGTCACTTTTCTTTTCGCGCGCATTCTGACATCGCAAGGAAAATTTTCTCTCGTCAAAAAATATTAATTTAAAATAAGTTTATGATACTCTTTACTAATATAACAAAACGTTAACTATGCTATGTGATAGAAAGTGTTTTAAGTGCATTGTTACGGGAAACCCGAGACTTATTAAGTCTATCTTTGGCGCTCATCAATAACATCAACAAATACATCAGAAGCACCCTCAGTCCTGACCAACATTGGATGTACTTAGATTCTGAGGCCTCCCACAACTTTAATGTGCGAGAGTGCCTGGCTCTAACTGACCACCTCGTACGTGATACTGACAGTGTTTTATACATAATAATAAGCACTATGGTGGATATTAAAACTGCTTATTGCACGTGTGCTGCAAACTTGTTAAAGCATTATCTCTCCAGTCGACACGAGATGTCCTTAGCAACGTTACCTCCACGTTACTAGCTGGATGAGAAGCTGCCAGAGAGGCACGTGATGCCCTTAGTAATGTTACTGTACATAGCTAGCTGGTATGCGCTTGACATCATTACCCCTCCAGTCGACACGAGATGTCCTCAGCAACGTTAATTCCACGTTACTAGCTGGATGAGAAACTACCAATGTGGCACGTGATGCACTTAGCGATGTTACTCTACATAGCTAACGCTGGTACGTACTCGTCGTAAGAGGTAAGTCCCATTTCTATGATCTAGGCTAAGAAATTGTAAAAAGGTGGTTCTATATGCTTTAATTCACGAGCATGAAGGCTGCGAGACAGCCTTACTCAACCCTGCACATTATCTGTGTATTATATAAACTTGCAAAAGCATTATACCATATAGTGAGGGATTCTACCCTGCTAACTGGATTGTTATCAGTGAGTACGGGATACTCTTTAACAACATTGATTCTACGTTGTTAGCTGGTACATACTTGACATGGTGTGCACATGCTTAGCACGAGATGCTCATAGCATACTAAACCAATACCATGCGTGATCTAGCTTCACATCAAGGATGATAATATTATGGAAGCACATGCCCGTTACTGATATAAACACCAGCCCATTAAAATGCTATTATATTTATATTCATAGCTATACAGCTGAGTTGCTATTCTTAACAAACAAATATACCTAACTAAAAGAAATCATTGTGTACAAGATACTCAGTGACTTACCTAAACACTAGGTGACTTAATTATCCTGTTACAAATTGATAAATGATATCTACTTGGCAAACTAAAACAATAAAACAAAATTGTGTAATTTCACACTCATACATTCAAATACCAGTACAAGATACTATGTCAATATGATCCTGTGATAAAATGGCTGATGACAAATGATTCACGGACCAAACCCCTACAAAGTATTATCCCATGCTCATATTTATCTATAAGGCATAAGCTTTACCCCCAGATTCCTCTAAACTGAGGGAACAAGGGATTGAGATACTCCAGAAACAAATTGCACTGGCTACCTCTATCATAGGGAAAACAATGACTGACCCTACGCTTATAAAGAACATAAGCCATACACAAACTGTTGACTGACTTGGCCGAAGAAACAAAATACCCGACAATATCAATGCTCACTTCCACTAAAATAAAACCAGATCAAAAGCAATATCATCTCTAACTGACATGAATCTCAATTTACCCTATTTGATAAACTTCATAGCTACAAACAATAACAATTAATCAATCCAAATTCAAATTCAAAAATATCTTTATTTCATATAAACCTACATGGGCACTTATGAAACGTCAGAAGCAAGGTGCACGGTCCCAATTGGCTGTTTCCTATGGAAAAGAGCCGGCAAGAAACTCCACAGTTACTCTTCTAAAAATAATGGGCTTTTACAATATTTTCAAATAACAGTGTTATTAGGCATGGGAGGACAGCGTAGGTCTTTCAACAAGTACCAGGTACTTAACAGAATAATGATGGTCAAAAAATAAAAATAAATATTAAAACCACAAGACACTTACTCAAGACTGATACCGGAATGCACCAACCAAATGCTGACAAAATATTTATGTGCCACTGATCTTGTCATTAGTTGTGGGTACAAAGATACAATAAACTACATACTTGATACCTATCAAACTCAATACTTTAACTTCTTAACCCCATTACAAGTAAATACTGAGATGAACTAAAATTCACAAATAACATTTTTTATATATTTCGGAATCAAACAAAATAGAAAATTTAGTTTCTCTCTGAATCTAAAACTATTACTTAACTCCTTCTAGGGCAGTGAGAATCCAACCATTTTATCGGCAGAAAATCACAAATAAAATTCCCAGTACTAACTCTAGTACTCTATAATGACAATTTGTACACTATCCAATCATTATTATTGTTCAACATACCAAAACAGATAGATGTAAGATTTCATCCTACAGGTACCTTTATCACTTATGGCTACCTGCAAGATTTTTCACAAATCATCACTTACTTACTTACTGAAACAAAATTTTCTATCAACCTAACCTGATCTGTCAAATAATACCTAATGATACTAAATGTATCTAAATGTTTGGGATGGAGACCTTACACCTGACAAACCTATGTGAATTGCCAGGCTCTATTGTTAAGCCAATTTTAGAACATGTGCCTCGAAATACCTATGTCAAAACAAAAGTTAAAGCATTAGCGATCCTAGTCGCATTACTTATGTAATATCATCAGGCCTGTATCTCCCAAAGGGTTGGGCAGAGATGTGTGACCTTACTCAAAGGCTATAAAACCAAACATCTAATTAAACATTCAACCATTCCAACTACTAGCCTAAATACTTAATATAAGATTTCAGCGATAATTACATCACTAAAATGAAATTGTCGAAAAAACAAAGGGGGGGTGGGGCGCATTGCCATGTGAGGATAAAGTATTGATGGATTGTGATTAGAACATGAACAAGATCAGGTACCATATAATCAATGTAGGCAACATGAATTAATTAACTACAAATTATTGTACACTATAACCACTGCTCACCAAGTACAAAAAAAAAAAAAAAAAAAAAAAAAAAAAAACTTCATCTCAAAACATTGTGCCATACATAAATTGAGGCAGCCCCAGTAAGTTACAAAAGTACTCGTGTCGGAGCTGTCTCGCTCTTCCCTTAGGTGCTAGCAATTACAATGCAAGTGATGAAGCAAATTTCTACAGGAACTGAGAAATAGTAAAAAATAAAATAAAATGAAAATTAAGTTATTAAATTACATTAAATTGATTCAAATAAAATAAAATTGATAAAATTAATTAAAATAAAAATAATTTTATTTAAGCAGCTCTAGATGTGTAAGAAGTGAACGTGTATGTGTAAGAAGTGCACACTATAGCTAATTATAAAACTCCCTCACATAAACTAGGTATATAACTCATTCATTTTGGACATATTATGAGGTCAGAGAAAAAAGTTTCATATTTTTATGCTTCTAAAATGAACCCACTTTTTTCGATTTGCACTACGCATGACAATTATAAATCCGAAACAGACACCTTCACTCTATGTAAATTATGAAAGAAAAATACCTTATTTCGGACACACAACAGGCAAAATGGTAACAAACAGTAAGAAGAAGAGACCTGTGCGAGGCCACAAAGGGAAACCAGACAAATTAACCAATTAAATGGTGCTTGCAAAACCTAAAATCGATCAAATTCAAAGCTCATTCTGTGCTTGAAACTCGTAGCAAACGTGTAAGCTAAAGCTGCAAAAACTCCCTACCAGGTCGCTGAATCTAAAAGAAGATGATAATTAGTTAGATAATTACCCATGCATAGACCATGCGGGGGGGATTGACATTGCATTCCTGAAGGTGGCATAATCGTATTGGTGTAGAGGTGTAAGATACATAAGGATTCCTACCGATTCTGATAGATGCTATCTTAGTGACTAATGCCTGGTTACTATAAACAAAAATGAATCCTTTTGCCTACCAATGGTAGCATTTTATATACCAAACAAACAAATAAATAAATAGATAAATAAATTCTAACAAATAGATTCTGTGATAGGTACCTCCGTATGGGAGGGCCTCCTATGTGAAGCTATGGGGTTTCTTGCTCCATAATCGGTAAAGATACAAGGGCCTTAACCCTAACCGATGAGCCAACGTCCATACTATGTTGAAAACACCGGTTTTCGTCCGATCACCGAAGTTTAGCAACATCTGCGTGATCAGTACTTGAGTGACCGCCTGGGAACACTACGTGACGCGGCCTACAAATTATAAGAATCGGCCATAAATACAAAATATAATTATAGAGCTTACGAGCTCCTCGTAAACTCACGCATTCAGTTCCACGCTGCATCTGAAATAAGTGAACGTTTACATTTACGGAGATATCTACGACTGATACCTTTTCTCTGCCATGGAAACCTTTAAAAGTATGCAATCCAACAAATGTCTTCCTGACCTGAACACAAATACAGAACAAACTTAAGGAAAACCTACAAAGAAGTTGGCTCTAATGTCGACTCTGTGGACTAATAAAACAAATACTGTTTTAAAGTTACCCTAAAGTTTATAACTAAGTATAATAAAAGTGAGAGTGATTTAATTCTTCCTTTCACAGGACATACAACAGCTCAACTTAGAACTGGCATCAATCGAGACAGGCACAATGTGGGGTTCCTCGTAGTTGATTATGCTTTTATGCTGATTAACAATAGCTTATCATTCCTTAATAACCAATGATAATGAAGGAAAATAAAAGTAATACCTATCCAATAAACCAGAATATTCATAATCAGACAATTTATTAACTAACTGAATTATTGCAGACAACTCTAAACATCTACTTTGTTAACAATTATATTTCAGATCGCCGTGAAGTAAAATTGGGAATCAAACGAGCTTACCTGTTAAGCGAAGTCTTGATTCTAATTTTATGAACGGCGATCTGAAATATAATTACCCACCCGCCACTAGCTAACAGCCCCAAAGCTGCAATAATTAATCTACCTAATTCACTTATCCTTTCAGGAAAACCTAGTGAATGTAAGTATGCGGAACTACTCTGTACAGAAAACAGAGCTTGTTCCTTACCTTAAGGATCTCTAAAATAAGTGACAGTGACGTGTTGCCAACGACGGGGATAATTTCTATCTAAAAAAATATTTACAATATTTTATCTCTAAAAATACGCGATGTTAGATGGTGTGAGTAGGAATACTACTTTGTTAACAATTATATTTCAGATCGCCGTTCATAAAATTAGAATCAAGACTTCGCTTAACAGGTAAGCTCGTTTGATTCCCAATTATTTTTAATTTTTTGACATTGATATTACAACTATGACCAATTCCTCGCACACTGACTTATTAATTGTGGAATCTTAGGAGGATCGTCTACTTTTACAATGTTTGTAAATATGTGAGCACCATGTATCTATCACATAATTGATTTATCTGTTGTTGCTTCATTTTTAATTCTTAATTCTTTTTACCTATTGTGGTATAATAATTTTATTCTAGGTGCATCGTCCTCACATATAATTATATAACTAATGTACTTATACAAAATATTGTAAAACATTTTAAAAGAGTAACGGTGGTGTTTCTTGCCCATTCTTCTCCATACGAAAACTACCTTTTGGAAGGGGCAACTAGAATCAATTTTTTTTTTTTTTTTGTAAATTTTTGACGTTCAAAAGTGCCTTATACGGGCCTATTTGAAATAAATGATTTGACTTTGACTTTGACTTTGTAAATGATCTACTAAACAATTTATCTATCATCGACGGTTGTATAAAATAGTACATTACTGTCGCGGCCAGCAATTAGAGCATTGATGGACGATCATGAAAATACGTACGTGAGTATATAGTATACGTGAGTCCACCAATGCCTGGTTGCGGCTAAGGCTTGTATAGTACTTTTCTTAAGCAATGCGCGGAAATTCAAACTAAGTAAATTAATTATAATTTCCAGAATCAATGACGTATAAAGAAAATTTTTCCCGCGTTAATATTTTCATTTGTTTCTTCTTTACTCTATACAGCTCTATTGGCTAAGCCAGTTCGAAATTTAAATAAAATCTTTGTTAAGTTACTTCCTTGGTTGCCATGTGTTGAAGTTAGTTCCATTTTTAAATACAACGACAGATATGAATTTTCATAGTAACAGTAAGTAAGTTGCCGGCCGGGCGCTCGCTTGTTTTTGACCCGTACAGCAATTTCGATTTATCTCGAAGAAGGTTGTCAGAATACTGTTCGAATTTCCAAGCATGTTTAAGAAAATGGTATTTTTGCCCTTCCATATATAATGTTCAGATGTATGAACGTAAGAAAAGCAAAACAAGTAGGTACGTAAGGATTGTAGCAGTTGGCGTTCTATAATTTTGGCCTACTCCAACGGGAAAAAGCCGTGAGTTTATGTATATATTTATGTATCTAAGTAATGATGATATTCCTATTCCAGAATAATACCTTTGACTTTTCCCAAAACTGACATAAATAAAAAACAATGTCAAAAAACATAGTTTTCGTAAGTACTACTCGGCGACTGGCGAGTGAGTTTGTGTTTGTGACAGTAGAGCGTACCGCGAACATGCATATCGGTTAGGAAAATTTAGTTGTCCAAGCCTATTCGCTAAGGTTAATTTTCCATTCCATCTATTGATTTCCAATGCAAGTGGGTCGTTTTTAGGGCTCCGTACCTCAAAAGGAAAAACATAATGCTTATAGGATCACTTCGTTGTCCGTCCGTCTGTCTGTCTGTATGTCAAGACGCTTTTTCTCAGCAATGCGTGGGAGTATCAAGTTGAAATTGATATCAAATACGTAGGCCTCTATGGTTTCTTGGAGCTCTAAAAACAACAAGCTTCTAATTCAGCGAAATAAAAAAATACGACATATTTTGACACTCGCAAATAAATCAAAACGTAAAAGGAACTAAAGGGAACTTCCCGTTGACCTAGAACCATGAAGTTTGGCAACAAGCAAGGTCTCGCAGCAGAAAAAAAGAAAAAGTCCAAAAATCACTCTTAATTTGTCACATTTTTTTTGCTTATACCATCATAATTATATATTTATTTATACCATCATCTTATATTTTTTTTGCTATTACCAACTTACATTTGCAGTTCGAGAGTTGACCGTGACCGATATCGATGTATGGGAAAACATTTTTTTTAACTACAAAGTTAAGTTTGTTTTTGGGATAAATTCGTCCCACTGTTAGTAGTCGGGACCCTTCATTGTACGTTGTCCGACACGCAATTTTTCCGGATTTTTTGTTTACGAAGTAACTGCACAAACGGTTATGATTTTCGTTTATCAAAAGCAAGCTGCTTTAAAAGCGACGAAGCTTACGTTAAGCTAATTGAAAATAGACTGAAAGCGCTTCTAGCTAAAATTCGAGAAACCTTGACGTTCTAAGAGAACTTTTTAAGTAAAGGGAGCAAAAACCTGTCTGTGTCTAAAGCGCTTGATGTCTATTTAACCCGAAAGCTGTCCCTAACTTTTTGTGGTTGTGTTGTTAACTTCAGAATTTCGCAAGTTGATGTCAAAGCATGGTAATGAAATAAAAACTAGTCTAATACCCGCGGGCGAGAAAACTTTACTGAAAAATGTTCAGAAGGACTTTGTGCTTCAAGCTTGTGTTAATTCTGTAAATTATTGTATAAAATTTCAATTGACATAAAACGTTAAGATATTCTTAAAGGCCCTTTTGATAATGGTATCGTTCTTATTTAAATAGCAAGACTGACATAAAACTTTTTTTAAATAAAATTGTGACTTTTGTACTATTGTTATACACGGTGACATTTGAATCACAGTTTTGCTAGAACAAACATTGTTCAGACCATTGTCTACTACCATTCTATAGCATCCAATAAAGAAAAAACGTCAAGTTTAAAAAAAAAGACAAATTTGAAAACGTCGGGATTATCGTTACTCCCTAGCCCTACAGCACAGACACTGCGGCTCACGCGTCTCAAAGTACTAAGCGCGGCGCACGGCTCACGCACGAGACACAGCATTGTCTACAGGGAAATGTACCTCCATAAACGAAGTTTAGTAAGCTCTTATTTTTGTACGTCTAACTAGAAAATACCAAAGTTAAAAGTTAACTTCGGTAGGTATTTTATCACTGATAAGTGGCTACTTTAAAACAGATTTTTATGGCTTGGTAACCACGTGGACTCCTCATAACTGTTTTGAATACCATATCGCTACCGCAATGAGTACTTTGATGTTACGGTTAATGTTTGAACACATTTGAGCAACATACGACTAATTTGAGAACGCCTAGTTTAGTTTGTTTTAATAACATATTTGATGCTATAGAATGGTAGTAGACCATGGTTTGAACAACGTTTGTTCTAGCAAAACTGTCATTCAAATGTCACCGTATATGGCTCTATTCTAAACAATATTTAAACTATAAACGGCATTCTAAATACATAGAAACGTTATCAATTAAACACTAATAATTAATCATCCTCCTATCAAAGCTTTCAAACCATGATAAAAACAAAACAACATCTACTCAAATACCAAAGGTTATTGATCAAACTATGTGTTATCTCCTGTTGACTTTGTCCGATTTGTCACCGGCATCGCCCTCACAGGGCAATTAGTGGGACCACCCAGGACTCGTCAATACGGTGACGCCGTCAGCTACGACCGGCTAAAACAATTTGTTACCACACAAAAAGGAAGGCAAGCTGATAATTGTAGACAGTGGGCGTTTAGCTTTTGTTTGGGACCAAATAATGGTGTCATTCTTATTATTATATGTAAATGATATAATGATGTCTTAGAATGATTCAAGATGGTTGATTTCTGCAACGTTCTTTTTTTTCAAATATGGGAGGTAGTGCGGACTTGAACCTCTTTTATAGTTATAGTTGGCAATATAAAAGGAATTCTGGTTAAGAAACAAATGAAAAAGTAGTAAAATACTGAATAAATTATATTCAAATAGAATAAAAAATAGTCAGAGCTTAATGGATATGTTTTATTGAATATAATTTTATGGTGGGCAGATGGCTGCAGTAGCCAACTATTACTGCAAATTGAAACGATGTAATTGTTTATTTATATGGTAGGCAGGCACTCAAAATCTAGATAAAGGTTAATTTAATCTAGACGATTAAACAAAGTAATCAAGATCTTAATAGATTCATATTAATTCCTATCTTTGAAAGGCCGTAACGGTTTATTGGGTCGTCAATTCGAAGCTTTCAGAATTAGGTATATTTATTTAAAATTTGATTATTTACACAAATTACTGCTGCTCTACTAAATACAAATCTTTATTTCCTAACTTTTTGGTTTTCTTAGATTTATTCTATGTTTCGATCGCGCGATGTTTCCTACATTGTAGCTTTTCCTATTGGCAGAGATTCATCAACAGATAAGCGCCACATCATCGACAAAAACTTGTGCGAACGCCAAAAATCTTGTGAAAGTAAAGCGCAAATCTTCTTCATCCAGAACAGATGGTATCTCACACTGAGAATAATATCCCCATGAGCGATTTCCTTAATTTCGTGAGCGAATCAAGGGGATCGATCCGCCCCGATCGCTAGTTAGTGATAACGTTTATGGACGAACGCCGCTCGCAAATAACGAGTATCGAGTTCTTTCTTTCGATCACGACCAAAAGCGGTGTTCGTGTCTGGATGTCAATTGGCAATGAGGCTGCGAACTTTGCCGAAGATACCGCGAGGTCGTTCGGTCTTGTTTTCGGTTTTTGTTAAGTGGTTATGAATGTGTTGCTGACGAGAGATAAATATGTTTGTGGAAATCGCTTCTTTGTAATATTTTCTCTTCCGTCGTGTGGTGTATCTATGTATCCATAGGGCTCGTTAACATTGATACTTGATCTGTGTTTTATATCAATTACCTACCTATATGTAAGCGCAAATTACTTTATCGTTATTTTCAGCTTATATTGTTGGTAAATGTAATACCTTCCTACTTTGCTAGATAAAGTTACCATCCTTCTCTTCTATCCTCGCAAAATTTAACTTAAATAGTTATTATGAGAAAATGCACATGAAGTCTTCCATTTTTTTAATAAAATTTTAGTTTTCTCACCTTTTATATTCTTAAAATTAACGTGCACCCAACAAAGCGTAACATATCCCGGATTAAGAAAAAACTTCACACCTTTACGTCACCTAAGAAGCCACCACAAAAATCCCTTTTAAAAATAGCTTAAAACTTTTATCGGAGTGACGTGGCATTACCAGTGTGATCCATGTGGTGCTGAAACCCTATACAGTGGGTAAGCCATGGTTCGTCGACCAATCGGCTGCGAGGAAGCGGGCTTACCTCGCCGGGGCGAGGCTTTGTGGATGATGTGTTCGGTTCTTCGGTTACATATCACATATTTATTGGAAGTCCATGGTTTAGTGGAAAATTCTGATGTTATGTTTACTCTTGTAGGTGGTTTTAGGAGTTTAGGAAATTAGGATATTGTAGTGAGTTAGACGCAATGTTAAATTTAGCTACGTAGCCTTAGGCAAAATCTAGAAAACCTAAATAGATTCATGATGTTATTGGTAAAATTCTTAATTCAATACTTTCTTGCAACTTAAATATCACCTCGTAAAGTTCCAAGATTTATAAAAGACATTATAGGAAATCGTTTAGGGATATCGTTTTACCGATCGATCGGTCCTTTCCTTTTTCAAAACCAAATTAAAAACACCTCATTTAAATAAATATCGTCCCAAAATAATCACAATCAATCGACTCCAAATAAGACAAAGGACCCTTCACACATCATTGAACATATTCCACGAACTCGAAATTACTCATACACATTGTTTCAAACACAACCAAGTCGGCGCGGGAGCAATTAAGGCCCTTTAAGCGTCATCCGTGGATGACAGTCGCGGGCTGACGACGGCAAGGCGTAATTGTCGATAATTCTGTCGTCATTGGGCCTAGAACGGCCCACCCAGGCCCCATCGCGTGTAATAAGGCCACACAATGCAATGTTCGGAATAGAGAGGAGTAGACTGTCGTGCGAAATGTTGTTTTACTGAATGACTGTTATTTTGTTGCAAGGAAATTATATAATTCAAGTTCATTCTAAGTTATGGTTTACTTTGATGTAACTGACTGGTTTTGACACGTAATGAAGACCAAAACTAAAGAAACAACAAAGAAATTCAGCAGATGTTATGCGTAAACGCGTTTGCCAAAAAAACCTTTTAAGAGACCGATATATGCCAGCGGTCTTGAGTGGTTAGCTTGCGTGTTCTGTGCTGAGCTCACGCAACGCGTCGTACGTCCAGCCAGCAATAGGACTCGCCCATCAAGGAGCGCTGTCCCAAATTACACGCATTATTAATTTATTATACATCAATCAAAAGTATTTTAATAAAATACGTATACTAAAAGATACATAGTTAAATTATCTTTAAATTGGTGAAGGTTTCAGAAAAATAATAAAATAGCTTGATAGTTTTTGCGCGATTCTCAGTTTTTAATCCGCGTTAGACATAACTTTACAAATTAATTACACTATGTAATACCTATAAACATAATCTTAAATATTCCCAGACTAAGTTATTAAGAAAATGCTCTTATTTAACAGATTTTTTTTCCAAATCATTAACATTACTCGTTTAGACATGATCTTCAGTATAAAATCATTAAAAGTGGCTTAATGTTGCCTTAATAATCTGATATATTTCAAGAGTATCGATCAAGTTAAAAACTTAATATAGCATCCATTACTTTCCTTTTATTCACATTCATAATCAGATAACGAACCGCCCGATACAAACTTACTTAGCTTCAAATAAATTACATTATTAGTGCCAAAGTAAGACTATAACATTAGAAAATGCAAAAGTTTTCGTAATTTTACGAGTGTACTTGCAAAAGTTAGCACTCTTTCTTAGTACGGTGTCATAGAAACTTGGAATTATTGCAGCATCACGAAGTTTGATCTTAATTTGGCGTATCAATTCGTCGTAAAATTTTGTAGCTCTCTTTACTATGTAAGCGTTACTTTTAAGATCGCAGGGTTCCTTACATAAAAAGTTTTTCTACGAGTTTTCGCCTTTTTGATTAAGTTTGTATACTTCTGTAGCTTTTAAATCTGGTCTTAGAACTTACAAAGCAACATAAATACTTACATCTTGGCAATTTACGCACAGATCTTTCTTAGCTTGCAGTTTGTGTTCCATAAACTGCTGAAATCTTCGTTTAAACTGTGCTACTTTACATGTCAAAGCAGTAGGTATATAACATAGCTATATAACATAACTCAAATTCACACCTTGTTTCCCTGAAGGGTTGGGCAGAGGTGTATCTATAGTACACCCACATTTCGCCAGTTGTTTAAGTCCCATGTAATAGGGAGCGAGCCTATTGCCATCAACCGGGCACAAATCCAGACTCCGGGCTGCTACTGAGAAATTCCAGAAAGAAAAATCCAATGACACTTTGCCCGACCTGGGAATCGAACTTAGGACCTCATGTTCAGCAGTAGCGCTTGCGACCACTAGACCAACGAGGCAGTAGTAGTATTTCTATATAATTAACTTTAAATACACTTCTGCCCAACCCTTTAAGGTATATAGGCGTGGTGTAATGTGAAATTAAGTTTAAGAATAGAAATTCCAAGCAATAAGTAAATACCGTAATTCCAATACACTGTAAAAAATTTACGCATCTTAAATTGGTCTCTCCTATCGGAAATGTTATATCTATTGAAGTCTAGTTGAACCATTTGTATTATAAATATATCAAATAAATAAAAACGAAGCCCGTTGAAGTATGACTTAAATAGCCTATTGTTTACAAGAGCTATTAAAGTACCTTCATTTTAACGATTTTATAGCATCTTAAAATCTCTTTACAGCCAGTAGCGTCTTTGCCATCTCATGATACTACAAGAATATTTAATTTGCTCATTAAACTTTAGACTAATCAAATTGATATCCATTTTACTACAGAAAAGAGGATGGTTTTAAATTAAAGCTTCAGAAAACACCATTAATTTTAGATTAACTCGGTTTTAATATTGGTATTAGCTACGCTATTCGAGCATTCTGTTAGTTTCTTGTATCCAATCAGTTTAAACATAACTTTCTTCGATTTAAAATTAATATTCAAGTCGCGTTTTTTTAGGTTATAATCTACAGTAATCTAAAGTAATATAATAAAGAGAAAATATTTTTTATTTTTTGTATGTTTGTTTACAATGAGTAAACTCAAAAACTAATGGAACAATTTAAAAAAAAAATTCACCAGTAGAGAATGCTATGTTATCACTGAGTAACATAATGCTATAATTTATAAAGATATCACGCGGGCGAAGCCACTAGCGGAAGCTAGTAATAATATAGAGAGAAAATATTTGTATTTTTGTTTGTAATAAATAAACTCATAACTTTAAACAATTGTTTCGCCAATAGAATGCTATATTATCACTGAGTAACATAGGCATTCATATAGATATGATGCGGGCAAAGCCACTGGCGGAAGCTAGTTATTCATAAAACGGTTCTTGGTATAAAATTATGCGTCTCCATTGTCTATGTTGATAGATGACTAAGATGTAACTCAATTTGTATAAGAGTTGAAAATACGAACAAGTTACTTTTTAGAAGACCGTGCTGTGAAGCGTAAGTACGCTGTGAAAAAAAGTAGTCAGGTACCTATCCTATGTTAAGTAGTTATACTAATGGCGTGGTTCTTTTAGATGCCATGGAAGGGTAGTGTTTTTCAGTTATCTATCAAGCTAAACTCTAATTTAAAAACATTGTCTCTTTTTGAAATTAAAATCTTGTATTTCAAGTAGGACCGCGTCGTACTTTTTTTTTTTTTGGTTGGAAATTATCATATAGCCTCTTCCGCTCTGGGCGGAGCGGGAGGGCGTTTCAGACTCTTACTTACTTAAACCCACCTGTGTTCCTTCAGTTACCTGTGCGTTGCCAAAGGATACGGTATCTCTTTCGGACTTTCCCGCAACCCCAGCAGGCATCGGTCCTGTCGAACCCCTTCAGTTCTGCTGACATCTCTTTAAGGCGCGCGTGGAATACAACGCGCCGTTGACGCGTGCCTGGTCCTTATCGGATGGCGAGCTACCCATTGCTCAACGTCCGCAAGCCCGCGCCTATGGTGGCCGGGAATCGGCCTGTGATTCTCGACGCCCAGGGCGTCTCCTGCGGCGGCTGGGGCCGCGAAATTTGCCTCTCCCTCACTCGTTTCCACCTCCTCCTTCGTGAGCATTATTGCTTCGCAGTAAGAGGTGACGGCCTCCCATGCCTTCTCACTCTTTACCATAGCCTGGACCAGGGCCGGACGCGAGAGATCACTGCCACAGATCGCCTCCACGAGGGCACGGCGTTGCTCTGCCCAAGCCGCCCGGCTCCAGACCTCCAACGTATGCTCCACGGTGCCCTCCGGGCGATCCACGCAGTGATGACACCCGGGTGTTTCTTCCTGCCTTATACGGAATAGGAACTTCCCGAAACAACCGTGTCCGGTGAGGACCTGCGTCAGGCGGAAGGTGATGATGCCGTGGCGCCTCTCTAGCCACTCCTCAAAGAGGCACTTATCGCTTTACAATAATGCTTCTAAACTCCTCAAAGTTATTCATACGAGCAACCATGTCCATAAGATAGCAGAGATGAATGGAACAAGTCTCTATGCCTTCATGTATCGATGCGCAGATAGGCTAGGCAGTCTGATGCGACCAGCCAAAGGGTTTCTACTTGAATTTTATCAATGGCACTGACATGTTTATTCGTTGGGAACGATGCTAACGCTAAATATAAATAAACCTTGGGTTTGGGTTGTTTCTAAAATTCGAACTAGCTATTTGGGCTCGACTGTTTTGACGCGTTTTCTATTGAAACGTTTATTTGCATGACATGACCGATGAACACAAATATTGGGCACCCTGTAAATTCCCAGAATATGTGGCGATCTGCAAAGAGTGCAAACACTGTGATGCAATCGACCGTAAGCCGATACTGCTATAACCTGTCGTTATATATAGCTTTGCAAGAGGTACGGTTAAAACAAAAAAAAAACGAAATCAACCGACAAAAGTACTGGTATAAAACCATAAATTAGGAATCAATTCATTGATTTACACACGTATTTTGTTATTCGAACAATATAAAGGAACCATGTCAAATCATTGTTAAAATACGCCACGGAAAGCGAAACAAAATTTAAATCGCTATCGAGTTTGCTTCGCTACACGCCGGTAATGTATGCAGAAGTAAGACACACCGATAAAATTGAACGTTTCAAATATTAAGTCCTGTTCGACAACCGATAAACACATGTTTGGTTACGGTCTTGTGTATGAACTAAATAAAAGAAACGTGTAAGTAATGACAATTGTTCTTCTCGCCCCATATCAAGAACACTGTTGCAAACTTGTAGTCTTGAAACACATATTTTACTGCATTAAGGTATTTCCATGTCAGTATTACAGGCCAGAGCTGTTCCGAAAGTGTAATTATTATGTTAATTTAAATTGGATAATGTATGAATGTATGAATTTGACCTTAATAAAGATTATTACTGTGCTACGTAATTATGTGTGAAATTATCTTTTCGATATTAACACTGGAAAGATAGGATTAACGTGGAATGTATAATAAAAGTGACTCCAGAAAGATTGAAATCGCTTACAATATTCGTTATGGATATGAAAAATAGATAACATCAGATCTTAATTTTATGCATAGTTTTGTATTGAACACCGAATAGGTAAAAGAGCAAGTTTGCAAGGATAGAAGCAATGATGACTACAGTTTAAAAAAAAAGGCACTATAAATTTTTTCCACCTAGACAATATTTTCTGCATCAATGTAGAGATTTCTTAATTCTACTGCTCGTTTTGTTGGTCAAAGGTCGCTTTTATAGCCTCTCACAACTCCCAGAAAGAAAGTAAAACAGTTGAATACAGTAGACATTTTCTTTTAAATAAATTCCGCGTAACTATCACCTTTACAACATTTTACAGCCGATAATAGCCGTTTACTCGTCTACGTTCTCATTTATTTTTACAATATTCCCATTTTACGCGACGAGTCTGTGTTCGACTGAAATGTTCTGGGAAACAGGGCGCGCTGTCTGTCACATCCAATTGTACGCTGCCACCGTTTCGCAACCCCAACACATAAATTTCGATGCTATCTCCACAACGCTACAGAGTTATTTAAATGTACAACATCACAAAAGATTATTAACGTAAAGTGTCCGATGCGGACAATGACAACCCTACCCACTTTAATTTAGATTTCAACTGAAATTCCTATAGGCCGACTACTCTAATACGAGCTTGTTTCAGTCATTCAGTCAAGTTACGAGTCTAATGTTTTTCGATAGATTGGATTTGGATAGCACTCGCGTACCAAATTCGGATCGGCGTTTGAACGCTCTGGTAATACGCGTGCTCTGAGTTGAGACGTCGGCTTATATAGGTGTACAGAGTGGAATAGATTTCAAGCTGAGCCCTGCTTCACGCGTTGTCAGCCTGAATAAACTTCCAAATCGATTCCACAGCTGAGAGTGACACCCTTGGATAAGGTTGGCCCGCGTCTCGGCGTTTCTACATTTGCATAAAGAATAGAAACGCGAATATTGGATATGGGAGTATCTGCGACAGGGGTTTGCAATTTGCCGTTTTCTTTTTAAAGTATTCTTATTCAAAGTCATAACAATGCATGTAGTGCAATTTCGTAGATTGTTCGCGCGTTTCTACGAGTACATTTACATAGTATCTTACCTCCATACTTTGTTTTTCCGCTGACAGACTTCTGAAAACTCATAAGACAACAAAATGAGTATGAATAAGTCATAATAATCGAAGAGGAGGAAGCAACAAAGTTTTATTTACGTGAAATGAACATAAAAATGTCAAATGTTAACATTACGCCGCCCGCAACAGTTTTATTGCAGACGGCTCGAGTCATTTAACACATCAACCTATTGGGGGTCTGAACATTATTGTATTGAAGAGATTTGAGGCATCATATTTGCTAAGTGAGGATAAAACGATATTTTCTTGATCTATTTTCTCATCAATTTTATTTGAGTTTTGGATTTATACCTTTCGAACTTCTTTCGAATATCAAATGCAGCTGGATCAATCAAAGTTTGATTAGTTGAATGGAATATTTTGGCATCAGAATTCAATTTTAGGTTTTCGTAATTTATAATATTGGTTGAGTAATACAATCATAAAACAAAAACAACTCTGGTTCAAGTATTCAAACGCAAATCTGTAACAGTAATGGCTGGTCCACATGATTACTTTGACTTAATTTTTCAACCTCAACGATTTTCCTCACCTAGCCTTCAACATACAACTTAACAGAAATTCCTCGAGGCTATACCTTCAGAGATGACTAGATCAAAGTTAATTTTCTCTTGAGGCTTTACTTTAAGTAATAACCCTTAAACCCAACATGTTACGTCCTGGGGCGGTGCCGACACAACTAATGTTGTTGAGCGCAGCCATGCCTGATAACTGTGCACAAATGAATAGGTCTGTGTTAGACATGACGCAACCAACCCAGTGAAGTTGTCCAATATCGTACGTATAATTTCCATTCCGCTATGCTGCACTGCTTCGGCTTAGAATTTAGACCTCCTTAGTTTAATGCTTAAGGTACCATATACATATATTGAACATACAAATCGGGAGTAGACGTTAGTAGGAACGGGACCATTTCAAATTCGACTGTAGGTATAATTTTCTCGCTAACTAGCCTTAAGTTTTTTTAAAGCAGCTAATTATTATTTAGATAACTCTTTCTCTCTATAGAGATAACAAGTATAGGTTGTTAATGGTAAGTAAATGGTGCATGTAGACTAAAAGCTTCTTAACTCCAACAAAAACTTTTCCAGTATGTAGTCAGAATGTCGTATCTTCTACTGTGTATTTATTTACTGTGTGTACATAAATGATATCAACCAACAAACAAAACGTGAATCTAGGTAACGTTCCCAACATTTCTAAGACTAAACAATAACTTGTACGACCCATGTAAGGCCTACAGATAAATTCATACCCCACTGTTTCCCAGAGATAATTATTTGAGTCAATATAGTGCTTTTAGCAAGGCGGCAGACAATCGATCAAGCAGCTGGTCGCAGAGCCGCGTAATTTGATACACATTGGAATGTGGACACAAATAAAATCACTTAGCTGAAGAGTGGCGTCCTGCAGAGCACATCTACCGCTCACTGCGGTGTACAAGGAAACAAAATACTTCTAGAAAGGTTAGGCAACTTTCGAATGCAGATTTTGCAAAATCCAAAAGTTGTAAAAGTAAACAAAGAGATGACATGCAGATACATCGAGAATTTTTAAGCAGCAAAAAATATTTTTACAGTTTTATTAACTTTATTCACTTATTCTACGTTTTGATTAAAAACTTTGTAAAATATTGGAACACTGTTTTCATTTACGCTCAGTTGTCGAATACGAGTGCCACAGCCGAGCACGTGAACTCACTAAAAATATATATGTACATCTGCAAAATATCGAAAATCGCTTACCATTTCCAAAGTTCTAGAGTATCCTTTACGTCTTGTATTTCAACAATAAATAAAACAGGATCGGATGCTATTACGAAAGAAATGAAGTCTCTAAAGAAACTTCAATTCTCACAGTTGGATTTCGCCACATCTGTCCGATTAAAACATCAGAGTGGTACTACGAGTATATTGGTAAAGGTATTGACGAGGAGAACGCCTTTAGAATACAATTAGTTAAAGAATTAAAATACCTGTACCGATATGAAAAAAAAAAACATAATATATATTATGTCAACTCATTTGCTTTTTTATAGCAAATACAGTTTTTTTTTCATTTTTATTTTCGTCTTTGCTTTTGTTTCAAACTAATACGATTACGTGGGAGTGTGAGTCGAACAGTTCAACTCAGTTTTGACGCTGTAGTTTGATTGAAAATTCAATTTACGCATTCCACATCTACTTAGTCTAGCTTCACTACTTTCTTTAAGTTGGCTGAGCTAGAGCGAGTGGTAGGTTAACTGTGGAAAAGTTTGTGTATTGGAAAACCTACCATAAGTTCACACAATAATTTTCTACTGTCGAAAATTTCTGAGTCTGTAGAGCGAACTAATTTTAGATGATCTAATAAACTAAAGCAGTTTCTAGAGTAGAGCTATCTACCAAAACAATAACTGATTCTATTTATGTTCCATTTAATTGTAAACCCGAAAGTTGTTATTGATACCAATTAATTTACAAGGGTTTGGAGTTTCAATGAACGATAACAACAATAAGTTTAAAGTTTATTATGTAGGTAAGTAGGTAATGTTTAATATAAAATCAACCAAGTCTTCTCATTTGAAGCCATGAATCTTTAATGCTATTCATATAAAGTGCATTTTAAAACCACACGGACTAATTGCTTTCGAATCTTCATTATTTACAGTAGCCACAGCGAATAATTGTGTATTATAAGCATTCCAAAAATAAATTAAGTAATTTATTTCGATATTTCACGACTTGAAAATTAAGTTGAATAAACCATGGAGGTAATTTATTCAGAGAAACTAAAATGGTGTGTAATAAAAAAGCTGTGCTGAGTCTCGATGTGAAATTTTCAACTGCCGTACTAGAAAATTTCGTAGGGGTAAAATAGGGCGTGAAATTGCTCCCCGAATAGGTGGTATTTGTTTATGGGAGCTTTTGACTGTGAAATTTAGGTGTAATGCTCCTGATGTGTTCCGTGTGGTGGTGATGGTGTCACATTTGTCACACAACGGTGTACTTGACATGTGTAGATCCCGGAATATATTAATCTTTTGGAATTTTTGAGGTTGTGTGTAAGAACTGTGGAAGGGAAATAGGAATATTTCGGGTTAAGAAAATTTTCTTCATTGCGCTAGGTAACTTGAAATTGAAGATCTATGGTTTCAACGTTTAGAACTTCCTTTGGCACTACCATCATTTACTGTTTTGTAACTTCATCGTTTCCAGTTCCCAATTCTTTTATAGGTATTATGTTACATGTGAGATGTCAGTCACAAAAAATATAAAATACTAGCTTCCGCCAGTGGCTAAGCCCGCGTGATGTCTTTATAAATTATAGCCTATGTTACTCAGTGATAATGTAGCATTCTACTGGTGAAAAAAATTTTATAATCAGACCAGTAGTTTTTGAGTTTATTAATTACAAACAAACATTCAAAAAATCAAATTTTTTATTTTAGATGTAACAAGACCATTAAGCTCACATAAGTATCACTTCCTAATAACGTGAAAAGGGGTAGTAAAACCTAAATTACCATGCTGGTGAGTACACCAGAAAAACCACCAGAAGTAGTAAGTATACTACTTGTAAACAGGCAACATGTAACGCATGTAAGTAGCTTCAACATACCCAATGAAGTAAATAAAAGTACTACACGCATAAAATTCAAACCAAATTCCCAGAATACGGATGCACATTGACAAATAGCTGTAGTTTCTTCAGAACAAAGTGGGTTATATTTCGTTCCCACACTGTAAACGTTTATTGAATAAGTAAGCAGTGGATTTCATAAAGAGAGGTAAGGTTTAGACTTGATGCTGCAGTTTTATCCTTGCTATATATCCATTTGTTAGTTTCTTTGTTCAGGTTGAAATATGAGGCTATGGAGTCCAGATTGTTTTTTGTTTTGAATCAAAATTGGAGACTGAAAAGTTTTCTTGTTTTTCGTCAGGCAATTTGATTTGAAAAATATTTTGGGGAGAGGGAAGAAATATTAATTAGGGCACTTTTTAATCATACAGGTAATTTCAGCAGTGGCTCTTGTCAGATTATTTTATGAAATTGTTACCAACGATTTTCTATTATTGGTCAAGAATTTTGTTAATGGCATTATTCTTTCGAACATTTAAACGAACCACCGTGTTTATGTTAAAATCAAGCGTTTAAATTCAATTTCATTTGCATCTAGTCGTAGGTTTGAAACTTTAAATTCATATGTAAAACGTGTACTTAGAATATATTGGACATAATTAGGACATTACGTTGGCAAATGACATCTTCACAATGTTCTCAGTCACACATAACGGGCTTTCAAATATATTCCCTCCGTGTCCCGACTTAGTTCCAGCCATGTTGCGACAGTTTTTATCAACATAATAACCGAATATGTATTCAAGTGCGGTGCTTAGTGTTACTTGCCTTACAACATTTTCATACCTACATACTCCAACAAATTTTCAACCTTATTTCGTTTTAATAGAGCTTATAAATAAAGATAAAATATCACTGTCCAAGTAATAGAATGGTCTCACACACTTGTGGCGCCGCATGGTGGCGTTTTGTTGCAACTAAAAGTTCCTTGCCCTTATTAGATAGCATAGCTCATAAATGATGCATGGTGCTCATGGTGGTATGAAAACATTAGATATTTATGACGCCATTAAAATATAATCATAACTCTAGTATATAAGAAAGTGTTTAAAAATTATAATTCAAGCTATAAAACTGATCAAAGTGATCTAAGCGAAGGATAAAAGACGTGCTTTGCTGAATATTATCCGCTGTAATTACTGTGAAGCACCTATGAAGATTTATACCTATAGCTTACATGAGACCAAACCGAAGGCATTTTTTACCGCTACGGCTGCATGTTTTTAATATACCGCAAAAAACTTTCGTTCCCTTCGATAAAAAAGTTATAAAGAAGAAGTACAAATATTAATTATGACCCTGCGATATTCCCTCGCATTCAAATCGACAAGCATTAAATGAGTCGTCGCTCTGGGTTCGGTCATTCCGATTATCAGTTGGCATATCTTCGTCGGACAACAATGAGAGACAACCCGCTAAATGCGCACTGCACTTGAACATCTTAATAATCCGCTGAAGGGCCGTGTCGGCGCAGCATGACGCGAACCCAACACAACCGTAATTATTTTTCAACGGAGTGACATTTTACGCAGAAATAAATAATTCCGATGCGCCGAGAAATTACGACTACATTAATTCAAATGTGCGAATAAATAATTTAGTGCCAACACGAAATTTAATTATTTCGACACAAAATGAACCGATCCAATTTAACATCAATTTTTGTCGCTCGAATTGGTTTAATGCGTGTTCGATTTCGAATAACGTGATCATAATATGACTAGTTTCCCGCTGCAACATGGAGTTTACTGTTCACAGCCTCGTAACGGGGCAACAGTGCTTCGACGTGACATTTGACAAGCGTCTCCTATAAACTTTAAAGTAATTCAACCGGCGGGGACGTCACGTCGATGCGCGTAGAAAGTCAACCTTTACGATGGTCGAGTGAACAAAACAAAACAAGTTGGACATGTCAATGCCCACGCCTTTGGTACGGTAACCTGATACAAGCAGGCGGATACATTTAACACCACCGAGAGGTTCGCAAGCGGTTGCGTCGCGTGAGCGCAGAGCATTAAGCGGAGCGATGAGCGATGCGGCGAGCGTAGGTCGAAGGACGCCGTCGATAGTTCAGCGCAGCTAAGTTATTCCACAACGACTGTAATCTTGCTGGAGACTACTAGATGTCACGCACGTTTGGTACGTGCTTTGTACTACTTTGGCAAAGCTTTAAAGGTACACGACAAGGTAAATTCAGCTCTTAGATAAAGGTCTACAGGCAGTAAAACATTATCTTTAAAGTCTATCGAAACTAATAAAAGAGGCAGTACTTTCTGTCTATTTGCATGGATTGTTTACTGTAAGAATTGGAAATTGTTCTTCAGCATGCTATGCATGGGTTTATTGAATATATTCTCGTTTCACATGCCACTGTGACCGCAGCCTAACCTACCCATCCGCTCGCCCGTGTCATGAAAGACGATACTTTAATATCCGATTCATTGTTCTGTTACAAATTTGTCAGTGATCTTTACATTAAACTTTTTCTCTTTTAAAATTTGAGATGGGTCTATAATCCTCGTGCGGCCGGCACGTTGTAAGTAAATCTTCGTCACATAATGACGTTTAGACCACACAAATAAAAATATTAGATATCGTATTAAAGAGCTAAGCATCTATCGTAAGCATTATACGAGTGTCGATATTCATTACAATCATTACACTTTATTTTGATTTCTTTGGAAGTTTCCTGTTTCAACCCGTTCGGTTTCTACATATTATTTTTATGGGAATGTGCATTTTGTATACTATTACGCCAGTATTGTTAAAGTTCGACGAATGTAATAGAATATTATGAACGTATGATGTGGAAATTAATACCGTATAATGCTTATACAATTTATGCGTAAGTCAGTGTGAAAACTATTCAATCAATTTGTATACTTATTGATGTCTCCTTTACAGCAGTTATGTATGTAAGTAGGTAGATGTAAATACAATAAAAACACGTAAGGAGGCTTGCTTTCCAAGATTTCCAATTTCCTCTTTGTTTGTAAACATTCTCCCAACAAATAATTATTTCAGCACAAAATTCATAGCTCAATTTAAAATCGCTTAAGAATTCTCCGTAACATAAAAAGGCGATTTTAATTTTTTGGCAAATTAAACCTTATTTGCATAAAATAAGAATCGTGCGCCCGTAAGGATCTGATCGACCGTAATTACTTATCATAATTATTAATATTTCGCTGCTGTCACGCGACGGGTTGCCTCAAGGCAGGCCTTAATGCTTTCCACTGATGATGGGTAGCGTCCACAGTAACCGAGTCAGACGATAATTTGAGATAATTTACGTAATTCGGCACAATTTCCAGTCGAAGAGCATGTTATGCTCAGCTGAACATCATTATGTAGAAGTCAGTTTCAAATTGTTAGAGTCCTAATAATTCTAACTGCCTTCGAGCAGTTTACACAAATTAGAATTTGCAGGACCTTCATTATTTGAACGCAAGCTTTAAAAATACATGGAAAATGGGTTGGAACAGTTGTTATTAAAATTGCTAGAAATTATTCCACTGTTAAGAAAACGCAAACGTCTGCTTTTATTAAGTCTAAGCAATTTAATGAAGCAAATTACGTTAATACCTATAGAATAGACTGTTAAATACGTCTAGAGGCACAATTAATATCGTTCCCATCCCACACTTCATCTTCACCTTATCAATCTTTTTCCCAAATCCAAAAAAGTACCTACCGTAGGTAATTATTGCAGAGGTATAATTAAGTTTGATTGCACAACACAATCTCCCGTTGTGCATTAATGATATCAGAGGGAGAGCCACAGAGCATCGAAGCTCCCATATACGATGTGATCGGGATCGAACAGTCGAACCACGACTACACGCAGGGGACACAGAGTAACAATGCCCAGAGGTGAACCACGATTTACGAGCGTTATGTATGGACGTTTTTGTTACGTCCTTTATTGACTTTGTTGTTGGGTTTATATGGAGATTGTGTGTTAGGTTTTGTTGTGATTAATTTGTGAACCATCGTTTTTTGTTTATGAGGCGAGGAGAGGGTATAATGATGGCAATTGTAAGGCTCCTATCCATCATCGATCGATTGCAGATATCACCGAATTTAATAACAAAGTTTAAATCAACATGTTTAGTTTTCTTTCAAATTGATAAGATTTTCTAGAGTAAAATAAATGCTAATGAAGACTCCAGTTACAGAAATGTTGAAAAGGGATCCATTTTCTTGGTATGGGCATGCGACGAGAATGGATAAAACGCATGTGAGTCAACATAGCCCGTAGAATTGCCAAACTTAAGTGGCAATGGGCAGGGCACATTGCTCGCAGAACAGATGGCCGATGGGGCCGAAAGGTTCTGGAGTGGCGACCGTGTACCAGAAGACGTAGCGTTGGAAGGCCTCCCATAAGATAGACCAATGACCTTGCAAAGGCAGCAGGAATCCGCTAGATGCGGCACAGAATCGGTTGAAGTGGCGGTGCTTGGGGGAGGCCTATGGCCAGCAGTGGACGTCTGTCGGCTGAAATGATGATAAGGATGATGCTGTGAGTCAAAGAGTGATGAATATGAAAAAAAAGGAATGAATGATAGCGGCCAGCTGACAGAAAAGAATATGATGCGCCGACCTCAAGTTACATTGGGCAAGGGTAGTAAGATGATGATGAAGAAGCTCTGAAAAAATATCAGAAATGTTCAATCAACAAGTCCGGTGTAGAGAAAACGAAATAAATCTTACACATAAAGATTTATGTTTATGTTACCAACCCCGATATCATTAACTGTATAAAACTAAAAGGACACTAACAATATAATTGTATTGGAAAGTTAGGCGAATAAACCATTACAATAGTCACTTGGGCACTAAAGCTAATCTAACAACGAAATGCTTTAATGAAATGTTATGACAGAATGCTTTATCTCATTACGTCATAGATAGGTGATCTAGAAATAAATTAGTTAAGCAGTCTACTCTTTAAATCCACCAACACATGAACAGTTGCATCGTCATTATTCGTTTTAGAGACTCTGTCATCATTACATATCCCAATGGAGTTGGCTGCAAATCTAACTAGAATATCATTATTTCTCAGAATGTCATCCTTTTCAGTTATACTTATTTTCTTAGGACTGCAATGGTCTAGAACCCAGTGGATGGAGTACCTCTGTCTGTTTACTATTTTTTATTTCTTTCGTCTAGTCACTAGATGAATATTCTATGACATAAAGTAACTTAGCCAACCCTCACAGACACGTCCAAGAAATTGGGCCGAATCCTAGGCAAGCCCAGGACCAAGATCTTTTTAACTTTGCACTGCAGATTTTCATGTAGGTATCTTAATTTCTTATTAGATTATTTTAAGATTTTTGTGTTTTTGCTTATGATTTATCTCTTGCCTAGCCTTTTCCGAGCTATGTTGGGATCGGCTTCCAGTCTAACAGAATGTAGCTGAATTTATGGTTGTGATTATCGATATTAATTTCCATGTCTGCCTTACTGACTAGTCTACGCGTCGAACGCGCCGCTTCGCAAAGTTCATCAGATAATGAGCACATTTGTTGCGTGTGAAACTAGAATACCATTTTGCACGAAGCTACATTTCGCGTAAGCATCAAAGCGAATGCTTGCTCTCAAACCACGGGCCGCCTCGATAAATCATGTTTCGTTTAAAACATTCTAACGCTTCATTTTGCTGATCCAAAGGTCCGATGCCGTCTTCAGTGGAAAACGTTCTTAACAGCTCTTTTGTAATAAATCCAGGGGAATGTTGCGTTACGACTGCAATAATACGAATCAGATTAAGTGCGGAGTGTATTACCTTTTGTTTAACGTTTGTGGTCTGCCTTTCGTTCGTAATTAATGTGTAGAATGTCAGTGGTGCCCTGCCTGGACATAACATCGAAGGCACGACTTCGACTGCGCTTCTTTTTTCACTTTCTGCTGCCTTTGTTGTTGTTTTCTTAAAATAACGTATTGCTTAAAAAAGGAGTACAGTCTGGAACGCCATCGTAAAAGGTACAGTATCTCGGCCTTCGATATTTAAATAAAAAAATATTTTCTATTAAGCAGATAGGCTATCTTGAGCTATTGTTTCCAGTCAGTCAAAAGAGATGGGAATTGAATATTTCTTTTGTTTTATTTTATCTTAAAGCTCTATAGAGTGGGGTTAGGCTCGAAAGAATAATTTGGTTTGTTAGATGTTATCGTTTGTGTTGTAATTATTTTATAAAAATAAATGCTCACCTTTAAGGAACGTTATCTTTGCTTTGTTTGAATATTCAGTAGCTTGGAAAATGATAAATAATCTTATATAGAACATACTTATCTTTAGGTACGTGAGATAAGGCTGAAATTCTACATTCAAGTTTTCAATTATATGGAGCAAATGAATAACTTAAAAACAATTATCCAAGTTGTAGAATAACAATAAAATTCTCAATGGGATTCCCCGCTTTGTAAACTAATAAACATGACCATTGAATCGCGTTCAATATGTCTAAAGAATTTCGTGGTTAAGTGTCTACAAATAGCCACCATATTAAAATGCTTGCTTCAAATCATCAAAATTAATATGTGTAATAAATAACCTAGACCATTGGCGTTCCAGTGGATTTAACATAAGCATACACCACGTAACGTTAAAAATTTATATTCGTCTCATAACTGTCGAATTCTTGTAGTAACAAATTACCGCGACGCGTTGACTTACTGAATGGACGATGGTAACAAATAGTGGAGTAATTCCAAAGAGTTTTGAATAGAGTCCAATACTATTTTGGTCGGCGAACGGTGATCTCTAAGCTAAGCTTTTATTTCGTTTTGCTCGGAGATCGCTTGCCGATAGAATGACGTTCCTTGGTCACTATTGCGAGATATAAAGAAATGTTTCGGATATTGTAGAGTTATATTTAGTTAGTTATTTTTGTTGGAGAAATTATTTAGAGTTATTGATGCTTGTGATTAGGCTATTTACTGTCATCATTGAATATTATTGTTTACAATTTTTTTCCTCGAGACTTTTTCTTCTTGAGGTTATTTAGAAGTAGTGTGATTTTTGCTTAATCTAGGTCTGGTAGGAGCCCATACATGCCCATTGGATATAAATAAAATCAAAGTTTTTATTTGTAATGTCCATATTAACCATTTTTTACTAAATGCTTATTTATGAAAGTATATACGGTACTTATAAAAAAACGGGCTAATCTCCAAAACGGCTCGACCAATTTTTGCAGGACTGTCACTGGTAGATAGCTGATGTTATAAGGAATAACATAGGTTAACGGCTTATCTTATCAATATTTATTGTGGGCTTTTAGTTTAGATTGTTATCTCTGCCGACTACTTTCTTTTACAAGAAGCCGTTTTCCTAATCTTTGTGCCAGGGCAAGCTGTCACAAATATTAGGAAAACGGCTTTCAAAACTCAACCTAAAATTTTACAAAACCTACCAAAGGTAACTTCTGTTACTATTAATAATGTTTACAAACCCCAACCACATTAGTAATTTACACTACACGACGAGTAGTGTAAATTATTAATGTGATTTTGTAGTAGGTACACTTGTAAGCAATATTTACTTTACACAAGCAAAATTACCCGCCACACAAACTTAATAACCAAACTAACTCAATAACAACCTCAAAGTACTTATAAGGTTTCGTCGTACGAAGTTTAATATCCTAGCTTTTTGAGCCGCGTGTCCGTAGTAGTGACTAGGGCAGCTGTGCCCGCTCGCATTTCAATAATGAATGTATTGTCCCGTGGTACGTATGGTCTGTTCCAAAAGTATGTGGTGAAAATGTAAACAAAATGAACCAGACAACGTCGTCGAACGTTGATTATTTGAAAACCCATAATTCTAATTTGAAATCACCCTAAATGTGTTTTTCATTTGACAATTATTGAAGTTAACTTTATAACCTCAATTTTCTTCGATGATTAATTACAGTTTAATAATAATCCATATAAATCAGGCCCATAGATATTTTAAACTTAACCTAAACATAAAAAATATATAAAAACACTACAAATAATGATTGTACACGAAGTGATGACTGTGTCGGCGTCGTGTTGCGCTGCATGGTGTCGCGCAACCTTCCACAAAATCGTCGGTACACCACACCTTTCGGCAAAACTCTAATTCTTTCATGAAGGTTTCTAGATACACACCACAAATGACTTGAAGTTTATGTTATGGCGCGATTCTTATTTCTTTACTCTCAAGGTCCAGTCCTGGTTCTGATGCATTCCACAATGTCTTCAGTCATCGTGGAGTGGTGCAGACGGGATACGTTAATAATCTTATTCAAACAATAATTTTTGGAAAAATTCATGAGAAATAAAGTTGGAACCTTAATACTGATGACTATGTTGCTAATTCCCTTGAGTGAGTGATTGCATAAGAATTTCACCTGAACAAGGTTTGTTTACACTTTCGTTAGATACTTTTGTAACAGACTATGGGTACCCGATCACAGTCCAGACTATTTTTGCTCGAACCTGTCCGCGTCCATCATGGAAAAAATGTCCGTGGAGTTGTTACAATGACTGGAAACTTTAGAAAAGAGACGACGCTATGTATTTTTCATGACTTGGATTAAAGATTGATGTTATAGATACGCGAATAAAAAGTTGGAGCTAGTTTTTTGAGGTATAAGCCTGAATTCATGACTTAATTTTGTAGTTAATACTTTTTTCTAAGAAATTGGTTTTCGTTTTATCCTTTGTGTAATTTAATTTTTTCATAATCTCGTCAATTCTTTGATAAACTTATTTCTATCTTCGATATCAAATGATTCTACTTGTGTTGTTAGGAAGATTTTTGGCTTAGCAGTACTTTCCTACTCTACCTTGCCTTCTTAACAAAACGGGACACCTGACTGACTTAAAATCTTCGCCACCCTTTTCATCTCCATACCATTCTAATCCCTCGTCCTACCGTCATGAATGAAGACACATTTGCCAACGACAGCGAATCCAACGGAGTTATTTGATTTATTCCAAGCCGGGACTATTGAAAACTTCCATCAGAAGTCATTATTTAGCCGCTGTAATGAAGCTGTGGCTGGAATCTTGAGCGGTAGACAAGTGCAAGCATCAGTTCTGGATCTTTTTGTTATTTATTGCAAGCTGTATTTGTGTATCGCATATGGGAGATTATGGTAAGATCTCGTTCGGTTCAAACTATTTTCGGTTGCGTAATGTGCGTATATGTTATGGTACCATGTTTTCCTTTATTAGCGTCTGAGATCAAAATCACCTTAAATACTAGCGACCCGCCCTTCTTCGCACGGATGCAATTTATATGTGAAGACGGTATTCTGCTCACGACACGTTTTGCACAATTTTGAGCAGTAACAAAAAGTACACTGGCTTGCATGAATACAGGATAGTATTTCATTAATATTATTAAGTACTTCTTTTTGTATATATTTACATATATAACACATCTGGAATAATGTACCTACCTTTCAAATCGTGAAAATATTTTTCAAACAGGATCTGTGGTTCTGGAGATTACCCTTCACATTTACACAAACTCACAAAGTTCCTACTAAACATTGTATAGTTTTTTTTTGTAGAATCCTTATTGTAAAACCCTGAAATAACATTTTCTTATTCATTAAAGTTGACAAACGGATTAGTGATTACACTAGTAGATACTTAGTAATGCTTAGTTATTTATTTTTATTGTTTAATACAACTTATTCTAAAAGCAGTATTTCGTTTTAAAATCATAAAATAACCTACCTGAATGTCGTCGATTTTCAAAGCGCGGTAAGTTACGTATTCATGTCAAGGTTGCTTGCATTTTACATTTTTCCTTGAAATAAATTGTCAAGCTCAGCTTTAATTCACTTACTCATAAAGCACAAAAACAAAACTATTAATTCGAGTTTTTATTCCCGTGCCTTTAAACGAAACGTTTGAGCACAGTTTCCAAGGAAATTCATTAATTATGTTCTCAGAAAGTTAAGATAGGACTCCACTTGCAAGGTGAAATTAGTTGTTTAATTTTCGACAAAAACCAGTTGTTCTAATGAAAACGGATCCAAATCTTTATTATATAAATTTTTGAAAGAAATTGGAGCACCTAAATTAGAACTTTCTCGCTGGAAATTTCACACTGTTGTTTGAAAATATTGTAAAAGCCAATTATTTTTAAAAGAGTAACCGTGGAGTTTCTTGCCGGCTCTTCTCCATTGGAAACGACCAATTGGAACCGTGCATCTAGCTTCTGACGTTTCATAAGTGCAATGTAAGTTTATGTGAAATTAAATATTTTGATTTTTGAACTGTTTGTGAAAAAATATTGCAATTATTAAAGGCTGAGATGTTCTATCGGAATGCAAAAACTCATCGTATCGCTAAACGATCGATCTTTGACATTTCCATGGTTCGTCGCCGTATCGCGTCGTGACGTCGTGGCGCTTCGAACAATCTTGCAATTTGTGAAATATTTGGAATAGTCCCGGCGGCGGCCACCAACGAACATAGCAGAGGCTCACTGGATGTGCGGCCCTCGAGCATTAGATACTTCGAATTGGTTTTTAACTAATTGTTAGCAGAATTGGTCGACCACCGACTAGATTGATCGCGGACACACAAGGTGGACCCCACAAATAAATAATTAAGGGAATTCAAGCGAAAGGAAAAGTTTCATCTTGTGTAGCCTCAAAATTAGGATCACGTAGTGAGGACTCGACTTTACTATTTTTGGGCACAGTGAGCACAATTCGAACCATGCCAAAACAAATGACAGTCGAGCTATTGTTGTCTTTTGCTCTTCATAAAACACAAAATGCCGTTAGCTGAGGTGTCTGCTGATACAAAATTAGTAACAAAGATAAAATAGGACCAATAATCAATTTAAAAGACCACACATTTCATTTTGTCAAGGAACATCGTCAATATCTAAACGTATAATAATAGTACCGACACAGACCTCTTAACGTATTTCTGCCAATCCTATAGCATTTTTTTTGCAAAATTCTCGCAGCATTTCATCTTAGCCTGACACACAAGTGCTTCCAAGTGCATGGCCGTGTGTCCCACGCGGGTGGTCGCTACGTAGACGATTCAATAATGATGGCCCCCTGACGTAATATGGCGGCTTTAACCACGCAAAAACCGACTTGCCGGAATCATGGGCAGTACAATAAAATGCACAAACAAACCTTATGCCGCGGTATCTTTAAATTTTCCTTGAATTTTATTACGTCATCTTATTCAAACAACCCTGAGGAACATAAACTATTGTTGTACTAGTCTAATAAAATTGCCGGTACCTTCTGTTGCCCTAATAAAATTGGTTCCGTAATATAAACGGTCGGTTGAAAAAGTGACCGGTGATTTTAGCCGACCGTAAAAAATGATGTTTCTGTATTTTCCCATAGGCGTTTCTTACTTTGTAGTAAAACCGACAAAACTTATTTTGATACTTCTTGCTATGTCATTTCCATTTCAGTTACAATAATGCTCCCCAAAATTTTCTTATTTCAGCCAATTAACTTATTGTTAATTGAACTAATTGTTTTACATCGTTGTAGTTCAAAATAAGAAGGTGCTGAAATATTTAGAATTAATCACAAGAACAAATAAAAGTTGTTTCTGCAAAAAGTATTTTATAGCAGAGCGTGGTTTCGATCCACGGACCTCTGGGTTATGGGCCCAGCACGCTTCCACTGCGCCACTCTGCTTACAATATAGCAGGGCGAAATGTTATTTCTGGATACATATTTGATGCAATAGTAGGAAAATATTGAACAAATCTCTAGTACCTATAGTGCAGGTTTTCAAAAGTACTAAAGATGTAAACAACAATGGCTGCTCAAAATTACCTATGGCTTAGTGATGCGGTAGTGTGAATTTTATGTTAGTAGAATAAAAAAACAAACGGAGAGTGTCGAAATTTTCCATCTGTGTTATAAGATTAATAATGCTACAGAAAATAAACAAAAATTAATGTTCACTGAGCCTGGTTTCAATCTACGGACCTCTGGGTTATGAGCCCAGCATGTTTCCACTACGCCACTCGCTTATGAGATATCATGGCGAAATGATCCTGCTGTACACGCATAATGGATGCAATATCAGGAAAATATTTAACAAAATATGTCAAGTACCTACATAGTTTTTACTGCTATTGGAAATATACAAAAAGTTATATTAGCAGAGCATGGTTTCGATCCACGGACCTCTGGGTTATGGGCCCAGCACGCTTCCACTGCGCCACTCTGCTTACAAGATATCTTGGCAAAATGTTGCCGCTGTATAAGCGGCTGATGAAATTGTAACAAAATAATGAAAATGTGCCTATCTTATCATTAGAACTGTGTGTAATATGGAAGTATCCAAAAAGTGGTGTTATGGCCAGCACGTTTCCACTGCACCACTGCTTATAGAATTACATTGACAAATTAGTGTTTTTAATCCTTCTTAAGTAGGATTGCACTAAAACGACATATTCACAGAATATGGCTATGACATATATGCTAAACTCAATAAAACAATCACAAATCACAGTAACATTAAAATCCCTTTCTTTTAACCAATATTACCTTTTGCTTCGAATATCTATATTATTATGTATTATTTTTTGGAAGCGTACAACATACACTATTAGTAGTACGTGATTTCAATACACGTAAGTACCTCTGTGTTACGGGCTCAGCATGTTCCAGCATTTCATTACTAAAAACTTCCAAGTTTTGGAATCTTTGAACAACTTGGTTACTTTAGAACTTTGCCATATTACAAGCCTAGGCCAGAAGATAGCTTATCTTATTTATTGTAGTTCCGAAGATATTTTAATTGGTTCTTTCGCACTGATTTGCAAGTTTTAGAGTTAAATTAATGTAACAGGGAAAATAGTTATACTGTGTGAAAATACTTCTCTATAGCTATACTGTCCCTACAATAGCAATCCTTTTAAAGAAAGATTGCTATTGTAGAGACAGAAACAATATTACTCGAGTCTCGGTGAAAAGATATAAGCAGAGTGGCGCAATGGAAGCGTGCTGGGCCCACAAACCCAGAGGTCTGTGGATCGAAACCATGCTCTGCTAATATTACTTTTTGTAAATTTCCAATAGCAGTTTAAATAATGTAGATACTAGATATTTGATCAATATTTTCCTGCTATTACATCAGCTATTGTATACTGGAGTAACAATCCGCCATGCTGTCTTGTAAGCATAGTGGCGCAATGGAAGCGTGCTGGGCCCATAACCCAGAGGTCCGTGGATCGAAACCATGCTCTGCTATTATGACTTATGTATATTTCCAATAGCATTATAAGTCAAATAAGTACCAGATACTTATCCAATATTTTTTCACTAGTGAATCAGCCACGTATCAGGAGTAACTTTTCACCAAGTTGTCCTGTAAGCAGAGTGGCGCAGTGGAAGCGTGCTGGGCCCATAACCCAGAGGTCCGTGGATCGAAACCACGCTCTGCTAACATTACTTTTTATTTGTTACCTATAGCATTACTAATCTTAGTAGGTAGGTAGGTACAACACAACATAGGACAGTTGATCAAAATTTTCCTACTATTGCATCAGCTATTGTATACAGGAATAACATTTCAGCTTTCTATCTTGTAAGCAGAATGGCGCTGTGGAAGCGTGCTAGGCCCGGTCCGAAGATCGAAACCACGCTCTGCTAAAAATCTAGTTTTTGTGTTTTTTGTTTTGCTACAAAAGCTATTCAATTCTGGGCAGGAGAAAAATCAACTTTTGTCGATTTGTAATCGAGTTCAAACTTAGAAATTGACAGATGAAACAACATTGTAGAGGTGTGGCATAATTCTGTTATTTTCCAATCACCGAATTTCAATGTTCGTATTTTAAACTTTTGTTCGTTGATTTTTGTTATTTCAAAATTGATTTGAGGCCATTGGCAACCCAATTACGTTCAGCCGTACCCGTTGGACTGTAACTTTCTGTTATTATTTTGAACATCTGTCAATTTCACGGGACAACGCTTCGGGTCGAAGAAACAGTACCCACCTTGTCAGATTGTCTTTGTTCAACGCTAGTTAAGCGGAAGAAAATAATTATATAGAGGAATCGAAGACGACAGGCATTGGATTGGATGAAAAATAATTATCGTTTCTACAATTTATTTGAATCTTTTGTTAGGTCCACAAGAGAAATAACTTGCCACTTTTAGTTCATTGCTTTGGTTAAAGATAATTGTGTTGTTAACTGAAAACGAAAATGTTGTAAAGGATCATCCATTGGATCATTGATTGTTGAATAACCTAGTACCTAACAGTTTTCAATATCTAGGTAGATAATTAATGGAATACTTAATTGTGAAATTGATAGAAGGCTCCTTACGAATGTCTCATCGTGACTGGCTATAACAGAGTAATACGACTGCAGCTTTGAAAAATACAAAAAAAAGAAGGAAAATTATGACATAACTTTTAATTATAACCATTACAATTTTTGTTTTTATAAACACAAGTTGTTGTAGGTAGGCAACTAGTGTAACCACTCATTAAATAATTATTACAAAAAAGTAAAAAACGAAATTATCATATAATATAATATATAAAAATCCAGTTTAAAAAAAAAATATATATATATATATATATATTATACAGGCATGGATGGCATTTATGTTTTGTAAGAGCCTAATTACATGTTCGCAATACAGGAAAGCTGTAACTTTTAACATCACAGTAATTTACATTTTGTAGGACATGAAGTCAATAAAATTACTCATTTTACATTACAAACACCTACAATTATACGGTATTATTTTAGTCCTTAAACTGGCCTTTTCATAGCTATGCAAGTAATAACATGTAGTTAGTTCTACTTCCCATACTAAAAATGAAGTATTTATATATTTTAACTATGCGTAATTATTGCAACTGGGGGTTGAAAATAATTTCAATTACTCATAATTTCAATTTTCATTAGTCAGTCCTCGACATATTTTATTGTTTAATAATTTTAAAAGATTAACAGTTACTGATAAAAGCGTCTTTTTACTGGTCTATTTATCACAAGGATGTAATAAATCCAGTCTTTAATTTAATAACTCATAAGTAGGGATAGGCGTTTTTCATAAGGACTGGCCACAAACAGCAGAAGATAGGGGATAAATGGAAGAAGGGAAGAGAAGGCCTTGCAGTGGGACACGAACGGCTGATAATAAATAATATAAATAAATAGGTAGGTATAAGATGACTAGCAATTTTTTTTGTAAACGATATTTTAAACTCGTTATTGTAGTTAATCGTCGTAACAAACAATTTTCCCGAAAAAACGATGCTATTTTTATTTCTTTACAAAAAAAATAAAAAAAAGTATTTTTTTAAATTCGGGAAGAACTGAATGTCTTTTTTTCTATGAGATTTTAATATGAATTATTGAAAGGACAGGACAACGTCGGTCGGGTCAGCTAGTTTACAGTATAAAATTATAAAAAAATATTTACAATTCTATATTCATACATGACTTAAAGTAGAAAAACAAGTTGAAACCTCTTGAATTTATATCGTTTTTACAAAATAAAACAAGCAAGCAAAATGCACTGTTGGTCCTTGCAATGTTCAACTTTTTCGCTTGTAATTTAGGATCATAAACGGCGTTTTTGTAAAGTATAACGAAATTGCTCTACATAAAATAATTACAACATTCTGTTTGCTCAGTACGTCTGTAACGAGGTAGGTTTTACGCATGTAATTTTCTTGTTAACCTCTGGACATTGGGTCTTATTAAGTCATCAGAATTATACCACACCGGTACTCCAGTGCGTGTTTTGTTTTTGAGCAAAAAGCTGACTCGGAGGCGTATTTAAAAAAATTAAATTGTTTGTAGAGAATTTATGAGCGTCGTATGTTTATTGAAACATTGGACCGAGCTTAAATAATGTTGTTTAAGTTTTCTGAAAGTAAGACATCATTTCCTGAAATGGCAGATGTTATACCTACTGGGTACGTCCTACGAGTAGACAGTAGAACGTTAAATCAACAAACCAAATAAATAAGTATAGTTATTACGTAGATATTTAATTTCTCTCTCTATCCAAATTCCACCAGCACCAAATTAGAAGCTCAATATAGACAAAGCTACGGTAATCCAGATTGCCTAGGAAACGAATTTTCAAATTGAGCAAGTTGAGTCAGTACCACCTAGGCACTAGATTTTTTTGGTAAAATAAGCTCAGCTTCAGGTTTCACTTTCTACGGCTTTCCAAGAATTAATAATACCTTACAAAACCAGAACAAAAATTGCCCACAAAAATCACTATATTTCAATAGAACCACTCGCTTCTAATCCAGCGTAGGCTTCAGCAAACATTTCAATTCTACCCGCATTCATATAAAAAGCGTAATTTTCGTATTCACTATTGATCGGCCGTTCGTCTATTGCCTTTGTTTTTTATACACCCCCATGCACTTTTATTACGGCCTTGCAATTGGCAATGCAGCTGCAATAGGTATGCACTGTAAATAAAACGGGACGGGTGTTTTCAAATATAGTGTGAAATACTGTTTCATTTGTTTACGTCACATTCACAAATGAAACTCTATTTTGGTAAGCTGTTAAAGTAACACATTTTTTAATGTTTTTTTCATATACTTCGATCAGCATTGCCCAAGTCTGGCAGCAAAATAACATTGCTAAATGTTAATAAAATATATTATTTTGATATATATCAGTCATGGTAACCAGAGAAGTTGACAAGCGATAGGTACCAGCATTCCAAATAAAGAATAATACATTAAATAGGGACATCTTGATGTCACTACTGAAGTTCTTTTCGCAAGAACATAAAAATAATCTGCCTATCTAATTACTTAAACAAACATTACGAAGTTCAAATAAAAAACCGGCCAAGTGCGTGACGGCCCACGCACAATTAAGGGTTCCGTAGTTGGAATAAATTTATCCCAAGAACAAACTTAATATTATTGTTAAAAGACGTATGGGAATGTATGAGAGAACATGACATATGTTCTCTCATTCAATCGCACATTCCAACTGCAAATGTAATGTGTATTGTACGCACAATATTGAGACATTTATCATGTTATTTTAAGACCATGGACTTTTTATAGGTTTTCCTTTTCATATATTTTCTTAAATAACTTTAAAAGTATTTATTTTATAATTATTACCCTCACAATAAACCCTACCATTTGCTATATCTCTCGGTACAGTCTGCAATACCTAAAAACAAAAAAACTTATTCGCCTCCCAAAAGTGACTCTCATATTCAAAATTGATTTAATTACGTTACACGTCCGTGTTTGGATCACAGCAATTTATATGTGTACCAAATTTCAACTTAATCGGTCCATTAGATTCGATGCAAATTGGCTGTGACAAACGTCCGTCACAGCCAATTTGTCTGTGTGTTTTTTGTCTGTCCAGACAGAGAGACACATGAGTGATCCTATATGGGTTTCGACTTTTCATTCAGAGATACGGAACCCTAAATGTATAAAAACACAAATCCGCCTATCAGCCCTACTGCGGTAATTTTAAATTATGATGATTAAAAACGGTCCAAAGCATTTCACATGGCCACATGGCCACGTTGTACCACAAAATCCCGCCATTTACAAACAGTCAGCTCTAATAGAAATAAGCCTAAGCCTCTAAATCACAGACCGGACAAACATAATGCATGCTAATCATAATAACTATAAACGCAAACAGTTTCATCTTTAACGGGAACGCGACTTGTATGTTCTCCGTAGAAAATGGTGTTATACAATTCTCATCTTTTCTCGTCTCTTTTTTTGTAGTTTTATTATACGGTAGGTAGCAGCAACGGTAAAAAAAAATGTAAATAGAAGAATAAGTTTGGAATACAGTTTAGTACCCTACCAATGTTTCACATGTTCGAAAAAAAAAACTGCTCAACAACGTAAATAACGTCATTGCGTTATTTACGTTGTTGAGCAGTTTTTTTTTGATGAACTGTCAAAATGAAACAAATTTGTCGTAATTGTTTACGAAAATGTGTTGCATAATTAAATACCAGATCTTCTGAATTTCAGGCTCGCCCCTTTAGTCTGATCGGTTTATTTCGACAATTATTATCGAATTATTACTTTCATTAATCAATATTTCCTACCTCTAAAACATTTTATAGTAATATTCAAGAAATTAAAAAGACAAACAGCTTACGAGTATTACTTTGTGTGAAGATGAAGCGAAACTATTAAAAGCCTTAAGTTTATTGTACTTATTAGTGCTGTCTCAGTAAGAACACCGGGTACCGGAATTATCAGACATAAAACTTTTTTTTTATGTAGTAAAAAGCAGGAGTGTAACTAATCTTTATTGCCACTTTAAGTCGCAAAAACTGATCACAATTAAACAAAAAATAAACAAGGTGTGTCTGTATCTCTATTTCGGAGTTATTTATAGTTTTATCGAAGTAATGGATTTGTTAGTTAACAACTAATGGGAACAGTTTGATTGGCTTAATTGTGACATTCGTTAAGATATCCAAATAAGGGGGTGTAATAGGAGCATGCCCATATAAGGCGCACTTGATGGGCAGACATTTTAAGTAACGAATAAATAATATATTATAATATATGATGTTACCTCGACTTGGCAAAGGTGGATAGGTTTATGATATCGAAGAACATAGAGGAAAAAACTGGATGACTTATCAAAACAGAGAAATATGAAGCGTGTGTACTGTAACCAGCATTAAGCACCGAAGGTAAAGCAAAATAGGTGAAGAAGGATAGATGTATGCTGGCTTTGTAATAAATAAAGCCTTACGATATCTTATGACAAACAATTCGTCTGCCAATGATTTACAACCCTTTATTGAAATCTACTCGTTCCAAATCATAAACCAGAGTAAGTACCAATGTTAGTGTTAGTGACAATAACTGAAAGCTGACAGTAAGAAATCAGTAGTTTAATTCAAATTCTCTGAAATCTCCGTACCTATAAACAGAAGGGGCGCTATTCTAAGTTTAACAGACGCTTTTTTTTTTTTTTGGATAGGAAATTATCAAATAACTTCTCCCGCTTGCCTTCTCCCTTGCCAGGGGCCACGGTATCCCTTTCGGACTTTCCCGCAACCCCGGCAGGCATCGGTCCTTTCAGACCCCTTCACTTGCTGACATCTCTTTGAGGCGCGCGTGGAACACAACGCGCCGTCGACCCGGGCCTGGTCCTTATCGGACGACCACGGCGAGCTACCCATTGCTCATGCACCATCCGCAAGCCCGCGTCTACGGTGGCCGGGAATCGGCCTGTGATTCCCGACGCCCAGGACGTCTCCTGCGGCGGCTAGGGGCGTGAGGGCGCGAAATTTGCCTCTCCCTCACGCGTTCTGCCTCCTCCTTCGCGAGCATTACTGCTTCGCAGAAGGAGGTGACGGCCTCCCATGCCCTCTCGCCCCGTACCATGGCCTGGACCAGGGCCGGACGCGAGAGATCCCCGCCACCGATCGCCTCCACGAGGACACGGCGATGCTCTGCCCAAGCCGGACAGACCTCCACCGTATGCTCCACCGTGTCCTCCGGGCGATCCACGCAGTGATGACACCCGGGCGTTTCCTCCCGCCTGATATGAAACAGGAACCTCCCGAAACAACCATGTCCGGTGAGGACCAACGTCAGGTGGAAGGTGAGACGCTGCCTTTACACACGCTCTGGCTGCCGGGTACCCGCGTGGTGATGTGCCCATGAAAGCCGGGTAAATGGTGCCAGAACGGTAGGCCGCACGACAGTGGTAACAAACCCACTACAAGTTGGTTCTTATTCTGTTTAACCTCTGTACTACGTTAGGCCAGCTAAAGGTCAAAGTGTTACCACTGACGTGCAACCGTGTGAAAGCTCACATAACTACCATAGTCTCCACATCCGGGTTACCCGGCACCGACTAACCGACGCCGGATCGTGTGCAAAGGCTTTAACACTGCTACTGAAATAGTTTAAAACAAACTAGAAAAATCACAAAGCAAGAATTTTGCTAAATAAAATCCGAGTTGGTTTTTCAAAGTAAACGGATTAAAGTGTGGTAGCTGGACCCATAAATCTGTAGATTAAACCAACCTATCTGGAGATTGCGATCTTGCGGCCGGCAGTGCCCCGCCATCGATAATTGTACGGATAACCGATATTCTTGAAAAACGACTGAAAAAGGTCTAGGAGTTTAGATAGACTCTCTATTGTTGAAGTTATACAACTTAAAGTTGGTAATGTTTATTGAAAAAAGTTGTTTGAAGTCTGATGTGACAACTTTTTGAACTTCGCTCTTGCAAAGGTGTACAAGTTTCGTTCTTAACGTGGGGTGAGTAAATAAGTTGTAAAGATCTATTAAATTTTATATGATTTTTCCCCAGGTTTTCTATAAGGTGTAATTTTTTTAGTGAGATATCAGACATTTTAATAGAGCACGGTCATAATAAAACTACCTGTACATTTTAATTATATTTTTATCGGATCAAACTTCAACGGTTTTTTACAACATTGCTTAATTAGTAACTTATATGCGCATTGACATAATAACCCATGTAGAATATTAAATTACTGTTATTGCCCATGTAAGATGAACTCGATACGGCTAATAGAGTGTCAAACTGACAGGTTTTTGACATACCGAGGCCAATAACCATACCAACCAAATAGCTTTTGACAGCTTCAGTAGGTAAGTAAGCGACACTGGACGTTCATGCTTATGTATGCATAAAATATTCTAATTATAAAAGACGGAAATAAAAATAAAAAAGTATGTCGACTATTGAAATGGTCTCCTTAAACAATCCGAGTGCGTTCGTAAATTCGATTGCCATATTGAAATAAATTGCTTGTAATCTTATACCCAAACAGCCAGAAAACAACTGAATGAGCAATATCAGGTTACCCAAGAGGAAAGAATGGTCTCACTTTTTGTCGTTTTATATATTTTGTCATACGATTTACTTAAGGAAATCGAACAAAGTGAATCGATAACATTACTAACGCAAGCCAAATATGTTGATTTTTTATTCCCATAAATAATATTATGTTTCTCTAAAATAATCAAAACAAATTAATTTTATGAAAGCATTTAAAGGCTTTACGATGGAAAAAGTTTACGATTGTAATTTTCTTATGGAAGTCGATTACCACCATTAGTTTCACTAATTACACGATTTTACAACCACAATTTAGTTTTATGACTATTGGAACATTTTCTATCGGAGGGCTGTAGTACACAGTACCGATGAACTATAAAGAAATTATCACGGTATCCTATAATTTTACGTTATAAAACGCTGTTAGCAAAATTTTGGTAAGTTTTAAAGGACAAGTTAGAGGAATAAAACAAAATAAAATACCTACGAATTCATTCGCGTTTATAACGATCCTGTGGAAGAATATTTAGCCAGTTTACACGAAGTTAAATAGAAATAAAATATTTGGAAACCTCAAAGCTGCGGGTTTAGTCCAGAAACATAAAATTTACGCAAAATACGGCAAATAAAACACTTATTACCGACTGACTCCCGGTGAATATTAAAAAAATAAACCCACAAACTTTGAATAAGGTAAACCGTGGGCGTTCCGACAATGAGCACGTCACTGACTGGCCTTTGAGCTGTCAGCCTCTTGAAGAAACCGGGGCAATTACATTGAAAACTCCCGGAATGCTATCTTTAAGAAAAATAATACTAGCTTTGAGTCAACTGACGTAAGGGGCTTATTAGCACGCCCGCTGTGACGGCCAGTAGGCTCCGCTTTGTTTTAGACTCCGCTACTTTATATAAATGACTTGTTTCCATGCTAAAAAATAATAAAATATCCCAGTAATAGCCGACATTTGTAACTGACAAGACTAATGTTATTTGCTGTGAAAACAAAACAATTTCTGCCCACTAATCTCTTAGATCAAAGCAGGCACCTAATGAAGGGGAAATTCTATATTAAATTACTGACCGCGTGAGCTTCTGTTTTATAGAGTATGATGAGCGATTATTAGAATCGTCTATCTGTAATAATATCTAACTTTGATTAAACATCAAATAGCGAATGTGAGTAAATTAACACAGAATACCAGCAAGTGTTAATCACATGATGAATCAGTGAAGCCGTCGAAGCTCCAAAGGCTGGCGCTCGTGATTGGTCAGTGTGGAGGAGGAGGTATGACCAAAGCCGCAGTAAACCCATTAAGATCTCAAATTACCTAGTACGCCCAAACCACGGATCGTGTGACTAATCGGTATTAAAGGTGCTGTTATGTCTTAATTAAATTATTCTCATTATTTCGTGGTAATTCTGTTGCGGTCGAAGAATTTTACTACGTCACAAATTTTGTACAATGGAGCACTTTCTGAGGCGAATGGGAGATCGACTGCGTTAATTAAGGGAACTACACACGGTGTTACATTTTAATGGAACATTTGGGATTACGTTTGGTGTTAGCGGTGGAAAAAATGGACGTTGTTAATAAAATAATAGCTGCAGAAAACACGAACGGTTTTAAAACGGTTTAAATATACGCTGAACGTTATGCGAAATGGAATTATGCGGCGGCGGTAGCGGTTAATATTTTAGTGGTAACAGGCTTTTTCTATTACTCATAAAGGAGATAGTTTTGCTAGCTCAACCACGTGAATAGCCGGGGGAAATAAGGATTCCTTCGACCGTTAAATTTACGACTTGTCCCAAGGAAAGCCTTGTCTCCTTCCCGAGATCTCTTTTTATAATTTATTTGGTTTGTTACGACCGCACTTCCCCAGTTACTCTCATGAAAATGTATGTCCCGGTGGATGCACATTGAAATTTGTCATTCATGAAAAATCTTTTTAAATTATTTCTTTCAGAATTCTCGTTTCGCGGGATCTGAATAGCTTTTTGATTGCGTTTTTAAAGTAAGTTATGTAGTTACTTCAAAAACTGCAGAGCGCAGTAATAACGGTCTCCATAATACCTATCATGTGGTCATGTCCAATCTTTTCGGATGGGGACTCTGCTCACAGGGTATAAAATTTATGGAAATTGCATTTCCGCATTAAGTCCAATACCTATGATGGTGAAATGTAAGTTCACGGTAGGATTTTCTTTAGGGAAAAACTATGATACTGAACAGCTTTTTTATAACTTTACGTATGCTATCTTAAATGGAAACTTGTCTGAAAGCTTAATAAAAATAAAAAAAGCTTCGAAAAACCAAGATCACTCAAGTATTTAATGAAATTCCTCTCATGTTACAAGTTAAGTGATTATCCCGAGACGTGCTTTACACATAAAAGCAAAATAACCGATTCTCATTAAGAACGTAAATAAAAAATTAACCCTTACTCTGCTGGTGCAATCTCTTTAAAGTTATAACAGGATCATAAACACAAAGATCCTTGGGGTTAAGACTCTGTCGTAATAAAAGGCAAACTTCATTAAACTTGGCCAAAGATACTGGCCAAGTAATTCTGGACTCGCTACAAGCTACCGACGGACAACGCAGACTTATTAGGTATGTTAAAATTTTCTGAGAGCAAACTACTTATACATATATGAGCAAGTTTACGATAACTAATCTACACGTTATGATTTAATATTTTTATTTTTATGTATTTGTACTAAGATTAAATTACGTAACATAGAACAAAGAGATCTTGCTCGTCGAAAATTCCTCTTTAATATTAATATGATTCATGATATGAATAGAAAATTTTATTCAAAACATGAACTGTGTTCGAAAATCCAGACAATATTTTAAAGGAATGTTTCTCAGAACAGCTTTCTAGGGAATTTAAGCACCAAAACGGTCAAAACAGAAATAAACATGATGTGGATTTCGTAAATTAATGTAATACTAAGACTTTATTTATAAGCTAACTAAAAAAAAGTGTATGTGTCAGCTCCGACGCACGACTGGAGTTTACTCCAATACGATTGTCTTTGAATATACAATAGGGAAAGAGGGTAAATAAAGGCATAAAAAAAAAAAAACTAATGAAAAAAATTTATTAGATCGAAGTGTGAAATACGTAATATACGTAGTATATTATTCAACATTTTTATACGTGTTAATTGCGAATAATACAAGTTAACGCTTGTCTAAATTACACTCCTCATAAAATTTCCATACATTTAGCCTTTTATGGCAATCGATTCTTAAGGAGTAAACTCCAAAAATTTAGACAGTAGGTACCTAAACTGTTTGTCATAAGTCGTTGTGTTCACAAAGACTTATGACAAATGTAAAAGATTAGAAGTTCTTAGCAAAATAGTTAACATTTAATGAACTTTGATTAAATTAAATATCGACGGCGAAGTGCCAATAACACCTAACTGACAAAGTAAAACATTTTCATTTAGATTTCACTAGAACATGCGAATAACGCCTTTAAATTCAAAACGATAATAAAATGAATTTCACGAAAAAATTCAGTTATGAGTTATTGGCACTTCGCCGTCGATATGCGGAATGACTGGCCTACCTCGTTGGTGTAGATGATACAAGCGCAACTGCTTAGCGTGAAGTCCTGTGTTCAATTCCCAGGACGGGCAAAGTGTTATTGGGTTTTTCAGTCAGGAATTTCTAAGTGGCAGCCCGGAGTCTTGGTTTGTGCAATAGGCTCGCCCCCTGCTACGTGGGACTCAAACATAACTGGCGAAATGTGAGTGGACTGTATGTACTTACACTTTTACCTAACCTAACCTTACCTAACTCTTCGATGAAAACAGGCATTATGTTATGTATGCTATGATTGTTGAGGGAACGAAGTTGGCAGTAGAGATTATTCAATTGCTTCTAAGGCAATAAACAAAATATCTTAATAATGTAATTCATCATCGATCGGAATAAGTATAATGTTTAGTCACAATATCAACCGTTCTATTCTGAACTATTCTTAGAAACAAGAATATTATTGATATCAGCCGCCATCAACCATCTCATCCCACAAAAGGCAGCCAGCGAAGTTCTAATCAAAGTAACGACGTGAGCTCATCCTCCTTTGAGACCGAAAACTCTTTTATATCTTCAAAGAATAGAACGATGGAGCAACTCGCTAACTTTTGAAACACGAGTTTTTTTCTAGGGTTAATTTTGTACGGACGACGTCCGTCCATTTTTCGGCACTTCGCAGTTAGATAATGTTAAAAGGGAAGTCTTGTTTAAAGTAACATTATTTGTACTTGGTGTAATTCTCGTTGGTATAGGTATTATATTATGCAAACCAAACTGAAAATATCTTTCTTTACAGACAGACAAACAATAACAAATACCATTTCAGACGCGATGACAAGTTATTTAAAACCCTGCCATTGCTGAAGGACAGACATTTAGGTAGAATTTTGTTATTTTTCAAACGTTACGGAGGACGCCAAGAATAAATACACCCAACAAAAGCTACTCCCAAGATTGAATCTTGGAAATTGTAAAGACTTTTGACATCGCCATGAATATGAAAACTACAAAACTCAATTCATTTAAAAAATAATTTCATAAAAATAGTTAAATAAGGAGAGATGGCTCTGTTCTTCCTTTGGAGTAACAGTTCCATCTTCACAACTGTACATTTCTGTACACAGAGCAGGCTACGAAAGCAGAGACTCGCAATTTGTCAAAATTGTTAATCCGTGTAGCGGTCGTGGTGCATAATTTGATTGTTTCATCTTGTAAACTGCCATGAGAGTAGAATAATATTAAAAACACCATTTCTATCTTTTACTTCAGCATAAGTTAATCTCGAATAATTTGTATCAATACCGAGAGAGACAATAAAAAAAATAATAATAAACGTAATGTAACGTACGTCGTTAACGTGTAACAACTCCAAAACCAAGTAGGCATGTATTCCAAAAAGTCGTTATCATTAAATATCCATCAATTAATGAGTGATGTAATCTTTAATTTTTAAAACATCTAATCTTGAATGCACAAGGCACAAGACATTAACTTGCTCTCAAATGCCAAAACTTTTCCCTCATAATGGCACAAGAAATTGCTCCCAATAAGGGAAGGGATCCAAAGCGATAATTGTCACAGTAATCTCTGTTGTTTTAAGAACTGTAGTTGCAGAGCAGACAGAACGAGTGAAATAAAAATGCTGAGACTGAAGAAATAAACGAAAGTATGCATTATTATGATGACGATCCCGAACAGGAATGCATGGAGATTCCTTACATGTACAAAAAATTTAGTTTATAAATACACCGCTCTAATATTCTTGTTATCTCTTAATATAAGTCGAAGAATCTTAATTGGAATTGTATAAATAACTGACATGGTACAGTTAAAGGGACCGCATTCAATATACAGTGGTAGACATTTCTAAATATGGTTAAAAGTAAATTGATCGTAAAAATGTTTTTTTTTTGGTAGCGCCATCATTAATGACACTTTGCATGACTTAGACATAGATATGATAAATGAGGAATGTTAAAATTTTAATATTGTTTTGAGTTACTTCTAATAGTTCGTAATTAATTAATGATTCCAGAACTTATTACTTATGGGGTACTAAAAAAAACTACATATATTTACACTGTTGGTTACTATTTTACGCTAATAGCCAACTTTTAATTCAAAATGTCGACTCGGCTCCACTCGTAGTACCTGTAAAATCAATGAAGGATTAGAGAATTGCGGTCCCCAGCCTCCCCGGTTGCAGGTTTTATGCATACTAGATGATACGCCGGAAAAACATACACAACAGTAGTTATTTTTTATATTTGTTACCGTAAGCGTGAAAATTTACGATCGGCTTTAGGGAACTCATATTGGTTTTCCGCAAATATACGAATGAAAATATTGATGATTGCTTTTTATGTTCCTCTGTGTTCCATAACACGAAAAACATGAGGAGTTACTTTTAATTTGGATGAAAGTTCTCAAGGGATTGCTGCAGGCTGAATATTTTGGATAGAAAAACATACAGATCGTAAATAATGGTCATAGGTCATACGAAAGACAATAATATTTGCACAGAATTAGGTACAGTGGTTTGTGCAATAAGTTGAACGTGGTAAAAAAATATATTATAATTATATATTGAAGCAAACACACAGAATGTATCAGATGAACCTGCATCGTGTGAATTCAAGCGATAACCACAAACACCACATGACGTCTGTGGTCACAAGTTGGAATATAAAGTAAAAGTTCACTGGTGTAAAATTGCAAACAATAACGAGTCAACTATTCTAGAACACAAACGTATTCAATTCTCCTCTATAAAGAAGGTAGACGATAACATTTTATTTAATCCTCAAATAGGATTTTCGTTCTCAGAAATGTACCCAAATTCTAATAGAACTACGGTATTCTAATTCGCAACAAAGTAACCCAAGACGTCTAAACCGTAGAATTTACAAGGGGTGTTATAATCAACCCGGCTTTTTCGGGCACAAATCGTGGGTACAATGTGAAGGCGCGGTAGCTGCAATACCTATGTACCCACGTATCACATAGATTGTTATGTACAGTGCCGTACTGTCGCGCTAATGCCACAAGTTGTTCCTAAGCCCCTCACTGTTAGTTACTCCGACCATCTTACAAGTTCTAATTAGCCTCCTTGTTTCTCGAAACAGCCTACCTACAACGGTGTTTGGTTATTTCTATTACATTTGCTTGGCTTTGCTGTACTGTGATGAAGTAATATTTGTTACTGCTTACTTAGCTTAGACTTTATACCAAATATTACAGAAATATTTATTTTATACATTTGACATAGTTCTTTTAGGGTTTAAAATGAGTTTATACCGCCATCGTGTGGCAACTTTCCGAACTGTCCGTCTCTTGGGTGTGGGCTAAAAATAGAATAATATCTAACCCAACTACCCAAGGAATAATAGTTTTGTATTGTTCACTGGGACAAGTTTATCGTTTTTCATTATCCATAATTATGATTAAAATACTTAAATGCTTTGTTTCATATGCTGTAAAACGATACCTAGTTGTTACGACAGAAACAACTTTTTTATGGACTGCGTCTGAAATGAAAGATTTTTTATTTTATTTAACGAATTGCTATTGTTCGTCGGCTTTGCCTGAAGCAATTAGTCGTGTACTCATTAGCACAACCAGCTCGTTCATTCAGGAATGAACGAAAAACTCGCCATTCTTTGCGACTTCCATCTTAGCTTTAGGAAAACAGGTTTTCGAGGCGCCGTTTTATTTAGAGCTAAAGCTATACAAAGTGTTACTAAAATTACTGAGAACTTGAAACTACACATACATACACCGTGCCTGTATTCCTCGACAGGTTAGGCAGAGGTATACTTACAGTTACCCACATTTCGCTAGTTATGGATGTACCTAATAGGCGGAAACTAGTTTATTCACAACCGAGAGTACAATCGATTACACAATAAAGTAAATAATTTTTTACAACAAAAAAGAGTAGGCATGCCTCTTTTTTGTTGTAAAAAATGATTTACTTTATTGTTTAATCAATTTCCATATAAATGTGTTTTCAGATTAGAACAAGTAAGACACTAAAAATGACTTATCTTTTATAATAAATTATGAAAATAAATAATGAATAGGCGTATCAATTTCTCACAATAAAAATTTATTGGAGCGTCTGAGATTTTCAGTTATTTCATATTAATAACACTTTGGGTAATGCAGGCTTTTATTTATAGTTGAAGTAATATGTGAGCGTTCTACTACAGTTATACAATAATATCATTGTCATGAATAAAGTTTTACTAAGACACAATTTCTATTAGGAGCTTTCTTCGACACCCACGTGTCGCGAAGTCTTTCTATTTATAGCTAAAACAATATGGCAAAGAAGTAAACACGCGTTATATTTTACGATACGCTTTGTCACGTTCTGACTTTTCCACGAACTCGTGTTACTCTCTCAAAAGTTTGAACACGAGTTTAAAAAGATAAGATCGATTGATCATCTCGAAGATTTACTAATAATTATGATCAGCGCAATAGCTAGATTGTGGTCTCTATTATTGGCACCCAAATTCACACGATAAATCCTAATTCGACGACCAATTACCGCATAAGCGCATGTCGTAGATTATGATAATCTAACTAAATCATACATTATTGCCTTTACAATACCAAACTCGCACAATATAGTTTCAGGCCTTCGATATCGCTAGCAGATCTGTTTACGTTGTAATTTATAGTCTCCTTTTACTGACGCTTTCCTCTTGAAACGAGGATAATATGGGTATACATGGGTAGCGATAGCAACACTCATCCGTACTGTATTTATTAAGAAATATATAATAGATGTGTATTTTGTTCTATAAAAAGTTTTGACACAGGCTCCATACTTACTCGGTTGATATAAGGACCTAACAGATCCAATTTATTACAATTAATAATGAGAACATGTAGAAATGTCTACATCGTCGATCTTCATTATGAATGTTAATTTAGCTGTATTGGCAGATAGTATATTAGTCCCGGAATAACAACGCTGGGTTAGATCTAGATCTGCTGAGTTAGATCAGAATTAACAAGTTTAACCTGGTAAATTGACCCCAATTTGTTCAATAAAATCGATTCTCTTGTGAATTGTCCTTCGCCAAACAATCAAGCAAACTTTGACCTCCCAAAAGGAACACTTGTTTTTACGAGGTCGTAGTAAACCTTTCAACGTGGTCGACAATGCGTCGGCTGTCATGGCGCGCTATAAACTGCCGACGTGGTGGACGGATCGCATTTGTCAACAATATAAAGCTAAGCCTTTGCTGGTGAAAAGGACCCAGCATGGCGGATAAGGGTTCATTCATCTATTCTGGTATTAGTTCGTGAGATTTAGCTGTTTTTTTTTTTGCTAAAATTTTAAGGATAAGAGGAATTCTTACAAATAATTACAACCACTGTGCATAGTATCCATGATTCTTCTTTAGCTTCTTTAGATTCGGTAAAGATGGTGAAGGTCTTACATAATTAGGACATGTTCTTTTACATACTAACCTAAGCGGGTGGTTTTATAAATGAATGGTGCCATACAAGCGTGAAAATAATCGGTAGGTCTCATTCGTTTGATATCGGAAGTAGTTGAGCCTGTAGCCAAATTGCACTAGGCAATTAGATTGTTTCACAATTTACAATATACACGACAACAATGTAAGGAAAACAGTAGCAATCGATTAGCTTATGTGGAGTATGTAGGCGTGCACCAAAAGCAAACTTAATTGGAATTATATGGCATGCAACAAAATAATCGCGAAAACCTACACGCAAATTAGAAAAATAATCGATACTACCTATACCTACTGCTCCAGAAAGCAAATAAAACGTATTAACATTGACTTTAGTAAGTTTCTAGAAGAATCCAAGTAAGTATCTTGTTCAAGTTTTGTCCTAAACATATTTATTAAATATATTTTGAGAAGTCGCAAATTAATTGCACATCTGCAATTAATGATTACGAATATGCAAAAGTTTCAGAAATAAGTTTCGTACACTAAGCCATAACAGCTGCATTCAAATTGACGTGATGGTTTTTTTCAGTAATTGTTTGGAGCTGTAGCACCAAGAATGAATAAGTAAGATAGTTTCAATATGGAGCTGGATAATATTATAAATAAAATAGAATTATAATGAAATAAAATTGCTTTCGTTGACAACGAATTTCTACATTATTGCTCGTATTTTCCGAGTCCCTTGAATTTAAACCATAGTTAGTTTTAAAGAATAGTTCTATATACTATTACAATTTCAGTGCCTAAGATCCTAGCAACATAATTCCGCCTAAGCCTAACCATCTAGTTAAGAGTTAAATAACAGTAAAGCCTGTACAGTAACTGTAGCTCTTCAGTAAGTACGAAACTAATAACTTAGGTCCGACAGAAACATTCGTCCTGCCTCGACCGTATCGAAATTGTGCGCAGTTACCTCAGGACGGCCTCGTCTAGACAAAGTCTGCCAAGAGGCTGGGAGATTAAAGACAGCGAGATGAATAGAACGAGCCTAGATTCTGGAGAAAGAAAACGAAAAATGCCTTTACGTAAAGTCTTGTGCGTTGTCACTGTCACGAACACTGTATTCTTATTAAATCTTTTTGCTCAAGGAGTTCAGTGCACAGCATCTCCCAATATATTGTTTCTTCTGCCATCAGCATTCGACGGTGAAATATTACCAAGTATTCTCAGGATCGTTATTTATGGTCAGCATAAGCTAGCATAAATTATCTAATTTGCCCTTAAGGTTTTATAACTTAATATTTTTTTGATGATAATTGTTTCAGCTGTCCTTCATAAAACCTTATATGGCCAAATAAACTATTATAAAATTAAGAATTCATAAACACTACCATAAAAAAGTTGTATTAATAGTTGATGCGGCAGCCATTAATATTATTAATATGGCTTCACGATGCGAGGACCATAAAGTTGAACAAACGAGAGAGGCGGGATACTTTTTACCGCGTGGGTTACCCATAAAAACGCAAGCCCTGAATTAGCTCGATTCTTTGTCACCCCTTTTGAGCAACCCTAAATTTTTTACTAGCACCGTCTTTGTCTAACAATAACCACTACATTCCCATCCGTTAAACTGCATCAAGGAAAAACAACGTGAAACCGCCCGAGATGAAACGAGATAGAATAATGTATATGCACTAGTACAGAGAACAGAGAGAGCGGCACACGTAGTAGTACGAACGTAGCCATGGATGGGTGCTTTGTGCCGGGAGGGACGGAGGCTAGGGAAAGCTAGCGTGCGAGCGAGACGGACGTAAAAATTAACCAACAGAGGGGAGAGGAACTGAGCTTCTTCAAGCGGGGTGGTTAGTCCGCATTCGACCGCGTCGGCGGCAACGTCGCCTCTCGAGGAATATTTCGCCGGAAACGATTCGAACTGTGAAAAATATTTTCCAAGTGCGATTTCATACTGTTAACGTTTTGTGTTTATTTTAAGTTTTTATTAATATGATTCGGCATCCGCTGAATTTTGGATTTTGGATTTCAACATTGGAGCAACAGACTTTCGTTTTATTATAAAGTACAATGTTTTTGTGACGAAAAACTTGTAAGATTGGAATTGTAAACACTGAAGAAAAATCAAGGAAAAGTTATGAGCGATATTTCGTCGCTTAGATTAATGTGCCGGTTATGATAAGCTCGGAGCTTTGACCATACTTGGATTTGTAAAAAGAGGAATACCAAAGAAAATGTGTGCCAAAATGTTATTTTATTGTTTTTCCTTGTTTACCCTCATAATGTCTTGGATTGGAGTGTCGGCTGAAGAGGAAGTGTCATCTCCGTTGCGGGTAGCACAATGCAGAGCAACATGTTTACAAAAGGTAAGGAAACGATAAATTTCGGATTCATCGTACCTACATCGGATTTGTCTGACGTTTAACCCAGTTTGCTTATGGATGGATAGCTCAAATACAATGCATCTCAGATATGAAGGGAGCAGTCCAACAAAATTGGAGTAGTTGTCAGAAAATTTTGATCTCTTGAATCAACTTTCATGTCGAGGCCCTTCAGGCCATCCTTTGATCCTTTGACCGAGCGCTGTTTTCCGTCGTATGTTACACCATACCAATGCGTTAGAATGTCCAAGTTTGAGTTTATTAATCATAAATGATTACTACCTAAATACAGCATGGTCTGTTGATGTATCATCACGGTGTTAGCAAACATCAAAATGATGAAATTGAACAGATAGAAACACTGAACCATGTTTGAAAGAAAGAGAGATGTTCCTTTAATACAGCTGTCAAAGTTTTTACAAATAGCAGTGAAAGAAAAGCAAGAGACGCAATTACAGAGCTCCCTCATTGTTCAACAACTGTAATAATTGAAGGCATTTGAAAGAAAACAAGAGAACAAGGCCGTGATCCAATTTGATTGTATTGACTTTTCCAAATTACTTATCGTTGAACCAGATCTTGAATGAACTTGTAATCAAAATCGAATCTTGAACGGAATTAGAATACATAACAGAATGGAAATGCCTTTTTGTTCGTTTGTCCTTCGATCAAGTTACTTTATTCTACCTGCGTTTGAGGCCACTTTCATGCATGTTAAAATTTCACGGTTTCTTTACACTAGTAGCACTTTGGAATACGTGGAAATCAACATGGCTATATTGACTGCCCTTCCCAAATTCAAAGCTCCGATGACATTTAGAGTAATTGATTAAATGTCAATCAAATTGCAGTGACAAGCGGAAGATGAGATTATATATTAACTTGAGCTTTTTGTTTATTTCATCTTAAAAAATGTTGATTCTGTAATTCTGAACTGAATTGAATCACGCAGATTTTTTTTTTTAACACTCCAATGTCAAAATTGCCACATTGATTTCCATTGCAAAAATATCACACATGATATATGTATATTATTGATTTCATTCAGATTATTGAATGGAAATTCATTGGTGATACTGATAACAATATTGAGTTATTACTTACAGTATGCGGCTAAACTTCAATATTGATATTAGGGAACACACTAAACAGTTGTTTTCTTATTTATGGTTAACACCAAAACAAAATTAAACCTGTGTTCATGGTTTTTAATTTTGTCGGTACCTACCATCAAAATTCTCATAAATTTACAAAAAGCTGAATACAATATGCAGAATATGAATAAAGTCTAATTTTACATACTTTTGGTGTATTGTTTATTACCCTTTACCACATTCATTTGAATATATACATCTGCAATAAGTTCGATACTTCTTCAACTCTTAATGCTCGGTCTAAGTAGGCCTATATGCGGGATCTGTCACTCACTCCCCAAACGAAAAACTGGGACAAAATCAATAAAAAGCCAAGATCTGTGCACATATGGCACTTTCGGGGAAAAACATCGTGCATAATTATTATAAGCATTGATAACTTGGATGGTAAAAATGGAAGTAGTTTACCATATATATCTATATCAAGAACAGATAAATTTTGACGTTTCCAGTTGCAAAGTTTATATTTTCCTATAAAAATATGTGAAACGAACAGATTAAAAATAATAACAAATCAAATTTCGCATTCTTATCAATTAACAACAAAACCAAATTGTTCTCTTCGATACTTATCAATATTCGAAAACCATACCCATAATAATATATCGATCAGTATTTACAGATAGGATTTATCTAAACTGGTCGCATTATTTATTCGAATCATTCGGAACAGGTTGCCTGCTGGTTATCGGCGCGCGGACCATGCCTCCATAAACGTAATTTGTATCGGCTATCCCCTTTAAATTGGAATAAACTTATTTGTTTCAGCTCTCCACTAAGAGATTACGCCATAAATTATTATGTTGGTTAATCAATTTCTTGGTTCTGTAAACTTTAATTAAGTTATTCTCGTATATGTGCCAGCATATTTTTTATAATAAATATTATTTATTGCTAATGAATATGAAATTATATATATTATTCATGGTTGAACATCAGTAGGTATACTATTCAAAAGCGGAAGAATATCTATTAGTCGACTAATTCTAAAATTAAATTTTCATAAGACTTTTGTATTTAGAGAAGAATAAAACGAAGATAGCCGAGCCCATATCAAGGAATGTTTAGATAGTGAAGCTATAAAGAATGTATCTAAAGAATAACTTAGTAGCTGCCAATAAATAGCCTCGAAGTCCATTAACTTTATCAAACGAGGACCACGTTTCAAATCAGATTTCAATGGAATCATAAATTAGTAGTGTCAGCAACGTTAACTATTTAAGTACCACGAATACGTGAATCAAATTACTTAGATCGAAAATGCCTTCTTAATCGAACCTTTTGTTGGACAAAATTGATCGCATACACTGGTACCATAGATACCATGTATGTAGATATGTTGAGTACTATCTAAACTGAGAATCAAGTATTCTTCATTTATAACACTTTTTCTTTCATCATCTTCATCACCGTTTCATATGCTTCACATGTTTTTGAGCAACGATTTCTTCCATAAAAAGCAATCATAGTAGGTTGGTATATTGTTGGAATGCCTTTCGATAATTTGATTTCCTAAAAGCCAAAAGATAAAAATACAACCGCGCAAGATTTTGGGTCCGGGAGATTCCTTAGTAACCGTTTTGCTAAATATCGATTTTTTGTTTAATGAAGCAGCATAATAATCCTTTATCCCAAATTCGTCATGAGACATGCACACGAAAGTTTAATCTATTCAGTATTGTATTATTTGTAAAATTTTAGCGATATTATATTTATGATTTCAGGTAAGATCGCTACAAAAAATAATTGGACCCTTATCATACACATCATCTACATTTCAGAAATCGACATCTGCTGCTAATCCAGGACGTATTTACTGCGATCACGCTTCCATTTTTTGCGAACCTAATGCTTTGCTTTTAGTAGGCGTTTTTTTTTTATTAAATTCTACCTGCGACAAGGGCACAATGATTTACATTTTTTTCTTTGTGTTTGTAAAGGGATGTGCGTGACGTTGCCGGAGGCGGAAGGATAGGTAGTTTCTTTTTAACATTATTAGGGTACGTGAGGATATACGCAAATTACTTAACTATAGGCTTAGAAATTGGCCGCACCTACCTGCCTTTATACAAAATTGTAGGCAGGAGTGATCTTATAAAATTAGATTTTTTGCTTTATGGGTTGATGTGTAAAACTGTTTGCGTTATTAGCCATCGATACAAAAAAATAATCGATTCCATGTTGGGATAACTGCAACACAAAAGACTGCCTAAGACAAATGGAAGCTGATTTAAAAAATGTTTGTGACCAAACAGTAACTGACCCTGTAAAAAATGCAGACATTGACGGGCCACGCTGTCGCCAGAAACTATTTTCTCCTATTGTGTCTCATTGAAACATGGTCCTTTTAAAATATATTGGCTTGTGTTTTTTTCGTTTCTTCTTTTTTTGGGTAGCCTTTTTGTTAGAAGCGTGCCTCCCTCTATGGCAACTTAGACTTTGGGAACACGTGATGAATTTTAAAAAGTACTTTAAGTGCCGAGATATAGATATGGTTATGACTACATTATGGCATGTAAGTTGACTTGTCATGTAAATTTTACGTCGTTCCTTTATAAAAAATCGTTTTGAATACTTTCATGTTTGGGAAATTGTTATGGGATGTGTATGCTTAGAATCAGAATATGGTATTTTATTATTTATTTTAGTTATGTTTGAATTTATTTGCCTCAAAATATTTTTATTTGGCGGCCTGCTATTTTTCGACGCATTAAATACAAATAGTTGTATCAACCTATAATTTTCTGACTAAAAAAGTATTTTTGGGGACTGTGTTTTCATATGTGAATAAATATACCCTATTTATACACAATTTGAAATCAGGTCATACCATTTTCGGTAACAATTTTGTCGAAACCATTAGCTGATTGTTGGCACAGTTTCAACGTTTTTGAATCAACAACTTTTATGACTCCATTTTGTAAATTTTATTGCACAAAATTTAAGTTACCCCAATATTTTAACCGTCGTACTGTACTTAAAAAAAAGAATAATGCCGGCTTCACCTTGAGACCTAAAACATTGCAAAAAGAGACCATAAAGAATGGGGCCGGGTGATCGTGAAATAAAATCTCGATTAGAAATTTAGGAACGTTCCGGCCTTCCCTTACGGTCCCTTTTTGAAGTAGTCACTCCGACTTGGAGCATTATTATTTTATCGTTGTTCAGCCATGCACAAGAGGTAGAATAAAAATTTTGTTCGAAGTTAAAATAGAAAAAAAACTTCTCAAGGCTTCGGATGCACGTCCTCGGGCCACGCAGCGTTTAGAAAAAATAAACGAGAAAGTCCACGCCGAAATGACCTGCGTTTTTGTCCACGATTTGTTTTCGTTTTTGTTACGTTTGAGTTCATTTGGAAGTAGCCATGTCTGCTGCTTACTGAATTAACTTAAATTGCCTTCGCTTTTTTGTATAGGACTAAATTGCTCTAAGTTCCTTTTGTGGTAACAATTTTGGTAGTGGTTGACACAATTGAACAGGTTGTGGTTCCATTTCTGGGCTGTTATGAAGTTTTAAGCACATTACAAATACAATTATGAAAATGTGGTGAAAGGTTATTGAATATTCCAAATTGGAAAATAAATTGCATCAAATTGTTAAGTTGGCTTAAGTAACAACAGAGACAGATACACCAGAGAGAAAGGTCTTTGGCGTCTTCAAGACGGAAATTTCGCAGCGCTCATAACAATGTGGAAAAGGCAAGCGTCGCTCGCGGCGCGGCTCGCGCTCATACGGCCTCACCTCGTGAAGGGTGGCTTATCCGGCAAGCAGTCGTAATAGAGCCGTATACCAGAGCAGACGATTAATGATTCATGACCCCTCGTAGCGCAGTGTCATCAATATTATTCTGTTTGTATCCAGCGCGTTTGGCCCACCCTCGCCCGCGCCCCGTTCATACATAAATAAGCGCGACACGTCGTCTTCTCTGATTACATCGCACCGATGTAGTGAGAAATAGTGTAGTCGGATGCTGAGCCCGTCTTTTGTTCAATATATTCCCTAGAGACACCGAATGAATAGTTAACACTGTATGCTCAACGTGCATGTTTACGGTTTCGGGTTTCTCTTAAAGATTCAAGATAAGGAAGGTGAAGGAATTTATTCGTTTGGTGGCAATAAGCTGATGTTACAATCGGCCTTAGTGTGAAGTTATAGGTTTCATGTGACTTTGATTCGTATCGTGTGGACCGTCGTCGTCCTCTCGAGCGCCGCCGAACACAAGAGATTTCACGGAAAGGAATATAAAATATTCAATACAAACATATAAAAAAAACCTTAAAATAATAAATCTATTTTCTCTAACATAAACTCTGATATGGCGTTTGCGGAACCATAAAATATTTTACGTGTTCTTTTCGTTTCCCATGATCTCTCTGTAGAGACAAAGGCATGAGATTATGGCTATAACTTTGACACTATGATTGCTTATTGGCCGCACATAATTAAATATTTTAATATTCTGGTGCCATGTGACAATAAAAGAAACACGTCGTTACTAGAAATTACATGACGTTCCGTTAGTCCTAAAGTTGACGAAGAGTCTGTTGTCACGCGATACGGCGATAAAGCACGCTTCGGACGAAACTAAGTAAAACGTGGACTCCAACTGAATTCAAACGCAAACACTGATTGATACTGCCTTGTGGACTTTCTTGATACCTTACTCGATATTAATTCTCTTGATAATTAATTAAGAGTCTTATCAAAGCCTGTGTCAACGACGGAATTTTCATAAAACAACAAAATGCTGAAATCAATTTGTTCAACGATTATTGGATCGAAGATAATGAATCTGCAATAAATCGTACTGAAGCAACGATCGTAAAATTACCTTTGGCGATATTTGCCGACGCATGTGAATATTGTAAATGTTTATCAAATTGGAAATACCAGATAGTCAATGACAAATGGTCTGTGACCTCTTGATTACCAAAAACAAGTCTAATTTATTGGGCATATCGAACATTTTTAATTTGAGCCAGAAATGGTTGGGTAATTTGGTTCTATATTATTTGTTGGGTTGGGTATCCATCGCTGTTAAAGCTTGGCGCGGCCGCCTCGACTTGTTCTGATAAATGATGCGTCCGCTACTGCTACACCGCTTCGCTTTTAATCCTGGCTCCACCATTGTGTCCCCGTCCAATTTTTGACGTTAACCGTTTTCTTTCACAAACGACACACACGTTGTTTAGCTCGGTAAATAAGAAATTAATGATCCTTTCCCATTTATCTCTGTATACAATCAATCAACCTATGCGTGCTATTTAATGATTCCTATTTGCTTATCGTTTAATACGGCGCTTTGGTACAAAAGGACTTAAGCTGTTAAATACTTCGTTTTGTTCGTACACATATTTCATAATTATGGCTTCTTTTTACGTTTTTAAAATCCCCTTCGGTTACAAATTACGATCGCTCATAAAGAAAGAAGTAAGATAAACATTACAACAGCGATGTGAAGATTAAAAATTATGAAACAGTTAATCAGCTTTAATGGTGTAGTGAGGCAGAGCGGCAGTTTTGATTACATATTTAATGTTTCAGTAAACTATTTTACAACGTTCCGTAGTTGATTGGAATTCGATTAAAAGCAGCTGCCCTCACTAAAGGCGTAGACTAAGCCCTACAGGCTGCGATGAAATGGAGATAGTTTTAATGCTCGTAAATTTCATTCTGAGACTCCAACGTCCGATCAACTAATCACTTTCGTACGGGTATTTGCGCAAGTTTCAAAACTAAAATTTGCAGTCAAAATATTTTGCTCTTAGTTGGAAAAAGTGTCTGCCACGTGTCCTATTTCAGCGGAAACTTAAAACCTTCCATATTACACTGATAACCCAATGTAAGTTTTCTTATTTCATCGTCTGTAATATTTAAATGAAAATTATTCTTCATTCTTGTAGTGCCCGAATACAAATTATAAACAATAAATAACAATTATAAATAAAAGCGATATAATACCTAATTTGGATATAAAATTACGTCATTTAGTATGATAAATAAAAACATAAAAGCTTCATGCTCCAAGAAATTCGTTATTAAACAAAGCACAGTAGGATGTCTGCGATGGGCGGAGCCTTTGCGTACGCGCAAGCAAAAACGATTTCCGTAGGGTGGGGAAGGAATTAAAGAGGGGGGAGTCATTATTTCTACCCTAATTAAAACGTTTACGTTTTTAACTTTTAAGACTTAAATCGCTTACACAAAAAAGAATTAAGTAGGGATAATTCCGATCCATTTGTTTCCCTCAAAACTAAAGGTGTCAGAATTTATGGTGTTCCGAAAATTCCAGTCCGTCAGAACCGCCCCAAATATCTTTATCTCCGCATTAATCTTTTAAAACCCATAAAACGAATCTTTGGATCTTACCAAATATTTTGTACGAAATTGATGGGGGACCATCTTTTATCTAGAGCTCAAATCTATAATACGACGATCAAAATTCCTAGAGGTGTCGATACAAGCCAAGAGTATGTCACAGATTTAGGAGATTGTACTTTATTATGGCTTATTTTTTACTTGTAAGGGCCATAGTTTATAATATGTATAGGAAAAGGTAAAAAATCGTTGCGAAGTTCAGTTATTAATTTTAATGTCGTTTTTATTACTCTGAAAGACATTTATTTTCTGAGTCCCTCATTAATTTTACTGTCTAATAAAGGTAGAATACGAAAATATTTGCATAAAGTAGAATATGGTCGTTTGTCGGTTCGGCAAGTCATTAAAAAAGTTTTAAAAATGAAAAAATATGTATAGTTCGCAGAAATAGCAGGGTGGTTAATACATCCCACGTACAAAGATCCTGCGTCATCTAGTAATTTTAAAAATAGTTGGAGCATGTATACCACTACTGTACTGCCACTTAAAGTGTGAAACGATCATTGGGGGCTCGCGTGGGCCGCGTCGCAGTTGGTATTCTTCATACAAAAAACACGAGGCACCCCGTTGTTTTAGAGCTAAAAAAATAATGAAATATGCCTCTTTATAGCCTTTTTTATGTAAAACGTTGAGTTTTAAACGCCTTAGCTTTTAAAAAGTACAACCCGCAGCGAACGTATTTGTGTTTGGTAACGAATTCTGATTGAGATTTTTTATATTAAATGTTTATTTTAGAAAATTAACATTCAATAAATAGGTATAAATTAATTAAATTTTTATTAAATTTAATATTTTGTGTGTATTCATATTTGATAGAGAAATAACGCATTAAAATAAATTCGTTAATGCATAAAACGCGTGAGGTAGTTTTAAATTGAACCAGCATGAATAATTTAATAGATTGAAGTTTGTCATAACAAAATAGGTTGCTTCAATTTGGACAGATGGTTGTGTGTGGAAATTAAATCTATTCATGTGAATGAACAGGAAAGGACCATAGAATTGAGTCCGCTCCAAATATACATATATAGTCAGTTCCTCCATCTATTTGTCTGTGTACAGTTGAACTAAATATAAATTATTCATTGTAGAACAGAAAATCCCGGTCTACAAAAATATACCTATAAAAATGTAGATACTCAAACATCCGCAGCAATTTTATTTTATTATCTATTTCTGCAACTCTTGCAAAATTACAACGGGTGCAAAACATGTCACCAACTCTTCAAAGAAAACCCATACCCAAATTGTTCCCGTGTAGATCCACTAAATCACCTCCTAATTTTAAATTTCCGACTCATCTGAGTAAACACGTTCCATACGACCGAATGGAACGTCGAGTAGACTAAAATACCGGGGGTTACTGTTCAAAGCCATTCGTCTTAGACTTGCCTGTCATGCCCAATAGCACCCATCAATGTTCCGTGTATTTGGCTGAAGCACGTAACACACTTATTTTAGAATCTTAAAATAATATTGTTCTTTTTCTTCCTCTCCAACTATTGTCGTATTAGCATCTGGAAGTTGACGCGTTGCGACACTGACGAATTGTAACTTTGAAATCGTATTTTCTATTTCTTTTTTATGTCAGCATCGTTGTTGGTCTACCATCCAAGATGCATTCTTTTGTTTTCAGCTAATAGCATTCCTCTCCTGTCAAAAAAACGTACAGATGCAGTGAATTGTATTTTTGCTCAGTCTGAAATTAAAGATTTGAAAATTGAGTTGAATAATATTAGGATTCAGATTGATTTTTCTGGTTGATGACAGTGCGTTTTTGAGTTTGATTGAATTTGAATTTTGATTGAATCATTTCTAGTAGAATTATGAATTGATTTGATATTCAGTTTGATTGGAACCTCGGTAGTATAGTATACCTTAAATTAGTCCCTAATCCGTGAATCTGAATGTAAATATACCAAAATAAAGGCAACTTTATTACTCCGTGAATATGAATGAAAATATGTGAAAACTATTATTGGAGAAGAAACGTAACGAGCCAATAAAATCTCTAAAAGTGTCTATAAGCTCATCGATTCAGAATCGAATTAGCTATTTTATCCCAAATAATATCGATTTCAATGGTGTATTTATTAGTGGTACAGTACACGGACAGTTTTATTATCACGGCCAAGATATTTTAACGAACCGAAAGTACGTCTAAAATAAAAGAGGAACATGTCGGGACATTTTTTGTTCATCGGACACGCCATTTAAGTCACAATCGTAAATTTTATTGAAATGTCGCAACAGCGATCGCCGCACGAGATGTCTTGTCTCCGGGGACGAATTTATGCGTAATTCGTAAACAAATTGACGTGTTCGGGACGTACTTTGAAGGGGACCCCGACTTGACGACTTGACGCGTCTTTTTGAATATTTACGAGATGACTGGTATACATTCTGTAAACTTTCACGTTCCATATTTTATTAACCGCTACACTTGCGCTTTATCAATCATGTCTTAATATTATTGTGAATTCGTCCGTCTTTAAAACCGATTTAACGTATCGTTTGCGCTTTAAGAAATGACACCTCAATACTCCTTCAGTCTGCTTCGTATGGCTTCTTAAGTCGTAAAATGGTATCACCTTACACAATAGATGCTATTGTCTTTTTATAAGGAATACAGTATTTTCATTTCAAGATTAATTCGATCTTTGTGTTTTGCTTGGTTAGTTACGATGTTGAGAACTGACTCCGCTGTTTGGGTCTTTTTATCTTTAGTTTTATCTTCCTTGGTTAACCTTAGTTTCCTTTTTAGCTAACACTTGATTAAGCCATAAAGTATGAACTATACGAGTATTTTTGTAAAACGTTTACCTACGGCATGGTATCTGAGAGCCCATAATGTGCTTTGGAAACTCCGAAGGCGACGGTATCGTAAAGTTTATTAACGAACGCAAAAAACCTCGAGCGAAACTTTACAGAATGGGGCAATAAACTTTTTAATTTGTGGCGAATTCAATCAATAAGAACAGGAGAAGTGTCGTAAACACGGCCGTGGTCGGCAGCGCCCGCGGTGCAAGTGCCACAGGTTTTCTCAACATGGCTTCCTGCTGTTCAGTGTTGCTATCTAAACGGCTATTAGTTACGTTTTACGCGAGACACGCCGGGCGTTCCAACGTGTTTATTCTTAATTGACTCCTAAATATCGCTGTTTTTGGCCATGAATCGTGTTAATCGGACATATTTATTTGAAAGCATGGAAGCGCACTCCCTAAGTGAGCCATTCGTACACAGTTTTATAGCTGTGGACGCGACGCTCGATACAGTTCCGTTGCTTGTTAATTAAGGATCTGCGGCCACGCTTTATGGTAGGCAATAGTCACTACAATAATACATCTCGAGCAGTCGCGTTTCCTTTCTCAGTTGCCCGAGGATGCTTCTTGGCTTATCTGATGTCGTAAGGAGTATCGGGGGAGGCTATCGGCCTGCGTCAGACATCCGTTGTCCTGTTCGTATTATCTGCACAGTACACACTAAATAAAAAGCTTTTCTACCGCTCGTCGCAGCCCTCACCGCGGACTCCCAAGTCTCTTCTCGCTGTCCTGGCTCTCGTTTATCGCACGTGACGTGACAATTCTTTTATCCCCGACACTTTGTTTCCACATAAATTATTCGACTGTTCGGTGCTACCGAGGATTGCTTCGGCTAATGTCACAACTCGTGGATTTCTCCCTTTATTCAGTTTCGTTTTGCATTCCGCCAGCTGTGTTTGCTCATTGTCTCTTCGCTTTAAATTAAAAAAAGATTTTGTTTTTATTCGCGCTGTCTTCCTCGCCCACGACTTTATGTGACGTCAAGTTTGGAATGAAGTATTCTTATTGTTGCGCCGTGGAGTCTTTACGCAACGTTGGATTGCATACATTATTTAAAAGGTTTTATTTTAATTAAACGGGTAAAGGGGGTATTTGATCTGCGTATTTCTTGTTTGCGTATATAATTTGCATATTATGGCTTGCAAAGCTGCAACGTTGTAAGGTGGATAATCAGAGTCATTGACTCGATATTAATATGGCGGTGGTTAAATAGCAGGTTTGTATAATTGTCATACAATCCGCTCATATTCATGCCCAAGTGGCGCGCGCTTGGACACGCGCCGTGATAGCCGAACAACTTGCACATACTTTGATGGTGTCTAGGAACGTGAGTCGTAAAGTAATTATTGGTTAACTTGGCGAAAAATTACATTAAATTTTCCAAGATAAATTTTCTTAGAATTCAGACCTCTGTAGTTTCAACCGGTACGTTAGTAATAAAATATAACCCTGGTCACACAGCAGAGTGTTCACTAGCAAAGGTATTCTAATACTGTTCAACCTGAAAGCTCTGATGACCACTAATTCCTATTCAAAGACCCTTTACCCGACACATTATTAAGGGAATCTGTCCAAGGGAGGCCGAAGTAACAAGTGCCTAATCTCCTTAGTGGTTACATCACGGTTCGATGTCTCATGAAAATTAGATCCTTTACTAAGTTGAACTTTGGGTGCCCTTTCGAAGGTATGTTGGTGTTTTCGAATCACTCAAGTCACAATAAGGGAAACTAATACAAGTAAATTATATATTGACAGATAATTGTTCAATTATTGATAATTGTTTAATTATCTGTCCACTTTTTGATTATTACAAAAAGGAATAAAAAAACATTGGCCACCTTTAATAAAGGTACCAAAAAGGCAACAATATTAAAACACATACATAATGTCATGGCAGACAGAATTAACAGTAAGTGTGGTAGTAGGTATGCGCAAGCACAATAATCAGTTGCCCAAATGTTAATCAATAGGCACATAGACTATCAAATGATAGAGTCCAACTAATGATAAATGATCAGTATGACCACATACAAAAGATCAAGCAACTGCTCTGATCACTGGACCATTGTTACACTTCGTGGACAAAAAACAGACGTTACTGTGAGTCTGCAATAGTTTATTTAGTCATTAATCTTCTCATTAGGACTTTTGTGGTTGGGTGGACAATTGACCTTTTATTTTTATAAAAAAAGACGGTATTTTTAGCTTATATAGATAAGCAAACTATTTGTTCAGCCTGCCTATTTATGTCTGTAATTTTTATGGTGTACATCATAAAGAGTATTCTATCTTTTATCTATCTATCTATTTTCACTATTAGAAAATATAAGATTTTTTACTTGTCATAACTGGACGCTATAGAATTCTATGCACCGATGATGATGTCAAAACTAAATGTTTAAGTGCGTAAGGTAGTTTATTTTCTTTTAAAAAGAATCTCAACAGGCAAACATTTATTTATTTAAAAAAAACAAGCAAATGTAACAAAAACAGAGCTACAGCAATAAGTAGCAAGTCCATACATCATTGCTGTCAAATTTTCTTGCAGCTAAATATTTGTTCAGTAGGTGTATCGCAGCCATTAGATATGTATTATTAGAACCATCAATCATTTTAACAAAGCGATGTGCTTTATAGTTTAGATAATTGTAATTAGAGGAGATTTGTTTAACTGTATGTTCTTAAAATATTTCGGTTTCGAAAATATTTGGTTCAGATTTGCTTGATTTTGTCTCGGTTTCTGTGGAGACTTCAATGCATCCTACTGAGTCGGGATGCCTTTATATACTTTTGACATATCTTTGTGTACTTTTTTTATTCGAATAGGTAGTATTACTGTTTTTGGACGAAATAATATCAAAACAAAACCATTAAATAATATTGAAAGCGTGTAAAATGTACAAAAGAACTTTTAAGATGGGATTGCTTTGACAGCCTAAATTGAATCTTTTGGATCTATTTAATCTAGTTAAAAGAAAAGTTGTTGGTAAACAATCTTACAAAATTGTGAACTCATGAAAGTCGAAGTCTCCACAGAACAGACGAACATACAAAGCAAATTGCCATTTACTATTACAAAGGACCTAGAAACTCCTGACAATACTTCATATCTTATTCAATAATTCTAATCCTATAACCAGTGTTAGAATGGAACCTAAGATAACGGTAGAATCAGTACATTGACCTGTACAAGCCCAGTTCACGCTGTAAATGAGTACTAATAGTTGTACTATGTATATGCTGTCTCAGACTAACTTGTATAGGTAGTTGTATCTACTTCCTAAGTAGCGGAGTTGCGTACATACTGATTAAGTGTCCTACATGCAAAGTGGACTTTAATAATACGCTTACGATTATAAAATGGCTGAATATTTTTGTTTTTTCTTCGTTTCTTTTTTGTTTCTTTTCTAACGTTTCTTTGCGATACATCTGGCCGTTTCTTCTTTATGTTTGGGTATGCGTACGGGATGTATGCAAAGGCCTCCTCAATAGCTCTTGTTTTTTGTGGATATAGAATAACCATGCTAATATAATATAAAAAAGGGTCGATATGATTGAAAGGAATCAAATAGCTCTATGATATTGTGCTTTCATTTTTGGACAGCTGATACTAAGTGATATAATTTTTGAGGCAAATAATTTAACTTCTTAAGTAGACGGAAAATATTTATTCAGCTTCAGTCTATAAATCTTCCATGATCAAGAGAAAAAGATATATAAAATCGAACATACTAGAAAAGAATATAGTACCCCAAGTACTACGTGTTAGCTAATGCCCACAACGGATGTGCTCACAACCGCTTACCGCTAGTGCAGTATTTAAACAAGATGTGCTCCTTTACATGTGGCTTCAATAATACCAGTGCAATGTTGTTTGAACTTTATACATAGAACATATATCATACATATTGGTAAACTATAACCACTTCTACAGTAATGTTTTGGGATTAATAAAACAATGCCGGCGTTTTATCATCGTTGATTATTAATCCGTTAGCATTATATTCAATGAATCCAACCCTCTTATCTTTTGCTTCATCACCATAAAAGCATTCATGGCTGGTCATGAGCATGGCCATAAACCGTTTCATGAGCAGCAGTGCATGTATAGGTACTACCATCATACTCTGATGGATAATGGCCATAGTTTTACTAGAGTATTAGAAAGTTGATGCTTACCACCCAAGAGTTGAAAAGCCAACTAAAGCACGTTAAAGAAAAAGGTTTTCCTATTCTATCGTCAGGTAGCCACATAGCTTCAACTCGCTAATATATAATTGAGCTACAAACGAACAAACAATCAGGATAATATATTAGAATAGTATATTTATTACTACGCCTTTTGCCTTAGGCAGGGTAAACTTTAATACGGCAGCTGAACAAGATACAACTTAATTTAATCTAAGGCTAAATCGGGCTCACATAATTGATATAAATCGGCATACATTGAACTCTATTGAGTTTAAGATCTAAGCTCTATTATTATCGTTATAAGACAAGATCTTTGTATTAAGAGATCTTATTTGATTCTTTTTCTTTGAATTCTGATGGACCGGAATGCATCAATCACGAAGAAATCAGTTCCAATATAAATGTATTATCTTTTGGATCAAATCCGTCTGTCAGAGTTCAATCTTCTAAATGGATAGCAATATGTATGACAGCTCCAGTTTTTGTACGACCTACATGAAGGAGTTACGTAATAGGTTTCTTCTTTTTTGTTACTAGCCTAGATTCTAGAGGTATTTTTGAATATGCACTCAACTATACACTTAAATGTTCAGACATATTGAATTTCAACTGATTCTTAAAACTGATGTTATCTTTGAAACTTTATTTTCGAGCAAAGCTTTCCTTACTTTAAGTGTAATTCAGGGAACAAAGGGTTTGAAAAAGTATCTCGACCCTTCGTATCCTTTGATGCTTACCCTTTACCTTAGAATATTCCCACTAGAGTACGGAGGCTGGGTTTAGGAAATTTAAGATACATGCGTAAAAGCCCTCAGATGCCAACTGCAGAATGTAGGCCTTCTGGAAGACCTTGGATGATTTATGTTATTTAGTCACTCATAATCGTCTGCCTAGCCTTTTCCCAGCTATGTTGGGGTCGGCTTCCAGTCTAACCAGAATCATTTGAATACCAGTATTTTCATTTATTCATGAATATCTAGTCATTTAGTCACTCATAAGCAACTTATAAACACAAACAAAGAGAACTGTTATTATAAATTTTAGCACGTGTTTTTCACATCTGTCATAATTTGCTACAAAAATCTAACAAATATTGTATTCTTGTTACAGGTAATTTACAAGCGACTTCCTTAGCTACCATTGATCACAATTTATTGTAAGTAAGTAACCACATTCATGAATGGGCATCAATTATACGTAACTGACACAAGTCAGAAATAAAACTTCTTTGTAGTTGAGGTATTCGACGTATTCCTTGTACATCCGAACCTTTTATAGAGCGGAAATTGTACGAATAGGTCGCAACACAATCGGGCTCACAAAATAAATCGTGGCCATTGAAAGTTGGCAAAAGACACGTTCTAGCGTCATTTCAATAAAAGTTATTGTATTGAAAACTGACAATAGGTAGAGGAAGTGATCTGTCCTGTATGGAGGCAAGTGGACTGTTTATAATTTGTCCATTGTGGGCATGTAATGGAACGCGTTCAGTGGCCGCCAAAGCTATTGTTCGTAAACAAGCGACCGATGCACTTCCTTTCTAATTGGCTTTCACACTACGCACAAATATCCAGATAAATAACGTAATTGATGGAAAAATTGTGAATGAAAAGCGGTTACTGATACGGTTTTTGTATCGTTTTAGGGAACGACCATTGTTGACGGATAAAAGAGGTTCGCGGTATTACGCGCGGTAGACCGAATATCCGGACAGTCGGATACCATCTAAACTTTGGTAGTCACTACATTTTAGAAGACGTTTTGGGTAAATCGACCCATCAATCGCTTACAAAAGAGGATGAGCGACTCTTTACTGGGTCAACTTGGGAAAATATTTCTTAGCTTTTCTATCATAGCTATGTACTTACAGCAGCATCATTTTCTGGTAATAAAAATCGTATTAACCTTGATTTTATGCTGATAAATTATATTTTCTCATGTTCTTAGCGTACCTACACAACATAAACAAATGAACATGCATTACCATAATTCCATATTTTACGAGATACAGGTAGTAACGTGACAAGTTATCCATTAAAATCAGTTAAAGCCCTGTTTATTAAAACGGTTTGCATAAATATAATCCATGATGCGCAAAATAATGTCAAAACATTTCCCCTTATAGAATTTTCTCATAATCTCTTCTCAGTAGTCAGATTACAATGGCTACCGCGAGAATGCACGATAGCTAATCGCATTACGCCTGTTAATAATTAATTCCCCGATATTTCATACGGCATGATAGACGTTATCTCCAGTCCCATCTGCATCTGATACATCGAGCGCCTTACTGCAACCATTTTACCAAGATCTTCCATAGTCAAACGATATTGTATTTCAGACAATGTAGTTCCGAAAGGTCATCGTACACTGGTCAGTTTTTACTATCGGCGTGGAGGACTCCGGACCTCCTAGTGGGTCAATCGTTAACTGTTTATGTGATTTTTATTGCCGTTTGTGAACTATATTAAAATGTTCTATTAAAATTCTAAGCACGATACATGGTGTAAGTTTACGATCTGTATGGAACGTTGCTAAATGTTCATAATGGCTTCATTCTGGATTTCATCGCATTTGTGGTGTGTTTGGGCATATTTTAAGATGCTAATCAGTGGTTTCCATGGTTGGATTTGTACATCTCAATGTTTTTGTCTGCAGACCGCATTTTTACATTAATTAATTAGCCTGGCATCCTTTGGTTAGACCATCCTTTTATGGGTAGTCAGTCAAACGAGCCACGTTTGGACTCGGGCTACCGATGTCTATACTAAAAAGATAAAATTCCTTTCGTACCACATAATGCAATTTCTATCTAAATCTCGAATTTTGTAAATCCAATCCAAATTTCGTATCAAAGCGTTCAATATCGCTGTCTCCCGTAGCTCGAGACGTACTCTGACGTCACAGCACCATTTGTCAAGCTGAGCCGGCGTTGCACTGAGCTCGACTTATCTAAGAAAGCTGGCTTTACTTCCATATCACACTGAATATCCTAACTCGATACGGCATCGAGGCGCTATACAGATTTATTAGTCTATAATTTATGAGACCTACTTTATAGCCATTTTGACGTTTATTCGAAGATAATATTGAACGTGTATTAACCAGAAATATAATGCGGAACAAAATTGCAAGGGTTTAAGATTATGTTGGTTTAGTAAAGGATAATAAATTGCGGGCAGTGATGTGTTCACTTTTCTTTATCTTGGCCTTAAGTAGGCAGATAAAATTAAACGATTTTGTATCTCTGCCTTAAATGGATTGTCTTTGCTTTACGTTCTCTTGTTAAATTATATATAATTTGAGTTTCGCTACTATTCGTTTTACTGGTTTGTAATTATGGGGTAGATATTTTTTAATTTACTGTTAGCAGCTAACCGTTTAAATTTCAAATTGAAATAATTGTACAGGTAACTTTCTTCTTGAGTATTCCCAAAAGAATGTAAATCTAAATAGGATGGAAAAAAAATTGAAAGATTATACTAATTACAGTTTAAACAACGACATTGCCAAAATGTAGTTGCGAACCACATTTAAGACAAATACGATGGATGAAAATTTATATAACTGGGTTATGGCGCGTTGCCAAGTTACCACCCATTTACTTGCAACAGCGACCCTTACCCTCGGGCGGCTTTTACAACCTGTTTGGGATGGTAAGCAACTCATGTATTTTATGTCGGTTTTTTGCTCAGAAAATAATGTCGAAGAAAGCTTAAAATACTAGTAGTACCTTCTTGTTTAAAGATTAAGTTTTTGCTTCAATCGATAATAACACAGATACAAGAAAAACTTTTGTCCCGGAAATAAAACGTAGGTGATGAATCTATAGAAAGAAGCATCATAAACATTGTTGACCAAATAAAATTGATAATATAGTAGAACTTGTGTTTGGTTCTAGCAGCTTGTATTTCAACCACTGTCCACTCAATCAATCTGCCTAGCCTTTTCTCAACTATGTTCTCCTCGGCTTCCAGTCTAACCGAATGCGGCTGAATACCAGTATTTTACATGAAGCGACTGCCTATCTGACCTCCACAACCCAGTAACTGGGTAATACCCCTTGGTAAGACTGGTTATCAGACTTTCGGGCTTCTGACGAACAGTAACGACTGTCAAAGATCATAAGACCAATGGCTTAACGTACTTTCCGAGGCACGGAGGAGTCTCGGCATGTAAAGATGGTCACCCATCCACGGATCAACCCCGACAAGAGTAGCTTGTCCTGATGGATCGACCGGTGCGGCTGTTATTACTTATTAACCTGACCACTCAAATGACTTAAATACTTTTTGTAGTTTATTTGAATTCCTTCTTTTTTTAGCCAATTTATTTTACTAAGTACCTATCTCTAAAGCGGCTTCATCTGTTTAATTTTAACACCAGACAGCAATTAGAATACGTCGTTATAGATACAGGAAACGTGTTTCGACAAAAAACATGACATGTAACGGAAACTTACTGCTGTTCATTATTACTTTTAAACTCTTTAAGTACACGATTATGGTAACAATAAAGCCTTTTCATGTTTTGTATTAGAAGCTTCACTTATTTTTATGTCTGACTTTTAACGGTGACTCGTAATGTGACAGTCAAGTAGTCGAAACAGTAACGTTATTGTCCACAGAAAATACTGTTTACAGTTTTTGAAACATACTCGTATGCCCATCGTTTAAAGTTTTATGACCAGTTTCAAGTGGTAGAGTAATTGTGATGGTATAGCTAACATTGGTTATAAATGAACTGACAAAATGTTACTTATCTCTGGTTAGAGCTACACAAATCAGTACTTTTGTAAGATTAACAGCATACACAATTACATAAGAGTCAGATGACCCGATGATCTGATGAAAACAGGGAATGCTAAAGGTACCAGGTGTTATGGCGCAAGTTAGGAAAAGCCTATGTCGAGCAATGGGCTGATTGATTACAACGTTACATTAGCAGTTGTAAGTACTGAAAATACGTCCATTTATTTGCTTAAATGCAGTGGTATTAAGTCAGCTTTAGTTTATTCAAAAGGCAAGTGGGGTATAATGTTGTTTATTAATTTACAATTTACTTTATGTTAATTATTTATCACAGGATGGCACAACCTCAATGTTAATAGACTCGACTTTAGTCTGGAATCATAAAATTTTTGGTAATTTCTGACTTTGAAAGCGAAGTCCAATCAAGGCACATAATCGTGTCTATTCTCCACCTAGACATCGAAACACAGATCAGTCTGTTTATGACATTTGCAACACATTTTCTCAAACAGAACTGGCAGAAAATTCTCTTACACCTAACACCTAAACCCAGTTTGTATTACTAAGATAAAGTTGGTCTAGACATAGATAAGCATAGGATACACAAGTACAAAGTGCTGGCACTAGGCAAAAGCATTTACTTAGTCGGCTTTTGTTTTTGCTGATTTAAGTACCGTTTATACTCTAAGTGGCTAGTCAGACTCTGTAAGTAGCTAATCTTTTTTTCTCCTTTGTTTCCCCTAATGTTCTCAAGGAAATTCTCTCAAAAGCCTTTGTCCGATATTTATGAAAATTCTTCGGAAAGAAATTGTATTGTTTCGCTAATTATATGCGCAGTTTTTATTGCGATTTTGTAAGGGGTGTTCGGACCTCGAGTTGTTGTTTTTATTCGCTTTAGAAACAAAGAATGAGAGTCTTAATTTGTTACAAAAACATTATTTATTACATTTTTGAAGATTATTTGGTAAGCATTGATTTTATGAACATATTTTATGATTATGGAGGTTTTCAAACTCAAATTATAACTAATACGAATTTTAAGAAATCATGAAAAACACAATGTAAGGTTTTGAATTTGTTAGCTAGAGTGTAGCGTGGTGACAGATTTCGTCAAAACAACCAAAATTCTTTTAATTAGCAAAATTTTGTAAAAACGTCTACCCAAGATTACATTAACACTGTGGTCTTCAATTTCTCTAACAACAAAGTAAGCAAAGAAATTGTTACGTAATTTAATTAGCAAAATGGCCTAAAGCTGGGAATTATGTGAGTAATGGTTAAGATCTTCTACTTAATGACTAGCCTTAGCAAGCTTATACCTGTATGAGCACAAGCTTAATGTACCCGAGTCTTATGTAAGCGAGGTTACATGTCCGTGACGCAACTCATTTGACATTTAGCTCTAGTACGCTTACATGCCTCACCTGCATTTCTATTAAGTTCAACCGTCCAGTCTCCGACGCAATCCAATTTATTCTCATCAAACTCATCTTATAGTAGTTTTTTGTCCAGCACGATATCGTCTCTCGAATATTTTAATTTGAAAGTACCAACATAAATAAGAAGCTATTACGTTTACAAACGGCCGGGCCTCAGCTGGCGTGACCACGCGACAAAGAGTCAGGTAGCATCGGACCGCGGCCTCACCTAAGTAAATTGGATACCAATCGAAGCGTGACGATTTTATCTTATAAAAAAATTCTTACCCTTTCTTTAGTATCTTTACGTAATTTTGAGCACACAATGGACAGGTCTCGGCTGTTCTTTCTTCTCGTAAAGAATAATATTATGATATTGTGAATAAATGTTACGATACCGCCGAACGTCTGCTTTTATTCGCTGTGCTGGCATCAGACCGTTACGTAGCTCCAGATTCGCGATAAAAGAAAAAGAAACCGCTCCAATTTCTAAAACAGTTTTTAAGGAAAGTACTCGTACAATAACGAATGTAGTGGACTGAATTCAAAGAACGTTTTAAACTGGAATTAAGTGGATAAGAAACACAAAACACTCGGATATTGTTGAGCCACTCGTCCTATCTTCGGCAATGGTTTGTGGGGCACCGTGTTCTATTACAATAATGATTAGCACTTCCATAAAGTCAAGCTACAAAGCGTGCTGGCCAAAGATTTATTGCGTTGCAAGTAGAGCGAGTATACCATCACCGTAAATATCCGCCTTACGCTTCCACTTCCTCTGAAGTCCTTTCTATTGATTTATAGCGAGGGTTTTAAAAGCTAACTTTTTGTAAAACAACTCCGGCCAGTTGTTTCCAACTGTCTGCAGCATCTGGCTTCTTTAGTTCAGTTTTTACTTGGGATTTTAAGAACTTTGTCATTTTAAACTTTGTACGTAAAATGATTTTAAGGGGTGCTTGAAAAGTTCGGTGCGACGTAAGTACATACCTACCTGACTACCTACAAAATAAATCACAACGTTCAATAGATTGAAGAACAAATGCGCTCCGTGACAGATGAATAGTAAATGAACTATATTTAATCGACTTAGCAATGGAAAGTTTCATTCTGCTTCTGCGGTCATAAATCCTTATTAATCCTCATTTGGAAGCCGATTCAATAAGCAATAATGAAAGACAAGACCTATAGCAGTAATACCAAGGGGCACTTTCTAGCTCAGTGGTTAATATTATAAATCAAATAGTCGTGTTCTTGTCATCAGTGCCGCAATATCAAAGCTCGTTGTAGATAAACCGGACTATTTAAAATGTTGGTTTGTCGACAGCGATTTAGCATTAAACGTGGGCCTACACAAACTTGTTGGTTGTGCTAAGCGACTGGGGGCGAGTATTCTGTATTACGGTTACTTGTGCTATCTTCATGTCAGTTTATTTAGCTTAACACTAACTTAATTGGCTATAAATTAAGCGGCTGCAAGTTAGCCAGTTGCCGAGTATACGGTACGCTTTCTCGTCTTGTTAGATCTGTCTATGGTAACTGGGTAAATGCGGAAAATTTATGTATGTATTGTACGTCCCCACGGTTAGCTCTAATAAATACTTATTGTTTAGTACGCCACCGGTTAGTTCGGATTGTATGAAAATTTAAGTCCGTTTCAAGTTTCGAGACATTTATGTGACTGTTACGAGTACGTAATTTCGTGCAACTTGAGACTACATAAAAATTTATGCCCGCGTTGAGAGAAGCATAAAAGCCATTTTGATACTTGTATTTTACATTTATTTTGTTTTCGGTGCAGGTAGGTAAATATGTCCGTAGTATCGAGTCTCGTCTAGCAAATTCTTTAAATTCACATCAGTAGCCAAAGCGAATCTGATTAGCTACTGAAAATTCTAGTCTGGTTATCCTGTCACCTCACATGATCACAAGTGCTTTGCACCACTGTAATTGGCATTCCAAATTCAAATCGATCAGATACCATTTTGCAAATCACGTCAAAGCTCAATGGAAGTTCACATTCACACGCACAGAAGCCAATGTAGGGATACATAGTATAAATGATTCATAAGGACTTGTACACACTTGCATACTGATGCCTCCCCTAGACACTTGCTAACACAAGATTGTTCCTAGTCGCTGGAGCTTAAAACAGGTGGAGTCACAATTAGCGGCAAAACTAGAGTACCTAAGTGTCTGATGTACGCCCACCTTTGCGACGCACGGGATGGTAGTTTGTTAAGGCGCAGTGACAACAGAATGCATTTTGAATTTTCCTGTTCCATTTTTTTTAATGCCCTTCATTACGCACTTTTTTTTTCTTTTTTGGGGTTCTGTTAAGTTTGATATTTTAATTTTAAGATTACTTAATTCGTTTTTCTTGGATCATTTCAATGAACATGTTTTCTTGTTTATTTTAATGCATTCAATGTGTTGTAACTACTGTTGTAAAGCAAAGTATTTTTATGTAAATCCAGGCGTAACAAACTGTTTACGCTTGCCGAAACACGTAAAGTGTTAAGCTCCACATTATAAATAAACGTTTTTATTTTGACCCATTGACAATTTGTATAAAATTACCATACGCATGCAGATTGCAGCCTAATACCTACCCTAGAGAATTTCTAAGTAAGCCATTTACATTTTGAATGGAGGTACTCGGCCTTAATAGGTCTACATAGCTACACCTAGGAAGGATTACCTCACTTCACGCACTCCTGTTTACCCTACAGGAAAGAGAGGACTTTATGGTGTTTGTGTCTCTCTCGTGTAATTCTTTCAGCCCTGTTTGTCTTGGATTAACCCATGTCTTTGCTTTTAACGCTACTGTTTGTTCGGCCGCCTACATAAATATTTGTAATACTATGCGGCCATTTACTAGCCTGGTTATGAGCGGTTTAATTGCTCTTCTTATTTTATGCTTTTGAAATATGGTCTTTGATAATTTTAAGTTATGCCGCCGATCGTAAACGCACTCGTAAAAAACGTGTGCCCCATTTTAGTTCAAAAAGTGTAGCGCTAATCTCATTAGAGATTATATTCGATTCGATATGGGTTACCGTTCTCATCAGTGGCTTAGATCAAAGGAAGTGCCCTTTAGATTGTGAGATCGGCCTAAGTGTTTCGTGCAACTGTACATTCGGACTAATGATATCTCTATGGTTCACGTTTCTGATCGATAAGTACGCTCGTGAGCAAAATACTAACTACATTATGTAACATAGTCTTACAATATAGTAGTAAGCTCCCGTCTCAAAATAAAGTAGGTACTTCTCTGAATTATTTTTACGATTCGGTGTAAATAATTTTATTTATTCGTGATCGGAATTTACAAACGCGCATTTTGTTATTTCAGGAATGGCGTCGATTTAATTAATCTCTCACGTTACTTTCGTTTCTACGTAATGTAATGCAATAAAGGAATAACAACACGTTTATGAATAAAATGCTTCTGTTCAACATGCTTCTGTTCACTAACTTCTGTTCAACATTGCACCGAGACTAATGTAGCAAATGTAAATAAAATAACGTCGTAAGCGCTAAAATAGTGAAGTTTCCTGGCATTATTTTAGTTATAGTTGACGTGAAATAACCATAAAATAGGAATAAACTGATCGCATCTAACTCAATGTAAGCAGTATAAACGACACGTCACAACTTAAATCAGATACATAGCAAAACATAACCATTTCTGAGACCTCTTTACGCCTCCACTGTACTCTACGGTTGCGGATAATTTTCGCATTGCGGCAATCGGATTCGGTGCCGATATCGCTTCGTAACGGTCCTTGCATCGAGACTGCATTCTACACGATTTCCTTCTAACTTGAATCTTGATTATACTTTGCTTTATCTGAAATGAGTTCTAAGAATGCATTATGTCTGTAAAACAACAAACAAGACTAGATGTTTTGATCTATAACGTTTCCGACCGATTACGGTCGTAACATTATATATCTGTAAGTTATTGCGATTTGATCATGGAGACACGACTTGTAGAATTCAAATAGCTAACTGGTAAATCAATTTGTCAGATTACGAATAAATAATGAAATAAGTCATCAATTATGTTGACAATCGAATGTCAAAGAAGCAGGCAGCGGTCAAACAATCAAAGATATTTTATATTATAGATTATTCCGATTGAATCATGCTTCGTTAGCAGCCGCAGCCATGCGCACATCTGTCGCATGGTCCACAGAACTTCTGAGAGTCACAAAAACCGACAGCCTCTGCCCGAAAAGGATAGCTACATATGATACTGCCTTTGGTTGGAAAGAGACGACATTGAATCATATTATCCCCACGGATACAAGAATGTCCTTCGGATTCGATGAATTTCGAAGAAAAATCTTATTTGGTTTAACAGAAATTGCATTAATCAGAATTCATAAGCTGTCATAAGCTATATTGTCAGCGCATTTTCTTTTGACTTCGTGTTCTATAATGATAAGTTATTTTTATTACACCCACACGTTGTTTATTGTGTGGGCGTATTGTTTTATGAGCTTCCAAATGTTCCAAAATTAGTTAGAAATCCGGACATCCAAGCCAAAGGGTTCTACGAAACTAAACAGAACATTATAGTTTCGTTTAATCCTTTACACGTCTTTATCTCAGGGGGAGTGATTTGTGACCAGGATTTGATACAAAATAGATTTGGTATTAGTTTGTAATTGTTGGTATAAGACAAAGAGCATTGAACTTATACTATTTCCTATTTAGTAGCTACAGCGTAGATTTGAAAATGGCGTGTGCATTTAAGGGGTGAATTGATGAGTTCGAATCGAATCGTTTTAGTGATTTTTCCGTCAATTCAAGCCTTTTATAGCCCATTGTGGATGAGAGGCTTAATAAATTTGGGATTTTATAGTACTTACGAAATATTGTTTTTGTACGCTACTAATTTTAAAACGTTTTACTATGCCATAAAAGCAGGCATTTTATTTTTATACAGTCTTATAATTTATCGCTGTTGTTTCATATGTCAAATAGAATGACGTCGTCTATAAAAATCAGTACTTTTATGATAAGAAATCAAATAACAAAGCGTTTTTAGATAATACACTCCGTCATTAGACGTTCATTCGACACATAAATCATTGATCGCTATCTCATTTGGAATATTTAATAACATAATCGTCCAAGAGACCAATACCAGTAGATCGGGGCGAATATTGAAATGCGGGCTCACGACCACTTAACGTACGAAGCCAGTTTTCTTGTTGGAAATGTATGCTATTGTCTCCGGTGAGATATAAAATACCGATATGACCCTACGACGTCTTCGTTGCAAGAAATATTCAAGGGATACGGCCCACACTTTTAATAGCGGTTACATCATTTCCACACAATGAGAGCGCCGTCCACACCCATTCTCTGTCCGTATGATTTGAAATTATAGCACCGTTTTATTTGCTCTCAGCGCATTTATATGCGGTCGCGGAGCCACACAATGTGCCACAATATTATATGTTAAGGCACCTACATACATAACACGCATCGGTCGGCTGCGAGCGATGTGTCGCACATGTGTCGCAACGCCCGCTCGTGTGGGAGGCAGAATGAAGCAGTAATTTAATCCTTGATTGTGTTCCCATTTAATTTATTCGCCGCATGATCAAATTTGGTACGTGTTTGTGACCATTTATATCATTGTTAGGTCGACAGTGGTAGCTTGATTTAATTCTGCTTTCTATGGAGACTTGCGGGCCGCGACATTGTCCCTATTTAAATGCACGTCTGGATGAGCTGTTAAAGTGTTCGTTTCTCTGCAATCATGGCGAAATTACAGAGTATATGCAAAGATAGGCTTAACACTGTATTCAGAAAGACATTTGCTCGACATAACATACAATATTATTTCCATACGTAATTATTCTAAGGGTTTACTTAACGGCATGTCATTTTTCATATTTTAAGAACCAATTGTTTTAAAAGCCTTAACTTAACTCTGTGGCGGGCGCCAATCAAGATATCGACCTCATAATATACATGATCCTTATACTTAATACTGGGGCAGATTTTAGATCGTCTTGGTATAATTTAAAAATAGTTTAAGGACTGCGGCCTCGTATCATCATAATTATAGGCGGTCTGTCAGAGAGGCAATGGATATAAAAAGTTAATGATGCTATAATATAACATCAATAAAGTAAATTGCCAGGATGTGTTCATAATAAGTAAATGGGTCAACACTTTGCTGGGAGTGTATTTTTGTTTTAAACTATTCTGTACAATTTTGTTCTACAAGGACTTTTTATATCTGCTTTGTTCCAAAAGTGAATAATGAATTCCGTCTCACGTTTTCCGACGACTTTGAAACATTTTATGGTCTTGTTCTAAAGGCAAGATAAAATTGTTGTGGTCTGTCAGGCAATCGCAAAAAATCGTACAACGAATGGAACTGATGGAAATAATAATGTTGATACCTCGGTCCCTTCTACTCGATGCGACGTGCGAGAGCTGTGCGAGTCCATATTTCATGAAAAATTCATATCTTGGTTGGTACCTAATGATGTCGATGCCAACTTTTATTGCCGCCGGGGACATATTTTTCATTAATCGTATATTATGATACTACATGCCCGCGATACGGCGGGCGAGTACTTGGTGCCTTATAAAAGAAACTAAATAAAATAGAAGTATTACTAATTAGAAGACAGGTTCGTTGATGTATGGACATGAAGACCTTTTTAAATTGTACGCTTATGTTTTTTGTATCAAAGCTATTCCTATATAGCTCCATATTTTGATTTTATAATAGTTACCTTTTTATTTTACAAAGACTACATGCATAATCAATTTCAAATTAACGATAAAAATAAAGCAAGATGGCCGATATTTCCAATCGTTTCCCAAATCAATTAGAACCCGGAAGCCCAGACCGCAAGAACAATTTATAGAAAATGTATGTCTCATCAAATATTTCGTTTATTTTTATCCCTCTACTTCGCCTAACCTACTTTCCACTAAGAACCTGAAACCGAACGGGACTGAAATTGAATTTCTACTTGTAAAAACGGACCGGTAATAGAGTTTACCTACAGTAGATCAAATAAAATAGCAACTAGAAGGGAAGACAGGGTACACAGATGCCTTGGTATACTTACCCACACCACATACGGTATTAAAGTCTGATAGTTTTGACCGACTTTTATTGGGAAACGTTAAATTGAATTGAAAACTACATTAGAAATGGTGTGGTTATCTCGGTCTGTGTAAGTGTCTATCTTGATGGAATCGTAACTTTCTAGGGTTAGTGTTTCATTCCATGTTTTGTCATTTGGTGAAGTAGTAATATTGAGTTCTTTGATGAATTGCACATCAGTTTTCTTTGGCACGAAAGATGACTTATTTACTTGGTTTTGCAGTAAATTTCTTCTATCTCTGATTATTTGCCTAGAATGAAATACATTTAGATTGTGATGTCAAATAAATACATCCACTCATGGTAAATTATCTTCCCATCTAAATAACGAAACATAGCCAGACTCTACCCCAACGTATTCAATAAATTCTTTTGCTCCATCAGCTTAATCGTAATCCGCATCAGGCACTAGGTTCTACCCCTATTTCTTGATACGCTCTTCAACTCTTACAATCTGTTCTGCGGAGAAATTTCGTTTTTTCTTCGCCATTTGGCGCGCTAGCTTAGATTGTATTTTATCTTTATGCGAAATCATAATTCATGCTGTTTTTGCCTCTTTCGCCAAGGGAGGCTGTTAGGTGTTTAATGTTCCTCCTATCTAACTTACATGCAAATGTCGCACTCACCATTGTTTATTGTTGTCGATAAGATCACAATTTCTGCTACACTTTAATTGATGCTACCTCTATTTTAATAAAACTATCTTCTATTTACAATTTCAATATTTCTTTCGCAGTACAAAGCGATAAATCAAAAGTTAATCAACTCCAAACTACCGATTGCACAAGTGATTAATCTCGAAGATGTGTCGTTAGATTAAAGGAGAAAAAGTTGTTTACATATCATATTTCGTAAGTCACTGGCATTTATTTTGTACGGACCTCTGGTTTGACCCCCAAGAGCGCGCGCTCGCTACCCACAAAACAAAATGATAAATGGAGATCATCGGTAGTTGCGCGTTACATAAACGCTGATGGATTGATTGTAAACGACCGTGTGTGCCCATCGATCGATTAGTTCCTGTTCGACCGCAGCCGCGGGCCTGACTTATTGACGATTATCTTTAATGGATTTCGTAAACTCTTAAGTGTTGGTATGCAACATCCTGGCTCGCCTTTAAAATGTAATACATCCTTGAACCCTAATTTTCTATTCAGATTAACGGTTGACTCGAAATAACTATTAAGACGCGTGTTAAACGTTTATCGACTCTCTTTTTTTTCTGTTCCTCGATTAAATTTATTCGCTTCTACGATATTTAAATTCTTTCTGTAAGTATCTAGCGTTCAATCTCTAAGTGATCCGTTTTTGGGGGACGTTATCCGAAGTCAAATACGAGAGATTAATTAAATAATATTCAATAAGCGTTGTTTGATTAACAAAAGGGTAATCTGCGGCGGCATCTAACACAAATACGAGGCCACTCGACGGGCTGTTTTCAATCACCGTCATTCGTTATTCACTCACTTCCCTTTGCAGTTGCCGAAGTATATTCACGTCGTTTTGTTTTGTTGAACTTTCATATTCCAAACTCTCAAAGGCGAAGTCGTGCGATACAATACTTGTAATAATTGAATCGGTTAGAAGTTCGTTGTTTGCGTATTTGAAAAGGCGAAAGTTTATTATCTGTTGTTTCATAAAAAACTTTCTGGAGCTTAAAAATAAAGTAAAACCATAAGATCGGAGGTGCCTTCAGCATGGTATATTTTTAATTCGCTTGATTTATGAGGTCTATTCTTAAGTCCGGGAATAAGAATGTAGTAAATATAGCGGGTGTTTTTACTGTCGGCGCATTGCGCACTCAATCTCGAGTGTATTTTTTGTTGTCATTACCATTAGTTGACGTGAAATAACACTCCTGAGATGTATCGTGGTAGAAAAAAATAAATTGTGTGAAAAATTACGATGATTACATCTAATAACGGGTGGATGGACGGAGTCGTTTGATGGCCTCTGCCACAGATTGGCATCATTAGCCGCAATGATAGTGACCTAAAAGAGTAATTTTGTTTTCCTTTGCTACTCTTTGTTCGCTACTTGCTTTCTAAACCATTTATTTTATGGGTTAGTTCTAATAATTACAGTCGTAAATAAAAGCTTGTACATTCTGGAATTATCGTTCTTGTGTAAAGTTATCTTTACGTCAATAATAGTATCCGGTAAGGAAATAGGAGATTTTAATGTCTGCCATTTAGATAAAACTTGAATAAGAAATCTTTTTTGTAGTTGGCTACGTTTTAAAGATAACGCAAATACTTCTTAACAATCCCTCTGAACAGTGGGAAAGAATTATGTGCCAAGTAATTTACAAAATCAGCGTTTGTTTTGACTTTGTTGATGGTCGTAAATAATTCAGTAACTAAATAAAAATTCGTTTCTCTAACTACAACAACGAACCTCGAATCTGGCACTACACACACTAAAACATATTTACGGCCCATCAAGAGACAATCGTGGAAAAAAATATTAAAAGCACACAAATCGTCACTCTCAACATAAACTTTTCATCACGACATTAAAACATTTGACATTTAGGCCACTGCACTGAGGTTCAACCTTCCCCAGCCATGGGCCATGGCATATCAGGCAATTAAAGCGACCGTCCAGCCGACGGTAAGCAGATGCCCGTCACTTTTATCAAATACATTAAACTGGTTGCTCGAATCGAACATGTATTTTCTTTTTTTTTGGCCCGCACATAAAACCTCTCGGAACACTGTTCAGATAACGAGTAATGTATTGGTCCTCCATCGAATAATTAAATGTCCCTTTTATATTGAGTTTGTCCGAAATTAAAGTGCGATTGAAGCGCTAATTAAGCGCTGAAGGTTTTGTTTAGTTGTTTGACTATGGGGTGATGACCTGATGACAGACCCTATTAAGTGGATTTGTTTTCATTAAAGGTTGATTTGATTAAAAGAGGATTAGTTGTCCAAAATCGCAAAAGATAGAGTGGTTGGAAGGTGAAAGGCGAGGCCTCATGTCTTATACAAAACAAAACAACAAAAATAGTTGTGATTTGCTATACTTACTTTATGTTCATTTAGTAAGTCATCCTCATAACTTGGATATTAACGACAGATGCAAAGAATACATGTGCTTAAACCGCATATAGCGATTATTTCCAGTTTTCTTTACATGGCAAAGAAAATTACTTTTCTTTTAACAAACTGCATATTAACAACCATAATAATATTATTTTTTATTATTCAAACGTTAGAAATATCAGTACCTATTTACTTTAAATTGTATCTAATAAACTATAATTACAACTACACGTTATTCAAAGGTTCAAGTAGATAATAATGAATTTTCTTCTAGATTTGGTTTCCTGGTTTGACGATTAGAAGCCAGGATTTGTATTTAATTACGCAATAAACACTGTAAGGCGATATTTTATAGTTTCTTCGGGTGTTGCTGGTACTATAAAATGGCCGGGACATATGATATTCTTAAAAAAAAAAACGAAGCGATGAATTTTAACAGCCCACTCTACATATTAAACAAAAGCAATAAAGTTATATTATTGAGTAATAAAAATTCTATAATCGTTTGAAAATAGTCATAGTTTTTGTTAATTTAGCATATATTTTAATGAAGGTGGTTTTGATTGATTTTTGATGTTTGTTCACAGTTTGCAACGCCGCGCCCAGGCGGGGAGTCCTCGTGTTTGCAAGGCCCCGACTGTTTTATGGTGAGTGTTCAAAGGAAATGTGCTTAGATTGGTTTAAAACTACAGCCAGAAACATTAAACCTAACAATCTTCAAGATTTTACCAAGAAACTCTTTCAATAACCTGTAACTCTCAGGTATTAGTATTATTTCAAACAGCAGTAATAAGATCCAATCATGAACTATTGTTACGTAAACTCAATTAAGTTCTATTTCTAGAAAGGGAAATAAATAACACAGTTTCTCTTTCCGCTTAGTGCATCTTGCTTAGTTATTGAAAATTACTTTTCCTATATACCTACATATTGGTTAGATTAAATAATTTTCAATAATGAAAGTTCTGACTGAATGAAGAAATTTAATGAGAATGTTTGTGTAACAAAAGATCATTACCACAGACTATAACAGATATAAACCATTACAAAGTAGCTCATAAGTAGAAAGCCACTTCAATGATACCTATTAATGATTAATTTATCAATTATTTCTACGATTATACAAAGCTATTTCTGAAAAAAAACATAGGTTTTCAATAAGTGAACAAACAATTCAGGCTCAGCCGCTTGAAGGCAGTAATCATATTTTACTAGCATCGCAAAAATACTAATTGTGAACATTAAAGTCTGCAGTTCCCAACAATTAGGGGCTAGTATTCAGGAAACTCGTAAAGCTTTTCTAATTGGTTTTGCCATTACATTTAATTACGAGTTTCTCTCTTAACATAATAATATATTTATGATTGCAGAATTTCTAGACATTCCTGATGCTTCACGGTCATTTTACTAGCTACTATTTTTCTAAATTAAATGCAGGCAGTAATCATAAAACTAAACAGTACAAGCTTCCTTATTAACTTGCTTCAAGCGACTCTTTTTATGACAAAAGCTGTAAAAGTTAACTACAACCATTTTTGAAATCCATTTCATTTTTAGTAGATAGTTCTTCTTATGTTTTTCAATCAGTGTTTATAACGTCAGTATCATGTCGAAGCTCTGCACCATTTTACGTGTCACTAAAAGACGGAAAATAAAATGAATTACTTTTAGCTACAAAACATCTGTGGGATTAGTGCTAAAACCAATAAATTGTCACTCGGAACGTGGATTCCAACGGTACCTTTTGTCAATACCAGTAATTAATAATCGTGGTTCGCCCGTTCTTATAATTATTAAAGCTTACCGAGGCGAGAGCGGCGTCAAGTTAACGTCAACTCCAACTAATGAGCGCTTCCAATGACAAATGCTGCATTCGAAGCAACGACGGAGTAGTCAAATTTGGCTGGATATGGCGTTACTTACAAAACGAAAAAAATAAAAAATTTACTTAGAATTGTAGAATTTTAAATGTTTAGTCTCAGAAATAAGATATGTAGGTAACAGTTTCATGGCTTTTGAAAATTATGAAACAATTAAAGTGCTAGTTAAGAATTGATTAATTATTATATTCTAATGTATTTGTTACGATAACCTATAAATAGTTTTGATTACATTCCACAAACGAAACAGTTTTTGCTCCAAATATAATTTCCAACGATTGCTTTCCTGTTCAGAATAAGTAATAACACGTTTTGGCGAAGCTATCTGACCATAATTATGGCCTATTCACATTACAGTGTCCGTGTTTCTATGTCAGTAACGAGCTCGACCCAATTCGAAAAGTAATGACAAACGACTGTATCCCCACACTCAAGTCGACGACCACCCGATAACGCACACTAATTTGACAAAAAAGATTCCGTTTGAACACACTCTGCCTGTCTCTGGAATGAGCATTAACTTTTAAATTTGTCTGTGTCAGTACACACTCTTCATTCGTCGTAATGACCGACACGATAATAAATCAATGGAGTTCAAAAGACTAGTTTAATTGTGACGAATTTGTGATGTGATGTTTTGTACAACATGCGTTCGTTGTTGCAGTGTTGGGAAAATTGTGAACTTCTGCAGTCCAACTACCAGGTTTGGGGAGCCATCTGCGACGAGAAAGATATATGTGTAAGTTGACAACATCATACAATTCCTTAATTATTACTTTTACGAATAGTAGAATAATTTTACCTTTGTTTACAGTTCCCTGGATGCAAGATCGCATGTGAATTCCATTCGGAAGCGGCGCGCGCCTCTCAAACCCAGCCTGTCATCCACACGAAGGGCGAAGGGGTGATGCGTGTGAGTGGAGCGCTTGCACGCTGGCCCCCTCCGGCACCCCGCGCCGCGTCCCGCCCCGTGCCCCTCGTTTACGTCGTCATGCGACGTGCCGCGGAAGGCCCCTGGCGGCAAATAATACAAACTCAAGCCCTAGCAACGAGAGTACCTTCAAACAACGAAGGCGCCCTTCTTCGAGTACTTGTTGTCGACCCATTAGGACTCGTCACCATCTACAGTCCTGACGAAACTTGGGTTGCTCATGATACTAATACTTCCAACCACGATGAACACAAGTGGACACTCAAAGAGATATCCCTCATTCATCAAAAAGTCCTAGTTATTGGTGAAATTGCATGGGAACCTAGAATAGCACGCGGAGTCTATTTAGTTACTTGGGAAGTTGACGGTGGAGGCCTAAAAGGCAATTTATTTACGGACTCCACCAGAGTGACTCTATCATTATGGCCGGACACGATCTACCACATTCAAGTGGAGCTTGTATCTCGCACACCGGGTGTTGACAATGAAAGGTCAGAGACCATGACTATCGATACCAGTAGAGCTCAACGCGTTTCAACCGAAAGCGTTCAGGATGTTCAAGTGAGTGAAGGAGACCGCCTGATGTCCGTTCTGGTCAGCTCTATGAGAGGGGAACGTGTGCCGGAGCGATCACCGGACTCTGAGCTAGTACTAGGCTGTTTGTCAGCTATGATTGCCTTTGGATTGGCTGTACTAGCCGCGGTCTTATGGAGGCGGAGACGACGAGGAACCTTCCCAGGAACCAACGTTTACATTGGTTCGTCGTCTGTGTTAAAGCGAAAGCTTGTTGAGGACTTCGCTCCAGCCGCGCACTGTTTCCAGCCGGTGCTGGTGCCGGAGACACCGACCAACGATTCAGTGCCGCGTGACGTGGTCGTGTGACGTCATAGCTTTGATATGCTGTCGTTGGAAGACCGCGTCTTCAGTTCCTAAGCATTTGGACGAACTCCCTAAAAGACAAGTAGTTCGAGTGGAAAGAAGTGCTGTTTGTGATACTCTAAAACTGTTAAAGAGAAATAATAAGTGAAAGTTAAATTGCATTTATTGTGGAATGTCATGTAACTTGTTGCGTTGTAAATTGTAATGGACTTTGGAACACTGTATGTAAATGCTGCTGTAATAAAAATTACTCGTGTAATTTTGTTTATACGTAGAGCTAGGCGATTGTAAATTAAAAAGTTACTACTTATAAATGTATTTATGAAACACAGTAAGGTTAACACCAGAAAAATTAGTTATGTACATATGTTAAGAAGAAAAATAGTACTAAATGATAATTTTCTAAAATATGACTTGATTTATATACTGCTTGTAAATAAATAACTGTAATGCGTGTACCGGATTTCGATGTTCAATTTCAATTCGTTTTGTATTTCTAAGGAAAATATCGGGATCTACTACAAGAGTACGAAATATGAAGTTTCATTTTATATTCCCTTGAGATTTTAGAACGAGATCAACAAAAATGTTATCTTTCAAATGGAATATAACATGAAATTTCAATTTGTTTCATGTTATTGTAGTCGACTGTTATACGGAATCAAGTTTATTAGACTAATCGGTATAAATATCTAGAACTATTTTTACAACTAGTCCTTATTATCGTTTAGTTACAACATAGTAATTAGATATATTTTACGATAATAGTTTTGATGAGGTTCTTACTCATTCTAGTGAACTTTACGACGTCTTCTTCAGCAATAAACATATATGTATGTATTTGTAAATAATGGAAACATTTATTGTAAAAACAAAACAGAGAAATTATATTTTTCTTGGCCTATGACAGATATTTGTAGAAGTTACGGGTGGATGTATCGATTAAGGTTTTTTCCACAAATTATAAGTTTTGGTTCTAATGCGATATGCCCATTCCCCTGATATGTGTCTCTCAGAATCTCGTAGCCATACACGTATATCACAGTGTAGTGTCATAATTATTTGTTTAAAGTTGATGTTAGCCTTTAAACACTTGTACTTAATAACTTAAGTTTCGTTTTGTAGTGCAAAAGTGTAAAAGAGACCAAAATTATATATAATTTGAAACAAATTTTGGTTCTGTGACAACCAAAATCCGAGTAGGACGTAAGTTAGGAGCTTAATTAAATTTATTTATTTTTTTGTGATTTATTAGTACCTTCACTCGATTTTGTAAATAAACGAATTGCTATAAATGACGACGCTGATCTTTAACGTGTATAAATAAATATGTCTGCCAAATTACAGCCGTGTTTTAATCTATTGACAGTGTTATCATTGACGGAAAAAAATTGATGTGCTATTGTTCTCATCGTCTTTGTTTCAAAATACTGCACAAAGAATGTTTCCAGTGCTCCCGCAACGACAGCTGTATAAAAACTAAATACTTTGGTAATTTATATAATTTAGAGTGGACGGAAAGAATGACGGCTAACGAACGGTTCTGACACCTTAAGCGAGATTACCGAACTTTTTCATTACATTCTCGTACTTTCTTGACGATTTATAAACGAGTGTTGAGCAATTACCGTTTTTATACGATGATACTTTAAAGGCATCGAAGATTTTAACATTAGTATGTATTTCAGTAAATGCCAATGAGTAGTTTTAGCACACCGCGCAGCTTTTAGATTTTTCGACATTATACTCGACAGAATTTTCCATTAGTGGAAATACTTCTTGTGTTTTTGTCTAAGGACTAGTCTCTATGTAAAAAAAATATCAAACAATGGTTTCGAATAGACATAAAAATATTTTACTTTCGTAACAAAAGGTTTAAACATTTATTCGTAGTGCGCTTGAGCGCTAGCAATAAATGTCATAAATACAATATAAAAATTCCATATCGGTATTAATTTTTAATACTTTGTGAGTTTAGCAGGGATTTGTCACTTGGATAAACATCAATCATTTCAAAGAATCCTTTAAACAAACATTGAGATTTAACTTTAGTTAAAGGATACCGTTGGGGCCGTCTAGCCTTCATCGGATAAAACGGTACTATTGTCTAAGGATTAACGTCAACGAATTTGTTGTCAACAAACGCCTGATCAAACAAAAAGATTTGTGCCTCACCCAACCAAGGTACCCCCTATACCAACTATTGTCGTCCTGTCCTTGCCAGCTTAAATACTTAACCAATATTTTTTTTTCGAATATCGGGGCACAACAATTAATTCTGTTTTTAAAACGCGTCGCTCCAAAACAAGTCCATCGGCGGGCGACGCTAAAAAAAAATGAAATAAGTAAGTAATCGTAAATTCCGTCCCTATCTTTTAAAAAGCCAATTACGAAGTTTGAGTTTCATTAAATTGAGAAATCCATTAAGCTAATCGCTAAGTTGGGAGCCACCGACGTGACGATTATGAAAAGGTTATTCCGGCATGCAAATGTGAGGGGCATCTTAATGTAAATTACGTGTAAGTGGAAGACTGAGTCGGCATTCTGAACTATAATAGACGACTGCATCCATGAATCCCCATAATTCACGTCATAAGATTAGATATAGGCTTTTTGTTTTCACATCGTTAAAGTCGAATCACGGTGTCGTTTTTTATAAAAAGGCAGTTTAGATAGTCGCCCTTTTGGTATCGGCTTCTAGTTTTTCTCATTCGTTTTCATTAAGAAAAAACTTATTCAGTTTGCTTTGGAAATCTATGATTATGGTAACGTAGGGCCATTTATTTTAGTTACCCATTTTATTCTTGGCCCGCGGTTCTAGTATAAAGCATAGGCTCATAAATAACGAGGAAAATAGAAGGTGAACGCTTCCAAGAGTATCCTTTTGGGAGCGGGCAAAGCATTCTTTTAAGATTTATTACAGAACTTGAGCACATTACTTATTCCTTATGTGCCTTTGGAAACGATAGTCCCTTGAATGTAGACATTTTTTCGGATCGTTTTAATTCATACTGATTGGTATTAATTTTATGACTCAAGTGGTTATGATTTACTACGAGTATTCTTATCTATGGCATTCTCATTCCAGTTTCAACAACCAACTAATGAAGGCGCACATTAAAAAGTCGGTGCTTAATTTTCAATTGTAGAACTACAATTCATCTTACTAGATAGATACTCTAATACCTATAAAAAAACCGGCCAAGTGCGTGTCGGACCACGCACAACGAAGGATTCCGTAGATGGGATGAATTTATCCCAATAACAAACTTAACAGTGTAGTTGAAAAACATTTTCTCCCATACGGAATGTAAGGGAGAACATGTTTGACTAGTGACTACCTAACCCTAAAAAAGATCACATACCTATAAATAATTCTATAATAAAAGTACAAAAATCCCATAAGTTACAAGGAAAATTGCGAGATATCAGCTCAGTCCCGATCCCCAATAACACAACATGTTATGCTCCATGATCTGGATTATCCCGCGATTACAAATCCTTATTCCACGTCGATAGATAACCTAACTTATAGTCAGAGATATTGCAATCGGGATATTTTAAGTTGATCCTATCTAAACTGCCGATGCAAAGCGAATGTGTGGGACAGACTTTCTTGTTAACGACGTACAGTACAACTATCTTTTATGTAACTGAAATGTTGTCTGGTACCGAAGGCTGTTATTTAAAAGCTGGTTGTGTTACTATTTTAAATTGTATCTGTAACACTTCAGTGTGATGAATATTGTTGTCTGTTTCTAGCTCTTGGACTACACTAGATTAACAAAATTGATTTGGTGAAAGTAATTCAATTATTTTTTATCGCTCCATTCTTGGCGATAACAGGCATTCCTATTGGTCACAACAATGTAATTGAATATCTATTTCGGACCCACCTTAAAATGAAATCTTTTGTAAGATAACGAGTAGGTAAGCAACAAAAGCTTGGTAACCGATTTAACATAAAAAGCTGGAGATATAAAAAATAAATCGATGTAAGTAAATAATCCACTCTAAGAAAGAAACCTACTTAAGACTGACTACGCTTCTTTTTCTAGCAAGATTGATCGTAACAAAACTGATATTGTGGTAGAAGAGACACAGAGGCCAGACCGTATTACATGATGTACATATAAACAAGATGGATGTGAATAAAAACGAGTAAGTATCGTAGTAAGTAAATCGCGTTCTCGTATTCGCAAATGAACATGAACATAAGGATAGTATATATGTACAAGATAATCCATCGTAATCGCGAAAACATAATCAGCTGTCCCATATAAAACTTCAATACTCGATCCACATGTAAAGGACAGCTGATAATGTTCTCGCGATTTCGATCTTGGTCTCATGAAGAACGTTGTTCAGTTTGATGTCTGTACTACACCCTTAAATATGACCACACATTTCTGTTACACGCTGTATAAGCTTCAATAATGACAGCTAGTAAGGCCATAACATTTCATTTTACTAATAATGGTTCTAGGATATTACCACAGGACGCATTAGCTCTTAAAAATACATTAATTACATAATATCAATGCGCACGGAGTATTAAAATTTTAATACGTCCATTTGCTAAAGTCTAGTTCAGATAGGACGGAAACTCACGTTATGCGATTACCACTAGTCTAAACTAAGCTTAATGACTGTCAGATGGACATTTCAAGAGCCCGAAGCGTGGCTCCTTATCTAAAGTTGCAGTTTGAATCTAAATACTAGCAGCTGTTGTACTTATAGCTATGCAAATTTTATGTTTTGAAAGGAAAGTAGTTTCCTGTATTCATACTGCAAAATAATCTGGAGAGGCTTAGAAATATTAAGCAGAAATTAGGATAAAGACGTTCTTATAATTCCAATTATTTCGTCATGAATAGCATCAATAATCAGTCCGAGAGATGAACATCTCATGTATCTAGTAGTGCTTACGTGTATAGACTTTGCAATGCAAGTAGACTCATTAAATTTCATGTTTCGAGAAATTAATCAGCGGAACATTGACGACGATAATAAAAAATCTATTGGTAATGTGTTTTGAATATATCTAGAATGTAGGAGGAAAGTGCAAATGCTTTTCTTATAACTGTTAGTCATAATTGTTATCCTAATTAGCGATAACATCTTCAATGTCATCAACAGTTCCGTCTGAAAGATTTGTAAATTATTCTCTTCAAAATGTCAGGCCTCCTCTCAATCAAAGACAGCAATTAAGGATTGGCAATATTAACGAAAGGTCGAATGAATTCTTAAGAATTGAATGTTAATTGATGGCAAGCTCTCGTGAAGCAATTACCACTAGTCTTAGCGACTGTCAGACGGACATATCAAAAGCTGCACGTCTGCTTATCTGAGCTCGCGAGAGTGCATTTATCAAAAGGAAGCCGTTTCACACACCACGTTCTGTTGGATGGTTTGTATGGAATATTGGTTGTATGAAAGTTAAACCACGGAGTAAAAATTCTAATAAACACTATACTTAGTTAAAGAGAGCAATAGTGGCCTAGCGGTAACTGCGACTTACGAGTTAAGCTTCGCTTGTAGACTAGCGCGACGCGACATCGGTTATTGTTAAACCGTGATTTTTTCTTAGAAATTGTTTTGTTTGAGTCGCGTCGCGACTTCGCGTCGCGCAGGTCTGCACGAGCCTTAACGGTCGTATGTTCGAACCCGTCTAGCGCTTTACTTCGCGTAAATTATTTTCATCACCACTGCTCTCAAAACGGTGAAGGAAAACATCGTGAGGAAACCGGCATGTCCTACAGCCAACAAATTCGAAGACATGTGACATTTACCAAGCCATACTGGGCCCGAGTGGTGGACTACGGCCCTCTCACCGAGAGAAGGACTGTGTCCAAGCAGTGAGAATATTATAGGCTGATTATGCAAACTTAGTAATAAAAAAATCTATCACGTCAAAAAATAAGTTAGAGTTTTATTTTATTTTATCTAATAGGAACAACAAACAGCTACATTATGCAATATGACAACAGAAAAACAGAAATAACTTAAGTAATAATGTGGCCCACAGCGCTGTTCACAGATTACCAGTAATAAATAAAACCTTAAAGTCACTAGGTGAACTGTTCATGCATGACAGTTACACTAATAATTACAAAAACAGAAAAAGTAGAAAAGTATTTAAAAACAACAACAAACAATTAGTCTGAGAGTTCAAGTGTCTCATACAAAAGGCTACGAAACCTTAAAATTTGAGTTAAATTACTTATTAGTCTATTAAGCTAGATTATAATCAATTATGAAAAATCAAGGTTTTTATAATACAGGAAAAAAAAAATACCAGGAAAACTTTTTGATTCCATTTTTTCAGTTGTTATTCTATTTTTTAGATACTGAGTCTAAATCAGAGAGACCACCCAGTAATATAGTACATATAGGTACCCTGTTTATGGGATAGAGCTTATAATTTCTTTGGTATTTTAGATCAAAGACCACACAAGGATTCCAGTAGATACCTCCCTACAGTCCAATCCATACTGAAGACAAAAACGTTTAAAAGTAATTTATTGCATTACAAACTGTTTTTTATGACTCTATTTTGAGGAAGGTTGACGCGGATAGAGCAGTGAAGATGAACAATTTATATTCAAACGTTTGAAACGACATTTATTTTATGGTTTCCATGAATCTTTAACTTGCCGATGACGTTCGTTCGTAAACAAAAGAATCATGTCCTTTTTCTGCAAATAAAACGTAATTTACATTTTATGTCAGGGAAATTATGTTTTAAGCAAAACACCCCACGTAAATGTTATAGCCATTTCATACATTCTATGACAAAATGACAGTTTTGATTTCAATATGCTTATCAATTATTTTTCCTGACTTTAAAGTGTTATGTTTTATTATATTTCAATTATTGATCCTAACCCTAGGGAAATACCAGTGAATTGAAACATGATGAAGATTCTGTCGAAATAAACGAACAAAATTTAATTAAATATAACATTGGGAACAAGTGCTCAATTTGTATAGCTGTGTGCCCACAAACTATTGTTGTAGTAACATTTTTTACTCAGAGATAAATTGGACTAACAGCATTTGTCATGTTTAGTGAAAAGTTGAAGACTTTTTATGTATTCGAGGCTAAGTTCAAGGTCATTTATCTTTAACTGTATTTATGTAACATACCAAGTAGATTTATTTCTATTTGTCACTGAAATCATACCAAATCCTCTTATTCAGCTATATAAATATTTTCCGAAGGGTGAATTATAGTATCAGTATGTTTAATGTTTTAAATTTTGAAGCAAGGTAGCCAATTCCTCTGTGGTTGAGGATTTGAAGTGAAGCTCACTTCCACCTTCGGCTTGATCATCACTTACCATCCAGGTGAGATGCAGGCCAAGAGTTGTTGCGTGTGATTGGTTAAAAAAAAACATTATTTAGTTTTTTTTTTTTTCTAAAGGAATATTTAATATTACCGTTTAAAAAAAATTGTGTTACAATTATTAGAATTTTTTTTAAATATCTAAAATTTATATAGGTAGGTGTAAAGTTTAAAATAAAAATGGCTTCTTAAAATTATCTATACAGGCTCGTTTTAGCACAGCATCCAGAACTTCTGACAGTTTGATACGAACAAGCTAGCTAATGTGAAGGGGCTTTAGCCCTCCGGTGCGCCGGCGCAGTAATGGGCGGCTGTCAACGCGTGGGCGATCGACTAAACATCAGTTGTAAATACAGGGTAAATATTTGTCTTCGATATAATTACTGTAATTGTAGAAGACGTTGACGTGGAGTTCATTAAATTAATTGAAGTGTAAATTAGTTTATTTGAGATGGTAATGGTCACGTATTATGGCTATGCGCGAGAGTTGAATCACTGCAGTGAAAAAAGAACGAGGATTTTAAATGGGTGCTAAAAGGTTTTAACAACATCAGATACTATAATTCAAAGCCTGTTAACTTTTTGTAGCAAAAAAAATATTGAACAACAAGTACTTCATTTTATTGTGCTGATTGGCACTGCTTACAACCCTAAGTACATTTGTTTAAAGTAAATACAAGTCTTTTATAGGTTTTGAAATGGTTAGACTATACGACATGTGAATCGACTTGACCACTTATACAAGTCTATAAACCCTTACCATGATGTTAAGTTATGCGGCAATACTTAACCTACTTCACATAATCCAAACAAACGTAACGAAGTCTACGAGTGTTTGTTCAATGTGTGTTCTTAGTTGAAATAATATCAACATGTACTAGTCGCCTAGTCTAGTGTTTGGTAAAGACTTGTCTGTAGACTTATATAATTAACAAATTCAGGATAATTTTTAGGTACGTATCAGGTAGGTAGATACGTATGTTTCAGCAAAAGCAGAATAAAAAAAAAATGTAGTAGAAAGTTTAATAAAGTATATACCATATTTTGGTATACATACCATACCTTAAACTACTATCATACCTCTCTCCTTCATTGCTGCCCATTGTACCTGAAACAGAATTTCAACGAAAAACATGAAACAATTATACAATAATAATTCACAAACTACATATATCCTAGTCACTTCTAAATACGTGACCAAAACTATCTCGACTATTCTATAAAACACAAAATACATAGCTTCCACACTATTACCCCGTCACCCGACGAGGGTTAGCGATTATATCAGAAGAACCTGTAGTCACATAGCCATTACTCTTCTAGATAGGTACCGATATCTGCGGTACTTATGAATAAACACTTACCGATATTGAATGCAGCCCGTTTACGCCTATCATTGGGGTTGCAAGCTGCCATGTTCGATTTACCCAACACTCAATGTAACTAGTAACCGCTGGTGAATACTGGAATCTTGAATAGATATAGTGATTATTACTAAGATTAGGTTGCTTTCAATGGCTTCAGAGTTGTTTTATTGGTTGTTTGGATCTGTGTGCAGAATTATTTTCTGTTTAAAAACAATTAACGGTTCAGAATATTTGGCTTTGGTGATTTTACGATTTAATATTTTGTGGACTTGGCTTACACGAATGGTAAATGTCTCACTCATGTAGGTCTTCTAAAGTAAACTAATTCTGTTTGGGTTGACTAAACTCCGGTAAAGATAAGGTCATCCTTAAGGTTGACATTAAGAACGCCTTCAACTCCGTTAACACTTTGTTGGCTGAAGTAAAAAAGGAGTGGCCAGAAATTTATGTTTTTTTGTGGCAGTGCTACAGGTACCCTTCAAAATTACTTTATAGAGACGACGTTTTAGAATCTGCAGTTGGATACCAACAACGTGATCCTCTCGGTCCATTCATTTTCAGTTTGGCTATTCACCTCATAATACAACTAAATTCAAAATTGAATGTGTGGATGATGAGACTTTAGTAGGTGACGTAGATACTGTTCTAAAAGATATCCAATTCCTAAAGCAGCAGTTCCAATCCATCGACCTCGACCTCAACTTCTCAAAATGCGAAATTTACCTTTGTGACAATACTCACCGACAATCGACCATACTGAAATTCAATTCAATAACTCCAGATTTCAAAGTTTTGGAAAAAAGTTCACTAGGTTCCCCATTTTTAGAAGACAGTGTTTCACCTTTCGTTGACGAAAAAATTTAACATTTTAACTATATTTAGCATAGACTTTCTAAAATTAACTTACATTCGGCATTCATTCTTTTCAGATAGTGCTGTTTTGGACCAAATCTTATGTATTTTTTCCATTCTTTCTCTTTATGGAAGAATAACTCTTTTAGACAAAATCGATCAAATCATTTGAAATACTCTAACATGAATTATAAATGTTACATTGGAAGACCGCGCGTGGCTGCAAGCCACACTACCCATTCGCTTCGATGGGCTCGGCGTCCGCAAAATTTCCAGTGTTCTCTTACCGGCCGGCGTTCCTGTCCTCGATCCACAGCACTGAAAAATTAACCAGAAAAATCTTAACTGCTTCTCAGGTTGACTCTGAAATGCCTTGTTTAACTGATGCAAGGAACGCTTGGAAAATCGCTTGTCCGGATACGGAGCAGCCCGAGAACCAGTCTTCCCAGAGACAGTAGGATGAGCGCTGCAGGTTGGTAAGGAATAACCTCATTAATACGTCCACCAATACAGCTGAGCATGTCCGCCTACTGCCTGTGGGACCAATGGGAGTCGGGCCTCTGGCTTCAGGCGCTACCGTCTCCCAACATAGGCACTATGCTGGGTGACACCACTTTTCGGCTCGCTACCTACAAGTCTGTGTCTGTGCGCTCCTTGGGGCTCCACATCGCTGTCAGTGCGGTAAAACAGTCGACCGCCTCGCACACCATGGCCTTTCCTGCAGCAAGAGCGCTGGTCGGCTGGCACAGCACGCAAGCATTAATGCGGTGACAAGAGCCCGACGGATGATCCGTCGGGCTCTTGTCACCGCCGGGGTGCCAGCTGTTTTAGAACCTAAATGGCTTGGCACGCGACGATTGTACATAATATATAAAATAGTTAGTTGTATACATATAATTTAGATAGTATTAGATTGTATAAAGTATATCGAAGTATAAGTAAATGTAGATTTATACGTAAACAAAAGAGTAAGTAAAAATAAAAAATAAACACAAATTAATGCCACCTCAATTTAAGGGTAACTTTCTGAAATGAGGCAACCCATAGCAAAACACTGGTTCCCGATGCCAATCAATCAATAATTCGCGGAGGCCGGGAATTATCTCGAAATAACTGTTTATAACCATTTAGAAATTATATACTCGTACTGTACTGCTAGATCAAATACGAAGGAAGCTTTACAGAGTTTAATTACCGTCGTATACTTCGACGAAGTTCCTGTGTTACGTCTATTTTCGAAAGTTTACTTATCGGAAGATTATCTTCTAGATAGCAACGTAATATTACTAAAATTATGTATTAATACAATTCTATGAAACGTAGAAATATTTTCCGACAATTTTTTTGCACCGGTTGATAAGTTTGAAAAAAACTTGAATGAAACAATCGCTCTGCAATAGGATTCACAATGATACGACTGCATATCAGGAAAATGACAACAATCTGGAGAAACATTACGATTTTCTTTGAATTATTGAATTAAAAATAACATGCATTTATGTTCAAAATAATCGGAAGTAAGATAATGATTTCTCATTACTAATTGTTGGCAGCAACCAGTTTTGGTAAATTACTTGAAATTATATTGATAAGTAAGTTATTATTATTATTCATATGAGAAATTTTCGACGTAGCGAGTTCAAATCTAGCTAAAAAATGCCTTGATAGTGTAGGTACAAGATTATGTTCCTATTTACATTCAGTGTTCTGTGCTCTGCAATGCTTCAGATTTTATTTTTACTTGTCTTTTCTCTTCTTTAGCGAAACTTTCTAAGCCCAGATAAAAAAAAATGTACTATCGAGTACGTGCACATAGCTTTTAAAAGTACCTTAGTTACACTGGGAAAATTTCATAGATAGTTTGATGATAAACTTAAAAAAAAAATGTGTTCATAACAAGGTCGAAAATTCCAAAATAGTTGTGAAAATTTCAACTGTCTACCTATTACGGTTCATGAGATACAGCCCGTTGACAGACAGATGGACGTACGGACGGACGGACAGCGTAGGCTTAGTAATAGGGTTCCGTTTGGCACCTTTCGGGTATGGAACCCTAAAAATATCTTATTTGTTCAATCTGCTTTTGGAAATGACAACACAAGTTGTGACGGCCTACGCAGGTCAACAGCGAAAGCAAAAATTATAATTAAAAATAAAATACGTGTACCGAAGGTCATGAATATGTGCACGTACTCGGTAGTGCATAATTTTTTTAAATCCGGGCTTAGAAAGTTTCGCTAAAATTTAATAAAAAGTTAGAAAAGACAAGTAAAAATAAAATTTGGAGCATTGCAGAGCCACACTGAACTTAAATAGGAACATAATCTTGTACCTACACTATCAACGCATCTTCAGCCAGATTTGAACTCGGTTCGACGGCAATTTTGTTCACAGGGTCGAAAAATAGAAATGAGAGTGTAAAATTTCTTGAAAATGATCAAATTAGCGAAATTTTCTGAACTATTGTGAATATCCCAACTTTTATATTTTTAAATGATCGGTGGCCATCTCCACTTTACCCCATTTGCCTTTGGACCACTCCGTTTGAGATACCCTGTATATAGATAGAAGCTGAAGATCAATATAGTGTACAAGAAAATATAACTAGGGCTAAATGAACACATTTCCAAGCGTTGACCATATAGTGTTCGCTCGAAACCACGCAAAGCAAAGCCATGTTAGTTTTAAATATCGCGCTGGGACGAGACAAATCGTTCGCCCATCGCTTGCGATCACGATACCAACTTGTTTTAGTTGACTTTTACAAGACTTATAACTTGCACGGAATTATAAAGCGAAATATATCAGGTATATTTTTAATTTTAGAGTCTGACGTAGTTCTTATTTAAATGAATGTCGAATATTATAGCAAAATATAAAGTCATAAAAGACGATAAAGTATTTTAGGAAGACACATAAAATTCTAATAAATCATAAATGATAAAAGACAAGGATATAAAAGCAACAGATGTAGTGAATTTAATTAATGCCAACTCTATTGTTGCAATAGAAATCGCTACTAATAAAAATCTCAATTAATCCATTGAAGAAACTACTTAAAAGCCACGGATTACAAAGTTTAAATTAATACCTTTGCTACTCGAATTTCTAATTGAAATTAGCATTCAACTTCGATATCCGATAGCTGAACTGTTGCTTCCAAAGTTGCAATTACGAATAGTTCGTATGTTGTTGAATGAGTACAACAGGTGGCGTTACCGGTTAATTACGATAAACAAAACCGGTTATAATAATTAGTAAGGGGCGGTAGTGGGAGGGGCACGCCGCTGTCCGTAAAGGCGTGGTCGCTTTTCGGCGACTCAACTCATGTATAATTTAACACGTGGACTATGTCGTAACTGTGAGCTTTTATGGTGATATCCGATTTTGTTTGGCTCTGGGATTTTGTGGGCAAATGACCTTAAGCGGCGAGCACAAGATCTCAGATCAAATCTTGAAATTGAGTTTGCATACAATGTCTGTCATGAAAAGAAGTTTCGACCTGAATTAGCCTCGAGGCATACATTGAATTAAAATTTGCCATAAATAGTTAATACAGTAAAGTTCCTAGAAAGATCATGAAACCACAGCCGTCGCCAGGCCGTCACACAACTTTTTTTCTGATCGTAACACTCAAAACCTCTTTTTGCTTAGCTATGTAGGTACAGCAGCAGCTTCATGTTAAACCACATTACTTTGCAGTAAAAAACAAAATAATAACTCCATATCACGTAGCAATCAGCGCACAATTTACTAAACTCTACTTAGCTTGCGCTGCGCGTGCGTTGATCGTGCGTACTGCGCGTGACTCAATGGATGCATTGTGGACAAATGTTGGGGCCAACATTTGATCATAATTTCTAGATGGACATAGTGGCCTAGGTTTTGCATATTTAGAAAAAAAAAAATGTTCGTCGCACATTTATTTTTATCTATCGACACTCATAAATGTCTTGTATGAGATAAAGCCTAGAATTGATAGATATAATAAAATTTCAATAGGCACTTCAGAGTTTCAGCTGTCTCAGGTGTTTCAATGATAAAAATATTCTATTAGTTAGCCTTCAACTTGTTTGTTTTCGCAAAAGCACAGCATCCACCACAACATTTTATTCAAGTCAGAAAAAAAAGAAATTTTGTGAGCTTGTGTTCCATCCCTTAACCAACTCAATCACCAACATTTGAACCAATCTCATGTCGGCTTACTACAGCTTTAATAGTCTAATTCACTTGCAAGCCCCGGCGGCGGAGTTTTTGTGACAAACTAACGTTCGTGGTGAAGTTGTGAGTTTTATTGTGTACGTGACGGGGCATCTGATAGCCTGCATGCATCCTGTATACACAATGTGTAGGTAAATAACATTGTCGTGGGTCATGGAAATATAGCACTCAATAAAAAAATGGAATGTAAATGAATGACCAAGAGTTGGGGATTATAAGAATAATGATGAAGACGATGTTATGCCTGGATTTGACGATACAGAGATTGGCAAACAGTTGGCAACTGATATAGAATCAACCGATATAAGGGTGCAAGCATTATAGTCGAAAACATCTTTGTTGTTTAGCTATAAAGCGCTACGACACGATCGTGGAGAGCACAATCATGTTAATGCGCTCTCTTGTGGAGACAATGACGTTCAATGAACTCATTAAGCGGCACGGTAGAAACGACAGAATTAAATATTTTTGTATATCCGATATCCGAAAAATACATATTAAACATCACTTCTACTTTCCACTCGAGTAACCCCCATGAACAATTTCAAATATGACACTCTATGTCAGTCATGTTACATTGCAACAACTACCAATAATTTTCAAAATTGAGATTGATTGGTTTACAAAAGAATCTGCAAATGTGCGTAATCTATTATGAAGTTATAGGGGAACGTCCATATGTGCTTATTAGACGATCAATCACCCCGTTGCCATATAATGGCTCAGTTTCCATTACAACCATAAACTTGTCCATCCATTACCATTTAATTTTCGAAACACACATGCCAAATGGAATCATTAAACTTGAAATTCTATTAGAAGCATGTTACCCGATAGTCAGAACAGACATAAAACAAGGCTGTATATTTTTCACCTCATTAAAACATTCGTACCGAACGAACTCATTTCTCACAACGTTGCTAAAACATAAAATCAATTACTATTAGTTTTAGAACCAAGACGGTTTACAGATAAAGCGTAAGTAAATTGCAACATGCAGAGAAACGGCTTACACATTTTTCAGGGCTTGCCTTTAGATGGTATCAATAATTGGCATATCTGTGAACCGGCACACGGTAGATCATTTAATTTTCTTAATAATTTTCTATCGCAGAGCGCCTGAGGCAACGCGCGCCGGTCTAGCCTGCTTCTCGTTTTATACTTTTTAGTAATACAGTATAATCAATCTCACTGTACGGATGTTTAAGCCTAGATGTAGTACATGCGATAATGTGAGATAAATTGTTTTGATGCGACAGTGGAATAAATAGACAATAGTTTTTAGTTTTAATTGAACACATTGATTGACTATCTCGATGGTTTGAAACACTCTAACAGAAGAAAATATTAATGAATTCTTATAGTCAATGTTTATAGTCTTATATGAAAATAAGCATCAAATGCAATGCCTGGACCGATCTCAGGACTTTCTAACATATTATTAAATTACAGACACAAGCCAACATATCACATGTCACAGTCAACCCTTGCATCTCACCTCACAGTTTACTGCACCGGTAATCCGAATCAGTTGCGTCGACCGGTGATTTATAGGAGCCGCCCGACGTCCCAGCATTCCGCTTTGTCTCAACCCGCAATAAAGGTAATTTCGTTACAAACTATAGACGTCCGTAGACCCTGTACCTTTCTATTAGCGTCACGAAAATGGATAGTCCAACCTGTAAATTAACTTGATTTTGTTTGGGTTTTGTAAAAGCTTCTATGGAACATGCTTTTATTATTTCTATAGTTCCTATTGTGATTATCGTAAGGTTTATTATATCTTCACTGACATCTGTATTAGCACTAGTTTCTTTATTAACGTCTTTCCATCCAGTTTCTTTAACTGGTTGAACTAAATTACATGCAGTATCTATCGCAAGTGCGGCAGCATCATTCAGACTGTGTGTAGCAATAAGTACTTGCATCTAGATGCTGTGCCAGTGACAGGTTAGTAATCCATCGCTTGTGAGCATCACAGAACTGGTTTCTGCAATTGACTCTTACAACTTGTGCGGGTTAACAACCATCTGAAGCAGGGCTTTCTTTCATTTCTAGATTAGCAAAATGTATGTAGGAAGATCTTTTTGCATGGTGTTCTTAGTATCATTTCAATGCTTTAATCTTTATTTCATTTAGATGTTGTTAATGTTGCAATAGAAAAATACAAAAGTATAGCTGATCAGTCCGACAAAATACCCATCGTATGAAAAAGGCACCTGCAAGAAAACGGAGAACTGGATGTATATTTTAATGACCAATCTAAAGGACATGACTAACGAACTCCAGAGACATGAGACATGTTCTATTTCACCATAATGCAGGTGTGTACCTATTTAATCCATTATGAAACTTATTATCTCTGCAATCTATTACAGGTGCTGCAATGGACTGAATGACAGTATTGGTAAATCGTATTAATGTCAACTGTTGCAACGAATTGGCATTTATGAACTGATACAATATTATATAAATTGCGGTTCTATGACAAATCACGATTTACCTACCTTCCGTTTGTTTATCTGCAAAATGGATTTTGTAATTGCACGTTTCTTTTGAAGCGGTAATAAATAATTCCCTTGATAGATTTAAATTATGAATCTGCGGAACATTTATTGGAACTTTATGTTTCAACTTTAGAGTTCCCAAACTTGGTAAACCAGTAATCTAAAATCGATAACAATACTCTCTACATTATCATTATCTCCGATAACATCAAGCAGATGGCTTCTGTTCATCTTATTTGCACAAAATATCTATTTCTCTTAGCTTCTGGTATAGTCACTAAAACAAGTTTTAATTTTATTGTTAAAATCCATTAAGATAAAAACAATTAAGACTCACGCTAAGGTATCAAAAACAAACACACATCCTAACAATATGATATGAAAATAGACTTAATTACGCCTACGGTCTTAAATTAGCATAATTAAGGATCGATGAATAATAGACTCTAGGACCTAGGACTTTAAGATAAGAATAGCGTTAAAAGCTTTGGCTAATAACCTAATATACAGGATGAATCAATTTTATCCAAAGAAGCATGAAGTTAAAGTTTGTGTACGTTTTTCAATCAGAAACTACTAAAATCTAATAGAATATTTTTGACATACCTATTGTCTTGGCCAATGCGTTGAACAAGACTAGGAAACTCTGGGGCAATTTGAGAAACGAGGGCCCTCGTTTCTCAAATTGCTGTAACAAAAAAAAAAAAATAGGTACAATAACTTACTCCAACCGGTATTTCCGTAAAGGCAAAACTCAATCAAAGTGTCCTTTTTACAATTTAGGATTCTGAATCAATATACAGCTCCCTCGTTTAAACCCGCTTCAGATTAAATGCGTCCTGTATATATCAGAGGAGAATGTTTTATTCAATGTATTGAATCACTACAACCTAATCTTAATTGGTATGGCAATTCTCAGCATAATTGACATTAAACGATTTATAGACGCCGACATCATTTAATGCCATACTATAATGAACATTTCAAAGAAAATATCTGCTAGTAGGTATGTTAATTACCAAACTGTATACGATTAATATTTAATTCAGAACAAGATTTTTAATATAATCGAAATATTTGTTGTTTCATATAATGCTAATTAGTCCAACTATAGTTTACGATATGGCGATCTAGAATTTTATTATGGGATGCAGGAACAGTAATAAAAATATAATTATGTTGTAAATAAAAAAGGTGACATATTAACAATCTAAAATCTTAGATCTCCAATGATAAAAGGGTACGTTAAATTTGAAGTTTTATGAGGCATAAATATATTTTTCTTCTGTCCAAAATTTGCGTTATATAATTAGGATAATAAATTATTTAAGTAGTTGTTTATGTTGATAGAAATGATAAGGCTACCACAACAAAAATGCCAAGGCCAACTAAGTTTTCTGCTGAATTTCTTCATGTAGAATATGAGTTTTAGAGGTAACCTCTGAAACTAACCTACAAAGAATATTGTGTATTCAAAATAATATTTGTGCTTCTCAAAGACCACTGACACTTCTTCAAGACAATAGCCAATAGAAAAATATCCAGTATATTTATTTAAAGTGTAAATAATATGCGTTTTCGATGACGCAACGAGTAAAAACGAAAAACTTTTACTAAAATCACAAAAAAAAAATCGGAAACACGTGCAATAAAACTATAATCGTACCCAAGTCATTTACGTAATGTTGAAAAAACCTCATTTATTTCGGAGCCATAAATGGAAAATAGTGGCACTTTAATTAACCTATATGGTGGGTAGTAATTACACATGCACCAATTTCACTGGATTAACCAAATTTGAATTGCTTATTAAGGTGATTGACATGAGCTATAATCGCTTACAGTATAAGTTTAATCGAATTAACCGTGAGGCGGTAGTTAGAAAATTTAAATTCATATATTTTAATCGTGTCATAATCAGAACTATGATCGAATCTTGATAAGAGTGGGATTGACGCTTTTATGCGTATATGACACTCTAATTTATTCTGGTGATCCTGATTTCGTAGAGCTGACCGTGGTACTCAAGCTTGTCCAGATTAGTAACGCTTATCATAGACGTTGATTAAGAAATGATGACTCACTGCAATGGCCTCGTAAGAAATACGACACTTTGAGAAACTTGCAGATAATCTTACATCTACATCCTATTCTAATCAGCATCTCTCTGTCAAACGATTTTATGAGGCCGTAAAAAAGCAAAGATTTAGTTATTCCCAACTTAGCATAGATATAAAAAAAACGCATTTAGATTTCGAGTGAACTTACAACAGGGATAAGACGTCTATTATTAAACTTTAAAGGACTTCCTGATCCCAACTGTAATGACTTTGTAAGATTGGTGAAATCTATCCATAAGTCAAACATTGGCTCTACTTTTCAAATATTGGAACAAAACTTTGTAAATCCACTGGTCCTATATTTGGGAAAATCATTATATTTTGGCTCTCCGATTTCATTATTTTAATTTCCAATCAGCTGTTTAATGTGTACGTATAACAACAAATTAATATTATCTGCCATGATTCCGGTAATGTTATTATCGAAATTTGTGAAAATAAGCGTAAACTATAGGAATTGCTAACGACGAACTAACCATGTAGTACGTACCTATACAAATTATTATATTGTATCAATGACATTCAAATTATTTACAAAGTAATGACTTCGTGAAATCAATTAGTTACTACGATTTATATAAACGTTTCCGTTTGCAAATATCAAAAACTGTATGTAGTCGTAAAAAACTGGTAGCTTTACATTGCGAAAACTATTTTTTTACGGGCAAACCGCGAGGCGCGAATAGTAATTTTATCCGGAATTTAAACCGACACACACAACAAACTGTTGTTAGATACACATATGTTATATAGGTTCTAACACTTGTTTACAGTTCGTTTTGCATAGGATGTACAATATTTGTTTCTACGATTCATAATATGTATGTTGGTTATTGCACGTTATTACCCTTTTGGTCGTACCAATTTTATCAGGATTTTCGTTACACCTAACATTTTCTATCCTGCTGAATATATTTTCGAAAAGACACCTTTTTTTTTTTTTTTTTTTGTGTGAAATTATCAAATAACTTGTCCCGCTCTGGGTGGAGCGGGAGGGCGTGTCAGACTCTTACTGACTAAAACTCACCCGTGTATCCCTTTCGGACTTTCCCGCATCGACAAGACACCTTATCTTATAAATTTGTGTCTGTCTTATTATTTCACCCTTGGCACTAATTACACAACTATACAATTTATTACCATCAACGGTGGTTTGCCGTTTTATTCGCATTTTACATACGGTCCGTACAATCTGTATCATCTCAAAACTAAAAAGATGATTGACTTTTTCCAAATAAACAGTTTTGTTTATGATCAGCCAAGAAGATCAAAGCCGCAAAAACAGTAACAGAATCGCTAAATAAGCTGAACACAACAATGTAGTTTTGTTGACATAAGGAATAGCACGTTTTTCATTGGATTCGTTGGAAAATAAAGGCCGGGAGGTAGCCTGAGGCACGTGACAAGGCGACAAAAGATCGTCCGACAGGTATTCGGCGCGCTCGAAATTGGATAGTAATCGATGCGTGAAACTATACTTATGTCATGAGACAGGGCTCGATAATGTTGAAAACATTGTGGTCGGGGGATAAGGTTTTGTAGGGCAGACTGAGACTCCTCCGTGCCTCGGAAAGCACGTTAAGCCGATGGTCCCGGCTGTCGTTCGTAGATCTTTAACAGTCATTATAAGTCCTCAGAAGCCGGAAAGTGTAACACCAGTCTTACCAAGGGGTATCGTATTACCCAGTTACTGGGTTGTGGGGGTCAGATAGGCAGTCGCTCCATGTAAAATACTGGTATTCAGCTGCACCCGGTTAGACTGGAAGCCGACCCCAACATACTTGGGAAAAGGCTAGGCAGAGTAGAGCAGATTAGGCGAGAGCATTTGGAATGCTGAAAATATTGATAGTTCATCACTACAGGTCAATAAAGTCCATCCCAAATGTGGTCATGTTTGATAGACTGGGATTTGCCTTGTCATAACAGGGTCAGTAGTTTGAAGTCTGAAGCATCAAACAATGTAAATTTAAAAAATAAATTGAGCATCGAAGATGAAGAAGCACGACATTAGCTCCATAAAGTATAAATAGTTACATAGGCAAGTTATATTGGAAGCCGACCCCACAATGCTTGGGAAAAGCTACAATGATATAGGAACATATTCCTGAACACGAACGTAAAGTTTGTTAGGGTAATTTTCAATCATTCGCTCATTATATTGACTTCGACAAACAATAGCTAATTGTTGTTGGCTATTGCAAGAATTAACTGAGAAACGGGTAAATAACAATGGCCTAACGATCACTACTTATGCACAATTGAAATGTTTAAGCTCAAAACGATGTAACTGTGCGTTGTATAAACCTTAGCGAAATTACTGATCGTCTTGTAAAAGGGAGCCACTGAAATATTGTGTGGAAGAAAATATGTGTCATTGTTTAAGAAACGTGTTTGCATATTTTAATTAGTTAATTAGTGTATTTTCTTCTGCGCACAGTAGGCGTTTTTATTGTAATGTAATGAACACTAAAAATACTCCTGGCGGTTATTTTATATGATTATACACATTAATATAATTAACACATTTGAAAATATCCATTTTATAACTCATAATTATTATTACACACAAAAACGGCAACTCGTTTCTTCTATTAAGTCGTTAATTAAGAATGTTCCATGAGCATCTTTCTCATTTGCCTGGTGTTTGCAAACCAATTCGTTTCGCAAACTTTTTTGTTTCGTCCTCGAAATGGAAACTTTCGATTAAAATGATAATTTATTCAAAGTAATTAGGGTTTTATAAGCGGGCCGGCCGTGTGTCCCGACTGAGGGTAATAAGAAGTTGGACGGCATCCGCCTTCGGACTCGCCTTTATGCACAAACGAAGGTCATTATGATCGGATATTCAATTTACCATTGCGCTGACTCAGCAATAATTTACTTTTAAATCGAATTGTGGCGTTTGAATCGAATTTTATAGCTTAATACCTGCTGCTTGTTTTATATGGAAACATACAACTCATAACTTAATGACCCACTGCGATTCTAATAAAACATTGTGCTTAGATACAGGACAGTTCAGTAAAGTTTGCTTAGTTGCCTTAGGGTTCTTAATTAATAAATACTGAAGCACATCTAATAAATGGCTTAATGTAATGTGAGATTTTGTATTGCCGAATTGGAACATAAAATCTCAACTTAGTAGATTCATAGACAATTTTTTAAATTAAATCACCACTTAAAGTTTCTGGTGATAAATTAAAGTGGATCTTTCCGATAAGAAAAATCGGATACTTTGAACAAATAGAAACAAAAGTCAAATCGAATACTAACACACGCGTAATTCGATCGCGTCTTTAAATCTCCTAGCAATTGGAATCTTCGTTTTCTACCTCATTCAGAGGCGTGGGTGTATCTCCGTATCAAATTAAATCTGTAACGTTTTATGCAAAACTTATTATTCATAGCTTAGAGCAAACTGTAATAAAAATGCTGTTTTTCTCGTGGTAGTGACTTCATAATTTTCTTCGGAACATTTTGTTAGCACCTTACAAACCTGATTGAGCGTCAGGTTTTTGAGCAAAATTACATCAACATAGCAGTGTCCGCCGGGCGACTCGTCTCTTAACATAAATCGAATGATTTTATGACTCTAGCTGCCTATAAAGATCTCCAGTTTTGCCGTTTGACTAATTTTAATTGCTTTCCGGTTTTTACACCCTACGCTTGATCGGGGCACTGTATTTCACGAACATTTTATCGTTTTAAACTCAGCCGGTAATAATTTACAATACAACGAGGCTTCGATGTGGGTCGTAAATAAACAAAGATTTAATGCAAAAGCCACTTTACAGTCTGTTTGAATTCGCTTTATTTGATGCGACGCGCTGTGACTAAGCGTTTATTTACATTAACTATACCTTTACCGAAATATCACCGTTACCAGTATCTGGGAATGCTTTTATTTCAAGTATAAATAAACACACTATGGTTTTGCAAACATTGTTCAGGCTGTTTATTTTTTTAAGCATAATGCCTGACTTACCTACTCCTAATGCTGTATTTCTGTATCTTACTTTTGTAAGCTAGCACTGCTTAACTGTACTCTATTTGGACAAATTGATTTCGTCCTAAAAATAGTTCTATACAGATCAACGTAGATTATTGCGAGGTTCAGAAAGTATTACGACACAGCCGGAGCGCAGGTCTTAAATGGTTAATTTCAATTTGTTACCAATCAGACACTCAGTCGATACAAATTATGCGCATATATTTCACTTGTCATAACGAGTAAAATCTCTTGCAGTTTGTATGGTGGGCGTGGCTTATCCGGCCCGTATCGACTGCTATCGTTTTGATATGACAAATTCAAAGAGGCGATTCATATTTTATGCATTAGGCGTGTTAGCTATGCGTCTGTACTGCGACGGCTGTATTCTTGAATTTTGAATGTTAACAGCAAATGTGCCCATTTTCTTTACTGTGCATGTGCGTTAGATCTTTGAGTTATGGTACGAGACAATATAGGTGCCAAATAGTCATAATATTTCTTTGAAGTGATTTAGCCCATGTTCACGCGGGCGTATTTTAATCGCGGCCATTATTTTCTCGTATTGGGTGTTCGATTCTCTGCTTAGCGCCGAGAGTTGAATATCCAACAGGGTGTTTTCTTGACGCGCTGGGATACGCGCCAGATGCGCTCTGTTGGATTCTCAATGCTCGGCTCAATACAGAGAGTTGAAAATCCAGTGTACGAAAAAGAGTCGCCGCGATAAAAACACGTCCGTGCGAACCTGGGCTTATTGAACCATATGAAAACCTACCTACTGCATATTTAACACTAGACCTGATTCAAAACTCAAAGAAGGCAACTATCTGTACGTATGTATACGTACGTATGTATGTAACGAGGTGTGTAAACGAGTGTTACTTGAAAAAGGGTCAACATTTGGGACAATCAAAGAAGTTTGAAGTAAAAAACAAAGGTGCAATATTCGAATCCACAGATTTTAACCCTGATCTCGAACAGTGACACAAAAAAAAATTGAATCCCAGAATATCTCTCTAACAAAAACACAAGTAGGCACGTACGAGCTTAAGACGCCGACCGGATCTCTGTTTTGATTCGAGACTTTTATAAATCGTTGTTTTACTGTGATATATTGTTTCTAAAACGTAGATGTTTGTTTTCTATATCACATTATATTTTATAAGCAGATGGTTTGTAAGATAAAAGACAGATGAATGTGATTTGCCATCGCCATGACAGTCAACTTTGAATGTATATGTGCGATGGATAACAATAGTCAGGACTATCTTTCAATGTCATGCACGTGTCGTTAGGATCAGTAAATTCAATTATAAGTCCTCAGAACTGGAAAGTAATGCATGATTCATAATACGCACGTATGGTCACGATTTTTACTGGTAATTTGATCACGATGCCCGTACATTGTTCTATGCAATTCTTATAAATTGCGTTGGATTTTTTTAATGTTAAGTGTACTACTTAGAAAAGGCGGTTTTATTCAGACACACTACATTCGAATGAACTAACCTACAGTTAAATCTTCGGATTTATTTTGCTATTACTTCACCCCATAACATCCTTAGTTGAATTAAGTAGTGAGTACTTTTAATTACTATTTATTATACTTAGCTGATCTGAAAATGTCCTGTAAGTTATTCTTGAACGATAAATCATCTTACTTAGAAAACCGGCCAAGTGCGAGTCAGAATCGCACACGATGGGTTCTGTACCACCGTACAATATTTAGCAAAACACGTTTCTTGTGTGATATGATCCCCATACAAGAAACGGTTATTTATATTTTTAACTTTACTTTATTTTTATTATTCGTTGTTATAACACAATCTGTGAAATTTTCAACTGTCAACCTATTACGGTCCATGAGATACTGCCCACTGACAGACAAACGGACAGCAGAGGCTTAGTAATAGGGTTGCATTTGGCACCCTTTGGGTACTGAACCCTAAAAAAAACTATCGTTTACTAAAGCTTCTCTTTCTTTTGTTTTTCTGCGATAGACAAATGAATATCTGTTGTGTAGCACATTATTTGTAAAAGCTTGTTCACTATATGTCTTGTAGCTTCAGAGACTACCTACTTCATTCTAAGAACACGTGATACAATTTCATTCCGTGGTAGGCCATGTACTGTAAGATAAAATTATCTAATTTCTTTATACGTTGCTCAAGATAAGAATTGAATTCGGTCGAGAATCTTGAAATTTAGGTTCATTTTTGTAGATAAAGTTAAACAGAAAAGTTGAAAGAACGCAGATATGAAACAATTTAAATGTTTTGGGCTATGGTTTTGCTTTTGAATAAAATAATTTGACATAATTATAAAACTTTTCCGAAAGTTATAGAAATTCAATTTTAGTTTGATATCAACTTTAGAATTTCGAACAACTGATTTTATCAATTCATCGTTACCGCAAAGTTCAACGGAATCTCGTGGTCTTTATAAAAATAATTACACTTTACAACAACGGACTTTTAGAGGTTATAAGTATGAGTAATCTCAGATTTTTAAAACGAAACGCTCATTTTTAAGCTATCAAATTCATAAATCAGTTTTAACGCTCGAGAATGATTGATGAATCGGTCTTGGTGTAAAGATAGTATAATTTAATGTAATATCACAAGACTTAATCACACTTAATAAAGTTCTTAGAAATGACACATGAACATTCGATTTGAAATAATATGAATTTTTAAAAGATCATCCTCTTTTATGTGTTTTTTTTTTACTTTCAGACGAGCTGTGATAGTGGCCAATTAGCTTTTTAATAAATGTTCATAAATGGAATTCGAATATTTAAATTATAGAGCATTTTGAATTCTAGAACACGTAATTAGAACATGGTCGTAAATTTTTGCTGGATTAATTTGTGAGCTCGTTTATAACTGTTGCATAACGCCTAAACAACATAGCTAGATTGACGTAAAGATAGGTCCTAACAAACCTCCGCAGTTGCATGCCGTGCTCATCATTTATCACGGATTTATCATAAGATCGACGCCACTGAGATAGACGAGTCAATCCAGCCAGCTTCACGAAATATGACGTCACTTCGTACAATTTATGGACGTCAATATCGACGCACAGAAGCGGAAAATTGTACCTTTTTTGTACGCCCACATTATTTTAGTCTAAGCTTCATTTTGATTGTATTATTTTATAGACTTCCGTAGCAGTAATGACAGGTGAACTGATACCAGTAATTGATGATAGGAGATAATAAAATATAGGTTTCCACAGCGCAATTTGTAACAGTCGATTGAAAAGCGATGGCGGATTCGTGTTCATAGTCTCGAAGCAAGGAGCTTGTCATTAGCAATGCACTGTGCCAATGTTTAAATCTGTTCGCTATAAAGCTTGTATTTTCAACTATTTTCGTTAACATGTTTTATGCAATGAATTCCAGTTCGTGGTTTGTCTGTTTATTTATTTCCCACTGAGGTTCTTTAGTAATACTAAACCTGTAAATAGTTCCAGAAATTCAGACGCTTTTGTAATTACAAACCTCAATAAAATGAGCAATAATAGCGTATAATAAACATAAAACTTTTGAACGGCAAATGAACGTTACACCGCAATCCTCTAATAACCACCAGAAATGACGTGAAACGTATCTAATTAGGGTAGCAATTGTTTATTGTGAAGCTCATTCCACACAATAGAAGCGTGTAAGTAAAAGTTGGTCCAATCAAAGCGGAATGTTACTACATTAAGATTATAATTTCGCTTCATTCGAGAGCAATAAGCGGCAATAAGGTCCTACTCACGTATCGCTGAGAGGGCTAAAGGCACGTATTTTTCGCATTATCGGCTAAATTATTATAAAGGGAACAGACGTGTGGTGTGGTAGTCTAGGGAAACTGTGCTGTGAGCGAAACAATTGCCGCGGAAATAGCACGTTCGACATTTTAAAACGAGGCGAAATGAGCCGCAACTTTGTGAGTCGCAACTTTATGTTAAGCAGTTGCTGTTGCATGTGTTTCACAGTCTTAATACGGTTTTACTTGTGTTTTCCGAGTAAAGGAAATAAAATTAGCAGAATAATGAAAGCAGAGAAAATTCTGATATTTATTTAATTTGACCATATTCTTTGGTTTTTCATTTGTTTTAATAATATTCAAATGAGAAAAAACATATAGGAAACTATCTGTTTCCTATATGTTTTTGTGTTTCATATTTATTTTGAAAAATAAAAAAAGTAACTCAATGATATTTTTCATTTGAAACTTTATGAGTCTCCCATTTCTCTGCTCAAACAATGAGAACTTTTCAACAAGTTTAAGTATGAACATTTTTATGAAATATCATTCATATGAAACATTGTGTTCCAAATCTAAACAATGGGTAGGTTTAAGAATTTCCATACTATTACATCAAAGTGACAAGAATGAATTAATATTTCTTGCTTGCCATCACTCGTTGTTGTAGACACGTCCAAATCTTGTAAGATCATTGTAGAACAATGACTGTCCGGAATAAAAAATATGTTTTGATCAGTTATGTGCTTACGTTGCCCTTTTTTGTAGGAGAAATTTAAAATAGACGAGTTCACAAATCAAGTTTTTTCATAATGGTTTTATGCACTTAGCTATCATTCATCTTCACGCTGTCTCAAAGGAAAGCATTCCATTTGTTCTTACAAGCTTACATACATATAAATTTGCTTCGTTCATATTCAACAAAACTCTCATAAGTTCCGTCCAGTCGTTTCAAAATTTGGGATTTTAAAAAAGTGCATCTTGGAAATTTTCACCTCTCCGTGTTCCAAGTTAATATTTATGACTGCGACACAAACAAAACATGGCCGCATTAGTATTCGATCGTGCTTTAAATTTTAGATTCGTAAACCGCTTTATCAAAAGCAATATCGTCTATGTATTAAACATTAGGTACCTAAGTTTTAAATGTGGCCGAAGTAGGGGTGTTTTACATCGGAAAGTTTGTAAGAACCTCGGAATTTTTGAGACTAATAAGTGTCGTAGCAAAGCCCGCATACTAAAGAGACGTCCCGTGCATGGTAATAGGAACTCGGAGGGAATATAAAATGCCAGTATCTACCTACCTATCATTTTAGCGGGTGCCGCTGTCAGAGTGTTTAAGATAACCCAGGACGTGACACCTATATCAAAGCGTTCAAATGTAACTAACGTGTCGAAATTCTTAAATAAGCTCAGACGATGCGAAAACTCGGCTTGTGAACTTTTAACCCAAAGCCCCCTGTTAAAAAATATTACCGGAGAACATGACGAGAATTTTATACAAGCAGGTGACGGAAAGGACATGAATTGAATACGAAAATGTTGTTCATTAACTAGATTTTCACTAGGAACGACTAAGTGCGGATTTTATCAATGCAATTGAACGCGTTCAGCACATCTAAACGCGTTCAAGAGCTGTCAGTGTACTTACAATATTCCATAACAATTTTGATACTGACAGCTCTTGAACGCGTTTTAGAAATGCTAATCGCGTTCAGTTTCATTGGTGAAATCAGCCCTAGCCTATTCTTGTTTATGAATACGAGAAGGGTTGTGGATCAACTAGTAATTTGTAAGGTGATACCGGCCCTCTGATATGCAATGTCCTACAATAGTAATTAATCAAAACGAGTTTAGTGCCAATTCTTGAAAGGGTCCTTATAAAGGAAGTTATTATTCTAATCTATTCAAGGAAAGGTTCATGGTAAAAGTGCCACAATTAGTTTCAAATAACCAGCACTATGTAATATCAATCCACATCATTAGTACACCTGAACTGGATCATTTTCTTAGAAAAGGTCAATTTGTGTGCTGTGACAAAAAACATCCTGCCATAATGGGGTCTTATCGCTGGCGCTGATTACACGTTCTCTCCGGCAACAGGAGGCGATGCTATTAAATTGTCATTAAAGTCACCTCAGTGTCATCTGCGACGTCCGTTTTCGTGGGACCAACTTTTTGTTGCAGTTTTTAGTTTTACACCGCTTCCAAATCACATTTAGCGCGCCACCGAGAATTTTTATTGCATTTTAATCGTTATCTCCAAGAAATAAAGTCTTTTTGGTAGTTTCTGAGAGGTAAATAAAGGTTTGTCGGGTTTCGTTAATGACACTCGATGTAATTTGATGTAAATTGACCGCCCCGACCGACAGGAGCGGCCACGCAACATGTCAACTATGATATTGTTACCTGACTAATGTTTAATTTTGGTGTGATTGATGTTTCGGACCTTTACTTACCAACTTGATATTACAGATTAGTTTGATCGTAGAATAATTTGAATACTCAAACCGAAATGGCGGCCATTTTCGTTAAAAAAGAGGCATCGAATAAATTATCTTCTTCCAAATCAGATTAAGAAAATCGATGATCTCATTGTTCGCAAAAGTTGAAGGAACGGTAAAATTTTATTGATGACTGTCATGGTAATTCCGCGGGCTGGTATTACGGGGTAAAGAAATTACCTTACCAACCTCCTCCGTTGCGTAATGGTCGATGTGACCGCGATATCTTAATAAGTGGTTCTTGATCAAGTACCTTCGAAGAAGCCTCGGGCTTTGCATAATTGTTAAACGTCTCAGCATCGTTTCAGATACGCAGAGATGGTAACCATTTACCCTATTATCGGGCCTTTGAAGAATTATCACGATTCGATTCTCAGAATAAAATTGTTATGTTAAAACTTACAAGTCTCAGTCATTATGTTATCTCAAACATATTCTTGTTTCATAAATTTGTATTTTCAGATATGGCACAAGATTTTAAATATAATATACTCTGTAGCTGTGTTATGTAGCTCTATCTTGAATAAATTAAAAAAAGGTCTTTTGTATACAAAGTTTTGTTCTACTAAAACGCGATTGTGTTCTGAAGTTAGTCCCGAAGTCATTTGAATTTCAGAATATCAAGTAGGGGTCCTCTGTTTAAATCTGTGGGATATAATAATAATTTAAGATAGCTATTTAGGTACGTACTTACTTAGAAATATTCCAATTTTGAGTAGGAAATTGGGCATTTTAAATTAAAATTCTAATATCTAGTAATAATGTGTCTATAGCTAGATTAGACAGACCTACATGAAAGCGAAGCTGATTACAAAAATATTGCTGTGATACAATGGCTTCCAAACCATCTTCATATATTTTACATTAAAAAAAATCCACATGATGTCTTTGTATAAAGCTCTTTCATTGAACTTGTACCTTTTTGCTGTTTGTTCTTACTTGCTTTACTTTATGCGAATAAATTACACAACTAAGTGAAATAGCTGTGTATAAAACTAGTAGGTAGTAACTTATTCAGGTAAATACATCTGACTTAACTTCCTGAAACTTACACATTCCTATTCCTTTTTTAATAGCAATAAGCATGGAGTCTCTTCTCGTCATTTCTTCGACGGATAGCTCCTTCAAATGTTATACCAATAAAATTAGCCACGGTTAAGAACGATCACAAATCTCACGGTTCCTTCTGTTCTCGTAAACCATAAATAAAGGTTCCGCTCGTGCATGACCGAGTTTTTGCTCATCGGACATCGCAAAACTGAATAAGCTTCATGGTTGCGGATAGACAAAAAAGTAAATGGATTGCATGAAATATGTACATTATTATAATATCACGAACAAAGAGGCTGGGCATCATTATAACCAGATCTAAAAAGCTCGATTTAGCCCAAGATGAGTTCAGGCGAAACATACGTTGTAGTTTTCTTTGCGATTTCATTACGGATTGCAAAAACCTTCCGTACGATGCGATACTCGGTTCGTGAGTGAGCTTCAGTTTTTGTACTGTTACGTTATGATTGATAACTGCAAGTAGAAACGGGTTCTGCAGTGTGTCGTAAAACAGTGGCTGTGTCATTACCGCGATTATTAATGTTATATTTAATATGATTTTACTTTTATGGTTTATTTATTTGGGTTACGGGAGCAATGTAGAAATTTCGTATGTAAATTGGTGTAGCTTCCAGGTAAATTTTATTAATTTATCTGGTTTTCAAGTTCTGCGTAAATTAATGAATTAAATCCATACATCATATTTCAATGGTTTCATCATCAAAATGGTGGAAGTGGAACAATGGTTTTGTGATGATTACTACATTCCAGATCGGATGACTAACGCTAAAAACTATTTTACTGCAAAGAAAGATGATTCCTTCATAATAATTTTCTTCAAGCTACTTATTATGGTTCACATAAAAGTATAAGCTCTTCTCAGTACTTTAAAGATAAAACAGTAATCTGTGATTTAACTTTTATATGTTTAAAAACTTCATTCTACCATAAAATAATAAATGCGGTTTAACATGAATATAAACTAGTAGGTATTACGTTTCAGTAGGAATAAAATGTACTTAAAACCTATCGTTTACAATATCTTAAAAATAACATAAAATAATATTATTTTGTTGAAGTAACTCTAGACAAGTCACTTCTAAGTTAATAATATTCAATTCATTCGTAAAATGTAAGGCTGTGGGTACATAGGTATGGCGACAGCGATGCGGGGCGATACAACTTAAACAATAGTCTTTTAGTTATAACGGTATGCGTAATTATTTGTGTTACTTACATTGTTCTTGTGCTGTGTCGCCGCGCGTCGCCGTGTCGCCATCGTCGCGTAGTGGCGTGCCGGGGTCGACTAGCTCTATCGTTTTGGTAATTTAGTCGAGGCCTTAGTAAACAATTTAAGAGGGAACAGGGCCTGCGAACACGGAATTTGAAAAATAGGTATTTGAAGAAACTATTGCCATCGAGTTACCTCAAGTCTGCCCCCGTAGAGTGCGATAGGGACAGCTGCAGCTTAGACCGATTGTACCACAAAAAATTTACGACTTCAACGTTTCGTATTCCCCTTTTTTCTCCTCGAAAACTGAGCCGATTCAATTATTTTTAACCATATTTTTTTAAGAAAGAGTATGTCTAGGTTCCTATCTTTTTTTTATGTTAAAAGCTTTTCGAATTTGTCTGGTAGTCCTCTAATCGCGGCGGTAAAAATAGGGCATTTTTGTAATTTCTGGAGGGTCATATTTTCTTTAACAATAAGTTGCTGAAAAAAAGGAAATAACAAGGACGTGTCTACAGCAGACCTTGATTTTATGATTAAAAAAAGATTGCTCTAGAGGCATTATTTAGGGAGAAAAAGGGGTATTCATTTGTATGGAGAATCGCAGACCCTGTTCCCTCTTAAGAATCACAAAATTTGGGCATTGTTACCAAAAACAATCAATATCAAGCCATTTCAAAATGGGTTAGATTAATGTCGTGAGAGCTCAATGTAACAACGTTTCAGAAAGAAGACATTTTTACAATACACCCTTACTCTGTGCATTTTGCTTATATGATCATGGTACTTCATAAGAATATCAAGATATTTCGATTTTTTTCTCAAAAACAGTAAAACAGTTTTCTGAGAGAGCCATTGTCAGTGTCACCTCAAAAAACTACTTCAACCCAAGAAATAATGAAAAAGTGAACGGTCAGAACGTCCATTCAAGTTATTTGTTTATACAAAATATCCGTTATTGTCGGAATACTCCGCTCCCGTCGGTCAATAATAACAGCAATTGTATGCCGCCCCAAGACTTCCCGCAAACGACGCAGTGTTTGTTATTACCGGTAGACTAACTGTTTATCTCTATTTTATTATTCTAAGAAGTCGATCATGGATTTATGGACCGCGTTTAAGGGTTGTTGAGTAGTTATGTAGTGCCTAAGGCTTCGTTAGTGCAATTATCTTAGAGAACTTAGGCAGTGCTTAAGTTGTTAAAACTGTGGTGTTGTTTAAACAGAATAAATTGACGAGCGAGCCTTACAGTAGTCGCATATCCCATCTCACCTTGGTAATAAGAAATATTAAAAGGGCGGGGCCTCGTCAAGGTCGTTGCTGATGGCCAACTCTTGCACCGCGCACGCTTATTAGTCAAATCAAATAGCACACGCTTCGCCGACTTCCTGTAATACACTTCCGTCCCTTTACACGAAATCATTCCCACAGATTTCCTACTCCTAAGAATGCAGGAAAGCGAGAGGAAAGATGTGACACATCCAAAATTCGCAGTGTGAATATAAAAATCTGAAGGATTTCAATATACCAACCAACCTTATTTGACATCCCAAAAAAATGTTAATGTAGACGCTAGAATTTGGATTTTTTCCTGCGAGTTCTGTGAATAAAATATGGAACGCAAAGTTGCAAGCGACAGAAGATGGTCCGTAATGTAACAAAATTTTCAGTGAAACTAAAACCAGTGAATATCTATCCCAAAAAAATTTTGCTTTTCAAATAGTACCCTACTTGCAATTGCCAGTAGATTTATCTAAAATAACTCATACATGAATATAAAAGGGTGACACTGATACACCCTGCTGTTTCTTTATGTTTAATGTTATTAGGCCGAAATGGTTTCCTTTGAATCGGATCAGGACAAGCCCTTTTCATTGTAAAGCAAATGATAATGGTAATGGTTGGACATCATGTTGCGCTTTATTGTGAATCATGGATATTAGAACACATGGAAAAGGCGTTGGGCAACAAATAAACGCCATAGTAAAACCCATATGAATTAATTTCAAAGCAAAGCTGCTCGTATACCAGTTTTTGGTCGTAGCTTCAATAGATAACCGACCAGAGTCATATAAAATTTTATGTTGATATAATTTCCAACGAGGATTGATGAATGGACGATAAACTTCGCCTTTTGTGTACAAAGATAATCGTGTTGTTAATAAATTTACACATAATACAACTACTGACAAGATCACAAAAACTTTATATTTCTTACACATGTACGAGTATTAATGGTAAATTGATGTTGATTGACATATCATGCTATGAAAAAATGTATAGATTAATCTTTTAAGAACCAGTAACATCGCATGCCCTTATCGGCGAGCGGCTAGGTAGCTGATGTCCTTGATGGCTGCCTGTCTCTACTCCGTATATAATTGGATTAAAATAAATGTGTGTTTTTAATTGCTCAATTGTTTTCAGAGCGGATACTTTTTGCCGCTGACTGCAACTTAAATGTTATTCCTACTTCATTGTAAATGACATTACATTGACTATTAATATCAATACCAAGATATATTATTTTTATAAAGTAGGGACTCTTTATTAAAATGATAATATTACGGCGGGAATATTGTAGAGAATGCTGTTATGTACTAGTATCCCTTTGTACTCGTTTCAATTATGTTAAACCCTGTGAGCGTATTGTATTAATTGAATTAAAATTCTGCAATAACATGTGTCGTAGAGTATTTAAAAAAAAACAAACAAAGCATTCGGGCATTTCCGCTTACCATAGATCCAACATAGATTCATTATATAAATTCATCTCCAGGTATGTATTAATAAATATCAAGCTATTGTTTCTCATTTCCAGAAATTCGCCCTTCCAGAAATTGTAGATTCTAAGTCACTTCTAGCGACAGAACATCCCAGTTTCCCCTGCATTAGAGTTGAAAGTCCATACAACACTAACATTCGAGATAGGACGGTCGTTATGTCGATAATTTACTGGGGAAATGACTAAATAAACACAGATATGAATGATAGAGCCTCCTGTCGCCGTTCGTGGAACGAGGACGGTGGAAGGGTAAACTCGAGAGCTGATTGAGTGGGGATTTCGATAGTAGAGATGTGAATTTAGACCGATGACATATCGATACCTAGTGTGTAATTAATAGGTTGGGGAAAAAGTCTTTTCGCATTATAGTATGTATGAACTTGTAATAAAATCTCTTTGGCTATACTATGTGTATCTGGCTGGTTTTGGTATCATTGAAAGTTTAAATTTTAAAGAACATAATTCCAAATTCAAATTAGGAAAATGTGTGATTTTTATTTGTTTTTCGTACTGTCAAGATGAGTGAATCTAATGAAGAAATTCAATACATTTTAAAATTTTACTACAAAAAAGGTAAAAATGCAACGCAAGCCGCGAAAAAAATTTGCGATGTTTATGGACCTAGTGCAGTGTCTGTGAGAGTAGCACAAATTTGGTTTAAGCGTTTTCAATCCGGAAATTTTGATGTCAAAGATGCACGTCGCTCTGGTCGCCCTATTACGGATAAAATGGATGCCATTTTTGAAAAAGTGGAGCAAGATCGGCATATTAGTAGTTACGACGTAGCTGAAGAACTGGGAATTGACCACAAAACAGTTTTGGCGCATTTGAAAAAAACTGGGTACACAAAAAAGCTCGATATTTGGGTACCTCACGAGCTCACTGAAAGAAACCTAATGAACCGTGTACTCATTTGTGATTCTTTATTACGACGTAATGAAACCGAACCATTTTTGAAGAAGCTGATAACTGGTGATGAAAAGTGGATCACGTACGACAAGAACGTGCGAAAAAGGTCGTGGTCAAAGGCCGGTCAGGCTTCACAGACTGTGGCAAAACCCGGGTTAACTCGCAACAAGGTGATGCTGTGTGTGTGGTGGGATTGGAAGGGCATTATTCATTATGAGCTGTTACCACCAGGCAGGACCATCGATTCTGAACTCTACTGCGAACAACTGATGAGATTAAAGCAAGAAGTTGAGAGAAAGCGGCCGGAATTAATCAACAGAAGGGGTGTGGTTTTTCATCATGATAACGCTAGACCTCACACATCTTTAGCCACTCAGCAAAAATTAAGAGAGTTTGGCTGGGAGGTGTTAATGCATCCGCCGTATAGTCCTGACCTTGCACCTTCAGATTTCCACCTGTTTCGGTCTCTTCAGAATTCTTTAGGCAGTGTCAGGTTAACATCACGGGAGGACTGCCAAAACCACTTGTCGCGGTATTTTGATCAGAAGTCCCAAAATTTCTATAGCAATGGGATCATGTCCCTACCTACAAGATGGCAAAAAGTTATCGAACAAAATGGTACCTACATACTTTAGTTAAATGTAAACATACTATGTTAAAAAATGTTTTGAATTTTCTTAAAAAATGCGAAGAAACTTTTTCCCCAACCTAATACGTTTGTTAAGGAATGAATGAGTTATGCTGGTATTATTGCTGTCCACCCGTTAGCGCCACTGGTCTAAAGCACTGGCATTGTGTGGGAAAAAACAGATTGGGATGATCGTATTGGCCTTTTTATGTGCCCATGTAGTTTCAGTTGCAAAATGCCGTACTAATATTATTTGATTGGACACTTTGCGGACCTCGTTCTTAATCAACTACCTATACATTTATTTATACTTTCAGCAGATTATAAACTTTGAGGCATAACTAAAATAAGGCCAAACATACCTGTTATTTGTAATTTTGGAATGCCAGTTTTTTTTTGTTTCTAATTTGAGTTGTAAGTGATTGTAGTATCTTTTCATAACGTTTTTGTGTAATTTGGTTTAGTTTACCAATTCTAACCCATTTTTTAAATTGCTAAAGCCACACAGCTGAAGCTAGATCGAGAGCGCGTAGCGGCGGCAGTGCAAGGCGTCTTCGAAGTCGAAATCACAGTCTCAAAGCTATGCTGTGTATACTGGACGAGAGGCAATACCAGGATCGTCAGGAGTTCCAAATGGAGCAGAGGAAGATCTATGACATCTTCGTTATCGTGCCAAGCAGCCCCGCAGCAGTCAGCGAAGCCCTTCGTGTGCTTCAAGTTAGGGAAACCAGGACATATCGGGACCCGGTGCACGAACATGCAGGCCACGTCGTACAACAACTACTCTCAGGCACGTCAGAACAAAAAGGTGAGCTGTATTGTTTTGTTTACGATTCTGGTGTTGAATGCTCGTTAGTAAAATAATAAAGTTGTGCAGCCAAATTAAGTGGCAAGCGAGTTAATAACGTTGTTGCGTTGACTGGTATTTGTCAAACACGTGTATTCAGTACAGAACAAATATAATGTAGCGAACAGCAACTTGAGGTTTTGTGTTTTGTACTCCATGGTTTTGTTTGTTTTGATTTTGTGATGTGCTTCCCGACACTAACTTGTAAAGTAATATTATGATAGGACGCTGATGAAGACAGAAGTCGACATTGATGAAGTTAGCGAGATTGCGGCAGAGAAGAGAGTAGTGGAAGTTTTGGATGGTGATCGCTTTACGTTAAAAGCTTTAAATTCTTAACGTACAAATACGTTCACGATAGGTTAACAAAGATGCCAGTGGATCATGTACCAGTCGAAGTAGATGGTGGTCACAGTGGTGATGAGCAAGCCTAAGTTATGGGAACCACGCGAGTCCTCTATCGGCCAAATTGTGTGCGACCGTACCAGTAGTTATTAAATTGTCGTAGCTCGATAGAAATCGGTGTCTCTTGAGGCAACTCAAGTAGTCCATGAGTGTGCGATGGGCGTATTTCTCAGCCAAAGGTCGGGGTCTGGAGAGACCATAGATTTGATCCATGTGCTAGATGTGTGAGAGCAATGCAATTGCTAGTCGGCTGGAGAGCCGTGGCGTTAGAGTGGCTTACCTACTCGTGTGTGGATTACCAAGTATCTTAGTGAAAAAGATGATTGTTAATGGTACATGGACTTCCGACTTTTGATATCAGAAAATTGTAATCCTCAATATTTTTATTGTTTTAACAAAACTATAGGTACTTCTAAATAAACAAACTTTCGACCAGAGGGTCGAAAGTTTGTTACAATTTTCTGATGTCAAAAGTCGGAAGTCGTCGCAAAATGGTCAAAAAACGTCGGCGTTTTCTGACCGTTTACGACTTCCAAACAGGCACTGTTGTCTAGTTTTGGTTGCAGGTTAACACACGAGGACAAGCAAGCAGGATAGCCGTGTTGGAAATACGTTACTGACTTGACTTATCGGGATGCCAGCGCCACCTAGCGGCGTTCGACAGTCTACAACATAATGCTCGGACCGGCCGAAGCAAAGCGGACTTCATGGAAGGCGGTCAAGCAGTGAACACGTTTAGAAACTTAGAAACTGTCACGTATTCCGAATAGTTGTGTCGTATACCTACAGTGTGTGAATTACTAGTGCGATTAATTTGATAGTAAATTAAAATTTGATCGGAACTGTAAACGGTTTTTCTATTGCGCAATAACCATAGTACGCCCACAGTAGTTAAAATATGCCTGATAATAACGAAAGAGACACATAACCTCCTCCGTTATATTGATTACTCAGTTACCTTTATAACCGCAGGTCACAGGCGAAGCAATACAATGTATAGGTACAGCATAGCAATAACATTGTTACTGGTCGAATTGTAAAGCTGAGAGCGGCATGTCGCCTGCAGTACAGTTGTGGTTAACCGATGCGGGTAGACGGAATTCTGAATTCTGACATCTGACCGTCCATAATTTCGCAAAATCCGATTATAGGTGTATGTGGATTTATGGATGTTATTCTATTGTTATTTCGATAAGGAGTTTGAAGCATGAATAAAAGTTGAAAGGGTTGATTTTTTTTATGAGTTTAGGACCTAAAACAACCAGCCTGACTGTAATTTATAAGCTGTGTGTATTTTACTAGAGCCCAATTTGTTTAGTTCAATTGGTTTGCTTCACATTTGTAACTAAATTATACTACTTATCATGATAGTAAATTCTTTCGTGTTGACAAGTCAACATAAATTTCCGGTGAATTCCAAATTACTCCTCATTCGTTATTTAATGTCAAAATTACAGCCGCATAGGTACTGTAATAATGACATCGCAATTTTCATTATTTTGTGTCAAATTACACTTAAGTACATATACACACACACATACACGTACATATGTCAATCTCAAAAAACACTCAGTTACTCAGAGTAATTTATCAAATAAAAGAAATTCAAATCAGAGCACGTTGAATAATTTATTTAAATGCACAAGTTTTTTGACCTTTGCAATTTGACAAAATAAAACACTCACTTTATCACATCACGACTCTGTGTACCTAATTTAACGACGAGATGACATGAGGTCTACGACCTGTGTGTCCAAGGACCAAAAATCTAAGTTGCTATTTCTAAAACATACATAAAGTACTAATATTTTTGTAAAGCTAGAGCTAGAGCTTCATGCTTTTTTAATATCTTGTGTTTGCACAACTAAAACAGTCCAGAAAAAAAAAATATATGACAAAACCACAAAATAATCTAGGATATGAAGTAGTGAGTTTGTCATTTTGTATAGAAATTGCATTAGAACGGCAGCTTTGCGTGATTTTGATTAAATCTTATCATGATGACAGACAGGCATCCCTATCTGTCATCATGATAATATTAGAATTGCACAACTTTGAATGACTTTGTTGCAAACTTCCTGAAATTCCGGCTGTCTACTTTTTAGGATTCCGTACCCGAAGAGTGCCAAACGGAACCCTATTACGAAGCCTCCGCTGTCCGTTTGTCTGTCAGCGAGCTGTATCTCATGAACCGTAATAGGTATTTGAAAATTTTACAGATTATGCATTTCTATTGCCGCTATAACAACAAATAATAAACATTAAAAATTAAAGGGAATACAAGAAACGATACCATAACGAAACAATATCCATACAAGAAACGATTGATTTTGAAAATATATTTTTTTTACCTTAGCATGTGGAGCGTCATTGTCTAGAAATCATCGAGTAGAGAACAAATTTTTTTTTTTTTTTTATCTTCAAAAATGATGAAATAGGGGGCCGTAAAAGTTGTCAGTTTTAGATCATTTTTGTACGAGCATCTATCTCAACAACTAAACAAGTCAGGAATTTGATACTTCTGTATATCATGTACCATATACTATATATAATCAACAAATACTAAAAAAGCCGACTCATAAGGTATTTATTTAAATATGGGTGATTTTCTGCAGTTTTCATTAAGATGAAAAATAATAATATTCTTCGTTTAGTATTTTCCTTTATTTGTTAAATAATTTACGGAACCCGTCATGTGCGATTCCGACTCGCACTAGGCCGGTTTTATTATTTTATAAATGCGTTATCTGCAATCAAGGCAATTATTGTTTTCTTCGATATAATATAATTGTATACAGACAAATGTTAGGCATTTGACATCGTTGTGTAACCAATTGTTTCAGTTAGGCAATGATGAATGTTCCTAATTAATTAATTTAAGTGTTTATCAAACCATTAACAATCCATTATTAGAAAATGCAAGACCGCTGACAGATCTCCCACCAATGACAGTTACTATAATGAAATCTGCGATTACTCGAGCTTAGTTTACGAATGCACTTACAAAGCAACATTGAGATTTAGCACCTTAATAATTAGACTTAAAGTTTAATTTTGTTCGAGTCATTCGTAAATTAGCAATCCCACGGAACGATAAATCCGACAGATAAGAACTATTAGCCTTACCAGTGACATTTGCAGTATTATGAAATTGCAGAAAATAGTGGAAACTTAAATAAGTTCCTGTCCGTAAATGTTGTGACGTTAAAAATTTATTACTTCGTGAACTGCAGGTGCTTAAATTATTCTTGAGATTTTAGACGGCAGAAAGACGCCCACACATTCATAAGTAAACGGAAATTGTTTGTCTAAGTCGAAAATTACACTTTAATTTTGCCTTTTGACCTTTCCTCGGTATTAAGACGAATTTTCGATGGCAAACAAACTGTTTTGTATTATTATGTAAATATAGCTTGAAAAAATTATTCACATTACGAATAATAGAAAATTTTATTGGTTTCCGTCTAAGAAAGAAATTGCTTTTTATGGGCTTTCAGTTAAATAAACGCAATTCACGAATGGTCAGTAAAAAATATTGAATTATCTAAATTAGGAACAATTTGTTACCGCAACCATTACGACCAATCACTACGCCCACTGAAGCACGTTGCACAGTACACTGCCCACTACCACCACCACGTTATATCTGGACATAATACCTGTATAATAAATAATTTTGATAATAACTTTATTTGACCTTTCTAACTTAGTATTTAGGTTAGAAACGTGGCCTATAAACTAGCTAACGACTCGTTGTAATGAGTCCTCTCTTACCTAACATAAAATTAAACTAGTGACATTTATATTAGAAACAATTATTATGGTAATTGAATCTGCTACATACAACGCAGCTGTTGTAATATATTGTATTTAGTGTTATTTCAAGCAAGAAAATTTGCATAGAAAAGCAAAATCAGATGAAAACAATAAGATAAGGTAAAGGGTAGGTAACTTAAATTCCTTTTCATTTCTCATACTTGGAAAGTACGCTTGAACTGATCTGATCAGAGGGAGGAAAACAGTTCTTTTCGTCCCTGGGAAATGATATTCCCTGCTGTCAAAAAAAATTAAAGCCACTCTGTTAAATGGCGGCGTAAAATTGTATTAAAAAATAAAGTCGTAACAGTTTTTTTTTTGCAATTACTAACTAACGTTTGCAGTTGGAGAATCGACCGTGACGTATGGGAGAACATGTTTCTCAACTAATAAGTTAAGTTTTTTCTTGGGATAAATTCATCTCAACTAGGAAACCCTTCATTGTACGTGGTCCGACACGCACTTTCTTCACATAAGCTTGCCAAGACGGTTCTATGATTGCAGCATTTTCTGATCAATAAACAAATAAATACTTTGCTTCCTTACTCGTGCCACAGTTGATTTATGTAACTTTAATTCATCCGAAATCACTGAATAAGTAAATTTCTGTAAATAATGTATTGCAGATACAGCTTCAAATAATCGAATACCTATGTCGGCCGGACGTCAGTGCGGCGAGGCCGATGTACTGCCAACGTGACGTCACGTGCAGCCTACCGGCCACTCTCCTGCAGTTGGCAGATGGTAAAATTGTACTTAATATAATAATAACGTCTGTCCGATGCCTCATTTCAACTGAGCTATTTTAGTTGCCACTGAATCGAGATTTTTATTCATATCGACAACGTTCGGCTTAAAAATGATTCTAAGAATGATCAGTTTAGAGAACCTGTTTTATAAATTATCTTTGAATCTACAAAATATTTTTAGAACAGCGAGAGAACTACAATGATTGATGACTCCGGGAGTAATGATAGTAGGTCTAAGAAAAATAAAAAGCAAGATTCTGATGCAACCGTACAGTTAAGATTTACTCATAATAAAATGGTGGGTATAGCAGCTACACATCTCTATTTTGAAACGTGGAAAAAAGAGCAAAGTAATATTAAAAGCCATATTAATTATTCATCATAAGATAAGATTAATGGAATGTTAGCAGTTGATAGATATACTTATAACGAATGTTCTCTCTACGTCCAAACCTTTGCATGTTCGTATGACGTTATTGGCTCCTGAATGATTACGTTAATGGATACCACGTTTTAACGATCTTTTAGCTCTCGAATTGACGATAAAAGAGATACGACTGAATTTATGACCATTGAGATGTTACCTTTAATCTGCTACTCTATTAGTCCCATGCGAATTCTAATGTATTTTATATCCTCTTTTAAGATCAAAGATTATCGGATTCATTAAAATGGATATTAAACTTAAAAGTTTTACCCCGCTTCTTGGGAATTTATGTGCACGGAATCGGAATTCAGAACACTGAACAAGAAAATATTTAATTGGGTTTGTCTGTGCTTGAAAGGCAAAGTACACAATTGGATTTCAGCGTCTTTACAACGATAATAGACGCATTCCGGACTTCAGACATTTAATTCATGGAATTTTGAATTTCTTTTTTGCCTACGTCGTGCAATAACGGCGGAAATAAGCTAAGCTTAAGAAAATCACGACTAGTGAAACGTATCGATGGTCTACAGTTCCTTAAAAGACACCAACCCGTAAAACTTCTTGATTTATACAAATTCCAATTTTAATCATTACATCAGCAAAGGCGTGAACAGTATCCCATTTTTCATCATCAAGCAACTTTATGTAGCCGTTCTAAGCTCCAGTTAAATAAATAACCGCAAAATTCAATTCAACAAACCGTTATAAAATAAGCTGCAGGCAACAAAGTCAAATCGTTTTGCGCGGTTAACCACAACGCTCTCTGTCAGGTAAACCATGGATTTGAAAGTTTACGTTTAAACTTAAAGTTCTCGGTTTGTAACCGAAACCCTTCAATATTTCAAATAACGCATCAATTTTTTTAACCAACTAGTTGGATACCTGTTGAACCTCGGTTGAAAATACTCGCCGTATTGGTTCTCTGGGTGTGAAACGATTTTGTTTCACATTATTTCTTGTATGTTTGAAATGTCCTGTCGACACGTCGTCGCCGCAATTGTATTGGATAAATATGATTGAAAATAGTTTCAGAAATAAAGTTTTCGTTAGCAAAAATGAAATTCCATTTGCAATAAAATCGAGCTTAATTAATCGCAATATTCCATGAATGTTTTGGAATTGTTTTCGATGATCAGTACCTATCTATTTCGAAATCAATTAGAACGTGTTTTTTTGTACTTTTGTATTATTAAAACTTTTGCACTTAAGCGCTCTTGCTTTGTTTTTTGTTTTCATTCAATCACCTCTGTAGGTTTTATCTGACGCGGTCTGTCGCCCTCTGACAAAAACTTACTTTAAATTATTGCCCGCTATATGTTGCTGAGCTCGTCTTGAAACGTCCCCCGGCTATCCCTAATACCCGACGAAACCAATTTGAATTCAATTTAGCTTTTTTTCGAGCAAGCTTTTGTTGCCTCCGAGTTGTGTTTACCTTATTCGATTTCTGTAATTTCATTCATAACAAACTGGATTTGGGGTTCGAAAAGCCCATCGGGGTTGACAGGGGCGTTTGAAATAATATTCTCTTTGATAAGAACCGGTTTGCAGCGGGACAAGTGGTGAGGCCCATGCTATCGGTCCATGGATTCGAATGGGATTTGTCAATGTGAAGTGACAAAAACTAATTATGGCCCACAATGAGCCGACTAGGGTAAGAGAACCGACGGATGGATGCGATATCGATTTCAACAATTGATTGGGTTTCATTGATAACGTGTGAATCAAACGGGAACTGATTCAGCCACCTTTTATTGAATCAAAAATTAAATTGTAGAAGGAAGACTGAAAACTAATGGAAAAGGAATATGCCAAAACTTTTGATGGAGCCAACGCCGCACTATGTATTAGAAATTAATTTAGAATTAGGATCAGTAGACTATAATGTTCCTCTAGGTATGTAGATAATTAAATTGTTAATAGTTATTGTACTTTTTGAACACAAAGTTGAAAATTGGTTTATTGTAAACAAACGTTAAAGAGAAACGTCGTAAGGAAACTCTCAACATTTGCATTTTAGTATGATGGCGTAATAAAATTCAAACGTCTGTAATGACCTGAAAACGGTTGTACGTACCTACATTGGAAAGTAGCTATCGATGCATCGTATTCATACACTGAATTTTTAATAAAATTATATATTTTATAGTTCTTTACTAAAATATATTTTCTCTAAACTAAATATTAAATTAAACAGTAAACATGCCGTATATCGGTCCAACAGCGCTAGAGTTCAACAAGGCTAACATTTCAAGAATTTGAATTATTCCATTTCAACTCATATGGAACGGCACTATACAGCAATAAATATACTTTTTACATCTATGTAAATATGTTTAATAAATTCGAATTGAATTATAATAGGGAAAGTGTCTAGATTTACACTATTAACCACCTAACACAGCAGGAACAAGCTCTTAAGAAGAAAAATCACTATAAAGCGCAGACAAAATTGTGAAATTCAAATGAGAACGTCAATCATTATCGTTATATCGTCACGTTAAAAGCGTTTGATAGAACGTTAATATAATCATTGTCGGTCAAACATCGGCCATTTACATTTTATAACACCATCAAATATTTATAATTTATAAATAAATAAATCTTGAAGAGAAGACCGTTACAATATTTTTGACAATTTGTTCGTAGTGAGGTTTCCCGCTGGGAGTTCGAGACAAGACAAACAATACCATGGCGTCGCCCTACGGATACTTATTGTTTCGCCAGAGTAGGTAGGTACTGATTATATCTCTTCTCGGCGCTAATAGACCATTGACAGGCGGCTCTTCAGCATTAATTGGAAATAACAATGTATTGTCTTTAGTTTATTTGTGTTTATATGTTAGTGACAGGTTTAGATTTAATTATAAAAGTTGATGGTTTTACAAAAAGGTTCTGAAGATAAAATTTTGTGATAAGCTTTTAATTTCATTCGCTGGTTATGTGTAAAGTAAAATATGATTGATATAAAATTCTGTATCTATTCAAATAAAAAGGTTCTTTGTTGTTATTATATCGTGTTTAAATATTTAACCTTTCAAAGCTTCAATTTACAATAATCTAAGTCAGTAGACCGCAAAATAAATTAAAGTAAAAAAATAAAGAGCACAATGATTATTTTCTGACTCAATCATACGTGAATTATGATATGAACAATACCAAACAACACAAAAATAAGATATAGGTAGGCACAGTCATTTATTTCTGCTCGCGGCATCTTTTCTGTACCATGTATTTCGCAAATTGGTTTTTTAATTATGTCTCTTTTATACGTCTAATTTAGGGTTAATCCGGTTCTTTGTACTCGTTGCCTCGAGCACCATATTGCCCTTCTATTGTACTCTTTATTAAAGGAACCCCATGATAATTTTCGTTTCCCGTCTTACGTAAGACGAAGGGTAACAAGATGCTATTCAGTATTGGAATCTCAATTTAGTTACTAAACAAGGTGTCTAATAAACAGGATATTACAGAGGGTTGGCTTGAAAGGCGCAGTCCGTTTGCTCCGTAAAGTCGTTTGCTTATTGCCTGTAAACTATTTAAAGGCACTATTGAAATCTTTACACCCAATATGTTTTTATTAGATGCAGCGCCCTAGACTCTAGACAATCTCTTTACTGCTTTGAATCAGTGTATTATATATACATTGGAATACAAATTGCCATTACAATTAAGTACACATTTTTCTGACTACACTTCACACTTAGAATATATATATTCAGTAACGTGATGTTATGAGGTTGTAATTAGCACCGGGTGTCATCACTGCGTGGATCGCCCGGAGGACACGGTTGAGCATACGGTGGAGGTCTGTCCGGCTTGGGCAGAGCATCGCCGTGTTCTCGTGGAGGCGATCGGCGGCGGGGATCTCTCGCGTCCGGCCCTAGTCCAGGCCATGGTACGGAGCGAGAGGGCATGGGAGGCCGTCACCTCCTTCTGCGAAGCAGTAATGCTCGCGAAGGAGGAGGCAGAACGCGTGAGGGAGAGGCGAATTTCGCGCCCTCACGCCCCTAGCCGCCGCAGGAGACGCCCTGGGCGTCGGGAATCGCAGGCCGATTCCCGGCCACCGTAGGCGCGGGCTTGCGGACGGTGAGCAATGGGTAGCTCGCCATCCGATAAGGACCAGGCCCGGGTCGATGGCGCGTTGTGTTCCACGCGCGCCTCAAAGAGATGTCAGCAAGTGAAGGTGTCCGATAGGACCGATGCCTGCCGGGGTTGCGGGAAAGTCCGAAAGGGATACCGTGGCCCCTGGCAACGTACAGGCAACGGAAGGAACACGGGTGGGCTTTAGTCAGTAAGAGACTGACACTCCCTCCCGCTCCACCCAGAGCGGGAGAAGTTATTTGATAATTTCCCACCCAAAAAAAGGTTGTAATTAGCAAACCAGAAAACACTTATAAAAATAAAAAGTGCTTTCCTACATTTCCTGTGGTCTGGAATCCAAAATGTTCAAAGACAAGACGGGAACAGACGTAGAAACAAGACTCAAATAGTTGTAGGGTACACTAAACCATCTTATGAAACATCTAGCCCGGAATTTAAACCAGCCGAGCTTAGAATTACAATAGTTTCCAGTCTTCTCCTCGCCAATTTCCGCGAGACAGTTCATTTCAAGCAAATGTAAATTCCGCCGTAGTCCCAAGCATTTATCCGTAGATAATCTACGGTTGAACGCTTACTACGAGACAGAACCGGTCCGTAATATACCTGAGTAATATAAATAAACGATTACGCTTCACAGCTATTAAAAGCAAACATTATAAATCAAATGTGGAATAATTGTGCTTTGTTTCGCCCGGGGTCAGTGTAATCAGCCGCTTGCTCTTTATTTTGTATCCGAACCTCCAACATATTACATATCATTTTTATATGTATACACACGCTATAAATTACTTTATGTAGACATTTGCCTCTGTTAAATAACCAAATTCTGTAGTAAATTAATGATTAATAATTATAGACTTTAAAATTGATAGCTTTTTTCTTTGATGTTTTAATGAAGTTTGGGAACCGCATTTTCTAGTTTAAATAGCCACTGGGTGCTAATTTCGTTATATTAATTGCTTTAAAATAGTAATATTTTATTATTTAAGCTTTGCGAAGATTATTACAACTGTGGAGACTATTCTGATTATCATTTTCAGTATCTTATACTACTTCTGCAATTGTCAACCATCGCAATGGTCACTTTCTAGCTGCTTTAATAAGGCACCCCATCACGACCCCAGGGTATCATTTGATCCATCTGTCCCTATACTGAGATCACCATTATTATTTAAAAATATTTTCTTCTAAAAGCTAATGTTATTTTCTTTCCAGAAGCTCGTCGTGTTCCTGTGAATCTGGGAATAGTGGGATAAGTTTTTTGGCGTTACGTGAAATCAAACTTTTGTATGAAAAAACCGGATTACACTCAAATTCTTTCTCTTTTTCCAAAGCAAACAGTTGTAGCAAGTACTAATTATTACAGAAAGCTGAAACGAATATGTTCACACACAATGAGAAGGAATAGAATTACACACGCAAAACACAAATTGCAACTTGTCATTTGAACTCACAGATAGACAAGTCAGTCGATACCAAACTTGGATATCAGTTGAACCACACTACTTACTAATGGTATTCCTTTATTCACACTGGTAATAACTTCTTAACTACTCTTAACAATCGAGCAACTAAAGTCGATGGCAAGTGTATAACAAGCCACAATTTTCGCAAAATCATTATTCATAGTTCCCTTCAAAAGATAATTAACGTGAACAATGCACCTCTAACAAGACAACTTTCTAATAGATCCGAAGGTGTTATAGTTTCACGGGAATAGTTAATTAATTCCCAAGTAATCCATAGCGTTGATCGACGTTATCGACTGCGCTATCTACTATCGTATCTCGATCCGATATTGAGATTGGTAAGTCAATGTAACAAGTATAACAGGCGTAGAACGTGAAATGGCGCTGTGACATTTATCGGTCTTGATGGCTTAAATTATAAAGTAGACTAAGAAATTTTTAATAATGAGGTAAAAATTTATTTGTACAACCTTATCGGGGGAATATTTACGAGTATGTAGAATGAAACTGGTGCTGAAATTAAGCTTGTAAATGATAGAGAATTGACGAGACTAGTGGATTATTTTGATGATATCAATGATGTAACCGCATAGGCATTCAATAACATCTTTAGATTAAGGTGAGTGCCTTAAACTTGTTACTCAAATTCTTAAAGTATTGTAAATGGATATCAATCCTTATGTATACAGAAGAGATAAATATCGTACTAATCGCTCTCTTTATACACATTATATTAATCAAATCTTCTTAAAACCTCTTTGCATCAATATTTTTGCTCATATTTATATAACCAATACCAAAACCAGCATCCTCATCAATTTCTTTGTAACAAAATATATATTGATTCTTAATTACTTAACCGCGCGACCAATCAGTCATCATCTCCCAAGTTATCGCCACATAATTGCCACTTTTAGATTCACAGTAGCACTACGTTAAGCCAAGGCTATCTAAATGTCACCTTATTTAACTTTAACACCAGGTTAATTGACCATAAATTAAGTGCTGACTTAAAGGTTCGCCAACTCACTTGTTCCTCCTTCCCTTACATTTAGCTACCTTTAATTTAACACAACGCTTTGTGCTCTAATTACGTCCATGTTCGTTTTTGTTTTGTTTGGAAACCATTTTTTCTTTTTCGAAATTCTTTTCATTGTCCTCTTGTTTTATTTTTATTTTTGACCAGTACTATGACGCGTTGCCTTTTTTGTTTTTGTTGTTGACTATTCAAAACTCTTGTTTGTTTATATGAGAGAAAAAGTTAATTCCAGTTATATGGATTGTTTGTCGCGAATTTTCGAAGTGTTTCGTGGCACATAAATAATTCAAATTAATGTGTCGTGTTATTCGCTTACGATTGAAAACATTAATCACATCGGTTGGCATAAAAAACAAGTCAATGCGTTCTGCATCACCATTTTGAAACGATTTCTTGGAAGCGTTTCATTATTATATTAATGTTTTAAGTTTTTCGACCAAAGCCAAAAAGGTTATTCAGATTAGATTTTTTATGCGTCGTTAATTCATTAATGTATTTTTTACGATACCTTATATGGTAATTTTTACTATCTAGGTATTTACTGATGTGATTAAAAATACCAATTTCGTTTACGGAACATAGCGGTCCCAATTAAATTATAAGAACAATGTAGTTTTTTAATGTTATGTTGCTCTTCGGTTTGCCAAGTCGAACTTTGGTCTTTTCCGATTCTATTATAATGAGATTAAGTCTTGTTCTCCAAATTAGGCTATATCGAACTAATATACTTCAACAGCAATATCAAATTATTCTAAAACAGCTATAATTATCTTTAAGTCAACAGAAAGCACATCTACAAGAGCAAGCTAATACGAGCACCCGTACACTAATGCTTCTTTCCTGTTATCTACCAAAGCCACCTGTCTCTAAGCATTGACTTTGTTTGTGTCGCGACCCGTCCCATTCTAATTAGCTTCTGTAACGACCAGAGACAGCCCATTAATTATAACACAAAACGCGGTTTGATCCGTACAAACGATGTTGGAAAAAAGTTACAAAAGCTTAACCTTACAACTGGAAATTGAGAACTTTGAACCAACATCTGCCACCGACTCACAAGCGCGGTTGTTAAAACTTTTTGGCACAGCGTGCCTAGTTTTGCTATCGCAACAAAAATATCTTTTTTTGTTGTTTACTTTTTGGTGATAAGAAATCTGGTCACATTTTATATCTACTTCTTCTAATTTATTTTTAAAGAAAACTCGTCTACCAACTTTTTAATATTGACCACAAAGTCCAAATAATTTATTAACATCAGTTCTCGCAAATGCTTTTTTATGTCAACCTTTAAAGATGTTTGCACTCAAAATAGCTTTCTTATTCACTGATTTTATTAGCAATGAAATAAAACACTTAACTGCTACCTGGAAGACGAGACAATAAAATCAAAAAGGTAACATATCGTAATTAAAAGTGACACTTGAATAAAAAACACTTTATTAGGCAGTCTCAGTACGAATATGGCGGCTCATGGTGAGTCAGGAATAAACTTGGTAACGGTTAGTATGCAACAAAATTAAGTTAATCGTTTTCATCGTCATTGAGAAGAGGAAAGTCATCTGGCTTATTAATTGCGTTAAGGAAGCGTTCATCATATTTGTCTTAAGTTTAACGAAGTTCATCGTTGAACTAAGTTACTTGAGACTGAACATCAGCGCATTCAAAATTCTTCGGTGTAGCGGTTTGGTACGGGGTTCATGAGTTTCATAATGTGTCTGACGATCTTGGAGCTGCTGATTGCCCAAAACAGCACTGCTTGCTAAAACACTAGCCTAGAGGGCTGGTGTTTCATACAGTTCCAGCCTTGTATTGGTATGTGTGGGTTTTTTTTCAATCCAGCATTCAGACTTTTTGGTGTAGCTTTTTTAACAGCTGTATGAGCTAAATAGCTATGTTACGATTGCGTGTTGCCCATTCTCAATTTTTATGCTTTTAATCTAATTAATTCCGACCTCCAAAAACAGGTAGCGTACCAATTTATTCTTGCATTTCCACAATTTATTGTAACACCAGTTACGGTGCTATTTCCTAAAAAAATATCACTGTATATAAAATTGTGACAGCCAGTGATTTACGCCCGAAACAAAATCTCCCATGAGTTATGTCCTTTTAAACGCGACACTTGCTAACAATGCAGCTTTCTCTTTGTCTCTCTACGTAGGCGTCTAGATTGTTTAGTGCCTTATGCTGGTATGATGTATGGAAGTCCTACTTTTGATGTCACATTGTTATATTAAAAACGCGAAATGGGTTTTATATTAGTGCGTTAAATAAATTTTGTGCAAGGCACAATGTGGAAAATCTTTTTTATTCGTTTTGAAAGTCATTTATTGTCTTCTTTTTAAGTCTGTAACCACTCACTGCTAAATGCATGTTTAATTCTGACTCGCCATTGTTCCTGAAATGAAATGAAATGAAATTGTAATTTTGTATTCTGTAAATATGATATTAATCACATTTACACGTCATACAAAAACAAGAAAAAATTTGCTAGATGATGTCGGCGTTTCCTGACTACTCTGAGAAGAAAGGCCGAAACAAACTCAGAGGTCGCAGTCTCTTTTAAAGTCCAGACATAATCTTGGTCAGGCCATATAGTACCACGTAGATTAGTGTCTGAAATGGTCTTTTGAGGAAAGATTCGAGGTCCTTAATTCGTACTTTTTAATTCCTTTTTGGGACGTTATCAACATCAGCGAGGATAACTGTTATAGGTGATCTAAGAATACAAAATAACTGTGATAGTTGCCAGTCAGTTCGCAAGAGGAAACTATTGATGAAACTATAGACTGTGTGACTAAAGACAAACATAAGTCATTTCAGTGGCCAAGTGATAGGAGACAGTGTAGAGACCAGAGAAGACAAGAAATACTTTCTAAAGAGGCTTCTGCTAAATGGTCACTAATAAATAAAATACTGGGTTCTGCATTGTTATCAAGATACATGCATTATGTATTAGCACTATAATAATTATTCGTTTTTTTTTTTCAACTAGCAATCATTACTTAGAAAGTTTACGTCATTCAACGTCAAAATATCCTTTTATATGACAAAGCAAGAAGTTTAAAAAAGGCAAAGCTACATGACGCTCAGAATAAAAAAGAATAATTTAACCGAACTGTCACATCAGTTACCTTGGACGCGACATTTGCACTCGTAATCATTTTATTTTCTGAGCGCAGACACAATCGCGTCTACGATCAACGACATATCGCGCTTGACGTTCGAAATTCAAAACAATAATAAGTTGGAGTTCCTTTATTTTTTACTGATAAATTATTCATATCATAATCCGAGTGATGGGAGCGATCGCGGGACCACGTTCCGTCGACTCATCCGACAGGTCTAATTTAATGCGTGCATTTATTATTGGTAATGGAATTAACCGAGCCCGATTATCATATGATTTGATGGCCGCACTATCTCCCGATCACTGGTTCGTGCCGCCCACTGCACTTAAAAAAACCGACCGGGGCCCACAGACGACGTGGTCATTACGGCTAATTATTGTTATCTTTATGGTAGCAATCGGTCTGCCGTGTTCGTTTAGTGCCCGTCTTTCGATAAAACGCTACTTTATAACGCGAATTCGTTGTCATTTTGTGTCCCCAAAAAGGTTGAGAGCTTTTTTCGGGCTAATTATCATTTGTGTCGAATTTAGTTTTGTTTTATAATGACAGAGCGGCGCGAAGTGCTCGGCTCGATTGTACGTTGCCTTCATTATTTGCGATGATACGGATATTCCTGCTTTTTTCGTTAAAATTATCTAGTGGTCTTTTTTCCAATTATAATTGAATTAGGTGTTTTAAAGCACCTTTTCTTTGTGTGTGCCCGGAAATGTAATAATCCGCGTTCTAATACTTGGTTGGCTTTGACATGTAAAACCAACAAAGTGTTCGTTTGAAACATTCAAATGTTTGAGCATTCCAGTCACATAAAGTAATCCGTTCCAGCAAATCCATTGTTCATATTAGTGAGCGGAGCGTATTTAGTCACGTAGCTGTGCTCTAAAACGTTTACATTATGTACGCGGATGGCGGAAAATGCGCATAATCTCAGTTCCACCTGCTTCAGAAAGATAATCCTTTCTTTGATTTTTTCTCTCTCTTTCCACATGAAGAAACGATTGTGAACATCAGGCACACCGTGACAAAGAGGATAAACGCATTCAATTTTAAATATTTACTCTCTCTTGAGGAAAAAACATCGCCTTACATACATTTTAATAACAGTTTTTCTTTAGGCCGTCGTCGTAAACAAATATTTCTTTTACAACATGCCAGTGGAATTTCAAAATGATATAAAGTCTTAGGAAAAGTCCAAAATCAAAACCTAAAGTAATTTTTTCAAACTAAGCCGAGAATCAGCGCTTTTCGAACGTCAAAATTACGTAAGACAGTCCCCCAAAATGCCCTTTACCACTACTTCATAGCGAGAAGAAGAAGTGGCGCAACAAACTCCCCAGCAGCACAGCTGTCTGTTCAGTTAGAAAAACTTGGTTCTATACTTGGTTCTATACTTGGTTCTATACTTGGTTCTAAATTTGGTTCTATACTTGGTTCTATACTTGGTTCTATACTTGGTTCTATACTTGGTTTTATACTTGGTTCTATACTTGGTTTTATACTTGGTTCTATACTTGGTTCTATACTTGGTTCTATACTTGGTTCTATACTTGGTTCTATACTTGGTTCTATACTTGGTTCTATACTTGGTTCTATACTTGGTTCTATACTTGGTTCTATACTTGGTTCTATACTTGGTTCTATACTTGGTTCTATACTTGGTTCTATACTTGGTTCTATACTTGGTTCTATACTTGGTTCTATACTTGGTTCTATACTTGGTTCTATACTTGGTTCTATACTTGGTTCTATACTTGGTTCTATACTTGGTTTTATATTTATTTATTTATTTATTAAAACTTCTCGCACTCAAAGAGGTACAATGGCGGACTTAATGCCTTAGGCATTCTCTACCAGTCAACCAAGGGTGGTGAAGAGATTAGATGGCAGGCACTTGGTTCTATACTTGGTTCTATACTTGGTTCTATACTTGGTTCTATACTTGGTTCTATGCTTGGTTCTATACTCGGTTCTAAAGAACCGAGTATAGAACCAAGCAAAATAATTTACATTACGCAACACAAAACATAAATTAAATTATTAGCCATATGTCAACTAGCACACGCCAGTATACCAACCAAACTTTTTATTTTCCATTTTTTACATTAAAAAAATAATTAATACCAAACCAGAGCAGAGGTACAGTCGTCTTTAGGCGAATGTAAATAAGCGGAACAATGCTCAATTTGGCTGGCGTGGCTAAGCCGAGCACCTGCGCTAGACGTGATCGCTCGCTGCAACGTACGGAGGGCGCAGGTTGAAGAAAATTAAAAAAGAAAGTCTGTTTAAAGAAGTTATCCTTTATTATCTTGAAAGTGCTTTTGAAGTCACGTACAGAAAATACGTTTGAAGCTTTGTCCCAGATGAGACTTTGAAGCGATACCTTGCGATGCGTTAAATTTTAAAAGTCAAGTTGAACAAAAAAGGTTATGGTTGGTAATTTATTTTTGTAACATATTATCATGTAGCATTCTTGAGCTTCATTTTATCCATAGCTCACCACGCTCGAAGAGTTCCAAGGATGTTGGAAAAATTAAGGGTAAAAATAAAGAAATATTGGCACTAAATGATATAATCAAAAGTTCAAAGTTCCTATTTCATTGCTAACCCCTTAGCAATGAAACAGCACCCCTTTGTGAGAAAATTGGGTTGTTCAATACATTCCATAAAAGTTGCTGTTCCGATCAATTGGACAACTGGACTAAACTGTTTTTTACTATTAGGTTAATTATTGACATGTACCAATTCCTGATTCCTTCATTAACCACTACTTATGTAATTTATTCAAAGCCTTCCCAACGTTTTACGCTTCCATTAACGCACACAATAATTATAACCATTCAATTGAAATCTTTATCATCAGGACACTGAGAACCAATCACATATTCCAAATCAGCATTCACGAAAAGCGATAGGTCAAAAAAATAGACCATTACACTCCTAAACATTTGGTAGTTGGACGCAAGTGTGAAGTGATTAATCGATGTCGGCGCTCACACATGCGACGGGGTGTTATTTCGGAAAGAATGTGAGGAACGTGCTTCCTCGCTGACCCCCCAATGACCCCCATTCGACCCCCCTGCGTGAAACAAATACGCGATGCGACCATGCTGGCCATTCGTTACTGCGATCTCCCATTTGAATGGTGTAGTGTCTCAATTCTGTTTTGTTTTTGGTTCGACAGTTTCGGTACGTTCTGCTGTTAGCTTTTTGATTCTAGTGCCCTACTTCTGAATGACAAAACGGGACGTTTACTGAGAAATGTGTTCTGTGCGGATAGGTATTATTTAGAATAGAACGGTATATCACTCATTTTGATAGTATAGCGTAGGCAAAGGCTTTACTGCGTTTTTGCTATGCAGCGCATCTTGCTTGAAATGCGCATATTTTATTGTCTTGTAGCAACACTTCTTTTAGAGTTTTTTTTTAAAGGTTGTAACCCGATTCTTTTGCATTAATCTTCTATATTCAACACTCAACATTTTAATCTAGATGGACTTATCAATTACAGGATCTACACTATATCTTTACACTACAATCTGTGAATATCATCGCTTTAGCATTTCAGAGCCGCTTTTTAAATCACCACACACAATATCATCTTTCACAACTCAACGAGCGTTATTATATCTTCCAAAAAAGGGGAATTTCGCATGAGAATATTTATAATTTTTGTCCGAAGGTTCCATTGTGCATGGGTCGAGGAAACAGGAAACCATTACGGCACCATGTGCTCGGTGTCATACCAGTTTCGGTGATACCTTGCGTCATTTAAATGTATTTTGTGTGACATTTTTTTAATATTCGCGGAATATAGTTGGGAGATGGGATTCTCAGAGATTTGTGAAGGTAGGGGGTTATTTATTGAAGTTGAGGGTTAGGAGTATGGCACAAATGCTGCGCATGATTAATTTAGAAGGGAAGTAATTTTGATGATGATCGAAGAGTCAAGATGCAAGCATCCATTCGTTCTTAATGGATAAGTATAGTTACAGCATTTTTTTATAGCAATTTTCATACGTTAAGAAATAAATCTCTATCACATTCAATGCACGGCTTTAATTTTTTTAATGAGTCTTCAAATTAAACATTCTGCGAATCGATTCGCAGTATTGTCAAAATGCAAGAATTTAGCAATAAATATTTCATCAACATTAATATTGCTGAACAATTTTTAAACACAGCATTATCTACTCTTTCTAGATTTTTTTATTGCGCGTTTAATATTTTTCAGCTCACGTGCGCTCCTTCGGTATCTAATGAATTTGTCCCAGACGATTTTAAAATAAGCTCTGTCATCGAGTCACATGTTTTATATAAATCGTGCTCTTAACGACGTCGGCACATAATAAAATTTATTTTTTAACGGCTTTATAGGCTTAGATTTGTAACATTTTTAACACCTCAACACATTTAGGGCTCATTTCAATACATGCGTGTGATAATGTCGTAAACTAGAGTTTATTGCGCGGGTATAGTGTTATAATTAGAATTAGTAAAATAATTATAGTGCTTATTATAACTTGAAGGCAGGTTTTATAGTTATATATAACTCAATTATCGAGTTTTGAAAACTAATTTGAAAAACGCAGAGAAGTTAAATTTTAGTTCATAAAATTAATATTCTTATCAGAATCTACAGGGTATTATTATTTTGAATTTTTGGACTCACTGGTTTTTCTGTGCTCAAATCTGGAAAATACTCTAGCTATTAGAACTTTCAGTAAGTTTTAATAGCCAGAGTATTTTTCTACCTCACTGTTATTTTAAAAATCCCTTCCATATTAAAACACGCTCAATTAAAACACTCATATTATTACACAAAAACATAATGAAAACAATTAGTTCCCTCCAACAAGTCCCACGTCAGTACAATGGTGATACCAACGCGTACATCCGGACATGAAATAGTTAAATATAACGAGTCATTACTACAACCCCTTCTTACACACCTTTTCTGTCACATTGTAAAGGTGGCAATAGACTTTCCTAATATCAATTCCACAAAATTGATACAGCATTTAGCTTATGTTGTAAATTGTAAAAAGGGCAAATTGAACAGTGACTACTGTTATGACAATCTCTGTACAGTCACGAGCAAAAATGCAAAGCAAGAAACGGTGAAGGAAAGCATGATGAGGAAACCGGCATGTCCTAGAACCAAAAGTTCGAAGATATGTGACATCTACTATAATTATAACCCGCACTAGGCCCTTTGGTGGATTACGGCCCACTCCCTCTCACAGAGAGGCCAGTGTTCCAGCAGTCGGAACATTATAAGCTGATTATGCTTGCGCAAGGTTTAAATGAAAAAAAAAAAAAAAAAATGTTCTAATGTATTGATAGAGATCATTTTTTGACGTTACGACAATAGTATTTTCGAAATCATACCATTATGAAATGGGTATTTTCTCAAAATAATCGTTATTTCACGGAAACATCGGTTTTGAATTTTGCGTAAATGGAAGGTACACACAGAGAGGAGGCCTGTGTGCAGTGGGAACGTTATATGCTGCTTAGCTGGAAGGTATTTATGCTCGTGACTGTACGTTGCAAAACTTTAGGTCCGAGAAAAGTGAATGGTTATTTATTTATTTACCTAGCAAGGCACACCAAAGACTTATTATGTACACTAGGATAGTAACACTATTATTGTTATGTCGGACTATTACAAACCAAAACCCCACGGTAAGTACCTATTCCTCCAATTAGGTGGCTTATGCTAGGAATGCGGGATTCGCTCACGATTTCTCTGCTTCTTCGCCACTTCTTCTTCCCAGCTAAACCACTAGGAAATGATGAAGATTTGGGGAGACTGTAATTCTGTAATTTTTTCGTTCGAAAAGTGCTGATTCTCAGAACAAATTACTTTTGATTTTGATTTCAAGGCCTTTTTGCACCTGGGATAGACCAGACCAGACCAGACAGATGATTAGAAGTCTACTACGACTTGTAGTTTCGGTGATGAATCTTATAATAAGTAAGTGTTAAAATTAAAAGGTTCAAAGTAAAATAAACATTTAGTTCTGAATCGATTTTTATCAACACTTGTTCTGGGTTGTATTAATTAACACCACAAGCATAGCTTTTGGATCGTGTTTTTTTGTATATCAGTCGATGTATCAGTTTCATGCATGCACTGCGTTGATTGACATTCGATTAAATATTTTATCTGCTAGCGTAGAAATATTTACTTAAAACTTTATTTAGGGCCGATTTTTCAATCGTTGTATAACTATTATCTAAACAAAACATATTTCTACAGGGTGTATCAGAAAAGTGTGGTCAAAACTAAGGGTTAGTACAGACCATCAAACTAAACAACTTCCTCCTGGGACCAACATCGTAATCCATTCATTCCCATACATTTGGGTCGAGTAGGTATTTAAATTTTGTATTGGACGATTGACAATTTTTTTGCGATTACGATGTTGGTATTATGAAGAAAGTTGTTCAGATTGATGGTCTGTACCACACCCTTTAATTTTGACCACACCTTTCTGATACATCCTGTGCACAAAAGCTGTCAAACCGTCATATTTATTCCTCAGATAAAAGTTATGTGACGTACCCACAAAATTACTGACTCCAGAAAGAATGACTCTCCCAATTTATTCACTGTTATGTTTCTACTGCGTGGTGACCCAATTATAATGGCCCCAGCTTCCGATTTGTAAGTCGTCGGTTGGAACCCAGGCAGGCGCTTTAATTTGTACAATTCATTTCATCACCACTGCTATCAAAACGGTAAAGGAAATAATCGTGAGGAAACCGGCATGTCCAAGAACCAAAAATTCGAAGACATGTGATCTACCAACCCACACTGGGCCCGCGTGGTGGATTACGGCCCACTTCCTCTCACCGAGAGGAACTGTATTCCAGCAGTCGGAACATTATAGGCTGATTATACTATGTTTTTACTAATGATGCTCAAACTATAAGTAATGTCTTGAGCTCAAGAATCTATGAGGTACATTTGTGATAATCCCATAAACAGTTCACAGTTGATTCACCCAAAATTTCATAGTAGCATAGCAAATGCCCCACATTAATTGACTGGTATCGTAATTTAGGACGCAGCGGGCGTACAAAAAAGAAACGTCCGGAGGCTTACCGTGATCGCTGCGTAAAAGAAACAAGTGTAAAAGCGTCTCTGCATTGGCTTGGCTCGGTCCGTAGTGTTGTACCAGGCTTCCGTGACCAATCGTGACGAATAGGGCTAATTTATCAAAGCGTACTTCAATTTTATAATAACTTGCAGGTTGCATGTGTGACTGAATATTCTATTACTACGGCTGCTCGATTAATCTTCAGCGGTACGTTATTAGTGTCTAAGCTCGATTAATGACTGTTTGTTAAGTGATCGAGTGGAGTTTTTTTAAAGTTTACCATTTCTGTTTTAGCTTGAATATGGTTTTATTAAAATTGTGAATATGACTTTATCAAAAGTTAATTTTAATAAATTGATTTCTGTTTAACTGAAACTCTGTACTGGAGTTCTGAGAATCCCGCAATCGTTATTAACATAACATAAAATCACGCCCTGTGTCCCAGACTTGTACAGAGGTATACCTATAGTACATCTTCATTTTGCGGATCTGGAACAATTGCGCAAAAGACATTTCCGCGAATGGACTTTTGCGCGAACGAACTTTTGCGTGAAGGGTCACTTGCGCGAAAAGACATTTCCGCGAATGGACTTTTGCGCGACGGGGCTTTTGCGCAAAGGACACTTGTGCGAATCCACTTGCGCGAAAGAGTTGCGGTAATGAGATTTCTTCATAACATCACGCCTGTATTTATTCAAAGGGTTGGGCAGGGGTGTGTGGATCAAATCTTGCAAGCTGAATTAAAACCAATTCCTCTTGTACTACGGAGTTGAAATTTTAGGTAGCAGGACACTTGCACGAAATATATTTCCGCGAAAGACACTTGCGTGAAACCACTTGGATTAAAAGTCATTTCCGCGAATGGACTTTTGCGCGAATGGACATATGTGCGAAAAACACTTGCGCGAAATGCAGTTGCGCGAAGGACACTTGCACGAAAAAGTTACGGTAATGAGATTTCTTCTACAGATTGCATTGCAGCCAAGAGTTTAGAACGTCAGTCATGCGTTATAAAAATATACATTATCTTTGAAACTGAACCAACATGTAAAATTTCAACTCCGTAAGACAAGAGAAATTGGTTTTAATTCAGCTTGCAAGATTTGACCCACACACCCCTGCCCAACCATTTGAATGAATACAGGCTGATGTCATGAAGAAATCTCAGTACCGCAACATTTTCGCGCAACTGGATTCGCGCAAGTATCTTTCGCGCAAGTGGATTCGCGCAAGTCTCTTTCGTGCAACTGTCTTTCGCGCATATGTCCATTCGAGCAAAAGTTTATGCGCGCAAAAGTCCCTTCGCGCAAAAGTCTATTCGCGGAAATGTCTTTTCGCGCAAATGGGTAAGCGCAAGCGTCTTTCGCGGAAATGACTTTCGCGCAAGTGTCCTGCTACCACATTTCACCAGTTATTGTTAAGGCTCCGTGCACGAAAAGCACCCTTTTTCGTCAATACCTTATCTAATTGTAAGAAAGCTTGAAATAATTGATACATTAGTCTGTGTTACTATAAAAGTACAGTTTTCGTGGTGCTGAACCATTCGTGTCAGTCACAGCACCTGTTTCTAGTTGCATCACTTTTGCGCTCTCGAAAATATGGTTTATTTTGCCTTTGATTTACTTAATTAAGATCTTGTATAACCATAAAGTAAATATTTAATTTTATCTCAAGGATAGCTGAAGATATATGTGATTTTTAAATTGCTTGATATAGTTTGCTAAATAATAGGAAAAAATACATTACTGACGGGGTTTAAAAAAAGAAAGTTTTTTTCGACATGAATATATATTTATATATATATTTTGTATAGAAGTGGAAAAGATTGGTTCAGCCACATGTAAGTAGACCATATAGCGATATTGATGATATTTTTAAATGTTCAAAATCAAAAGTAGTTTCTTGTAAAAAAGTGATAAAACGTCAGTCTCGCGTCATTTTTCGGAAAACTTGTTGCGAATATTTGTGATTTTCCATGAATACTTAACTTATTAAAAGAATCCCTTTCAGCCACATGCCACTTTTCAAATCATAACTAGTTTTGTTTAAATTATGTTCCCCTTTCTCACAACTAATGAACAAAATTGATCAAAATCGCCAGTCGATTTCGTGCACGGCCCCTTAAGTCCCTTGTAATAGGGGGTGACCTATTGCCATCGTTATTATTGCAATCGTTACTGTAATGTGATATTCGATTTCATAACTATAGGTAGAATTTATTTTCTTTAAAGCTAGCTCTACGAACTACAATACGATATAAAAGATGGAATCTATTAAAAAAAATAACAAATTCAAAAGGGATCATCGTCCTACCGAATTGAACTTTCTCGTTTTATTGCACTAATGTATAATTATACTGATGTCATAATCCGTCGTAATGGTAGCGAGGGATACCATTCAACTTTCCCGGTAACTACAAGTTCTTACTGCACCGACGGGCCAAGTTACTCAGTCACAGAGTAACGAACAACCAAAGAAAGACAATAAGATACTGGAAGTTCTGTATGTAGAGTGGTTAGAGGTTCTATTACACTGTGGTCGTAAGTAGCTTAAGTTGTACTCCGCCGTATGGTAGCTGCATTGAGATTGTGGGTAATGGAATTAACTCGGACCGATTATCATATAATTTGATGGACGTGCTATCTCCGGCAAGCTGCAATTGAACAAAAAACCCCGCGGCTACGTCTGGCCCGACTATTAGATCTAATTACTGTTATCTCCTGCTCCGCAATTCTCATTTGTTTTAATTTTCCTTCAACGATAAGTTCGGTTGGTAGCTAAAGCAATAATAACTTAATTAAAGAAATTACGTAACTTAGGTTTGCTAACGTAATTGGTTATGTAAAGTATAGGGAAGGTCAGTCTTGTTGGTCAGTCGCATTGTCACATGTTGTAATTTATAAACCACTTATTTTACTCTATGTGTATTTTGTGGCGAAGAAAATTTTAGTTTTACATTGTAAGCAAAATTAACTAAGGAAAATCTATTTTTTACGATATTGTAAAGTGGAGTTCGCCTTACTTTAATTAATTAATGAATAAGAATGACGTAGGTATTCATTGATTAGATCGTAAAAAAATATTTTTTAATCAAGCCTTCTTTAATCAAAAACACATAAATTATCGCAAAAAAATTGACACGGCTAAATCAGTCGACAGTCGATTAAATATTTTGAGCACAATCACTGTCAAGTCAATGAAACTCGTCCATAGCTCCTAGTTATTTAAAGAATCCAACTTAATTACAAAACGAAGTAAATAGAATGAGTTTTTGTGCCGCTTCCAAATGAATCTCTCCGAATATTTGAAATGAGTTTCATATTTTTATGAGTCAGTAAACGTTTAGTTAGGAATATTTCGTTGTAATTTATAGCATGCTAACGAATATGTCAATAAATAATGTTAGTAAGCCGCGTCACACTCCCTATATGTTATTTGTAATAGTTCGTATTAACTTTCGTAGTAATAAGCGATCTAGTCTACTACGTTTGGATTTATTTTTGTGGATTAATGATGCAACGGTAACTCTCTTGGAAAGGTTAATTGAACAACCTATGGGTTCACTTGGGAATCAATTATATAACATTATGGATATATTTGTATATAAACGTAAACGAAGCAAAAGGAGTATATTATAAGGATCGTAGCAGATGGTGTTCTGTTGGTTCTGCCTTCCGCCATGAGAATAGGGCGTTTATGAATATATGTAACATTTTGTTTATTATTTAACAAAACCAGTACCCTAATTACGTAATACACGATCAATAGGAATCTGAATCGTTTTGAAACTAATTGCTAATCCATTCGTTCAAAAGTTCAACAAAAAAATCTGCTCAACAACGTAAATAACTCAATGAATGTTGTTGAACTGTCAAAATGCAACAAATTTCTCGTAATTGTTTACGAAAATGTGTTGCGTAATAAGATAGCAGACCAGCAAGAGACACCGTGGCAGCTGTAGTATGACATGATAAACAGCTGATGCCTTACATTTGGCAACATCATTTGGCACATCTTCAAGTATCCTTCATGCAAAAGACAACCAGGCCCTTGCAAGCTAAAACTTTTATGTATCTTGTAAGCAACAATAAATGAGACAGCCAAAGCCAGTTAATAAGGAATAAAGGACTCTGATTCCCCTAGATATTCCTTTTACAACCGGCTTCACTTGGAGGTCTTCAATTTGACAATATATTTTTGTTTTAGTAGCAGCCCAGCGGCCATCTTGTTATAGGCTGTTAATGAAAAATTAATCTTAGAAAAACGATGAATCTCCAGAAATGGAATTTAGAAGAGTCATCGCAATCTAAACACGACACAATAATAAAAAGTTATTATGATTGTTTGTTCGTTAACCGGCTTTCTTAGTAATTAATACAAGCCGATATTTGCTCATGCATAAAATTAACATAAATATCTCTCATTATGTAACATCTAACTCGTTAGATGTGTAGCTGGTAACACATCTAGCCTACGCTGGGTCATAGGTTATAAGTGGAGTGGTGATAACTATGAGTTCGAGGGCCATAACATAATCCCGTGAATGTCCATTGCTGAAAATTTAATGCATTGCTGACTGTTCTTATTTGACTGTGAATTTTCTGGCTTGGTAAAGAAGAGGCCTACTAATATCAGACTGATATTACGAGTATTAAGAGTAAAGTTATATAATATCGTTTTATAGGTACTTATCATAGTTTGAGTTTCGTTTTTAGGGTTTCGTATGTCCGAATGAAAAGACAGAACCTTTATAGGATCACTCATGTGCTTGTATGTCTGTCCATCTGTCACAGCCAACTATTATTTTCATGTAACGTAATACTCAGTAGGTTGGGCAAGACATTTTTTGTAAACTCATAAATTGTTGAAACTTGTTTGTTTGTTGCATCGCCTTCCTCGGACCGTTTATGACTTTATGACATTAATTGTACAGAACTGGTAGACTTTGTGAATGATTATGATTACAATGCACAGAAGAAAACTGGGCAGATATTTATGAAGAAAATTAAGTGACATTTGTGAGTTTTTTTTTTTTTTAAGTTAGGTTTTTACCAATTAGTCGATACCGAACATCAATACGAGGGTAAAAACAAAAAAAAAACCTAAGTTTATTTTACGAAAAAGTTTCGCAAAATCAAGCGTAAAGCAGATCTGATATCATGTTTTTAACATTAATAAGTATTCGAACTTAATACGTATTGCTTATCTATACGAAGAACTTCAACTCAACACTCACAAACAGACTACACACACACTCACTCTTCAATAAGGATCATGCTTGTTGAAATCGGTGCAGGATATAAAAATTCAAAGTCATATGGATTCCCTGAGTTAATTTTTACGATTTAAAAAAAGAATTAGGATGAAAATGTATAACGGTAACGCAAATAAGCAAAATAAGACCAGTATGCCTACAGGCTAATTAAAATTTCATATCGGTCTGGCAAGTTTAGTAAATATTTTGTTTTGCATCACAGCTTGTTCATAGGGTGATGGCGATCTATATACAATGTCGCCCATGCGCATGTGACCGCCCGTAATATTCTGAATATTCATGAAAAAATGTCGAAAATAAACTTCAAAAGGGGGGGTCTATCTATAACATTTTTCATGTTATTCAATTTTTAATTTTTATAATTTTTAGTAGAAATGTTAATTAACCTGTTAAAATAACTCATAAGCTTTTGGAAATAATAAACAGAATCCAAATCGACCCATAAACTTCGGAGATGTGTCAAAAAATAGAAAGCAAGTCTACAAACTACTTAAAAAATTAAAAATTGAATAACATGAAAAATTTTATAGATAGACCCCCCCTTTTGAAGTTTATTTTCGACATTTTTTCATGAATATTCAGAATATTACGGGCGGTCACATGCGCATGGGCGACATTGTAGAGTCAGCCCAGAATATGGCACCTTCAGTAACGTCCACCAGCTCCTGTAGCGTGCAGACAGCAGGACACGCTGGACGCGATATTAAGTGCTCCATTGTTTTTTGTACAGCACCACATTTACCCTCCAGGGAGGAAGCATCTGTGAATCTCCACCTGCGCATTTTTTTTTTGTTTCAGCCTACCAGAGTCCGAAGTCTAGACTTTCAGGTAAGCCAAAGTAACTTTATGTCCAGGTGGGTGATTTTCAGCAGGAATTTTCAGATTTTCATCACTACACGAACACTTGTTTCTTTTGCTGTCAAAACCAATGAGGTCCTTTCATCTTAGTGATGCATTAAAAAAATAGGTGCAGTTAAAACATCGTGTTCACGTAAGTAACACATTTTTAGATTTCCTGATGCGTTATTTGTATCATCAGAATTCGATGCAACATTGTTGACTAATTAAAATCGTCCACTGCTTAACGACACGTGAAGAATGCACATGTTTCTTTTAAATGTAATGATAAAAAAATAAAAATAAAAATTAATTAACTGCAAGTCCTCATGAAAAAAACAGCTCTTTCATGTTATCAATAAAATAGTTTTTATACTTAAATCAGCACGTTTAATCACAAATGATACAAATCGCAAAGAGCACGTCCGTCACTCACAGGGGGGTGAACTGCCGGGTCGCGGGCGCACACCACGGCCAGCTCTTCCCTGCATGACGTCAAGTCCTCGTGAAAAAAACAGCTCTTTCATATAGCTTGCAGTAATTTTTTTTTTTCATGCTTATTCAGGCTATTTCGTTTCAAATTCATCAATTGTTTATTAGGGTTGCGCCTGAGTGGAGACTGCTCTATCTACGGCAGATAACTGTTTGGAGTCTGATCAGCGCAAAGGTTATCAAGAAATCTTTAAAAAATCATTCTCAAAAATATTTATCTCAACAAGACGCGGTTTCCCCGAATCCGACTCGCTCCTGACAAGAGATTTACACTTTTTTTTTTCGTATCCGTTTAGCACCTCGTTGCCATATCGCATATCAACAGAAACCATAATCTGTACCATTTAAACACAATATTTTTATCTTGAGACTCTACCCGCGGAGGCAAATGGCATCCTTAAGGCGAAAGCGCCAGGGTAGCCCGCAAAATTCAATTTTGTCACGTATTTTTGCAATTTGCAGGTCAGTATCAGGTTGTATGTTGATCTTATCTTAATATACTTAATTCGCAGCCGTATCAAATATTTATTTAAATAATTATAATCAACCATCAACACAACTATCTAAGTTCATATTACGCTAATAAATGACTTTCATGAAATCATGACATTTGAGGCCAATTCTAACTTAGGGAGTTGTATTACTGATTATAATGATTATAGTTCTGTAAAGCCATATTTGGTACAGTCGTGAATCATATTTTAATTAAAAAAAAAAATTATAACAAATATATTATTTAATACAACCTGACACTTTTTTTTTGTGGGAAGTTATCAAATAACAACTCCCGCTCTGGGCGGAGCGGGAGGGCGTGTCAGACTCTTAATGACTAAAACCCACCCATGTTCCTTCAGTTGCCTGTACGTTGCCAGGGGCCACGATATCCCTTTCGGACATACAACCTGACACTGACATGCGAATTGAAAAATACGGAAGCAAATTTGAATTTTGCGAGCTACCTTAGCGCATCCCCCTTAAGTTACCAACACACGGACATGGGAATGTAATACTATAAAGATAAAACCTAATAAAAACTGCATACATTAAACGTGGATTATTTTCTGTTAAATACCAATTTAGAGCATCACATTAGCATATTTAGATTAACATTCGCGGGACTAAAGCGGCCTATTCACTGACAAATTTATAATAATGCTTCCAAATGAATCGAATATGTAGATTAGAACAGCTTTTTGCAATATTATAAACTTTGCTTTTGTATGTTGAACGCCTTTAGGATGATGTCCGTTATTAAACTTCTCTTAGCTGGGAAATATATTTTGTAATTAAAAACTATTAATTTTTTAGACTGGTCTACATCAAATTAGGTTTAGCTAGAGTAGGTCGCACGTCACTGGTATTAAAACTAGTATAAGCTGGCCTCTTATGCTCGGTTTATATAAGCAAAAACGTATCGATTTACTTACCAATGGTATAGCATTTTCATTGCCAAATTGGGCATATAAATAGATTCGTAAGCTAATTTTACCTATGGGAGGGTCTCCTATGCAAAGCTATGGTCTTTGCTTTATTATTGGTAAAGATACAAGAGTTTTAATTTTAACCAATAACGGTTCGTAAATTATAGGAATCGACCATTATTCTATTGAAACTCTATACTACGTTCTCAGACCAAATAAAAAACCAAGACATAACGCTGCGAACAATACAGTGAAACATGCCAAAACTACACCTCCGCTCTGTGCAAACACGCTCACACGCACATTTACAATCAAACTACACCTCACTAAGTACACGCATGTTTACGAAACCGGCCTCACGTCACTGTTCGCAACGCTATGTCTTGGTTTTTTATTTGGTCTGAGACTGATGCTAAGCCAGCTTAAGGTCAATGAGTTATCATGGACGTGCGGTCGACTGTACCTAACAAAGTTTGCTTCCTTTTCTAGGAAATGAAAACTTCGTTTCTAATTCGGTACTTCAGTATTAAAAGCTTAGCTAAGAATTGCTTGCAGTCTTTTTGAAGTAATAAGTATTCTATTAATGATATAAGAGAGAGAGTAACTACAATAGATGGAAAATTACATTTGACAGTTAATTTTTTCAAAAATATCGCGATGTGTATCATTCTACAAATGAAAAGTGCAACCAAACAAAATTCTCTAAAGCAAAAGAAAAATTGAAAAACACAGTGCATCGTCTATCCAGCAATCTCCTGGGAGCCAGAACTTGCACTGTATGTTTCTAGTCTGGTCTGGACCACTCTGGGCATAAATTGGTTATATATACTAGCAACTCTGTTTGTTTAAAGATAACCAATCTCTTTTCAATTCATACGATATTCGTCGACTAGCTTTTCTATTTAGGATATGGCAATTGTCAGGCGTAAAATCTTGTTGACATTATGCAGTTTTCTTAATATATTAAATCATGACAACAGTTTAATGTTAGTGTATCTAGTGATTGTATTGGCTACGAGCTTTGAAATACGGATAAAGACAATGCGAATACGGGTATGATTTGCGATCGATTAGGTAAGAAATAAACGCTTTCATTTGTGTAACGTGCAGGCAAGTACTTTATATGATATGTTTAACCCCGCCTTTCCGGGTGTACAATCACATTTACCGCTGAGGGAGGTTACAGCAAAAAGCTTTAAAACCGATTGAATTGACAAAAATATCAATTCAAATCGAACCGTTGTCACACAATGAACACAGAGTCAGTATTATCCGTCGATCGTCTGTGCGGTCCCTCAAAACAACAAAAGACAAGACAATATGGGTTATATTGTCCTGTTTTTTGTTGTTTTGTCCAACGGTCGCGTGGATACCTTTTGTTGTGACACCAATAAATCCGATTTAAATTTTGCGTGTCACAGTCGCACGCGCGTCGACAGCGTGACATTGCCGTGACAACGTATCGCCCAGTGACTGCGCGGGGGTTAAAACATTGTAAAACTATTGCTTGCTTTTCGCGTGCATCGCGTGTGAAATAAGCACCTTTTTTACGGACTAGTGCTCCGTCTTATTACAATCTACGATTATCGGTATACGATAGTCGGGTGCAGTCAGAAGCCGTTGTGCCTAATACTGATTTATGTGATAAATGAGTGCGTTTGACGTCGTAAATAAGACGGCATAATTAGAATATATTGCTTTGTCCGATAAATAATTCATAACTTGTTCGTTGCAATGAGTTGCATGCAACGAGCACGAGTTATCTTTACGATAATAGACGTCAGGAACTCGATGCTGATTGTGTTCGATAAATTTCATGAAAGAAGAATCATGTGTGGGAAATAAGGGCCAACTTAAAGAAAACTAAGCAGCTAGCAGTTCGTGCGTCACATGTGGAGCCGAGCGTGACGTCGCGTGATACCTGCGTGTTAAAGCGTGACAACCAGCTCCTGTAAGATTGATTGACAATGTAGGCAAGTATATAGACTAATTAAATACTAAAATCCTGCTGTCACAATAAGCAGTCACTATTACCGTGTCACTTGGCCATGAAACGTATTGTGTACGATGAAGATAAATGGGAAAATAGTAGTAATAAATGATTAGGTACAAGAAGAATGCTGGCTTTCTTTGTTTAAACTAAGAAAGTAATAACTGATGCAATAGCATGTTCATTCAACCAAACAGCTTTTCAAGTGAGGCACTATGTTATTTTTTCTGCATCATTTGCTATGAATCGAATTCTTTCAACTTTAAGCTGATACAGTTTACTTTGTCAATTTTTCCGCAACGGTGCATAGTTATCGTATCAAATGAAAGCTGCTACGCTAAAATCAACACTACATGAGTCATGTGAAGGTACCGTGACGTTGACGTCGCTCGGTGCTACACGTGCGTGTTTAGCGTGACAACCTACCACTACGTAGATTGATTGACAATGCGAACACATAGGGCAGTGTGTTGCTTTGTTAAATTGCTAATGTACCCACGATTTTGCAAATTATATTTCCTGTCATTGTTGGTGGTTTATCGTGTGTTTAGAGTAATATGAAACTCATTGTTGAGTTATATATGGTAAGTTTAGTTATTCATGGAGTGTAGATTTGCATATTTAAATTCGATCAAAATCTTGTACAGAAATTGGAGACGAGTCTAAAGCCGAGTACAGATTCAATATAGAATACAGATATTGATTATATTATTTCATGTATTATTTAAATGTGGGTATTTGATATTAGGTAAACTCATATCTTTGACGTTAATCAACAGAAAGCCAATAGTTATTTCAAATTCAAATGTAATTAGGTACCTAACACATTGTGTTTATCAAAACAAATGATTTTCTTAATCTACACTATAATGAAGTATCCATCATTGCATTAAAAAGCGTAATTGCTCGAGAAAAAATTCAGCATTTTCACGACACACCACGCATTTTTATCAAATTTCAATATTCCAAATACAGATAGGATAAGGCAATGTCTACATAATAACGTGCGTGGCGAATTAATTTCACCTTTTACGCATCTTTTATTACAGTATCGTTTCCGTTTACTAATGGGACCACCCCATCGCTTCCCATGAGTGTCGTAAGACGTGACAAAGGGATTACAGAAGGGATGGGCAGTTACATCCACCTGTGCTAATGACTTCTTATTGCCATTATCAACGGTGCAAAGGTTGGTGATTATTGGAATGGGGACTAAGTACTAAGGTGATATTAACAGAAAACACCTTTAAACTATAATAATATTATGCTTTTTAGGGTTCTGTACCTAAAAACGAACAAAAAGAAAACCCTTATAGGATAACTCGTGTGTCTGTCTATCTGTCTGGCTGGCAGGCTGTCTGCCTGTCTGTCTGTCCGTCTGTCACACGTTGAAATTTGGTACAGATATGTGTTTCTGTGACCCAAACAAAAAATTGTCGTCGAAAAATAATAAAAGGCGAGTTTTTGAACAGGAGTCAGTAATCAGCATGGTTTGATGTTCTATATGTATGATGTCATAACAACATTCTTATAGAACACAAACCACTCCCAATGGTTGGGATAGCTGCCATATAGTGATCCCTTGTCATAAAGTCACCCTGTATTCTTGGAGTCTAACAAAGATCGTGTTGGTAAAGGTATGTACAGACTTGCAAAATATAAAATACGACGTGCATTCAATTCAGCTTAAGCTATTACTTAGGTACAAACCGATGGACTGCCACTCCCACTCCGGAACTGTTTTATTGTATAAATATTACAAGTACCTTCCGCACTCAATGTGCCTATAAAGGCATTTCGATTTGAGTCAATATTCAAGTATTAGTACTCACTTTACACGGAAACAAAGTGTGCTCATAGTTCTAGCGTCCCACGCAACGTTCTTAACGCCAACGTAAGTAGGTAACAATCTTGCCACAAAGTATGTAGAGAACAGACAATAATTCTAAAGTGCGATTTAAAATCATGTTTAGACTAACTGGGCTTAGTTAGTTGTGCTTTCCCATCGATCTGTTTGGAAAGATAATATAATACCTAAATGTATCCGCAAGATCGCATTTATGATAGCCCGTTCTAAGGTTCACCATGACCTAGCTGGTGCACCCAGGATTGGCTCTGGACGAGGAAACTCGTCATCAGTCGGCACATAATTAAGAAAGAAGCAGAAGTGATCTATATGCCGAATCGAAATAAAGGGTTATTATTTATCTCGATTCGGCATAGATCAGTACTCTCTTTAACGAAAAACCTTCCTGTGAAAAATGAAGATCATTTAAAGCACTTAATTTTTAAGTTATCATCACTACTAAATTGGCAAGCATTTTACTTGACAAAAAAATCATTTGCAGCCTGGCTCCACCATCATAATCCATCACAAAGTTATCAGCACAACAAACATTTATTCAAAAGATTACTACACTCGGCAAAAACATAAGATATCGCCTCAAGCCTATGAGAGCCGCATATATTTCTTTATAAAGAGTCCATCTAGCAGCATTGGAAGCTATCTGTTCTGAATAATGTTATTACTGAGGGTCACAGTCAATGACGTAGAAAATCTTTACCAACGACTTATACTATCGGGAATAGGAAATGGAAAACAAATATAAGTTAATACTGTCTTGACCTACCAAGAAATATGTTGCAGACAGAATCAATTTTGTGCTGATATCATGTTCTCTTCATTTGTCTTTGGAATGATTCTTTGATAACCTATTGAAATTCAATCAGTCAATTCTTCAGTTTCACCTGGATACCTATAATTTTAGCAATATAATACAAAGTTCAACGCGTTTCATTTCCAGTCTGCCCCAAGCTTCCGCTAGTCAGTTTATGGGTTCAACTAGTTGGCGTGTTGGGGTGTAACTGTGGTTGAAATTCTATTGATTTTAAGTAACCAAAAATAACAGAGGATCTTGACAGCACATACAATCTTTATAGCGGTTTGGACTTGACGCCACACTTCCTTGTTTCACTATGATATTACTTAAGCTTATTCAGTCTTAATGATAATTTATATTTTGCAAGATTTTGTTTATTGTTAGTAGGCACTAAGAACGTAGAAAGCATTACTTAGTAAGCGTATATTTTTGTGGCATATACTTCCATGAATTTTCGTTCCTAAGAAGAGGTATATGTTTCTGACAATATCATGATAGTAACATTGTAACATATATACTGTAATCATTTTGTGTCGTCGTAACAATCGCATATATTCTTTGTCGGTCTGGCACGAATAGAAAATACTCTGTATACCTACAACACTAAAAGCCTTTTATTCTAGTTGTGAGCACCACAACAGTTAGTATTTCCACCGACATCTTGGAATGTAATTTTCTTTGTCATGAATTCGTGATATTAAATATTTTCATTCATATTTAGTTTGGTTTTGAACTTGAAGTTATGGGGTATTTTATCATGAAAAGCTGAACATACATCAAGAATTTCAGGCACACACGTACATTAAGAATTTGCTGTTTCACCCAACAATAAAAATATCCTTGTTAACTTTACCTACATTTATATGACTTAACAAACACCAATTAACATAATATATTAACCCGTTGGTTTTGTGTATAAAAATAATGTAAGAACCGTGGTCGGTGAATAAATTAGTGGGGGCAATGATAAATCATGAGACTGCTACTTGAACATGTGACAAGGGCTTAGGCACTTTTTATCGCGGCCATTATAAACATTTTTACATATCTTTATTTAGGACGTTGAAATATGAACGAATGTGTTCTTGATAAATACGTGTGATGATTTTGTTCCGTTTGTCAGTTAAGTGCTACTGGTTTTGGGCTTGATTATGTTGTTCGATTTGAATGACAGGAGGGTTAACCCTCCATCGTTCTGCGTCGTGACTCAGGTATGTAAGGCGTTTATTTGCAATGACAAGGTAGGCTATCAATGTACAGATTGATCGATGGAACGTAAGACAGAGTTCGATGTAAAAAATGCATCATTTCCGAAAATCTAACTTTTTAAAACGAACCGGACACTATCAGTGATAATGACATTATATTCAAGTAATGTCATTACTAGTGATAGTGTGGTGGTTGGAATGTTGATGTGATCTAAATATTTTAATAGTTTTACGTCAATATTGGAAGGAATGACAGTAACATTAATGTCATTATTACTGATAGTGTCTATATTTTGCTTTTGTTGTAAGTATATTACTAATATTGAATTTTATAAATGAATGAATCAACTATATTAGTTAACAGGTATTAATTAATAGCAAAATTGATGAACTAATTCTTATAAAAATCAAAATGCACGACATGTAAAGATAAAAAAAAAAATGTAGTTTAATGACGTTCCGACTAAATTAGATTACATGCATCTCTATAATGACTACGTAAATATATTTACATCAAAGAGGCCGCTTTAATCTAATACAGGATGACGATACCATTCAATCTTTAATGTAAATTAACGGCCGGATTTTAATCTAGACTTCGATCAATCTAGACAGCAATAAAATTCAACCTTCAAATGCCGATTACATTTTACGAATCACCATAAAATTCGAACTAAAAATAACTACAGTAATTTTAAGACTCTTAACCTTATAGGTACCACGTTCAGTATAAAATTCGATACGAACTAAACACAAGTACCCACGTAAGTAGCAGAGTACAAAGAAAGAAACAGAATGGATAAAACACCCGGCGCTGGTAACGAGCCAGTCTTCGTGTACCATTGCGAATGTACCTACACTACTTGCCCGTTTGTTATTTTATTTGCTCTCTACTCAGTAAACTCTATTACCCAGTCGATGGTTTGATTCCGAGAAGTCGATGTTTACATTGAATGTTAAACTTATGTCACTATTGTCACAATATTTTACTTTCAAGCGTTTCGTCCGTTGTGAGAAAGTTTATGAACGTCGAACGAATTCTATGTTTGTTTAAGTTTTTCGATAGCGTACATCAGATCTATCGATATAACCTCCTCCTGCCTCTATGGCTCGAATACGTTACGAAAACTATTGTTTTTATCCTCCCTCTGAGCATGGAATCGATTATCGATAGTTAGTTGTGTTCGCAGCACTAACGTGGCATTAACTCCTTCGGGTCGAAACAACTAATGGACTACGTTATTACTGGCCACCTCAACGAAAAAGTGCATTAGCGTACCGTGAGTGGGATAAAAGTATTTGAATATAGAACTTAAGTAAAGTGCGCTGTGAGTGCTTATGCCACTTAACAAACAACGATTTGACTCATTTACCGTAATCGCTACAGTTTTATTTCACTTCGCTTTCGGTAGCCGACGTGTATCATATGAAATAACGATTCGTGTTTATGGCATTCGATATTCAATCTGATTTCCCCAAAATTGGTTTTTAATTTTGGCTTGTATCAAAACTTGGCGTTTAATTTTTGGGCATGGCTTTTAATATTTTGTGTATTTCGAAGTATGAGTGATGATATTTGCGTTGCTGACCAGGGTAGCTAGAACTGCGGAAGTTTTGACACTGTAAATATTTTGAATTGACTATGAGAATGTTTCAGGAGGGAGATATGGATCTTTCTAAACTGGGCGCAGATTTAGTTTGTGAAGTTTTTGAGTCCCCTTCTTTGACTCTTATCACGGTTAGTTAGGTGCGCCCCGGGAGTAGCTTTGGCAGTATGAAAATAGAGTGCCCTTTCGTAGAATATTGCATTTGACATCTGAGAATTTGGCTTATCAGCCTGTGTGTAGAGGGGAGGCAGTTGATCTTTTGTCTAAACAAAATATTTCTCGTAGAATTCTTAGGTGCTTTTAAAAAGATTCGCATCCATTTATGAATTCATTATGCTTCGTGGATGTAAAATCGGTTTCAAAAGAATTCATCACCTCGCACAAACGTGTTCACATGCAATAAATTGAGTCATTAAACTGCAAAAATTATAGGTCTCAAGACTTTGAAGTTAAATAAGCGCTTAGTTTGTATTTATGAGTCGTATCTGCAGATTTACAATTTCTCACTTAGGTTCAATGCAGTTTTACAGTCAGCCGGTTAGGCAGACAAAGAGGATGGACATAATGAATTTTCGTATGTGAATTGGCAAATAAATAATTCATTGTGAACGAGACGCGGGTTCCTAGTAATGCAAGAAAGCATATTTTAGCTCATATCGTAAAGTGCAACGAATGACAACACTCGTAAAATTTTATGTTCCATGTCGTCCTGCCTCAATTACAATTACAAATTATTACAAATTTTCAACTGAGCCAGTCAAGTGTCGTGTGTAATATGCGAAAACCGATGCTTACAATGTTTAACGTACATTCATTTTATATTTAATTCGTTAATTTTGAAGTAAACGATTTTGTAGTAGTTTCAATCGGTGTACGATTTCGCAGCAGGATATAGACTGGCAGTTGTTTGCCTTGAGTCAATTTAAATTTTAATAAGTTATAAAATCCACGAAACTAACAACTGTATAATACCTACTCAGTAATTTAATTACGTACCAATAAAATTGTTTTGTTTCAATGTGAATGATTTATTTGTAGACATCGTAATCTATGTCACATTATGTTACAATGTAGATTAATGTATTGCACGCAAATGCATTCACATTCGTGACAGTAATAGCCAAAGACCTATCGTCAAAGATACAATGTACAACGTGTGATCAATGCTTTAATAAATATTTAATTTATGTGTCACGAGACACATTAATTAAATATTTATTAAAGCACTTGATAATACAAAATTGTAATAACACTCTTGCAACTTTGTATCTCTAATAATGCACGACAGTAACAAACTGTACTTCTAACCACAAAAAATCACATCTCTCAACACTTAATAACGTAAACGCAGGCAACAGTATAGAATACATTTCACATAACAATACTCGATACATAACCAACCTCTTTCATTCGGCCACACATAAGCCACAGAACGCGTCGTCTCCATTACGTACAGAAAGCAATCTGGAGAGCTCACTAGTCTGCCCGAGGCTCATCTAGGTACACCCTGACCTACTATTAAGGATTGTCTCACAGCACTTTGCCCACATGCGCTTCTCGAACTCTGTAATCTCCGTAATTTGTGACAGCGATTTCTGATTTATTTACATAAACAATAGTCTCGAACGTTCTGGACCACTTATTACTGATTCCAGTCAGCGCAGTGTCGATTTAATTGCGGAGCGCTAAATTATCGTTGATATTGTCTGGGTTTTAGTAATCTCGCAGTATAATAAACTGTTCTTGTATATAATTATTAATTAACTCCGCAATGGGCTCGGGAATGGATGTTTAATGCCACACATTCAGTCTGCTGATTGGTAGTTTAGCTGTGGTGGCTGTGGTTGTACTTCAAGTGCTAACGGTTTTCTGTATAGGGCACGAGTGTACTGGTGTAGTCACCATGCTGTGCAAACTTGAGACAGACTTGTTTAAAATTTTAGGGGTTATTTTTATTCATCGCATATATGCAAATACTCATGCAGTATTTAAGTCTGACAGCCCAAAATTTCCCCAACAGGTAATGCTTGTTTAGAATTCTGACTTTAACGAAAATAGCCCATTGGCTTGAGATATATTGGAATCATAATAACTAAGTATGTATTTGCATTGTCATTTTCTAGCAGAAGCTGTGCATATTGCAACCTACGGACTTACACTTGAACACAACTTAACAAGCTAATTAAATTAATTAATATCACCCAGTATTCTTTATTTAAGTTTATTTTCTTATCTTTTGAATAATCATTAATACATTTTTATCCTGTTTTAATTACAAAAACTCCCAGTATTACCATTGCGAGTGCAGGATTAGTTCAATATTTAATTTTAAAATTATTGAAAAGTAGCCTATGTCCTTCTCCAGTTCAAGGTCAGGTCAGTGACAGCTCGGCCCGAGTCAACTAGACCCGAATAATAATACCAGATATTTCACTCCCAATTACAGACAGAAAAACGATATTTTAAAATATATTAATTTAATCTTTTTTCCCGAAGATTTTGGATTTTATTTACATACAAAGCAGGATAACATAATTATCTACAACACCTATTTCAATTATGATACTTGTATATAATTAGCAAAGTTCATTCGTATTTTAAGTCGTCTGGATTAAAAAAGACAAGCGTTTCTTACCTAAAAAATGACACACATCGGTTATTTGATGACAATAGAAAAGTTTTCATCTCACTCTTGCACATCAAACAGATGTCTAGAACATAAAAGACAAGAAGGCGATTTTTGCGATTCTGATTTCCGCTTATATAAATAAGTATTCAAATAAATAAAAACAGTTTTTATTGCTGAACAAGTTCATAGCATTCAATTTCGTTTAATAATATTTATTACATTTATTCATAAAAAATAATAAATAAATTCTGTCAATAACTTAAAAGAACCTTCAATATTTAAAGAGGTCGATACTTTTCATGTCGACGGTACCCACCACTTTTTTAAGCCTTTTGACGACGTACATTTGAAATCCGTTCAGCCGTAACACTATGAAAGTGTAACAAACAAACAAACTCACTTTTGCATTTATAATATTAGTTGAAATGCAAAAGTATAAAAAAGCCGCGACTGTGTTTTATTTATAACAAAAATAAACACAAGATATAAATAGAAAAGTAAACAATTTATTGAGTAATAAATATATCAATTGGAATTTTATATCCTCAGATATAATAAAGATGTGTAATAATATCCTTCAGCACTTACCGTTCGGCTAATAAACATGTCTCGCAGAGAATATGCAAGTAATTTAGATCTGTTTTATTTTCATAGAATACATGTATTTTTAAGTGATCTTGTATTATTGCTTTTACTATTATTATCCTGCTGCGTTATGTTTGTTATATATCGAATGGTTTTATTGACTTTTGTTTTTAAGATTATTATTACTGAATCTTTTGCTCAATAATCAAGTTTCCTTTGTTCATATTGCCGTTTAGTTGGTAGGTACTTGATTGCTAAATTATGAAAATATTATTTTGCGTTGAGGTAGAAATGTGTCTAGAGAGAAATATTGTGTAAAGAAGCTAGTACAAAAAAAAAACTGAACATAAAACACGATCTTCACAATTTAATTCCAACGTTATTACCTAGATATTAAATAACAACCTTTGAACAAGCTTAAAATAGTAATATTAATGAGCGTTTCAGTCATTTCCTTCGCAGTAGATACGGTAAATATCTGAGTATTTAATCAGGTGCAAGGTATCATGATCAATTGCACGACCAAAGCCATTTCCGCACCGATCCGATAAAAATATAAACAGATAAATAATATTTACACTCCTATTTATAATTTCCTGATTCGATCTAGTGAATAAATACCTTACAAAAGTTTATGATGTAGAATCAGCATCAAAAGCAATGAAGCAAGAAGTTTGCATTATTTTTAAATAAAGTAAATAATATGTTTTTCATTCTACTTAACTGTGTCACTGGCTCCTGGTCTAAAAATAATTAAGTAAATTCTTATTGCTTTACTTTTTATGAAGACTGTACTTGCATAATAACAGCTCGCATTGACCTTGCGGTTGAACATCATCTTGTATTTGATTCATAATCAGAAAAACAGGGTGACGAAGCTAGTCTGTTAAAACTATGACGTAGCCCCGAGGATATCCTAATCCTAACAAATAATATAAATAACAAGAGAGTACATGTTGATCCTCTTAGGTACCATATTCCAGAGGGCCTGCGTGACAACAAAATAATCAGATGGACAACTGAAGCAGCATTTTGCGTATGAGCCAGCACCGTATCCCTTGTCCGTGTTCACTGAAGAAGGAGTGCGCAAGGGCACGAAATCTTCCTTCTACTCAACTACAACACTTTCTTTAGGACCATTAGTTCAGCCGGTACGTGTCTTGGCAAATTACCCTAAATCGTTAAATTTTCACTTTTTGGAAAAAAAATCTCATCTTTCACTAGCTGTACCTTCACAACCAATAGACCTAGAGTGAAATTGTAGTGTGTGTTGAATTGAAGTGTATGAAATTTAGTTAGTACCTAATTTCTTGCTTTACAAAAATACCAACAAAGCTACCTAAAAACCGTCCCTAAGGTAGATTTTTCAAAAAAACTGAGACAAGTGCCAGAATTTCGCAGTTTTTCGAGCATCGTGGGAATAGCACAAGGTTTTCAGGGTTGCAAACTTGAGTATAAATTACTCTCAGGGTAACTAATAACATAAAAAAATCGTAGTTACATGTGCGTTACGCATGCGCACTGTCAGCTCTTCAAGCCGAGTCTCTATTATTTTCTATTATTCTAAATAGTGTTTATCTCATAATATTATGCCATCAACTTACAAAATACTCGCGGAGATTGCATGGAAACGCCATGCAGGGTAAATTCTCTAAGTACACACAGCTACACATCAAGCTATAAATTTCCAGTCCCTTAATAAAACGCTGGGAGCAACCGTTCCCACCTCCCAGATTGAAGGAATTCGTATTTTATTTTTATATGGTAACACCTAATACAATGTAATATTTCTGAACGGATCTTTACATTTCAGAGAGCCTTTTTAATAGCAACACTTTTCAAAGAAGTGTCACATGTCATGGTAAACAAACGTCAAACTTAAGTGACGTAATTTTGCGGACTAAAATGACCGTTATTTTACATTTTTTTGTGTAATGCTAAAAAAAAATTAGGTAAGCAGATTTGAGTATTAGATATGCAAATTAGACTATATTACGGTTGTGAAGACCGTAAAACTTGGTCAGAATCTTTCGTTTTCAGCTTGTTAGACTCGACTGAACTTGAGTCTATAAGTGGGAAGATATCATACCAGTGTTCGTTACTGCACTCATTATTTGAAAATATCTATATATAAAATCCGTGTGTTCGTTGATCGAATAAATTTGGACAAAAGATATATTATTATTAGATATATGCAACTTATTGGTTATTTCATGATCAAATAATTGTACAACAAGGGTTTCAATACATTAAAATTTATTTTTTGCTTGTATTTCTTTTTAGAAAAATGCCAAATAAAAAACTAACTGAAAAGGCGATAGAAAAAATTCTAGATGATGATGATTGGTCCGATAGTGATTCTGATGATGATTTAGTTTACGGTGATCATATAATTAGTCCTTCAAGGTCATTTTTGCAACAAAATGAGGAGGATATAATTGAGATGCGACTTGAAGAGATGTTTGGGATCGATGATTTAGGTGACACAGAACATGAGGAAACTACAAGTACACAACAACCATGTGAGAACTTATTAGAAATACTAAACCCGGAACATCCTGATTGTACTATTATACCAAGTAGTGATAGTGGCGGTAGTGCTAATTATGAAATACAAGTAGGGGCACAAAATCTAATTTCTGATAGTGATTTACCAGTATCAATTGAGCAAGAAATAAGGCTAGATAACATTCAAGAAAATGTCTCCACCGATGATCCCCTTCAACAAAAAGTCATTGCTGAACATGTTGAGCAACTTGTCAGTAACATAGAAGAAAATTTAGTTAGAGAAGTGGATTTGCAAACCGCTGCGAGTTCTACAGTGCAAAGAAATAGATCTCAGCCACGGAAATGGAAAATATGTAGAACCACTCATGACATTCCAAATTTTGACAAAAAATTTCAACCTAAATCTGAATTCAACCATAAAACTCAACCAATAACCATTTTTGAAAATTTCTTTCCGGATTATTTAACACAAGTAATTGTTGAACAAACAAATAGATATGCCCGCTACAAAAATAGTAAAAACTGGGTTCAAGTCAATGAAGATGACATCAAAGCATATTTAAGTATTCTTATACTAATGGGCTTAAACCCATTACCAGACATGGAGCTTTATTGGTCAAGCGATTCCTTCTATAACAATCCTGAAATTTCCCGTGTATTTACAATAGCGAGATTTAAGAAAATAACAGAAAATCTACATCTTAATGACAAAAGCATCGAACCACCAAGAGATTCACAAAATTACGACAAATTATACAAATTAAGACCTTTGATCACAACATTAAATGAAGTAAGTATATCAGAATCAGGCATACAATTCAAGTGTACAGTCAATCGATGAATGCATGGTTAAGTTTAAAGGTAGGTGCTCATTGAAACAATACATGCCTAAAAAACCTATTAAGAGGGGGTTCAAAATATGGGCCAGATGCGACGCCAAAACTGGCTACTTATACCAATTTGAGATATATACCGGAAAGGGTGATAGTATTGAAAATGAAGGTCTTGGCTACAATGTCGTGATGAAACTCAGCAATAACCTCCCCATGAATACACTAGTAGCGTTTGATAATTTCTTCACTGGTTGCAATTTACTAGAACAGCTATATGATAAATATATTTATGCTGTAGGAACAGTAAAATCAAATCGAAAAGACCTCCCGGAAATGATGAAGAAGCAACCAAAACCGTTAAGACTAAACAAGCATGATTTCTCCGCTTTGACATCAGAACCAATCACAGCAATAAAATAGCTTGACACAAAAGAAGTCACATTGCTTACCACATCAACCATTGGACGTTACCTATGTGAAAAGAACTCAAAAAGATGGTTCAAGAGCAGAAGTTCTTTGCCCAAAAGCAATTGCTTCTTACACAATGAGCATGGGCGGGGTGGATCTATTTGATCATTACAGATCCTCTTACCCAATCAACCGGAAATCTCGAAAGTTTTGGATGCGTCTTTTCTTTTTTATGTTTGATGCATCCATCATTAATTCATTCATAACGTATAGTGCAACTCACGCTGCAACAACACATTCACACCGTGAATTTAGACTGCGTTTGGCACGTGCGCTAATAAACAATTATTCTCAAAAAAAAGCACGCCCATGTATACCTTTTACTAGCAAGAAAGGGGGAGTATTCGGAGTGCCGGAAGAAATTCGGTTATTTAATGTAGGTATACATATGCCGCAAGAAAGTAACACTTATAAGAGATGCCGGTTCTGCAGCACAAAAAAACAGGAGAAAAGAACAAAATTTATATGCTCCACATGCACCGTGCCTCTATGCATCAAGGGATGCTTTCAAAACTTTCATACCACTGCAACAGAATAGCCTAGAATTACTTTGATTATTTGTTAAATGAGAAATAAAAGACGAGAAGAGGATAGTCTGATTAATGTGATAAAAACAGTTCCTAATATGTAAGTAATAAGATTAGTTTCTAAATATATATGAATAAAGAAAACTTCTATAATAATAATTTGTTTTATTTACCCGAGAGCCGAAAGGTGTGAGTATTCATCAATACAAGTACCTTTTACTAAAGAACTATCTATAAGTCGTGACAGTAAAATTAGTTACTGTATACAAAATTACACTCAACTAAAAATGTACGAGGAAGTCTATATTTTTTTTTTCAATTTCGGAGGTCTTCGCTTAATACAATACTTGCATTGATTAAGTAGTACTTTTACCTCCTTTATTAAAAAATCTAATTTTGAGTTAAAATTTATTACACAAGTGAATCAAGGGCAACTAACTAGTGTTATAATTTTTTTATACCATACAGGACAATGGGAGCTATAGTGCCCACTTTTACCATTTTGGACCAGGGCTGGAACAGATATCGGGATATGTACTTCCCACCAAAAAAGGGGTACTTCCCCCCCATTACCCCCTCTTTTCTGTTTATTTTTTAAATCTACGCCCGTAAATTACCCGGAAATGGATCTTACTTTTTTCTTAACTCCTCCACAGGCTCGCGTTTGATTAAGGGTTAAACTGATTTCCGTACAACGCGAGGTCAGCTTACACTGGAAATGTATAGCTTAATGCGGCTACACATTAAACGTGTACCATGAGAAGAATACAGCTAGCGATGTAGCTTTGAAACAATGAGTGTCAATTATAGGCAGGAAAACTGACATTAAACGGTTTCTATACCAAAGGAATACGGTCGTAGAAAACAACATTATAATCTAACATGGTAGTTTATGTCGGGAGGCTCATAATAATATTCCAGTGAGCTTGGCTCGCAAAACTAAAATTATTTTCAATGCAAAACAATGTGATATCGTTTCCATCGAATTGTATCACGGAATATCATATGAAGAGGGTTTTACTACCCGGACTAGTGGTGGCCCAGTGGAAAATACCGTGACTTACGAGTTGTAAGTCGCAGGGTCAAACCCAAGCACGTACTTTACTTTGTGTAAATTATTTCATCACCACTGCTCTCAAAACGGTGAAGGGAAACATCGTGAGGAAACTATCATGACTTAGAACCAAAAAATCCGAAGAAATGTGACATCCATCAAACTGCACTGGGCCCGCGTGGGTGGATTAGGGCCCACTCCCTCTTATAGAGAGGAGGCCTTCGTCCCAGCAGTGGGTACATTATAGGCTGACTATGATGATTATGATATGATAAGAAGTGATAGCCAAGTGGTCTCGAGCTCGACCCAAAGCATGCACCTCTGACTTTTCGGATTCATGTGCGTATTGTATAATTATCACTTACTTCAAAAACGGTTGAGGAAAACATCGTGAGGAAACCGGCATGCCTGAGATATTTCTTCGATGGAATGTGAAGCCAAACCAACGGCCCATGAGCGGGTTTAAAACTCTGACACCAACCGGTCTATTCTGTAATTCTCACGGTGAAAACTTAGGTGAAGTGAGCTGTCATTCCACCTGCTGCCTCACTCCGAGTTCACTTCACCTAAGTTTTCACGGTGAGATGGTTACAGAATAACACTGCTGGTAAGTCACTAACCTCACGAAAAGAAGATGATAAGCTCGGCTCGCAAAACCGTAATTATTTTCATTACAAAACGATGTAGTATCGGTTCCATCGCATTGTATCACGGAATGTCATATGAAGAGGATTTTATTACTCCAGAATGAATATCTGATACGATCGATTCTCATTACTTTTGCGGTAAAAACTTTGCGTTGTTTTAAATTAATCGTTATTCCGGTCACAAAATTTTGAAATTATTCCGTAACATCGTGATTTTGGATCGGATTATTTCAATCTCATGGGAGCTTTAGTTTGCGGTGTATTTGAAGTGCTTACGTTTATTTTGTAAAGGAGTTTTGTTTATGAGAATTACAAACTTAAGCCCCTGTTTTGGTTTATACTCGTAGATACTGAAAATCTGCTTAGATAATAACATACATAACACCACGCATTGTTTCCTTGAAGGATTGGGCAGAGGTGTACCTATTAAGTATAGTATACGCATATTTCACCAGTTATGTTTAAGTTCCATGTAATAGGGGGCGAGCCTATTGCCACTGACCGGTCACAAATCCAGAAAAACCCAATAACACTTTGCCCGACCTGGGAATCGAATCCAGGACCTCAATGCTCAAACAGTAGCGCTTACGACTAATAGATCGACGAGGCAGTTTTATTTAAAGACTATTTTAAAAAAGCCTATGCTGAAATCTCTTTTTTTATTTTGTTTAATAATGAATTAGCGAAGTTTATATACAAATATTATATTACCACTTAATTGAATACCGATAATACCGCACATTTTAACCGTATATAATTTATTTTACCTCTAGCGAATAAAAACCGCTAAAAAGTCGATTTTACACAGGTTAAACTTTTATTTTAACAAGAGATAAATAGGTTGGCTTTCGGGACAAAGCTTTGTGGAACCGCAACTGAAACTATGTTGTGTAAATAAATAAGGAAACGGACACACGATCGGTTTTTCGGGAAACCATTTGTTGTGTCAATGATTAAAGTTCTTCGTTTTGTCCAACAAAAGGAGTTTGACTTTACTTTTCAGTTCTACAATTAAGAAATTCTGTTTGAAATGATTTCTGTTCTTTTTCATACCTGCTGAGTTTTAAACTTAGCAATAATATTAGTTATTATAGTTATGATATCTTCATTGACTAATTTTCCCAATAAGATTTTGCTCATACCTCTTTGCATGAGGAGTTTTTCCCTGTGATGGGTTTTTCCTGGTATTAAACTATTATTATTGGAAAAATATTCAAAAACCGTTCATACAGGAGTACAGTACTGTCGATCATCTGCCCAAGCCCTAAGTGACCAAAACAAAGGTACACGTACGTACACATAAAATTTATTTATTACTGCAAGCGAACCCGCACGCACGTCTATTTCGTGAGCAAATTTATAGTATGCCGATTTTGCATTATGGTATGGTACAGTCTGCAACAGTGAGCGTTCAGTTTTGTGTATATTTTAGGCTACATTACTGGTTTGATTTTCAGTGATACAGACTTGTACTTTACTGTTAACTCAAAATACTAAAAGGTTACAATACCTTTTAGTACTTCTGTATCACTTTGATTATAAAATTAGAGGTGGAAATGACGCACTTATTCAGGCGAAAGCTTCTGCAAATGCAAATGCAAATATGCTGCTTCTGATCAAAATGGAGTAGTTTCCCAAAGTATCCAATCCATGGTTTATATCCTGAACATGTAACTTTTCATATAGACATTTTTCTCGGCCTGTATCAATATTTCTTTGTAAGATTGTATTTTCTAGAAAGATCTGCGCAAGTGCACATTGAGTATCAATTTGATATATTCTTCAGTATGAATCATGACCTGTCAGCATCAGCAGTGTGACATTCATTTCTGGACACGGATTTCCAAAACAAACGACTCTATGCCTCTTACTACCAACGCCTCCCCGTGGCTCTTACCAGGTCATCTCTACATCTGACATAGCGCCACCCACGCATTGCCTTTTGCTCTATAGTTGGTAGCTATTGAGGAACCTTCGCTCTGCGGGATAGTATATTGATAGAGTTGCTTCCCATTTGTCACTTCAGCTGACTGAGGAGCTATTTTGATACCTTTATTTCTTTTATGAACGTCATCAACGTGTGTCATGTCATCATGTCTGTATCTACTCGTACATCTATATTATTTTGAAACAATGTTCTGTTAAGTTACTATCAAAATTAACACCCGCTACCTAAAGTCAATATTGCTAATAATAATGATTCACTAATACTAGAACCGCAATATATTTATCCAATTAGCTGTAATATCGGACATAACTCAATTATAAAGTTAGTGATCAAATATCAGGGTTAGTGACAAATCCGGGGCTATAATTAGTAGTTGATAACCGTATAATATTACCTAAAATTATCATTGAATTTCCATGACAAAATAATCATAAGGTTTGTATGCTGTGAGACTGAATTTAAACAACTTCATATATTGTAACAGATTGAGATTAATTTAATTATTAAAATTGTATTTGATATTATCATGCTTTCGTTGTAGGTACGTAATTGTTAAAAAGTTACTAAAATTTTAAGCAAGAAGGTCAGTTTCATTATTGTCATATACTAAAGCGTCTTTCTGCTAAAATTACAGCATTTAAAATTACTACCAGAAACTCTGAAGACAAATTATAATCCTGAAGAAAATAATCTTCCGCTGATTGAAAGAAAGGTAAAGCAACCCAATACATCTTCAGAAATTGATAAGGGAACGATAACTTCAGCAGGACCAAGAAATAAACAGATCCACCAAGAAAACAGCGGAAGTAATAGAAGACAATATTCACATTACAGATTTGAAAATAAATTAAGCTATTTATCAAGTTCTTATAATACGCGAGTTTGACGGTCAGTTTAGGTATGGCAAGTGTGACGAAATAAAAATATATAAACTCATCAATGAATGGCAAATCGTGGCCCATAGACCCAAGACCATGACTTTCCGCTTATCGCAAGTAGACCTTTGTTTTTTGTTTTGTGGTGGGAAATTATCAAATAATTTCTCCCGCTCTGGGCGGAGCGGAAGGGCGTGTCAGACTCTTACTGACTAAACCCCACTCGTGTTCCTTCAGTTGCCTGTGTGTTGCCAGGAGCTTCGGTAACCCTTTCGGACTTTCCCGCGACCCTGGCAGGCATCGTCCCTAGCAGACCCCGGCAGTTGTGCTGAAATCTCTTTAAGGCGCGCGTGGAACACATCGCCCCGTCGACCCGGGCCTGGTCCTTATCGGACGGCGAGCTACCCATTGTTCACCGTCCGCAAGCCCGCGCCTATGGTGGCCGGGAATCGGCCTGGGATTTCCGACGCCTAGGGCATCTCCTGCGACAACCAAGGGCGTGAAGGCGCAAAATTTGCCTCTCCGTCACGCGTTCCGCCTCCTCCTTCGCTAACATTACTGCTTCGCAGAAGGAGGTGATGGCCTCCCATGCCCTCTTGCTCCGTAGAATGGCATGGACCAGGGCCGGACGCGAGAAATCATCGCCGCCGATCGCCTACACGAGGACACAGTGGTGCCCCGCCCAAGACGTGCAGACCTCCACCATATGCTCCACCGTGTCCTCCGGGTGATCCACACAATGGTGACACCCAGACGTTTCCTGCCAATTTATCTGAAACAGGATCCTCCCGAAGCAACCGTGTCTGGTGAGGACCTGCGTCAGGCGGAAGATGAGGACGTCGTGGCGCGTCTTTAGCCACTCCTCAAAAAGGGAACTTATCGCCGCAATTGTGGCGTGCCCAGCACTGGGTTGCGACAATTGCACTCTCGATATCGCCATGAGATCCCGCCGGAGCTCTGGCCGCTTTGCCGTGATTTCTCGCGGTAGCAGAGTTACGCCCCGAGGTTTCGCGCCACTCCCATATGTATCAGTCGGATGGCCATGACTCTTTGGGACGCGTTCAACTGGCGGACTGACCGCCGCCTCAAGAAATGCGCCCACACCGGTGCCCCGTAAAGGGCCATGGACCGCATGACACCCGCGTAGAGCCTGCGAAAGGAGGCGTTTGGACCCCCGCTCCAGTCTGGGAGCCAAACGTTGGAAATGCTCCACGAAGATTCACCGGCTGTCGAGCACGAATCCCAAGTACTTCATCGTTGACTCGACGCTGATGTGAACCTATGTCTGATGTCCTACCGTTATTTTAAAGCCCGTGGTGGCGCATTCCGAGGACCATGAAAACACATGACCTCGGACTTGTGCAGGGCCATCGAGGGTGAAACCTGAGGTTATGATTATAAGATTACTGAAACTTATAAATAACGACAGCAATGCAACATATTTGTAACCACAGATGTAAGTGATAACAGCTACAGAAACCCCTATCATTGCAAAGCGAAATCAGAGAATCCATTAACAAAACACTGTAATGTTTTGTGATGGTGTTACAAGCTAGACGGCCAACAAGTCATCGAGAACAAATCATGCATGATCCAGAAGAGTATGATCGTGTATCGATGTATGAATTGAAGATGGGACTTCAATTTATAAAAGCACATAGAAATTTTCAGTAGACGACCTACAATAAGCCATAGTACATAAGTCTATTGACAAAAGTGACGACAACTGCAGCAGAACCTGTCATTGAAAAGCAACACTACATAATGCGCCAAGAAAACACCAGAATAAAGTAATAGAAGACAATATACACTTTATAGATCTGACAATGAATGAAGCTATTTATCAAGTGCTTAGAATACGCGAGTTGTAAGGTCAGCTGAGGTAAACTGGCAAGCATGATGGTGTTACAAGATAGACGGGCAACAAGTCATTATTCACTACAATCTTAAACTCAGCAATTTGTTTTCTAACTCAAGTGTTACTTATGTTTGCTGTTTAGAGATGTTCAAGTGTGACGTTGGTCATGTCTTCATTGTTGGCTATACTTTTTTCTTCATGTTTAACGATATTACTACTCAATATTAGGCCGCTATTGAATTCAATGTTCTACAAAATTGTAGAACGGACAATTATCAGAACGTAAGTATCATTCCATAAATGAAATTGCCTTCTCACTTCATTGATCAGTTTTTGCTCGTATGACGTCTAAAGTAATCGGTGCCAAAGTTAACTCAGTCGATTTATTATATCAGTGTTATTTCAGTCTGACTTTACCACACAGCTAGCCAAACAAACATACTCATTTAAAAGTTCTACAAATTATAACTAGTACGGAACATAAAATATCGTTCATAATAGTTTTTCCAAAGTCGAAGCTTTGTTCTAAACAGCCAGAGAATTTATTACAATAAAATGCAAGCCTGCACTCGGAAATAAAGAGGGTTGTGCATCGTAAACCTCAATGATACACGGAGGCATCTGCCAATAAAATAAAACCTATGTGTTATTGGGAACCTTCAGAACGTCTCTATTTCCCATCGCAACTTGCTCGAGTAAAATATAACAAATTCTTGGATGTCATTTTTTATGTCGTTCTTTTGATTTATAGATAAATAAGGTACATTTTCGCGTGTACCTACGTTTTTTTCAGGTTCACGTCGTTGTCGATACTACCTTATTTGATATTCGTATAAGTATTTACATCTATCTCCTTAAGACTGTTGATCATTTTTTTACGAAAGGAAATAAACTTCTCCCATAAATTAATAATCCCATTAATATAATTGTCAATTCTGTCACAACTTTTTCTCAAGCGTACTTATTAAATTCTTCTCATTTTTTTTACGAGCAGCGAATTCCGTAGTTATTTTCGTTAAATCTATAAACGCGATTAATTTGAGGAAGGAAGTAGGTAATAATTAGCTTCCATGAAAAAAGATATCGGTAATAAAAGTGCTTCAATATAAATAATCTAGTTGGTTTTACGAGGTAATAAAGTATCTTGAAAATTTCCTACTCATCTGTTAGACATTTCTCTCACAAGCCGGGTCCAGTTTGAGTGTAGGCGAGGAACCTTTTGTCATAAAATATAATGTCAATGTATTATTGTTTGTGAATATTTGATATTGTATTTTACTGGTGTACTGTTTGACGAACAAAGGTACGATGTGCTGCCTTCTGTGCTGTACATTTTAGATTGAAGGATCGAGTTAAGTACAGTGACATTTCCGTACACAGTCCTTCATATTTCTTGATACAAAAAACAAGTACTTAGGTATAGTAGTGCTCGTAAATAAAGCCTATATGAAAATAATATCAAACGCCAAGTTAATTGTAGTCGAATCACATTCTTAATCAATTTTTTTCTCTGTTTAAAAATTAAATCAAATAATCTTTTTATTTATAAATCTACAATACAACGCTATCAGTGTGCCCATCTCCGTCTATATTGGACTTTGTTATCATGAAAGACGTGCGGAGAAAACTAAAATTAGTTGGGATAACATGAACATAAAAAAACTAGACTAGTATTATACTTTGCAAAGCGTACATATTACATTTTCATATAATACTTTTATCGTATATAAATCATTATTGAACTTTAATAAGTTTTCGATTTATTGTCGATATTTATTTGAAGTTAGTAGGACGATGCTTAAAGGCTCCCGCAGACAGGCGCGACGTGACTCAGGTGGAGCAATTTCTATGAAAACTTCACTGAAATTGTTCTACTGGTTTAGCGTCGCGCCTGTCTGCGGGAGCCTTAAGTTCTAAGTACGTTAAAATAATGATTTATAAAAACATATTGTACTTCGAAAAGGATCATCTTATCGGTTGGTAGGTTGATATACAGGGTCAAATTAAATTAGCTAACAAGACTCCGCAGATGTGATGGATAAACGTATAAAAAAAAATGTTGATGTTTTTTTGTGGGGTCATTGACCGCAGTTAGTGTTGTCACTTGAAATATCGGTTTAAAAAACAGTTTATTTTTGTAATCCTTACTGATTGTTCTGAGTATCGATATCTTCACACTATAAAACATAATAAAAGAGATTTTCTCAACTCATTCTATGTAACAAAACTACAAGCGATTCTTGACCCTCCAAAAAAAGGGAATATATTTAATAGCACTTTAAATTTGATGAAAACTGCAATAAAATTGTATATCAAGACTTTAAAATAATAATACATCTATAATTTAATATTATCACTTTATTAACATGAACCAAATTTACAAAATATTAAGTAATAATTTCAAACAACATAATTAAATTACCTACAAAAATAATGGTCTGCACTACAACTGTGTCGAAAAACAACTCCGAAACCGAAAAGTATTTTTATCTATATATACTAGTCGTTTTTGGCCTTTTGTAGGGTGTCACAGTTCTAACCTAACCTTACCTAACCTTTTTTGCGACTTAAAGGAGATGGAAAACGGTGGGCCCAAATGTAATAAGTTGAGATATGATCTAAAAAATTAGACATATTTTTTTATCTAAGAATATGAAAAATCACTTCAATTCTCAATCTGGAAGCGGAGAAATATGAGAAAGATAGTTTTCGTGAGATTATCGATTCAATAATCGATTACACAGTTACGAAAATAAAACTTTTTCACTAAACAATTAACTCAAAGTAATTAAATGCAGTATATATTATATGCAATTTAGTGCATATAATTACAGTCATATTAATAAATCAAATATCAATTAATTACTGAAAAACCAATATTAATGATTATCGATTTCATATCGATTCAAATCTCTCTTATATTTTTAGTCACTGACATGACAGCTGACTGACATTGATACAGTTGCCGACTGTTCTTGTTTGCTCACTCGTTTAGTGTTTTCCGATGCGTTTTGAGTGCTTTCCCGATTATTCGCCATTTTTCACGACCACTGCTTTGTATTTTACGGATTCTGACCCTGCCTACCTTGTACGACCCTTGCTTTCACCTTGGACACCGAAGATCGCTCACACGTTTGACTTGGAATTGTTATTTTGGATTTTACCGCCGGCTTGTGGATTGGATATTATACCTATGGATCGCTGTGTGAATTGTGGGATATTTACTGGTCACTGCAATACACTGGGCCGACGACCCTTACACGATGAAACAATTCTGTCAGTGATTCGGCAATGGCTTAGGGGTCGCATACAATCCCGACATATAAGTCGAAAAACATATTTTATTTATATTTTAGTCGACGGCTCTCGTAGAGGAAGGGAGGCTATAGTAATGCATTACTGTAATTGTATAGTAGGGAAACGAACTGTAGGCTGTTGCGCTCATATAATGTGCATTATCACAATATTAAATGATTTTTTATTTTATTTTAGACATCCTTTCCCTATCTCCTTACCTGTTACCTACCTATCGCTTGAAGTCGTTGACGTTCATTCATATGATATTTCAAACATTTTCTAGTAAATATAATAACTATTAGTGCAAAAGAACACATTTTGCACTTCAGGAATCAGCTGTTAGTTATAGATTGTAACATAACCTCACTTTTACTTAATCTCTTTATCTCTTATATCTCTGTTCTCAGATTGACAAAATCCGCAGAATGTTCAGTGAAAGGTTGATAATATATAAGCTATTAATTGACACCACTTTCATCTTCTTACACCTAGGCCCAAGATTGTATGTAATCGTTTCAGTCTCCTTTATATTTTTCATTCAATTAATTTTAAAGCTAAACATTTTGAAGGGTGAAACATTATTTTTAAAGTTCGTTTATATATTCCCCCAGAAAAAATATCAAACCTTTTTTGTTTTCATTCTATCGTGTTTATCGTGGATATTAATATCCATCATGTATGCAAAGTTTCCCTAGCTAGTTTAATTTGACCCTATATAATTGCCTGTTCCATTTTCGTTTTTATTCTTCACATTATGTAATCGGATCTTTATACGGTCACTTATCTACAGGTTTATCTGTCAGTTTTCCAATTTCGTCTTATCCACTGATATTGCCGCAGATCCGCCTCTCCAGGATTCCATGAGCAGGTACAAAATCTTGCATAGTTAGTATAACACTGTATCCGTAGTGAATACAATAGACTCCTATATAATTTAGTGTTAAACGTAAAGTTTCATCTACCTACTTGAGCACTAGTTTCCTCTCATGCAAAGTTTCAAATAAGATAATACAGTTTTTGAACGTAATAACCGTCTCCAGGGATCCGCAGGCACACTCGCATTCTCTGATGTTCCGCACATACTGAGAATATTAATGCGCTACGCTATTCTTTGAGAACGCTTTCAAACGCATTCAAGCCAAAAGACGCCGCCTGTTATGATAATCCGTCACGTTGCCTGAAAAATTACCCAAACTAGTGGATGTTAGGTTAATGCAGATTTAGCCTGTATCTGTCAAAATACTAGGTTAGAGACGAGACTGAATAAATAGAACAGAAAAATTAATTGTTATACTTTTCTGTTCCGAATACAAAGTAGAAGCTGTTTTAACAGAAGAGCTTTTAGGGAAATAAATACGGTATTCGCAGAGAAATTAAACAAGAGTATTCGCGAGAGAGAGCTTATGAAAGCCAGTGTGTTTCATGTAACAAATCACAGCTAACTTATAATTTATTTCCTCTACACAAAGAGACCGGATAGATGCACTACCTACAAATTATCAAATCATAAATCTTCAAACACACAGACAGTGTCCCGCATATCAATACGAAACTGTAAACTTAACAACTATTTGCAATTCAATTCATGCAAAATTTATCGTTGAACGTCGAAACGCTTCATTGCGCGTCCATACCGAATGTAAATACCAAGTACGTAGTAGGTACCTCACTAATGCTTTGGAAGACAAGCTCAGAAGCTCACTTAGTTCGCATTTAGCGGACCTAAGGCCACCAAGCCTCTGAGGTTAGGTTCTTAATTAGCCATCGCTCCCAGCTGACCGCTTGGAAGTGAGATCTAGGTGCTCTTATGCAAATACCATTATATTTCCGGCATGCAATAATAAACCCTACTACCTTAACATACGAGTGAGTATACTTGTAAGCTTAGATTGGTGTAATCCTTGCGGTCGGGAGATGGGTGACATTCACATAGAGCATGTAGTTCGAACTGTTCGGAGGCAACGAGCTATCGATAGGAAATTGGGTGCGATCTTGTCAATACTTTTGATTTACCTATAATTATTTGAATTCTATAAAATAATATTTTGTTAATTACATTTCATTTTAGTTGTTTGTGCTTTTAGGAAGCCAATAATCAAAACAATATTAAATCTAAAATGTACAAAAACTATTGGAATATTAAACTGAAAATACTGTAACCGCTAAATCAATTGCGTAGACAGTTCCTGAATTAAATGCGGTTGATTTGGAATTAGCGGAAATGACATCAATTGTGGTTTAGCTAAATTAATCCATAATAATATACTAAAAGTTTAATTAGGCTCATTGACATATTAATTAGGTATTTTGAAGAGTAGCTATGGTTAGGTTAGGTTAGGTTTCGTAATGCGGATTCGTAATGGGTCGATAAAGAAATTAAAAAGACTGTGTGTGCTTATGTATGACCACACGATAGAAGTGAAAACTTATATGGGCCGAGTACATGCGATTCAGCGCCGAGTATACGCGATTCAGCGTCACCGACCAACTGCAGCCGAATTTACCCGATCCCATCAAAAATATAACATGTAATAAAAATCAAGTCTCGCAACGCAGTTCGATGTAATGTAATGTAAAACCAAGTCGGTTGATTTATTCAGTACCTATTTATGAGAGCATCTATCCAACAACTTTATCATAGTTATTACCAAATTAGTTAACTAACAATATTTTATAGTAACCTTATCATATATTGATAAGCTTAGTATAAACATACAAATCGACATCTTTATTTATTTAATAAATATAATGAATTGGGGAATTATATCTAGTTACATTATGCCCTTTTGGTCACTGAAAATTCAGGCTTCTAGCTTTATCCACAACAACGTTACAGAAAATGACCAAAACCAGAGAATGACGAAAATGTCCTGAATGGCTTCGAGAAAAGGATGTTACGGCTGTGCCTTTGTTTGTTTTTGCTCGTCTTGGCGGGGACACTGCCGTGCCCCCAGATTCAGCGACACCGACCTGATTGGTTCAGTTTCGCTCACTGTTCAGAAAGAGTGCCTAAAGAAGTTTTCACTTCAAAAATAAAAGCTAGAAGCAACAATAAACTAAGCTGCAAATGGAAAAGATAAATAATAAAACAATAGTGACATAGTTTGTACATTAGAACTATTTATCACAACACATTTCTCCGAAGAGCGCTAAATATAAGATTAGCTTACATGATTTATGATACAAAACTACCCTGAAAAGAAGAACAAACAGAAAGTGTAATATCAAATGTATTTCTAAGCATAATTACTGAACAATGTGAACAAAATTTATGCTCGAATGAAATCTCTATGAAATACGGTATGTCTGGACAGTCACCCGGTAACAATGAAATGTTTATTATCTTTTTACTTGTGATTTATAGCACATATATTTCCCTTATAGTGCTTTGGTGGACGACTGAATTCAATTTGCTTAATATCTCAATTCTGCGATGGGTTTAATTAAAGTAGAATTTCAATCTGTGGTGGTGACATGAATAATGTTTATAAATAAATGTACATTACTTATTTTTCTTATGTTTTTTTTTTGTTTTAATAATAACAACTCCCGACAATAATAATAATTGCTTTTTTTCAGGCAACTAAGGCCCATAGACAAAATACACAAAATAATCTTATAAACTAACACATTATAAAAAACATCACTACAAAATCTTGTTACTACGTTGGGTCTGTGACGTATTGTGCTGAGTCGTGGTGTCATGCAGCCTTCCTTGAAAACGCCGATACATGGCACCCGTCGGTCAAAATTCCTCCTTCATGAAAGTGATGAGTGATTTGTCGTAACTCGCACCACAAAAGACTTGAAGTTAATCTTATGGCGCGACTCCAACTTTTTGACTCTCAAGGTGAACTTGGTCTTCATCCTGATGTACTCCACGACCTCCTCTACCTTCGTGATGTGACACGTACAGCTGCGTCGTTGGAATAGCGGGACGCAGCGACAAGCAGGCTTCTTCTCCACGCAAATTAAGCCTTTTTCATCGGCTTGTCCTTGGCTAGTTACCAGCGGCTACGAGCTTCAAACTGCTTCGGAGGGCCACTGGATACCCGTCGTATTATTAGGAAAACTATACAATGAAAGAAAATGTCTCCTTTGTAGAAAGAGAAAAAAAGAAAATTCGTTTATTGGCTAAAACAAAAAACATCTTAAAACTAAGCGTTAGTAAGTAAGATGCTACACTTTTTATTAGTTAAAAACTTATCGATAATCTGACATAACCAACAAGATACTTTTGTAACTGGTTCTTTAAAAAAAATGCCTACAGGCTTTTAAAATAACATTTAAAAAATATAGAGGACAAAATAATGACAACGAAACTGGACAAGTGAGAATATTTTTAATGATTCCGTACCATTAAAATACCTGACTGGTACAATTTTACGGTTTAAATGAAGAAGCGGAATAGAATTTGTATAACAGGATATACCACACCAAATAACCCAAAATCTGGAGGTGGTGAAACAGGTCATAAATATATAACACCAAGTTTATGTGTTTCTAATGCTTTCACTTGCTTCTTCATTTTCCGTTTAACTTTATTACCAGTTTGCCTAGACGGTTCATGCCCCTATTTTCATTGGTAATTGATAGAATAGAAAAAGGTTGTGATTTTCAAATTTCATTGTTACTGCCGAAAGTATATAATCAAATGACAATAAATTCCTTTTGATTGAATCAATAAAAACTAAAAACTCCAAAGCACGTGTCCCTAATAAAAGATTAAAAACTACCGCTTCTGATTAAATTCAGCTCTAATATAAGCTTTAATGTTATTAGTAGATTACATAATTGTCAGGTATTGCCAAACAAACGCCTTAATTTATTTTTCTTGCCGTTACACGTCAGCCAAGATTATTAAGATGCTAATGTGTTTTTTATACTCTATACATTATTACATTTTTTACATTCCTTCTTTACGAGACAAGCTCGATTATTGATTTTTTTGCTGGAACTTTATTTAATGACTTTGAGAATATGTCGCTATTTTGAGTAAAAACTTACTCGTGTAGCATCAATCATTTTTTTCTGATGCACGATGGAAATGAATTACGGTCTAAGTGTGTTCGGTGTTGCGTGGTAAAAAAATGTGTGAAAAATTACCGCGATTACGAGTAATGACGGAACGATGTAACATGTTTCGGTAGTTACAGCAAACATTAGACTAAGCGTATCGCTCGGAGCTTTGTTACCATTTCTCACGTTATTATCGCTTATTCTCCCTACATCATTACACAATTATCTTTCTGTGGAACAAATGATTGAGCGATTACGAACAAAAACTATCTCCATCTTTCCATTAACGACAAATTGCTCATTTATAAACAGGTTATTATTAAAAGTCGTAATAATCACTACCAAAAATGTAAAGCCAAATGAAGCATAGGTAATTAGCATTGAGTAAGCCAGATTGGGAGCAGGGGCAATACTAATAAACAACGAGATAAAAGGGCCTATAAAGCCGCTCGAATAAATATTGGATCGTACTAATTATCATAAAAGTACATCCTTGCTGCAGTCGTGAGCCCATTACCGAATAGCTGTCATTAAGAGCGTGCCTCGATAAGCGCAGACTGAGTTAACGCCACCCACGGTGCTTGCATGCTACAAACTTGTAAACTGGAATTATACTACTGTTAAACATCCTAGGAACGCTAAAGTAATCTTATCTGATCTCCAATGAATACATATTGGCATTAAGTGGCCATATCGTTAATATTTTATACCAATTATAGTCCACTATAAACTTGCAAGCATAAAATATAATGGCAGTATTCGCTAAAGACACCTCTTAATTTTCGTTTTGCCAGAATGTGAGTAATTTATATTTATCAATATAATTTTGTCAGCAATAATTTCTTCATTTTATGTCAGAAGATGGCGATGCTGTAGAATAATGCATCCCGAACGGTAGCTAATAGCTATAGTTTGAATCGTAAAATAAATGCCATCAGTTGGAGCCCTTAAAGATATTCAATAGCGAAGTTACTGCGTGTGTGAACGCGGTCTATGAATATTCACGGCTGTTCGATTCAAATAAGAGGATTTAACGGTTTGAAACGCCACTAAAGAGCGCAGATTACTGGCTCAAACAAACTTGGCGATAAGAAAAAGTGATGTGCAAAAGTTAACGCATAAATTTCTGTGTGGAACGTCTGGTCTCGTCTGCCACCGATCCACCAGATTATCCTACTTCGACAGTTCGACACAAGTTTTTCGGTTGAACTTTGAATTATGCAAGAACCTTTACTAGATAGAGATGTCGGGACCTCTGAAGACGTAAAATGGTTTCATCAAAACTTACTTGTTTTGTTATCAAGAAATGTTCCTTTTTTGTTACGAGTTGCGACCCTGTTGAATAAGGGAGCAATGTGTAACAACGATGAAACTTATGAAATGTTGCAATTTCGAACACGACACATTGTTACAACTATTGTTTACACTTACAGATGGTATGCGAAGCATTTGGTGCCAACATTGTAACAACACAATTCGAATGCAAAACTACTGCATGTATGTCGTTATCTTCTTCTATTCCTGAGTGCCTGGAGCATTTTTGCTATTTAATCAGATGATGACATTCATATTTTTAAACTTTTCTATTTCAAAATCCGAGGACAGTCCTAACACTTCACGGTTATCTCAAAGCTCGTATAACCGTCTAAAAAACAAACTATTCGTTGTACTAAGTACCAACAAAGGAATTCGTTCAGGCCGGAGCAATTTGCTGGTAAATAATAGTTTAGTCTATAGATAATAGATTTTTTGTTAATAAATAAAAAAATAATTACTGACTGGGAGTTTGGTTATTATCAAGTAAGTTAAGTAATAATGTCGTCACGATAAAAATCAATTGCAGAAGTGGCTTACCTCGGGAGCTGGTGTAATAACAGTGCGGGGCGGCCGCGGGCGGCGCCGATTCCGGGCTTACATGCACGGACTATTCTGAAACAATTTGGATAGGTAAGTACTTTCATACGGGTACAATATTACAAGTTACTATTTTTTTTTCCTTCAACTGCTGATTTCACAGTATCAGTACGATTACATTATTATATTATTATTTATTATTTATTTATTTATTTTCTCACCACAATATTACAAAATACTGGTGCTGGTGGGAGACTGGTGCCTAAACTAGGCTCTAGGCCTGTATTTCAGGACACCAGGCCTCCGCCCTTTTACAATAATACATTTTCTGTTTCTAAGTACTTGTACAATGACAACCAAAGGATATAAAAACAACATTATAAAAAGATTAGTGGCTCGAGTGGAAATGTTAACTTTAATATTATAAACTAAGAGTAAACTAAACTTTTGTTAATAGGGTTATGTTATACGTATATGGAATGGTGTGTGTGTGTGTGTGTGAGGGTGTGTGTGTGTGTGTGTGTGAGGGTGTATGTGTGTGTGTGTGTTAGTCACTTTTGGGCTTGTATGGCTGATTAGTGATAAATAGCTGATATTACACCATAGAGGTAAGTAGGTTCTCAGTATCATCATAATTTAGTTGTTGTAGTAAGGCAGTAACTTGCTTTTTGCACAAAGTTTTAGTGAGGTTGACTACATTACTGGAGAAAAGCACAGATAAAACAAAGTCAGTATCAATATGATTCATGCAATTTAAATCATAGAAAGATAAGATTTGTCGAGTTCAAAAACAATAAAGTTTTCTGAAAGGATTTAAAATTATTATTATACTGTTGATTTGTTTTAAAGTTTTGTTATAATAATTCTGTTTAAATATTCAACTAGGTATAATTAATATTACCTCCAACATAGAAGACAAATGGTTATAAATGACAACTCCTACATATCACACGAGACTCAAGTAATTATTTCTCCAAATTACTCTTATTCGCAGAAATAATTACTTGAACCCTCTCCAAATTATTATCACAGAATTACTGAGACAAATTATTATAGCCTAACCAAAACTTCAACTTAATGAAATATAATAACAAAACTCATTACGAATACCTCCCAAATGACCAAAAATAAACTAAACAAAACTCGGGTCAGATTTTTGATTATCGCCATAAAGTTTGAAGGAGAACAAAAAAAAAGTCTTGCAGAATAACGCGTCCGATTTGAGATTAAATCGCTACGACTTAAGCCATCGATCGGCCAACAATTAAGATGGTGTAGGTAAAAATTTTGGTTGCGACGCCTTTTTAAAAAACCATTCGCCCGAACGCTTTCGGTGTTCCCAAATTACCGGGTACGGTTTTTACGGATAAATTTTATTTATGACTTTAATCAATATTTTTCGAGCTTGCGACATTTAGAACAGTCGATGTCGTAAAGATTGCTTTGTTAAGAGATTTGTGGCTGTCATCAATGGCATATTTGTTATTCTTTCTTATAAAACCCTTGTTCAATAATTTATTTAATTTATTCCAAACCTGTTTATCAATTTAACTTGGCGGTTTTAAGTTACATGTCAACGTTTTTTAATCCTCCTTAAATAGTTCCGATGTGGTGGTCACTTTATCATTATCCATAGTTACAAGGATATGGTCTCATTTTATTTAATATCCATTCTTATTTTTCCCAGAAATTGCAGTAATTACGTTTATCTAAATGTACGAATTAAATTCAATTAAAGTATGAACACCATAATTTTGTATTTATGATTCAATGTTTATGGTAACTGACTTTATTTATCTTACCGGCTTGTGTGCTTATTTAAATTTGTAATACTTTTGGGGCAATTATTTTAATATCTGCTTCAATGAACTTGTTTAACAGGCATGTGGGTAAACGGTTGATTATATTAGCATATAATTCTGTTGCAAAAAGTCTTGGCTACCATATGCAGTATTGGAGTTAAATTAAATTACAGGGACTTACGTGCAGAGAGTTTTAACTTATTTTCTGTGTTAAGCACTCATACTGTAAATCAAATTGACAGTTTTATTGCGAAAAAATGATTTGATATTTATATAAGGAATTTAAATTAACAGACCCTACAGCATAGATGACTCATATATATGATAATTTTAAGTATTTTCTTTATTAGTTTCACAAAAAATTGATTACACTGATACAAACACATAATACATTAAAAAAGTAAAATAATAGTGCATCAGTCACTTATAGGTAAACACCACATGAATACAACAATGAATCAGACAGATTATTGTTCCATGGAATTCAAAACAAAACACTTATACGAACAATAACCAACATTGCTGCACTAAATCAATACTGAAATAGTACACTATGCAACTAAACGCATCTAATAACCACGTAGGACACGTCAACATACATCGAAGTAAGTAGAGAGGCGTGAGTGAATAATTTCCCCTGATTTATGTATATCGTCCCTACGCAACCGAGTCCTGGCTCATTACAGCCTGACGTTGAATGATGATCAGAACCCGAAGAAAAATGCCGTGTTTAACCATCCGACGTTTATGATTTAATTCCTATTGGCAAAAAACTGCGACGAATTGAGGTTGAATGAACTTACAACGGCTGCACACTGTTAGATTAGATGCGATCGAGGGCGCGATAATCTTATGGAGATATATGTAAGTCCTAAGGACTGTACATGTTAGGTAGTTTGGTTGTTTACGCAGCTGAGGGGTCCCACACCTTGGGATTAACTATTGGCAACTACATATAGTTTTGTGACTCACTAGATTTAAATAAATACTATGCTGTGAGTAACAAATAACTTTTGATACGCCTCCTGAATTAACTGTGTAGTTTCAGTATTTTTGCACATGTAAACTTTTCAGTGTAGTTTAAAATAAATCTAAATTATAAAGTCATTTATTCAAACTAGGCTGAAAATCAGCACTTTTCGAACGTCAAAATTACATAAGACAGTCCCCCAAAACGCCCACTCATCACCACTTCCTAATGCTCAGCAAGAGTTTTTAGTAATTACTGTACAGAGTGTATTATAATAGATCCTAAAAAAACCTAAGTCAAGAAAATATTTTTGATCATGTTTTAGTACAACACAGTAGCGGTGATCAACAATGTTTTTTACTTAATTCCAATTCGCCGGCGGCAATTTGCCAGGATCTGTATAAACTTATTAATAATCTAGGCCGGTTGTGTACGTAGAGATTTTGATGTGTGTAGGTGTCTTTATCTATAAGCAGGTATATTGTATTATATATATATACAGAACAACCTGCATGTCTATAGTTATCAGTAAGTTAATTAGAAGTACCTGGTAAAATGAAATCTCATGTCATATATGCAGTTAAAATAAGGCAAATGGTGACTGAAATACAGTGAAGTGAATTGTAATTTAAAAAAAAATCGCGAAAATTATTTCTTCGAAGAATTGTGTCTTAGTTCGTGTATCATAACTACATTAAGTAAACACTGGTTAGGCAGCAAGCGCATAACACAAGTATCCTAATTCTTGATAAAATTGTTAATTTACTCTTTACGTTCAGCTTGCATAAGAAAGTCTTTTAACTCCTGCTTGAAAACTCGTTATGGCCGTATTTTCTATAGCTACTTTCATACATATTAACAATGTAACTAATGAACTATAGATTGATACACGCTAGACAATCGCATTATAAAATCGCGCGTCTAAGTCGCCATGTGTTCACGCTCCCACACATTCTAGGGTCGCCCCAGCACGGGTATGTGATAGTGTTTTGTTTCAATTTAATGCCCTGTTTGTGTTAACAGTTTGAAATTGAGTCTATTCTAAAACTAATTTGTACACGAATATATTTCTTGATTTGTTTTCAGTGTAGCTGGTTAATTTTCTATTATCTTCCTCTGTTTGGATTTCATAATAGGTCTATTTATTTTATTTGCTTTTCTATTATACCGGGTTTGTTGACGGATGGTGGAATTGTTCGGTTCTGTTCATTTTATAGTACCCCATTTATTCAATCCTATTTTCATAATTAGATAGTATAAAGCTAAATCAAATAGATCTTTATACTCATAGGTACCTTCAAGATTCCTTTCTTTTTTCACAAGTTACAATAAAGCCTACAGTAAACTTAAATCGGGTCACACGCCCTCAATGGCCCTAGGTTTGAATTCCAAGTCGAGCCTAATTAGCTTTTTATTTGTTATTGACTTACGAGTACACTTAAAGCTGAGCTTAAGGCAACTAATTAAGCGCACCAACGTTGTCTCGTCCAAAATTCAGGTGAAATGTAGATCGACTTCAATTTAAGTTTAATGGTAGAAAATACAAGGTCGATTAAGGTAACCTAGCGAAACTTCACAAATTATGAAGTTTGTTAAGAAAATCTTTAAAAAAATATGCTTATTTCAAATTATGGTCACTTAACACGGATTTGTTTAGGCCTTTCTACTCTATTTCTCGCAAGACATGTTCCTCATAAGGAATCTAACTACAGAAAACGTCTATTTAATTTCAGTTCTAGTCAGGTACCTGTACTTAGAGCTAATTGCATCATTCCCGAACCTCATCCAAATAAAAGCTAATAGTTAATTCAAAAACCTTACACAAATAGAATTTCTTTCTTAATCACCGCATCGGACCGTTTTTTGTTGAGACGAAAACAATAAAAGTGAACCGTGCACTGTCTGCCATTTTCAGGAAACGGATGTTAGCCGGTCGTCCGGTATCGTTCGAGGCACTATGCCAACAGCCCCCGTGACGAACGTATTGGCCACAGAAAAGAAAGAAACGTGTAATTAATGTGGGATATATAATGTATGTGTGTAAGTTATTAGGTGCATAAGCTTATTTAGCTAACGTAGGTAGTAGCAGTGGGTTCAGCTGATACTGATAGTGCCAATATCTCATAATCAACAACTTTAGTTTTAGGTATACGTCTCAGTAATAGCTGGAGTCTGGATTTGTCAATAGGCTCGCCCCCTATTACATGAGACTTAAACATAACTGGCGAAATGAGGGTGTACTATATATAACCTCTGTCTAACCCTTTGCTGACTACAGGCGTGATGTTATGTGATGTGTGTATAAGTAAAAAAAAAAATTACCTGATGTGGAAGATGATATTATGACTAGAAGAACTGAGATGACGGCTTATAGAAATATACGGAAAAAGAAGGCATGCTGCGCCGACTATGAATAAAAAGCGAAATATCCCTCTTTAGGCATATATAGGAAACCTATCGGTTCGTAATGAAGATGAATGAATGAATGAAATGCACCGATCCCAGCGTGGTTTAACCAGACTCGATAAATTGAATGAACCCCAAGATTTGCACTAGCCCCTGGAACCTCATGTTGCATAGGGCTATAAAGGCCATTGCATATCAAAGAGTAGACCGGGTGGCACGGTAATGGTAAGGAAGACGTGCCATGAGGATATGGAAGAATTTGTGAGCCATACCAGATATGCATCCTTGAGTGGAGAGACGGGTGATATTTATCTATGAATGGGCATCTTTTAACGACGTCGCTGTCAGATTGCTTTATGTCCAGATTCACCGGTACATCTTTTGGCGGGGTTAACTGCTTTCTCGACTCTTTTCTGTCACTACTATGCTGTGTTACATATTGCTGTTTCCATTGTCTTCGTCTGGCTACTATCTGTTCCAGGTTTCTTGTAAATCTCGCTAGCTGCCTTCTTAATCTTATCTCGGTCTTCAGACGTCTACAAATATTTAAATATGTAAACTTAAACACTTCTTCACAAAAATAAGTCATTTGGACTTATTCGTAAGATCGAAGAAGATCGAAGTATGTTGATTGATTTGGTTAGCATGAAAGGTTACTTACTCACTACACTCAGAAATAACCGAACATTTCCACTGCCATAGGTGTACACTACACTAAAATAGAGATAGTTAAAAAGCAACCGTCATTACCAGAAACCTCTCTTAAAAAAAAAACTTGAAATTGCCCAAGTCAACTAAGATTCCTTACCCACTCACCTAAATAAATAAATCCTTGGCTTTCTGTGAAACCTTTCCATCAAAGGTAGAATTCATAGGTATGAACACAGTAGGTATATAACACATAGTTCTGGATTCTTCAAATATACGTAGTTGTTAGGTATTTCAACATTGTTGCCGAAGCAATGAATCGTGCCATACTATTGTGTTTTCTTGACTATAAGGAACATGCATCATATCTATCGAAAATCTTGTTCCAAGTTTTCACTTGAGTTTTGTATTCTTCCGTTAGTTGGTTTCTTCTATTTTCTCAACAATAACAACTGATTTTATGTAAGAGACAAAATGTTCGAAGCTTCAAAACAACTTTTTTGGAAACAAACACGTTATTGAAGTTCGAAATCTCCATTAAATAAAATCATGGAGTTCTTGAAAAAGAAAACGACACTACATAATATCCTACTTATTTATTTTCGTGATAGTGGGTAATGACTTTAGAGTTTAACATGTTCTTTAAATAAATAATTAGCGTAGAGTCATCTCAATCACCTCTTTTTCTTGAATTTATATATACATAAATAATGTAGGTATCTATTATAGTGAATATATGAGCTATTTATATACTTTTGTACCAATTTTATTTACAATTCATTATTTTATCTTTTTATTATTTTTACGTCTCTTGACATTTCTCGGGATCCTGGGGTCCTGGACCTTTAGAAGGCGTACGAGGGGCCAAAGCCAACTCGCAGAGGCCCGTTAGACGTTTTTAATTAAATGAGACACCATCCGACGATTATCCCTGTATGTTCTATGTAAGTGCACCCAAGAACAACCCCCGGTTGGTGGATCCAATATCTTAGTTTCCATATCCTGCAATAGTCCTATTGCAGGATATGGAAACAAAGATATTGGATTATGGGTTTGGGTGGCTTAAGTTGACTGGTGACCTGGAACTATGAAAGGACTATGGCCCCTGCCTGATCAATGTTTTATATGTACACGGATAAAATGGCAGGGGCGACTTGTACACTCAATAATGGGCCCCTGAAAACTGTCGCTAGCACATAGTGACGTAGCAACAAGGGGGCAACATGTCCTGAGGTGCTTGGAGAGGTATTCCATGGCTTTCAGAACAATCCCAGAGCCCGGAAGATGGTCACGATTCCTACGAGCACTTACTGGAATACTTCCTTCCTTCGAGCACGTTTGCTCTTGCGAATCTCCACTCAAGCCGGCCAATTAAAGCAAGAATGAGGTGGGAGCTCTGTTAATCGTCAGTCTACACTCTAGCCGGTCAATAAAGGCAAGCCAGAGATGAGGAACAAGATTTCTTCCGGGAGATAGGGTCCGTGGGGTCGCTACTGCCCAACAGCTCGCCACATGGTGACCTGCGGGTTTCTGTATCTCTCTTGGTCTGGCTCCTCATCCTAGACCTGCTCCGGCAAAGTAAACTGTACCGACACAGGCCTAGACTTTGGAGCGCGCAAGCCCCACCACGACGTCAACGTAGAGATACGGCGGTGGGGTTATATATATAATGTTATTGTTTATTATTATTATTATCTCCTTAATACGTAGTCAATCAGAGCACCTGCCATTCTATCTCTTCATCACCCTTGTTTGACTGATAGAGAATGAGGCATTAAATCCGACTTTGTACCTTATTGTGTGCGAGTAGTTTAAATAAATAAAAATGTACAGCAGAATTGAAATTTCTATGCCTATTTTATGCCAGAAGCCAACACAGTACATTCGTGACATAATAGGTACCTACTTTCCATTCTATATTGCATTTCTGGAAAATCAAAATCCGACGACCCTATACAGAAAACATCACGTTTCCCGTTACAGCCATTTTAAAACCACACAACTGATAACAGCGTGTGATAGATAACATTCCAACATTACCATCCATCGCGATACTCATATCTAAGGGATGTTTTCTCTAAACAAGTCACGTAGTAAATGAGAATATTCGGCCGAGCCTCTGCCTTATTTATCATTCTCCTCGCTGCTACACCCCATGAATTTTATACAAGATTGAACGATTTACTGAACAAAATTGATGGTACATCTATTGTGTGATGTCAGCGTCTTATTGAACAGTGTTACCGAATTACTGAACAGTTTTAGTAGCGCTCGTCTTTTCTTTCTTAAGATTTTTCCTTTTGTATCTACTCAGCTGGAATGATATTGGTTTCTTGTTGATATTTTAGTATAAGTTGTAATCATGTTGGCTTATGTTTCAGGCTGGCAGACAGATGGAGGACCCACCTCCTCATGGTTACCATATAGTTTGGGATTTAACGTAGGTATTAAAAAGTATATTTTAAATTAATTTGTTTTATATTTGAGGAAATAACTAGCAGAAAAATTATAATAACTTTCTTGACTTCCCTGGCCAATACTGCAAAACAGAAAATACGGCCGGAGTTAAATACAATCCCACAATTGAGATACAGACAAAATTCTACGTTACATTATTTAGTGCTTCGTCGAGCATCATAAATAATAGAGACTTGAAGAAAAGAAAACCTTAACAAAGACCCAAAAATATTTTCTCTGATAGGCCGAAGCTATTAGTACCTTCTCAGGTTAATCCTCAGACCCTCTCAAGTCCTATTTATGTGAACGCGGGACAACGGATGCCCCTCAACTGCCACGGGCTGATAAAATGCTCGTCCGAAGGGACCCGATCAATCCCGACCTATTGTGAACGATACAAAGTCTTTTCATACTTATGTGGGTAACATATTCTTTGTGAGAGATTTTCCTTCTATGTTTAGATAGATATTGTATAGAGTATCTATTTACGGCGGGGCAAAAGGGTGAGCGGTACAAGTACAATCTAAAAATTGCTTCTATTATTCTGTCCAAGAAAACTTAAATTGTCTCTTATTTTCCGAGAATTATAAAAGATGGCTGTAGACATTGGTTTAATGTTTTGTCAGGACATGTAGAGAGACACGTACATTAATTGGGTACCCCTTATGCATACCAATAACTTAGAAAAGAGGGTAACCATTATTGCAGAAGTCCGTACAGTGTAACGAACGTCAGTAGGTACAGCCTTGCGTAGTTACGCTTAATTAAAACATTTGCTACTGAACTTAGTTTTACGTTATATAGGTACCTACCTATTCTCTACTTTTTCGCTTCGCTCTTGACAGAGCGGTGTTCACGATGAGTTTTGTCCAATTGCAGGTATAGTCGTAGCTCGCCTCACGATCTCCCTCCATCTGGTTCTGTTAGATTATAGTCTGACGCATTCATTAACAGAGCCTACATTAGCCACCTCATCGATGACATCCCGTGATGCCTATTATTACCTTCTTCCCTACCACGAGACACTTTATGGACTCATTATTCCGCCTGGAGACATGACCAAATAACTTCAATATTCGAGACTGTACTTGTGCTGATAGACGTTGTTTGATGCCGAGTTCTTGGAGTATGAACACGTTTGTGCGGAATTCTATTCACGAGATCCCAAGCATTCTTCTCCAGCACCACATTTCTAGAGCATCTACTTTTTCTTTTCCAGTTCTCGTAATGTCTACCTATTATGCGCTCATAAATGATAACGATGCCTGGCAAAAGGTAATATAACAACCGCGATTAAACTGTACAGCCATAAACTCATTTCATGAAGAACTGTAAGCCGGCCTAAAACCCTTTTCAAAAATGAGATTTCGCTCAGACTCAGAAAAGGTAGTCGGTTAAAACCAGAACAGTGACCAAAAGTAGCACAAAATCCCAGTGAAATATGGTGCAGTTAAAACCCAGAATGATAATAAATGAAGGCAATGCATTTCATATTAATGGCTAAAGGTCACTTTACTTTTCAACACGACTGGAATAAGATTATGGAAAGTTAGTTTACCAACTGACTTTATCAATATTTTCTGTAGATATTTTAGAAAGTCTCATTGAAATTTACAGTTACTTGATTGAATCAAATCTATCTAGAAAAGCTCTAGATGTCTCTCATATGACTATAGCCATTTCTAATAATATTATATAGTCTGTTCCAAAAGTATCTAATGAAAGTGTAAACAAATCCTTTTCAGGTTAAATTCTTACGCAATTACTAACTAACTAAAGAAAATTAGCAACACGTCATATTTAGAAGGTTTTAACTTGATATATCACCACTTTTTCCAATAATTATTGATGACTAGCATTATGAAATTATAATTGAAAAGTCATCGATGAAAATTTAAGTTATAAAATTAACCTCAACTGTCAAATAAAAACATCTGGTTATTTAAAATTAGAATTTTGGTTTAAGTATTCAAATAATCAAATAAAAGCGCTCAATTTGTAAGTGGCTCTACAAATTGGCATACACAGGTACGTTTTATGATCGATTTGTTTACATTTTTATCAGATATTTTTGTAACGGAATATACTTACTATCTACTACATAATTATTACTAAAAATCCGTTAGCTACAAATGCACACTACAAATTAACAGCCAGATCCAGTCTAAATTTATTTATCCTTAGCTTCAACCGTTCTAGTTAAAGAAAACAGCTTTATTTTATATACCTTCACCAGTTTTAAAGGTCACACGGCAAACAAGTTAGCTCAAAGGTACCTTGGTTCATCTAAATCACTCGGTGCGATGCCAACCCGTTTCTTACAGTTGACTGTTACAGCTACCGCAGCTTCGTAACTTGCTTCTGCTTGCAGATCAACGTTATTGTTTGTAATTAGTTTTGTAATTTTCTTATTTTACGTAGATAAACAAAATACGAGATTTATGAAACATAATTTGTGAATACTTACACTAGGGGTATTTATGTAAGAAGTTTTGTTAAAATTAACTGTGTAAAAGTTAATTTTTATACGACGTATTGTTTTGACAATTTGAAGATTGGTTTATTTGTAAAATTTAAAAACGTCATTATTGTAGGCACTGTTTAGAATGTCTGAATCGAACTCACACTCCTTATAAATTGCAATAACACTACTCGGGACCTGGGAATCGAACAAGGACCTCTCAATAGAGGCGCTTGTAACCACTAGGTAAGAGTCCTTCAAAATATCGAGTCATTCTCCTCTACACACAAATACCATCAGATACAGATTGGGCATCAAAATATTACTTTTATGACGCACAAAGGACCTACAATCATTTGTTTTTTGCGCAAAAAGAACACCAACACCCGCACCAAACGGCTTTTACAATATTTTTTAACAAAATATTGATTCTGTGATATACGGTTCTGTGATATAACATTTATAGTTAGGCAAAAGTTTTGCAGACTACCTCGTAAAGGTCAAAAAAGAACATTTCGTTGGATAATTAAAATTGTGTACACACATTCACATTTAAAAATGGCAGCAAAATAAACATTGGTAACCATGCTTGCCTGTCGTATAACACGACCACTTAAGATTTGGCGCTCACTTATTTTTAATTTAAATATAATTTCATGTCTGCTCTCTGTAGATAAAACATTTTCAGAAGTCTCTTTTGATGTGTTATTATTTGAATATTAGGTATGTTACCAAAGAAAAACAAAATATTAAGTTTATAGTCGTCAAAGTCTGGCAAAGTTCCCGAGTACATCGGAGCCAACATATATTTAATGTCGCTTACATGCCTATGCCAAAGTAAGATAAATTCGCTCAAGTTTCACACGAGTTCGATAAGTAGCTAACTTACGGAGTTATCTCCATACATTTGCTGAATATCCCGCGATTAACCAATCACAGTTATGTCAAGATATTATACGAAGTATTTATAGCTTTGACAAGTTTGACACGCATTACCCGTTTGAATATACATACAAGATATTTACATATTGAGAATACTTTTACTTTATTTACTAAGTGTGCGAGTTTTGGACGATGATTTAACCATGTTGTTACAAATATTTCATTACTTATGTATTTATGTCAAAGAGTTGGCAAAGTTCTACAAAATAATCTAAACCATCTACCTAAAGCTAACTTAGCACTAAACTCTAAACCACGAAGTCAATCTAAAATGTTTACGAGTAAAATTATTCACTTAAATATGCACAAACTATTCGAGGTGATGTGAATAAAGTGGACGAGTATTAGAAAAAGATGAGCATCGTTCCTCACCTGTCAAGTGGATTCGCACAAATATAAAAGTGAATGATGTTCGCCGTGAACCTGTCAGTGCTTTGAGCAAAGCAATTAATTACAATTTTAATTGAACCCGTCGAGCAGTCGCTTATGCAAAATCATTATTGCAGTTTCCTGCCTTAATACTAGCTCGTAATTTAAAAGAATTAGGTACTGTCAGATTCAAAGCATAGAACTCAGTACTTACGGCAATAACTTTTATTTACCTTCCAGATTATTTTATCTTATTATTATGAATATTGTACTTTATTCGTAATTGCAGCTGGCTATTGCCGCGCTACGATTACGTCCTTGTGCAATTTGAAATATTGGTGTTAGACTGTCTGAATATCTTACATTGATTCTGAAAAGTACTTCAATAAATACTATAACCATGTTTCTCAGTAACTAACACTTAATCTGTAAGCGAAACTTCATAATCTTATTGCCATAAGTTTTGTTGTATAACTACTACTTGGAGACTTAATGTGAATTTATTACGTACATAAGTTGGAATAATTGTGTGTACGTATTTATAGCATTTAAATCTGGTTTTGTAGAGCCATAGGTACGCAATATAGTAATTAGTGTCAATCACACTGTCAATTTATATTCATAAAATGATAGGTATTCGTATTATATCGGTGTGCCGTCAGTTTGTTTGTCAATTATTTGCAAGTACGAAATATAGGTCACAACGGAAATTAAAACCCCATTTTTCTAGGAGATTGCCAAAAAACAGGCAGACACAAAGGGATGCCTAAATAATCTGCAGGTTGGAGTATTTTTTGCTGGTGTTCAACACAATAGGAGTGCTTTTGAAATACTTCTACAGTGAAGCTTTTCACTGCCATAGTCAAGCAATTTCGACTTCAATCGGCGTACCATTTATCAATTGGGGCAGTTACCTAGTTACACCCCGATTCAGATCTGTTGGACTACTCAATTCGTGAAACTGCTTCGACTCGAAAATCCACCTAGCATAGTCATGTTCAAAATAAATGCTTAATATGAAGTAAGCACCATTTCTAAGTTCCGATCCCCATAATATCTGACAGCGTTAAATTACAGTTATGTATTAGAATATCCTGAATGCAGGATTAAAGCTGTGATTATGATAAACAGCGATAGGCCCGCCATTTATCAAGTTAAGACCTAAAACTGTCATTGGCCAAATGTGGGCGTGTGGCAGTTCGCCTTTGTCTAACCTCGACGGGAATCACTTACTAAGGGACACTTACAGTTCTTATATTTTTATTTTAATGTGTGTATTACACAGTTATTTATAAATTTGTCACTTGTACAAGTGGCAGTCATTCGTAAAACGTTTCTCCACAGATCATTATTCAAGTCTTATCTTTATTATCCTCTCTGTAAAAGAACTTTAATTGGTGCCACATGTTTCAAACGAATGTTCTGTTGATGGCTGCGCGGGCGCACATTTGGGGACCGAATGACTTTGTCAACAAGATATAAGAATTAATTTCTCCAAGTATTTATTTTTAATGAACGTGTTACATTTTTTATTGCATTTGAATTAGTTTTATTTACAGATCTGTTAGTTAGTATTTTAATTTGCGGACTGGCGCCCATTTATTTATTTATCATATTTTTTAGTTTTACCTGGTTATTTAAAGTTTTAGTATAAACTTGCAGTAACTTAATTATACTATTTTTTATTGCAAGAATAAATTAAATAAATCTTCAAAACGTTTGATCAATGATTCAAAAAACATAATTTTAATGTAATGTTACAGGTATGTAGTAGGTACAAGACAAAGAATTCACGTGACTGAAAGGAAAACATTAAAGCTATCCTCGTTTCAAACGTCAACTGAAAAATAAAAGAGTTGTAACTTTTTTATCACCGATACATAGCATAAGTAACGGAAGTCGTGTAAGTAAAGGAAATTGAAATCCACCACAGATGCTACAAGTCATTCACAGGCTATAAAAGAGTACAGAAAGAGTAATAAAAAATGTACTCAGTGCGTCCTGAAATAGGTACGTGTTTGTAAATATTGCACTTACTTAGTTTTATGTGCGCATTTTTTAGGATTCCGTATCCCAAAGGGTGCCTATTACTCAGGCTCCGCTACCGTCCGTCCGTTCGTATGTCACAGGGCTGTATCCAGCGAACGTATTTTATTTGCGTTCACAGGCTGTATCTTTTGAACCGTAATAGTAATACTATTACTATTTCAAGTGTCAACCTGTTACTATAATAGGTAGACACTTGACATTTTCACAGAGTTTGTACTACTATGGCCGCTTTAACAACTAATAATAAAAATAAAACAAATTAAAAAATAAATGCGGTCCCCATACAAGAAAAGTGTTTCAAAATATGTAGTGTTAAATATTATACGGTGTTACGGAACTCTTCCTGTGCGAGTCCGACCCGCACTTGGCCGCTTTTTTCATACAACTTCACATTAACTAGATTTTATTCACGCATATATTAGCTTCCCCTTATCATAGTGGGAAATGAATGTTCGACTAACGTATTTTTTTCCTTTTATTTCCGCTTCCTCTTAGTGGTGGATATTATTTTTAACTGACCTGAATAAAGGACGTTGGGATTTTCGCTCATTTTTGTTATCATACGAAAATATTCAACTAGTATTTAGAAAATTTTGATCCGGAATACAATGCAAATTAGGTGGTCACGATGTGGAAGTCCAAATATAATACAAATATTTCCGGCTCAATTAATCGAAAATTATTCGCGACGCGATCTAATTATGTTATAAATCGAGTATATCATCGACATAAATAGCGTTCGAAAATGAATCGCGAACTATTATCCTAATCAGAATAATCTGCCAATTTTACTTGGTAATGCTGCGTCAATTTGTTCATTCTATTATAAATAATTTAAATGTCAACGTCAAAAACATGTATACATATGTACACATATGTATATATCGTTTTGAGGTTGAGCCGAATTCATTTAATTGTCTACAATCTTTATTCTATAATGCTAACTATTATTATAAATGCGAAAGTGAGTTTGATTGTTTGTTACGCTTTCACGCTAAAACGGCTGTACAAATTTGGATTAAATTTGGCACATGGGTCGACAAACCTGCTGACCTGCTGACCTGCTGATTAAGAAATATGATACTTTTTATCCCGATATTCCCACGGGAGCGAGACTTATGCGGGTGAAACCGTGGAGCGCAGCTAGTATTGCATAAATGTGTAGCCACAAAACATATTACTTTACTTATTTGTAACTACACATTCAAACAGAATTATGGAACACAAATTGTAGACGATCAAATAAATTCTTGTCGATGTTGGTATAGGTACATCTTTTTGGGGCTGACTGTACTTCTGCGTTGGCTTTACGAGATATTTGCTTTATAAAGCGTTGTGACATATCGTGTGTCCGACTTGTAATTTAGGTGTGTAATGGTGCGTTCAATGCAATATGAGGTACGATCGTCGACGAAATGGGATCACCGAAGCGATTTAAGGAGACAGCTTTATTAGTGAGATTTCATTTTGAGCTTAGGTTTAGATTATTTCACTGTGTTCTTTTGTGTCTGTTGTATTTTGATTTTAGATTGGCAGGATGTGTTTGTTATTAAGTTTTTGAATTTTAATAATAATTATATATTGCATAAAATTCAAAATGTGCCAATTGCCTAATATGTATTTCTGGAGTTGACGATTCGCACACTAATAAATTTAGGTCGGGCGAATCGCCTCAAAAAAAAAAAAAAAAAATTTAAAAGTGTCGATTCGCCCGTTTCGGGCGAGCAAATTCGTGGGAATCAACCAATAAACCATTCAGCCCTTAAACACAAAATTAAATTAAAATGGTTTAAATACGTCATGGAAAGAAATATCACTTATTTGTAGTTAAGAGAGTGCAAATTGTGTGCTCTCAATATTTCGTAATTTCGATAACAAATTAATCAATACAACCAAATATTTGACAGGTAAGTATTTCCGAATTTTTCAACAGAATTTTTCAGAATGCACTTAACTACCTATACCAAAAGATTGTACAGCAATTTTCTTAGAAAAAAATACACGCTTTCATTTTTCTACGAAAGAATGTTTGTTGCAGGTAAGTAAATACATCACTATTTTTGTCCTGATAGGTAGACACTAACACACAGTAACACACAGATACCTTATTAACTCGGCGTTACGTTGCTAGAATTGTTTGTAGACGTCTGTCCTTATTCAGCAGACTACTAGACTTATTCAGTAGAGTAGCTATTAAAAATTAAATTAATTCGATTGACATACTCTTAAAACCTATAGTTAAATATTCTAGTTATAAACCGAACTTTTTCCCCAAGGTACTTTTTATATTTAACTTCTTCAGATGATTCTAATCCTGCCCTAATCACAGTGGCACAATTTAAGAGAGCCCTATGTAGGTACTTACCGGAGCAATGAAAATGCTTAGTTGACGATGAAATTAACCCGTACCCTAATTACGTAATACACTATCAATCGGAATTTGAATCGTTTTGAAACAAATTGCTAATCCATTGCTTCATAAGTTCGAAAAAAAATCTGCTCAGCAACATAAATAACGCAAATTTGTCGTAATCGTTTACGTAATTAGATAGTCGGTAACCTAGCTATTTCTATTTGATTTTAAAACAGAAATTTTACTAATATTCTTAGGTAGCACTTTTCGTCAACTCACACAGCATTGCTTTAGTAATTTCGCCAAAAAAAACCTTCCAATTGAAAGTATCCTCTGATCCGCACACTAGTAACACAATTACTTTACAAATACCATTTTCGACACGAACATTTGCTTCGCAGACCCCAGAATACGTTTACGAATGCGACATCTTTGTTATGGTGTGGATTCATTAATCACTGTGGGTAGCCTTGCGGTGCCTTGTGGCTGTATATGCCACTATATTTTACTGTTTTCCTCCCCATCTGACCTAGACAATATTTCTGCCAGAAATGTACGTAATCTACTGAGTGATTCCGGATAATTTTATTTATTTTTGTTTGTGCTTGTTTGTCATTTCCTAGATTGAGGTTTTTGTAGTGGTTGGTTTTCGAGGTTTAGTATGTGTCGGTTCATGATTTCTGGTATAAAATGTACGGTAAAATTCGAGTGTTTTGTTTCAGACAGCTTAATACATAATCAGCCAATTATATTCCCACTGCTAGGACACAGTCCTCCTCGCTTAGAGGGAGTGGACTGTAATCTACTACGCGAGCCTGGTGCGGGTTGGTAGAATTTGTCTTTCGAAATTATTTTTCGAATTTTTGTTTCTAGGACATGCCGGTTTCCTCACGATGTTTTCCTTCACCGTTTTGAGAGCAGTGGTAATGAAATTATTTAAACAAAGTGAAGTGCCTGCCTGGGTTCGAACTCACGACCTACAACTCGTAAGTCGGGGCCGTTACCACTGGGCCACCACTGCTCTCTTGTGAGCGAGAGTAGCGCGAGAGCAGTGGCCCCCCAGTGAGAGCAAACCTAAATAATTTTGTCGAATATTAATACAATTTACACCTCCATTATGAATACATTTCAACACAGTCACTAAACATAATGACTAAACATCACATTACTGTAACTTATCACATGGCTAACGTTAAACCGAACTATTTTTACATCGTCACCAATATTAGGGAGAGTCTACAATTTCTATAGCAAAAACTTGTCAGCTTTCATCAATAAATCCTCACATTGATTTATTGACATGCCCGTCCTATTCTTAACAGATTCGCTATAATTTGTTAGCCAAATAATCCGGGATTTCGATGCGAGCCCCACCGCGCTATAAATAAAAGAACGGAGACAATTATGGCACAGCGTACGAAACGAGCTAAATTTCACCCACATTATAGCAAATAATGGCTAAACAGTAGGCGAACGCGCGTCACCCTCCGTCGCTTTGCATCGATATGTTACGCCCCGGTCCCCTTCACATCTAAATGCACAACAGGAGATCGAGAAAAAATCGCGCAACGTTAGGGCAACGCAATAATGTGAATATTTATGTCGGAGGCACGTGCTGATTTGCCATAATGGTAACATGAAATTCGCATATTGGTAATTACATTCCAGGGGACTGGCATTTACGTAAGTTTATTATTATTTTGCTTCAATAAGCTTTCGTTCGTTTTAACACGTTTTAACATACCTAGTCTATGTTTGGGATGTTTTGCACCCAACTGTTCGAAAACTAGGTAAATTGAAGTTGTGCCATTACTGCAAACGTTATTCCCAGTTTTCCACTGTTTATGACCCGAGCTACGTCGTTAGCATATTGTTTATGAATCCTAAAACATTACACTACTCACTAGCTAATGCAACAAAGTAGGAAATAATAAAACAAAGGAAACGCTTTACATTAAAAAGAGATTCGTTTAAGCCATGGAATTAACCGAAATGTCTCCATATAAACGAGTGGAAGCTTTACAAAAGAAGCTAATCTTATTTTTTTGATGGTATAGCCATAGGGTGGGGTGGGGACACGTTTGCCCCAAGGGATGCAGTCTACAGTAGGTACGTCTGTAAGTCTATTAAGACGACTTGCTTCGTCCCGGGGGAGGGTGGACGCTTCAGGGCAACACGATAGAAAAACATTTTATACTGGGAAACGACACCTGCTCGAATAAATAGAGAAATCCTGGTCAATCTTCAACCACCCTCCTTTGTTAACGACTACAGAATATAGATATCTCCTCGAAGAAAACAATTAGCTTCCATATTAAAACAGGAAACCCCATTGAAATAAAGGCAGATAAAACAATAGCAACGAAGAAAATGAGGCTGCAGTTTTTCAATTGCAATCGGCCGAGATCCTTTAGATACGAGCTTATCCACCACAGAACAAAGAGACGGAATGAAAGTCTTACTCATCATGATTTATTGTACAATATCTATAAAATGAAATTGTGGATTGTAAACTACGCTACAGTTTTATAGTTGGACTTGTGGAACAGATGTAGGGACATTCAGCGCCTCAAGGGACACAGGGATGGTGTAACAACGTTACCGAAGTTCAAGCAAGGCCGAGGGGCATCGCTGGGGCAATTTGTGACCGTAGGGTCACCGGTCGTCTATTTGCGCGGCCAAATTACTATAAGCGAGGTAAATACTGCAAACATTATATAATAACACTAACAGAATTGCTTTAAAAATCCGACTGATAAAACACCTTAACTGAAAAGAGAAAAAAAAGCAGTATAATCTATAGAATTTTGTTCCAGCAATGTCAGCCTGTAAGATATCGCAGGCCACAAACAAAAGTTAAAAATAAACCACCAAATAATAATATGTCACTGGATGGCGGCACACAGACCGTCATTCAGATACGTGAGATAATAAGTTTTTAGTTAGTAGGTAAGTACCAACTTATTTACTCGTATGTTATGGATCTCTCTGGTCTGACAATAAATATTATATTATTTTTATATTATAATGCTTGTTTTTCTCTTTTCAGTCGGTTTTTTAGTTTAATAATTTGCTTTATTTCAAGCTTTTTAGTTTATTTTTTATATTTGCAGATGCAATTGTGGGAGAAACATATAATAAAATATTATATGTACTCCCACAGTTAAGACGTTTCTAACGACACCTCATAAGTTAAAATCCATCAAGCCGTTTGGGCTTTAGAACGTGCCAAAGAAATAAACATACATACATACTCTCGAAAAACATTACACTCCTTCTGGGGCAGTCGGGTAAAAAGGGAAAACGCCAGGAGTTATGTGTCCTAACAGTGGAGTATGCACCATTAAGAAGCAAAGTTATTGCATGGCGCGGGACACTGTACGTTAATCCATTTTATTATAGAAATGTGCTGTAAATCGAGTGGTGCGCCGGGACAGAATTGATTTAGACCGGCCACAACAATAATTAGAAACACATGATGTATGATCCCCGCTATGACGCTCTGTTTGCATTCGCAGTTACATTATTAGTTATTTTCGACCGCTACAATACCTGCCGTTTGCCAAGTTACATTATAATGAACTAAATAACGTTATAATGATGTTGAATTATTCATAGTTATTGTTGCAAAATATTAGCTAAATTTTGCGAGGTAATGTACCGTCAGTTAGAAAATCAGTGATTTATGTATTATAATTGTTAATTAGGAATTCATTGTGATAATAGATATTCATAATAAAGCTGTAACACAACTGCATAATGCTGTGTGATATAATTATGGCTGATTAATTATAGGGTAAATAGATTGACAGCACACCTGTCAAATACAGCTGCTGCAATACAGACCATACGTTTATTATAAAAAGTTTTCAAACATTTTCGTAAGTATTGCCAAATGTCTATTCTTGGCTTCTCAAACAAACATACGCTTACAATAATAGGTACCTACTTGTGTGAATACTATTGCCAAATCTTTTTATTCTTGCCTTTAAGTTACCTACACCTATGTATGTCATCGACCAAAAAAATTGAAAACACCATATTATACATATATATTATAATTTGTAAACACTATATTGAACACGTGTATTTTTTTCTTTTTTTACGTTATCAAAAAATGACAGCAATACATTGAGTTAAAATATGGCATGACGTCAATCTTCGGTAGATTTTATACTGACTTGTGACGTAGCGAGCCCCCACTCCCCATGATACTTCAAATATCTGTATGAAAATAGATTTCTAGAAACTCTGAATTTTTAGAATGTCGAATCTGTGTCTATATATTTAGTGAGGTCCCCACCTCACTCACTCACTAAATATATAGACACAGTTTATAAAAATCAGGTCATCGTCTGCGTTGAATACCGCGCTCCTATCGATTTACTTCTAGTTGAAAAAAACTACTTGCATGTTAATCATTTCAAAAACTCTTTTACAAATATACTGTATCTATCTCTAAAATTTGTTTGGACTGGCAACAAAATAAATGGCGTAGACTAAAAATGTGCTTTTATACTTGATTGAACATGCCTTCAGACTGAATTTTTAAGGTGAACTAGGTGTCGTAGCCATTAGGCCCAGAATAAATTAGTACCCCTGTAGTTAAAATGTTGGGCCTAAATAATAAAACATACAATGACATTTCCGACTCACCTTGAGGAAACAAAGTGACTAAAAGAACTAAAACTCGCTTTGCATAAAAGCCTTTAATGACTTAGGTATTTAGCTCAAAAATGTGTGGCTTATTTAGTTCAAATATTTGAACCAAATAAAGCCAAGTAAGACCGATATCGGCACGGGGCGCATTGTCGCCAGAAATGACGCTCAGGTGTGAAACACGTGCACAACTCCCGAAAAGAGGTTGACCTATCTAAATATCGAGTTTTTTTTTAAGAAGTTTCAAAATTAAGCCTTTAAGTTTCGATGTAGGCCTTCCTCGTTCGAGTGCAGTGGCTGGCTAAACAACCTCAGTCCTCATTCCACAGAAATTCCTTATTCAAAATTACAGTTTTTTTTCTGGTCACCTAACTATCCGTATACCTATTTGTGGTTGCTCTATTTTAAATAAATACCCTGTGCCAGTACCTTCATCGAAATCTGCTGTTTTTTTTTTTTTTGCGAAGTATTAGTACCATCAAAATGCCTAAGTTCACAACAACCTAATTCCCAGAACCTTCATTACCGACATTTTCTATAATTTCCTCATAATAAAGAAGGTAATAAAGTTCACGTATTGCCGTTCCCATCCGATACATTCGACATAGCAAGAACAATACTCTTTTGTGCCATCGCAATGGTCCACTGGTTGTGCATTGTACTCCTTCCAACCCCCGATCATGTTCTATTTTCCATTTATAAAGCAAAAGGCTGATTTATTTTTAGTACTTTTTGTCGTTCATTCTGTTTATCTGCAGTCTGATACTGAGTATGGGATGTTGTTGATCGATAGTGAACGGAGCTAGCTGCTAACGTATGAGTGAAATCATTGGAGTTTTTCGGCACTGGTGTCTGTGTGACGAATTTTGTTTTCTGTCTCGAGTGTCTTTTATTTTTGTGTAGCACTATTGCTGTGCTAAACAAAAATAAAAGTCAGTTTGAATGGAATAGTGCATAATGTAGTCATAGAGTTTAAGGATTATGATGAAATATTGAAGTTATTAAGATGTTATAGGATGCTCAATCACAACGACAGTCATACATGTAGGTACTTCAGTATTTGACAGTAACTATCAAACATTCTCGTTCTTAATTCAAATTTTAGACACTATCGACTGAAAATGGAGAATTTTCCGCAGCAAAGCGTTTTCATAAGACGATTAATTAAAGTACAAACTTCACGGCAAACATTGTTTAATACCTTATAGTTAGAGCTTAGTGACAACGGTGTAATCCTGATAACGGCGCGACATAAATCAGCTAGAACTGTTCGCGTCAGCATGGCCGTCGTGCCACTGCGTCGAAACACCCTAATTTACTATCGTATTAGGTGGCCTAGCAACGATTATTTTATACAAAATGCGAAGCTTAAAATTAACGAAGCGACCATTTTAATTTACAGCAAACGGCCAATTAATTCCATTAACTTGTCAATATCTCTATTTATTGAGGCGGAAGATTCAATTCAAAACGCATGAATGTACATCCATACACCTGAAATTATAACTACTCGACCGCGTAACTCACATTGAAAATCGGTGCAGACTGTACAGTATCACTTAGTGGGTACTTATTGTGTATGAACAAAGAAAGACGGCGTATTTGAGTGCATGGCAGGACTCGGGCAACAGGCGAGGCCCACACAGTTAGGCTCAATTTTAAACAATTACTGTTGAGCGAAGGGTAAATGTTTGCGTTCGACTTAGAGCGGGCCGGTGGATCGCCCACACGCGCGCTTGACAGGTATTCATTACATCCACGATGCACACGATGCAGCCTTCGCGGTGAACCAAACGCAGAGATGCCAGTTTTTAACTTTTTGAATTTCGAATTCTTTCGCGATGGGAAATATCGTTTTGTTGTGATCGAGACTTTTGCGAAAAGAACAGCCAGGGGCGGAAATTAACCATGTAGGTAAGTTACTATTTAGCATAATAAATGAAGTGGGTATCTCTGTATTTATATACCTAGTTAACTTATAGCACGTACTGATCAAGTAAAAGTTTAAAATAACCCAAAACTGTAATATTGTTCTCAAACACCTAGTCCAAAGTTTTCAATTGATTCATTTACTCAATATCCTAAGTTAATTTCAGCTTTTGTACAAACCAACGCCCATAAAATACTCAAACAGATTTAGAATCGTGGGCTTAAAATTCATTTCAGATAATTCTGCGCGTAAATAACTGGCCTACGTTGCTTACGCAGGCCGCAGAAGATTAATAAGCCCTAATACACGCCACAAAGCACTCTCGACAAACAAATTATATTTTCTCATGGTGCAAATCACGCCTGTCTACGAAGCAACATTATAGTAAAATATTTACCAACACGACATCTTACAGAATAATCTATAGAGCAAAACAAATGTTTAACATTGCTTTGTTATGTTAGCGCTCGCCCACGGACGCTATCGTTTATCAATCTCCTTACACTCGGACACAAACGTGTTTACAAATTACAACATTGTCTTAACGCTTCGAAGTCTCCTACATACATAATCGATAATCGTTTAAACTAATAGGATTACTCGATCACAAAACATTCGATACGCTCGAGACACGTGATTAAAAATGAGCTTTAAAGATTAACATTCCTTCCAACCCTTGGACGACCCGACAAAAAGAAATAACAGAAGGGGGGACTTTACTTTAGAAATTCGACACGCATTTTGTGATTTATTGAAATATCTCAAACATCTTGGTGTTATATAAATCGCGCTGGAGGGGGAGATAAAACCTTAGTTTGCTAGCTCGTCTTACTGACAATAAATCATGACGTCATCCGGTAGAAAACGATATTTAGGTGTTAAGTTGTGAGCATCATAAGATAACTGAGTGAGCTTAAGACGAGAAGGGTTTGTTTTTATTCGAACAAAAAAATAATCTTCTAGACACTTCATAAATATTCATAATTTGAAGCGAGACATTCCACTTCGTAATATTTGAACCGAATTAAATCTAATTCGGCGAAATACCGCGTGTAAGATGCACTGTGTTTGTCCAGCAAACAAAGAGTAAGTCAATATTTATAGTCCACATTCATAACGTACCGACGACCGAGAAACAGACTCTTTTTAGCTTTTTTATTGACCTTGGATATTTGTGTAACAATGGTCGCAACCACGATCTTAACAGCCTCGGCATGAATTCAAAACCGCCAACGAAGCATGCGGCTAATTATAATTGATAATTTGCGACATTTTTTGCATTTTTATTAGCTTCCACGAATGTAGGACGACGGTCGGACACAGCACGCCGTGCTCCCACATAATTAGCGAGGCCCGTATCTCCCTCGCCCGCACCTACTTTGCATATTTTGTTTGCGCAAACATCGCCACTGTTTGACTGTTAAAATCAAGGATCTCTTCCCAACTTCAGGGACAAACAACCAAAGCCATAGGTCATCCCGCTACGGCGAGTAATTAAACATGTGTTACTTTTGTTTAACGGATGCGTAAGCTTTAATTGTTGAGGGTACCGACGTATATTATGGCTGAATAGATAACTTCCCCGCTTGCACGCCTACCAAATTATATAATTTGAAAAAAGAATTACTACGCTACTGCTGAGCATGAGGTCCTGGGTTCAATTCCCAGGTCGGGCAAAGCGTTATTGGGTTTTTCCGTTAGGAATTTATCAGTAACAGCCCGGAGTCTGGATTTGTGCCCGGTTGATGGCAATAGGCTCGCCCCCTATTACATGGGACTTAAACACAACTGGCGAAATGTAGGTGTACTATAGGTACACCTCTGCCTAACCCTTCGAGGATTACAGTCGTGATGTTATGTTTATGTAAAATTGGTGTTAGTTAACTTTAGTTTCTGCTGCATAATTTGCACATAAATTTAGTGTTTACCGACTAACAGGCTGATTTTTCAAATAAAACGCATTGTAACCCCAAATAGTTGTAAGAACTCCCAGTTCCAGCGCCGCGCCGGATCTTTATTTTCGTTTAAGAATTATGAAAATATTTTGTTAACCGTATAAACGGTTATCCACTTTTAGCTTCTATTCAGTTATCGTGTACCGTGTCAAAGCAAAAAGGACAGTAGATTAGAAATGAGGTAGGTACTAATAAAACGGCTAACAAAAATGTAATTTCAAGAAAATGGCCGATGAAAATAGTATTTTATTTCGCGTTGTTGGATGACAACAAAGAAGCTTTTAGGAAGATTTCATTGAGTGAGTGGAATAAGACGATTCTCATTGGAATTAGAGATTGGGCAATCCCGTCCTTTCAATGCTTTAATACGTGGGCTCTTTTACGGACACGTAGGGATTGTGTCAGTGTTTGTCGGAGAGGATTTGCGTACTATTACACGACAGAGTCTGTGAATGCGTAAAGATTCGGCAATACGCACTTCAGACACCTTACATCTCAAAAGGTAAGATTTGCAAATACATGTTTATAGCGAAAGAATCCTCGCGAGATCCGTTGCGTATGTATTTAGGCTCCTTTTTATCCCATACATTATTTGCGTAGGTCGTCTTTGTATTTCAATATTTAGGAATTGTCTTTGTTATTTCACGTCTTCCGAGAGCTCGTCTGAAAACATTTCTGTAATGATATTTATGCTATGATAATATAAAACAGTGGTCCCAGTTTATTCCCCTATCAAGGAATAATTTTGTCGGAAAACTAAAAGTTAGGCACGGTTTTATTGCGCAGGTTGTAAAGAAAGTGCTAAGTCTGGTCTGCCCTTTTCTTTGCCCTAATAAAATGTAGGGGTAGGCATCTAAAGAATTCAATGTATCTTTCTTCGTCAATGTCACTACGTCCTTTACTTCGACGGTTTCGACCTGAATTCTTGAATTGGAATGTCAGTACAAGGGCTAGATAGGTACTTACATAGGGTTCTTTGAAATCGTTCTATTAAATGCTTGGCAGAAATAAGGCTTATGTGGAGCCCTAACTCGACGGCTCAGACAAGTAGTGATGCGATCGGTGCGATACTCATCTCAAGTAGTATTATCGACATAAATGCTGATCTGAAGCTAAAATTTTACAAGATTAAATCTGTCTAGAGCTACCACAAGTGTTAATGAGGGTGAACCAAAGTCACCTTCATCATAAAAGGACAATTAGTCAAATATTTCAATTCAAGCGATAGACTTTATTCGTGCAGCATACTAAGAGAAGATGTGATTCTTGAAAGTACAATAATGAAAATGTTTCAGTAGCCACTTTAAGCTCGAAAATAAATACTTACAAATACACTGAAAGCTTTTTCGTCTAATCGAGTCAAACTAATCGATAGAAGCACAGCACTAAACCAGATATATCTAAAGCCCATTGATTTATCGAGTTCAGTACTCACTTTTTCAAAGGGAGACCAAAGGAGGGTAGATAAAGCTCGCAATGAGACAGAACACAGTTACCGTTAAAACTTGAACCGTATATAACTCTCACTCGAACTGTGATATGGAAATATTTATGGAACCATTATGGTTTAAGAGATATTACAGCTAATGATCTAGTCTTAGATACTGTTTGGTTTTAAAGCGCGTAATTATTTTTAAAGATGTGATGAAACTTAAGGACTCCTAACATAATTCAGACGGTGTAATAAGAGAAGGGAGGACTGTAAAAATAAATTTGAATTTGGAAGAAATAATGTTATTAGGGTCATTTGTTTCACATTCACATTATTTTCTTTTGATAGTTCTTTTGGGAATGAGGCTGATATATTTTAATTTAACAGAAAATAAAGATAACCTTTATTAAAAAGCTACACAAATAAGACTACAATTATAAATAGCCTATAATAAATTAGACGTAATTTAAAAAAAAACTTATCATATTATTTTAAATGGTGAAGAAAAAACTCAAGATTAATATGCAAATACGTAAAAAAACTATGAATAGAAACAAAAGACAAACGAAACAGATACACAATTGTTATTCAAAACGAGGTCCAGTCCATCAAAAAAATCCATTACCCATTTCTTAATATTTAAATTGGACATTATCTGTATGAAGGAATCAAACTAATATCGCTTTTGTTGCAACATAAAATTACAGTTCACATTATCAAGAGCGCATTTCCCTGGGGTAAGGCCGCCCATTAACGCCAACTGTTCACATTGGTTCTCCTTACTATCGTAGGTAATATATTGCGCACGCGGCACACTGTGTGGATATGCTGACTTATGATTAATAGTATTCCGCTCGCGGCCTCAAATGTGTTGAAATTGGTCACAGCTTTGATAGCTGTTGCGTTGTCTTCCCGTGATTTAGTACTTAATGATTATTGCTTGGGTAAGATGATGAGCCAGAGCGTATGTTTGTCATTTCTGTGTTGGCTTCAATTTAGTGTGGTCGAGTGTACCATTTGTCATTTGTTTGTAGGCTCCAGGGCGGAGAAAGTTGGTATTTTTATTACGAACCTTATAAAAGGTCGATGCAGGTGTCTAGTTTGAAACGATGAGAAATCACGGCAAAACTAGGTCCATTGATTGTCAAAGTATGATGTCATTGTAGAGAGTCTACCCACCAATGAGAAACCAATACGAAGTTAACAATGGTTGTAATGGTCAATGGTTTACGGGCTAGCCACAATAACTGTAAAAGCTGAATACAACATGCCAAGACAAATGTAGTGCTAAGATCCATTTGTGATGCATACAATACAGCCATACCGTACGAATAAAACAATATTATGGTTGAGCGAAACCGGTCGTAGATTCTAACAATTCACTAAAAACAATTGAAAACCGCTAACCGACACACTTCTGCATTTGTCTTCTTTATTAATTGCTCATAAATTACGATTTCATTGCATGCTTGCTGTTTTATGACCGAGTACGGCTATACGACTAAATATATCTTAGACATTAATCATTCCTCTGAGAAATGAATTATTTTTGCCGTAGGTCAGCGGTTGATATGGCCATTCACTGGCTACGCGTTAACAGGATATATCCATAATTAATGTTAGATTGTATTAAACGTATCTTATATTCTCTTCATGGTAGTAAATTATTTTATGCAAAGTAGGAGTGTAGGTAGTAAATTCAGTGAGTTCAAGAGCGAAAACTAATCAACTACCTTTCTTATACGAAGCATGAATCAATTTTCACTACCTAATTATTTTTTTCAACATGAAAAAGTTGACCGTATTTTTTTAATTAAACCGCTGAAGACAAAGCCAGTTACTTTTTATAGGCCATTTCAACGAACCTAGAGTCCACTAGCGGCATGCAAATATTCACTTAGGAAGGAATGGAACATAGAGTGACCTGAATACGGCAAACTGATAACGTAATTTAGATAAGCAAACTGTGATAGTTAATGTTATCAAAATGGTTTCTGTGATTCACGTTTTGAAAATAAACAATCTTAAATTATATAAAGGAACATTTTTTTTTTCAAAGTAATATGTACGAGTAATACATACTACAGATAATTGGTAATTTGATACACATACCTACCTACATTCCTATAGCCTCGGCTCAGCTAATATGTTCAGTTGTGTACGCAATTAGAATCGGGAACGCATCCGCTTTTTGTGTCATCTCCAACAAATCGAATTGGAAATCGATTACGTGTATTCACGAATCGACTTCAGAATCAATTATGAGACACTCCTCTTAAATCAATGTTTGTTGCCCTCGAAATCTTGAAACCAAATAAGATTTTTGACAAAAGAATCGTGTTTTTTTAAGATTCAACCCAGATTTCCTTCCAATATTTATACAGCCAGCATAAATGCAAGAAAGCTGGCGAAGTTCTTCGGTGGCGGAACAAGTGTGTTTTGATACCCTTAAAAATGTCAACATTATTTGTCAGACAGTACACACAGACCGACTTACGTACCTACTTTTTAGCAGGCTACGTCACACTGAACGCGGCGCTGTCGCTTCACAACGTAGCTCCACTTTGCCGCCTCGCTTTCAGTAAGATATCGTCCGTACTAACCCATATACCCATAGAAAATAGCCACCGTCGTTCGCTCTCTAGGTAGCAGAGCCTTCAAGTAATTATAGGACAGATTTAGGACGCGATAGGGACGTCATCACACGTGAGGCCCGAGTGCTGTATTAAACGCCCTATTTTCACACCAACACCCTTTGAAATTGGTTTTTATAGGTGTTTTCCGTTTCGAGCATATGAATTTTAAACTCTCTTTCGACCTCTTTCGCTTTCCATTATCGTAAAAGTTTTACACCTTTCGTCGAAAAGCCGTTACATTTTGTTACAAAAACGTTTTCTTCGGAACGGTTGTTAAGGACGGGTTTTGGGAAATGTTTCATTAATAATTAAGTACGACCATGTTGACGAAATAATTTGAATCTGAATCGTACATCAACATATTAAATAGATACCATAAAAAGAATACACTATTCTAAAATACTAATATACAAAAGGTCAAACAGCCGACCATAAATATTTTTTATTACCTACCTCAAAATATCCAAGGGACAAAAAAGTATTCGCTAAAGTAAAACATTACTTATCTTATAAAAAAGACATAAGGGAATCGTGGCTTTTGAAACAAAAAATAGGACCGGGCCCGTATTGTTGGGCCTCCGAATTGCCTTTAACAATCGAAAGGGAAAAGCTTTCAGTATAAACTCCTCAAAAATTATTACGGCTGGATTCTTTCGATAAAATTGAGACTTATCCACGAAACACAAGTTGATGCCTGCCCCGGGGCAGTGTTAAAGACCGCTGTCAATCTCCCTTTATCCTTTAACCTCCACTCAATTTATTATGATTTGGGCCTCGGATGTATTGAACGATTCTAAAAGTTACGAGTATTGCTTGTAAACATTTTTAGTGTTTGTTTTATCTTTATCCATACGCTTTTTCATCGACATCGAAATAATGATTCTTTAAAGATTGTGTTACAGCGCGGTTATCAATATTTCATATTTTCCTTTTATGTTTTACTCCTCTTTTATGCCAAATTCTTTAAATCCTTTTAATTTATGCGTGACATATTTCCGTTTTATGTTTTTATTACGATTTTGTTTTGCCCTTTTTTGTATATTCGTTCTTTGTTGTGAACCCTCAGAATACAATTTTGTAGACTAGTTTTAAGGGAAGATTAATATGAAAAGATTGTCATTAGTGTTGAAACTTGGGGTAACCTAACAGAAAACAGAAAAATATATCTCGTTACTGTGTAAGAAAATTAACATTTGAAACAAAAACATTGCTGTTGTATCTTGTTTACTGTTTGGATGGTATATTATTACGAAGATATCGTGAAATCCATACAGGTTGTCATTAGTTACCGTAAGAATGATGACAACGGTAAACTAAAACCTATGTGGAACCTGGAGAATCAAAATGTAAGTTTCAGCTGCAATAAATTGTTACGTAAACAAACAATAACAATTCCACAACAACACTGCATTACCAATCTCTAAATTATGCAAAAACCCCAGTGCACTTCACAAAACTGAAGTTGCATGCTATAAAACACGATCATAACCGATCGTCGCATTGCATGCTGCAGCTGCAATTAATATAGCAAAGTAAACTTTATAAACCAGGGAATGATAAAGTAGAAAATTTTATAATGTTTTAACATTGGCGGCAAAAACAAGTAGGTTACGGCAGCAGCTGTGGATAACGACAGCACGCGAGAAAGCAATATATTGGCACTGAAGACGCCATTTTCTATGCTCCATCGTGGCTTGTTACTCCGATACACAAACATTTTTGTACGTAAAACTTTTTGTTGTGATTGAATGTTACAGCCTGTACGTGGTAGATATGTCTGGGTATTGGATATTACAAAATTTGTAATGGTATCATCATGGTTCTTTAACAAAGGCCACAAAGGGCCAACACAGCCAATCGCTTTCAATACGTTTTGTATTTCTACGACGACTTGCAATAGGATTGACATAAACTTTTAGGTATTGTATGTTAATCGAATACCTTTTTAGGGTTCCATAACCGAAGAGTGCCAAACGAAACCCTATTACTAAGCCTCCGCTGCCCTGCCATCCGTATTATTTTTATTGCCACTACAACAAAAAATAATAAAAATTAAATAAAGTTTAGAATTAAAGGGAGTCCCCATACAAGAAACATGTTTTTCGGCGGTTTTTGCTCGATCTTAATACGGTGCGGAACCTTTCGTGTGCGAGTTCGAGTCACACTTAACCGGTTTTTGACTTTTCCATCATCGTTTTCACTGATAGAAATCTCACTATGGCTAGGCCCTCAGGGAAGTGGCAACTGGTAAGTGACATTTTGCAAGAAATGCAATTTGTAAATAACATTTATAACTATTTAACATTTTGTTGAAATACCAATGTCATTTTTCTCTATAGCACAGTGCTCGATGCTGACAGCACAGGACGAGAAAATCCAAGTTTCTCACAGCATCTTTCATTACCCCAAGTAAAGTTAAGTGGCACTTATTGTAGAATTTCTATTGAAATACTGATACAAGACATGATTAATAGTCCAGATAAAGATTGTATAACAGGGATGTTACGGAGCTTCTGTTCCGATTCCGAAAGGTCGGAAATTCCGATTAATTTTACACCTCCGATTCCAACTTCGGTTCTGATAATTTTGAATCGGAGTTATACCGAAGTTCGATACGCAGCGATTCACGTGACTAGAGCGAGTTCAAACAAGTTTTAACTCGTCGCCAGGGTATTGTTTGCTTATACACGTTCGCGCTCGAAGTCTCAGTTTATTGTTTTGTTTTTGGATGTTATCGGCAATATTTGACTGGTTAAAGAGACTGATTAAAGAGGCTGCATTGTATTTCTATTGTTTCAGTAAGCCTCCCTTCCGCCTCCGATTCCAGTTCCGGTTCCGGTTCCGACTCCAGTTCCGATTCCGATCAATCAAATTTAAAACTTCTGACACCGATCCCGGTTCCGTTAAAACGATTTCAGTAACATATTTGTTGTATAACAATCTAATCAAGTACGTACCACGTCAATAAGCTTATGATTAGCATTCAACAGAAGTGTGGAATTGTCATGTACTGCAGACATTCCGCTAATCGCCTGCACGTGATAGCTCGGCAGGACATGGTAACAATGTTGATGCAAACTAATATGCATTGTCGCAGTTCATTGAGGTATTCGTTCAATACTCCGTTGTCCCTTCCATACAATTATCCTGTAAATTTCTTGTTTGCTATTAAATAAATCTTGAAAAGAAACGTAATGCAGACAATACAAGAGACTAAAACAGACAGATAGACAGACACATTATAAGGTTTTCATTTTAGGATTCCGTAGTAAACAAAGAACCCTTATAATTTCGCCATGTCCGTCTGTCTGTCTGTCCGCGTCTTAGCTCAGAGACTGTTAATACTAGAAAGATGTAATTTGGGATGGGTATACAAAATAAAACACCGACATAGTTGTAAATCAAAATCTGGAAAAAAATATGTTTTATGGTACCTCCCCTACACGTAAAGTGGGGATATTTTTATTTTACTCGTCTATCGATTGGTGTGGGGTGTCGTTGAAAAGGTCGTTCGTTGAAATTATTGTGGGTGTGTGAAAACTATTTTTTCAATTCAGATATCCGTTTGCGGAATATTAAGCTTAAAAATGAAATTTTTTGTTAGAGTCATGTATCCTCCCCCCCTGCCAGTTAAATGGTTATACTTGGATTTGTGGAAAAATTTACAGCAGTAGTATATATAACGAAGTTAAAAGGAAAACTATCACAGTTAAGTAGGCTTTACAGGTTAACGAGTAATAATCGACCAACTTAATTTTGCAGTTTGAAATCATGTTCTCCGATACATTCCGTATGGAAGAACATGTTTTTCAACTACAATGTTAAGTTTGTTCTCGGGATAAAATTAATTCATCCCAACTACGGAACCCTTCATTGCACGTGGTCCGACACGTACTTGGCCGGTTTTTTACCATTTTGGTACTAACCCCTAAAAAGGTAAACAAAAATTGTGAGGATGTCATTTTCCAAATGAAACCTAAAGCAAAAAATTACTTAATACTTGGCCATAAGCGTTCAAACAATCTTTATATCTTCCAAATAAAACGAAACCACATTAATTTACAGACCGGTTTCTACAGTCACAGAAAATGTAAACAAAAAAAAGGAAAAGTATATTAGCAACCTATAGAAAACCCAACAAGTTATCACAAGTTATGGGTGTAACTTAATAATGTTCGTAACCGATGAGTTAGCAAGGTATCTTCGAGTACATCTGAGAACTTTGACCTCACCGTGTTTAGTGCCTTGTTCAAAGGATAGATCATTAAGGTACTTCTTGGAAGTTTGGTTTTCTTGTAACGAGGAGATGTAGTACATTATTACATGCATGTAACTGACTAATAAATTTTCGTGTTTCCTAGAGTGGTAGATAAATGTTGAATTATATACCACACACATTCTTCTAAACAGAGTGACGATTTGGTTATCACATTAAATAGTACACCGGAAAATACATACGGGTTAGTAAACTAATATTATCAAGGGTAGTTTGTTTCGTGAAATTTTTTACGCTATTTAATTTGTTTGAAAACGCTTTTTTAATGTTTATTTTATTATTTGAACAGACATATAATTATTAACTTGTGTTAGCCACTGTACTATTTAATGTGATAACCAAATCGCCACTCAATCGTCACTCTGTATAGAAGAATGTGTGTGGTATATAATTCAACATTTATCTACCACTCTAGGAATCTATTTATAAAATTGGAAAACCAAAAATAACTTGTGATCGTATAGACTTACATGATGCAAAAAAGCACATCAACCTAAAATCAATATGTAATGAAGCAATCACCGAAGAAAATGTTGTTTTCCCATAACTTTCCTGAACAGGGTAGTAGAAACAATGTGAAATTTATGGCTGTAATTGCCTAAGCTTATACAGAAATACATTTCCGGCATTCAACTTTAAACCGACACAAAGCCATAATGAGAAACTGCTAGCTTAAATTAGTTTACATTAAATACTAGTACAAGTGACATTTAACCGTATATAACACTCAAAATCCATTAAAATGAATACGCGTGTGGCGCAATATAATTACTCTAACGTACAATTAGCAAAACCGACGCCATTACGTGAAGGTACCAGTTAAATTAATGTTGGGTTGCAGACACTCGAAAGTTCCATTATCGTTAGAAACACGATAATGTTTAGGTGATAAGTCTGCTGTAGGCATATATATATAGGACTTACAAATGTATAGGAATGTACAAGTGTTGTACGTGAAATACGTTTCCTAGTTCCAAGTGATAATGGGAATAGGGTTTCCAAGTAGTGTGTACTTTGGGACTATGCAGGGTGTAGTTAGTTTTAATGACGTAGTAGTCTACCTTATAATTAATATTATATGTACCCATTATGTGTATTTAGGAGGGCTATGCTTGGAGTTTCCTTACGTGATCGAAAGAAATGAAGAGATTCGTAGGATGACCATGATAACCGAAGTACCCCGAAAAATTGCCAAACTTAAGCACATTGGTCGCAAAACAGATGTTCGATAGAGCCGAAAGGTTCTGGAGTGGCAACCGCGTACCAGAAGACGTGGCGTTGGAAGGCAAGGAGGACCGATGACCTGGTGAAGGCCGCAGAAATCCGCTGAATGCAAAAAGCACAGAACCGGTCGAGTGGCGGTGCTTGGGGGAGACCTATATCCACCAGTAGACATCTTTCGGCTGAAATAGTGATGATGATAACACCTTGAACAAATAAGTGAATGACGTCACTTCGTTTTAGACAAAGCATAGTTGCATCGCTATTTTCTCGTATCGGCAGGAACTAATATAAGAATCGCTCATATAGTTGTGCCCAGTCTGCAAGTTGGTTGTAGAACAGCTGCCCAAAATGCATCAAACATGGGTTCATGGAAATATTGCACCTCCTAAAGACCACTTTAAAAAATAACCCTAGGTGTCTCATGTTACTAGAATCTTATGTCGACGTCATAATCCCTATATAGATTCTCTAAAAGACGATTTTTCAATCGAAAAACCACTCAACCCTGAAGTACCCTCAAGTTTTGACCCAAAAAAAACCTCATCACAAGCAAAATATTTATAGACTTTTAGCCTTCCAGATTCAATGATTGCTGACCATTATGGTACATATTAGGGCCTTGCATAGCGTCGAATGCCGGCAATATTTACCGATGAATTGAAAAAGCAGTTTCTGGTGCCACGAATGACGAGAAAGGCTCGCATCGACTCCGCGAGTTACTCGAACCACCCGAACCACCCGAGCCATTTTCGACCGCACTAAACTTGCATATTTGCTTGCGTGAGCCATTTTTTTTCGGTCTTTTTAGATGAAGCGTTGAGGGCGGTTGCGCATTTGGCGAGCCTGGCTTCATATTAGGTTGAGGTACATAGTGTGTGTGGAAGGATGTGTTAGGCTGATGGCGTGGCAAAAATGTTTTTGTTAAGGTAACTTGAAACTTTCGATTTTAAAGATCAGGCACCAGTCTCTCACAAAGTTAGCTCCTTGTCCATATACTATTGTAAAATATTAGCATTAAGTACCTTGTGTAGAGAAAATAAACGTTTTATATTATTCAATCGGTCAATGGGCAATATTATGATTCAAAAATAGCATAAAAATGTCTTGATTGAAATTACTTTTTGGATTCGTGTGCGTATTGTATAATAATTATTTATCACTTGCTTCAAAAAAGGTGAAGGAAAACATGGTGAGGAAACCGGATATTTCTCGACGGCATGTGCAAGTCAGAGGCCCATGGGCGGCTTTAAAACTCTGACACCAGGTAAGTCTTTAACCTCACGAAAAGAAGAAGTAGAAGCATAAAAATAATTATTTGTAGGACGCTAGTCTACATGGACTTTAAGAGGGAACAGGGCCTGCGATTCTCCATACAAATATCTTCCCCTTTTTTCTTCCTAAATAATGCCTCTAGAGCAATCCTTTTTTTATCATGAAATCAAGGTCTGCTGTAGACAGGTCCTTGTTATTTCCTTTTTTTCAGCAACTTATTGGTAAAGAAAATATGACCCTCCAAAAATTACAAAAATGCCCTATTTTACCGCCGCGATTAGAGGACTACCAGACAAAATCGAAAAGATTTTAACATCATTTTTTTTTCATTCTTAAAATTTTATGGTTAAAAATTATTTAATCGGCTCAGTTTTCGAGGAGAAAAAAGGGGAATACAAAACGTCGATCTCGTTATTTTTTTTGTGTTTTAATCGGTCTAAGCTGCAGCTGTCCCTATCGCACTCTACAGGGGCAGACTTGAGGTAACTCGATGGCAATAGTTTGTTCAAATACCTATTTTTCAAATTCCTCGCAGGCCCTGTTTTATTGTTTTGTTCCTTTTTATTGTTAACACATGACATAACATAATATCACGCCTTGTTTCCCCGAAGAGTTGGGCAGGTACATATAGTACACCCACATTTCTCCAGTTATTTTAAGGCCCATTTATTTTTTTATTGAATAGTGGGCGGCCCATGTAATAAGGACGAGCATATTGCCATCAACCGGGCACAAATCCAGACTCCGGGCTGCTACTGGGATATTCTTGATGGTAAAACCCAAAAACACTTTGCGCGACCTGGGAAATGAACTCATGACCTCATGCTCAGCTGTAGCGTTTACGACCAATCGAACAACGAGGCAGTAAAAAAAAAAACTATTAAAGCAATACTTATTCCTCTTTAAAATAACCACTTGAACACTTTCAGCACAAAATAATTTAACCTTTAACCTTAAACCAGAGGGAATAATTTTATCATCATGCTGAAATGTGCAAATGTAACAAACGCATTAATATATTCCGATATTTATACCAAATCGATTCGTTCAAATGAAACTTAATTATCTCGCGTTTATTGTTTTCGCGTGTATTCGCCTAGTGTGGAGATAAAAGGAGGATTATATTTTTCCTGTTATAGCACAGTTTTCTCTTATGGATTTGTGATTTGAGTTACTTGCCGTAAAAGCCCTGTAAAGGATATTCTAGTTAATCCTAGGATGTATAGAAAAGTATTTACGCAATTCAATGCGCTGGGCTTGTTTCAATCTTCTTTATTGAGGAAGATGGTGACACGCATTTCAAGATCGCAAAATAGTTTTCATTTTATGTACCTACTACCACTTTTATCTAAAAGTGCAACAGGCTTGCAGAATCACCTTCTTGTAACTAATTAAAATAAACACACACTTGGTACTTTTCACAAAAATAATTCAATTTTAAAATGTAAAAATTAATTAAATGTTTTACATTTTAATATTGTCCCTTGTTACAAAATTAGAACGTAACGTCGACGTTAAGTTTGGTGACCCTACAATAAACGTAAGTAAACAAAATTACGGTACACACTGTACACAAATGTACCATTTCGGGGCAAACATAGGTACAGGAACCGTGTTCACTGTTCATGTACAAATGTCTGCTAGGACGACATCTGGGTAAATTGGGTTACCAAATTAAACGCACCTAAGGCTGTGTTTCCTATGTAAACTATTTATAAAGGCAGGACCTACAGGTGTCAAAAGTAAGCTATTAATATTTAAGTCAATTTCGGTAATCAAAAGTCTATTTGTAAAACTGATATGAAAAGGTCTAAAATTATCGATAAAACCAATTTCATATCCATCGAATAAGTAATGAAAAATCTTCAATCATAATGTGATTTGGATTACCTTTTGGATAGTAACTCATCTATTTGACTTTGTGTGGAAAATGAGAAAAGCATTTTCACAGAAAATCAAATGACGTTTTACTTTAGAGGCAAGACTCATTTACATCTTAGTTTGAAGCAAACATGCATTGATCTTTGGACAGTGACATATTATGCTGCAGAACCAAATAATTGAAATCTTCAAATAAAAATTCTATAGGGAAATTACGCAACAACAACTAGTGACGACAAACACATAACAGCAATGAATAATTGTAAATTTTAATGGCATCAACCAATTCCTTAATTACCATTGTCTGCGCAAACAATCTTACTCTATTATTCAGTTATTTCAGTTTATTTCACTCTTTTTTATTGCGATCGAAAACAATTAATATTCATTGATACGGTCTTCGGTCCATGGCGCTTCCGATTTGAATAATTGGCTGATTTTTATGCAGTTGAATTAATGCAATTGGTACAACGATTTTGTTCCATTTTTCGCTACTCGAATCAGTTTGTTGTTGCAACAGCGATTTTTAATAACAGTTTTGATTTCAGTTAGTTGATAAAATGGTTTTACAATTATTTTATATTCACTAATGAATATCTGTTTTTCACTTTTTATTTTATTTCCATTTGTCGTTTTTGTTTTATAAACAAGTCAGTTAGTTACATTTAACTGACTTAGGAGAGTTTATATGTTACAGGATGTAACATTTATAAAATCTCCTAAGTTTTGCGTCTAGATAAGGCCGAGTTTTCCTGCTTAACTACTAATTAAGCAGTTTTACCAATCAAGCTTAGTTTTCTGTCTTTTTTTAATTACTGAGGAAGTTCTGAGCCAAGGAAAATAAAACGGTATAGCAGGTAAGGGGGTATACCGGTCCGGGAAAGAGGTATGAGGAAATCCTTCTACGTACAACTTACCAAAGCCTATAAGACAAATTATCTCGTCAATAAACTTGTCCCGTTGTGAAACTGAAATAATATTCTCGGTATTAAACAATACAAGTTAGTTAATATTGTACGATATTGACTAACTTGTATTGTTTAAGCCTACGTAGTAGCTACCAAACAACGCTGTATTACATATATCATAATATGATGGTGACAGGCTGGTAAGCTCCTCTCTCCACTGCCGTCTCTGTGATCGTAATTATGTTTGAGTAAATGATGTACAGAAGATGATTAAGACCCAAACTATCGTTAATAATTACTTAAAAGTTAATCCAGGTATAATTTATGTCAAGGGGGATAATACAGGGTATTATATAATTATTTTTATTTTCAATTTTGCTGGTAGTTATATCCATCGTACTGGTAGCTGTATAGTATAATGAAATGCACTTTATTATAGTGTGTGAGATATAAAAAGATCAACACACACAAGTGACGAAAATAAAATAATAATAACATAAAATCGATACAATTACGCCTGTTTGTAAAACTACCAAAATGTCAGCATATAAAGCGCACTTATACAATTACGCTGTATAAACGTTTTAATGTAACGATAACGGGTAATTGCATTAACGGAAACGGTGATTCGTATGCAATGGCAACACTGGCGAACTTTCGACCACATACCCGTTTATTCTACTTAACGTAATATAAAATTGAAATATTTTCACTATATTGAAATGCTATTTCACATCGGAAGCCTCATTAAGCGACATTCACTTGTGTTATACGTTTTAAATTTTATTATAACAGTGCCAAATTTAATTATTCGTGATAATTTCGTCGGATTCAGCGTAATGTTTGGGTTCCGCGAATTAATTTGCGTTTTGTTTAAACCAGCAATTCACTTAGCATAACGACTCATTATGGTTCATGATGTTAATTTTCTACGTTTCTCAATTTTCCTGTGAACAGGTCAGATCTACTGTTATTTATAGAGTGACTGAACAAATACAGATCCCATTTTTTTTTCTTTTTTTTGGGTGGAAGATTATCAAATAATTTCTCCCGCTCTGTGCGGAGCGGGAGGGCGTGTCAGACTCTTACTGACTAAAACCCACCCGTGTTCCTTCAGTTGCCTGTACGTTGCCAGGGGCCACGGTATCCCTTTCGGACTTTATTATTGAACTCCGTCACCTCTGTTCTGAAAGAAAATACGTTTATTTGCGGTAAACATGACGCAAAGAAAGAACAGGTCTTGGATATACAGCGTTTATCAGAAAGGTGTAGTCATATTTAAGGGTGTGGACTATCAAACTGAACAACTTTCTCCATGGGACAAACATGGTAATCGCGAAAAAGTTATCAACTGTTCCATACAAAACATCAACACCTACTCGATCCAATAGGGATGATACCTGGATCAAAAAAAAGAAATTCTATTTAATCCGTCAGTTAGATAATAAAAAAATAATAGACCCGTATTTTTTGCTTTATCATATTACTAAAAAATTACTTAGATAACGCATAAAAGCATTAAAGTAAGATGAGTGGGGGTTGATACGTCACAAGTAAGTATAAAATGTACAGACGCCAGCACATTAACTTACTACAATCTGTCAAATTTCTTAAATAGATTTTCAACTTTATTGGTAAAGCATAAGGTTCTTTGGGAAATTTTGTCAGTTTCGGGTAGGTTGACCTGCTGGCGTCTGTACATACTAGTGACGTCATGGCACATTTTAACTCAATGTATCGCGCGTAATCTTTTAAATTCTATAAAAAAAGAAAAATACGTGTACGTAATTTTTTTATAATCTATAATATTTTTTTTTATCATCATTCCTATTGTATGGGACAACTGATTATTTTTTCGCGATTATGATGTTGGTCCCACGGAGAAAGATCCCTTTTAAAAATATGATAAATAATTCTGATACACGCTGTAGTGACTGAACAAATACAGATTTATATAATGATTGAACTATCTGTTAATAGAGGATATACGAGGAATATCATAATTATTATTCTTTTTAGTCCCAAGAACTCATCAACTATTTTCGATTAAGATACGTATTCAGCTGGAATATAGGTAGCAGTTTTTTAAGAACGTAACGACATGAAAATAAATATTCACGTATATATTATTCAATATTAAGCGACCTACCAACCACCTACATACAACCACAAAATACCCAAATATACATCCTTACACCTTTTGGTAGGTCACTCACTATCCCAACATAGAATATTGTGTCAATATATTTATGAAACATTGTACGTACAAAAAAAATGTAGGCATACACACACGCACACTCACACACAGGCACACACACTCAAACAAACATGCACTCAGACACACCATCAACCACTCGCAATTGTACCACGTTGATAATCTTTACTATCGTGTTACAATGGGGGATCTGCTATCTAATTACGCAACAAATTTTCGTAAACGATTACGAAAAATTTGTTTCATTTTGACAGTTCAACAACATTCATTGCGTTATTTACGTTGTAGAGCAGATGTTTTTTAGAAATTCCGATTGATCGTGTATTACGTAATTAGGGTACTGGAGTTCTAAAATACAGGCCTAGGCTTAGTTTAGACTTCAGATCTCCCACAATTGTTCTCGCGCAAAAATTTTGCACAAATATCGAAAAAAAAAACCTATTGGAACTACACATTTCTTCAAAATGCTTCTTCATCGTGACTAGTATACCCCTAGTTATAAAGCTTCGCAGTGTTCGTATACATAAGGCGCTTTTAACACTACACCTCATCTTGCAGCTCCATGCGACACTGCGATTTTAGCGTCGCATTATTCTATCTGTACATATTATTGTAAATTAAAGACGCTTTTCGTGTCTGTCGTGTCGTCTTGTTTCATGCGGTTTTCACCATCATTTAAAGTACTTATTCTCGAAGTTATAATACCTTAATATTAAACTTAAAGTTACACATAAAAAAGTTTAATATTAATGTATTATAACTTCGAGAATACGTACTAAAGTGGTAAAGTTATTAAAAGTAAGTAAGTAAGTAAGGTGTAAAGTTATTAAAAAAACGAAAACCCAACTAAAACAAAACACATTCACATAACCGAAAAGAGAAAAACAAGCATTATAAGATTTTTTTTTTTATTACTTTTTTTTCCGCTTTTGAGTTTTTTATCATTTCTCATTCCAAATTACATTAAAAATATAATTGCAAATATTTTTGTAATCACCTTTTAAAACCCTTCATTTTGCTATCCCACTCGAAAGGTATGAAGGATTTTTTTTGTTGAAATCTTTCATTTTGGCACCAAAAATCTGCCATTTTGATTTTTCATAATATACCCAGTGCCACTCTCGCAATAAAGACGAATCTAATGACATATCATTCATCAAAATAATCGGTTCAGCCGTTTACTAGTTACGAGGGAACATAGGGACAGACATACATACATCGCTGTCGGTTAAAAAGAAATCTCCATGCTTTTTCAAGTCGTAAAAACCGTGCGAGGCAGGGACGAGTCGCTAGTATTGTATAGAGTCACTTGCTGCACCGCACTCCGCTATCGTATTAGTGTCGCTTGTCACACCAGCGTGCCACATCGTGTTATTACCGCCTTAGATTTATGTAAGTACATCCATCTTACCACTGCATACTTTTGTGTGGGCATTCACCTTTACTCAATCATCAGCTTATCGTCGTCTCAAGTTTTTGAAGTGATAAGACTATTTTCATCAGATAATCGTCCACTGGAAACACATTTATAGTTTTTTTTACAAACAAAAAAAAAAGGTTTATTGAAATAGTATTATTTAATATTATTTATTTGTAGGTTCGCAAAGAAGTTCAAATAAAATACTTACTCGTATATATTGTTCCGAGATAAAAATGGACAAAGGCGAGCTTAACTCAAAAGTGATTTATAGAAATCTCGAAAATAAAACGAACGAATAAATGTATGCTAATAATATTTGCACGCCACACGCCAGACTCTTTAAGACCATATATCTAATGTACCATATTCTGACAAATAAATGATTATGATTATGAACATTATAAAGAGCTTTCAGTCAAACTAAATGCAGTCAGAGAAATAAATTGTTAAGCAAATTGACTACCTACCATGTTAAATTGTGAAACTTTCCAAATGCCCTTTTTACACCTAAAACGGCTACAACATCAAATTCAGTGTCACAATTGCAATTAATTATTAATATTTTAGGTCACTATAGAGCGATATTTGATATTTCCATACAGTAGGTAATATTAACAAATTAATAAAAACAGGTATTATATTTGCACACTATTTGCGACGTTGCCAACTTTTAATTAGTTACCTACTCTGTCTTTGATATTTCCAAAATTGTGGATCTGTAGAAGTCTGTACATATTGATACCTACTCTCAAGGGATACAGATCGAAATATAAGTACAGAATAATCATGACAAGCTAGACCCAGCGGAAGGGTGCATATCAAATCGGTCAGTATGTGTCACGGCAGCTGCTGCCGCGTTGCATCCCTAGATTGCCGGATGCAAAATTAATTCGGTGTTGTTTGGCACGTCATGTACATTGTAGTGATTAAATTCCCTTGCATTATTTACCTCGTTAATAACCATGGAGGAGAATTTTGACGAAATTGTTTTATGGAAAAATAGACGTTTTGGTTATGGCTGAAATTTGTGTTTAACTTTTTTTGCATTGTGCTTTCAATGGAAACAACGCATAAAATAAAATATCGTTTATCAAAACGTGTTCTCTGGATCAAGTGATCGATGACACCTTCAATATGAATCGAATTTCAATAGTTCTAACAGTTTTTCACCAAATTCAGATTTATTCGTCCTTTCTGAAAATAAAATTCAAATCTTACAGAGAATGCAACCCTCTCCTGCTCGGTGTCTCATAGTTATTTGATTTTATAGCAGATATGTGTGGACCAGAATAGTAGATAGGTAATTGAATTGCCAGCAAGCGCGCGCCGACGTCACGTGCTCGGGGCCTTAGGGACCCAGCTCCGACAATATTTTGTTTTATCTATTTTTAATGGCGACTTGAGGGTTAATCATCAGTGCAGATTTGATGGCTTGCGGTTCATTTTTGCTATCGAAAATTGTAGGGGCGTGGTTTTATGATGCACTTCAACTAAAGCGATTAGGGCCCTTTTTATGAAAATTCAACAGTGATTTTTTTGCTATTAGGATGGTGTTAATGTTTTTTGTTATTTTATTTTATTAGATCAAAATAACAAAGAAGATTTTGGGGTATTGATGCCGGCCAGCTATTCTCCATATTTTCAAACGTAAAATAAATAATATATAAGAATAATTGCGTCATTATTATTTATTACTTTCTTTTATTCATAGCCCAAAAATTTTTTGAAGTTCATATTTCGCTTCGCATTGTTTAGACTTACGAAACACATATCGAATATCATAATGTTCGATAAGAATAAAAAGAGCCGCCTACGAAACAGTATGTGGACCGGTCAAACAAAGGGCTAACACACAAAAAATAGCAAAGCGAAATCAATAAACGTATCTCATACATTGAAATAACATCGTTCCGACAAAAAATTGACAACTCAACATAAAAAGTAAAGTTTATTATTTACTTAGAACATTCAGGGTTATGCTCCAGTGTTTTGATAAGGAGAGATCAGTGGCCGGGAGCAAGTTTTCTTACGACGTCGTCGGCCAGGCAATATAGGCGTAAAGTAGTGTACTTAGCCCGCCTCACTTGCCAATAAAAGTAGCTACTTGCTATAAGAAATATAGGGGAGCCGCCGCGAAATCACTACAAACCTTTTAAGCTGGCGTTCTAGATAAAGTTGGAAAGTTTTAAAAATTGTATTTTATCGTAATTTGATCGGAGCACGTTCTGTACCAAGAGAAGTTCGCTGTGGTATTATTTATACTTTTAATGAGAGAGATTAATTGGTTTAGACGTTTTATTTTTGATAAGGTCGCCCTTCGTAGGCAGTAATTAATAAACAGTACCGCTCAAACACACTAATGGTTTAATCAATATATATTTCTGAGAAATCTTGTGACCTTCGAGGTTATTTCAAATTTCGTAATAACCGTAATAAGAAGATCGTCTTTAGAACAGTATAATTAAGGAGGAGCTTAAGAAGCTACTGAATTCAGTTAATTATTTTCCTTTACTTTTATTTATAACTTGTTTATTTATTTTTAAGTACCTGGGCGACCAAAAATAGAGAAAACAGAGAATGCTCATTTAATAGTACCTACATAGTATATATTAATTCTATGCTGTATAATAATAGTACATACTAATTCCATGCTGCCATGATAGTAGGTACTTACATTATTCTTGTTCTAAACTTTGGGTTCGGCTCGGGTGAATATACGGAGAAAACGAATTTTCCCAGATATGATACCTAACTATATCGATTTTTCGCTCCCGTAAACCCTTATATTGTAACTTTCATCGAAATCGTTAGAGCCGTTTTCGAGAACGCAAATATATATATTTATACAAATATTGCTCGTTTTATAGTATAGTATATAATTATCGGATCCTTTGAACTAATAATACATAGGAATAATGAAGCAATTTACACTAATATTATAAAGAGAAAAGATTTGTATTCTGGTTTGTAATGAAAACTTAAAAACTAGTGGACCGATTTAAAAATATATTTCACCAATGGAATGCCAAATTATCACTGATCAACATAGGCTATAATTTATAAAGATATCTCGCGAGCAAAGTCGCTGGCGGAAACTACTGATGAATAAATTGATTGATGAAATCTTTGAGGTTCTATAGGCTTGTATTGGTAGTAGCAAAAGAGATAAACCGTTTATAAATAGACATACTTACGTCTACAAAGCTATTACTGTATACCAAAATCTATTTAAGTATAGGCAAACATCTGCCGACCCAAGTCCCAACAATATTCGATATTTTGACGTCAGCAGTTAAGGTCCAGACGCGGTAGCTGTCAAACCTTTCGTACAGATATCGTTACAAATTGGATAAGCTCTGTCATTACCAATACACTGGCCCGATGCCAGGGACACGCCGCCTGCTATAATTTAGATTGTTTCGTGTATCATTTCAGCATCGAAAGCGATAAAATTTTACGATTATAGCGTACCATATGCTCGTATACCTCCTACTGTATAAAATACTGTGTCTAAGCGCGGTACCGCTCGTGGGTACGTGGGCTATATGACGTGACTTGTTTGTCATCCGTCATTATAATACTGAGCGGCTTATGCCCGCTGCAGTGGACGGGTTATAATTTTATGTTATGGCTCGCTGTTGCGAATGTTTTTGTATAAAAAGTTTTATTGCCGTGCATACAATAGCCGTTGTTGGCTGCTCTTCTGTTTACATTGATGGATAGCTACAATATACGAGTAAATGGAAGTTTAGTGATGCGCTGAAGCCCATTACTGGCTTTAATGTCCCGATACCATGATATGAATAGATCAATAGCACAATGGATAAAGTCCATAGAAAACAGGTTAACGACTGAATATCAGGTAGGTATAACCATCGGAATATATTAATTGGGTTTTAATGATCAGGTTCGAAAGGAAAGACAAACAAATTATAAACATTCAAACATAAACACTGAAATCACAAGGTATTTGTAGTTGATACTTCAATCCATTTCGTATGATCGTTTCAGGCTAATATTATTCAATGTAAAGTTAAAAGCTAAACAAACGGGGTATTTATATAAAACAGATTTCTCTTTAGTTCAGACAAACGAAAGCTCGTAGGAACTTATTGAATCCTAACTATATAAAACAATAATTAATAATTATTAATTATTATTTACATTGTATTAATAATTGATAATTAATAATAATACTTTTCATCCTAGTACGCATACGAATTCGCGGGCAACAGCTAGTCAAGTTATAAAAGAAATAAAGCAGCTTAACAAAAGTATAGCAGTATTCAGATCGGTTACATAGTTTGTAAAGAAGACGGAAGCCGGAAGATAAGCGGGGAATTGCGCAAAAGATCCTTGAGGCCCCGGAAAAGGTGGAAGCAGAAGAGTATTTATAAAAAAAAAAATTTACAACATTCGTCAACGAAATGCACGTAAAAAAACCGGCCCAGTGCGTGTCGAACCACGCACAAAGGGTTCCGTAGTTGGGATGAATGTAAAAGAAAAGAAAGAAAGAAAAGTAAAGAATAATATTTATTTGGACACAGTTCGTGAAACACATAATACAAAGATAAAAAGTGAAAATAATTATAAAACAACAATAGTGTGTGCCTCACGGCTGCGCCAAAAAGGTTCATTTCAGCATTAATGCCCGACAAATGCTGTCTGACGCTGGTTTTCCACAAAAATCGAAATTTACTATATCACCGCCGCTGCGAGGGCTGTGGCTGGACAACCCTTCGAGCTGCCCTAACTGCCGTTAGAGGACCGAACTACCTACTTGGCTGCCACCAGTCACGTGCCACGTGTTGGGAACTACCAGGATAGTGGTTTTCTTTAGGTGGGCTAGAAATTTACACGCGCTCGATATCGAGAACTCACGCCAGCTTACTGCTGGAGTCTAATCAATTACCTTTTTATTTATTATATAATCTGTACCCTTTATTTAGTTTTATTTAATTTACCTGCCCTAGCAGGGACGTTACAGTGGCTTGGTTTGGTATACCAAACTTAACATTGTAGTTGAAAAATATATTCTCGCATACTCCTACTGCAAATGTAACTTTGTGCGCACAATATTGAGAGATTTACCATGTTATTTGAACTTCTTATAAGGTTTCCTGAAATATATACATATAGAACTATTTTCTATATTTTTTTCAAAGTTTTAGACTCAGTAGTTTCGGAGATAAAGAGGGAGAATGGTTGATTATCATCTATTTTTGTTACATAACTTTAAAACGATTTATTTTACTATATATATTTTGAATTCATTCTTTCAACAATTCCTTCTTTCAAATAATATGTCTTATGGTACATAATTTTTTTCGTCTTATTTGACTCCCAAAAGTGACCCGGGAATACTCAAAATTCCACAACTTACAAAATTATAGAAAACTTTAAGTTAATCGGTCCACTAAACGATTTATAAATAAACAATTTATTAGATTCGAAGCAAATTGCCTGTGACTGACGGTGATCGACACGAGTGATCCTATAAGGGTTCCATTTTTTTATTCAGATGTACGGAACCCTAAAAACAGAGACGTAGTAACAAACATTAAACCAACAAAACTACAGGTACCTTCGGAACTACAAACAAAATAGGTACAGGCCACTCAACACGAAAACCTCAAAAACATCTAACCCAACAATATCACTTTCACATTCAAGCTGACCAAATAGACTCGAACACAATAATATTTGTACAAAACTAACAGAAACTTGTCCAGAAGGGTATACCCTTAAGTTATGCATTAATAGTGAGCTAACTTAAATCAATATTATTAGAACAAGCACAACTTTCTTTGGATAGGTATGAACAGGTAATAATTGTTCGTCTATATGTAACTTCGAACTCGGTAGGGGAAGACAAACCTTAACTTAGTTTCTTGGTAGAGACGGGACCGATGTTAATTAATTATTTCACTGCCAGTTCAAATTTTATTTACTTTTTGAATTCAATTTGTAAGGATTTGTTTGCTTTGACTTGATACAATTGTGGGCTCTTTACTATAAGTGGTGGTATTTTATAATTCGGAGTGATTTATGTCGGCAAAGTATCTGTAGGTAAAGTCAGGGAAATGATTGTTTATGAAATTGACTACTAACTTAAATTGGTAGTGTATTCAAATTATAACTGTCATTCTTTGACAGATTTATGAAATGGCTATGAAACGGCTTACACGGCAAATTGACGTAAAAAAAAAGAAAATACGTTTATTTTGCGGTAAACATGACGCAAAAAAAGAACACATTCACAAAAAAGAACAAGTTGGCGGATAATATGCGTCATATTCACGCAAAACTGACATCGCTCAGCATAATGCTGTGACCCTATGCGAGACAGAAACCCCATTGCAACGCTGGTTTTCAGCGACAGCCAGCGTTGACGTGTTGACGTCAACCAGTGCAGCATACAATGAGATATTAATAAGAATTAAAAAATTAAAAAATAAAATAAATATACAATATTCCATTCTAAATGTTTATATTGTAGCGTTGTGAGTGGTTTCAACTATGAATAGTCGAGTGATACTAAAATATCACAATTAGTAAGTTCGTAACAACATCACTAAAAACGTGGAACATCACTATTTTTCTACAGATACTCTGTCATTTTATCTGCGACCAGCTATAGAGATATCTTAGCAGACAATCGTACTTATACTATGTGCCTCGAATCTAGGGCGAGTTCAGCATTATATTACTATTACTATGTATTGTGTGCTAAAAGCTATGTGTTTTATGCTCGCGTGTCACATACTTAACCTCAGTTACATCTGTCATGGTGCTACGCTGTCCTTGCACTCTCTATTTGCACTCTCTCTCTGCCTGTAAGCCGCTGCGATGTGTTAAGCTACCGCCTACTCTGCTTACCATACCGTACCTTGGTAGCTGAAAAGGGAAAGAAGCTGGCACATCGCATGCAGCCGGCTGCTACTCGCACGGCATCTAACATACGCTTTCTAAAGCGCCTTCCAGGGTTTTTCGTACGGGCTGAGGGCAGGACCCCTTACTCAATCCTGCACGCGACCTACTGCGGATGCGTAGCTGTGCTGCACGCTACCTACGCATGCTACCGAGGCCTTACAAAGGCCTGACCTACCTGCAGCCTGCCGCCGCAAGCTACCCCCACGTGCTACCGCCACGAGCCTGTGCTAACAGGCCTCCGCGGGCTACCGCCGCGAGCTACTGCCGCGAGCCCGTGCTGACAGGCCTCCGCGGCCTACCGCCACGTGTTGCCACCACGAGCTTGTGGTGACAGTCCCCCACGTCTGCACGTATTGCCAAGGACGGTACCCTACCTTCCCTCGAAGTGTGAGAGTGCTCAGAACCGTGACTCAGTGTTTAGGACCTTACCCACGACCTAAGCCGTGTTACTAAATATATGTATTAACTTTTCAAACTGTTTATATTTCCTATACCTAACTACCTATTTATCCTTTAACGGCCTGCGCAGCCTACCCTGCGCAGACCTAGCCGTTACAATATAAAAATAATATTTATAAAAATTGCAACATTCCGTCCAGTTAGTAGGCAACGACGACTGGAGCGCCGCCGCCGACTTAAAGTAATCTGTACGCGCAGCTGTCAAAAAACTATTAATTGTTTGACATTTGTTTGTAGTGTGACAATTCGATAAACGGATCAATAAAAGAATCTACTCTAACTAGAGCTCTTTCTTCATCCTAACTAATATTACGCGAAAGTGAGTTTGTTTGTTACGCTGTCACGCTAAAACGACTGCACAGATTTGGATGAAATTTGGCACACGGGTAAACCATGACCTGGATTAGGACATAAGTTACTTTTTATCCCGGTATTCTCACAGGATTGAGACTAACGCGGGGGAAACCGCGGGGCGCAGCTAGTATAATATTATAAATGCGAAAGTGAGTTTGTTTGTTACGCTTTCACGCTAAAACGGCTAAACGGATTTAGATGAAATTTGGCACATGGTTTGACCATGACCTAGGTTAGGACATAAAATACTTTTTATTCCGATATTCTCACGGGATTGAGACTTATGCGGGTGAAACCGAGGGGCGCAGCTAGTCTTAAATAAAGTACTGAATGTTATTAAAAAAATCTAATATTGGTATCCTTCCAGGCATTTTCTCCCCCTTATACACAATGATGCAAATAATCGAATTACTTAGACTTTCTATCAGCAACTCCAGTAACCAAGTTAAGATACTACTCTAGAATATGTTTCCGAAGCTAATTCATTTCGTATTCCTGTTTTCCTTTACCCCTCGCCGCCTTAGAACTTAAAAACAAAACTAATTAAAATTCTAACTTCAACGCTCTTCGGGAAGTGTTGTAAAGTAACGAAATGTTTTCATTAAATTGAAACGAGGGTAGTTAATAAAAACGCAGCGTAGCGCGGTCGTAGTGGAGGAATGCGCGTTTGTTGGAAGTGTTAACTAAAATTTTCATAGTTCGACGAAAGTTTGGCGTTAAAGTTGTACATCAGGATCCGTATTGCGCGACCATCTCGAACGAGTGGAATTTATAATAATTTGTGACGCTTCTCCACCTTTATTATGAAAATGCACTCGTTTTTAGGCAATAAACGGAAACTAACTGAGTATAATATTATGTGTAGTTGTTGTTTTGGCAATAATCTGAAATTCATTCTAAGAAAAAGTAAGTCACACCTTTTATCGTTGTAAATAAAAAATCTTTTTACCCATTTGTTTACATAAAAACACTGTGTAAAACCTACCAAAAAGCACATGAATCGCCGTACATTACAAGAGAATTTTGGGATTTTTAGACTCGGTACTAAAAGCCTCAATTTTGGCCCCGGTAACAACGGAGTACGGTTTGTCTAAAGTGAATGAGCAATAAAGCAAATCCCGAATAAGCCCGAAGTACCATGCGAGCGGAGCCGCGCGAAAAATATAGTACCCCGCGCTATTTATATTGCTCTGCTATGCTTAACTTGGAGTAAAAGAAAAATGGAGAGAATATCAGTTTATGATCCGTAAACGTAAGGTTTAACGGAATAAAAAGGTTTTGTTTTGAAAGAAGTGAAACAAAAATAGTACCTGTTTTTGTATCATTACATTTCATGGTACGTATCTATACTTTTCACAATGCAGCATGGGTAATATTCTGCCTGACATCTATAAACAGGCTTAACCATTTCTATCTAGAATTCGAAAAAAATACTACAGAAATACCTATAGATAGGAGAGATTTTTAAATGAATGAAATTGTTACTATATTAGTTCTAATATTATAAATGCGAAAGTGAGTTCGTTTGTTTATTTGTTTGGTTGTTTTTTACGCTTTCACGCTTGACTACAGGACATAAACGTGCCTAAACGCAAGTTTTATAATGCCTAAAAGTATATGATCCACTGCAGTAAACAAAATCACAAAAATATATGATATTCTTCAGGATATATGCTAGTAAGATAGTGTGTTGAAAACATAATAAGTACAACTAATTTGATACGATAGAAAATTACTTATGCAACTATAACTAGTAATACAATCATTCGGATTTTTTGTCAGATTATTCTACAAGCCTATTACCGTAATAGTTCTGTAAATAGATAATTACTTCAAATTTTTCAATAATTTACCTGCTTAGAGGCTTACAACAGTTAAAGCGCGGTCAGTGTCGGACTGCATAGAAAAGAAAAAAAGTTTTCTTTCTTCTTCTGTTTCGTTTCTTAAACGGCTGAACGGATTTGGATGAAATTTGGACATGACCCGGGTTAAAAGAAATAAAGAAAAGAAAAGAAATTTATTTGACTGAGGTTAAGGCACACAATATTCACACATAAACAGAAAAAAATTAAATTATTTTAAAATAGTATTGTGTGCCTCTGCGCCAAATAGGCCCAGTTCACCATAAATGCCAGACAACTAGTGTCTGACGCTGGTTTTCAACTGAACCTTATGTTAGGAGGACGTCCTACCGATGTAAATCAGTTTTATAGTATGTAAGTGTTTTATATTTAAATAAAAATAGATATGTAGTAAATAATTTAGTTAGGACATAGGATACTTTTTATCCCGATATTCCCACGGGATCGAGACTTATGCGGGTGAAACCACGGGGCGCAGCTAGTTAACTATAAATTAATAAATGACCATCCATCTAATATGAGCTTTTCCTTTTCTGAATAAAAAAAAAAAATTTTTTTGAATCTCACAAGCCTAATTTTACTACCAGCTACCTTTTGAAACACTGAACAACAATCTTACAGTAATTTTACTACTTGTTACTCAGAATAATGTGATGAAACATGTCCTTCACAACAACTGACATTTACGCGGGCCAGATAATTTACACGCATAAATTATTTTAATTTCACAAAGAGTAATCCTAACAGTCGTTCCGTCAAAGGGTACGTGGGTACTAATACGACAATGTAACATCAACTTTAATTAAAGCCCATAAAACGAGCCATGCAAACTTCCTTCCGCACGCCCCAACTTTGTCATGCGGTCAAACGTATTTATTCTAAGACTCATTTGTCAAGTCCATTGAAGATTATGCAAACTTCAACTCTAAACTATGTCATCCACATTTGAGAGGATCATAAAACATGCTAGGTTGCTTTCATTAGCTTCGTATTCATGTATAAAGCAAGTTAAGGGAATACGCCAACTCGAACCGTAACCTTCACTTTAACGACAGTTATAAAATTTCAAATTTCGCTTCTCAGCGTTGTTAAACTCTACTGCACCTTTGTTTATTGTCGATAACGTGTTTAATTTTTATTAATCCACTTAATTTACGATCTTTAACATACATCGTCTTTCAAATTTTACGTTCCAGTTTCATGGATCCGTAAGACAGGGTTTTATGACATTCATTTTACTATATTTTAATGTTCAAATAAAACGGTAGAAGGCTCAATAATTTACTTTTCAACATACAGCGAAGATCCTCTGTTAATCATGATCCTTTGTATAGTCAACTATACTTTGAAAGAAAAATTGCCATAATATTCAGCACACTGATAGGGCAGAGTCGCGCAATAAGAAGTACTCAATGCGGATATTGCTGCTCCTCCACTCAAAGAAAAACTTTATGAGGGAACTGTAGTACCTATTTTATTATTTTACTACACCAACGTGAAAGTAGCGGGTGGCCTATTCCATACCAGAAAATAAACGGCAACTTAACTAGTTAATTCAAGCTCAATTTCTCTTCTAGTATAGGCGTAATGGGTACCTAAAGGGTATCGCTAAACGTGTCGAGTGCTCCAAGCAATATGCAGCATTGACGCATTGGGTGTAAAGGTTGGAATGGTTACGACAGTTTACGCGATATTATGTCTAATCCGCTCACATAACAAGCCCACAAACACTTGGGCTAAGCATTGGGATGATTTATGTCAATATTCGCAGCTGTCTAACGCCAAATCCTATACATAGTATTAGATTTACGAGATGCGACAAGCTGTCTGTTGAAACTGCTGTATCGCTACGTGATGCGGTTAACAAAATTCTCTATTCATAGTTTCCTTCAATGTCAACATACCAAAAATATACCAAATTAATTCATTCATGAAGACAAGTGTAGTTTTGTGTTTAGTTGAGAAGTAAATTTATTTTTGTGAAGAAATGTTTAAGTTTACTTATTTAAATATTTATGAAGTTGAAGTCGTCTGAAGACCGAGATAAGATTAAGAAAGCTTTTTTTTACAGGAAACCTGAAACAGACAGTACCAAGACGAAGACAATGGAAACAGCAACATGTAACACAGCATAGCAGTGACATAGAAAAGAGTCGAGAAAGCAGTTAATCCCGCCAAAAGATGCACCGGTGAATCTGGATATAAAGCAATCTGGCGGCGACGTCGTTAGAAGATGCCCATCCATAGATAAATATCACCCGTTTCTCCACTAGTCCATTGCCTACTCAAGGATGCATATCCGGTATGACTCGCAAATCCTTCCATATCCTAAGGGCCCGTCTTCCTTACCATTACCGTGCCACCCGGTCTACTCCCTAATATGCAATGGCCTCTGTAGCACCATACACATGAGGCTCCAGGGGCTAGTGCAAATCTTGAGGTTCATTCGATTTATCGAGTCTGGTTAAACCACGCTGAGATTGGTGCATTTAATTCATTCATTCATACGTATAATCAATTTTGTCCTCCAAAAGCATGACACACTCTTTTCTATCGCCTTCTATTCTTCATGCCACGGCAATCTTGCGGTTCTTCTAATGCATCCCAAAACTTTACTGAAGAATAAACTTTTGTGGTATTATATCGTCGATCACAAATTGGCTTTTGGCAGTGAATCCATTAAATTTTAATTACACCTTAAATATAATGCGAAATCAAAAGTAGCTTCAAAAGTTTTCATTCAACGAGTTAGAATACTTTCAAAAATGGCTTTTGATGGCTCTACAAGAAGAGACTTAGAAATTAAGTTCAAAGTTACTGTTTTATTATTTATTTCGAAGCACCATACGAGCCACCGAACTTTGTTATTTTTCACGAAAAATATAATCGTGAGTGAATTCTATTATGCTCTACTACGGTGAATTATACACAATAGTAATTTTATTATTGACGACATTTCTATACAAAATCACTAACTATTCAGAAATTACAATACAGCCATATCATAATTATTTTACTTTATTCAAAGAATTTGATATTCAATAAAGTGATTTAGGTACATAATTTGTAAACAGACAGAAATTTTAATTTCAGCTTAATAGTTACTATAATTATGGGAAAATATATCTTCTTAAAAATTATAGAAGGTCTAAAATTCTATCCACAGTTAATTATACCCGAGTTAATGAATTCATCTGAAATGACGAATTGCCACTTACGCTGAATGAGCTCTTAAAAATATCTTCTTACTTCTCAGGTCAAAATATCTATTTTTATGCTGAAACGAAAAACATAAATTCAGGAAACTCCATAGGTTATTTTCCCAAGTTTTTTTGCTAGAAACATCACATTGTGACAATGTTGATCAAAATACAACAATAATTCATGGCAGACACGATAACCGCATAAACTACTAATGTTTGTACGCCAACATTTGAGTCATAAAAAAGTTGACAACGTATCTTGAGTTATTGGCGGTAGAGCTTCCAAGTTATCGGGATTTTTAGGGAATTTTCACGATGTAATGAAAATGGCGCTAAAAACCAAAAAAAAACTATATTTCCACAATATATATAAATCCAAGTCAATCTGAGGATGCATAAAAATACATCAGCTGATTTATACACCGTAGGCCGATTTACACATTGAGGGTCGGAATCAAGGACGGTGAGCAATGGGTAGCTCGCCGTCCGATAAGGACCAGGCCCGGGTCGACGGCGCGTTGTGTTCCACGCGCGCCTCAAAGAGATGTCAGCAGAAGTGAAGGGGTCCGTTAGGACCGATGCCTGCCGGGGTTGCGGGAAAGTCCGAAAGGGATACCGTGGCCCCTGGCAACGTACAGGCAACGGAAGGAACACGGGTGGGTTTTAGTCAGTAAGAGTCTGACACGCCCTCCCACTCCACCCAGAGCGGGAGAAGTTATTTAATAATTTCGCACCCAAAAAAAAAAAAAAAAGGGTCGGAATCAACGTGGGTATCATAAAGACAACTAAAACATAACCTCCAAAGGGAGGGCTATTATTTGTTACTAGCATACATCGGGAACAACGTCCTCATGTATGTATGTATAACAAGCAAACAGCAACCACTAATCCTCCTGTCCAACGTGGGTGATTATGGCAATCATCCCTTTGACTGTTCATCGTAGCAATCATTTAGAAGCCCGTAGTCATTTGCGGTTGTTTTTGTGTTTGACATGATTGTTATGACTGCAACAGTAAGCTAAAAAAGTATATAAGTATATTATCCTATTAATCTATCAATAAACATGTGTTCATAAATCAATAAATAAAAAATCCTTAACCATCGATGATTTATTCTGTAAAGTTATCAGGAAAATGCTGAAGTAAATGTCTAACAAATCAAAACTGGTCAATCGGATTTTGAATTAAGTCGTTAAAAATTGTGGGGTAAATGAAATAACTATAAAAAAATACTGTGTCCTGAAAACTGCCTTTAGTCTGGAAACCCTGATTGGCGGCCAGAGTAAAAAAGTTTGCCATCACGAACGAATAAGGCCGGAAGAAGTTTTGTTACTGTTGTAAACGTATAAGGATGATTTAGGCGACTTGTAAAAAGTTGATAATATGTAATGCCGAGACTGAGATTTATGATTAATCCCATGCCGAGATATTTTCTATCTAAGTTGAACTATCTTATGACAGTTAGGATGAATGACAACAAAAATAAGTTAAAGCCATCTAAATATTATTGAAGTGTCATTTGAATTTGAGCCTGGTTTTTCCTAACATTCATTTGAATTTAGCGCATCAAGAAATGATCAGTAGACAGTTCAGATGGAGGTATTAAATTACGAATTTTATCATAATATTCGTAGCTTCTGTTTGATCAGGGCTAGAACAATATTTTACATGAGTATAATGATTTACTTGGAAAAAACTAAACTAATTTTCTTTTTGATAATGACAGCCCGATTAACGGATTCCAAAATTCAAACAAAATACCGATAGGTACCTAGGTAAGTTTAGCCTTTAAATCTTATCACAGATTTTCTTAAATCTTGGTCTATTCAAACAAACAAATATCCTAGATCTTTATATGAAATCACACGCAGCTACAAAGTTGATAAAACGCCTCATCATTCAAAACTGAGAGTTTAATATGAAGCTACTAGTCGCGCCATCTATCGAACTGCGAGCGAACTAGTCATTGTTCCCATGTGCGGTGGCCACTTGGCTATAATAAATCGCATTTATCTCAGTTATCGGCTAATGAATAACGCTTAAAGTTTTATTAGTTTCTTCTTAGTTCATTTATCATTATTATTATTCATGCACATAAGTACGAAAGTATTCTATTTTATTTTAAGGGTACGCTAGTTGGTCATTCTTCCATACAAACGTAATATGGACATTACTAGTCTGTTTGATGGTTTACGTTAAAAACTAAAATTTATATCAATTTGTCTTGTCATTTAGCCCTGTATGGAATTGAAAAAAAATTGGTATGGAAGTTATGAACATCGTAACTTCCATATTTCAACACGAATTTTAACTCGTCTTTGGGCGTAAATACATAACTTATGTAGTAAAAAAATGGTAAAATAGAAACCGTACAGGAATAGATAATTTATTCAATAGTTTAAATAATTTTATTTTGAGTAAATACATCCAATAGTTATTATCATAATATCTATACGCCCAAAGGTCAGTTCGTGAAATTTACGCGCTCGTTTTCGTTATAAAAAAATCGTCTTTTTCACTAAATACATTATTAAATATATAAATAAATAAAAACTAAATAAGTAAATAAATAATTAGACTTATCGGCATGCATATTAGTCATGCCCACCAACGAGTTCGAGCCGTCAACTTGTGTACCCTTAAGTCACCTATTGTTAATTTCTTGGCATTGTTGCACTGACAGTGCCTGAATTTAAGGAATAATATAACTACTTAAATAAAGTTATAATTCGTTTGGAAATATTTTATTTCAAGTTGGTCTTTTAGTTCCCTTTAGTAAATAGCGTGTTACATTTTTCATTTTAGTGCCACAAATATCTATTGGTGAGGAAGTATAAATTATTTGAACGTCTATAAATCTATCAACACGTTGTAAAATGGCCGTAGCAGACTAGCAATATAGATCAACACTAAACGGAAATCCTTTCAGCCATCTTACAGAATAAAATTGATTTTGATATTTTATTAAACTACGCTTGAAGAGACGCAAGTTCCACCATTGTATTTATGTAAATCGTTCACTGATTTGTAAAAGGTGTTAAGTAAGATCATCGGCATCTTAGAAAAAAACAACTGCCAATTCAACTAACCTAAGGGAATTTAAATTTATTTATTTGTATATTAATTATTATGACATTATATTCACTGAATAAACAATAGTAGTATGTCTTCCTAACTGATTAAAATTAAATCAAACACACCTATACCGTACAGTTTGGTCAGAATTGGCAAAGCAAACTGCAGCGCGGAATGTCAACGTCACTGATCAATACTGTTAATGACAGATGACGTCTATATACCTCTATGAGCTAGTATGTATCGGTCTAGCAATAATATTGGTCATATTAATACACACAATTGCATATAACACTGCCATCCCCAGCATCGGTCACGAAGCATGCTACATCAGCGTTGCGGTTAACCGGCGCGCGACGTCGACGTCACCCTACAGTCTGATTGATGACCTCCAGCGGGCTGTGACGACACGTCATATTAATAATTACTCTTGACCTTAGGTCAGTCTAAAGCGAACTTAAATATGACTCCGGCCTCAAAGTTAAACTAGACTTTAGTATTAATTATTACGAGTTTAATTTCTGACAGATTGTCGGTTTACCAAGTTTATAGAGGTTATGTATTGGGCTCGATTGTTTGTAATTAATTTAAGGGTAATAAATTGGGACCAGAATAATGGAGAAGGATGTCAAGAAATAATAGTTCGTTACTTGCAAGACTTTTAGTTTACACAATACCTATTACCTACATAACTGAAAATTTGCACCGCAGGTTTTCTTTTCAGAGCAGATTTTTCCGTCGCCAGATATATTTTATGCGAGGAAAAAAAATGGCATTTGACCGTTTTTGAAGTTATTCCCCTCTTAGAAATAAGCTTTTAATATGAATAAATCTAAAATATGTACCTACTTCTTTTATTATAACTAGATGGCGTTGGCATCGAATTAGATCGCGCTATGGTTTCGTTACCACAAATACTATAACAGCAGCGGATGATCTGTCAATTATGGAAAAACCCAATTACACTTTTCAGATTTTTGTGAAGTCTAGTTGCAAAACTCTTTGCAACTGGCTTAGATATAAATAGATTTTCACTGAGAAAATCAAAATAGTAGTATTTTATATATTTTTTTAAATGTCTACGTCGCTTGTGCTCGACTCTTGCCCCAAACGCTGTCTAAATGTGAGGGCGTAAGCGTACAATACAATGTATCACCAGATTAATGTGTGCGCCAGTGATGTGTGAGACTCGATGTGTACCTAAATCCAAACTATTCGCCTTTCCCCATTTGCACTGACCACTAGCACGACTCAAAAAACCTACGAAATTCAACTAACCTAGCCCAAAAAATTCTTTCGCCAAAATATCGAAATAACTGCGACCATTGAATTCTAAATTGCATTTCGCATTTTGAAAAAGCAATTCACTTTCTATCTAGCTGACTCGATAATTGCTTGTGATAATTGGATTTCCGGTCATAAAAATGTAAAAAACTGCTCGGTATCTGAACCGCCCTTTGCCGTCGGCTTTCAGGGGGGTGTCGCTTATTTATATGCTAATGCAGCGCTGTAGAAATGCCACGCACGACTTAGGTGTTGCACCTGTCCAATTATAAGAACAACATTTTACCCTATGTGCATTTTCATGGAATTTTCTGCATGGAAATTGAGGTAAATTTCGCCACGTCTGAACGCCGCGCCACCTTACTGGGGAATATTTCGCTTTTGCACAGGCAGCCGTTTGTGTAAATTATTACTTTGGAGGTAGATTACTGCACATATGTCCACATAGCTTCTAGTTTATATTCAGTTACTTTGCATACTGTATTTTGGAGAGTTTCGAACAAATCTCTAAAAGTTGTACGTTTCGTGCGATTCGAGTTGAGTTCAAACTAGATGAACAGAATTTCCCGGCACTTACTTATCACTTTCACGGTATTATCTAAGACACCATTTGTATTGGTGATGTTTCACCCATTCCCCCGAACATTAGTATTCATGGAAGTCAGTCGATCGAGAAAAGAATTTTTGCGGCTCCGTCCAATCTTGACGAGGGCTGGACGGTGCTGAGTGGTTGCCATTTCCTCTCTCCCTTTATTTTTTCTCCAACAACTTAATGGAGTCGTAAAGAATGGGCTGGTATTTCATTATAATGTTTTAACTTCATCCGCGACGCGGAGGGTAATTGTATGACATTTTAATATTCTTTTAGTAATAAGAAAAGTGTAATTGGTCTTATGGAACCGAGAAATAAAGCTTCTTAACGTAGCGCAGTCATAGTCACGTTCAATTAAGACATTTAAGATGTAAAAGACGTGGTATCAAACACTTTATAACAAAAGCTATTCTTTAAACTTGTTAAGAAAATAAAGTAGTTTCTCGCTTGCAGCATGTAACAGATGTGAGTACACAGAATAACAGAACAGGGCATCCATTCAGCTCTCGCGCTCCCAACGCAAGAATTTATCTAAAGCAAATCTCATTGTTCAGTGGATCCGCGGAGACGTGAGCTGAACTCGCAAGTAAAACAAATTCCCATCGAGTTGATTAAAGTTGTCAGCCAGGAACGCGAGAGATGCAATTTAGCCACAACCGGCAAATATTACGCGTCCCGCAGTCAAAGCCGTAGGTACTATGAACCGGATTGTTCCCTTGACTCTTGCAGATTGCGTATTTGTTAACGTGAATAGACATTCCCTTAATAAGCGGGTTCCGCAAAATTCGTTTGAGACCACAGAGAGATCCGCCCACGAAATGAAGTGCAGCCTTATCTTAAGTAGCTTATCACGACGGTAAGGAGGCCTATTTCTGAAAATACTTACGTAAGACGCTAAAAATATCTCTGTTTTGCTTTGAATTCAATGGAAAATTCGTTAGAGGACAACATTTTGCCTGTTAGCATTTTAAACATCTTAGCTAAGTTTTCATCAGTACAGTGACCTGAAATGGTGCTCTTTAAGTTATAACTAGTCTGTAATTGAAACTTTCTAGTCAGTAAATAATACCTGACGTCGTTTCAAGCTGCCGCTGAAATTATGCAGCAATAATTTCATAGTTCACAAAGCACAAAGTAAAGCGTAAAATGTAAGTTATACGCTCATCGTAAAGTGGCCTTAAGAGAGCTTATAACACGACTGAACACAATGTGAAGAACCTTTCAGAGAATAAGACTGTATAGAATAACGGATAGGTAGGAGTCTGCAGCTTTCTGGCTCAAGTTGATATAACCGGTTGTATTTGTTATGAAGCCGCTGATGCAGCGCTGCAGTAAAATTTTGTAGTGTATTTGTGATGAATTTGCAATTGAACTGCTGCTAAATTTCTAGCTATCTGTCACGTTTGTGAATTATAGAGCTTGATGCAAATTTAGCGCTTTGTAGCGAAATTACGATCTCAATTTACTGAAATAGATTCGCTGTAGTTCTAAAACAGTGTGTGACCGACCGATAAGTGAAATAATTCTGAATGGTAATATTGATGACAGGAAGATAGGTACAAATAAAACCGAATGAGAAAAACTAAAAGTAATTTAGAAACACACAGGTATAAAGTATCTAATTAACAAACCACTTAGAGCCCAGTTAACTGGGAACAACAATTTCAAAGTTTATGTTTACCGAAAACTTTTGTGGATTCACAAATACTTGCACATTCTAGAGCCGCAAACTGGGAAAAGTAGCTCAAAATACAAGCAAACTCGCACAGTTATTAAACAGAATAATCAAACAACACTGCGTTGCAAATTCGGCCCAAACTCCGCTGCTAGGCAAGATTGCTCAAGTGAAAAAGCACGTAGTGTACGTATAATAACGGTTATTGCGAAATATTTCTGAACGTAATGCCGCTGATATTTCTAATCCACAAAATCCTTGGCACGCGAGAGCTAGGGATTACACATTCAAATAACGCATGCTAGTCGCTATATAGGGGACGTTTTCCATTACGTACACGGAGAACTACGCAGCACTATGACTCGTGACACTTCCTATGTAGAAGACTCAGTTTTGAGCCGAGTTTAACACAGTGCTCCCTGTGTTCGGAGTTGGAATCGCACTTAAGTAAACTGGGATTTAGCCCAATTTTGGAGCTTATGCTTCTAAAGGTTTACTTGCACCGGAGCTGCATTGTTATTTAGGCACATAAACGTAAAGTCAGTATATGTGAGTGCCGAACAAGCCTTCATTTAGTGTATGAACTTATTTGATACACTAACAAAATCTTACAGTAACTTTACTAACAACAGTTTGTTTAGTTCCCTGCAAATAATATGTTTCTTATGCGACTTGAGTGTCCATCCGAACATGAGCAGTAATGTTATGCCCGCCACAAATGTTTGTCAAGTGTTGTAAATGTGTTATCTACCCTGTAATCGTTTTTTTTACAATCATTTACCATGATAATTAACGAATATTAAAAAATCTGAAACCTACTATAGAAACTTACGTTTTAGAAAAGACACATAATTTAAGAATACACTTAAATGTATCCTCACAATCTATGTCTTATATAATATATATTAGATAAAAGGGATGAATACATCCCTAACTTAGATATGCATACCTAATGCAGAAAAATAATAAAATTAGATTTTGTTACCCATTAGTCTAACTAAATAAACACTTGAACAGCGTAAGCAAATATCTCTCAACAATCACGATCTAAAAAGAAAACAGCAAAGTGTGTTAGCAGCTTATCGCAAATTAATAATAGCGAAGAAACTTGTTACACTGGCTACTGATTGCAGTGGCGAGTATCGCTTCGAGCCAAATAGAACTAACACTTTTAAGATTAGAACACGCAATTATTTTGCTTTAGAATCAATATAATTTTATGTAAAATAAACCCTCAACATTGTGGCTTTTTAAGTGATTACAGATAAAGTTAATTATTCCATTGAGGTGTGTACCTAATATTGCCAGCTTTTTGGGCACTTTTTCACTATTGACAGCGATGCGGACGATTTTTTTGATGCCCAATGAGCTCTTTCCCTTTTTTATATTGTATACTGTATCTAAGATTCCCAGCTATTAATTTAAATAAATATAATTTGAGTCTGTAAAAATTATTTAGAGCTTCTGAAAAAACTTTTTTTAAAGATTAGTCTGTAAATTAGAATATAAACAATTAATTATATTATTGAATAGGTCCCAATATCAAGTAGGAGAAACTTATGTAAAATATTAATTCTTAAAAATCAATACAATGACATACGACCTGAAACGTAATTTTAACTTTTTCATACAAGAACTAAACAACGAACAAAAACTACATTCAAAACTAGTCCCTACAATAAACAGAAACAAGAAAACATACTTTCCAAAGCTGTAATTTAAAACTTTTAATACCAGCTCACCTAAACTGCAGAAGAAAAATATTTCACAAGTACAAGTTCTGCAATTGGAAACGTAGAAGTTATAGCAATACTTTATATCTTCATAGCAAGTCTAATTTAAAGTGAACACGCCAATGAAAAAGGTTCAAACTTTGTTATTGATTGTAGTTCCTTGTTCAAGAATGCAAGGATACTCTATCCAACTAAGATATATGCGCGTATGCGTCTTGCATGATTAAAAGTTATAAATTAGTTTACTTTGTGCATTCTTACGGTGTTAAGCTACAGTTTTCTGTTTTAACTGCTGAACTTTCTTCAGCTATGTAAGTTTTTACTTTATTTGTATATCTTACGGTATTTTTAATTAATTTAAATGCATTACGTAAACTTCAATATTATGACAAAACGAACGTTGTCTAAACAACTAAATTGATGATTTGTCTCCAAAAGACCGATCCGACCGATTTACAAAACAATTTAGACCCCAAATCTTTAATACCTATTGACAAAACCTCCTATATTTCGTCCCTTAAATCCGAAAGCTAATTGCCCAATATTTTAGAGCTCTGAACGAAAACCCAATTAAGTCAAATTTATATTTCCAATTCTGTAGCTAACCGTACCTCGGAACACTATAAGTGAACGTCTCGTTTCCATTAAACAATATGAAAGTTTCAGACTTCAATAAAGTCGTTGACGGCTAAGCGCAGTTGATCTAAAAATCAATACTTTGATAACAAAGTTTGCGTTGCACGATTGCTTTGTCCGTATTCTGATTGCGAGCACGTAGCCATGACGTAGCGATTGAGTGACGTACCCCAGCAGACGAATAATATGTCGCCCCAGGCAAACGTTGGTAAGTCGGTTAAACAACCCGAGTGGGGGACATATTGGAATATTTACGTTGATTGCAGTTTAGTCTGATGTTGTGATCGGGGTGTCGGGTTAGTGTCCAATGTCCATTTATTAATGGGAAAGGTTTTTAGGTGCTGTGAAATGGAACCATATTGTAGAAATCTATATCAATAATGGTCGTGATGTTATGAATTCATGTTTTAGTAAATCATCGTAAAAATATTAACATAAAATGTTTAAGGATAGTTCATGTTTTAATAAGCACCAGCTGCGCCCCGCGGTTTCACCCGTATAAGTCTCAATCCCGTTGGAATATCGGGATAAAAGGTATCCTATATCCTTCTCCAGGTCATGGTTTACCCATTTTCTAAATTTCATCCAAATCCGTTCAGCCGTTTTAGCGTGAAAGCGTAACAAACAAACTCACTTTCGCATTTATAATATTAGTTAGGATTAGGATTATGGGGTTTATTTATAACCGTTGCTTAAAATTAACAGAAGTTAAAAACGTCAAAATGTATGGTTAAATAGACGTTAATCACTACTTAAATTTAAGCAACGTAAAACCCCGGAATCTTCAAGAATAACCTTCGAAGCTTCCCGATGTTATCGTCAATAAGTTAATTCGGATCAGTGAGTAGAAAACGTAACCATTAATAGGTACTGTGATCTGTCTTCCTACGCTTCAGGGAAGCACGTGGCGGGAAAATATTATAAAAATGTGATGTTTTATAGTTGATATCGTTGAAACTACTTCTATATTCAGTTTAGCGTACATAATCTATAGCGAATGTTATAATTATGATGCTGTTCGTGTACTTACTTCTTAAGACGCCAATATATGCCAGTGGTCTTGAGTGTTCTGTGCCGAGCTCACGCAACGCGTTGTACGTCCAGCCAGTAATAGGACTCGCCCATCAAGGAGCACTGGCCCAAATTAGACGCATTATTAATTTATTATAACATAAATCAAAAGGTATTTTAATAAAACACGTACCTATACTAAAAGATAAATAATTTAATGATAATATAAGGTTTCAGAAAAATATGCTTGATAGTTTTTGCGTGATTCAGTTTTTTATCCGCGTTTGAAATAACTTTACAAATTAATTGCACAATGTACTATAAACATAATCTAAAATATTCATACATTGATTTATTAAGAAAATGCTCTAATTTATTAACACTATTCGTTTAGACGTGATCATCAGTATAAAATCATTAAAAGTCGCTTACCGTCGTACATAAATAAATAATCTAGGAGTTTTCCACACATTATACCTACTTAAGTATAACGAATGTCAAAATATACAAGGATATAAAGATTTTCGATTTTGTCAACGATTGTCACGTTCACTGCAACGATTTTCGGCATGAAAATTCTAAGAGGACCTACATGAATCATGATTTTCGAAATTCTTGTACACGATTTCGTATTTGGTTAAGAAAGTAATGTGCGATAAATTATCAGAGTCAAATTTCGTGCCCTCATGCCACTAGCCGCCGCAGAAGACGCCCTGGACGTCGGGAATCGCAGGCCGGTTCCCGGCCACCGTAGGCGCGGGCTTGTAGACGGTGAGCAATGGGTAGCTCGCCGTCTGATAAGGACCAGGCCCGGGTCGAAGGCGCGTTGTGTCAGAGATGTCAGCACAACTGACGGGATCCGATAGGACCGATGCCTGCCGGGGTCGCGGGAATTTCCGAAAGGGATACCGTAGCCCCTGGCATCGTACAGGCAACTGAAAGAACACTGGGTTTTAGTCAGTTAGAGTTTGACACTCCCTCCCGCTCCGCCCAGAGCGGGAGAAGTTATTTGATAATTTCCCACCCAAAAAAAAATTTAAAAAGTAGGGTTGATCTTCAATGTTAAGGAACATACTTAACATGCTGAGCCCCCGCCGTGTCTCGGAAAGCACGTTAAGCAGTTCGTCCCGGCTGTCATTCGTAGATTTGACAGTCGTTACGGGTAGTCAGAATCCCGAAAGTCTGACAACCAGTCTTACCAAGGGGTATTGTGTTACCCACTTACTGGGTTATGGAGGTCAGATAAGCAGTCGCCCCATGTAAAATATTGGTATTCAGCTGCATCCTGTTAGACTGGAACCGACGCCAACATAGTTGGGAAAAGGCTAGACTGATTTTTATTACATGGATCATTGACCCAAGCAGTACTCTTTCAGTTCAACTACGTCACTTCATTATAAAGTAAGTATATTCGAATCTGGATAGTAAAAACTATTTCTTTCCACGGAAAATATTACCTGAAATAAAAATAATATAGGCGCACAACCCCTGCCATAAGTCTGTAGATTGCAATGACGATCACGCAACCCGCTTGAGTGACAGCCGACAAGCCTCGAAATATTGCATTTCCATTACCGAATACGTATTATTAGCTTTCGTGTCTAGCACAACAAAACAGTTAATGTATTGCGTCTTAAACACGGAACGTACGTAGTCATGTTGTTTATTTTGAACAATTATTCTTTTCAGACGACGTTGAACATTTAAAAAAGTTATATACTGAATTCAGACGTAGTTTTTCGTTTTATTTCTCTGTTTCTCGACTCAAAATGGTCGCTTTCAACACTTGAGCGTTTCACTTCTAACATTATGACTGAAAATTAAAATGAAATACAGGATATTTTACTTTGGCTTAGAAGTTGACGATTTTCTGACGTAGACTTGGTCTAGAAAAAGATTCTATTCTATTTAATAAATAAATATGGATAGAAATATTTATGGAGATGTTGTAAGTATTAATTCATGTATGTGTTTAATTATTGGGTTTGGTATCTCTAATATCTATCTCCAAATATTATAAAACAAAGTCGCTTTTCACGTTTGTCTGTATGCCCGCGTTGTTCTTCTAAAATTCGCAACGGATTTTGATGAGATTTTCGACATCATTTAGAGAATACTTTCCGGATGGTTCATATATATAATTCTTTTATATTAAACGTAAACGTAGTACTGAAACTTGACGTTTTGTCAAGTCGTGAAAAAGGCATATTTTTGAGCGCTTACATGGCGTGCGCTGACTAAACAGTTACAGATAGATAAAATTTATGTTCTACTGGATTGTATATCTTAACAAAATCAACAGAAAAGTCCGTGATAGCATGTTTATCTTTTAAGGATGACCCACAGTAACCATTTTTATCTTTCAGAATTTCATTAAAAAAATATTGTTATTTCCGAAGCTATTTTGACCAGTAAATAATATATCCTTATCCGATAAAATAGGCCATTTAAATAAAATTTAAATATGCCTGGACATCACATCATTTAAATTAATACAATAAAATATATCACAGATTTAAAGCAAAAATATTTAAGTATAAGTGGACGTCCAAACTCCACAAATGGCGAAGGACTCGCCATTTATTTTTCATATCGGGACCATAGACAAATATACCACTTTGGTTTTTTAATTGTAAGGCCCGTTCACACGGCGATGATCAGGACGATATTTTGTCTGTATCATTTGGGCTTATCCATCAGTTTCATACTGCACTTTTTTTAAATTAGAACATTGGGATGTTGACGTATGACTTTTTACCATAAATTATCATAATGACAGCGCCGTGTGAACGTGTGGCATCATTGGCGGCCAGCCAATGATGTGTGAAAGTGGATAATCTCAATTGATACTTTTTTTTGTATCTTCGATTCAACTGTAATACAAATTAAGGTAAAGAACATCAGATATCAATTACAACAAGCATTCATTATTATTTATACTCCATTTGAAATAAGGTTAGACATTTAAACTAAACCTTTTTTACAGTCCGTTCAATCGATTTTGACTTCTATTACGTTAAACAGTTCTTAAACAGTATTGTAACCACTTTTTTGCTTTTAGTGCCATCCTTATGCCTACGGTATAGAAGTCATAATCGGTTGAACGGACTGTAAATAAGGTTTGTTTAAATGTCTAATCTTATTTCAAATGGAGTATAATAGGTAATAATAATTACGTTAATATTGTGACATACATTTTTAAAGTGTAAATTACAAAATTATTTGTCGGACATATTTATATTATTGAATTACCTGCGACACCTGCCGGAGTCCTTTCTTTTTTCTGTCTTCAATACGTTCGATGTACAAAAATATTTTAATTTTTGCAAAAAAATAAATATTGCGTTTTTTATAATTTTCTACAGAATACAGAATATCCAGGGGCCATATTATGACGTATTAATGCCACCATTATTTCAGTGTGAGTGAGAGATGGAGCTATACAAGGCTGCTATCACTATCCTTTTTTCGCAGTGGAATAATGATGGCATTAATACTTCATAATAAGGCCCCCAGTATATAAGAGATAGGCGTAGCCATAATTAGTTTGGGAATCCCCCAAACTATGTAACTTAAAATGACGTGTAAAAAAACACAATATTAATAAATAATCATTACATATTATTTCTCATTAAATCGGAAAACTAATTCTTACTAAAGATCGTTTTTTAATCTTAGATAGTAAGTTGACAGGAGCAAACGACAAAATCCGAATTGAAAAAAAAACAATATACGCTACGCGATAAAGTTTTCACCGTCATCTAGAGAATTGATTCCGAAAGGTTTCTGAGTATAATTAATACATTAACATTTAACTTAGATATAGCACAGAAATCTCGATGTTTTGACATGTGGCCACATCACCACATTACACCCGTGCGAAGCAGGGGCGGGTCACTAGTTTAGAATAAAAAAGAAATTATGGAGGTCAGGATGATCCTTTTGGATCACTGTGTTACCATTTTATTATGTATCTAACATTCATTGTTCTCTCATCTAGAACAAAAAACTAAAATTACCTTAATTGAAAATTAAAAGCCTTTTATTTGTGTGAGGAAAAGGGTGTAAAGTTCACTCATCCACCATAGAAAAGGGAGGATCCTCCAACCAGACTGGTGACGTATCTGGCGGGCAACTGCCCGACGATTGAAGTAGGAAATTCTTATATAATTGTCGTTCGCGCGGTAAACTCTAATTGCGAGATGCAGGATTTGTGTGACGTCATGTCTTTGATGCGTAGTTCACATGTGGCGATGTAAAGCCGCCACATCTTTACTTACCAAAAACTATCCTAACCAGAAATAAACCAACTTAATAGCCAGTAAATCGTCCTTATAATACCGAAATCTTTACCAAGCACTACCGTTTAAAATCCTGACGAATATCCCATTTTACGAGGAGAATAATAAAAGCGGATCACATTAATTAACCGTGTATCTGCTGGCTGATTAAGAGTGCAGTACCGGAACGCTATAGGGTCAACTTTAATTGGCTCGCTGTTGTATTTTAGATGTGCGATACAGCAGCCGGGGGTTAATGAATAGAACAACATGTGGACAGTTGTTGTTGTTGGGCGATATGTCGTTTTGTTTTGTAATTGCGTGTTAGAGGTTGTTTCGGAATGTTTGGGCTATATTAGTTGCGGCCAAAGTTTTAGCGCAATTAGCTTGCCTTAATGAGGTTTTGGGTGGTTCAGGGGAGGGCTTATTTTGTTGGACTGAAGATAAAAGGAAGGGTTGTTGCTTTGTTTCCGTGTATATGCAGTAACTATATATTGTGGTGGCATTTTTCTTTTTATTAGCTTTAGACGCTGGTCCTCGGTAATACTAATATCCAGGGTTGATAATGCTAGCAAACAAAGCAGAATATGGGTCTCTATATCATAAAAAAATAATTAAAGCACAACACCGCCAGCCGAATTTTGTTAACAGAATTAACCTTGGAAAGCCGAGATTACTATCGGATTCACTTAGTTTCGGATAGGGCATGATACTGTTCGTTAATGTACGGAATCCCACCGAGGGAGCTCAACTATGTTATTCACGACGCCACTCACTAAGTCTCCTCGCAGAATCTACTTTTCCGACGCAGGGATTAGTATACTTTCTCCATCCCAAGGCGAATTATTAATTTACCAAAGTAATATCCATAAATATGTATGTTTTGTCTACGCATCGCTGAGCAAAAATCTTTGATTAATATTTAATAACAATTCTCAATTAAACATGTTTCAGCGTATGAATTAAATATCAAGCGACGGGCTAATTTCGTCATCAGAAATTCAGAAAGCGAATGAACAAAAAGACAGTAATTTCGTCGAGAAATTAAATTTTAATAGAAAACACTCGAAACGAGAAAGTGCGCGTTTCGTCGGGTTGTGTATTTAACGCGGATGTGAATTTCGCCGCATCCGCCCAAAAATAAATGAGCTTTCTTCCGCTTACTTAATTTACTGCCACGGTCGAAACGGGCTTACAGTCTGAATATATTAAAATTAATATTTCGCACTCGCTTAATGTCGTCCTTACCTCGGTGTGATTTGTTAACACCAAGCTCTTATTGTATTAGGGTTTTACACAGTATTTGTAATTTACAAAATGCTACTATTACGACCGGAGTCAAAGGTAATTAAAGCTAATTAAAATTAACTGTTCTCGCCTGCATAATTTTCTGCAGAGAGGACGTTGTCTACGTTTAAAACCTACACATCTGTCAAAACATTTATGCAAATGAAACAGAATATAACTTTTTGTTATTTCAGTTGTTGTTTTGCTGAAACAAAGCTTTTATACGTTTGAAAAAACATTTGAAAGGTTTTTAAAAGCTTTTTGAATATTTCTAAAATCAATTTCATAAATCATCACTATAACTAAAATTGAAATGGTGTAACAAAATATTACTTTTTAACCCACTTATATTATTTAATACAACATAACCGAAACAATATTAGTAAGTACTTATCGCTTTTGCTTTTTTGTGTGAAAACAAACTAGTAAATTAATTTTCATTCTCCAGTATATAGAATGGGTGAATTTGATAAATGTGAAAACGAATTTTCTATTGATCTTAACCTACATATTTCATGTATTAATTGAAAATATGGTTTAGCCTCTAAAATTCTAGACGTTACTGAAATTAATAATGATAGACGAAACCTCAGATAAATGACCCTAAAACCTAACTTAATAAGTCTTTAAAACTGGCCAGTTTTAAAAACAATCGCGGTCAATTCCACAACATTTGGCATCCGCAGAAAAAAGGCGGGGGTCATTAATCGAACCTGGCCTCATGGAGAAGCCAATGCTTACACACCCGTCGAACCGGTGAAATATGACCGAAACAAACGGTTGCAGTGCTGTGCAGTCCAGATATACTCAACCTTGGGCTGCATTTTTTTATCTGCGTTTATAAATGCGGTTTGTAAAGAGGAAAATTAATGTTAAGAGCGTTTATACAGAAAGTGGGCAACGTTGTAAATAGCTGTCAAATATTTAGCTGTTTTGATTAATTTGGCAATATTACTGTATGGAAATAAGAAATATGGCTAACTAGTGAACAAGAATATTAATAATGAATTGCAATTATAACACTGAATTTGATGGTGTAACCGTTGTAAACTAAATAATTATTCGGTGTTACGATATTAATTATTGCATTTCATAATCAATATTTTAGTTCATTTTTTAGCCATATTTCTTACTTCCACATAGTAATATTGCCAAATTAATCAAAACAGCGAAAAATTTTACAACTATTTGCAACGTTGCCCACTTTCTGTATAAACACATTATAATTTGTGGCCCTAATCAAAGGATTTATTTTCGTGTCAATTAAATATGTAAAAATCTCCAAGAAATATTACCAGTAAAACAATATCAAATTCGGTCAATTTATATTTCAGGCCCATTCAGCATTCTGTCAGCAAAAAAGGCTGTATTTTTTCCTAATCCGGAAAGCGCACGTCATCCTCACGTTCCGGTCCCGTTCCGCAGTCGCGTCCACGTCGCCGTTCCATCGTATACATCAATGAATTCCGTCCGGTCCGGACTTAATCGGACAAATGTACGTTTTATTTGGACAAGAAGGCCATTTAATGGTGCATTTGTTATTTATCGGTGATAATACTGGGGTTAACAGGGTAAACATAAGTACGGATGGACCGGTCAATGATTGTACAAATTGATTAGATTTTTGTTGGGAGGGCAAAGTAGAAGAATTTTCATAGAATCTGTTAGGTAACAGACTAACAGCTGTTGTTGCTATATATCCCAAGAATCAACCGATCCTCGAACTTTGATAGCAGAGACGAAAGAAAATAACTTATAAACAGGATCACCTGAATCCATTCGTACACCAAGATATATCTTCACCTCTATGAGCAATAGGTCACTGGTGTATAAAAGTCAGTATTACAAACGAAACCCACAAACTCATTACTACTCAAAACTCGTTACATAACCCAACAAAATACACCATTATTTTAAAACAATTCAAGCTGAAATCCTAGCAAGATGAGAAGCTATTACGCAATGAACATTGCGCCAATTAACGGGCTGAGAAGCACCGATTCGATATTGCTTGTAACTTAATGAGTTCCGTTGTAAGACAAACTGTTCGGCTACTGGACACGAGAGCGCTCACCAAGATGTAAAGGCTAACTAGATGTATTTTTACTTTTAGAGCGTTGGTGGCCCAGTAGAAATGGCCGCGGCTTACGAGTCTTAGGTTGTAGGTTCGAACACAGGCAAGCAGTTTACTTTGTATAAATTATTTCATCACTACTACTCTCATAACGGTGTAGTAAAACATTGTGGGAAAACCGGCATGTCCTAGAACAATAAAGTCGAAGACATGTGACATCCACCAACCCGCACTGGGCTGGCGTGGCTGATTACGGCCCTCTCGCAAAAGAGGCCTGTGTCCCAGCAGAACATTATAGGCTGATTATACAACTTTCAGATTATCACTCGCTGGACGTTTGAGAAAATTGACGACGAAGACGGTCATGAAGTAGGTGATTGCGTAACGATTTGGGCGAAATCTAAGGTAATAAAACGTGGTCAGAAACTACACAAGGTAAAATGGCTAGGACAGAAAATTGGAGTTTAGCCAGTGGGCCACAGTCAAAAGAAAAAAAAAATTACAAGGGAGCGTCATTGATTTTAGGGATGTTCAATACTTAGTGTAGATTTAACTATTGCTGATGTTACGTTTTTATTTTATAGACTTTCCTGCGACGAATACAAACATTCGCAACAAGCAGCTTTATCGTATCCAGCCGTTGTTTAAATCCATGTTTCACTGGACTGGGACAAGTTTTAATTAAGGCAAATATCTCGCACGGGGCTGCGATGTGGACATTCCATTACAGCGTTTAGCTTGAGATAATGAAAATCATGTGTGACTTATCGGATTTACAATTTTCAACTTCACTGTTGTGTTTGATTTATATGATACATTAGTCTTGTGAACTCGCCTTGACGTAAATGTATAATATGGTACGCTACTTAGTTTATTTTTGTCCGTTTTTTCTTACCGTGGGCTTCGTAGATGATCAAGAGAATGGGTATCTGTGTTTTCAACATAGGTGCTATGATCACCACTTCGTGTTGATTCACATAAAATGAGCCAAAGTATGTATATAATTGTTCTCTCTCTCTCTCACTGAGTGGAGGCATATGTCCCAGCAGTGAAAAATTATTTCACTACTGGGACTCAAGCTCCCTCCCTGAAAAAGAGAGAGTGCTAAGTATAGTGGCTATTAAGCAAAGCTTAGAAAATTTACTTTAATATGGTTCTTCTCCTTTTTGTTCCGGTAAACCAGCGAAGCTGTGATTTGTGAAAGCTTAACGTTCAGTTATACTCTGACATTGGAACTGTGTCACATAAATCCTGACATCCTTATACTAGATCTTAGAGAAGTAAGCACCAGCCAGAAGATGTATGGTTACTATGGGAACTTAAAGATCGTAATAAATTCACAAACCCTTCGCCAACGTGTTACAGGAAGAACCCATTTTTCTCAATCAGAACGTGGGAAATGACAACCATTTCCACTTCCAATTTGTTTTTTTTTTTGCAACATCATTACTTTTGATACATTTATCTGTCTGAACACTGATTTTTGTATTTAATTAAAATATTTAACTGAAGAATCTGCTAATTAAATCAAATAATAATTAAGGAACAATCAAGAAAACCTTATCTTGAAAACAGCCTATCTAGAAAACCGATCTTCCTTAAACATTTTACAATTACCCGCTATTTTAAACGTATTACCCTTTTCGCATTACGATTAGTAACCGAACCAAAAAAAAAGAATAATTAAACAAAAAAATATATTCAAGACGAAGAAAATCGAAATTGCCAAGGGAGGGTGGGTGCGTTGCTGCCTGGCTCCCTCGCGCCACAAAAGAGATAATTCAGAATATTCATAATGCTCTGTATATGGCTTTCGCACTATGGGTATCGGTACCTACCCACACAAAATAAAAATGAGAATTGTATGGTTGGTAATGCAATGCGTTTTTTTAAATGTCAATAAACGCTTTTTTTCTTTCTTATCATTCTTATCAAATACACTTTTATGAGAAAAAACAACCGACTTCCAAAAAAGGAACTACAAAGTGAAAAATAACTTTAATTTCGGAAGTCAGTGGCAAAAAAAAAAAATCTAAAGAAAAGATACCAACTTCCGAAATTTAAGAAGTCGGTTAAAAATATAAAACCTTCCTTTTTAATATTCACGAAAAACAATCGTCGATTTCTAGCTGCATTGAAGCGGAATGGCAAAGAGCTACACTAACAAGTAAGGTGATTTCCATTTTTGTGCGATTATTGCGAAATTTGTAGAATAACTTGTGGTTATTTATTTATTTATAGATTTACTTAGTTATCTAATTGCACAATATTATCAAATTACTCTCATGAGCCATGTATGGGTCACCGAGTCGTAGGCCTTTTATAATCTATCCAGCATGTCCACAGATCTTTGTGGGAACGAAGAACCTGCTGGCATATGACCATGTCGATGAGGAGTAGGTACCTTTATTAATTTAATTTGTCTTTTTTTATCTAGGTACTTATTGCTGCACTGGTCGACGTCATCAAATCAACGCCTGCTGCCGCTGTCGCTGAAAACCAGTGCTGTGGCTCTGTTCGCGCGGGTTGAAGCATATTTTCCGCACGTACATTTTTTGCGTCGTTTTTACTTTTCTGCATCATATTATTAGGCGCAAATAAACTTATTTTCTTTTTTAATGAACAAAATATCTAATACTACAATTTATTTTGTCACTAGTGGACCTTCTAAACTTACTTTCCACCGGCCATAGCTCCCGCTCGTCATTAGGAGTGGGCACGCAAAGGGAAATTATCCTCACTTAACCCTCCTGAAGGCGTTAACTGGCACCTCAGCGGAGAGCTCTCGCCCACGATTACTTTATTATACAGATTGGAACAATTTTTCTCTAGCTTGAAAATATTTTTTTTGTTTCGCCAGTCTTGGGGAGGTTTACTCTAAGGTCCATAGAGGAAATGTGCATAGACCTTATATCAATTCGAAGTGCTATAAATAAAAAATATATTATTTCCGCAATCACCAGTAATGGGATATGAATCAGTGACACAGTTTCATATTTTCATACAGTAATATTGCCTAATTAATCAAAACAGCGAAATATTACACAAATATTTGCGACGTTGCCCACTTTCAGAATAAACGCTATTAATTACCTACACTTCAGAAGACTTTTACTGTAAGAACGAAAAGAAAAATGCGTTTATTGGCATTACAGCAGAAAAATACACCTTAAAACTAAAAACAGACACCAATGATTATAGGTAATGCCAAAAGGGCCTCAGCAGGTCACACGTTATCATTCGATCTGTCACTGAGTACCTGCCTACTCAAATTATATTATGGTTGAAAATTTTTAATTGAAACTGATTTGTTATGATAAACTGTGAACTAGCAACAAGTTTTCGCAAACAATTTGAAGCAGGTATTTTCACAGCTGTTAATTTTCCCACGGTATTTGTTGATTTTATTTTGAAAATATGTAAGATACTTACTTAGAATTCTAGCAACAAATTTTTATTTTTCCACTATCAAGATAATATTTTTATAGTTCACAGAAAACTTAAGTCAACATTCGAGATTGTTTATACAAGAAAAAAAGAGAATATTTTTTTCGCGACTACAAATCCCGAATCACTGTTAACCGTACCAAATCTTTAATTCTGTCCCTTCAATTCACGAGCCCCGATTGTTTTTCCGAATGAATGCATCAAAATAACAATTCGTTAAGGATCCAGTGGCCAACCCTCCTCAACCCTCGTTCATTGTACCTATCTATTGTATTGTGCTTGTTACTGCACGTTCAAGAGTATAAAATCAAACGGGACAATAGAAATACGTAATTGTACTCTTTGGTGTTTTATTTATCTGTACTTGGCACTCCTTTTTTTATTTTGTATTGTGGCCTGCCCAAACATGGAATTAGTATCTACTATTTAATTATGTGCTCAAGTGATGTGAATGAATTATGTGCCCATTTGAATTTGGAACGTGATTCAGGTACAAACATGCGAAGTTATCGTAAATTCTAACGATTTTTGAATCGAAAATACAAGTATCCTATAGCATCGGCAAGCACAATTAGTATCACCCATGGAAATGATTTAAGTGTTAAAACAAAATATATAATGGTGTGCAAAACGCAAAAAAGCAAAATGTGTTTTTTAATTTTTTTTTTATCGTTCTAATTTACGTTAGTACGCACGGCTACACATCAAGCTATACTTTCCAGTTTACGCTGACCTCGCATTGTATCAAAATCCCATACAAACCGAGAACAGCTTATACTGGAAATGTACCTACAGCTTGATGTGTAGCCGTGTGTACACGTCCGTGCTAGGCCCACTGGATTACTTTTGGAGTAACCCTGAATGATAGTGAATCGTATTGCAATAGATTTGCAGAAGGTGATTTTTTATCAAGTACATGATTGGAATACATCAAAATTCATTTAATGTTGCTCAGAAGCAGCCCGAAGTTTGGATTTGTGCCCGGTTGATGGTAATAGGCTTGCTCCCTATAACATGGGACTTAAGTAAATATAACTGTCAAAATGTGGGTGTACTATAGGTATACATCCGCCTAACCCTTTAGGGAATAAACGCGTGATGGTAGGTTATGTGGAATTTAATGTTATTATCATGTTTTTGTGTCTTTACTGTGATCCTGGACTAAAAAGCCCATCTAATAGCAAAATTAAAAATTGTTCAACCGTACGTTATTTTAGGTTCGGTCTACGAGTTTTCAGAGGTAAATTAGTAGCAGTAAATTCTACTAAATTAATATAAACGGAAAAATTTCGATGTATATTTTGTGTTAATTTTACAAGGAAAAAGTTCGTTCAATTATTTTTTGCTGACCTCTCAGGAAAAACATTTCTAAACTCGTGTAAGACCCATAAAAGTCACTGGATATTAAAATAGAAAGTAAAATGGAGATATATATGAACTTAGAAACAGGTTCCTAGTATGTGGGCACCGTGAATGGCCTTGTGGTTACCCAATAATTTACCTGAAATTCGTCGACTTCAGTTCGATACATAACTCTATGTGGTTTTCAGTAGGTATTAACGAAAAAGTATTTTTCTATATGAGTAGGCACATATATATGTGCTAACTTAAAGAATATTTTAGTATTTATTTACGCGAATTAATAGCTTTGCGAAGCATGATTAGATCATGAAAAACATTAGGGTTTAACCCAGCAAAATGCATGTCATATTTCCAAAATATGAAAGAGATGTGAAAATCTTTTGATACATTATACCTAGTGCTATTAGTTATTATCCTTTCTCAAAGAAGGTTTCATGTCAGTTTCTTATCAACAAAGAAGAAGAAACGCAACTTAATTACAAGTGCTAATAGGTACCTAGAAGACCTATTTCAGACGAGACTCGAAAGGATCGTCAGTCTTTGTCCCTAGTAACCCAATCAGTGGTGCAAGAAGTAATGACGCTGGTGTGATAATCCTTGGCCGCGCCACCAACACAGGGCTATAATTTCTAAAGTAATAAGATGTTTGAATAACTATCTTCTATCTTCTATCTATAACTGACACGAAAAGCTCATTTTTTTGGTGTTTACTAATGTTCAGGTGCGCCAAAATTTTACAAAAACCGTGTTGACGCACTCAGCGAGTACGTATACTCCAGCCGCGCTAGCAAAACTACATTATATTTCATTATTCGTTATGGTACAGACGCCAGCAGGTCAACCTACCCGAAACTGTGCTTATGCTTTAGTGATAAAGTTGAAAATCTATTAAAGAAATTTGACAGATTGTAGTAGGTTGATGTGCTGGCGTCTGTACAATTGTTTTCATTACACATATCGTACTTATAGTACATATATGTATAAATGGTACAATTTATCTAGAAACATATTTTTTAATATTTCACTGTGGCGCGGCCAGATAGTATCACACGTTGTGCCTAGGTACATAGTGATCAACCACCTAAAATCGTGACGTCACCGTAGCTAAACTTCTTATATGAGTTTCCACTACACATCTATCCATATAATATCCACTGGTATAAGCCTAATCGATTGCTATAATCAATCAATCGATAATAACGATATGTTTACTAATCCTATACTAACACAAATGTATAGAGGCAGGCAATAGACTGAAATCGGACCGCACGCCCGACAATCCCATTGACTCTGTGGTTTTGTCATTATGTCCATGCTAATATTTGTCCATCGACGCTCGCCAATCGATTGTTATGTCCACAACGTGTATAGTACAGGTTTAATGTTATAGACATGTGGACAGCAATCTGATAATTTTCAACCTTTTTTGAAGTAAAACCATAGAAAGGTTAAATTATTAATTACTGTTATATTTTGAAAAGTTTAGCAGTCATTTTCAATCTTCATATTGCTAATTTTTAAGTCATCTATTTCAAGTCGGACTCATTTTCATGTCTTGTTTAATTTTCTTTTTACATTAACAAAAATAATAAAATTTCAGTAAGGCGCATAGATTTTCATTACATTTCTGAAATAATAAGATAGAATCCCTGTTTCTTTTTATTATTTGATATCGTCTGTGTTAAAGCTCGTAGTCTCAGAAAAACTAAATAAGTGAGCCGTTCTTTACTAACAACTTCGAGAGTTTATTTCAGTTGCTTACATAAATTCCATAAGGTTTATACATGCTTTGGAAAACTTGTTTTTATTTCTACTTTGCTTATCGAAATTGGCATCCAGTTACGAAAACACCACGCATCAGAGCCAAGTCATAAATACTTTTTATTTTCTTCAATCAAGAACCTTCTTTTCTTATTTCAAAAACATTTTACATTGTAGATTAGGTAAAATCATCTAAAACTTTTTTTTTAACTCCAAGATATACCTACATAATCTCACGAAAGGTCAGAGCAGAAAAAAGCAATCAATTATCTATTGGAATTTCTACCGAATGAGGCAGGTAACACATAACGTCACGCCCTGTAATCCACGAAAGATTAGGCAGATATGTACCTATGGTTCACCACATTTCGCCAGTTATGTTAAAGGCCATGTTATAGGGGGCGAGTCTATTGTCACCAACGGGGCACAAGTCCAGACTCCGGGCTGCTACTGCGGAATTTCTGATAGAAAAACCCAATGACACTTTGCCCGCACTTTGAATTTTGTAACAATTTTTTTATTTAAAAGAGTGTCCGTGGAGTTTCTTGCCCGTTCTTCTCCATAGGTACCTACTACGCTTTGGAATGGGCAACTAGCTTCATATTTCTGACTGACCGACTTCTTGACAATTCAAAAGTGCCTGTAAATGGTTTAATTGAAATAAATGCTTTGAGTTTGAGTTTGAGTTTGAACTTTGCATTTTACTAAATCATAAGTACAAGGCATGCTTCTCGCCATTTTAATAGCCTGCATAACTAGTTTATGTATGTATTTAAGACGAAAGTCTTAGACCAGTGAGTGTAGCCAGTGATGACCTCTATGGGACTGAAACGTGGTCGCTCACAATGGACCATATTAGAAGGCGAAAAGTCACCCAAAGGACAATGGAGAGGGCTATGCTTGGAGAAGGCCAAGTCCAGCAGTGGACATCTTTCGCCTGAAATGATGAACAATGATGAGTATGTAAGCATCTTAAGATACTTGCAGATATTTTGTAAAATTTTCCTAAAGCTCTCTTAAGATCTCTTCTAATAATGTACTTTAACTTAATAAGCATAAAGTTACACAAACTTTGTCCCCGTCATATCACGTCTTACTGAATATTGGAGACGTATCAAAGTAAAAAACGTCGATAAACGCTCAAGTGGCTTCATTTCCCAAAGTGTTACAACATTCTGTTCACTTTTATGTGAGGACGAAACACGTAGGTACCTTTATTGGAAGAGTTTCGGGGCTACCAGGTGTCTTAACAAAAAATACGAACCTTTTTAAAATAAGGCGTTACAGGAATTGCAAGTCAGCAAGTCCTGTTGATCTTCACAATCGGTGGTAAAAACTGATAGATCCAATTTGCTTAGTAAATGGATCTTTTAAAGCACTATTTGGGTTTACATCGCAGGAGGCTTTTATGCTGCTCAGTGCTCATCCTAACTTCCTACCTAACCTAACCTAACTAATATTATAAATGCGAAAGTGAGTTTGGTTGTTTGTTTGTTAAGCTTTCACGCTAAATAGGCTTAATGGATTTGGATGAAATTTGGTACATGAGTAGACCATGATTTGGGTTAGGAGATAAGATACTTTTTATCCCAATATTCCTGCGAGATCGAGACTTATGCAGGTGAAACCGCTGGGCCCAGCTAGTACCTAATATAATCCATAGATGACAGATCCGTGCAAAAACCAGGGCCCTATTTAATAAAAACCGATAGGCGATAAAGCACAAGCAACAGGTTTAAAAAAAAAATAGTTTTAAATCTGTCAATTATGCTTTTTTTTTCATAAATATGTCGTATTATCGGTTATATTAAATAAGCCCCAGGAAGACAATGTGTTTAAGGAACAGGCATCTTGTAAATAGACTTAATGAAGTCTATTTACAAGGTGCCTGTGTAGATGTAAGTAGATACCTTCCTACATCTAAGAGATACTACAGTTACATACCAGAGGGTATATTATGACATTGTGGATTACAACGTGTACTGCATTCCAACAAACAGACAAGCTATTGTGGCTCAGTCACTAGTACAACTATGACAGTTGACGTAGCTTGATCAGTGATCACACACAAAGTGCACTGTAATGAGGGTTGGTACTAGAACTGGAAGCTCATCAGCTTATTGTCTAAAAGCACTATTATTATTCACTTTCTATTACGATAAACACGTGGAGACACTTTGGATTACCTTGCAAACAGACATCCTTAGGCATGTATAATAATGGATATGGGCAAGACCTCTGTATAAATAGAAATGCAAGAAATTCATGTAAGCTCTAAATTGGCCTTTTAGTCCTAGACGATGGTGAAGTCTTAATATAGTATTTTCTGTAGGGAATGACAGTCGACAAAATAAACGGGAGCATCAACTCCCTTATTTCCGACTGTCTTCTGTCTTTTCGTCAAGTAAGTGGGTAGGTACATCTGCAAAATTTCTAAAACTCCCCAAAACTTAATCCTGGTATCACCACCGGCCCGGTATTGTCCATTCGTCACACGTAACGTCTACGTATCGTCGTCACGTAGCGTCCCGTAGAAAACTTTTATTGCTTGCCGTAATTGGGACATCGAAATACAAACTACTTGCGTTAAGGCTAAAGTTTCTTCGACAATTTTAGACTGAAGAAAGTTCGTCCTTCTGATATAATAAAAATACTGTAGAAACATCACAATACATAATAACTACCCTAGCTCTAAAACAACTAATACCTCAAAATATATACTAATCCCTAAATTCATCTTAAAGTCGTTACCCCAATATCATAACCTAAAACTGTCTAATAAAACTACATATTTACAATATTTCAGGGATAAGGAAAATTATATGAAACACCAAGATATTTTCTCATTAATTTATATTTCTTTGCCAACATCAAGTTCAATATTCTACACCATACCATCACATCTCCTATTCCCAACATAAGATCACTATTTATTTAATATTCGAATATCCTACTATTCGTACTACCCTACTAATCCTACTATCCTACAAATATTATTAATGTGAAAGTTTGTATGTTTGAATGTTTGTTACTCAGTCACGCAAAACGGCTGAACGGATGAAACTGCTGACTACTACTGAAATTTGGCACACAGATAGTTTATAACCTCGAAACACATTATTATAGGATACTTGTTATCCCAGTAGTACGTTCCCGTGGGTTGATTTCCGACCTCCACGCGGCAGAAATCGCGGATGAAAGCTAGTTTACAATAAAACTAATAGGTTACCTTAATTTACAGTAGATCTCCAACAAATCTATGCCAATCTATGTTTTAACCGACACAGCCATTAGCAGGTCGTTCCGTCATCAGCGCCCGACCCAGAAGGCCGTTGTTCTGCCATTTTGAAATATCGAATCTCTCGGTGTTACCAGTACAATATCCAACAATTATGTATTAATAAATTTAAACCGAAACCTAACATAATGAAAAAAAAAATTATTATAGCAGTATTTTTTAGCACGCTTTTTTCTTAATACTGCCTCCTAGGTAGTTACCTATACTTTCAGGGTAAAACTAGGACACTTGTTATTTATGCACAGAATAGCGTGGCAAACTATATTCCTAAAACTGCAAATAAAAACAGTTTCATTTTATTTACATTCATTGCGAACATCGTTCGGTCACCACGATACCCTAATTTGAAACTTAGTTCGAGAACGTGGCTAGATTTTACGATCACTACGTTTAATAGTCTTTACTTTCATGAATCTAAAAGAACTCCACGATTTTCCTAATCAATTTAGAACATTTGTTTTAGGTAAAGAATACTTTGCGTAACCGAGCCTATATTTCGCGTGTTGAATTGTTCTTCAAATTGTAAGAAAATCGTTTTCACGGGGGAATGGTTTGAGTGGCTGTCATTCATCGGGTATTGGGCAATATTGAAACCTGGTTCTCATTTTAATTAAGAATGACGAATGGTGGATGTCAATCACGCAATTCGTTATGAGCACCCCAATGATGATGATGATGTCTGCTTTCAGGTGGTTTGTTTGATTTACGTTTTATTTTAATTAAATTCTACTAAAATATTTAGCTTTTTTAAGGCATCTTGCGTTTGTTTTGTTAGAAATATCCGATACTCTCGCTTCGTAAGTTTCCTGAACTTTTCTGAACTTGGTTACTTTCATGAAGACGCAGGTTCCCAGTAAAGACAGCCAGTATTGATCGTTGCGGGTAAAATAGCCTCGTATTAACTTATGCGCTTACACATTAAGAAACAGGTAGGTATAAAATTGTAATCGTTTCTTTCCCTAGATCACCCTGCAATGGTCCGTACTGGCAAACCCGCTGCTTTATACAAGACGTAGGTGCCCAGCAATTATTTTTGTTTTAAAACTGTTACCCTTATACCTACCTAGATCTACCTTTTACAGGAAATGAAATCCATCTCTCTAATTGATAACGTAGCTCCTAACTAGTGTTCTATTGCCGTTTCCTGTAAGTAACGTAAAGTTTGGAGGAGCCGGCAACTCATTTTCATGTTATGGTTAATTTTCCTTGTTTATGTGTGAACTTCAACAGTTGCGGCTAGTTAGACGGGAGTTGGGTTACTATTTTAGTAGAAATATTGTGTTATAATTTTAAAGGTTAGGATAACATAGCTTTGTGTTTACTTTTATTTTTGTAAAACATAACAGGTGTACCTGTAGTACAACCACATTTCGCCATTTATGTTTTAAGAGGGAACAGGGCCTGCGAGGAATTTGAATAATGGGTATTTGGAGTAACTAATTCCGTCGTCTTACCTCAAGTCTGCCTCCATAGAGTGCGATAGGGACAGCTGCAGCCGATTATAGGTATATCACAAAAAAAATTGACGAGATCGACGTTTCGTATTCCCCTTTTTTCTCCTCGAAAACTGAGCCGATTCAATTATTTTTTACAATTATATTTTAAGAAAGAGTATGTCTAGGTAGGAACCTAGACATACTCTTTCTTAAAATCATTTTGTTTTATATCAAACACTTTTCGAATTTGTGTGGTAGTCCTCTAATCACGGCGGTAAAAATGGGTCATTTATGTCATTTTTGGAAGGTTATATTTTCTTTACTAATAAGTTGCTGCAAAAAAGTAAATAACAGGGACGTGTCTACAGCAGACCTTGATTTTATGAAAAAAAAATGTATTTCTCTAGACGCATTATTCAGGAAGAAAAAAGGGGAATACATTTGTATGAATCGCAGGCCCTGTTCCCTCTTAAGTCCCATGTAATAGGGGGCGAGCCTATGGCCATCAACCGGGCACAATTCCAGACTCCGGGCTGGTACTGAGAAATTCCTGTTGGAAAAACTCAATAATACTTTGGCCGACCTGGAAATCGAACCCAGGACCTCATGCTCAGTAGTAGCGCTTGCGACCACTATGCCAACGAGGCAGCCCGTCAGATTTTGTAGAAATAATGAAAAAAAAATGTTTGAAGATTTCAATATTATGATATACGCACTTTGTGAACTGACGACAACTTTGAGCAAACTCCAATTTTTGAGGTACCATCGGAAAGCAAGAATAAAATAGACCTAACATGTCACATCAACATGTGACATCATAAAGCTTCCTTTTATCTTGAAAATATTAAACCTATTAATATGTTTCTATAGGTAATTCCAACATTAGATTAGATATATTTTAAAGTCTTTATTATTAACATAATATTATAAAAGTGCATACAAAAAGATCCCATTCTAATTGTGTTAATTTTAAAAACTAGTTCTTAGGCTAACTTACCGTTACAAACATTTTACACTGAGTTTACTATTCACATTCATTAAACAATTTATAATAAGTTCATAAGAACACAGTAATATTCCAAAACACAAATCCAACATTAATAACCTGTCATTTTGCCCATAAATTAACCCATCGAGACAATTACGGCAATCAAAGTCTGGCCCTACTCATAACACAATACTAAATTGAATAATAGGATTATTTGTAATGGGAAACTAACAGGTGTTTGTACTTAATAAGAGTTCCTTGTATTACACAAAACACTCCCTCACACCAGGGAGACATTAAACCTTAGTGTCGAAAGCTGAAATCCCTACACACTTAACACCTAGTTTTCCATATAAATTATAAAGCACATACATAAAGCTTCCCTATAAATAAAAATTCAAAAAAAATAGAAAGCCGAATACTAAATAAATGTTATTTTTAATGATTTTCTTTTTCAAACTTCGGAATGAGAGGGTTTTTTTTACTATTGAACTGAATTGAAAAATATGAAGCTGTCATCTGTCTGAAACTACCCAGGTAATATCTCCGAGGCTGTCATTTTTTATTTATTTTGTTTCCTTATTTTATTTTTATCATCATTAATTCTTTTCTTTTTTTTTGTTTTTCCATTAAGTTTGTGATCTTCGTGTACGAGTCCCAATATATAATACTTTTTCTTACTCTCCTATCATCAAGTAGCTCTTCATATTAAAAATTCAATAATAAAACACCCAATACAATCTTCTCAACACACTCCATTCCATGTCATAACATTCTCCAAAAAAACAATATAAATATAAAAAGAGCTACGTACAGCATTAACAGTCGCTTCAGCAAACGTCGGCACACTCTTTCAAATGAGATGGCAAGTAATTTCGTGAAAACCCAGTTCTGAAATAAATTATTCATCGGCGACGAAACGCCTCAAGCCCGTATTCATTTCATTTCTGAATCTGAATTCTACTTTTCTTTCGCGTTTTTTGCCAAACCTTACCTTTAATAAATTTTATATAAGCCCTAAGATTAAACAGCGAAGTGCTACTGGAAGGCTTCCGATAATATTGGAGATTGGTTATGTAAAATTGTAACTAGTTCCACGTTGTACAATGAATTGTTAAGTACAGATTTTTGTTCTGGGATTCTGTATCGGCAATTTTTTTGCGTACACATTGGTAAGTACTTCTTGATAAGTAAGCGCGTTTGCATGTTTATTAAATGGGTTTTATGAATTTCTTGTAACAGAAAAAGGAAAATTATGATGCAATTAAGCATTTTTACCTATTTAGAAAGGAGCACGATGTTCTCAATAAATCTGGATTAAATAAAAATGTTAGTCACTTTTCAAGTACTTATGTATTTTTACGATTTCATTGTGACCGACTTTTCGTGAGATTGAATCAATGTGGAGACGGTACCTACGGCCGGTAGTGGCATCGTACAAGAGACACAAAAAAATATAGGCTCCGATACTACCTACTGCAGTCTCAGACTGGTCGAATGGAATCCCGCAGAAGTATCTGTATTACATACATAAGCTATTTTTCAAATCCTCGAGCAACCGTGATGTATTAAAAAAGTTTTCAATTTTGCTTGCGTTGACCGGTTGCCAGCTCTGCTTCACTTTAAATGGAAATGTTGCTTGAATTCCTACTACGAAAAAATATGCTTTAAAAATGCTGTCTAGTAAGACAAGCTGGTAGATAGAAGTTGGATATTTATTTATAACAACGTCAGTCTCATTTTTACTAACGTTTTATATGATTGGGAATCCGTAAGTATATACCATTCTTTCTTCAATCATAATAAGTATACGCGGGATTTTTTTTCTTTAAAATGGTTACTACAAAAAAGAAGGAGATGTCTTGGGACACCCCGTTGGAACGAAGTTCCTTTCGCTGTATTATTATGTATTAATACAAAGCCATCTAGTATGGTGTCAAGTTTCAAGTGTCTTAAGATTTTGACACTTGAAACTGACGTTTTCGGGCATAACGGTTTTTCGTTACGTGACGATTTCTACCAGTTTACTCCAACCGTAAGCCGCGTTAAAGAACTTCGTTCCAAAAACCTGATGCATACTTACCTAGAAAATAAATCATACCCATAAAATTCAAACTATCGCTGAACAAGGAACTCTGGCCCATGAACCGTCTCATATCCAACTGAAACTTTCAGCTGTTATCAGCGCCTGTAATGGCCGCGATCGGTTCACGCTTGCAAACTAAACTCATTGGCAGGCCTCTCAAAGTATTACATAATGATAGTACAAGATAACTGGGACACATAATTGCTGTTTAGAATGGCTATGAGCCGACGACTATGAGCCAATCTTTAGGAAACTTCGCAAAATTATCCGTATGACTATAGTTTCATTTTCGGATATGATTTTGTTGATTTTATGAATAAATAATAATATACCCGAGTTTAGTTTTAGTGGAATGTCGTACTAGATCAATAGATACTGGTTTTGTAAGACATTAGCCGTTTGGTACCAGCACTAATTGGTTAGCTGTAACGGCTGTGATTTATGTATTTGGTATCAATAGAATAGAATACTTTTATTTCGGACAAAGTACATAGGGTTAGTAACAATTTTGTTTAAAATCTAGTGTTAGTAGGAACAGATACGGATTAACATAAAGTTAAAATTCAGCGTGGAGCTGCATCCACCTCCGCAACATCGCAGAATCCCACCCATCTGCGAACACACTGAGAATACTGTTGGTGTTGCCGTGAACACGTGACATCAGGGATGCACATCTTTTTGTGTTATTATTCGTGAACATTCCTGACGCACTACAACACCAGGGCAGCCGCACCAGTACTCTCAGTGCATTATTATACTGAATGCGTAGGTCGCTGTACGCTGCCTAAGTGAAGTTGACCCACAGGCTGCACGTGAAGAAAGAATGGCAGTAAGCTTTAAAAAGCGTTACTTTAACTGCCTTCATACATCGTGCAAACCTGCGGGACAGCATGTTACAACGGACAGCCAGCGACATACGTTCCCTTTCAATGTCACATTTATCTTTTAGATATCTTCTTTAGATTCTTCCAAATACTTAAACTTGTCTACTCTTCGCAGGGATTCTACACACAGTGCGACATGAAGAATACACGAATATGTCAGGTTGCCTGCTTTGAAAACCATTAGCTCGCTCTTTGTGACATTATATTTGACATTAATTTGGTATCAATTGATTTTAGGATTCATTGAATTATAATAGCTTATTTAAAAAAGGTGCGTTCATCGTCCCAAAATACCTACCTGTTACAATTTTTTCACCAGCTTAGCTTTTTAACTTATTTCATTAACCCAAATCTTACACAATCAAGTATTTAAAAAAGACTTAATTTTGGCAAACAAACAAAAATAAACATTTCTATGAAACCTACTAATATTTTGTAATAATAAAAACGTGTTCCCGTCCAACATCTTCATCCACAAATATAAAATATCGCCACATTGCGAGCTACTGTTATTTTTTCTCCCTTCCTTACATAATTCTTCGGTCCTCAACTTATTGTTATCCCTCGGCTCTCATTTTCCAACATAAATCAACTTGCAACAGCTGCAGCGTTGCAAAACGACTAAAATATGAAATAATACGGTCCTTTAATGTAGGTACCGTTTTCTGACTCGAATGGAAACTCCATCTGGAACAACTCGATTTAGTTTAGTTTTTTTTTCAAAAAGCAACATTGTTTGTACCTATTGTAAGAAACAGTACCCAATAAAACATTTGTTTATATGTATGTATCCATTTATTAGTATTTATTCTTGTATTTTATTGTTAGTTATTTAGCTATCTGACAAGCCCTTTTTGATGGGAAGTTATCATATACCTAGCTCTGGGTGGAGCGGGAGGGCGTGTCAGACTCTTACTGACTAAAACCCACCCGTGTTCTTTCAGTTGCCTGTATGTTGCCAGGGGCCACGGTATCCCTTTCGGACTTTCCCGCAACCCCGGCAGGCATTGGTCCTATCAGACCCCTTCAGTTGCTGACAGCTCGTTGAGGCGCGCGTGGAACACAACGCACCATCGAACCGGGCCTGGTCCTTACCGGACGGCGAGCTACCCATTGCTCACCGTCCGCAAGCCCGCGCCTACGGTGGCCGGGAATCTGCCTGCGATTCCCGACGCCCAGGGCGTCCCCTGCGATGGCTAGGGGGGTGAGGGCGCATTGTTTGCCTCTCCCTCACGCGTTCTGCCTCCTCCTTCGTGAGCATTACTGCTTTGCAGAAGGAGGCCTCCCTTCTCTCGCTCCGTACCATGACCTGGACTAGGGCCGGACGTGAGAGATCCCCGCCACCGATCGCATTCACGAGGACACGGCGATGCTCTGCCCAAGCCGGACAAACCTCCACCATATGCTCCACCGTGTCCTCCGGGTGATCCACGTAGTGATGACACCCGAGCGTTTCCTCCCGCCTGATATAAAACAGGAACCCCCCGAAACAACCGTATCCGGTGAGGACCTGCGTCAGGCGGAAGGTGAGGACGCCGTGGCGCCTCTCTAGCCACTACTCAAAGAGGGGACTTGTCGCCGCAATAATGGCGTGCCCAATCTGACTAGCCCTTATGTTGCACCTGCAATTTTTTGTCTCTGCATCACCCGAAGGTTGATTGGGAGAAAATTTCTCAGGCATTGAGTCCACCTTTGTGCAAACATAATTGTTTTACTTGTACATAAAGTTTAAATCTATACAAACATACAAATAAATAAAATGGAAGTGTCTGTTTGTAATGTCAAGATAACAGCTTATTACTAAATGCATATTAAAGTATATACAGTACTAATAACAAAAAACAATTTTTAGTCTGTTTATCTGTCTGTCTGTTTGTTTGTTCCAGCTTATCTCCGAAACGGTTAGACCGATTTGGACGGGACTTTCACTGGCAGATAGCTAATGTTATAAGGAGTAACTAAGGCTACTTTATTTTTTATTTAAAATAATTAGAGCCTACGCGGGTGAAGCCACGGGCAGTAGCTAGTAAAATAATATTTTGAGCTCAGCATTCGACACAGGGTTTAAATTTCGTAGCAATTATGGGGGCTTTAATTGAATCTAATATTGTTTATCCTATAATTGCCAGTACCTATACAATTTATGATAGCTTTAGGTGGTTGTTAATTTGTTTTTATTTATATATTTATTTGTATGTATAAAGAAAGAAAGAAAGAATGAATAGTATTTATTTGGACACAGTTCGTGAAACGCATTATAACAAAATAAAAAGTGAAAATAATCTTATAGCAATAATAGCGTGTGCCTCGCGGCTGCGCCAAAAAGGTTAATTTCAGCATTAATGCCAGACAGATGCTGTCTGGCGCTGGTTCTCTAATGAACCCTTATGAACAAGTGACGGTGGTACTACTAATAGTTTCAACATACCTAATACACACACATTTAACATTACCAGGGTGACAACTCCGGTAGCCTGCTCCTGAAATATATTTTAACTGCCCTTCAGTTATTTACCTAACTAAAAAGGTAGACATAAGAAAAGCAAAACAGCAATCGCAAGTTCAATAATTTCATAACAACTTCAACTGAATCGCTCACACAGCACACAAGCAATACCTAATTACGTAACGTGCACCAGCAATTTAAATCTGATCGGAAATTGGGTCTATAATTTTATTAAGCTGTTGTGAGTGGCATATTGGTGCGGTTTAATTAACAATTCACCCCAAAATACGGTCGGACCGTCCCATAACTCAGGACTGACATGGATTCCTGTGACATATCCGATATATGGCTGCACCTACGCGACTAAATGTAAGCTTATCTTGAACGTTTTGTGGACTTTTGTTAGCTTCTGTTCCTGTTGGACATGTATGTTTCGCTTCCCTGGATTTTTATGAGGAAATCATGAGAACCCGTCATGATTTTTAATTTCAATTTTGAAATTGGCTCATTTGTTTGGGTTATAATTTATTTAAAATATGGATAGTTAAAGGTTAAAGATGTTGCTAGGCCACTTCTGTCATTTACTGCTCTAAATTGCTCTAATTCTTATGGCCTTTACACGGGATTATTTTGTATCGATATTGATGTATTTTCCGGCACAAATCACTTTATAGGGTTTCCGTAGTCATCATCATCATCATAAGCCTATAGCAGTCCACTGCTGGACATAAGCCTCTCCAATTGCACGCCATTCAGATCGATTCTCGGCAACTCTCATCCACCTACTACCAGCCACCCTGCGAAGATCGTCGCTCCAGCTCGCCTGAGGGCGTCCTTACCTTACGTTAGCCGATTCGCGGTCTCCACTCAAGAACACGACACCGCCATATTAGCCGTAGAGCCGTAGTTCTACGGCTAATATATACTATACTTTCTTCTATATAAAATATCTATCTGCTTAAAAGTTACAACAGTGATTGATTTTCCTTTGAAGTCAGTGTTAATATTCGCATCCCGAACCTAATAAGAATTTTAAGTGAGCACTAACTAACATTTTTCAAATTAAGCGAAGTTATTTTTGAAATTACAACGCGAACTAAAAGTTGGGCCAGAGCTTAAACTTTATAATTACATACCTTTTTGCTTTGAAATTTTAAACTTTGTTAATTTCACTAGAACGTAGAGATAAAGAATAATGATCAAAGTAAATAATAATTATTTTAAAATCTTTGTGGTTGTTCTGAAACAAGTTTATATTTTTATTCACAAAATAAGTTAATTATTAATACGTTTGACAGTTGGTAGTTAAGTTAAAGTTTCTTGGAGGCAATATTTAAAACAATATAATATACTGCTACATGTATGTTCAGAAAACAGAAAATCCAATAAAGGACTTGTAAAATTACCGGATTGTTGAATCCGCTGTTTTACAAAACCGCTAGTTGTTTTACAAAACAGCTCCTTTATCCATTATCAGAACTAAGAGCCGTGCTTCACTTCACCTCTGGAATGAAACCACTTGGATTTTGCCTGCAAAGTGTACTCATTATGGAACCGTCGCCAGATATACTGCCTGATGTGCTAGATTCTTCTCCAGTGATCGGCCACGTGATATTGGCTTCAGTCACCTGAGGATGTGGTACTTATTAGAATGGCCGTCCAATTAGGAAATGAAAAGGATTGAGTGCAGACATATCATTCGGGTCTGAGAGGGGCAAGAGAGGTGAATTAAAAACTGCCTATATGTGAGTGAGACAGGTAGCCATCTCTTCAAAATTTGTGAAATTGGTAAAATGCAGTAATCGTTTTAAATGATACTTATATGATTTTACAGCAGCTTCAGCCAATGAATCAAAATGAGGGCTTTATGCAGGCGTGAACATGAATTTGATACCTTGCTGCCTCATTTCAGATGCAACTGATGATTTGAGGAACGTATACATTTCATTTGATGGTTCAAAGCTTGCCACGATGCGCCACGAAAGGATTTCGAGCGATCATGTAGAAACCTCGCATTTATCAGCGCATGTAGGTTCAGTCACCGAACTCACCACTGAGGCCGACATGGTCGCATCACAATCAGCAAGCGGAGCTCGTCACCGAACTTCAGTGACAAGCTGCGCTGGCTGACTGTGATCTTCATGAATATTGGTAGATTCATCTAGGTATAAAGAACCAACGGGTACAATACCTGAAGCAAAAGAAAACATTCCTGCATAAATACTCCAAGAAACTTACCGTAAGCCAACATAGACATAAAGATGAAAAGATGTGGCTAACGTACATTAATTCTTTCCAAAATATTTTCCTCAATTGCGGTTTTCACAAATCCTATCTACACGAAATGTTTAAGCTGGGTTAAGTACGGCCCTCATTTGGGCCTACCATCCGACGTTTACCGTAGTAAAAAAAGTAACTCATAATAATAAATACCAATTTATCCAGCGGTAAACGTCGAGTCTGGCCATAACCATGTTTTTTCAAAACCTGTTCTGAACACGTCTGCACAATCTAGTTCCCTTATATTAATCCGGGAAATGGGAAAGGAAAAGTCTATGAAAATACATAGCCCATGAAAATTCATGTTGCTTTTGTAACGAGCTACTGTTATTTCTAATAATACCTACCGCTGTTTCATTCAACTCCATTTTATTTCTGCCTAAACAAAAATAACAAAGTTTTTTTTTTGTCTCTATTTTACACTCTTAACTCTTCAAATACCTATTTTTAATTAATTAATTAGAATCGTACTGTACTCAGTTTAGTTCTCAGAATTTTCGATCACCTTCTCGTTAAAAATACAAAAGAAAATCTAAAAACTGAAAATTGTAAAAAAAAACAACTGTTTTATATTTGCCATCAATTACTCACAACCCGTTTAGGTCAACAGGGCGCTCTATTAAGCTCACAAAACAGTGAATATTTTGCTTCCACGCGCTCACATAATTTTAATCAAAAATTTATTAATATTTACCGTTCCCAGGAACATTATACGTTACGGCATCGCCAGTTACAAAACAACGAACATGATACCACCCTACGCGATAACTTCGTTAACGCAAAATGGGCCTTCAATAGCTAAAGTTAAATTAGGTTAAAACAAAATAGCAGGGGTAAGAAAATAGCTGTTTACTTTTCTACTTACTTTGTATAAACAAATGAGGTTAATACGTAATCAAGATCTGCGTGATTAGGAACGCAATTGGAAGGAAGTTCGCGACGACATTGTTGAAGTTTTTCTTTCTAACTCGTAGTAACGCTCAGTATTATAATTTTGAGTTTTCACATTTCAAAACGTTGGTCTGTTTTTTAGTTTTTGAGCATTATAAGTATTTGTTACAGATTCTGTAGGATAATATTGAAAGTTTAAGGTGGCTACTCACGATCCGAACATTTGCCATGCGGCATGGCGCTCTTCGCCAAATGCCAGGCGCTCTCCAACAAAATCTAGGAAGCACAGCTTGGCCAAGCTTATAAGAAATTTAAGAGCAACAAGCCTAAGCAGAATTTAATCATGTTCTTATCTACCTAGTTAAAATAAAAATAATCTTATTTTACTGCACGAAATGAGTATCTACATATTTCTTATTTATCTGTTAAAATATAATTTTTGTAACGGCATAATATTCCAATATATCTTTGTCTATTTGAACGATATTACAATGCAAACATTTTAATATTATTATGATATCGTGAAAGAGCTCCCTTGAGTTTTCCTTGGATGGCACATTACGTTGATATAGTGCTTTATATGAAAACAACCTAATTTGTTTATGAAAAATCGTCGCTACCACGCAACGCAACAGCGACTACACGCGATTTTCGGAAGACAAAATCTATTAATTTTATAATTATTTTAAACTTATTTTATCCTCAACTTTTCATGTTTTGTTTCAGGTAGTTGATTACACTCCATTATAGTCCATAAGCATGATTGAAGTTCTAGAGTAAAATTGGTCAAACCCACAGCTAAAATCAACATCAATCATGACATCCATTTTCGGGTTTCCACTTACATAGTTAGAACAGCGATAAATTGTTAAATAACTACACAAAAGCTAGTTATTTTCAAATTCAGAAACCATTTGTCACAGCTAGCACAAAATTAACAATCCGCAAAGGTCACATAATACCCTGACGCACACCTTTTAACATAGAGTAGTAAGTAAAATGGAGTAACAAGTCGACAACAACAGTCAGAAAACGTCAAAGAATCAAATGACGTAAGTCTCGGGGCGTCGCGGTCGGTTGTCCAATGATAGACAATTCTTTCCCTCTGCGATCCATGGCTCGCGATCTACTCCGTGGCTTATGGTACAGTAGGCGACATTTTTTCGCCACCTCTTTAATATTTTTCACAACGGCTAATGTAGTAAGTGCCAACATCGATCAATCATGGCATTATGTGGGGATCAACGATATTCGGTTGCGTGTTTGCCGTGCGTGACATGGTAGTACTTGCCGACATCGGTTCATATTAGCCGAGTCGACCCACCTAAACTAGATAGATAGGTATAAACGACTGCGTTTATCGAATTATGTTACCCGTTTATTTATTGCGGTATTGAAATATGGATTATGTGGATATCGATGGGTATTTTGGTAGCATTTTGCCTTATGAGATACAGTCTACTGTGCATAGATTAGATTTTATTTGGTTTTCCTTTAAAAAAAATCTAATTGTGTCTCTGTAATATTTAGTTACTTCGTTGGATTCTGGTATTATTTTTTCAGAAATAAAAGCGTAAGTAAGTAAACTTGTAGTCAGTAATCGTGCCTCGAGATATCAATAAATATACTAACTACAGTAACAAAAAAAGCCTTTCATGAATTGTTTTAATGACCTTATTTCCTTATATATGCTTGTCACTAACTCCGCTTGTCATCAATAAATTTCGTGCGAATATAAAGTCTAAACGATCACCACAAACTGATCCGCACAGAAGTCTATTGAGATCAACACAACTTGATACATGGCAGCGAACCTACGATAAGTGCGGCGCCAAATAAAGAGAACACCTCTAAGAAGGGCATTAATCGTAATCACTTAGCTGAACGGCCACTACATCTATCACATAAAGAAGTCGAGTCACGAAGTGTGTGCGAGGTTAAAGTGTCGGATGCTCACTTGTTTGAGAAAACCGCAAATAAATATTCTCGAGTACGACTAATTGGTTCCCGTTGGATTCGACAGGCGTCCGGGTCCCGGTACTGTGGTCCGCCGCATAATTTATTGGGCTGACTGTACCCGCTGTGGCGCGGACGGAACGCGTATTTACGAAGCTCTATTCAGAATCATGCACCTGAATCTAATAGTTACGTATTGTGCGGCTTTTATTAATATCGGGATGGGTACTTGAGGTCGCTGAATAAGAAATGGATACGCGGGGTGTTTATTGCGGCCCTGTTTGTGTGCGGAGGATCAGCCCTTTGTGTTGTATGTGTGTGCGTCTGTGTTTGCAGACATTGTTACGTCAATGAACGAACTCGGCTGTTCGATTTTTCCTTAGTGACGCAGTATTAAACAATCTTTCTCGTTTTTTTTTCGCGCTCTTACATACCCTAGAAACTTGTGAAAAGGTCAATCAGCTATTTGATTCCTTCAATCAAATGAACGACTTTTGAATAACGATTATTCTCTTTAATACTGTTCTCAGTAAGCATTATTACGAATACCATATAAGTGGGCACTCAATTACAAACAATAACTGCTATTTAAAATAAAATAAACTCATTTACGGCCTATAATTCACAGGCATGAAATATTACATAATGAAAACAATCGTAATGAGGACAACAAATATGAATTTTATTTTCATTCTTTCCACGTTACGCAACCATTAAAAGCTACGATTCGTTATAAATGTTAAGTAGGTGACCACTCCGAACCTCACTTCCGGCAGACTGTTGGTGCCATTGTTAATGTAATATCCACACTGAGGGCCGTCCGCTTTTATTCTTTACAAAATACCCACTGAAAAGCTAACTCGTAAAACATTAAATTGATCTTGAATAATTCTGCTCGTGGAAAATTGTAGATCCGTTTTTCACTTCTTTAGCTCAACGTTTTTGCCCATTTGGATTCCGGAGCGTATCCAACTGAGCCTGTTATCCTCTAACTTTGCCTTCTCGTTGAAAAACTCATGCTATTACCGTAAATATCAATTTGTATGAAACTGGAGGGAGGAGACGTTGCCCCCGGGCAGCACAACTTAGCCTGCCACAGTCAGTTACAAATTGAAGTGGCTACTTACAAGGATTTAGGATTTTAAATGTCACATTGGCTTACGATAGAACTTTAAATTGGGGAACATTCCAGGTCATAAAAGTCCAGAGCTTTATTATAGTTACCGAACAGTTTCGCTGGCGCTCGTGATATGTAAAGTCCAAGTTTTTTACTCGTGATTAGGAAACTATTTATGAGGTTTTCAAAGTTCTAACTGCATTCGTTATGAGTGAGCGGAGCTGTTCCCTCTATGCAGTTCATTTCGTTTGTTAGCCATATAATTTTATGGTGGGAGGAATACTATCATCGCGGTGAGTTCAGTATTCTGAATTTATAAAAGTCTTAATACTCCACTAACAGTAAATACAATATTATGTAAAAAAAGAACTGTCCCATCCGAAAGGTATATACGTACTGCAATAACATCACTAAAAAGTTTATTTCAATATTATTATTGAAAATAAAATTGTTATTGCTATTTAAAATTTATTTATTTAATACTTCAAGCACACAAATGTAAAGGCGGACTTAATGCCTTAAGAAAAAAAAAAAGCATTTTATACCAGTCAACCTTTGGTTTTTAGTCAAAATTCACATTTTTAGTAACAAAATTACCCCAAATCCATTAAAAATTAGCAAATTTTCAACAGGGGTCATAAGATATGATTTTTGGCCACCCGCTGCATGACGGCCACCTGCGCCCAAAGTGAATAACCCACTAAAATAAATTTCCCCACAGAATAAAAAAAAATTAAGGGATTTTTTTTTTACCTTTTTTCCTGAGAATTTCCACATAAATATACTCTCAGTACGATACCTAACAAAACCCTCACTCATCAGATAGGGTTTTTTTTACATGTTATATAAGAAGATGATTCTTTCACACTGAATTTTAAATTTACTTTCCATGATAAAGCCTGTTTATTTTTAATTTGATCAAACAAAGCAGGCATTGTCATTATTAACACCATTCACCTAACATGGCTAACCACCTTTAGTACCTTTTACATGTTCACTCGTTGAACAATGAAAACAATTGCAAAACATTCTCAGTTCCAACCAACCGATTGTATTTCAAATCTGAACCCGCAAGTCTGTATGTCCTGACTTGAGCTCGAATAAGCCAACTTGAGACATAAAGTGACTTACCTATGTCCAGCACAATCTTCCTTGCGATTTCTGCTAAGAAAACGTTTTTGACTCGACCGCTTTCTTGAAGTCACTTACAATAGACTGTGGTAGCCCGTTCGGTGATGCAACGTGTCCTGTCGTGGAGGGAAAAGGGCTGCTTATTCCGTGACGAAGGGAGCCATGGCTCTTCTTACCGTCGGCTTTCTTCTGACTGTCCTAGATTAGTAATGCTTTTGAAAATAAGAAAATATGGTACTTTTTAGCCGTCAAAAGGCAATCACTATACAAACATAAAAACTTTAAAAAAAGCAGTGATTGACTTCCACGTTGGTCTACTGGTCGCAAACTGAACAAGTCCTGAGTTTAATTCCCAGGTCAGGCAAAGTGTTATTAGATTTTTCTGTCTAGAATTTCTTAGTAGCAGCCTGGAGTCTGGATTTCTGCCCTGATGGCAATAGGCTCGCCTCCTATTACATAGGACTTAAACATAACTGGTGAATTGTGGGTATACTATAGGTACCACCTCTGCCCATCCCTTCAGGTAGACAAGGCGTGAGGTTATGTTGTTATGTTAAAAAAAACTATGACTAAACCTCAAAATGTGTTTCCGTAAACTACGTAGTTAGGACGTACGGTAGGTACGTATTTCAAAAATAAATAAAATACAGAATTTCCCATACAATTCAAAAACCAACCCGAATGAATAAAACTTTTTATGAAAGCATTCTAACTGCGGTTTGGCACTAAATTCTTCCATAACAAAGGTAGGTGCGATCTGAAACGCTGAAATAGTTTTTGCATACGTTCAAGCTACACGCGGTGTGGGAGTGTAGCCTCCGCAATAAATTGTACGTTTGATTCCAGTTTATTTTTCTGGTTTTAACATCGTAAAAATAGGAAATATATTATTAGTTCCTAACACATAAATATAGTTTATGGCCCATTTAGAACATACCTCCTAGAGTTTGCCGCATTCGTTTGTTTATCTTTTTATAAAACCATCGGACAGTTTTGAGTTAGAGCGTTATCACACTGACGGTTTGCCAGCGTGTTTCTAGCGACGCGGTCTGTGAACGTGCTCTCTGCGAGTGAGAAGCGAGCTAACCGCGACTACGCGACGTCTAAGCCGCACTTTCACAATATTGTACACTCGCTTGTCTCTCTCTCTTCTTGTACACTCACGTCAATCGCTCTCGTTACGCAAACGCGGCGAATACCTACGTATCCCACACGTGGAATGCTCGCTACGCACACGCAGCGAGCGCGTTGATCAATCGCCTCGCTGATAACTCGCTCGCAAATCGTCAGTGTGATAAGGGCCTTACTCCGATTGACTGTGGCAGAAATAAGCATTTTGTAACCCCTCTTATAATCTCTTTACAAATAATAGTTTCAATCATTCTCCTTAAAAAAAACTTTTAGCCACGTTTCGGTACTAAATTCTTCCAAAAGGCACGATAAATGTTGGAATAGTTTTTGCGTACGTTCAAACCACACGTTGGGGGTGTGTCGCCACCACTATAAATTGTACGTAAAGTTTGATTCCAATTTATAGACAATCGTAAAATAGGAAAATACTCGCTGTGTGTCGTTTTTTATTCAGTTCACGTCATCCTGAAGATTTTAATGGAAATACCAGGCATCTTTTTCAGTCAGGAAATTGCTATACAAAACGTTAGTAAACAGCAATTTCTTTTTAACATTGCAGCGAGTGTTATTAAAAAAAAGAAGTGAACAAAATTTCCATTTTTTCTGTCTATTTCTTGTATTTTTGAAATTCTAAGTTGGTTTAACTTAACATACTAGACTAACCCTTTCCCATAAACCTCCGAAATCAAATAACTTTCAGCTACCAATTAACATTGTTGTATTCCGAGTGTATTAGAGCCGTAATTAACACACGCCTACAGAAACAAGCGTGTTTTGTAAACGACACGAAATAAGTACAATCTCAAACTAAAGCTCCAATGCTAATGAAGCGGTTTTCGGAGCCCTGCACATTGGACCCTTGTCACAAAGTTTGTGTATTAAACAAGTATAGTGCAGGCTATATGACCTACTTCCAACTAACAATTAGCTGGGTTTAACGGCCTTTGACATAACTATTACATTGAATGGTATGTACCTACTTACATAATCGTTGTGTAATTGGATGAGCTGGTTGGCACGCTATCTTTCTCTTTTTTTTTTTCGTTCTATTTTTAAAATGTAATGGGGAAGCAAATTAAGCCATTATACTATTTCAATCATTGAGTAGGAATTCACTTTTCAAATCGTGTTGTATCTTGAAGCTTTGCTGCTTCAGAGAATAATATAATAAATAAATCTTCATTGTACCTCTCTAGCAACTAACTTTCGGTAAATACTACTCCAACTTAGGAACTACTTAAATTGTTTAATTTAACTTGAACATAAATTCATCGCTTAACTAAAAAAGTTTGAGCGAAAATGTGAACCATATACTTATATATTTTTATAGCTCACACCCTGTAGATGAGATGAACTTGCCCTGCGGTGATTCTTTCCGGTCAACTTTTCCACTTCATTTAAGTTCTATACTTAAATTGTACTTAATGGCGAAAAGTTGGGGACTTCACAAAGATTTAACAATGCTTATTTTGAAGGGAGCTTGCCCTCCACGTTTCCTATTTATCTGAACGAGCCTTTGTTACAGAAACGTTTATTGAAGGAAAGCCATTTCGTTGCTTAATTGTAAATTTTACGTATTCATTAATTACTTATGAAATGTTATTGTTAATGAAGAAACTGCGAGATTAAACTGGAGTACCTAATTCGATTTAGTACTAACTCGAAATAATAAAGACTTGATCAAAGCGCGAACGGGCGAAGTCTCAATAGATGAATAAAACTCCACAAGATTGCCAAGTTTAATTATGAAGTTAATTAGGTTGGTTTGATGAAAAATTTAAATCCTCACTCAAGTTAATTTCCTCAGGAACTCGGGATCCATTTTCTTATTCACATTGCTCCGGACAAATTTAATTCAGATGAGAGAAGATTCTTAGAAATCATTAATATTTAAACTTATGAATTTAAACTGCCGCGCATTTGAATTAAAAATGCTTTTGTGTCGTAACCAAACAATACTTACTTAAATAAAATACGGATAAAAATGACAAACTACAGTAGTAGTAGATCCTTAAACATAATTATTTTAACAACTACAGCTTTAGTAGATTCAGACTCCCACTGTGAACTGTTTTTTTTTTGGCAACGTTGCCTCAAATATATTATTCGCATCGCTAGTAAACGAATCCACATTCACTATATCTGTCAAAACTTAGGTAAGCTATTGAATACTGAATGTATAAAAGTCTTACAAATCTAGATAACCAGTTTTCGTTTGAATTTCACATACCCAAATAACTTTCCTCCAGTGATTAATTAGTTTAATTTATCAAAGATTTTAGGTCAAACGTGTCTGCTTAACATTCCAGTTTTAAACTAACCCCACGCGTCTTTCAACCAGAGAAATAAACAAACCAATGTTTGGTCACGGCCCTTTTTATTTTCGAAAGACATTATTAGTATAAATTAATTCAATGTAACGACATCTTTATGAGCTGTGACACAAAGTAGGACGTGTATACGAAGAATAAATCTGTCAGTAAAGTTAACGCCCGGTCACAAATTGTAATTTACCGTCACATGTGCCGAAGGAATAGTTATATTTCTATGTTACTCATGTCAGTTCTGTATGGCGGGCATCTTAACGAGTCAAGTAATGCTGGAGCGATAATATCAATGAAACTATTTTCTGTTGCAAACGTTTTGTGAAAAAAAAGAGAAAGGCCAATTTATTTTTTTGTGAGTTTACAGATCAAACTGAATGAACATGGATAGTAGTACAATTGGAAACCAAATATTTTAAAATATGATACAATATTTTGTTTGTTTCATGATACAGAGAAAATATGAATTTATTTAAGGCAATGGTTGGTAACTTGATAAAAAGTATTTTGAGTAAAAGTATTTCAATTTAAACTGTAGCCAAAAATGTGTTTAAAGCCCCAGTATCAGCATCGCCTAACTGTCCTTCATGTTGACAAATATCTAGTACTCTATATGCTCACAAATTCAGCAGTCCATGTGTCTCAAGCCTGAGCTAATACCTCTAATACGCATATTTCCCGTTGCCCTTGTAATATTGTAAATTATGTCCGCAGTCACATCATGTAACAATAAATCTTTGTCTAAATAAAAAACCATTAGATACGCTTATTCATAAAACTGGTTCTTCTGTTAATTCTATTAAAACATACACGATGTGAGTCGAAGCTAACCTCAAATTGGATCCGCGCCGAACAGACTTGGGCTCTAGTTTGTCAACTTCAATATTTAACTTGTCCCCTGTAGTTTCCAAGTTCTATCTGTCATGAACACAATGGTTGAGAACAGTAGACATACTTCAGTGTGTTTTGCGATCTATTGCTTGCTATTATGTGCTCTCCAAAGTTTTAAGTGTTACAGATGCTCGGAAAAACTTTGATTTGGCAGCAATATTAGTGTAACTATACAAAACATATTTGGGGCGAACAAAGTTTTGGTAACGATAAAACCACTGTTCCAATGCTTTTGTTCAATAGAATGTCAGTCAATTCAGCCAATAAAAAAGTAATAACCTTATGGGGAGTTGATGAAAATGTGACAGATTTACTGTGATCGTCAAGGAAGACGCCAATCTGACACCGATGATTGATATGAAATAGACATAATGTATATACAGAAAACGGAAGAATCCGAAGATATTCGAACTGTCTTATATCCGTTATAATAATTATGGAAGCCGTTATTTAAAAGCACTACACCATGAGTTACCACAAATATTATTTTGTATGGATGAAAAAAAAAAACTTTATTTAAGCACCACACCTTAATTGCCAGTCCAGAATAGCCATACAGAAAAAACTAACTTTTATATCAATATCATTTCCGACATCATTTGTCAATACCCTGTATTTTTACACGGTTCGTTTTGAAATCGAAGCGGTGAATCGGTTATCCAGCAGTCGATTCCCTGGCGACCAGCGCGCGACAATCTAATGAGCTCCCTGGGGAAAGACGTTGCCTTCCATTTTCAACAGATATCGTCCGTACGCTTATATTTCTGATAAATATATTCACGTAAAACCTGAATATTCTATCAGGAAAGCGTTGGGGATTGGAATCAATTGTCTTATGTTTCAATATCTTTTGGCATTTCTAGGATAAAAATGATATATGTATTTTTCGTTTTTGTTTTGTTATAGTTTTCCGAGAATATTCACATATGAAACTGCTGATTATTTATTTAGTGAACACATGAGATCTGTCTGTGATAGAAACTAAGTTAATGTTATGTTAAAGGTGAACTGAAAACGATGAATATCTTTGACGTTATTTCGTGCTACGAAATTATTATTATTATATCTGCCTAGTCTTTTTCCTAATTTTATTATGGTCGGCTACCGGGTGCAGCTGAATACGAATGTTTTCTGGGTTCTCTACAACCCAGTTACTGGGTAACACGATACCTCTTGGTAAGACTGGTTGTCAGAATTTCGAGCTTCCTACTACATTATTAATATTTATTTTATACCCGTACTCGTTGATACTGTATTACAATGGGGTATTATTCCTCATTGCTGTGACCCGTAGAGTAACAAACGAGTAAGAACTTAAGTTTTAAAGGCTCTATAAGAAAAGAAAATTAAACAAATGAAAACCTTACAATAATTTAGCAATGAAATTGCTACACTTAACACTTTTTTGGCATATCTGTGATTGTGTGTGTGTGTGTGTGTTGTAAGCGAGTGTGAGTATATTGACAGTATGTCTGTCTTCTTCTTAATATAACAAAACGCATGTATGGAGTTTGCTATTTCAGAATCTTAAATGTGTCTTCAGTACTATTATAATTTAAGCAGAGTAAGTGTTTTCGTAAAATCTTTTTAAATATGTGTGAATTATGTTTCCGAGTAATTATAATATTGTATATGGACTAATAAAAAATATACCCTTTGCAATACATATAGCATCAAGGTACTACAGTATATTATACTTGATCCTGCCCATTGTCATGAAAATCAATTGAGGAAACAGAATTCATAATATTGATACTTATAGACAATGGGCTGGAAAATAGCTTACTGCTTATAAACCTGATGCTCTCAAACCTAAATAATGGTTACTACGAAAATCTTTAATGATGCGTAGAATCCTTATTAATACAGAACAGACTGACGATGAATTTGGTAACATAATAATGTGGGTTCTAGCCATTTGAAAAGCCAAATCATAGTCCCAATTAATCCACTGGAAAACGTTAAATCAGGAAAGTTAATTGTTTGGCTAATTGGCTACCAACTTCAATTGTCCGTATATTCAAATCACAACTCTGGGGAAATCGGTTGTCACGGTATGGGCATGTGATGCGGAGGAATTAGGAAAATGTCGTGAGGAAAGATTTGAGTACGAAATTCGATGGCTATAAGAGTAGGGGAAGACCAAAGAAACGATGGATGGACTGTATGAAAGATGATATGGCTAGAAAGGGGATGATGACCGAGATGACGACTAATAGAGAAGTATGGAAGAAACAGACGTGTTGCGCCGAGCCCAAATAAATTGAGCAAGAGCAGGAGAATGATGAATTGATAAGCAAATACACCGTCTAAAATTAGACCAGAAAATTAGAACAGTGGTGGATTTGCTTTTAGGCCCTACAAGTATTCTTTGAATTTTTATGTACTTTAATACTGCAAATTAATGTAGGTTGTAAATTCACTTTACAATTAATTACCCTGAATATACAAAGGACCGATTCAATTTCCCAAAGCCGTAACTGATCGGCTTTGCAAATCGTGTTGGAAATTTGGACGTATGTAGGCTCTATTGGCAAATACTCCTATATGCTTATATCTCCAGGTTAATTGGTGCGTTTATGTGTGTAACGGTACCAGCAATCTTACAGAACATAATAATAATTTATTTCCTTAACCGTAATATCTCGGCTGTCTGCTGGGAATTATTAGCTTTTATCTACAAAGCTATTAAAGGCGTATTTAATTTAGTATTAGTATCAACTCAAGGGAATTAGTTGAATTTATCATCGCTGTGTTTGGTGGGCAGATCTGATTTATAAACTGTTTAACTTTAAACGATACTTTAACGGTAATTGGTAATTACGTAAATTAGTGCTTTGCTGTTTTATGTTTTTCATTTACTATATTTGCTTTAGACTTCCAGTACTTAAAATTTGCACTCTTCATCATTCAAACCTGGGCGACCGAGCACTGCTCTAGTCAAAATAGAGAATGCTCATTTAATAGTATAGGAAATTTCATACTAATTCCATGCTGCCATGATAATACATTACTTACTTATTCCATGCTGCCATATCATTATTCTAAGGTGTCGAATGAATATATATATATTGCTCATTTAATAGTATAAGATTCTGCACCTCTGTTTCAGTACCAAAAATGTCATCTTCGTCCACAGAAACATCACCTTTGTCTTCTTCTTCTTCTTCATTTATAAGTACTAGTCTAGTAGTTATTACGCCAATTACTCCGGAGTTTCATTATGAAGCAATTATCTAACAGATAGAACATACGACAATATACGAAGACATTAAAGTTAGCCATATAGTGACGTATTTTCACATAACTAGGAAAGATAGATGTGGCGACTAACTTACTAAACTTACTCAGAAACTGCAAACAAGATCTTATTGTGGTCGTGTGCAGTAGATTGTTTGCAAGTGCACACGACCGTTGATGATTTAATTTAGCTACTACTGTCTTTATCGAGTCTCTGAGATGCAGAAAATGGTTTGTCGGGTTTTTGTGTTGAGATATCTTGAAGTGTTTAAAGCTGAATAAAGAAGTTTATGAGTTTAACACACACACACATACAGTTCTTCTTTTCGTGTGGTTAGTGACTAACCTGTTGTCAGAGGTTTAAAGCCGCCCATGGGCCTCTGACTTGGCTTCACATACCATCGATAAATATCTCTCAGGCATGCCGGTTTCCTCACGATGTTTTCCTTCACCGGTTTTGAAGCAAGTGATAAATATACAATACGCACATGAATCCAAAAAGTCAGAGGTGCGTGCCTTGGGTTCGAACTGGAAACCTACGAGTATGACTTGGCAGTCCGACGGTCACACCACTACACATACACTGTAAGCGGCTAAATGAAAATAAAATGTACCTAGGCTTTTGACAAAATTAGGCAGCTTTTTTACCAGAAGGCTGAAGTTTTTAAACATAGAACCTATTTATTGGGCATGCATAATCACTTGTCTTCCGGATTCCCGTAAAACAGTTAAACCCTGAAAACAACAAAAGCCAGTGACAACAAAGGAATAGTTAAGTCAGTTCGCAGTAATCGGAATCAACAGAACCAGTCAAAGACATTAACACGTGTTGACAATTTTCCCGGCGACAATACAATACTTGGAACAAGGGATTCTCTCCTCTAAGCTCCTAAGTACCTACATTTGCTTGAAAAATGAACGTAAATCAATTCGCTGTAGTATAACTAAGAGTGAAGAGAATGAACTGCGCTTCGTAGTTTCATTTCCCTGGAGGATTCGTTTCCTACCAGTACGGAAACGATCGACCTCCTTCGGCTTTTAATCATAAATGAATATTGCAGTATAAAGCTGGGTAAAGGTAGAACGTAAGTATGAATTTTTGAAGTGTTTTAAACATCTGTATAAAAACAGAAATAATAAAGACTAATCTTAAAGTGACTAATTTGATTTTCAGTTTGAAAACATTTTACAAAATTATCAGCGTATAAGAGTTCAGCTTCACCAAAAAAGTATTGAGTTTCTAAAAACCTCAAACAGAAATTTCATGTATCATGTATGTTCAACATTTTTCCAACGTAGTGATCCCCAAGCCCATCAAAACTAAAGCACCTCACCAGAGGCAGAATTCAAAAAAACTTATTCGTCCCATACCTACATAAATAAAACAGTAAGTAAGGTGCCTATCTACCTATAGTGTACTAAAACAACTATCTAAGGAGCCGGTCTATCCATTCTTTATCTTTAACTACCCAATTCCGTCAGCATAAAAAGCGCTTTCTTGCCATTTAGCGCTGTTTTCGTCCTTTTTACCTCAAAACCGAGGCTATAACACCTCTCCCGGGTGCGGTAATATTTGCATTTAGAGCGAACGACTGATATTCTGACCTTATCAGAGGGAGATTGTGTTTGAGGGACGAATTCTGATGACGCAAGTGGCGCGAATCACTTAGATCGGCTGCAAGAGAGGCTTCCCGGCTTACGTGCTAAAAATATATTCAAAATGGAGATCTTGTCTGTTTCAGAATAATTTTAAATTATTACAAAGTTCCTGAGTAATTTATGCTTCATTTGATTTATGATGCTACTAGAAGAGCAAGTATTTGTTTGAAACTTTAATAAAGATGTATGTTAATTTCATGTTCTTCGTCCTAACATTTTTTCAGTCTATTGCTGAAACTAAAGCTATACATTTTGATAGTGTACAACTAAGAAAGCGCACTAAATCAACTTCAAATATGATCGTGGGGCAAGTACCGACCAACTCTAGTATTCCACTAGAGAGCAACTCCACACAATGTGAAGTTATCGGATTTTGCTGAATTGCCGGCTCATAATTTTGAATTCATGGAGTTCCTGAGAAACGAGGATTTGCACATGTACATACATAAACCTATTTACCTCATTCAATAAACTGAACATTACAAAGCAAGAATTTTAGCAAACAATAAAATCGCTTTATACCGTCAGATGACGTTCTGTTTGCATAATACAATGTTTGGTTAATTATTTTTGTTAGTTACAAAAATAATTAACCAAACATTGTATCTTAACCTGATAAGAGAGAGAAAAAAAACTAATTTGCACGACAAAAAACAGTAAACCTATTATCACAAAATTAATTAGTGAACTCGTTGGTAGGATCTAATTCTAATTTAGGTGTTTTCAGGATAAAACGTTTGAAGCTACCATACCCCATTCCCCTCTCGTTTTGTTCAAAGGCGGCTTAGCTGGCGAAGTTTGTTTAAATTCACTGTGTTCTTATTTCTGTAATTTAATTTGCAAGCTCTTGGTGTTCTCGCTGAAAGGGCCAAGTTGTTATCGATATCGATTGACTGAATTGAAGATTATTAAGACTGATACTGATATTATGTTCGCTTATTGATATTTTTACATCATTATTTAATACATACTTAACTGTTTATTTACATTACCTTCCTCTTATTCGCGGGTTGAACTTTGACTATTCGTCTCGATCGGCTTTTGTTTTCTGTTTTTTGTTCATTAGAAACTTTTAAGTGCCAGCTTCCGATTTAATCCAACGTCATTTTTTCCTCACTTGAACAAGTGTTTATACCGTTTAAAGTGCCATGATAGTCTAATATGGGTCAGGTAGTGCTTAGCAGTGCTCGTCCATTATTCAGTAGGATTCCGTTCCGCGAGCGAAGCGGTTCGCACCCAGTTGTTATGTTAGGCCACCGTACATTCTATATCTCTTGTATAAAAATACATTCCAACCACTCGGCGGCGGAACCTATAAAAATAACAAATCACTCCGCTGAAATTACGAACCGACATAAAAAATAAAAGTGACAAAAATCCAACGGCAAATTCCTAGCAACAAAACACGCATTCAAATTAACCACGAAACAGGATGCTCGTTACGTAGAGAACAAAAAACAAAAACATTATGAAACAGGTGAGGGGGATACAGCTCCGGAATATGATAATCATATTTCAGAGAGTTTCAGTCCACTTGTTGCCATTCAAAATGTTCCCATGCAATTTGTCCTAGTTATATTTCACCGTATTGTTACCATTGTATGGACGTCGACTACTCTTCGTTGACCCCATTCCCTTTATTTAAACTGAAACATTTTTCATTGCTTGCAGCTCAGTTTTTATTGCTGTAACATAATTGGTGGTGTCGCATTACTTAATACCCCAATTACGCGTACGTAACTTTAAGTAAAAATAGTAAGTGTACCACACACTGAGTCATGAAGATAAAAATAAAACACCCTATTTTTACGTAGGTGTTGTTTAGTGCTGACCATGGTGACTCGGAAGAAAAGAATTTAACGGGACCTTTCTTTTTCTTAGACTTTCCGAAGCTTTTTAATGAGCATTCAGGCGATTGCTTATTTTGATAGTGATTCTGACGAATGCTCGGTCAATACAATTTTGGCAAAGAAAATGCTTAGTTAGAAAGTGCTAGAATGCTGCTTTTCCTAGTCCCGATCTACTAAATGAATAAACTTGTACTAATGTAAATGTAACAACCACCAAAAACAAAACCAATTTCCATTCTTCACAGCAAAAATGTCACATTAGTTTCCCATTTTAGTGGTAATTTTCCATGAAAAAAAGCAGGCTTGGGTCCAGGAAATCCACAAAAAGGATCTATAAATAAATAAATTCCTGCTTCTCCTGCATAAAACGTGACGTAAACTGGCATAAACTGTCTGCCCAAGCACACTTAACCCAAATCTAGATTTTTATTATAATTGTTTCCGTCCCTTTCTCGCACGGGTGAACGTTGAAGCTGCCGGAAGATTAATAGCAACATTTATCAGACTTTCGTTTGTTTTGAGTGTCGTCGGGGATAACCGGAATTAGGTTGTTCGCGAAATGTGCTGTGAAAGTAAAATAATCCAATTTAAATTATTGCACGAACAACAATTGTTAAGCTCTGGAGCAGCTTTCAGTTTTGTGACAAAAATTATTTAGCGATTTGTTATTGTTTTCGATTTGCGTGTATAGAAATGTTTCAGTAGAATTATTTACAGTTGAGTGATCCTTAGGCTGAATATCTCTTTCTATCTATATTGCATTTAAATCATTAGGTAGCCACTTATTGGCTAGAGAGGCGCCACGGCGTCCTCACCTTCCGCCTGACGCAGGTCCTCACCGGACATGGTTGTTTCGGGAGGTTCCTGTTCCGTATCAGGCGGGAGGAAACGCCCGGGTGTCATCACTGCGTGGATCGCCCGGAGGACACGGTTGACCATACGGTGGAGGTCTGTCCGGCTTGGGCAGAGCATCGCCGTGTCCTCGTGGAGGCGATCGGTAGCGGGGATCTCCCGCGTCCAGCCCTGGGCCAGGCCATGGTACGGAGCGAGAGGGCATGAGAGCCCGTCACCTCCTTCTGCGAAGCAGTAATGCTCGCGAAGGAGGAGGCAGAACGCGTGAGGCAGAGGCAAATTTCGCGCCCTCACGCCCCTGGCCGCCGCAGGAGACGCCCTGGGCGTCGGGAATCGCAGGCCGATTCCCGGCCACCGTATGCGCGGGCTTGCGGACGGTGAGCAATGAGTAGCTCGCCGTCCGATAAGGACCAGGCCCGGGTCGACGGCGCGTTGTGTTCCACGCGCGCCTCAAAGAGATGTCAGCAAGTGAAGGGATAGGACCAATGCCTGCCGGGGTTGCGGGAAAGTCCGAAAGGGATACCGTGGCCCCTGGCAACGTACAGGCAACGGAAGGAACACGGGTGGGTTTTAGTCAGTAAGAGTCTGACACGCCCTCCTGCTCCGCCCAGAGCGGGAGAAGTTATTTGATAATTCCCACACAAAAAAAAAAAAAAAAAAAATGTAGTACTTATACAGTACGTGATCGAAGTGAATAAACAAAATACGTCTCTATAGCCTATTTTCAAAGAACATCATAATTGGCTGCCATCACCGATGCCCAAAACATCGTTTTGAAATACACAGTATACCCAAAATATAGTTTGTCAATACAAACGTTTATTAAAAATTCCATAGAAACAACAAATTATTAATTAAATAACGCACACAATCGCATAGGACATATCGTACGGTCTCAAAATAAAAGACTCATATTTTTTATAAAATTACTTTTAAAAAAGAAAAACAAAATACGTTTTTAACACGCCATTTGCTGTTCTTTTTGCTGTCACGTAATTTGATTGCTGTCGACCGAGTCCCACGCAAATAATTTGCATACATTTGCAATCGGAACACCTACTGTCTAAATTAAAAATAAAATTGTCATTGGACAGGACAGCGTAACGTTGTTTACTGTTTATATGTCCTTTAGTATGTAGGTTAGCGCTAATAAACATGTTATTGCTCTTAGAGCTAAGTTATGTCTTTATTTACAGGCGTCGGTTATGGTTTAAAATATCGTGACATTTAAATCGAAACTAGTCTATTTCACTTGTGCTGGTAGATGGTTTTAAATAAAGAGAGCAGCTGCAAAATAACGGATAATTTTTTTATAAATCTTTGTGGACTTGAATGTCATAACATTTTAGATTTTTTCCCTCGTATTCCAGCAAATACTTTCTTTCTTATTAATGTACTGTAAAGTTCACTATCGTAAAAGTACAAATATTTACTTACACCATAATATAAAAAATACATAAATGACATAAATATAGAAACTACTCGAAATGTGTAAATACCATATTACTTAAAAAGTAGCGTAATATACCTATGTTAAATACACAACTGATCAAAATGGCCATGATTCTCATGGCACCCTCCTACACCATGCTGGTCAACGACACGTTATGTAGGTAGAAAGACATACACAATTAAACGAGCATGGTGTTCTCATTATCCATCAACACCCGTTTCATAACTATCCTTACTGACCACATAACCCATTTGCACCATAAAGAAAACAGAAAACATCCCATCTTTACAATTTCCCTTCAATACACGTGCCTACCTACTTCACAGCAAACAAAGTCTTTCGGTTACAGGCACAAGGGGGTACCGAGACGTTTTGTGCGAGAGCTTCCAAACCGAGACTCTTATCTCCATAGCGCTGCCCTTGAGCTAGTTGCACCCTTTTGCTTTGCTCGTGACCTGTAAATGCCGTGTATGGCCCGCTTTAATTTGGGATGAAGTTTGTTGTGCGGTCATGTTAGGGAATATATTTTTTTGGTAGTTTTAACCTTTTTGTTTTTTATGTGTTTTTTAATATGGTTTGTTTTTGGGAATAACTCACGACCAAACCATTTCAGTATCTTGTCTGTAAAGTAGATATTATCAATATATAATAGACTAGCTGTGGCCCGCGGTTTCACCCGCATAAGTCTCGATCCTGTGGGACTATCGGGATAAAAGTTTTATGTCCTAACTCAGGTTATTATAAGTCAATTTATTTTATTTTAATTTATTGTTGACATAATCTACTCATTACAATGTTTTTTTAATGAGTTGTATTGCAATATGTTAGCTAGCGTCCTAGTTTATCAATTATAACTTGTAGTTACAGCTATTTGTAAGCGGGCACGCCCTTTATGCCTGGAGGCTTTTATTTAGATATTGTTTTCGTTAAGTTATTTTTATATCTGCTTGAGTATAGTTCTCGATGTTTTTGGTTGGTATATTGGCGTGTGCTAGCTTTCATATGGCTATTAATTTTATAATTTAAATTATGTTTTGTGTTGCGTAATGTAAATATCATTTTGCATACTATTATATAGATTCATTTTTTTCTAACTGAACAGACAGCTGTGCTGCTGGGGAGTTTGTTGCGCCACTTCTTCTTCCCAGCTAAAGCACTAGGAAGTGGTGAAGGGTGGGCGTTTTGGGGGACTGTCTTATGTAATTTTGACGTTCAAAAAGTGCTGATTCTCAGCCTAGTTTGAATAAATGACTTTTGAGTTTATTGTCTACCCATGTGCCAAATTTCATCCAAATCCATACAGCCGTTTTAGCGTGAAAGCGTAACAGACATACAAACAAACTCACTTTCACATTTTATATTAATATAATATACTTAGTTAGGATTTTATTTTGTCACTAATTGGCGTAGATCTAGTTGTTACTAATCAAAGAACAATAATTTACACTACAAGAAGTTCAACATGCTGAAATGTATGAAATTGTTACAATTTCTCTGAAGAGTATGTAGTATGTCCCAATGTTTAAAATAAAAATATTCAAACTCTCCGACTGTTTTATGAAAAACTAGGTGACCCGACAGATTTTGTACTGCCAAATCTCAATAATTCATACAAAAAAGGACGTTCAGTTTTGACTTAATTTAAAGAATTTCCGGGAAACTTTTCCTATTTTTCTTTCCACATAAACTGATTACTATTACGAAAATTATAAAACAAACTAATATAATAATAATTTATAACAATATCCCTAACTGTGTAAAAAAACTAAATACAGACCAGTTTAAGAAAACATTTAAAAAAATACTGACAGGAAAAGCCTACTATAATGTCAATGAATTTTTAAATGACAAATCGCTCTGTCGACATACTGATACTGATACTGATATACTGACTGAATCTATCTATCTATTTATCTTTGTTGTTTTGAATCGCATGAATATTTAGCAATTGTATTTTATGTATATTTTTTTTAAATTTAATTTTAATGTTAATTGTTATCTTTTTTTTTGTTTTTTTTTTTTTTTGGATTATTTAATTTTTTAATCTTATGGTCATCCAACCTAATTTGTACACCAGCCATGGTCAAACATGTTGTGCCAAAGAATATCCTGTAACACCTATAATAAACATCATTAAATGTATATTATCTACACATGTTTTTGCAAATAAATTAATCTTATCTTATCTTAAACAAAAATTGCCAAGTCGGTCCAGCCGTTCTCAAGTGATGCTTAGCAACGAACAGAATTTCATTTTCGGTTCTTAAGTAAAAATCCTCACTTAAAACATTCATTGTTCTTTCCGACCCCAAGTTAACTACACTTACCTACGTATGCCTTAAGTTAAAGTTCTAGCCGTGAAAAGTTCATTCACATCAATCTTCGGCCTTTTAATTTCTGTCGACACTAAAACGGATGCCATACTTTTAAACCACGGCATAATTTCACTATGAAAGTTTATTGAAGGCGCTCGTAAAAAATTTACGATCTCCTTATTACCATAGAAAGGAGAAGCGGTAGGTACCATAACATTAGAATGTTATATTTTATACTCGGCATTGTTTCTACTTTCAATGCGTCGTTTTATATCGATATTCGAACATATCGATTTTATGGCGTATTTTATGTTGCCACTTTTCATATTTATTTTATATTTTAAATACTGGATAGCCGGCTAGTATAAAATCAACTAGTCACGGACTGTTTAAACTATTTACAAAACGTATTGAAATATTGCGGCCTATTATTTACCATTGGATATTTTAAACTTTGCGCTTATTTTGCACTACAATAATATTATTTTGACTTAACTGGCTCTTTCACGTAGACAAGCCAGGCTCACTCAGCATTTGGCGACCAACGGTGGGCCTGACAAGGATCAGCAGAAGTACGTCACGCGTTCAGGCAGAATAACGACGTCAACTGTAAGGACCTCACCCAAAACGATGTCAGTCAACCTGTCCGACACCCAAACCTTACTGGAGAAGATCTCGCAGTCTAGGCAAGAAACCTTTACGACGTGCACGTGCACCGCCCAATATGACAGTATCAAGAAGTCTGAAGTCCTGGAAGCGCTGCTGGCAGCGTTTACTATTTTAAAACACGTTTTAGTACACTGCCGCCATTTAAATGCGATAATACAACCACTTACTAAGCTTACGAAGAAAAAGTCAGGTTGGAATACGGAACAAGAAGATGCATCTAACACACTGAAACAACGGCTTACAACTGCGCCTGTCCTAAGACAAGCAGATAGAACCAAGCCCTACATCCTGAAAACAGAAGCCAGTGGGTTTGCACTCGGAGCAGTTCCCGTCCAGGGGGAGAAGGAAGAAGAGCACCCCGTGGAAAACGCAAGTAGATTACTTACGGCAGCTGAAAGAAATAGTTCCACAACGGGACAAAGGAATATACTCATTTACCCACAGAGACGCAACCATCCTCAATACCGACCAGGAGATATGGTTCTTGTCAACATACACCCGATCAGCAGAGGAAATCAGGGAGTGACAGAAAAATTTGCGCCCCGAAGAGATGGCCCATATATTATAGAGCAGCAGCAGGGTCCTGCATCATTCAAAGTAGCTTCACCGAATACTCCTGAAATTCCGATCGGACTACATCATACGTCTGCCCTAACACCTTACAAAGGTGAAAATTCCACCGAAGTTTCTGAGCCTGTACACCCGCTCAGGACAAGAGGACGACCTGCTAAGACGTTGGTTACCCATACCCCACACTTCCCGCCAGCAGAAGAGGCCGTGGCCGTCCTAGAAAGCAATAAATCTCCAGTTCCTCTCGCCGAGACGTCTTCGGGAACTGAGGGGGAGATTGTAGCAAACCTACAATTAATTCAGCAGCACCACCCATTACATAAGCGAGATACTACATAATGCCGCTACTCGACACTAGATGGCGCTGTCACCAGACGTCACGTTTCTGAATCGCGGTGTTAAGAGTCTCCGCGAGTTAATGACCTCCGCTAGAATATTTAATTTTGTAAGATTGATCTAGAGGTGCATTCGTGGACCACGTCCTACTTGGAATGGTTACATGGGACTCCGCTAGATTAAGTTAAATTCAAGACCGAACTAATGTTGCATTCGTGGACTACGTCCTACTTGGAATAGTCACATGGGACTTCGCTAGTTTAAGTTACTAAATTCAAGACTTAGGTCAGTTTTTTGGTCTAGAGGACCCCGTTCCCCTCCTTCGTCCTTTCTGGGAAAAGGTGGCGTGAGCTCGTCCTATATATATAAATATATCGTGGTGTACGCAAGTTTTAAATAAACCCTTGCCTAAACGACTGGACTTCTTTGTGCCGGAGACGGTGACCACATCCTCTACAAACTGGAAGGCCGTGGCCGTCCTAGAAAGCAATAACTCTCCAGTTCCTCTCGCCGAGACGTCTTCGGGAACTGAGGGGGAGATTGTAGCAAAACCTTCTTTTAATGCACCAGCGCTATCCATTATCTAAGTGAGATACTACAGAGTACCGCTACTCGACACTAGATGGCGCTGTCGCCTGACGTCACTTTTCTGAATCGCGGTGTTAAGAGTCTCCGCGTGTTAATGACCTCCGCTAGAATATTTAATTTTTGTAAGACTGATCTAGAGGTGCATTCGTGGACCACGTCCTACTTGGAATGGTTACATGGGACTCCGCTAGATTAAGTTAAATTCAAGACCGAACTAATGGTGCATTCGTGGACTACGTCCTACTTGGAATAGTCACATGGGACTCCGCTAGTTTAAGTTACTAAATTCAAGACTTAGGTCAGTTTTTGGTCTAGAGGACCCCGTTCCCCTCCTTCGTCCTTTCTGGGAAAAGGTGGCGTGAGCTCGTCCTATATATATAAATATATCGTGGTGTACGCAAGTTTTAAAATAAACCCTTACCTAAACGACTGGACTTCTTTGTGCCGGAGACGGTGACCACATCCTCTACAAACTGGCGCCCAACGTGGGGCCCGATAAGGATCAGCAGAAGTACGTCACGCGTTCAAGCAGAATAACGACGTCAACTGTAAGGACCTCACCCAAAGCGATGTCAGTCAACCTGTCTGACACTCAGAAGATCTCGCCGTCTAGGCAAGGAACCTTCACGACGTGCACCGCCCAATATGTCGGGACCAATAATTCTGAAGTCCTAGAAGCGCTGCTGGCAGCGGTTACTATTTTAAAATACGTTTTAGTACACTGCCGCCATTTAAATGCGATAATACAACCACTTACTAAGCTTTCGAAGAAAAAGTCAGGTTGGAATACGGAACAAGAAGATGCATATAACACACTGAAACAACGGCTTACAACTGCGCCTGTCCTAAGACAAGCAGATGGAACCAAGCCCAACATCCTGAAAACAGATGGCAGTGATTTTGCACTCGGAGCAGTTCCCGTCCAGGGGGAGAAGGAAGAAGAGCACCCCGTGGAAAACGCAAGTAGATTACTTACGGCAGCTGAAAGAAATAGTTCCACAACGGGACAAAGGAATATACTCATTTCAGAAAACATCATACCTGAAATAACCCCAAAATTAAAAACGTTGGCAGACAACCTACTGAAAGCGAGAGAAGTTCAAGAAATGAAAGAAGAAGCTCGTAAAGAATACGTCGACCGACAGAGACGCAACCATCCTCAATACCGACCAGGAGATATGGTTTTTGTCAACATACACCCGATCAGCAGAGGAAATCAGGGAGTGACAGCTAAATTTGCGCCCCGAAGAGATGGTCCATATATTATAGTGCAGCAGCACGGACCTGCATCCTTTAAAGTAGCCTCACCGAATACTCCTGAAAATCCGATTGGACTATATCATACGTCTGCCCTAACACCCTACAAAGGTGAAAATTCGACCGAAGTGCCTGAGCCTGTACACCCGCTCAGGAAAAGAGGACGACCTGCTAAGAAGTTGGTTACCCAGACCACACTTCCCACCAGAAGAGGCCGTGGCCGTCCTAGAAAGCAATAACTCTCCAGTTCCTCTCGCCGAGACGTCTTCGGGAACTGAGGGGGAGATTGTAGCAAAACCTTCTTTTAATGCACCAGCGCTATCCATTATCTAAGTGAGATACTACAGAGTACCGCTACTCGACACTAGATGGCGCTGTCGCCTGACGTCACTTTTCTGAATCGCGGTGTTAAGAGTCTCCGCGTGTTAATGACCTCCGCTAGAATATTTAATTTTTGTAAGACTGATCTAGAGGTGCATTCGTGGACCACGTCCTACTTGGAATGGTTACATGGGACTCCGCTAGATTAAGTTAAATTCAAGACCGAACTAATGGTGCATTCGTGGACTACGTCCTACTTGGAATAGTCACATGGGACTCCGCTAGTTTAAGTTACTAAATTCAAGACTTAGGTCAGTTTTTGGTCTAGAGGACCCCGTTCCCCTCCTTCGTCCTTTCTGGGAAAAGGTGGCGTGAGCTCGTCCTATATATATAAATATATCGTGGTGTACGCAAGTTTTAAAATAAACCCTTACCTAAACGACTGGACTTCTTTGTGCCGGAGACGGTGACCACATCCTCTACATTATCTTTTTTTTTGTTTTTTTTTTTTTTTGGATTATTTAATTTTTTAATCTTATGGTCATCCAACCTAATTTGTACACCAGCCATGGTCAAACATGTTGTGCCAAAGAATATCCTGTAACACCTATAATAAACATCATTAAATGTATATTATCTACACATGTTTTTGCAAATAAATTAATCTTATCTTATCTTAAACAAAAATTGCCAAGTCGGTCCAGCCGTTCTCAAGTGATGCTTAGCAACGAACAGAATTTCATTTTCGGTTCTTAAGTAAAAATCCTCACTTAAAACATTCATTGTTCTTTCCGACCCCAAGTTAACTACACTTACCTACGTATGCCTTAAGTTAAAGTTCTAGCCGTGAAAAGTTCATTCACATCAATCTTCGGCCTTTTAATTTCTGTCGACACTAAAACGGATGCCATACTTTTAAACCACGGCATAATTTCACTATGAAAGTTTATTGAAGGCGCTCGTAAAAAATTTACGATCTCCTTATTACCATAGAAAGGAGAAGCGGTAGGTACCATAACATTAGAATGTTATATTTTATACTCGGCATTGTTTCTACTTTCAATGCGTCGTTTTATATCGATATTCGAACATATCGATTTTATGGCGTATTTTATGTTGCCACTTTTCATATTTATTTTATATTTTAAATACTGGATAGCCGGCTAGTATAAAATCAACTAGTCACGGACTGTTTAAACTATTTACAAAACGTATTGAAATATTGCGGCCTATTATTTACCATTGGATATTTTAAACTTTGCGCTTATTTTGCACTACAATAATATTATTTTGACTTAACTGGCTCTTTCACGTAGACAAGCCAGGCTCACTCAGCATTTTAGGTGTGGAGCTATAAGTACGCGCCGGGCTCGACTTGTCGGGCCATTTCACTAGCGGGCGTAACGTCGTCAGAAGATATGAGAGTTACGCGATGCGAAGAGAAGCAATTTCTAGATTAATGTAGGTAATTAGCGCTGAGCGACCTGAATTGCACTTTATTGTGTCGTAGCAAGAGTCGCTATTTATTTAAACAATTGAATCTTCTGTACTTGTACTATTATGTATTCTGTGACGAGGATATAAAAGCAACATACGAGATATTACATTAAAAGGATCAACACGTTCACCTACTTTGTAATACAACCTACCATCATAGGTAAGTAGGTACTGTAGTGTAAGTAATCCGCCTGCCAAACGAGGTGATTGTCGCAATACCCCTTTTATATCCATTATTGTAGCACAAGTCCATGTTGAGCTAGGGAAATTAACGAGCTGAATAAATAGCACATTGATAGTTACCAACACTAGAAACTAATGGTATTAGGTGACGATCGGTATAAGGCAATGCAAGCAACGAAATTATGCAACAAATGCCTTTAAACAACTTTTGTTGCATTTGCATTAAATGCCAAAACGGTCATTACGAAAATGGGACAACTGCAGGTGAAACAAAATCGCAGATCATTCTTAATCCGGTTTAACAAAGGCACTCTTAGGATCGCTTGCACCACAAATATTTACTAATATTGGTGTTCGAATAACAAAAATGAATGAAATAGAGACATGTATTAGAAGGATGTTATTATTATTATGCATTAGATTATTTATTTATATTTTATATCCTTAACATCATAATTAGAGTCATAAAAATATTGCGCAATGAGAACATGTAAATATGTGAGTAGTTTCTTTTTTATGAAACTTTTTGTAACTCTCGTGCTTAGAAATATTATGAAACTAATAATAATAATAATAATATTTATTCAAAAAATTACAAGGCATCATTTTTTACAGTTTTGCTTAAATGTAAATTATATTCCTAAGACTTACGTGCCTGAACTAGGTAATCCTGTGTTTCAGGCGGGAAGAGCTTAAATAGACTTATAAAATAAATAAATAATCAAAAGGTTGACAATAGATCACTAATTATATGTTGAGTAGCTTAACTCTTAGTTTCTAAAATTGATAAATACCTAACGTAGGTGAAATTTGTACATATAATATTCACTGTAGCACAGTTAGTAAATTCTCTGTATCTTCGTAAGACATACTTTGGAGAGCATCCTTGAGAATTCTCTTACAATTTGTGTAGTTCAGGGAATAAATGTTTGCTTTCGAGTTTAGTCTATTATAGAGAAGAGGACCGAGGTATAGATAAAATTTGGATACAAAAGCATGTTTTGTTGAATTTTGTGGACAAACTATATCTCTACGTCTTTTATTAGTATGTGCAGTGCTGTATGGTAGCGCTATGTGTTGTTTTAATACAATACCCATTATAAATAGCTGACGAACTGTTAATACTTCACAAGATTTGTACAGGAGGTTAGTAGGAAAAAGAAAAGGGCGGAAAGTAGAGACTTTGAGAATCGCCCTTTGAGCTCTCTCGATGGTTAGTAACATTGTTTTACCCACTCCACCCCATGTGGTAATACAATAAGTTAATATTGATTGACACAGTGCAAAGTAAACTTGTCTAACTAGTTTTGGATCAGCAATATATCTTAATTTTTTTAAAACAAATATTAATTTGCGAATTCTATTATTTAAAGCTTGAATATGTTGTTTAAACGAAAGTGTTTGATCTATTATAACACCAAGGTATTTTGTTGTATTTGCCATATTAATTTTGGGACAAACACATTGGTTATCCGTAGGAATTGTGCAATGATGAGCATATAATGTCGAGACAGTGCTTGTTGACGTTTGCTTGCGCATTGAAAACTTAATATAATTTGTCTTGTCTGCATTTAGTGTTAGTAAATTATGTTGAAGCCATTTATTAACAATATCAAAGCCATGTTGCGCAAACTCGTAGACATTTTTTTCTGAGTCAGCCGAAAATAGAAGGGCAGTGTCGTCAGCATAAGAAACAATTTGGCCGTGATCTAGATTTAGGTTACAGAGATCGTTTATGTATATTAAAAATAGTGTAGGCCCTAAAATACTTCCTTGGGGAACTCCGAAGGATGTGTTTTTTTTACTATCGCTGAGAACATTATCAATCCGTACACATTGGGTGCGGTCTTCTAAATAGCTCTTAAATAGTTTCAGCTGGGCGCCTCTGATACCTATGGCTTCAAGCTTGCGCAACAGAATCAGAACAGAAACCGTATCAAAAGCTTTGGCGAGGTCCAGGAAGATTCCTACTGTGTGGTTACCATTATCAAGTTCTCGTGCTAGATAGTCAGTCAGATGGTGCACGGCATCGTCTGTTGACATTTTAGGCCTAAATCCAAACTGCCGTTTAGATAAAATTGATTTATCTTCCAAGTATTTGTAGAGCCTTTTATTCATAATTTTTTCTAATATTTTAGAAATAGTAGGCAGTAAGGAAATAGGTCTATAATTTGTCACTTGATCTTTACTGTCTGATTTGTAAACGGGGACAACAACAGCTTTTTTTAAGCACTCAGGAAAAATACCTGTCGATAAACATTTTTGGAAAATATAAGTTAGTGGCGGTCCAAAAATGTGCCTGAACTGTTTAATAATTTTATTTGATATTTTATCCCAGCCAACTGCACAGTCGTCCTTCAAACTCATAATTATCGTTTCCACCTCAGTCTCGTCAGTGTCATGCAACACAAAGGATGATGGAATAGTGTTACATGTAAATGGTGTGCTTGTTAGATATTGTGATTGGCCCTGAACATTTTCAGCCAGACATTTACCAACATTGACAAAGAAACTATTCGCACTGTTGGCAGATGCTAACTTTGATGAGTGTGCTTGTAATAAACCTGAAGATGACTGATTTTCTTTAGAGGTATAGGTTACATTTTTAATAAAATTCCATATTTTTTTACTATTTGTACCAGCTTTTCCTAGTGCAATTTTATCGTAATTGCTTTTTACTTTTTTTAGAAGATTATTACAGAAGTTACGATATCGTTTATACGACAGTTGCAAAATTAAATTATCTGGATTAGATTTAGCTTTTATATGCAGTTTATCTCTATTTTTCATACAGCGAATGAGTCCTGGCGTGATCCATGGTTTTATGTTGTAATTTTTGTTATTTCGCCGAGATATGACCGTGTTTTTCTGAATTGCATGTTGTACATTTTTGATTAGGTACAACATACAAAACTGCGGATCAGCGGAATCGTAGACTGGGTCAAAGTCGATATTGCGTAAGTCATCTTCAAGTTTACTTACAATTAACCTAGAAATTGTGCGATTGACTACTTTAGGTATTTTACAATTTAAAATGAGTAGGGTAGCATTGTGATCGGTTATTGTAGAATTAATTACAAGGGTAAGTGCAGGGAAGTTTGACTTGAGCATAATATGGTCCAAACAGGAACCACTTTGATGTGTAGGAAACGTGTGAGCAGGAAGCCAACCATGGAAGGCGCATACGTTAAGGTATTCCTCAGCGAATGCGTCAGCGCTTTCTGGAATAATATTGATATTAATATCTCCAATTAAAACAGTATTTTTGAAAGACGACAGGTTCTGCAAGGTGTTGTTTAGGGAGTCAGTGAAATTGTTTATATTTCTAAAAGAGGGGGGTCGATATAAGGCAAGTATCGCTAATTCTGACCCAATTGTAATTAACAATCTGTTACAGTCGTGCATATTTGGTTCCTCGACAGACACATTGAGATGATTTTTTGCATAAACTATCACCCCATCGTTCTGATTGTAGTTTATGTTACTTTTATACATATTATATCCCGGTATTAGTGGTATGTTATATTGTTTGGAAAGCCAACATTCGGTTAATACAATAACGTCACAATTTATGTCTAGACGTTGTAGAAAAATGCTAAAATTGTCGAAATTTTTTAAAGTACTGCGAATATTTTGGTTTAGTATGGTTAGTGGACTAGTGTGGGAGGAGAGATATTGTTTACAGTGTTCAACGTCACAAATGTGGGATTCAGATACAGAGAAATTATCGATGTCATTAATTAAATTATTAATCATAATTATAAAAACAATAACAAGGGCTAAAAAAATACGTAATTAACGGCGCTCTTAGGCGCCTCCATAATCAACAGAATTGATGTACCTTTTTTCAGCCATTATTTTCGCAGGGCAGTCAGAAGCGTTTGTCTTGTGATTGCTCGGCTTTTTGAAGTGCAAGCAAGTAGCACATTTTGGTTCCTCGGCCTTCTTTGTGCATTCTTTAATGGAGTGACCCAAATCACCACAGTGGCCACAGGTAATGGTGGTTTCACGACATGACTTGGCCGCATGTCCGTACTGCTGGCACTTATAACAGCGTGTAACTAGGGTAAAGTCTCTCACAGGGCATGACGACCAATTTACAAACACTCTTGCTTTTGATATGAGGGCTTTACGTATGTCTGCAGATACTTCTATTATATAATTACAGGTTTCAGCGTCCTTCTTACCTGACTTATGGCTTAACTTAATGGAGGATAAAAAGGTCTCGAGGCTGCAATCCTGAAGGGTCTCTGCTAGATTCTGGTGGAATAAACAAGTAAAAACTTCCTTCTCTTGCATGGATGAGGGCACTCCGATAACTACTATTCTAGGCTTCCTTTTTGGGGGTTCGTCTACTGTTAGGCCTGAATTTGATAACTGCATCGATTTTTTCACCTTCTCAATATCTTCCTTTGTTTCAGTGCTGATAATGACACCGCCATTTTTCGTCTTACGTAGTCCTCTTACCTGAAGTTTCATTTGCTCGGGGCATATAATTTTTTGGACAAGTGTTTTTGTCTCCTCACTCGACTTCAGTTTGTCGTTAGGGTATATGGCCACTGAGCTTAAATTTATGGGCTGTATAAAATTGTTGGTACCTTTTTTAACCATCTCAGCAAAAGAAGTTCCCGTTACTGGTTTCATTGAAGCTCCGATTGACAGCTTAAGGTCTTGCAGTTGCTGCGACAAATCAATTTGGTCTTCGAGTGTTTGGACGGTGGAGTGGGCCCGGACGGCTCTCATCTTAAGGGACTGATACTGAACGGCCATCTGCGATGTGCCGTGACTAACTTTTCGGCATAGGGCACTTATACGCAGTTTTTGCTCCATGTTTAATTTGCCCTCTGTTACAATAGAGCACACTTCACTTAGGCACTGCTCAATGGATGACATCCAGTTCTGGATTTCCGGCGTAGGTATCACTTCCATCATGACATCTTCTCTTTGGCTGGGTGGTTGAGGGTGAGGTGCGGGTGCGGGCTCGGGTACAGGTGCAGGTGCAGGTGCTGGTGCAGGTGCAGGTGCTGGTGCAGGCACAGGTGTAGGAGGTGGGCTCCGAGCACATCTGCCACCCCTGCTAAAGGGACTGGTTGCCATTGTGATACAAGTTATTTACTTGTTAATCACATACACATTTTCACAGAAACGATTTATACATGTTATGCTTACGTATGACACAGTTTGCTTTAGTACCGGCTATTTGGTAAAACCAGGTCACGATTCGGCAAATAATTATTTAGTTATTTTAATAAATGTTCGACACGTCTGTTCACAACAAAGATTGCAATGAAACTGAAGAAGTTAACACTTTATTTTTCCTTATTTACCTATTATTTTGTTCTAAAATGTTTTTTTTTTTTAAACGTTGCACACACTAGGAATTTTCAATGTATTGTGGGTGCGTTTACAAACATTTAAACTCACATACACAAACAGCCAGACCCGGAACAGCTACTTGTAGGTCATACAAATATTTGTTCCGTGCGGTAATCGAACCCTCGACACGCAGCGCAGCAGTCAATGTTGAAACCCATGTAGAAAATATGTTGTTCAAGGAATACTGATTTGATCGATTCAATGTGTTATTTCTGGTCAATATTCACGTAGACGTTTTCACACCACACATTGTTCAAAAATTTTGAAAATGACCCTAATGCCTACTCCTATTGCTACTATTTTTAATTAACACCCAAACTTGGACTCAACGGAATCCCTATAAATAACTTTTGAATTTCTCTAGGTACGTGTAAATGTATCTTTACAATTGACATGGTGTTTCTTTGTTAAATATTAGGTAATGGTTTCATTCGTTATTCAGAAAAATACCTAGGTATCTCAATCAACTCAAGCCTATCGCAGTTCACTGCTGGACCTGGATCTAAGCCTCTCCCAGGCTGCGCCACAACACCCTGTCCTCCGCCTTCCGTAACCAGTCTTTTTTTTTTGTTTACGGGGGGAAATCCTCATGGATGTCCTCCGCCCTGGGGAGGGCGGAAGGGTCTGTCAGACTCTTACTGACTAAAACCACCCCGGTGTTCCGTCTCACACTTGCACGGGATCCAATGCGACTTCCGCGATCTCCGACTAGTGTCCGCCTCTGCGGTCCAACTCGAGTTTCCGTATCCAGTCTGCCCCAGCAACCATTTTAAAAGATTGTCGGTTCGTCTAGCTGGGGCACCCAACTAATATCTTTAAAAAAACTACTTACTTTACAACCCCACTTCTTTCTTTTTAATCAAATTACGTCACCAGCATCGGTCGCAAAAATTCCATTATGGACGAAGCCTCAGTTCGGTTGGCCGTGACTAACATGCTTGGAAATACGCCAAAGCAAACTCCGCTCAACTCTAATATGATTTCAGTTTAGTTTCGAAACAAATCTCGCATTCGGCAGAATGTTGTGATTAAAAACCAGCTAAATAAATGTTACTGAAAATAGTGTTGCTTTGAAATATTAGTTGTACAAGACGGGAAGGTGTAATTAGGCATCTTTAAAGAATTATTTGTCGTGTAGGGCAACATGTATGTGACGTTTTTACTTCACCCTGTAGATTTTATAAGTTTAATTTGAATGGAATTAAATAAACGTTTATTTATTTTCATTCATATTCAATACATTTTTAAATATTTTTAAAAACTCATTAAAAAAAAAACAAAAAATATTAAAAAATTGTTATCCTCTGGTACCGGGGAAGGTCCAATTCTTACATTTTTATTACCTTTTCTGTAATGGTTGTGAGGTTTTGCAATAACGTCAACGGATATATCAGCTTATAAAAAATCCACTCCACGACATCCACTTTAAATGGTGCACTCAAGTCACTGAAAAATAAAATAAATTGTTAATGATTGATCACATGATTATAAATGATATTATTTACTATGAGCGACTCAACTTTATCTCTAATCCAAATACAAATTCAGAATTGGTTTTCACTTCTTTTAAAAACATATTTTGGTCGGACACTAGTTGTAACAGTACCTCTGTTACAACTAGTGTCCGAACGAAATATGTTTTTTTGCGGAAACCGAAACCAAAACCGAGGGTTCGGTTCTGATTATAGTTTCAGCCTAAACCGAAACCGAAACCGGACGTTTTATAAACGTGAATAAAATGTCAGTGAGTCGTTCTTTCCAGATATAATGAAACATCTCGCTGGCCTAATATTACAGGGTTCTACGTTTCAATTTTATCGAATTAAAATATTAACATTGTTATAGTGACACTGGGCCTAAATTAAAAATAATTACTCACCATAATTCGATAAACAAACACAAGCGTCACTTCACTGAGCAAAGGGATTTAGCAGCCGGCAGTCAGGCGAGTGACGCCATATTGCCAGCCGTACGAGCGCACCCGACGTTAGCCGAACGCCACCCGAAAGGTTCGGCTGTTTTTAGCCTAAACCGAACCTTTGGCCGAAACATGATTTTTTGGCCGAATCTGGCCGAAACCGAAACCGAAACTTCGGTCGGACACTAGTTACAACATTCCTTATTTATTTCATCGTATCTAAGTAGCTACAATATTCAGTAAGAAAACGTACATTGACGTCAGAGTGGCTCAGAGCTCGAAGAACACCGTTTCACCTGAAAGCATAACAATATAAATGAGCTTTTTATATGGCAGGGTCACGGCCCGGCACTGAACTTCTATACCTAATTTACATTTTGATCACTACAGACTGCTGAATGCTGTTGGATTCTAATAAAGTAGGAAAATTTACTTTGGGTTTGAATTGGGTGAGAGAAATTCTAGGATATGGGTATTATTTTATTAACTTTGTGCCTTTGCCTGCATTTTGTGAAAATTTTAAATGATATCCTGGATTATGAACGAGGACGAAGCAAAAGAAGTATGATGTAAGAATTGTAGCGTGTGGCGTTCTGTAGTTTCTTATGATGTATGAATTGTAGCGGGAGGCGTTCTGTAATTTCTTATGATGTAAGAATTGTAGCGTGTGGCGTTCTGTAGTTTCTTATGATGTATGAATTGTAGCGTGTGGCGTTCTGTAGTTTCTTATGGTGTATGAATTGTAGCGTGTGGCCTTCTGTAGTTTCTTATGATCTATGAATTGTAGCGTGTGGCGTTCTGTAGTTTCTTATGATGTATGAATTGTAGCGAGAGGCGTTCTGTAATTTCCTATGATGTATGAATTGTAGCGTGTGGCGTTTTGTAGTTTCTTATTATGTATGAATTGTAGCGGGAGGCGTTTTGTAATTTCTTATGATGTATGAATTGTAGCGTGTAGCGTTCTGTAGTTTCTTATGATGTATGAATTGTAGCGGGAGGCGTTCTGTAATTTCTTATGGTGTATGAATTGTAGCGTGTGGCGTTCTGTAGTTTCTTATGATGTATGAATTGTAGCGTGTGGCGTTCTGTAGTTTTTTATGATGTATGAGTTGTAGCGGGAGGCGTTCTGTAAATTCTTATGATGTATGAATTGTAGCGTGTGGCGTTCTGTAGTTTCTTATGATGTATGAATTGTAACGTGTGGCGTTCTATATTTTCTTATGATGTATGAATTGTAGCGTTTGGCGTTCTGTAGTTTTTGTACCCCACGAGAAAAATACGTGAGTTTTTGTAATTATGTGCATATACTCGTATATTATGTTAATTGCTATTTTATTTTTTGAAATTGGTAAAAAACATGTGCTTTTTTACCAATTTCTCACATTAAACAGTAGTGAGCCCACGTTTCAGAAAATATCTCCCCCAGGTTTTGCAGCATGTCATTAAAATTATACCTAATGATGATGAACTACTCCTACCCCCGAATTCCCCTGAACAGTTCTGATAATTCGATGAAATATGGCATCAGTAATTAAAACTTCTTTATTATCGTACTCCCTTTAAAAGAGAAGGGAACTTTTCCGAAAAGTCCCATCTAAATTTGACTTCGTACTACATTTTGGGTTGTTAAAAGACAATTTTGAAAATTACACGGATTTTATCCAGATTGTGTCCATTTTGACGCTACGTAGAAAAGTAATCTTTGCTTTCATTAGGTTTTCATATTGAAAACTTATGAAAATGTCGGTGCGGCTTTATGTTGGAGAAGTACCCATATCAGGAAGTTGGTCTTCAAAAAAGGGCTGAAATATATTTTTAAGAGAAATAAATAACAGAAATGTATGCACCATAAATTCACGACGTCACCTTCATCATAATTTTCTTAATACACGAAAACATTTTCTCCATTAACTCAAGTTTCCATTGAGAAATAGTTTTTTTAATGTTTTGTTAAATGCGCGGAGCGTAGTGCAGCGGGACACAAAAGACTGCCATATTTCATGGGATAAGTACCCCGGCTCATAATGCACATTTCTTTCACTTATTTGAAAAATAGCACAGCCATAATTTAGGTCAAAACTACGTACATTTGTGTTCTATAAACCTTGTATTTTATTAAGTATTCAACATAGACTTAGTAGAAATACTGAAACTAATGAGAATTTTAAAATCGTTCAACAAACGATTAGTAGTGAAATATTACTGAAAGAGTTAATAATTTCCAGTAAATCTTCATAAATAATGCTGTCCTAAAAATGAATATAATATCCAAAGAAACTATTTTTAACCCACGTGCTTTCTCGTAGAAAACACAAGTGAAATAAACTTAGAAAAATGGGGAGAGCTCTGCGAAGAATCTCAGTTCTCTTCAACAATAATAAAGCGGTTGTCACATAGAAAGTTAACACTATATCATGAGGGGACACTTTTGACATTTTAACCGAACTACAGCTGGGATTTTTTCTAATGGACGTTTTTCACATGGGCGAAAGTTATTGGAAATAATCGGTAATGTAAAATGTTGTTACTACATTGTGTCAACACGTTACACCTAAACATTTTCCTATACTTGGAAAACCTAATATAGGTAGCCGGAATTTATGTCGGAATTCAAAATAACCGGTATTCATAATCTAAATTCCTATAGCTACTACCTACATAAATAATACCTAAGACATGTGAATATTAAATAATGAGTTCACAGAGATTTTTCGCCTGTAGGTCAGTCTAAGCCCAGAATTCCAAGCAGAGCTGTCAATATACTTCATCTGAAGTCAATAGGCCGTTCAATATGTTCTAACTGGCGAAATGGAGGGTGTACTATAGGTACAACTCTGCCTAACCTTTCGGGGATTACGGGCGTGATATTTATGTGTGTTTAATATATTCTATTTTGTACCAACATCAAATCCACACTTTCTAGCTTTTGAATGTTTAATGTTTGTTAGAGTTCCGTAACCCGAAGGGTGCCAAACGGAACCCTATTACTAAGACTCTGCTGTCCATCCGTCTGTCTGTCAGCGGGCTGTATCTCATGAACCGTAACAGGTAGTCAGTTGATATTTTTAACCGACTTCCCAAAAAGGAGGAGGTTATCAATTCGGTTGTATTTTTTTTTTTTTTTTTTTTTTTTTTTTAATGTATGTTACCTCATATCTCCGTCATTTATGAACCGATTTCGAAAATTCTTTTTTTATTTGAAAGGATACACTTCCCGATTGGTCCCATTTTTATCAAAATTTAGTTCTGATGATGGAATCCATGAGGAATTGAGGGAACTCCTCAAATATTATAGGCACACACATAGCGATTTAGGTGTTTTCAGCAACAAGTTAAGCATTTGCATTCAGAAAGTATCATTTAGTGAAGTGAAACTGCTGAAGAAGACCACAGATTGCCACCGGAATTCCTCAATGATGGTATTTCACGGGTGGCGCCATTTATGAACCGATTTGGAAAATTATTTTCTGATTTGAGAGGATATACGCCCAGATTGGTCCTATTAAAAAAAAAATCAGTTCTGATGATGGAATCCATGAGGAATTGAGGGAACTCCTCAAATATTATAGGCACACACATAGCGATTTAGGTATTTTCAGCAACAAGTTAAGCTTTTGCATTCAGAAAGTACCATTTGGTGAAGTGGAACTGATGAAGAAGACAGATGGCCACCGGAACTACTCAATGATAAGTATTTCACGGGTGGCGATAAGATATCTCGATTAAGATAGTTAAGCGACAAAGAAGCACGTTTAAATAAATAATTCTGATGACCTTCGAACTGATCTGAAGATGAAGCCGGAAGGACGGCACCAGAACTCCGTCATAAAACAATATATCCTAGCCGTGTTTGGGCTTATTCGAATTGCTATGAGATGTACTCTGGCTATAAATGATTTTAATGGTAGTATCCCGGCATCAAATTGCGCTACTTGAGTCGTATGTTATGTGTGGCCTTGATTGTCAGAAGATACATTTTGTAGCCTCGTTATTTCCGTCAATGATCTGTGGCCGTGTGGTCGCTTTAATAATTTGTTGGCGTCCAACTCTGATAAAACTATGCCTTCCAAACTTCTGACACGACAAGCGCGACGTATATTTGCTCTTTTGCAAATTTTTTTTTACCAAAGTCGATCACTCTCTTTCACAGCTCTTTCGAGGGTGGTAGCCTGTAATTTATGGACTGTGACCGCCCAGCTTAATATTAGAGGCAGCATACGCTCCACATCTCCGTTACCCCTTGCCACCTGGAACGTAGTGCTTGTTGGTGGTATGGGTATCACTTTGAAGACTTTAAATTAGCATATCTTTTTATTGTATGAGACGATTGCAATGAAACAAAAACTAAATGTTACATCGTGATTATATTCTATTTACAATTTTAATAGGACTGTAATTAAATTGCAAAAATGTTATTTCTGTTAAATTGAATGTAGAAAAATGTATTCCAAAATGTGTACCATTTTGGGCCAATAGATGTCATTGAGATGCAAAAAAAATTGTAACCCCCTTTCTACACTTGTAGCCAGTTTTGAAAAATGTATGATTCCATCTTTATTATAACCTAGATAAGTTTATACCACGTTTTCTGAACCAAATGAATAAGATCTTTTTTTACAAACCGTATCCCCCCTTTTCACCCACAAAGGGGTTAATTTAAATCATTCCACTTTGCCCCACCAAGTCGCCCCACTGCTGGGGCAAATGCACTCTGCCCCATGGCATGGATTCTTCCCCACTAGGGTTGGCACCTTAGAATTTGTGTAGGTAGGTATGCTCGTATTTTATATTTGATTGGAAAAGAAAGAAATTGATATCTAAGTAAAATGTAACTAGGACTTGTATTTACTAAGATTTTATTTTATTTGTAACAAATCGTGTAATTAACGTATGATTTACAACCCGATTCCTTCCAGAAATGACTAGTAAATAAAAATTAATAATAAAACAATAATACCAGCCTATTACTGTCCCACTGCAGGGCAAAGGCCTCTTCTCATACAAAGAAGGCACGCGCACTGATCATCACGTTTGCTCAAAACGGGTTGGTGATTTCAGACTAATATTAACTATAAGTCCATGTTTCCTCACGATGTTTTCCTTCACTGATGTCAATAATGTCCAAGATAAACTCAGAAAGTACATATGAATTGAAAAAGTCACATTAGTACTTGCTCAGATTTGAACCCACAACCTCATGCATGAGAGGCGAGGCCTTAACCTCTGGGCCATCATAACATATTAAATTACCAAAAAATATATATTTTATTTAACTATACATTTCTTTCTTTTTCAAACAAATATAAAATACGAACATACCTACCTACACATTTCTAAGGTACCAACCCTAGTGGGGCAGAATCCATAAAGATTTTAGACTAGTGGAATCTGCCCCACCAGGTCGAACTAGTGGAGCATATTCCTCTGAAAAATTTTAGGCATACCTCTTTGCCCCATCAGCGGGGCGCGTGGGCGGCCCGATGGGGCAAAGTGGAATGATTCGTTAATTTTTGAAAAATCTTTTGTTATGTTTCCATTATTCGACTGGTATACGAATTTGTGCGGGGTAGGTATAAACACAACTAAAAAGTGAAAAATAAAAACTATTTTACAAAAAAAACAACCGACTTCCAAAAAAAACACTAAAATAACTTTTTTTACAAAACAAAAGTACACTTAAAACAGAAAAATAACTTGAATTTCGGAAGTCGGTGGCAAAAACGAAAATACAGATCCATATAGTTATATTTTAAAATGATTCGCAGTTCGCATAGTTGAAGCCGTGATATAGTTATATCCCTAGGGAAATAGTTATGAATTGCTTTCATGTATAGGTATTACGGTAGGTATATTTTACTATATACTTATCTAATAAAATACCATTGTTTTTGCCACCGACTTCCGAAATTCAAGTTATTTTTCTGTTTTAAGTGTACTTTTGTTTTGTAAAAAAAGTTATTTTAGTGTTTTTTTTGGAAGTCGGTTGTTTTTTTTGTAAAATAGTTTTTTCACAGATTGTGTATTTTTATTGCCGCTATAACAACAGATAATAAAAATTAAACAACGTTAATAATTAAAGGGGGGAACTCCCCATACAAGAAATGTGTTTTTTTCAGCTTATTTGCTCGATCTTAATACGGTACGGAACCCTTCGTGTGCAAGTCCGACTCGCACTTGGTCGGTTTTTAATACTTAGTGTGAATTGACTTGACTCTTCCCCGTAATAGCGAGCTTATTATGTGACGTCAAAAAACATGATTATATCAGCACCTTTCATCGCAGTACAATATAATTAATTCGGTACATCACAAAGCCTTCCCTCTAACTTCGCGTGAGAAGGGCCGCAGCTGATGAACTGTTTTTTTTTCATTACGAGACCGGTATGAACATAATGATTTCATTTAATACTTAATACTATAAAAATATACGTAACGTTAATGAAATGGATGGAACGGTTGACCCGTTATACAGACGGTTAAATTAAACTCGACGGCTATCTTTCCCTTCGGCGGTAGATTACTGAATTGCAAATTTGTAGGAAGATGTTAAAGTGCTGGAATGGTCAAAGACTCTTTTATAGAGGTCCTGTTTGTATTTCTTGCAATGAGAATTACGTAAAATTTGTTTTAATTTGTATTTTATCCTGTGAAACTCGTAAAGGTTACAGCAACTACTCAAATAATAGTTTCAATAAATCAATCAGTCAAGGCCTTTTATCATTCCAGCCGAAACACGTACATTGCAGGACATAACCTCCCCCAAGCACCACCACTTCAACCGGTTCTGTGCTTCCCGCTTCCAACGGACTCCTGCGGCCTTCACAAGGTGATCGGTCCACCTTGTGGAAGGAGACTCCCGAAGCTTTCGGCCCCATCGGCCATCTGTTCTGCGAGTAATGTGCCCTGCCCACTACCACTTAAGTTTGGCAATTTTTCGGGCTATGTCGGCTACCTTGGTTCTACTGTGGATCTCTTTATTTCTAATCACGTAAAGAAACTCCAAGCATAACCCTCTCCATTGTCCTTTGGGTGACTTTTAGCCTTCTTATAAGGCGAACACGTTTCAGAGCCATAGGTCATCACTGGCAACACGCACTGGTCAAAGACTTTCGTCTTGAGACAATGCGGTATGTGGGACGAGAAGATAATGCATAGCTTCCCGAACGCTGCCCAGCCGAGTCCAATTCGACCATTGACCTCTTTCTCGAAGTTGGACTTACCTAACTTTATCCAAGGTAAACATACTCAAGGCCTATACAATTAGGCCTTTAGCATCATTCAATTCTGAATTTTTAAATGCTTTGTATACATCCATGTTTCAACAAGTGTTTGCATAACCTACAGATGCATTTGTTTCGAAGTCTAGAATTATTTATTTATTTATTAACTCATCATCACTATCTTTACAGGAATTTCCTAATTCAATAGTGTGGCCATAATTACAGTTTTATTATTTCCTATAACATATTCTGTACATCGTTGTTTTTGTGAACTCACTCAGAGAACAAGTAAAAAGATCTATGCTGTCTGCTACGTCGTTAAGTACACGCAAAGTACGCGTTACAAGGGCTTTACCCAGTAGATTGGTCCTACCACTGGGCACTGCCAATAGCCGTGGCCGTCGCCTTCGCAATACATAATTATCGGGCACACACAGGTTAAAGCAAGCAGGTTAATTAAAGCATATAGAAAGGCTACAGCAGAAGTTATGTGATAAACAGACAGATCTGCTTAAATACATATTTTGCATAATATTATTGCACAAATCGTAGAACTGACACATCCAGCAAAGTACCGCATTTAGTCGTGACCCATCAGGGGTGGCTCGTGACGCTCGCTTGTCTCAATTCAATACGGCTCACATGCAAATTTGTGTTGATTGTCGTCTGTATTGGCAAATAATCGACCGAGGCCTGACGGGGCCTAGTCCCTCTGATCGGCCAGGGACCCCGGGCCCCCGCACTGCCCTTTGGAGAACATTCTATTGGGTAATAATATATTGATGGCAGATTTGGATTCTGTTAGCGAATTAATGGTATTAATTTATATTTAAATTCGGTGAGAGTTATTTGTGTCGGGTTGAGAGATGAGAATATTCAAATTGGTGTAGAATTTAACTAATAATGGATTTATTTTATTATCTGAATTGACTCTATTTGTTGTTAATTACTGAGTAGAGGACAACCGCTCAATTTATTTGAAAATAATTATTAAATCTGTGACACACACCAAAAGGCTTTTATAATAGTCACCCAATTTGCTGAAAATCATGACGATATTTTGCAGTCCATACTTTAACTGAAAATTCTAAAAAATGACAAAATTACTTTCAGCAAATGACAAAGATGACAAAGACGTCATAAGATGATGATAAACCATTTCCCGCCAATCAGGGCGCCGCAATATTCCAGTGATTAGGGGTACTGGACAGAGACGCGTCATTAGTTCGTACCCTTACAACGATGCCGGAGCATTCATCACGTTGATTGACATCGGATTAAGTGTCCCAGTACTTTCGAGGACAAAGTATTAAAATAATATTTTACTAACAATTTAGTAAAAATTAAATAAACAATATTTAGGGGGCTCGTGGCTAAATAATCAGCCGCACGGGCTGATCTCCAGGGTTAAGCAACGCTTACCGAGGTCAATCTATGGATGAGTGACCACACATAACATACCGAGATCCCGCCGAACATCGGAAAGCAGGTTAAGCCATTGGTCCCGGCTGTCATTCGTAGATCTTTGACAGTCGCAACGGGTAGTGAGAAGCCCGAAAGTCTGACCACCAGTCTTACCAAGGTGTATGTATCGTGTTAATTCATGTTACCTAGTAACTAGTTTGTGGAGGACAGACAGGTAGTCACTGCATGTAGAATACTGATATCCAGCTGCAAGCGGTTAGACTGGAAGCCGACCCCAGCATAGTTGGAGTATGGCTAGGCAGATATACTATATTATATAGTTATTTAGACAATAACCCTCTGTTCTTTTTTTTTTATGTGTCATAGTAGGATTAATGATACAAGGAAAATTTACAACACTACTTATCATGACTAATTAATCCTCAATCGACTGCAAATTGTTTTTTTTTTTATTGTTTATTTAATTCAGAGTGTCTGAATTAAATAAATAAATTTGTGATCCATATTTTTGTTAGTATACTTAAGAATTATGTTAGTAACCAAATATTCAAATACATACCACAATTACAACCAAAATTAAATATCAGACTACATTACTCAAATAAACTAAATCACAATCACTTTTAAATTATTAAAATGTTTAAAATCATCAATAATCAAAAAATTCATTAAACTAAAATCAAGAACAATAAAATCATAGAACAACAAAATAAAAATCAATATAATTTTGTCAGTTGCTGTTCTTTGAGACATGTACTTTTAACATTGCTTTAATGTAGCGTGCAAATTTACGAGTCAACATATTGCATCGGACAGCCAACGCCCGGCGCTCAATATCCTTGTAGTCTGAGAGGTCATCCGAGACCCAGTGGCCCAGATATTTGAATCGCGAAACTCTGGGTAAACAAACATCGTCTATTAGGACCTACGAGTCTGACTGTGACTGTATGATCTGGTGATTGGAACACTAAAAGCTCGCTTTTCTTTACATTATACCTGAACCCATGGGCCCCGGCATATTCCACACATACAGCGCGGAGTTTTCGAACGGCGCATATAGAAGGACCCAGCAACACCATATCGTCTGCGTAACTGATATTGTTGACGTATTTTCCGTCTATAGAGAGCTTGCCTTACTCCACACCTGTCTGTTAGTATCGGAGATCGCGCCCGCCCACTTCACAACATTAACTTGGTTGTTGTACCAATAATCCAAAAGTTGACGACTTCTTCTGGGAAATTGTTTTCGGTCCTCATTTTGTGCCACAACACATCATAAGACACCAAATCGAAAGCTTTCAAAAGGTCTTAAAAACAAGCGTAGACCGGAGTCTTTCTATCAGTGTAGTACTGGACAGTGCTTGAGGCATAGAACTGCCGTTTCTGATGTCGACAGCCCGCGCCTAAAACCAAACTGAGTGTCGTTCAGCTTTACGTAGCTGTTTAAAATGCGATCAGGCAGACTGTCCAGCACTTTCGCCACGGTAGTAGCTAACGAAATGGGCCTATAATTGCTGTTATCTGATGCGTCGACAGTTTTATTTTTGATTATTGGCACAACCACGATCTTCATACACTCATCAGGTAGGTATGAGTGTCTTATTTTTTTAAATAAAAAACATTGCTACAACCCTTGGCAGATGAACCCCTACATGCTATAGATGCTCAATACTAATTCCATCGTGACTTGGGGACTTACCCCTCATCATAATTATGTGTTTTAACGGTAGATATGTATATTTTTAGGAGTAAATGATGGTATTACAGCCGGCGGTATTTTGCCTGATTTCACTACTATTGAGCATTCCCGGCACGGAGGAAGGAGGTTCTATCTGAAAAATACTTAAACATGTTTGCAATGTCACGCGGCTCTGTTACTCCGTTAACATTTAGAGGCACAGTGGGCTTACAATTGAGTTTTCTTGTGCCTTTCCAGAAGCTTTTGAATGTTTTATATGTGGTGTGATGCAAGAATATCTATCTTATTTTGCTTGGCGTTATTTTGACACCATCTTAACTTTGCTTGAAACGACGTTGAGACTCTACCATGTTATTATAGATAGGTCTATTTTCAGGCTTACCGTATAGTAATCAGGTTTGAAAGTTTAGCCAGGCAACCTCGTGAGGACCACGAACATGCTTATTCCAGCCTAACACTACACGCTTTCGTTTTATCATATTATTATTATCATATTATCATCTCTGCAATTAAAACCAATCACAGCCACTTCACACATAGCCGCAACAATATCCATTTACATTCGGTCTATAATGTAAATGGATATTCAGCGATCTTTATTGTTACATAAATCATCACAACATTCAATTCTGATGGAAAATCTACCGCTCTAAATGATCATTGCATATCTTTCTATAAACTTGCTTTTGTTGCTCATCCCTGTCGGCCCAAAGTACACCGTTAGGGATATTATCAAGTAATATAAACTGTGGTTTCTTATCAGAAAGATTACAAGATACTTCTAGAGGAAAGTGGTCCGACCAGGTAGTCACCCTTACACCCAGTACAGACTGTTACGCAGACTTCATTACTACACAATGGTCAAGCCAGCTTATGCCGCCGAAGGTATCACTAACGAATGTAAAGGTGTCCGATGAACTTCCCAATTTTTCTATATCCGCACATACCCATTGTTGATCGTTACAGAATTTTAGAGATTTGTGATAGTCAAGAAAGGTACTACATATTCTAATCATCAGCTTTACAATGTTATACAAACACCTTAAACCTAATATTTTCCAATTATCCCCTATTTAAACTAGTATTACATAGTGAGGATGCCTGAGAGATATTTCTAGATGGCATGTCAAGCCAAGTCAGAGGCTCATGGGTGGTATAAAAACTCTGACACCAGGTTTGTCAATAACCATACGAAAAAGAAGAAGAAAGAAGAACTAGTATTATTTTTTCTGAACTAATATTAGAATTATTTTTATTTTCTTAAGATGAAAATTTAAACTCTAAAAATGGCAAAGAAATGCATTTCAAGAACACATTCTCCTTTGAAAAGTCCAACCAAAGCTACCCAAAACAGACTTTAGCCCTCAGTTATACCTACATAATATCACTATTGTATTTAAGCCTTGTAATCAAAATAGGGTGTGTACATAAAGTGGGTGGTTATTATGCACAACAACTTAATCCTCGACACGTGCTTGTTTGCGACACGTATCTCTTGCGAAGAGGATCGCATTCTATACTGCTTGGTGTATAAGTATGGGAGAAGCGAGATTTTGTGGGTCGAGCGAAACTCATATACAAATTGATACTAGCGAGACTCATATATTGATACTAGCGAGACTCATATACAAATTGATACTAGCGAGACTCATATAAAAATTGATACTGCCAGTACTCTCTTGATTAAAATCAAAAAGAGCAGATATAAAGTTTTTCAAACATTTACTTACCGGAAAGATGGAACGAAAGAGGCCCAGGAGATGTATCCCTGTAGGATGGTCTGACAAAGTAAAACAACTCAGTGCAACCCGGTTAAGGATCATCGCAATTGGAGAGTCGAGCTCATCACGACGCTTAGCAGTAAGCAAACGACCAAAGGTGGATAAGTGACTGCTCGTAGTTGTAGATATTTAAAAAACTCAACAGCATAATAGGTACAATCAGCGAGATGACATTATACACTCTACAAAAAGAGATCCTATCATCAATTTGGGGAATAGTTAATACGATTTTTACGGAAAATCGAATGTGAACAATGATACCTTGTCTTCTCATCCATTTATGAGTAAACAAAATATGTATGATCATTAATTAGTGAGAAGAACTAATATTAATACTACTTTATGAATGAAATATTTCTATAGCTTGTCCCTTGTACCAAACTCTAAAGAATATCCAGCTTAAAACGAGCTTAACCAACGTGCATTGTACTGAACTCATCACAGCTAATAGAATTCATAAACGCAGCGAATTCTGACTAAATAGCATATTAACTTAACACAAAGCCATGTTTATTTATAAATAAATGGCTTTGCCGCAATGTTATTATAGTTTTTTGTTTTATTAACCATATAAGTATTTATTTATTATTATTTATTTCTAAAACACTAAACCTACGAGTATATTACATTTTGGTTTTAGCCACACAACGAAATCCTCTCGGGATTTATCCCAATTATTTAGAAACCAAGTATTCAATTTACCTACCTGAAACTAACTTTAAGTTTGGAAGTTAACCTATAACAATATCAAAGTGAGTAAACATTTTCATTAAATAAAAATGAAATCTAGGCCATCTTGTGTCCGTTTTGTGAATGGAACACTGCGCCAATTTTCAGATTGCCACACTTTCACGAAACATTCCCATCCAAAGGGTTTCTTTGTCGAAACTTCATGCATCTATATGTCAATCAACGTTGCGTTCTCACAGTCAGTTCTCCAGGAACTGAAGCCTGGCGTTGAAACAGTACTGTCAAGCTGGACTGGCGAGAAATTGACAGTCTACAGGATTGTCTATGGGAATTTAGGTCGGGTTGTCGTAAAAATGTAGGCTATTGGAATTGTTTCAGCAGGCTTCTCCTTCTTTGGTGTCGTATAGATTGGACATTTTTCACTGTGACGTACGTGACGTTTGAATTCAGTTTTGAGCGCGTAAAGTAATGAAAGATATTTACTAGTAACAAGCTTTAAAACTAAATTTGTTCAAAGCTTCCACTTATATAGGCTTTCTACTGCACAAAAATATAGGTATGTACTTAGACATTTGTGAGACACAAAATATTGTATGATACGTTCACCTACATTCCTTTCCCAGTTTAGACTAGATTCTCAAGACTATGTTTAGCAAATGGCATAGAAAAAAGAAACACTTCCCGCCATGTTGGCTCACATTACAATTTATAAATAGGTATACAACAAAAAGCGATGCGGTCGGGTTCGGTCGCGACCTTAGCTGTTAGGTACTCGTAGTTAGGCTGTAACGAGCCAGTCCTACTTCACCGCAAGCTTGTTAGACAAACGAGGCCAAACATGTGTTTGTTTTGCATTTTTTAGACTGGCAACCCTCGTAAGCAGAGGTACACACTACAAAGGCGGTCACATTTCACAGACCTAAAAATTCACGGTAGTGTTTGTATTTGTTTTGCGGATAATCACAGAGGATAGAGGATTTATTTTTGTTTACTTAGGTCTTCTTACGCTTGTGTCATTCCCCAAAGCCTTGTTTGACTCACCTTGACTTCTCAAATAAGCTTTATGTCGTTTATTTTTCTCACAAATCTTCGTTTTATTAAAAGCAAAAAGGTAGACTTATTTCCTTTCTCGTAAATAAAAACATAAATCTCAACACCAACATTGTCATAACCACTAATCTAATCTCTATAAAATCCGTCACCCGAACTAAGCAGACATAACAAACAACAGCGAGCCAGGGAACAAAACTAAACAAAAACGTCACAAGCCACAGCGCAAACAACAAGCAGTTGAACAATAACTAACAAAAGGCTTACATCATTTCATTCGTGACAAATTCCCGTACAGATTTAATTGATGGCCTACGTCATCTGAACTTGGTCCATAATTGGGCGATGGTGAGTGGCGCGCTAACGAGGTCCCGAGCAATGCACATGCCAAAACACGTAGAATAGACTTCCAATATCTTGTGTTGGGTGAAAAATTAAATTACCCATTTTAGACTGAAGGAGGGAAATTGTTTAGGTCAGCTGTGTCTTGGTTAGTTGCATCGTGCCAGGATTAAGGTTAGGGATGAGTTGTGGATGTAGTTTTTGGGAAATGCAATTTTGCAATACATCGACCATGTTTATGTGTATCTGTGATTATCCGCAAAACAACCCGTGGGATAATTTCCGACATACACGCGGGCGAAGCCGCAGGCACAAGGTAGTTTTAAAATAATAAGTAAACACTCTAGAAGCAGAAAGTAGGTGCAGGACCGTTTGTTGGTTCAGGGAGGCCTATGTCCAGCAGTGGACATCTTTCGACTTAATCATTATGATGATGAAGTAGACTGATGATAGCAGAAAATCCTTATTGTCCTACAATTAAAAGGGCAGAGAAAATATCAAAAAAGATAACAGTAAACCAGAGACTACTAATAAAAACATCTAATATCAAAAATACAAAGAATCAAATGCAACAGCACATTAAATCTACTAAGCTTAGAAAGTCAAGTAACAACTATTACCTTCGTTAACAACTGTTAATAGGCTTAGTAATTCAACTAACTGGGGCACAGAGGGGACAAATGGAACTAAAAAAAGCATGATGGAATTAATCCCTGGTGCTGGCTTAGCCTAGTTAACTCTCAAGAGGCTAACTTTAATCTAGACTCGAGATCAACCTGGAGCAACTTTATTTTTCATTTCCACTTAAAATGGACCCTTTATTTAAAGTAACGTTTGGAACGTTTCTCTCTAGAACTTAGGTGACGGTGTAAATTTTTAGAATTTTGCCGCAGGTTTTGAGTTATAATTAGAGCAAGTATAGAAGGCATAGCTTTTACCTTGGCCAGAGGCTAAGCATTGCCATACAACGTCGCAACGCCACCAGTCTCTTGGGTACTTACATTACCAGCCGACAGCGACGAGGAGGAATATTTCGACGCCAATTTTAGTTTGTTAATTGTTTTAGTTAAGTTAGGGTATTATATTTTTAATTAATTAGGTATAAGTTGTTATATACAATTCATTTAAATTCTGAATAAATAATATGGGTAATAATAATCAGTGCTGTTATTAAAATAATTGCAAAAGTTATTGACAATTTGTTTCCAAATTGTTTAAGGGAAGATTTTTGCATGCCAATTAAAACACTGCTAAATATAGAATGGTTTCCTACAGCAACGCTGACTACTAAAGAGATAAGATGACTTCAGCAAAAAACTTCTATATTTCTGTCCTACTCTATAAGAACCGTGCCTCCAAACCATCTGGTGACTTTTTTGCCAAAACATTTGCGGCTCATATTTAGCTCCCTTCAAAATGGTTCAGTTGAATGGTGCTGATCTATGCGTCGTGTTCGGGAACGGGCGCAGTTGGGACTGGTCATCTCTTGGCTGCCGTGGCTTATTTTAAATTATTTGTTTTTTTTATTGTTTTTTGTTTTTATCTTTTTTTTAACGGACGCTTTTAACGTGCACGTCTTTCTATATTGTATTCACATGTATAATTTCAACATGAGTGATGTAACCAATTTTTTGGTAACAATATTTTTTTTATTTAAAAGACTATCCGTGGAGTTTCTTGCTCGTTCTTCTCCATAGGTACTACCTACTACGCTTTGGAATGGGCAACTAGCTTCATATTTCTGACTGATCGACTCCTTGACAACTCAAAAGTGCCTGTAAATATTTTAATTGAAAGGAATGCTTTGAGTTTGAGAAAAAATTTAATGGTTTAAATTAATCTCCTTTCAATACTCCAATAGGATTGCTTATTTTATAAAAAAATCGTTAAAGAATAAAATTCATCACATTTTGAACATGACCTACTAAAATCCTAATTTCCTTTTGCCAGCCACAAATCTTTTTAAACTTCTTACGAAAATGATGTTAGTCTGCAGTCCAATTATATTGGAGTCACTCATCTGCAGAATGTTTTAAATTACTTTTTTCATAAGACAATAAAAAATGTAGTTAAACAACTCCGGGCTTTAGACGTCGTTATCTCATACTATCCTTGTAAACGGCGAAGGATAATTTAAAAACTAATTACTTTCTTTGAAGAGAAAATGTAAATAAAGTTTTGTAAAGTTAGTTTTCATAAAGACGTTAAACGGAGTTGAGTCTTGGGCAGGAAATTGAGCAATTTTGGCATTATGTAGCGTGCGCGCGTTGATTGAACTAAATGTTCAAGAAAACACATATGTTTTAAGATAGCCAAATGTTTAAGGAGCGAAATTTAAATGAAAATGGCTGTTTATGTACCAATCAGAAAAAAAAAATCTGATGTACCTAAGAAGCTTAGAGAGAAAAAATGTTTATTCTGCACAAACAAGACGCACATTACAAAAAATAATTAAAATACACACTCTAATACTAAGTAGCCTAAAGCCTAGTATTCGCCACCTATCAGTTAAAAGTTTATCAATTTTATAAAATTATTGACCTGAATTCAATTATATTATTATTGCTGCCATCTGTTCGTTAGCGTATTTGGGTCGGTACCTAAGTATTTTCATGTAAACAATTCCACCAACAAAAATTCAAAAAGCTTTATTGGATATTTTTATTAAAACTACCTATCCAATAAAATGCAATAACGACAAAAAAACGGAGTGAATAGACGGAATAAAACAAATAAACGCTTCGTCAGGAATTAAAAGCATTCTGGATCATTCCGAGAACCCTTATCCACAAAGTTTGTGAAACCCAAATCAAATGGTTTTTGTAAAACAACCCTAATTCTAAGTTTAAATTAATATAATCAACAATCTAACACCATTGGTCAATATTGAAGTTCATATTTTATTTGTTTACTCTAGCTTTGTGTTGATGGAAAATTAAGAGGTTAATTTAGGTAAGTAATAGGGATGGAAAAATGTGCCATGACGTCACGAGTATGTAGATTTTATACTTACTTGTGACGTAGCAACCCCCACTCCCCAACTTTAATGCGTTTTATCTAAGTATTTTTTTATTAATATGATAAAGCAAAAAATACGTTTCTAATAGTTTTTTTATTATCTGACTGACGGACTAAATAGAATTGCTTTTTTTTAACAAGTCATCATCCCTATTGTTGAAGGTCATCGAAATTGGTTGCTTCGACTTCCTTTACTCTGTATTGTTATTGTTAGTTAAGCCATATGGATTGGAGTTTCATAAATATTTATCAATAGATAATTATGAATACGCCTTGAAAAAACTTAAGCATATTGAAGAAAAACGTGATACTCTTCCCTCTGAATAAGGTAAACGTCCCCAACCCGTCAAAAACCACATCAAAAAAATATTTTATTTCCAAATTGACAATCCAATTCATAAACCGGGACAAATGAACGCCACAAAAATAGCCGTCATAATAAACAAAATAGCCAAGTAGGAAAATTTATTAGCATACTCCCATTACGACTTAAATGAGGGGACAGATAGCGGAGGAACGGCGTTGAACAAAATTTCAATTATATCAGTGGAGGAGTGTAAACGGGCCGCGTTTCCTCCGCCCCCTGGCGCCTTCAGCCCGAAGTTTCTGTTTACATTTTGTTAACGGAATGAGAATTTAAAGCGAAATTTCTTAGCAACAAACGTGCGTTAAAGTCAACGCAGGAGTGGAAATATTTGTAGCGTGAAATCGTCGACTGGCGGAGGTCGTGCTTCGAGACGCGTGTGCAGTTTGAATTCGCTCGCGAATTTCAATGTGGCTGTAATTTAATTTGGCTGTTTTTGCTTTTCATTTAAGTTTCGACAGTCTTAATTACTTAAATTCATAATAAATTTTAATTATATTCTGCGACGTCGCGACGACTGAAAGAAAGCTTTTTTTTTACTTTGTTTCTGAAAAATTTGTTCACGCCCTGCACTTGCTTGTAAAACAACCCTAGTTAATATGGCCCGAAGGTTGAATTACGTACATGTATACTTATTAGAGGCTCAGCACTACATGCTCCTAAAATTTCCACCTTATGACAACTACGTTATCTTATAGCCGATATATCCTGAATATAATCATAACTTCCTAACTTTATTATATTATAAATGCGAATATGAGTTCGTTTGTACGTTACGCTTTCACGCTAAAACGGCTCAACGAATTTGGATGAATTTGACAGATAGGTAGCCTGGAACCTGAAGAAGGACATAGGTTACTTTTCATCTTGGATCTCAAACGAAGTCGCGGGCAACAACTAGTATATTATAAATGCGAAAGTGAGTTTGTTTGTTTATTACGCTTTCACGCTAAAACGGCTGAACGGATTTTGATGAAATTTGGCACATAGGCAGACCATGACTTGGGTTAGGACATAGATACTTTTTGCCCCAAGAGTTCGTTCTCGTGAGATAATTTCAAAAGCCAGTTTTTTCATACAAGTGAACGAATAATGGTGACTACCTAAACTATGTGTATACAACTAACTAAGTATTATACAAACTAAAATATAGCGTCGAAAAATTCATCCGCATCGACTGATAAAGTACCCAAGAGACTGGCCGCATTGCCACGTTATATGGCAATGCTTAGCCTCTGGCCAAGGTAAAAGCCAGCCCTTGGGTCATAGTCCCAAATTGTTTATGTTAATTCAAAATTCAAAAATTCAAAATTCAAAAGTCATTTATTCAAACTAGGCTGAGAATCAGCACTTTTCGAACGTCAAAATTACATAAGACAGTCCCCCAAAACGCCCACCCTTCACCACTTCCTAGTGCTTTAGCTGGGAAGAAGAAGTGGCGCAACAAACTCCCCAGCAGCACAGCTGTCTGTTCAGTACAGTTCAGTAATTATAGATGCTAATAAAAAATATAAACAACTTTAAGGATTTCAAAAAATAAAAATTGTCGAGATTGTAGGTACTTGATAACTAAAAGTTTCTGTATTTAAAAATGGAACACTGTAATTTACAAAAATAAAACACCCATAGAGATGGCCACAATTTCACCCAAATTAGTTCGTTACTTTCACTAGGTATAGCAGACCTAAATAAAATAAACAACATCAAAAACTGTGTTCCTAATAAAAAATACTACTTTCACTAAATCGCTATTCAGCAAACGATGAGTAGTTTTCGTTCCACAACGAAGGATCAGAGACGTCGTTAAAACTTTTCGGACGGATAACACGGTTACTCTTTTTTTACAAGAAAAACTTCATAGGAAACTTATCATGTGTGTTTGTACACGACCTGTTTCTCAGAAAATCTCGCTTGACTTTTTAAGTACTTCTTTTTAACTTTCTACATACGAGAATTGACTTGTAAATACATATATATAATATGTTTTTGTTCCAATAAAATATTTGTATATATTTGTTTATTTTAGAAACTATATTAGAGGTAAATTTTTCCCTGTATATTAAAGTTAAACTAGTCTAAACTTTATGTAAATATAATTATCCTTGCTTTTACGTTACATGAAAATATTACCTCATCTAGCGAGTAAATACCTGAGCCAAATTATATTAACTTTCCTTAACAAGCTCTACTTCAAGCAAACATCAATATTTCATTGCCCTAATTCAGTTTCAATCAATGTACCTAAATATATCACGAATCAACAAAACAAACACTAAAAATCACGAGTTTTTCATTGAAGTCTCCTAAGAAAAACTTTCATACATTATTCAAGCAGTTAAAGGATTTATTTGGAATGGGCAAAGTTACGGGGTCCAGATACTACCAATTACTTAAACTAATTAATTGGTTGTTTTCCTGGATCGTAACATCAGCATACTTTTTGCTTAATGAAGCGAGCAATAAAGTACTGCAAGAAGGGTAGGGTTGGCACTCAACTAACATTAGAATCAACATTAGAAATTTACTACAATCGTGCTTAGCGACTTTTCGTATAATACCAATAAATGCACTTTTTTTGCTGTATTTTGGCAAGTAGGTATTTTCGACGGCCTAGAAGTAGTGCCATAATGTTTGTCAGTCTTTAAATTCCAGGCAAATAACTGCAGCGCTAACTGATGCAGCCATTTAGGATTAAAAGGAAAATCTACGGACATTCTCTCTAGATCAAGAGCGGGTCGGATTTTTAGCTTTTGTATGATAAAAATGTACACGATTATGTTGTATTTCCTTTGTTGTACATAAAATTAATAATTTTGCGCTTTATTAAAAGCAAGATATATCCCAAATAAATAGCTAGTATAATTTAATCGGTTGAAGGACACTAAATGAGACACAATGGAAGTTTTATTGTTATTACGCCTGGAGTTTAGTGTCCCGCAGTGTAGTTTAGTATCCCCCACACACACACTACGTACTTATTTTAAATCTAAATAAAAATAGCCTCTCAACTTTTACTAAAATAAACTGTCTCGTGAAAAATTTGGGACAGCCCTACCCTTAAAGAGAATTGCAATCTCAAGATGAGTCCGGCTCTTGCGAGTTTCCATACAGTCGCCGCCATTTTAAATGAAAAATTCGGATAAGTTGTTAAATTTTTCAATAGCTGACTTCTTCGCTGTAATTAATGTGCCTAACTTGTATTACTGCCGACTTCGGATGCCAAATGGACTTATTTGTATGTAATTGTGGTTTAAAAGGAAGTTTTTATTACACCTATTTAACTTTTTATTCATACGACTTATTGTAATCGATTTCTATTATATTTACTTTTGGTTGATGTAAGTGGGGGGTCCACGACAGTGGATCTCATTTAAGCAGGTTGTGACTTTAATTTTGGCTTTCCATTAATGGAATAATCCATATTTATAAACAAATAATAGGCAACTATTGATTTCCATAATACTTTCTTACAAATATATAAATAAACACAGATATCTATCTACATAAGTTACGTTTTTATTTTCTCTGCGTGTAAGTTTATATTTTGTAAAAAATATTTTTCCGCTGTAAATTGTATCCTGTGTCAACTTTTTTGCTGGCTAGACCTCCAAATTTATGTGTGCAAAAGATGACGGAGATTTTTTGCTTAGTTTTTACGTCAAACGTAATAAACAGACCTACCTTACTACTACGGTTTTGTATACAAACTTATTTTCGGAATTATAATGTGAGTAGCGAAGTAAGGATATTATAGTGCACTGAAAAAATTAAATTCTTGGCTGTAGTATAAATCTTCTTGATTCAAGAAAAAAGTTATGAAGCCCGAAATTTTCTTGGACAAAGTAAAAATGTTTTCACTGTACCAGCTGTCAAAAACACATTTGAAGTTGATGAATTCGCAAAAATTCACAGTAGTTTGACGGGGGTAAAAAACATACCAAGTGGTCGACAACATAAAAAGTTTGGGGACCTCTGATCTAGAGCTCAGGTGCAATCTCAATAATTAGAACGTATACAGTAAGTATTTTGTTACATGTTGCACTTAATCCTAAGGAACGTAATTGAAAAATTGGCAACGAAGAATGGACTACTTTTTTTTTGCTTTCTTTATAGATTTTCTGTAGCTTTTAAGCTAATTATATGATTCAAGCTATTATTTAAGCAGCTTTTTTATCCCACATTGACCACAATAATGTGAAAATGGAATACAATTTCCAGCTTTTGACAACATGCAGACAGCTCTAGAAACAATTGCCTCCTCATTTAACCTCCAACTTAACAATACCTTTAATAGAACTCAAAGAAATTCTCCAGCAATTAGACACATGGACACGTTACAAAGTAAGTTATCCCACAGCTATAAAATAAATTTGTTAGACCGCTTCGCCCAAGGACGAATTCAGACTGGCATGAAATTAACAAAGCAACACGGGAATGGTCGACAGCGTTTAACGGTTGATGACAGGCCGCGGGCGACGCCTCAAAACAAAGGACTGCTGTAAACTGGACCACAAGGGAACATGTGCGTGGTTTAAGTAAAGAGAAATAGGACTTTCATTTGACAGCTGTGTTGAAAGCCAGCTTTTGTTCTGTGATTGCAACACTAGTGTTAACAGCAGCGTCTCATTTTCTACAGTAGGTACATACGAGTGGAAGTGAATACACATTACAATACCTACTTCAGCAAGATCTGACTGAGGTTTTCATTATTTGAAGAACAATGGATACACATTGTTGTTATTTATTTTTTAAATCTATGTAATCTAATATAACTAGCTTGTATTGTCCCACTGCAAAGCCAAGGCATCTCACTTCTTAATCCACACAATTCTATTTACTTTTACAAATTCATGCAGTACCTATGATTACTTTATCACGTGATGAATAATCTCTCCCTTGAAATCTCTCTTCTTTCTAACTCTCCAGTTTTCTAGTTCTACTTCCCATGATCACAAACATTTGCATCAAAAACGGCGAAGGAAAACATCGCGAGGAAACCGGCATGCCTGAGAGATATTTCTGAAGGACATGTGAAGCTAAGTCAGAGACCCATGGGCGGCTTTAAAACTCTGACACCAGTTTAGTCAATAACAAGTAAGTTAGTTAGGTTTAGTGTTTTATCACTAAAACATTAAACCAACCCGCTGTCAGCTCATCGCTTGTCAACATATCTCAGACCACAACGACGTGAAGCTCTGGGCTACACCTGCTGGCATTTCAGTACGATCTCCAAGTTTTAAGGGTGCAAACTCTATGAATGTTTGCATTAATATAACGCTATGTTAACTTAGATGCGTGGGTATTTATTTATCTTTTAAATGTAGGACGACAGGACAAGATAATAATAATTTAGGTATCTAAACAACGAGGGTTTGACGTACAAATTAAATATCTTTATAGTAGTGTCAGAGCACTCATGAACCTATTTCAAACGAAAATGATTAATCTTCTTCTTTTCGTGTGGTGTGACTAAACTGATGTCAGAGTTTTAAAGCCACCCATGGGCCTCTGACTGGACTTCACATGCCCTCGAGAAATATCTCAAAGGCATGACGATTTCCTCACGATGATTTCCTTCGCCGTTTGAAGCAAAATGATTAATTTTTTTTTTTTTTTTCACTCTGAAGAACTTCATCTACCTAATGCACTTTGTTCTTATTTTGGTAAATGGATTATTAGTATTACTATAGATAGTTTTGCTAATAAAAAGTATCAAATGAACATATTCACTTTCATGTAAGGATGCTTGTGTAAAAGCAATTGCAGTGGATAAGTATTGTAACATGAAAAGTAGTTTCCACCACTGCTCATGGGAAAAAGGCGTTACGTAACTCTGAATGTAAATGAAACTGTTCTATTCAAATATCAAGTGGAATGTTTACCCTGAAACATTCACATAACAGTTTTAAAACCGCATTCAAACATAAAATTCAAATATTCAGTGTGAATTTTCGCTCCCACCTCAAAAGTCGTTAAAAACAAAACATGAATGTTGGGAGATAACGATATCAACTCGGCCTAAACGCATAAACATTTAGCGGTTGTAGTATCAACTAAATAGCTTCCTATGCGAATGAATACTCCACAATGATCCGGTCATAAACGCTTTTACAGTTTAGGCTGTGCGCACACATGATACTTTTAGCAGCAGCGTATGGCAGCTATGTCGTATTTACAATAAAAAAATACTTAATAGTGCACGACTAGAAAAAATCATTTTTCAGCGTCAATGCTAGAACGAGGTGCTGATTTTCTGTGACGTCACCAAGCAACAATTTTAATCACATAATTATCCATCGCGCATTAGTCGCAAGTGTCACGCTAGTCTATCTTGTGCGGCCATAGTCAGTTACCATGCTAAAAAGTTACTCCACCGCAATACATAATATCTACAGAACAAAGTATAAACATTATAGCAGACACCATGACTGGCAGACATAAACATTTTATGGTTTATCGACGAAACAGTTATGGGAAATTCACCTACGGCTTATAAGACTTTTTGAATAAGTACATCAAACGCTTATTTTTATCATTGCATAGGGTCGTAAATTATGAAAGTGTGACGGCATCTACATCGCCACATACGAACTATGCATCAAAGACCTGACGTCACACAAAATCCTGACGTCACACAAATCCTGCATCGCGCAATTAGAGTTTACTGCGCGAAGGACATATTATACTCGTATAAGATTATCCGACTCAAATAACTTCTCCCACGCTGGGCGGAGCGGGAGGGCGTGTCAGACTCTTACTGACTAAAACCCACTCGTGTTCCTTCAGTTGCCTGAACGTTGCCAGGGGCCACGGTATCCCTTTCGAACTTTCCCGCAACCCCGGCATCGGTCTTATCGAACCCCTTCAGTTGTGCTGACATCTCGTTGAGGCGCGCGTTGAACACAACGCGCCATCATCCCGGGCCTGATCCTTATTGGACTTGGCTTGCGAACGGTGAGCAAGCCCGCGCCTACGGTGGCCGGGAATCGGCCTGTGATAGGCGGCTAGGGACGTGAGGGCGCGAAATTTGCCTCTCCCTCATGCGTTCCACCTCCTCCTTCACGAGCATAACTGCTTCGCAGAAGCAGGTGATGGCCTCCCATGCCCTCTCGCTCCTTACCATGGCCTGGATCAGGGCCGGACGCGAGAGATCCCCGTCACCGATCGACTCCACGAGGACACGACGATGCTCTGCTAAGCCGGACAGACCTCCACCAGTGATGACACCCAGGCGTTTCCTCCCGCCTTATCCGAAACAGGAACCTCCCGAAACAACCGTGTCCGGTGAGGACCTGCGTCAGGCAGAAGCTGAAGCCTCTATAGTCACTTCTCAAAGAGGGGACTTATCGCCGAAATTGTGGCGTGCCCAATGGTCGGGGAACCTCCCTTTTCTATAGAAGATGAGTGAACTTTACACCCTGCTCCTCATACCTCTAAAAAAATTATGTTTCAAAGAAGAACCAACGCTACCTGCGTTGGTTATATATTTGCATGGGGACTTCGCGAAAAAGAACGATTCCTGGTTGATGAAAAGAAGATGCTAATAATTCATAATAAATAATTATAAATAATTCATTCAGATTGAGTTTTTCTAGTGTAATTTAATAAAACAATATATTATTGTGAACGGTTAATTTATTTGCGGGGATGTAAAAGCGTCTTACAATTTTAGGTGCTAAATCTGAGCAACGAGAAAAGCAACAGGTATTTAAGACAAAATGCAGTCAGACCATTTTCAGAGCAGTTTGAAATTTAAATTAACTCCATACAAATGTTGTAGTAATTTCTGTTCAAAATAAGGCAAGCAGAAACTCCAACACTCAGTTTGTGTATTCCAATATTGCAGTAGGCTCGTCCATTCCGAAATATAAAGTAGATAGAGAGTTAATTAATTACAAAGTCAGCATCATAATGCCGATTAAATTACGTGGATGAGACAACACGTCGGTTCGGGTGCGTCGTAAATACATCAACGGTACACCACACCATACATATTCCTACGTAACTATCTACACTAAGTTACCTGCTAATGCTGCGAAACTTTGTGAGCCTGTGCACAGAACTATGTATTATACGCGTATGGTATCTGGTAGTAAACTTACAATTACTGGTTTTCGATTTATTTGGGGAATTGGTGCCACAATCTCGTCTGAAACCTCACGGGCTTCAATAGATTTTACTTGCCTTAGGCAAGCCAATGACTGGCGAGATATTATTAATGATTATAATGAATACTGGCACTTCTGTATCGGTAGAAAAAAAACACATGAGTAAGTAATCTTGCCAACCGATTAGCCAGTTACGCAGGAGATATAATAGTGCAAAAGTGTGTGCGCAAACACAGGTACACACTCTGTTCTTTTACTCCTATAGGCCGATGGGATGGCAATCCGACACGACACGACCGGGGAGAGATCAGGCTTAGGACCAACAGCTTTTATTACGTGCTTTCCGAAGCACGGGGCTATCACATAGGGTTGCCAACCCTACTATATAAAATAGTATCCTACTATATTAGAGGCCTAAATACTATATTTGTAAAGAAAAAATATAGTAGGCGAAACTACAATATTTTTATTTCAATACAAAATGGCGATATAATCGCAATAGGGGTAGTATTCATCTCATAAAAGTTGAATTAATGGTATTTTATAACCCTAGTTTAGAGCGTACAAGTGATTTAAAAAAAAAATTGTTAATAAATGTTCATAGTAGTAAAAAATATGCATTTAAAGTATTTAAATATTTTTGAAACACCTATTATATTATTTTGATTTATTCGTCATCTACTATATTTTTGCAGGCAATGGCTTCGATAATACAATACTTGATATAAAAAAGTTGGCAATCTTAGTATCACATCACTTACTACTAAACTCCGGGCTGCTACTAAGAAATTCCTTAACGGAAAAAAACTCAATAACGCTTGACCTGGGAATTGCGACAACGATACCAACTGAGTAGGTAATAGGTAGCTGGTAACAACGAATTAAGTAAATATATGGCCTTGTAGGTACCCAGACTTACCTACTAGATAGAAGGGAACCTAATCCTTCTTAAACCAATCAACTTTTACGACCTGTGTGGGTAGCTTATGACTCCATACGTATACCTACATATACAAAGATAGGCACACAGCACAAAATAAAGCTTCTATAAATAAACAAAAAATTTGTACGTTCTGACGTTGCAATAAAAGTGAACATTTCAACGGCTGTGGTTACGAGCCAATCAGTCTTCCTTGACCACAAATGCAAAAATGAAATTAAATGTGTGTAAAACGGAATAAACAACAATGTTAAACAAAAATGGATGCAAAATACTTGTGAACGGCATAGGGGTAAGTAAGGCACCTTTCGCACCTAACTTAGGCGTTCGTTGGACGTATACGTTGCGATAAAGCGACGCTAATGCGGCGTCAACATGACTTTAGTTTCGATCATATCTATGCGACGGTGGCGTAGCGTTTTCGCAGCGTCAACGTGACGTCAACCAAAACCAGGACCACACTAAATCTAAAATCACACATCATTTGGATTATGAAAGACTGATTTGTGTCTGAAATAAATGAAAAATAAGTATCTACTTAAAGTTAACAAAAAAGGTATTGTGACGCAAAAACCAACAATACTTTAAACGAGTATATAGTAAGGTATTGATGGCCGTCCACAAAAATGCTAGGTCTTTACGAAACATGCAGATATGAGATCAGCGAGCTCACCCTACTAAACATCCCCTATGAAAGACTAGGGGACACTTTATGACCTTTTAGTGCTTTCAGTTTTATAGACATGGCCGACGGAATTTGGGATCATAAAGTTAGTACATAAATATACATATAAAAGGGTATTTATTATATAATGAGACTCTGGGCTAACGATAGTAGGTAGCGTTCAGCAGAATAGTAAAAGAAAAATAAAGGTTTGTGGAAAAGAAAGCCGTTAAGTAAACCTTCGCGAAGTTATTGTGCCAAAATAAATTGATGATTTGGATAACGCAATAGAAAACGTCAAGTCCTTTCCCAAACAAAAAATGGTTCAAGCTACTACGGCATTTGTTCACAATATTTCCGCATTAAGTCGAGAACTCGATATCAAACGACATCCAGAATAACCACCCACATCGCACCTGAGCTTATCATACTTTTCCAATACCAAAACTGCTTGCACAATAATAATAGCAAATAGTCCACGTACAAGGCAATATTAGTAATAAATTCGACACCTCATCTCGTTCTAAATGTATCTCGATTACCCATAATGGTACAATAGGGCCATATTGAATGGAACTCGAGTTGGCACCTGCTTTGCCGCTAACACCGCCTTGCTTGCGTACTTCCACTAACAATGGGTTTGTTTAAGGGAATTTAGGCATTTTGTTACAAGATTAGTGTAATGTTATAGAGAGATTTCTATCACCAACATATTGGTGATTCTGAATAATATATGTTTATGGTGAAGTCTGAAGAAGCCTTTTTAGTTATGAATTTTGATTAATATTCATGCATCGCATCTCAATTTTCTAATGTCTAAAATCAGTATTTTGATGTAGATTATGTTCGCTGGCCAAATACTTTTACCGTGATTTGTAAGGATTTCTAAACTTTAATGTTCAAACTCAGAAGAATTTTAAACCCTCGATAATAATCCAACAACATATTCATACGAGCATACCTTGTATACAGAAACTATCGTACTTATAAAGAAGCTCAAAGAAGGAATTCTGATAACAATTTTAGTCTCGTCTGTACGCTTGTGCTGTGGTTCCCATTCTATGGTCCGCGTAGAAATGTTTGTGCTTTTATGCTGTCACTGACTTATTTGCTTTTAATGCTTACATAAATATATTTTAGTTGCAACTATTCCATACTACTACCCAAGTATTTCGCTAGTATTTTATAATACAGAAACACCATGCAACATTTCGTAAACACAAACTTGTTGAATGACACAACACACATACTCCTTTTAAAGTAACCATTTATCATGATTCAATTTCAAGTTATTTCTGTTCGTAACTAAGCTAGAGAGCACAGTCGTTATTCACAAAGTAATCTTTAAATTAATAAAATAAATCGATCCGACTCCCGTTCAACTGGTTACGTTTGTTAAGACATGTCAAAACGTAATCTAGTCGCGGACACTTGCAAATGAGTGTGCATCACTCCTTACCCACTTACAACAATAATTTTGCCATCGAGCAACTAAAAGTTGGTCTTTGTGAACCAAAATAAAAGGTGGACTCTCGTTGAAAGAAGAATTCGCGAGCGGTAAATGAAAGTTGTCGAGTATTGCGAAACTCGTTTTTTTACCGACTGAAGTAGGGACAGCATAAAAGGATGTTAATTGGTGTTCCTTACTTTCTGAAGATAATTGAGTCGTAACTAGGATGCTAGACAATTCGAATAGCTGGCAACATAGTCGCACATTGCGCACCTAACATTTGCATACAGAGCCCTTTTAACTCACAAACGGCGAGTAGATTCCTTGGTAATTACGTGTTCTACAGACCCATTAAAGTAGCGACAAGTTAAACACATGTTCACGAGTCGATTGTGAATGTTATTAGTAATGTTGGTGGCGTAATAGTAGCTATTAAATCTTTGATTTGATTAGCCTACTTTGATTTATCTACTTGTGATCAGGCGCGAATGTCTGTTACTTTAGCCTGTCTGGCAAATCGGGAATGTTAATTGTGCCTATCTTATCTTATAGTTCCAATTCAGTGTGGGACATTTGTATCTATTTCATGATTACTACATGTATTTTGGATTCATTTATTGTGTAATTGTATTGTAGGGGTAGGTAACTAGTCCTTGTGGAGGCGATCGGCGGCGGTGATCTCTCGCGTCCGGCCCTGGTCCCGGCCATGGTATGGAGCGAGAGGGTATGGGAAGCCGTAACCTCCTTCTGCGAAGCAGTGCTCGCGAAGAAGGAGGCGGAACGCGAGAGGGAGAGGCAAATTTCGCGCCTCACGTCCATAGCCGTCGCAGGAGACGCTCTGGGCATCGAGAATGCCAGGCCGATTCCCGGCCACCGTAAGCACGGGCCTGCGGACGGTGAGCAATGGGTAGCTCGCCGTCTGATAAGGACCAGGTCCGGAGCGACGACGCGTTGTGTTCCACGCCCTCTTCAAAGAGATGTCAGCTCAACTGACGGGGCCCGCTAGGGCCGATGCCTACCGGGGTCGCGGGAACGTCCAAAAGGGATACCGTGGCCCCTGGCGGGTTTTAGTCAGTCTGACACGCCCTCCCGCTCCACCCAAAGCGGGAGAAGTTATTTAATAAATTCCCACCCAAAAAAAAAAAACTAGTAATGAACTACAGCTGCTACTGCTGGGACTCTGCATTAGTGCCTACTTCAAATTGTAACTAACAATCGTTATCTTGATAAACATTATGTGTAAAAAAAACAAAAAGGTGTAAACTGCGAATTCAAATAATGGCTGTGTGTTCGTCTAACATTGCAGAATGCAGCATTTTAGTTTTTTTACTTCGATAGTTTAGTTTGATTGCCAATAGATAAAAGGATGCATGGCAGTGTGAACATTTACCGATTAAACCGGGCCTTTACAAATACAGTTTTAGCCCGATTACTAAAACTATTCGGGCGAGAAGAACCAGCTATTTGTGATCGCTCCCGAATTCAACGTTTTACTTCTAAATCAAGGATTGCACAATGGTGAAATAGATTCGTTTTTCGTATACCTAGTTATACGACAGCTGTGTGAGCAGAAAAAATAAATGGGTTACAAATAACAAAAAAGCTTTTTTACAAAAAAACACATTCTCACGCTTTCCACCGACAAAACCGCACAGACTTTTAACAAACCGCTTTCAAACATGCCTCATTAAAACTAAGGATACCTAAGACTATAAAGTATTTACCTCAAGTAGCTAAGCGCATCCCACAGGTATGTCAGTTGTTAGATAAACAACCAACCCTCGAGTTTGTTGGCCAGTTTAGTTGTTAACAAAAGAGACGCAAAATATACCACAAAGCGTTCTTGTGGTTGCTTTGTATCGTTTTCAATCTACGTTATGAAAGCTCGTTGTAACCGACGGCCTTTCACAAAGCAATATGGCTGAAAGCTTAATATGTATTAACTGCGACCAGGGCTTCATATGCTAATATCAATATTGTTTTATGTGTTTTTGGGAGTGTATCTGGACAGGTTTATCTTTAATGTGGATGATTGCTTGACTATTGTGTTCATATTGTATTGAGTATGAGTGAAAATATTCTGATGCGCTGTATCGACGCAACGCAAGAGCTACGACGCGAATGCATGCGTTTTGACGCACATCGTGCGTTACTATTGCTATTACAGTGCCGCAAACTATTGCAATACTTTTGCGTTGCTTTGCGGCAGAAAAATGTATTTTTTTATTTAAAAGTCTTCTATAGGTACACGTAACAGACTATCCCATGGTTCATTTTCCAATTTAGTTTAGTACTACTTATTGAGAAGGCCTTGGGGTAGAGGTTAGGTTCACTAGTCACGAATAACACTGTTGTCCACCATAATACCTTTATCGGCTACGGCTAACAATGGGTGTATCCGAAAATGTATTGTATGGAGGCTATAGAGACTGGAGAATCATGTCTATTATAGTGTGATGGTTACTCTATGCTGTACATTCCATTGCTACCTACAGATTTTGGTCTTGTTTATGTTAAAGTAGGTAATCTAACTGAATTTGGAAAACTTAGAAAAAACTTCTGAGAAAGGCATTTCAACATTAATATTTAAAATTCCTGACACAAATGTGGTAAAATAACACAGTGAGAAACCAATTCAAATACAAAGAATTCAAACATCAAAGTGATGTTTCTAACTCTGTTTTTTTAAATTAATAATAAAATCGCGTGAATATTTTTTTGTTGTTTCAACGGGGCGTCGGCAAAAAATTCTATGCGAAGAAGTTTGAAAACAATTTCTCGTTTGTAAAAATATTAGAAAGTTGTGCACGTTTAATAATATTTTACATCGCGCTGAGTTTAAAGTTTTGAGACGCATTTTCTCGTTACTGAATAGGGTGAAGGAAGGGGCGCGAGGGCTGACATCAAAGTGAATTAGCGAATGTTGTCTAGGGGCGTCCGTTTGTAAGCCGCTTTGAAGTTAGGACTACCTGCAGGAAACCAAGGAACTTCGTTGAAATGTGCCAAAGCATAAAGCGTTTTATTTTGATACCACTCGTAAGGGCCCGCAAACGCAAACGCGCGAGAAAAATGTAACACGCTTATTTTGCCATGAGCATGCTTATTACACCGCGTTTGATGTAAGCTGGAACATCAAAAGATAATTTGCGTTGTTTTATGAGGTTTTACAGAATTCAATTTAGAAACAATTTTACGTGGCTTTGTGACGTTATGGGTCTATTTCTAGGAAGACTAATATGCTCGGAGGTTGGAGGGCACAAAGAGGGCAGTCAAATCCTGAAAATAATATTGAAATAAAATATGATACCTTCCATTATCACTCAGTCCGAATCTTCCATTTTCGACGAACGAGCATCATCATTCTGTTTCTTTAACTTTTTTAAATAAAATTCGGAGTTGTAAACGAATTTTAAAGTAATTTCTCTCTTATATTATGAAATCTGACTTGCATGCATTGACCTACATCTTGAAAATAACAGGTACACACTTATTTCGGCGGTTTCAGAAGAGACGATGGCTCACAAAGGCAGCGTAGATACGTCTTTCTTTTTAATACAGCGTCTAAAAGGGTTGCCAAGCTTTCCAAAAAATGCTTTTGCCCATTTTTCTATGGGACCTTTTTGTCGAGGATAGTGGAGAGACACTGAGCCGGGGCCGCGGAGTCGCGATAGCGTCGTGGTAGAAACTCGCTTTAAATGCAAATCTCTTCACTACCAAATTCGGAACGATGTGGTAGTGCCGTGATGGGTGGTAGATGAATCGAAGACAAATGAGATGCGACGGCTGTATATTACTTCCAGTGAATGGATTAAATGCAGTCGTTGTGAATGTATCGGTTGAGAATAAGGGAGTCTATTTACCGACTTTGCACACCTGGATTACCCAGTTAGTGGGATTTTGTGTAGGTATGTGCGATAATTAAATACAAAACCAATGCAATTCTGTCACTGAAAATTACCTATTAATGCATTGCTTTTTCGCTATTCATAAGTTTGACATGACGTCTTTTATTTGATTTCCTTGTATTAGTCAAATTCTGAGCCCGGAAAAAACACGCAGTTCCTATAAAATACTAGTACATAGTAAACATCCAATGCCACGTAAGTAAATCTTGGAGGAAATTACTGGTAATAAAAGTACGTAAATAAAGTTACATTTGTACGTCTCTAGACTCTACTAGACGACAAAAATAGTTCCCAGTCTACCTTATGAAATAATAAATAAAAAAGATTTAAGAAGTCCAAACAACTTAATTAAATACAGACTAGGCAGGTTACAATGAGACCATATGACAAAAAAAAAACTCTAAAAAGTAGAGTCTGTAATATATTCTGATCTATAGCTAAACGTGAATAAAAATATCAAAACCTCAACCCTCAAATGCTACAGTTTACCAAGTACGTAAACACTCAACAATTTCCACAGAAAGCCGCTCGTTATTCCAGTAATTTTTATAATCCAGCCACTCGGTTGGAAGAGTTCCCTCTGCCAAATACTATTAAGTAAATTTTTGTAATACAGAACAGTGACTTTTGTTAGTTTCTTGGCTAGAACCCCGGTAAACAGACGATTTTTCACCATATTGTAAGTAGAACACATCCCGTAGCAAAACAACGAAATATATCCACCGAACAATACAGAAAATAACGTTGAAAGACTAATAGTAATACGTGATACAATGGAATTTATTAATTTTATTATAGGTACTAAACGCCATTTCGAAAGTGCTTGTTTGTTCTTTAATAGAATTAATGCGGATAGCATTTCTATAGTTATCTCATTTTGAAATGATGACATCTTAACTATTCATTGAATGTATTGATGTATTCAACAGCAACATAATTGAAACGACAGAGAAATGGTACATCAATCGAAATGACGTTGTTTCAGAGCACGTTATTGAAAACGGTACACGTGCTGCCATCTATTACCTAGAAATGGAGTTAAATCCAGTTACCACCGCGGTTCATAATATTGAAATAGTCGAGACATATTTCCCAGAATCAGTGGGCTTAACTTGGGCCTCACTCTGATCTTTAGAACTGAAGAACTAGAATTAATATAGTGAGCAACCGGATAAATAGTTTCGACATAACTGGAAACAATAAAAACAGATTCGAAATACCTGAAGTGATTTGAGTGAAGCAGAAACAATTACACGTACATATATCTTTACGTGGCAGTTAGGCCACTTAGAAATACATACCTATTCAGATAGTGTCCCGGCGGGAGAGTTTCCCGGGATAGTCCCGGCAGCGCCGCCCAGAATGCAAATGCTGATGAAGTGTTTAAATTATAAGCGAATGCGAAGGAGACATGACATTTTAAAGCATCGAGATTGACCACGACATTATGAGGCAAACAAAGGCTTGGACAGTAAAGGATTTTAACGCAATATTGATCAAAAGGGGCAGAGTGGGCCTGTGAATTTGGGGGTTATTCCAGTAATCCCCATTCACAAACCCCATCAATTGGGATTTGTGAACTTTCTTGTCCACATGTAATTTGTTTGATTATATAAATAATCAATGAGTCCTTTTTTTTTGTGTGGGAAATTATAAAATAACTTCTCCCGCTCTGGGCGGAGCAGGAGGGCGTGTCAGACTCTTACTGACTAAAACCCACCCGTGTTCCTTCCGTTGCCTTTACGTTGCCAGGGGCCACGGTATCCCTTTCGGACTTTCCCGCAACCCCGGCAGGCATCGGCCCTATCGGGCCCCTTCACTTGCTGACATCCCTTTGAGGCGCGCGTGGAACAGTGGTGAGTCCTTACCTCCGTAAGACATAAAGACTTCATGATTATTATATAATATTTGTTTGTATTTTATTTTTAAGATGATGGGGATTTGTAAACAAAAAATTCACAAATGCCCATTGATTGGGATTGCCAATGGGGATTAGTGGAATAACCCGAATTTGGGGAGACACTAAACAGAAAATTAACCTGGTGCATTAAAATGCCTCAACCAAAAACATGGGCCAAATCAACACATCTGCTAACACTGCACATCACATACATAATGAGATTAAAAGAGCCCTAAATAGAAACTGAACGCTAAGTGGAAATAATGATGATGGGCTGGCTACCTGTAATATTAATAATGATCACATAAACGTCTATCAATGTCGTTGGCATGATCTCTCTACCTCCTATGATATACACCATACAACAACCGCAGGCAAGCCAACGTACGCCAGGGCTCCACTAGTCTTCATTTCTCTTCTTTATGCTTTGTAAACAATATCTCGGGTCCGTCCTTAGGATAAAACTGTGTTTGAATAAAAATCAGATCAAACTAACCTCGCAGATGCTGCAGTATCCGAACAAACGTGTCATTTCTTCGAAAAATCCCACAAAATGGTAAAAGGAATCCTGAGTATGTGAACAATACGATGATAAGACTTCAAAAGAAGTCAACATTGTTGAAGATAAAAAAGGTAAGTTGTATTGTGTTTGTATCCTATTCTGAGAGCGGATATGCATGCCAATATTTCACGGCAGTGTTTGCATGTACTTTTTACTCTGTTGCTTTTTCAGCCAGTAAGCAAATCCACTGTCAGTAAGCAGAGCCAATAGAGGTGCGAGCACTACTTTGTATGGAGCCTAATGACCATTACCTACGATTGATAAACGGAATAGTCGTTGGATTTTGTTGCCACTCAAGAATCAGGAAGGTCTCTGGAATTATAATCCTTTCGTTGTGTTTTGTACCAAAATCAAAGCCAAATCATTTATTTCAAATAGGCCCTTATAAGAACGAAAACATTTACAAAAAAAATTTAATTGATTCTTTTTTGCCCCTTCCAAAAGGTAGTTTTCGAATGGAGAAGAATGGGCAAGAAACTCCACCGTTACTCTTTTAAAATATCATGGCAATCGTAAGGATTGAATACCGAAAACCACATGGCAAATATCAATAAAGTGAATGTCAATAAAACATCTAATTCCTCTTTCTCACTACCCTTTACGTAGATTGTTAAAAATAAATAACAACTGAAGAAAATTCTGTACACTGCAATAGATATTTCTTGGAGAAAATATGACTAAGCAGTATTGGAAGTGGTCACGTGTAAAGTTTGTCCAATAACAAGCTCTAGACGACGTGCACGTGAGATGTCCGTCTGTCACACCGTCACGAATTTAACGACATTATTATCGACCACAAATCGTTCGTACACATCCACAGTTTGTCTAAAGCCTGATTTACACGGTGTGATTGAATTGGATGTGGCATATCATACGTTGAAGCAACAATAAAAGTTGCACCATCTTAACAGTTTTTAGATTAATTGTATTGAATTACAGGCATTGCCATAGGCAACAAACTTGCATCGTGTAAATAGTGCTTTACTCAAGCTGTAGGTATGTTACTGCAGTACACAACAACAGTATATGTGCCAAAATTGCTGTCATATGTGGATTTGTAACAGCAATTTTGGTAATTGCTGTACTCTTGCTTGATCGACCTTAAAGAAAAAAAAATCCTTGTTACTCTTAAATGTAAGCAGTCGGTAAATACTATGCATCTCAAATATATCAAGTAAAGCATAAAAATAAAACAGGAAAGATGTTAAAGGTGTTATTTTCTTGTCGTGCTGACAATTCTTCAGTCTGAATTTCATTTTCGTTCCTAGATTTCAGCATTTTACCGCAAAAATCAAATCTATTTGAGCTGTGTCGTTCGTTTTCGGGTTGTTGTCCAAAAACCAAATGTCGAGAGTTTTACGACGGGAGGACGTTTTCTTCGATCGTATTACGCTACGTTCTGATAGAATGCCTTCTTTAGAGTCCCGCAGACAGATTGCTGACGAGTCGCACCATTAAAAGTTTCTGATTCAGTGATACGTAGCTGCCTACGTAAGGATAAGGAATTCATTCTCTTTGAGACGATCTCGAAATTCTGGTTGTCGAGCGTAAACCGGGTCACCCATTGTTGGAGTTTATGGGTAAAGCAATATTTTTAGAACAATATTGCGGAAATAGAATTTCAGATGTCTCTAAGACATTTTTTTTTTTAATCTACATAAAAGATAAATCATTAAAATATTTTCTGTCATCCAGAATAGGAGAAGAGTTTGTCTCCTAATTGAATCCAAAATTAACCATCATGAATAAAACACTTCACTCACTCAATGATTCACTTGAAGGTCAAATTGAATTGAACCTCAGGGACGTGTTTGATCGCCATTATATCACCCCATAAGTAATTAGCACCGTTAAACATAATTACACCATTCATTACTCGTTCATTACAACCGCCGATGGTCCGACGATAAACATAGATTTCCATGCAAAATGTCCGATATTTGCATTTAACTTAACGAGTGTAATAGAGTAAATAAATAAAGCAACAAATTAAAAGGCATTTTTAATTGAAGAGTTCGATAATTAAGCGTGAATGTTTAAATTAATTAATGAATTTCGTGGAATCGAACGGGCTGAGCGCGCCCTCCCAATCGACTGTAGTGTTCGCAAAACGAACATTCTTAATTAATGTGAACAGAACAAACGTTTCGCTATTGTAGATGTTCCATAATGTTAGCCAATTTTAAATCGCTCCATTTAATCCGTTGTTCATTTAGATTGAGTAAGTTAGAAACGGTGTGATTAAATACAAGTTTCGGGAGATCTGTTGTTGTAGACAGCTACCGTATTAATTAAGAGTATTTTTGAGCGACTCAATGTTTATTATACCTACTACTTATTTATTGTGAGAATATAATGTTGATTGAAACGTTATCGTTTCGTAATAATATCGTATCAAAATGGTCCCCAAGCAGTAAATTCGTGGAAAATATAACGGCAGTGTTTAGCAATCCGTATAAATTTCGCAAGCGAGCGAAAAAGAGAAAGTAAGTGTGTCGGATACGCGTCAGCTGGGCAGCATTAGTCAGGCGATGCGAGAAAATTTAATAAAAGCAGTCCTTATCGCCCAGTCGCCCTGTCCGCTACTGAGAACAGTTTTTGCAGGCTGTGAGTCGCTCGAAAATTTCAAAATGGACAATTTGTTGAACAGCTAACAGCCACTGATGTACTTTTTATTCTTCTGACATTACTTCGGGTTTTTGAAGTCGAATAGAATTGCTTTAAAGTCGGTTAAGTGTTTGGGCGGATTCTCTCCCTCTCGGTTGTCAAATCTTCTTGGCGTATTATTGTTGTGTTTACATAAAAAGTGTTTCAGTCTGTTTTCGCTGGCGAAACATTTCTATAACATTGCTTTTAATGCCATTAACAAACCAGGCAAACAATTCCCCCTCGCTACATTGTAGTGCCTGCAAAATTTTAATCAATAATTACATTTCGTGCAATTTTATTATTATTCTATAGTCTTCACGGCGATGTCGCTGTAGTGAGTGCTCCCGTCATTAGTATTCAAAATGCAAATTGCTGGCAGCACTCAGGGCATTGCACCCGTCTCAGATCTTACTTTCCCAGAAATAATTTCATTAACATCTGCATACTTGCATGTTCCTTGCAGAAATTCCTTTCAACTCGTCTAGAACCTCCTTGGTACTTCTAGCTAGATGTTTGCATTGTGAATGCATAGAAAACTTAGTTTGTTATAACACGTTTACTCTGTTAACTAGATTTTGTTTGTCTCCTCTTGGCAGCTTATATTCAAGCTGAACGTTAGTGCTGACCATAACACTCGTTAAATAAAGTCTCCTTTGAAGTGTTTGTGTAGATCAGAAAACGCCTGACCGATTTCTTTATTCCCTGACCTACATTTTAAGAATGGTCTGTACCAGCTAATAATTCAGCGTTTGTTTTTGCTTTGCAGAAACAAGTAGGTAAATCCCTGCGATTTTGTTGGTCAGCTGGGATGCTTCCAAAAAGGAGATGAATGTAAGTGGAATACGTATTTACCTACAAATAAATACCTACTCTCTGAGCGACACCAGAGGTATACTCACTTTATTTGACCAACTTCAGAAAACGAATCATGAATTTCAGGTATCAACTACATATTGCAGATTGTTCGCGTATAACGAAATTATTTATCTTTCTACCGCTTTAAAAATATATTTTTATTTTTTACTCGTTTCAGTCGACGTCATCAATACTGAAAAAGTCGAATAATTTAATATTTAAATTGTGACCGAAAAGATTCGTCTGAGCTGACGTGTTTGCATCACAACGTTGTGATTGTTAAATATTTATATCGTATTACGTAGCCAGGTTGATTGCAATTAACTTCGGCTATGGGATATACATTATCAATCTTCTCTCACAAAGGGATATGGATCGTATTGTAACAATATCATACATGGAATAATAAGTTTGCTTATCGGTCTGTTGGCAATAAGTTGAGCTCTAGAGTGATCCTGCATTTGATTTCTGAGTAGAGGTTGGTCAATGTTATTTATTTTGATAAAAGATTTAAAGAGTGCGGAAACGACAAATCAGTATCGTGAATTCGTGACCCCTTCTATCTCTACTCTACGAAGAATGGATATTTATCTCTTTCTATACAAAGCAATTTTTTTTTTCTTAATTTCTAACATCGTGCCGTAGACATTTTCCTACAATCTGTCATTCTACGAGTATCTTGCATTTCTTCTGCTTCTACAATGGTCATGCTACGCATGCATAGGGTTGCCAGATGTCCGGCTTTTTACAGTCGTGTCCGGCCAAATATACACAAGTCCAGCCTATCCGACTCTTGTCAGGCTTTTGGTCAACCCTACCCCGCCAAAAGATGCTTGATTTTATTGATTGTTTTTATTACTTGCAATGTGATGAAGAAGGCTGATTATTGATTGTTTTAGTTACTTTCAATGTGAAGAAGTTACAAGTTAGCTTCTTTATTAAGAACAAAATGTCATTCATAATTAATAGTAGAGTAAGTCTCAAAGGAGTAACAGTAAATACACAAATAAAAGTTTCTCAGGTTTTCAGGGCAAATGCCCGGCTAAATATGAATCTGTGTCCGGCTTTTCTATTTTTGAGTCTGGCAACCCTAGGCATGCAGCAGTGGACAAAATCAACAACTAAAATGGTTCGGTATCTACTGTGCAATATGCAGGTGACTTGACAACGGGGATAGACAGAGAGGTGAGTCTTTCGACAGATCTTGTCATGTTCTTGTTTTTGGGACTTAATGACAATTCTACGCTCCGTCATTTCTGTCTATGCCACAACCATGTCACTCTTGTGTCGCGTCACCCCTGTGTCGAGTCACTCCTGTGACTTATGCACTATGTTATGTATGATTTGATGGCAAAGTGACTGCTTAGTCTGCTATGATTAGAGGATTTGTTCCATGGCCGTTATTTGCCTATAACAACGATGACCTAGTTTTGCACTCAGGGATTTCGGGTTAGTTCAACGAATTGAATGTTTTGATTACTTACCTGCTACCCATTTGTGGTACAAGGCGAAACCTTGCAATACGTAATATTAACATTAATCAAACAATGCTGTATCAGTGCATAATATTATGTAGCTATGTTTGTTTATTTAACAATAGATTTGCTTGTGTTTCACTAACATAATATTCAATAAACTATGCCGTTGCATCAACTGCAAAGCATAGCAGTGATAGCCTAGTGGTGTGAAGGTCACACTGCCAAGTCATAGGTCTCGAGTTCCAACCCAAGGCACGCACCTCTGACTTTTCGAATTCATGAGCGTATTGTATAGTTATTACTTGCTTCAAAAACGGTGAAGGAAAACATCGTGAGGAAACCGGCCTGAGAAATATTTCTCGACGGCATGTGAAGCCAAGTTAGAGGCCCATGGGCGGCTTTAAGACTCTGACACCAGGTTAGTTACTAAGGAATTATAAAAATAAAAATACTATCTTCTGTCTGAGACTTCATCCGCGTGAAATTTCTTGTTCTCCTGACCCACCGCGTCGCATCGCATCGCCCGCCCGCGATATTACTTCGTTTTCGCTTAGCGTTCTTTCAGACTTTTTTTTATTTTTGCTCGGCTCCTAAGGGTCGTAGCAGATTTAACATCACGATGTTAAATAGCCTATAACCTTCCAACCCAACCCAACACAACCAACCCTCTTAAGAATTGGGCTATCAAATGCAAAAGATTTTTTCAAATCCGACTGGTAGTTCCAAAGATTAGCGCGTTGAAACAAACAAACAATTTCTTTGCCTTTATTATTAATAAAGATTTAAGGAGTTTTAACTTTTACTGTAACTTGGCATACTGTTACCATAAAATAAATTACAAAACTTTGTCAAAAGTATTTTTGAACAAAATGGAAGTACTCAAATTCTTCACCCCTATCTTCAAGGGTGCAGACGTCATTAGTCAGTGTAATACTCACTATCAAATGCTTAAGTAATCCTACAATTGTGACTAAGTGCTAGAGCTTCATTCGACTTTGATTTAATTAACTTAAGTGCATTTGCATTAATTTTAATCTTGTCAGATGTTAATTTGTCGCCAGGCTAAGAGCGACTAGACTCTTGATCTGCGAATAAATTATCATTTATTTTGTTTTGCCACGTTTTTATTTTATGTTTTTGACTTTGATTTATTTGCGGGGATTACAAGATTGTAAAGCCTGCTCCTCATTCTTGGCGGGAGGTCTCGACGAGAACATTTTCCGAGACAGGGCGAGACGAGAGCGTTGCACCACATTCTTGCCAGGCATAGTAGTATCGGACTTTCGTACCAAGATGGACGTCTTAAAAATATCTACCGCTGGAGCATTATGCGCTGCTGCAGCCTATTACAATTATTTATTGATCCGTGAAAAAAAAATACAAAAAGACGTAGGAATAAGCGAAGGTGGCTCGCTACGGTGACTAGCGGCCGACTGACACTGACAGCAAAAGTGAGCGAGAATGTGGAGTAATGGTTTCACATAAACACAAAACTACTCGAGAGTCCTTTGATGTACCGACACGGAATGAAGATAATACGAATGTACACGAGACAAAAAGAATATAGACGAATATTCGCTCTACACTCTCGTATTCGGCAAGTCTCGTGTAGTTTTTCAGAGAATGTGGAGCAGGCTTTATTGTTGGATTTTACTACTTTTTATTTACTCTTATACAATACAATTCACTCTTCACTTTCTCACTCTCACATTTTTTAAGTTTACCACAAGATCAAAAATGCACCCACTTGACACAGTCCACTGGCACGTCTGCCGCAATAGAATCATAGAATAGAATCATACAAGCATACCCTATAGCCGGGTACTGCCCCCTAAGATACAGGCCTAGCCTAGTTTAGGGGACAGGGTTGAACTTATTGTACTTACCTACCTAATGCTAAATTAAGATCTTTAATCTGTATACAGTGCAATGTACTTGAACTTTGTGGTAATAAACAATTTATTTATTTTATTTATTTATTTAACTCCCTACATACATAGTCACTTGTTTTGTTCAAACGAATATTTTCTTGCATAGAGCGATCTACCGAAAATTGGGTCAGCTTGTTGTCCTGTGCATATTTCAAAATTTGAAAGACGTTAGTATTGCAATGGACTTTGCTTGCAAGCTAGGCTAGGGTATTCAAAGGATTTTGTATGAAATCTTCTGTAATCCAAACTGGGTATTCCAAGAATTAATTACTTGATTTCAATGCTGAACCTTACAAAGACCGCTACATTCTAAACAAATGAAAGTGATGAAGGCACCAAGTTCTGCAGACATTGGCGACCAATATTACAAATCCCACTTCAAGAAATAAATAATTCAAACGTATTACATAACGTAGTGTACTCGCTAGTACATTTAAAGTAATGTTGTTGACAGGAATCCGATCAGCTTAAATCTAAGATGTTCGGAGATCAGAAATCCAATTTACCCTTATAATAAGCGTCTCGTATCACTAACGGCACTCCGTTAGTGATACGAGACGCGCTTATACCTACTCGTTCTAGTGAAGGGAAAGTGAAATAGGTAAGTATGTATACCTATGTAACAATAAAAAGGGTTAGGAGAGTTTATTTGGTTATGTTTTATTTTTACAGGGTAAGGATGATAAGGAATTAATTACTGAAAAAACTCAATACAAATTTTTGAGTGCTTTTAGTCATTACTTCACATTAAAAGACGTGAAATAAAAATGGTAGTTACTTAAAAAAAAAACCATTTCACGTCTTTCTAAATCTAAGTAAGACCTAGGAACGAAAAAATGAAATCTGAAAGACGCACAAAAGGCTTTTTTGAAGCAACTTGGATTATGGTATACATACTGACTGAAAACCAGCTGACTGCCTCGTTGGTCTAGTAGTCGCAAGCGCTACTGCTGACACGAAGGCGGGCAAAGTGTAAGTAGGTTTTTTCATCAGAATTTCTCAGTAGCAGCCCGGAGTCTGATGGCAATAAGCTCGCCCCCATTACATGGGACTTAAACGTAAATAGCAAAATGTTGGTGTACACCTCTGCCTAACCTTTAGAGGAAATACAGGCGTGATTTTATGTTCAAAAGTTATGAAAACGAGCTTGATAATTTATACGAGAATCACTTAGCTTCCATAGTTCTACTAACCAAAAAACAACATATTCCATCACACATATTAGTTCAAACGTACTTTCTACCTGGAGCACGTAAATCTTACCTACAATACAAGTACATCACAGTAAGCGTAACTTATTTACAAGCAAGTTATTAGCAGTAGAACCCAGCTATTTACATAGTAATCCTTTCAATAGCTCAGCCTAGCTTACTGAAACTTTACGATCTAAGTACTCACACGGCTATAGCAATTTACGTATATAAACCTTTAGTAACTTCATTGAATATTCAGTATCATAGGTTTGTGAAAATAACTAGGTTCTAACTATTTAATGTTTACTACAGTATGTAGTAGTAGATATAAGTAGTTATGGAAGAAGAATAAATAATGCGGTGGCCCGAAATAAAGGCTTATCCAGACAAGCGCGACTCTACTCAATTAGAACAATTTCTATAACAACTTCATGGAAATTGTTCTACCAGATACGCGTCGCACCGTGCGTCGCGCCTGTCTGAGCCTTTAATTGGAATAAGGACAAGAAAATAATGATGATGAAGTACGAATGTTTATAGTTTGTAGACTTTTTACAATAAGATAATTTCAGGTTGCAGCGGAAACCTTCCAAAAACACTGATATCTATAAAGTATTCATGACAGTAGCTTCGATATGATCGACTGATAACTACAGTATTTTTTTACCTTTGGCATATGATATCAAAATTGCTGATACCTTTCTCGGCTTTATCTACGAGTAATTCACCTATATCAAGTGGCCACCATATTTTATTTACCATAAAAATAATAACAACACGAAATATTCCCCTTGAAGGGTTCTTTCCATCGAGATCTTTCAATATTCCCCTTGAAGAGATCTTTCCATTGGCATATAATATCTTAATGCTATTGGGGGATGCGGCAGGCTTAACGTTCTGTTCGGCCGACCGACTCTTAAAAACATTTTTCTTAAAAAAGGGCATCTAGCTAGGATGTCCGTTTATAGGCTTGAAAGATGATGTTTGCGAGGCACAGAATTAAAAGTTAATGAATTGACGAAATATGAGAATTTCAATAATACTTAATGTCTCACATATAGAGCTCGGTAGCTCCTTACCTACCGAAAATCAAGAGAAGTCTTCAAAATAAGAAGTATTCTCCTTGATGAGACCTCTCCATTGGTATATATATATCTTAACACGATTGGGCTTCAAGGCAGAATCGCCCATTCTCCTTTCCTTGCCAAGATTTGAAAAATGAAACCTCTTCTAACTTAAATTATGGCAGTCATTCTATGCTATTTTGGGGCCTAACGTGATGAATTTGTAATAAACCCAGTCCACGTCTTGAAAACTTGTACCTAATTGTTAGTTATTTTCTCACGATGTTCTCTTAACATCTGAACTTGATAACAAATAAAGCATAGGGCAGGGTTCAACTTCGTGTTCTGGTGTACTGTATGAGGTAAACCCTGTTCACACACATCGCTAATAAATACCGCTGGTTTAGAATAGCTAAAATGTGCCACCAACATGGATATAAATAGCCCTTCCAATGTTGTTGTAAGAAACCACAGATCTTTAGGAATTAAAGTGTAATGACTGTATTTTCTTTTAAACCACAGGTGGTAATAATGGCATACTCATCAAGCTTGGCTGATTAGTGATTGAAGAACGTGGTTGTTATCGCTTAAGAACCAACTAGTACTACCTTTTTTTTTTTTTTGTTTTCGGGGGGAAACCTTCAAAAGGCGCCCGGTCTTTGGGGATAAAACCGGGGAGTGTGGGATTCTTACCTCACTAAAACCACCCCGGTGGTCACCATCTGCACATGGAAGGGGTACCGTTACCTCTTAAAAGACCAATCCGGAACCCCCTCTGTGCAGCGCCTGTCAGGGCACATCTCTGGGGAGACTGTAAAGGGAACTCCCCGAAACCTAACTATGCAAATGTGCAAGGCAGCACGTGACCACTGTGCGCCGTCTTCACTGAGATCACTCAGTGGGCGGACAGAGTCCCCACTCTGAGTGCCCGTGATCTCCAATTCCCGCCTGCCTTAAAGGTTGCAGGCGGGGTTTCGGCGTGTTAGGCGTCGAGGCGGTTGCCTCCCCGACGCCTTCTCCTACGAGCGGGATCAGCCCTCTCACGATCCCGCTCGGCAGCCTCCTTCTGAACCATCACGGTCTCACAGAAGGAGGCCACTTCTCTCCAGTTCTCTGACACCGCCAGCATAGACCCAACTACTGCTGGAAGAGACAAATCTCGCCCGATCCTAGCGACCAGAACCCGTCTTTCAGCAACCCACGCAGTGCATTCCTCGAGTGTGTGCTGTGCAGAATCCAAGTCGCCTCCACAATGATGGCAATTTGCCGTGGCCTCTCGCCCAATCTTGTTCAGATACTCACCGAAGCAACCATGCCCGGTCAGTACCTGAGTAAGCCTGTAAGAGATGCGCTCCCCTCTTTTCAGCCAGGCTTCGAAGTGCGGTAGAACGGCTTCGACAACACGCTTACGCGAATATTGCGGCTGTTGCAGCCGCTCACGCCACTGCTCGAGCGCGTGTCGCCGTTCCTGCCGCCTCAACCGTGCAACAGCGATTCCTGGCACGCCATTGCCACTTTGGCGGATGACACGGATTCGGTTATAGACCCTCGCGTCCATATCCGCCAAGATGTCCAGTGGCGGAAAGCGTGCCAAGAGAGTTGCCGCCTCAAAGGATACAGTTCGGTATCCTCGTGCGATACGAATAGCCATTTTCCGCTGCAGGCTGTTGATTTTAGTCCTGCAGCGTCGGACACCTGACAGCCTATTTGACCAAACAGGTGCCCCATAAAGGACCATCGATCGCACGACTCCCGCGTAGAGGCGACGAACTTCTTCTCGAGGTCCACCGAGATTGGGCAACAGTCTGTGCAAAGCACCCACTGCCTTCCCGACGCGGGGAACCAGGCGCTCGAAGTGCTCTTCGAAGCCCCACCGACCATCTAGGGTAAGGCCAAGATACTTAATGTATCGACCCACCTGGACTTGCGCATTTCCAACTCTAACCAACGAGCTGGGTGGTTCTCTGCTCCTCGGTAGTTTGTGGAACCAAAGCGCCTCAGTTTTATGAGGCGCAATCTCTAAGCCCAGCCCGCGGATTGTCGCCACGACTTTTGCCACTCCAAGCTCGGCAAGCTTGATGGTCTCTTCGAAGTTGTCCCCGCCGGCCAACACTAGGGTGTCATCCGCGTAACAAATAACATTGATACCAACGGGGAGGTCGACACGCAGGACCACATCGTAAGCGAGATTCCACAAGAAAGGACCTAAAACTGACCCCTGCGGAACCCCACACGTAATCTCCCTGCGATGAACGCTACCGTCCCGACCCACATAGCGAATGTGCCGGTCGCGAAGGTAGGCCCCGACGATGTACTGCAGATAAAGAGGCACTCTGTGATGTACAAGTGCCGCCCTAATCGCACCCCAGGGCAGAGAGTTAAAGGCGTTGACGATATCCAAACTTACCGCCAGCATTACTCCACCCCGGGACACCACCTGTTCCGACAACGAGCGGACGCGTAGGATCGCATCCACTGTAGAACGCTGCTGCCGGAAGCCATACTGGCAATCAGCGAGGTCGGGACCAACACGTGATAGATGTCCGACGAGCCTTTCGGCAATTATTCTTTCGAATAGTTTGGAAACCTCGTCGAGCAGGCAAATGGGACGGTATGCAGAGGGAGACTCTGGGTCCCGGCCTTCCTTCTTCAACAAGACCAATCCGGCCTCCTTCCAGCCGGAGGGGAATACGCTCCCACGGAAGCAGCTGTTGAACAACCGTCTTAGGCGGTCCCCCAGGGCAGCCAAAGCCAGAACCCAAGCCCGACCAGGAATACCGTCCGGGCCTGGCGCGGTGTTACGAGCCCCCAAACGTCTTACGGCTCGGTCTAGCTCGCCTTCAGTCACCCCCAACTCGTCAGACCAATCTGAAGAAGACAAGAGTGGCAAAGGACTGTCTCTAACTACTGGAAAGAGCGTGTTTACGACTCTTCTCAGTAGACCCGGGTCCATGGTTTCCGTGATAGGGGGCACCCATGGACGTAATTTCGCCATGACCAACTTATAAAGTCTTCCCCATGGATCCCTGTCCAGCCCATCGAGAAGCTCTCGCCAGGATCTTGACCTAGCATCCGCGATAGCGTGTTGGAGGTCCATTGTCGCCTCCCTGTAAACTCTATAGGCTCTGCCTATTTCCTCCTGCGTAGCTCTCGGTTGTCGTCTGCGTCTGGTGCGCTGATATTGGCGTCGGGACCTAAGACAGAAAACACGTAACTGCGCGATATCTTCCGACCACCAGTATACCGCACCAGGACGCTGGGCGCACCTGACCCGGGGCATGGAAGCGTCGCAAATCGACGCCATCCTATCCCGAAACCAGACAGCCTCTTCCTCCGGATCGGGCGAGGTCCCCTGGGACCATGACTATCTTCCGGCCATGCTGCAACGTTAGCAGCTGCGACGAGCATGTCTCGATTGAGCCGCTTGAGGGCCCAACGCCGCGCCGGTGGGTTAGAATTTGGACGGCTCAGGCCATCCAAAGGGCGGAGTGCAACTTTAAAAACGATGTGGCGATGGTCTGAAAGTGTAACTATCTCCTCCGCTACTCTCCATTCCGACACCATGCGGGCAACCGAAGGAGTTGCCCATGAGAGATCCACAATTGACTCCCCCTGCCACCGAACGCATGTGGCAACGGACCCCTGATTCAGAAGACGGAGGTCAAGCGATGCCGCCCAGTCTTGTACTGCGTGTCCTCTCGGTCTGTCTTGGGTGCTTCCCCAAGCTCTGGAGTGAGCATTGAAATCACCCAAGACGAGCACCGGACGGGGTGAACATTTGCACCGAATGCAGTTCGCAACCCCGTCCAGATATCCCTCGAATTCGTTAAGGGAAATGTTGGGAGACACGTAGCAGCCCACTACGGCCAGAGGTCCCCATTCCACTGCAACAAATCCTTGCCCCCGATCTAGTAATGAGCAGTGAGGCCCACCGCTTCCACCAGCCCAGTAAATAGCGACAGAGTCCACGGTGTCCCGGAACCAGCGAGGATGATCACGGAGGCCGTAGGGCTCCGCTACCACCGCCAAGGCAACCGACCACTCCGCAATTGTCTGTAGAAAAAGATTCTGCGCGTTGCGGCAGTGGTTCAGATTGCACTGGAGTACTTTTAGGGCTGAGAAGGCGAGGTGTCCATTTCCTCCGCAGGGCCTGGACCCATTGGTGCCTGCGCCGACCCTTGCGATGTGACGGGGGCAAGCGAGACCTGTTTCTTGCGCGGAGCGCATTTCTTACCCCCCAGCCGATGATCCGCTGGAAGACCATGATCTGTGCACAACGGACACCGCATGGTTTGCGACGTACACTCTCTCGCTTTGTGATCTCCCCCACAAGCATAGCATTGGGTGCTCCGGTCAACCGCACCAGTGCAATGGCGGCGGACGTGCCCGGGCTCGAGGCAACGGAAACACATCATTCGACGCGCCTCCAAAATCTGAACCCTTACTGTCGTCCAACCTAAGCGCATGCGCTTGTCGGAAGCCAATTTCTTAATCGCCACCAGGGGACCACGGACCCAGACGTGTCCCAAAGAAGTGGGCGGACGACGAATTTCGCCCACTTTTACATCTTCTGAGGAACAGCCACCCACTTCGGCAATAGCAGCTGCCACTTCCTCAGGTGTGACGGCATCATCGAGGTCCATGATCCTCGCCTCGGCTCTTTTGATTGGGCGTGAAATCTTCACATCGAATTCGGTGAGGACCTCTCGCATTCGGTTGGCTAGACTGTCCGCCTTGATAGAAGAGTCGGCGCCAGCGACAGTAATCACCATACCACCATCTACAGCCCTTTTCTGGCCGACAGTGTCAATGCCAACATCGGCTAAACGAATTCGCTGCCTTACGGTGGACATAACCTGACCGATATTGGCAGTTGATCCCTCTCTTACCGAAACTGCAATAGCCGCCGTGGCGGGAACCCTAGGCAATTTCACTTGCTGTTTTTTCCCCTTTGCAGAAGTAGGCGTCGCCAACGTGGCAGGCTTTGCTTTCTTAGCCTTCCTCCCTACCACAGTAGACCAGGACTCCGTCTCAGGCATTGTTGCAACCCGCAGAGCCTGCGAAACCTGCGTGGACGACGCAGACATAGGGGCCAACTCCGTCACCGGAGCGACAACTTTGCCTTTGCCTTTTCCTTTACCCTTTCTTCTCTTTGTTTTCTTTGCAGGATTAGGCTCCAAGCGCGGCTCGTCAATTGGCTGCGCCTGAGCAACCGTTGGTGAAGACCTCCTCGCGTCGGTGGCGAGTGGCGGACGCAAGGGCTTCTCTGGGGGCAACCTCCTCTCTATAGCGGCTAGTTTGGCGTCTACCATGCCTCCGATTTCTAAGGCTATAGAACGCCGAAGTTGGGCCTCCGACTCATTAGATTGTAAAGGTCTGGCCACTGCAGTCTGACTAGGTCCCGTCGAAGAGGCTGCCACTATGGGGCTCGCCATAAGTTCACCCTGGCGATTAAGCAGGGTAACCTGCGCTGTCAATTTCTCGACCTGTGCTGAGAGACCGATAAGCCGAGCCTTCAAGTCAGCGTTTTCGTTCTCCAACCTCTCAACGTTGACCTCAACGGCCGATCGCGTGACTAACTCAGCCACCGCCACCTGCACTGTAACTGCCGCTAACTTGAGGCTGTGAACAAAGCTCCCTTTGAGGTTGCGTGATTCGTTTGCAACCTCCTCTATTGTTCTAAGACTATCTTTGATGCAGGTATTCAGTTCTGCCGTTGGTTGGGCCTGCATCGTCTTGGCCAACATCTCTGGTTTTGGCAGGTTCTGTTTTGCAGTTGCCCGAGTCTTCGCTTGCTTAGTTGGTGGACCCGCAAGGTCAGAGTCCCCACCATTCTCTCCTCTGCCAGTCAGTGGCTTGCTAAGGCTTAACGGCTTAACAGGCTTCTCCCTCGTCGTGATCGGCTCGCAGCTCTCTGACGTCTGCGTTCGCTTGCGCCTGCGGGACCGACACGATTTCGACGACGTTTCAGAGGCGTATGACATTTGCGAGCAAGTAGACTCGCAGGAGTCACTCACCATCTCAACGGCAACCGGGGTAGGCGGGCGCACAAAATGTGCCCGTGTTGCTACCCTCTTTGTCACTTTCTGTGCTTTCTGCGCAAGAGCATTCTTTGACACCTCTGTGATGGACAAATCTTGTGAGCCATACTCTCTCCGATTGCCAGAGGGCTGGTCGGCGGTAGTCTGCTCTTTAGGTTCCGATGCTACGGATGTGCTAGGAATAGAACCCAGCGACTCCTCATCACCGGTAAGTGAGCCACCCTGGCTCAATGCGCCCTTAAAGGACGGATAAAAATTCGATGGGAATTTTAAGCGATCAGTGTCCCCCTCAGAATACGAATTGGGACTGACCGAGCTCTGCTCGGTGAGGGATTCTCCTGCTGCGGAGCAGCAGGTACCCTCCTGAGGTAGTTGTTTTGTAAGATGCGCTTTCATAATTGTTGCTGAACTCAGCTTTGCCATTTTTATGGGGTGGGGTCCCCAGGTATTCGATTTTTAAAGGGGTTATCTCCCCACATCTCCCCATAGTCTGCCAGATATGCCTAGCTAGCAAACTCATCGTCTCACTGTCGCCTCGTGCGACCACTCAACATCCAGGACTCCCTGTCCTGTCCCCAAAGCCACTGGTACACATTCTTAGTTACGTTTGATGATCAGACGTGTGCTAGAAGTGGACCTCCCTTCCCCAGCCTGCCTGATTGGGCCCTGATCTTTAGCACTTGACAAATAACCCCACCCCAGATTCGCTCCACGAGATTTCGAGGAACGAATCACAAATCACGTACCGTCCGATAAGCCCGCTCCGTGAGCCATCGCACGGCACACGACTAAATTCCCTATCCCGGGTTCACTCCTCTAAATAAAATTTAAGGAGTGAATCACAAGTCACGTATCGTCCAATCACCCGCTCCGTGGGTCATTGCACGGCACACGACAAAAACCTCAACCCCAGACCCACTCCGCGAAAAATTCAATGAGTGAGTCGCACATCACACACCGTCCGATAGACCCGCTCCGTGGATCATCGCACGATGTACGACGCAAACCTCCCTATTCACTCTTCAAAAACTCGAAGAATAAATCGCGCATCGTCCAGGCACACGAACACTGTTCATATCCCCAAGCGGTGCGCCCCTCGCAGAAATCCAGATGTTATGGACCCTGCCCTGTGTCTCTCTTAGTCTGGTCTCTCACTTGAACCTTTCCGGCATGAGTGACTCTACCGGCAAAGCTCCAAGATCATTGAGACACGCAAGCCCCACCACGACGACAACGTGAAGACACCCTCGGTGGGGAACTAGTACTACCTACCTACTGCTCAAACTTAACGAGCCTTTACGAAAAAGATAAATTGACACAATCACCTTTTTATGTAGCATTTTTATTTTTTAAGTACCTCATAAATGATTTTTGAAGTATTTTTTAGCGAACAAGAGGATGTAAAGTGCTCTTAAAAGTCATATTTTACAATAATTAGGTACCACAAACAGTTTGTCATGTTCGCGATTTCTCTGAAGCTAATAAAGAATCTCTTTCTAAAATCAAATTTCGAGTAAAAGAAAGGTTCAGAAAGAAAGTTGTTCAACAATTTATGCCGTATCCTTAGGGATAGTATCGTTTTCGTTACACTGAACAATTCATATGTGAGTGTTGTTGGAGGCCACTCATAATATTTGCCGAGCGAAAGTCGCTTGGGTGGAATTAATGCTTTCAACTATTCTGTCTCCCTATTACTCGTAAAACCTGAGGCTTTCTGGATATTATGAAGACAATGGGTGGTAACATACCTGGGAAGGAATTTCTCGGGTCTGTGTGTATTTGAATGCCTTTCCTAGATTGTATTTACAACCTTGTTAGTTGATGAGTAACTTCTAGGTAGTTACGGTTTCCAACAATTTCTTTAAAGGTACTTAAATAATAAAAAGTGATATCGTCATGCAAACTGAACTTTTCTTGAAAGACTTTCTTTGAAAGACGGTTCTCGTTATTTTATAAACGTTTCACAAGAATTCTTGTTGAGCTGAAATTCTAGCTCACAACTCTTCGCTACGACTAAGTGCGAATTTCACCAATGAAACTGAAAGAGATCATAAGCCACGTTTAAGAACAGTCAGTGTCATTTTTTTCTTTGGAATATTGACACTGATAGCCCTAGAACTCGATTTAGATTTTATTTTATTGGTAAAATTCACTCTAATCTGTCACTCGTTTTATTGAAACGGAAATGATAAAGACAGAGCAATATCATAAATCCAATCATAAGTTAAGTTTTATGACATAAATATAAAGATTTCTGTAGCAACAAATCCTACCGTAAAGATAACAGAATCTCAATCACCATTTCAACACTGTCAGAATTTATATGACTAGTTGAACCGAATAGAATACTGATGAAGTATCAATCAACAGCTACCCACGCTATCGGGAGCCTTCAATACTATATTAGATTCATATCTTAGTATCAAGTACCCGCTAAAAGAAATATGAAAGGGAATAAGGCCGCGGCTGCACGTCCCAGACACGCGAGAACAGCGAGAACGTGCGTGCAGCGACAACGTAAATCGCGACGTGTAATGTAATGAGGTGACGCAAAGACGCATTGCTCGGTGAGTAGTGTTGTGCGTTCACACCCTTAGTAATTTTTATGTGGTGTAATTTGCAATTGATGATCAAACGTTTGTAGTTAATAGCTGAAATAACATTGGTTTGGTTTTGCTTCTTTTTTTGTTCAAGTCATTTTAAATTACTGATCGAGTTGCGATAAAGAAATACCTATTTATGTTTATATGATGCTTTTTATGTAAGATTGTATAAATAACTACAAGATTTTTTCGTTTTTTAAGCATACAAAGCTAGTTTGAATACATCAGTACACAAGCACTTCATAAAGGCAAGAAATAATGAGGAGACAGTTCTACTCAAATTATAATCACGATGCCCTTCGGTGAATAATTAACAATACTTTATTGAAATCCATTTGATTATGCGCCTGAGGCTTGGTGCACACGTGCGTCCTAATGAGGCGATGAATCGAACGCATCAGTTGCTGGTGTGCACACGGCCGGACCGATATGGCTTGCAACGTTGTTACATGGTAGTTAGTGCAATAATTATATCTAAGGCTTGATGTACATAGCTTAGATTAAATGTATGACGTAACTATGCTCAGCATGCAGAAATTGGAGATGCCTGTATAGTTGTTAACTTGGAATGTTTGAATTTGAACTGGATTTTGCATTATTTGGTGGGAGAACAGGCGTTTTCAACTTGGTTCAACATTATTAACATAATTTTGAGATATTATAAGTCTAATGAATCTTAAAACCTTTCGGTACTTCAGACGATAGTTGATACACATCTAGGCAAGCTACCATGCGCACTGTGCAGGCAGCCAATACGATACGATACAAATAAAAATAAAAAAGCAAGGCACTAACTTAACTCCATATCACACCACATACGACTGCAAGTATTCAATTTATCATCAGATTTTTTTGCAGCAATACAAGTCGCGACGATTAAAATGTCGGCATCATAGATTGTACCGACTTTTTCTTCAACTACTGGAGAAAAGTACCTCATCCATAAATTCTAGCCACGTGGTTGATATCTAAAACGGCAATGGATATACCTGTCCATTCAGCAACTAGCACAGCCGGTACATACTTCAAGCGTCAGACATTCATCATGGTGACTGACACCCGACTAAGTGCGTCTGTGTCCCGCAATCATACGTTTTATTTATACAATTATATGTTTCAATGCTAATCTTGGGATAAACTTGCCATGTATAAGAAAGCAGTATGTGATTGGAACTTGGAACCGGATGAAATATTCGAGTTTTCAATCTAGACTTTAGTCTGTTATCATCATATACCTACTTAAAACTTTAACTTACGAGTCTGGGCATAATACAACAACTAAATTCAAAATTTTATATGTGGTATTTAGATGATCTCCAAGCAGCAGTTCCAATTCATCGGCCTCGACCTCAACTACTCAAAATCTGAAATTTACCCTTGTGACAATACCGACAAACAATCGACTATACAGAAATTCAATTCAACAGCCCCAAATATCAAAGTTTTGGAAAAAAGTTAATTGCACCTCCTAGGCTCCCCAATTTTAGATGACAGTTTTTCACCTTTCGTTGATGAAAAAGTTAAACACTTTAACGATATTTCGGATAGACTTTCTAAAGTTAACTTACATTCGGCATTCACCCTTACCAGATACTGCTGTTTCGGTCTAAATTTTATGTATTTTCTCGGCTCTTCCCCTTTATGGAGGAAGTCACACCTTTTAGACAAAGTCGATCAAATCATTCGAAGTACATGAGTACTTACCACGCGCGGTCGTTTAATGTCATATTTTCATAAATATGACATTAAACGACCGCGCGTGGCTGCAAGCCACACTACCCATTCGTTTACGTGGGCTTGGCGTGCGCAATTTTTTTTGTGTAAACTTACTTTCTGAGCCTGTCCTCGGTCCCCAGCACCGAAAAGTTAACCAGAAAAATCTTAACCGTTTCCCAGGTTGATTCTGAACTGCCGTGTTTGACTGATGCGATGAACGCCTGGAAAGTGGCTTGTCCGGACACGGAGCAGCCCGAGAACCTGTCTTCCCAGAGAAAGTGGGATGAGCCGCTCTGCAGTTTAGTACGGAATAACCTCATTAATACGTCCACCAACACTGCTGAGCATGCCCGCCTATTGGCTGTGGGAGAATTCTTCTTTTAATTTTAGGCATTAATCCTGCAGCGCTATTCCCAACCACAGCAATTGCTGTAGAATGTACATCTTTGACCAAAGTAAAGCGAGACCCAGGAAAATGATTGAACTGTTTAGAAACCAGCAACAAAATAATACAGAAATTAACAAATGAAAACCGAAGGCCAGGCCAAAGTCACAAACGGACTAGGAAAAGCCCACAAAAAGTTACTGGGCTATACTGGTGCAGTGACTGAAGCACCACGCATTTCTGACTAATTGATAGAAAACAGGATAAGTACAGGTTTTTAACTTTTAGCCTGGATGAGCTTGCATCTAATTAGGCTCAGCGACAACAAGTTTGTACAGACTTACGGAAAATCTTTTAATTCACTTTTACTTAGACTTTAATATAATTACCTATTTGATTCTATTCTAATTCGGTAGAGAAATATACACTTGGGATAACATTTCTATTTCCTAGCAATAATTTTGTGTAGATGAGCAAACAAATTCTTAAATTTTTCACACGAATGGATGGTTTTCTCAATCAGCCTATTAGATGAAGATTAGTCTTAGATGAAGAGGTATCCGCTTTAGACCATGGTCCTGGTACCATACAGCTGCTATTGTAGAATTCGGGGGAGGTTTTTACCCAGCAGTGGAATAGTATTCACCAATAAAACAATAAATAATTAGCACACACTCATAATATAGCTGGTAAGCGCGATGATCCACTTCAATCGGATTTTGATAATATGATTGTTGACATAGACGATCATGACAAAGCTATGTCAATCTGGCGGCATCTATAACACAACATGTGGACTACGCATCACATTGACGTCCCTCAAAATCCTGCAACGTGCAAGCAAGGTTTATCGCGCGACGAGTATAATTATATACAACGTCCCGACACAATCGTCGGGCAGTTGCCCACCAGACATGACACCCGACTGGTCGGAGGATGAGTGAACTTTACCTACAATATCAGATAGCAAACAATACAGTCCATACAACGTGATTCAATCCTTAAACTACCTACAAAGGTACTAAGACGTAAGATAATCAGTTACGTGAATGTCCTTACAGGGCGATTATAATCAACAATTCATTCTGAGAGCATCCAGTCTCAGGCGACTGCTCTATACTAGTGATCCCAACATAAATCCTCCAAGTAAAGACAAATGACTCGACCTTTTTTTCCTTTGGATTCCCGTAGGATAAAGGGTACCAACAAATCCTTAGGAACGCGTCTTTTAATGGAATGATTACGCATTCCTAGTCATCTGTGTGTATTTATGTGTGTACTTGTATGAGTGTTTCTTAGATCAATATGGAACTTCGAGTTTCATGGGAAAAAATAAATGCACGTTTAAAACACCAACGTCTGAAATACCTACTGTCCTTTTTGTTCTTTAAAGCATCAAAATCTGCGATGTTTTGAGATTTTCACTTTTATAACTATAACAGATGAACTGAATTGATTGATTAAACCAATTAGTAAACAACAGTTTAAGTCAAAATAAAGATAAACCATTTTGACAATTCAAAGCCATTTCGAAATTGATTGATTAGTTGATTCTCTTGAAATAATCACTAAACTGAAATTCAAGACCAAGGCTGAAACAGTAAATTGTAAAGCAACAGGCCTAACAAGGCAACAAATTGTCAATAGTATAACAACAAAACCTTTTTCTCTAATTCCCAATTCGAGAGGAAAACGTTCAAGTCTATTAGGAATGTTTAGGATAAATATACAGCAAAAGGAAAGGTCATCGCCGCAGGGGAGACAACGTAAAACAGATGATAGCAAAGAATTCTACGGGGGCTAACACGTGCCTAAATATATGGCTACAGGGGTTATTCTCTAAATATAAAGAAGAAATAAAGAGAGTAAATATCAAATGCTCTGAGGGTAATTATGATACAAAGAAGATTTACCTACACCTACATACGTCGGTATTGTACTTATTTGTTGACACTGTATTTATTTAAAGTGAGTCGTTGATAGCTATCGAAGGTGCAGTTATAAATTATATTTATATCGACCGCAATGCGATAACCAAATAAAAATTATACTGATTCTTTGCCATCCTTTAATGGAACTTAGGCTGAGTTTGATTGAAGTCCATCGGTATTCAAAAGTGGGGTAGTTCAAAGAGTAGGTTTTCTAGCGTCTGTCAGAAATGTCTTACTTACTACCCCTGCACTGTCAGAAATGTCTTACTTATTACCTCTGCAACCACGGCCACGGTCACGGTCTTGTTATCCTTATTTATTTATTTAACATAAAATGGCCATGTCAAAGTACATAAGTTAAAGACAAACCACTCGACATTCATACGCTTATCTCACAATACTTCAGACATATTGACAGGATCTTCTTCTATTCATCCGCGAACACTTCACAGTCAGGCTTAGCGTCCAAGAGAGCGCTGAGAGTGTGCGAAGGACAGGAGACTGGGCTCGAGCGACGGTTCGACTCCGAGGTGCGGCGAATTATTTGTGCCTTCTGCTAGGGTTATAGTTTGTCGGAGCAAAAAGATGGGACAGCTAGTCATGCAGTTCAAGAGCATCTGTTTTTCCGTGAAGGATCTTACACATATTAATTATTTGATCATTTTTTATTCTAACCTCGAGAGAATTGTACTTTTAACAGCCTAAAATAAAGTTTGAAGGGTACATAAACGGATAATATTCATTCAATCGTTTATACATATATACCTAAGATAAGCTTTTTGTCCTTTTTTTAAGAGTAAAGTGAAAAAAAAAAAGAGTAAAGTGTACTTCTTTTGGTGCGAGTTCCAGATGCATGCACTGGACTCCCGTTTGCTCCGAACAAGTTTTAGTAAAAATAGATTTAATAGCGCTGGTGTAGCTGAAATCTTAAGCATTGCGCAGTATGAAACCTAATCACCTAAATGAATATTTTGCTACCGATACCATGTGATCATGAAAAGTTAGCTTGTTATCAAATGTGACACCCAAATCCTTAATTCCAGTTGTTCTAGTAATAGTGCTGCCATCAATTTTATAACTAAAGGACGAAGCATTTGGAAGAATTAAATTCCATTTGGTTCTTAACACTCCACTCCAATATTGCCTCAATATCACGTTGCAGTGCCAGACAAACAGCTTCATAGTGAATTTCGGAAACGAGTTTTAATCATCTGCATACAATAGGGTTCTGGTGTGATGAATATCTGAAGGAAGGTCGTTAATCATTATCAAGAAAAGAAGCGGTCCCAGGATTGATCCTTGACTGACTCCGGAACGCGTATGGTAGGGTTGGGTTTCATAAAGGCCCAGTCTGATAAACTGCTGACGATTGCGGTGGGACTCAGCGAGGAGCCGTAAGAGACCTAAGACCGTAAGGAAATCCGATAGCACATACTTTCTCCAGCAGAATATCATTATCAATCGCTTTCCGGAAGTCAAAGTACAAGACATCGACCGGGCCTCCACGATCCAATCGTTTTGATAAACATAATAAAGTCTACTAGGGTAAGAAGGTACTGATATTTTTGCTGAATGTTGTTTGTTTCACAGATACTTTTTTAACTTGCGAGAAACTTCAAAAATTTTAGCTGGTGATAACAAAATGGCAATAGGACGGAATTCTTCTACTAATGTTTTATATAGACTCTTGGGAATAAGAGTGACCCTTGAAATCTTCCATCGTGGTGCGTATATTCCTTATAGAATAATATCATTGTACGGCAACAATATGGCAATTACCATTCGTGCTTACGAATACAGTGCATAATCAAAACACTACAACAAACACCGTTTTCTGATTAAATTACTCAGATAAGTTCCACAGTCATTGATGTAAGAACATACGTGATTATCTTAAGGGTTTGACCTTTGTTCTTCAAATCCAGTACGACTAGAACCTATTCAGAAACCTAAACAAAGAACTAAACTTTTGTCAGCTTATCTACAGCACCACTTAACAACTTCAAAAGCTTAACTAGATATTCTTTATTGTAATATTCATGTCCTCCCCTTTTGGTAGAACATTCATTACAATGGAACTAAATACGCATAATGAACGTCGCCTAGCGTTCTATTTTAGCAGTTTTACAAGTAGATAGGATCACGCGATTTATGAATCCATTGTCTGAACCAACTATTCTCATTTACGTCTACAAGTTAGGCGATGCACCTGAATATACGGATGATTTTTATTTTAGTTCGTCCTTTTGCTTTCTATTGTAAACTGTTTGTATTTCTTTGTTTACAGCTTCGTAAAGTTCTGCGTAATTGAATGCAATTTAGATGGTTATCGCAGCGTAAAACTTTTTGCGTTAAAAGGTAAATTTGAGATGATTTACAGAGCGAAAAATGCACTAAAACCAACTGTAATTCATGGAGCTTTTAAGCAAATGACAGCCGCAGCAACTGCCTGCCAAATAAACTATAGAATAAAATAATAACGCACATTTTGGACCACGTGTACCTCCATCCATCGCGGTAATTGCTGACAGGCGGAAGATAGCCGGAGAGTTATGACGTCACATAACGTGCTAATGACGTCATAACTGCATTGCCCCGGGCCCTCGCTGACTTACGCCTCTCTCTGGGTGCAATGGATGCGATGCAATTTACTAAGCAAATCCTGCGCGAGACATTTTAACTGGTTTTACACCTTGCCATTAAAGGCACGTAATGGCATTACGCGATAAGTGCACCTGGTAGCTGGTGGTAGCCTGCTGTCGTTTTTTTGTCTTCCACTACAAAATAAAGTGTTCATAGTCATGCGTGCTGGATGCTAAATATTTTTTATTAGAGCAGATGTTTTAAAGACATTTGTGCTACATTTAAAATAAATATTTCTGTACTCTTGTTTTGAAAATAAAGTGATACAGTAGCGATACAGATAACGTTACAAATATAGCAATAATTGTTTGTTATGCGAGTTCGTTTACAAAAGTATATTGTTAATTAAGATGAGCAATTTATTAGGTCCCGTAATATTAGATAACGTTTTGTTTAATACTTTTTTCAACAGAGCTAAGAGTAAGATCTCTTACGAAGATGTACGTACGATAGCTGCTGCACGCGTAGCATGATCACCGTAGTAACGGGTTTTGTCGACGGAAGAATAGACAAAATGACAGATGCACAACGATGATGAGACTATGTCATTTTGTCTATTCTTCCGTCGACAAAACCCGTTACTACGGTGATCATGCTACGCGTGCTGGTAAATATTCGTTGCACCTCATAATTTTATTCCCCTTATTCCACTTTGCACTTATTTATTATCATCTAAATTTAAAAAGCAAAAATCGTAGCTAAGGCAAGTGTCCTCTAACCCCCAAATGCTGACACGAAAAGTGCATAACATATTGTGACAAATAACACATGCGGTACGTAACGGAACAAAATTGTTGGTGAGTGCAGATCGAGGGCTATTCTGTGCAATAAACGTCAGCCGTCAGGTTGAGCCACTATAAATCTACCTCGTCGTCGGTTCCCCTCATGAATCACCCGACGAAATGCCAACTTTTCTACTACTTCCATTTGGTAAGGAAGAGTTGACATTTTTCGTGTTTAAAAGTAAAGTAGATGCGAGCACAGGAGTGTATCTGGGTGGCATATCTTGTTGTGGCATAATTTTAAGGATTTTTGTTTTATAAATAAGAAGGTAAGCAATGTACAAGTGAAATTATATTAAAGTTTGAAAAACTTCGACACAAACATTCCCGATTTATCTTTTCTACTCCATCACCAGACCCTGTTCATCATCTATCTATAACCTATTCGTTGAGACCATTCCAATGAGCCCAAACACGATCCTACCTGTGCTGTAAGTTGGTGAGGGAGTTGGGTATCCTGCAAATTCCAGGTGATGGTCATCAGTTTACGGTTACTATGTTCATTTAACATAATTGAAGTAACAGAATACCAAATTTCAAATCGATCAGACCTATTGAAGACGGTCATATCCATTCATCAACTAGAAAAGAACTGATAATCTTCAAACGGTTGAACCGATTTTGATAAAATATGTCTAACAACCATTGCTAGAAAACCTGCTTTCAAATAAATAAAAAACCGCATCAAATCAGTTCTCCCATTTAAGAGCTACGGTGCCACAGACAGACACACATACACATAGCGGTCAAACTTATAACACCCCCCTTTTTTCGTCGAAGGTTAAAAATGATGAAAGTCGAGTTACCTACTCTGATTTTCAAATACTGAACTATTTTATTCTATTACTACTTTCCGAACTTCAGTGTTGTATGAATATCAGTACAAAAAACCCACAGCTGTCTCTTTCATTTCTACAGGGATTAAAATTAAATTAAATTTAATTTAATTGTTTATTCTGTAAATAGGATATCGGAATCACTTTACCACGTCATATTAAAAATAAGCTAGATGAGTTCGGCGTTTCCTATCTGACTACTCTGAGAAGAAGGGTGTTGCCAGACTTGAACAGTGGAATCACTTTGGTAAGTTTCATCAGATGAGGAAAGCCAGATGCAATACAAAAGTGAAAAACAATTGTTAAAAAGAGTGAAATAACATTAATTATGGACGACATGGTATGTACCGATAATCCCCAAAGGTCAGCAGTTTTTTTTACATCAAGATCTTTAAAATATTCAATAATGTCTTTAGCAGTAGCAATTGTGAGTTCAAAAAGTTTGTCACATTCTGTGTACACATTATTTTAGTATTGAGTAGGTAAGCAGAAGTGGTGGACGACGATAATAGAGTTTTGGTGTTTAAAATGGGAATATTAGTGAATAAATTTTCAAACTCAGGTGCCACCTCCACGTCTGCCTTAATATCTACATCATTGATTTTTAGATGGAAGTCACGATTCCGTACTGTCGTTCTTCCCGTTTCTGAATTAATCCCGTGAAGTAATTGCGTAACACACTTACAGTAGCAATGACTTTCATTTCGATAGTTCCACAACATCAACACGTTATTTACGTTGTTGAGCTGACAAATTTTTCGAACATACGAAGCAATGATTGATTTCGAACATATAAACATTGACATTGTTGAATATTATTTTCAAAATAAAATGATTACTTTGTAAGTATTATTTATTGTAATGTTTGTGAATGTGAGGACTATGTGGATATTTTCTTTCCTTTCATTATTTTTTTCTTTCTCAGTTAGTTTTAATGATGGTCTGGCAGTTTGAGTAGTTTATGCGGCCTACTCTTTGGTATTGTTCGTTGAGTCGAGCTCCTTAATTTCTAAGTTGAGCTCCACGATAACTGACATATGTTTGCACTGACTGGACAGATCCACTCAAATTTGTGTTGTTCTTTTCTCAAAAGACCATTTCAGACACTAATCTACATGGTCCTCATATGGCCTGACCAAGATTATCTCTGGAATTTAAAAGAGACTGTGACTCCGAAGGTTGTTTCGGCCTTTCTTCTCAGAGTAGTCAGATAGGAAACGCCGAACTCATCTAACTAATTTTTAATATTTTTTTAATATGACGTGTAAAAGTGATTCCAATAGAATAAACAAATTTACAGAATAAACAATTTGATTTCAATGGATTAGCAATATTCTTCAAAATCTTTCATATTGTGATTGAAAATCTGTGATGCAACAAGAGTGCAGGTTTCGATAATAAAATATTTGGCTACGAACCTACCTATTTATTTGAAAACTAGGCGAAATATGAAAATAACTGGTTAAGCTAAGTACCTACTTTAGCAATCATAATTTTTCATCCAAGCCGAATATGAAACGGTTGTAGAAAATGGAAAACAACTTCAATAATTCAATTTTATGAGGAAGTAAAATAGCTGGCACGTCATGCTCTTTTACAACTCACATAAAACTATAATATTTCTAGCTTAATGCATAAAGTAAGCATACAATACGAATTCACGCAATGCAATTAAATCCGCCTACTGCGTGGTTGAAGCCCCAGTTTTCGTACTACGTAACGTAAATTTTTTATATGTTTCTTGGCAATCATTTTATACCTGCCTATCTATAAAAATAAATACCTACCAATTACCTATCCTTACCTACGTTGTAAAATAAACATTTAGGAATAAAAACCGGTCAAGAGCGAGTCGTATTTAACACTGCGGTGTAGAATATTGCCGTTTGAAGTCAGCGCCGTCTCTTGACCGATAGTGGAACTAATGTAATTTATGTTGATGATTTCTGAATAAGTGTGCTATTTAGAGACATCGTTTTATTTTTTCTGTAAACTTTACGTAAACTTCTGTCACATAGAATATTTTCAGATTTTTCTCTATGCAAACTTTGAATGGTATTTTTTTTACATTTTTCGTCAAACGTCGAAAACTGTGCGGCCCTAAAAAAAAAGGAAAAACGTTTGGGAATTTGCAAATAGCGCTCTTTCATATGATACCCCACATGCCCTAGTAGCCCCACTTCGAATTTTTAAGACCCACGCTAAGTCAGAATTGCAAAAAAAAAACATTCTTATTTGCAAAATAGTTGGGCAAATGTCATCTAAAACTTTTCCAAAATTCAAGTTGATAGCATTAGTAGTTCTTGAGATTTCCAGCTGTAACAGACAGACTGACAGACAGACTGAATCGTACCATAAGGGTTCCTTTTTACCATTTTGGTACGGAACCCTAAAAAGTAATGACGGAAGTGATTAAGGATAGAACTAGTGCTAAGTAGTTAAAAGTTTGTACCTACAATTTTTCCCGGAATTACGCCAGGATGGCAAATACCAGTACCAGCCTGTGCTTACTTTTATTCATTTCTAGAAAATGACGTTTTACCTCTCTAATTAAAAGTGATAGAAATCTAAAAAAAAAACAAACAACCATTGAAAATTTCAAAGAAATGGCGGTAAATTGCGGTAAAAACACTTGGAAATACACTTATTATTTCTTCTATTAAAAAAACACTTAAAAACGCATTACTGATGCTTATAATTGGTTGTTTCACCCTCGAAGCCTTATAAACGCTACGGAAAAAAGATTACGAGCTGCCGGCATTCAGAATATGTGCTATTAACATACTGACTGCATATCTGATAAAGGGCGTTTGTGAAAATTTAGTGGATGCCTGGTAATTACTGGATCGGTGATACGATCGCGACGACACGCCCCACCGCGCGCCATTACATGCATGCCAGTGTATGCAGATGCACCAAGGAGGTTTTAGGTTAGTACGAGTTCAAATAAATTCACAAAGCTTGAAGAAAAACAACATAACATCACGCCTGTATTCCCCGAGGGGTTAGGCAGAAGTGTAAGTACCTATAGTTCACCAACATTTCGCCAGTTATTTTCAAGTCCCATGTGCGCGCCTATTGTCATCAACCAGGCACAAATCCAGACACCGGGCTGCTACTGAGAAATTCCACCTGAAAAAACACAATAACACTGGCCGACCCAAGCATCGAACCCACGACCTCATGTTCAGCAGTAGCGCTTGCGACCACTAGAACAACGAAGAAAATGGATCTTAACGAAGGTTCCCTTTTCATCTTTACATTTAATCCCTCTGAAACAAAACAGCCAATGCAAAGTCACAGACAAGAAAAAGATGAACTACAGAATAGAAACTCACACAAGTGATATTCCACCTGTTTCTTGGTTTACACTCGTCACCGTCAAGCGACATGACACTAAACGAGATCACTTAGCGTAGTAAGATACCTTTCACATAAGTATTTTCTAACTTATGTTAAACAAGAATGAGTCATCGTATCTACATCGCTGCTGCACGTCGCATAATCTCGCGTGCCGCTTCTGTTTCATTGCACCTTACAACGCTTTGGATGTTTGATGGAAATCTAGCATATGTGCTGAAAGAACATTTTACTATCGACCTTATTTTATTGCAAGAATACAGAAAGCTTGTAATGAGATCTGATACATTTAGTACAAAAAGGTCTCAAAGTATTTATAAACTTTTATGGACAAACGGTTTGTATGTAAATATTTTTAGTTATTTTTATTGAGACAATCTATTTCGGATAAAAGACTATGTGAATACTTATTGGATTTTGATTCCAATAAGTATTCACATAGTCTTTAATGTGGAAAGCATTTATCGCAAACCCCTATAGTCTAAGATTCGACCTAAAGACGACCTTCACCCATCTGTTTAATTGATGAAAAGTATTTTTTAACACACTTGCTTGTAAAGTGGCGCTTATTGAACCGCGCTTAGGTTCATAATGCAATTTATTAAACACGTGTGCGTTTTATTATATTATCGCACTAGTGCAGTAATTTGCGCCACAGATAACTAATCTAGATTTGGTCGCGACTCGCCAAAAGCAATAACATTGAACTTGCCTGGGAATTGAACGAGATATCTACGTATCACTGATTAAATACGCACTAAATAGGATACTCGTACTATCACACCCACTTTTAAATCCTATGCGGGTTTCTTAACTTTTATTTTAACTATTGTTTTTAACAATAAAAGCGCAAACTGGGTTGGATTTTGAATTTTTACAAACGTCAAACGACCGAACCATAGGCGAACGACATCCTTTTTTTTCTCATCTTAATTTATCTTGTCATTGAAATGACAGTGATTGACATAATAAATATCGACTATTTGTTCAAGGAGTATTTAATACTCCTTTATTGAAAATATTTCGGCTAGAATTTTCAAGATGCTGTTGGAGCAAGCCCGCGTTTAAAGATGCGGTCTTTTTTTTCTTATTAAATAATGTCGTAGGTCTATAAGTAACATGGGATCCCCTCAAGTTTAAAAATATTATACTACTTTAACACTGAATTTGTTACGACTCATAACGAATACCTTCAAAAACAACACGGTTTGGCGTAAATTCGAATCAACGTATTGCCCAACGTCGTCATTCAATACCGAATGTCAAAAGGAAGACTGTTTCTAGGAATTGAAACTCCAATCATATCCGCTTCAAGTGATCTTAAATCCTCTGAGCTAACTAGACGAATACAATATATCGTTACATACTTGTCGATATATAATGTCATTATAAAATGTTTTTGTCTTTGACATTCAACATTCCGAGGAAAGAAGAACGAGCAGAGAATATGAGCTACACCAGGGATCACCAATAAGTTTTATTTAGGGTTTATATAAAAAAATAATATTACTCGTGGTCAGTTTGGAAGATGTTACCTACTAGCAACCAAGAATAAAAGATGTTCAAGGACTATGCGTATTTTTGTGTTTTCTTTGAAATCGATCATTTCGATCTGTATAGTAATTACCTAGCTCTAATACTCCCGAAAAAATTTGCAGCTTCATGCGGTTTGCGTCTCGCGTCGTCCGTTGTCGTGTCGATGGCAGAAAATACAAAACGTTGGCTTAATTAAATTACTCAACATTTTCAGATCAGGTTTCTGTTATAAATTTTACTGTTTAGGTACTTAAAGTCCCTAAAAAATAGGTTAGCGAACTGGATCGGATCCGGAGCGCGGTTCGCCATTTGGTGACTCCTGAGCTACACCATCTGTAAGCTTGTCTCGTATTATTTGTCAGGTAGGTATTTGTTAAGCATACGCATTTTTATTATGATCGACGAGATACCAAACGTACGTAGGTGGGTACATACGTACGTTTGGTATCTAAAGATAAAATATAAAAGACTGAATATGGAAAGATGAATGGATGGATGTGAATACAAAAACGCTCGGGTGTGCGTGCTAATGTTTTTTAAGTCTTCCATATTTTTATCAAATTTATTTCGATTATACTACCGCATCACTAAACCATAGCCAATTTCTAGCGGCCATTGTTGTTTGACAAATTTTGAAACGCGACATTGCACTGTGGAATTAGTAAGTACTATCATTATGGTAGTATGGAATTTATATTTAATAGAAATTGACTTTGAATATATGGAACTAGTATGAACTATCCTATACTATTAAATGAGCATTCTCTATTTTCACCCGAGCAGAAATTAGCGCTTTTTTTAATCTCATCAAAGAGACTTCTTTCCTTCTATGTTCTATGTTATGAGGTTTGGTTTCCACTTAGTCCTTCAGGTGGACCATTGTGCGTAGGTACTTCTTGCCTGTTTTATGCTTCCTGTGCAAATAAATAAGATATGACAAATAAACATAATATTTCATCAAATTATATATTTTTCACTACATATTAATCTTAATTTGCGTATTCAAAATATTATTTTGGGTTTATTATATTTCTATACATATAGGCTGATCAGTGGTTTTATCAGTGCCTTTATTTACACCTGCGAGCGCATCGCTAGCGGAAAAAACAAAACCAGCGCGCAGTTTCCATAAATATTTGTTAACGTTTTCGTTTTGTTATAATCAAAAATACGAAATCTAAAGTATGGTCACCAACCGACGTACATTTTTTTTTTTAAAGAACCTGAGCTTTTTTTAGAAACTTTTGTAGTCAGTACCTGGCAACAAAGGACAGTTGAACTTTATAAATCTAAGTGTATCATCTCTATAGTTACGTTATTGTAGCATAAGCTCTTACAACAAGGTTTGTTTTTTTCCTCGCAAGTGTGTTGAAAACAGGGACCGTGCAACCCCGGTTAAGAGTTAAGCTTTTCGAAAGGGTAAGCCGTTTATGAGGTTACCTTTATCTGATGTAACCCCTTGAATGGGTTCTGTGCTCAAAACCCATTAAAAGGGTTATCTCTTCAATATGGATAACCCATTGAATGGGTTCTATACCTAAAACCCAGTGAAAGGGTTACATGATAACCCATTGAATGGGTTCTATACTTGAAACCCAGTGAAAGGGTTACATGATAACCCATTGAATGGGTTCTATACTCGAACCGCAGTGAAAGGGTTACCCCTTCATTATGATAACCCATATAATATAAGGGTTTTGTTCGGGTTATCATATGGTTTTTCAATAAAATTGTGCTAAATAGGTGATGGTGGGGTGGGGCGAGCACCACGCGCATTGCTTTCATTTCACTAGATATCGTAGGCTTGTAGACGAAACACACGGAGTAAGGTGATGTGTCCTACAAAGGGTGACATTACAATTTTTTTTTCAAAGTCTTTTCTTTAATTTTCTATGGTATAGTTACTTAGGTAATTTAACAATCTAAACTCTTAAGGACGCGTTTGCAAATTTGATAGGTATAGAATCGAACTACTACATTGACAAAGGTCACACACACAAGTGTACGGTTAGTTGCGGGAATAGTAGTCAAGTGAACTAATTTTGGTACTTTGAAAGTTTTTTTTTCTCTATACTCTTTATAATACATAGGCATCTACAAAAAATATTTCGTATTGTTGTTTGTATTTTTACTAAATAATACTTAGATACAAATACCTACTTCAGTTATTGCTAGGAGGCACTGGAAGCCCTCTTCTGGTAGAAAGATGTGGGCTGTGGACTTTGGGCTAGTTTTGTTAGTTATGATGTGACTTTACCTCCAGACTTGATGGAGTGACCTGAAGGTGTACTTCGGTGACTGCTACTGGTACTCCTCGACGAGTAGAATTAGATGTGCCGAGTTTGGGCTCGTTTTGTTAGTTATGACGAGACCTTACCTTTGGACGAGATGGAGTGACCTGTAGGTGTACTTCGGTGACTGTCACTGGAACTCCTCACGAGTAGAACTAGGTGCGCCGAGTTTGGGCTCGTTTTGTTAGTTATGACGAGACCTTACCTCCGGAATTGATGGAGTGTCCAGAAGGTGTACTTCGGTGACTGCTACTGGTACTCTACGACGAGTAGAACTAGGTGTGCAGAGTTTGGGCTCGTTTCGTTAGTTATGATGAGACCTTACCTACGGACTGAAAGGAGTGACCTGAAGATGTACTTCGGTGACTGCTACGGGTACTCTACGATGAGTAGAACTGGGTGTGCCGAGTTTGGGCTCGTTTTGTTAGTTGTGATGAGACCTCACCACCGGACTTGATGGACTGACCTGAAGGTGTACTTTGGTGACTGCTACTGGTACTCTACGACGAGTAGAACTAGGTGTGCCGAGTTTGGGCTCGTTTTGTTAGTTAGGATGAGACCTTCAGTCCGACAGCATCTCGTCTTGGTTTTGGCATTATAGCGATTGTTCAAAATTCACAAATACGCATTGACTAATAAATACCTAATAATATCGCAAAAGACGCCCGGGTTCAAAAAATCAAACAGCAAGAATGACAATTGTACGGTCCCAGCAAATGCCTGCAATAAAGTAAGTAACAAGTCCAGACATGAAAAAATCATAATATTATGTAATTTCGATATCCAGGCAGCAAAGCTAAAATAAACACTATATTACATGCAATAATGATCATAGATCCCTGTTTAGAAGCCGCTCGGTTAGTAGGCACAAAGGCGCCGCCGCGGCCGCTTAACGCGTGCTATTCCATTTTGCAACCTATGCCCATCATAGAGAGATCATATTAAATTGCTCCGTCAGTCGGAATGTTACGCTGTTATCGTTTTAGGAGAGTTGAAAGTGTAACCCTTTTGAATGGCTTAAATTAAGCCGTTCAAATGGGTTACCCACATCGTATGGGTTTTTAAATAACGGCTTAGAAAAACCCTATCGAAAACCCTTTCAATGGGTAACGGAAATTTGAATGGCTTAAATTAAGCCGTTCAAATGGGTTACCCACATCGTATGGGTTTTTAAATAACGGCTTAGAAAAACCCTATCGGCTTAAATTAAGCCGTTCAAATGGGTTACCCACATCGTATGGGTTTTTAAATAACTGCTTAGAAAAACCCAATCGAAAACCCTTTCAATGGGTAACCCAAATGGTCCCTGTTGAAAAACGTCGTATGAAACGCGTGTGCTTTTATCATTACCCACTCGGCTACATAAAATAATATGACCTGGTGTGTTACGACCAACATAACACACTAGTATCATAATGTTCTATTATAGCATAGTATGTTAAAAAATAAATAGCGAGTGGGTTGGCTAAAAAATTCCTGGCCAAACTATAATTAATTAGAAATTCAAAAATGTTTTTTTTTTTATCGCACTCATTTGTTTATCGATTAATTATTTTTAGTAACAATTTTTTCACTTAAAAAGTACTATCCATTGCTATAATAATATCACTTGGCTATTTGGGCGCCAAACACATTCCTAAACTTAGATTGACAAGTAGTCACGTACATTCGTATAGTTCATTAACACCGAATTGACTAACTGCGTGTCGCAGGTTCGATTCCCGCAAGGAACAAATATTTGTATGACCTGCAAGTAGTTGTTCCAGGTCTGGCTGTTTGTGTATGTGAGTATAAATGTTTGTAAACGCACCCACGATACAGGAGAAACTCCTAGTGTGGGGCTATATATATAAAAAAAAAAAAAAACAATCTGGCCAGGAATTTTTTAACCAAACCACTCGCGATATATTTTCTAACATACTAGATTTGATTTAAAATACTTTGCATCCATTAAACAGATGGGTGAAGGTCGTCCCTAGCTCGGATCCTCTACTAAAAAAACAAAAATGTAAAAGTATTATTCTGATTGTAATAATTAAAACAGCAAAGATCGTAAATAACAGTAAGTATTAAGTATAAATACACCCAACAGAAAAATACACGTATCTTTATTAAATTATAAGATCCTTGCTACAGATAATGATATATACCATGACTCCGCAAATATGATAGTTACTGTGTTACCTATTATCTCCCATCCATTTTCTGTATATTCTTCGACAATCAAGTACTGTTGAGGTGTTCCACATATAGAACACCAACATTTAACATTAATGCAACCTCTAAGGTTTTTAATGTTTTTTTGTGATGCAGATGGTCGGATGTTGTCATGATTCCGCGAATTCTTGTACCGCCGCTTAATGTTTTAATTAACCCGTGGTAATCTCAACTGCCAAAAAGACCCAAATGCCAATTTTTTTTTCGTTTCAGCACCAACGTCTCGGCCACTTGTTGCCACTTCCCACGCAAGCGATCTGCATACATTTGCAGGCTCTTTCATCCTCGTACTTAGCATAAAACAAGCCCGACACCAAGTCATTATGCAGTCTCGGATTTCGAAGTACGGCTGCATAAATTTACGCCATTATCAAAATATCGTGAATGAAACAAACCGAGCATGAAACGGATTTAACCAGTTTAGGGGTCATTAACGCACGCAATGCGTATTGTTCTGTGCTTATTTGCACGTACGCGTTCGTGGGGTTAATACGAGTGGAAGTTGACGAATTATGATGAATGTTCCAAATTAATAAATAAGTAATTAAAGGCAATTTAGAACGTCCATTAATTTGTAGAATTAGCATTTGAATTTGGTAAATAATAATAGGAACGTTAAGCGTTTAATTTTCATAGCTATAAACTTCGTGACGTCACGCCAGATTAAACTTGCGTAGACAGAAAAAGTAAAATTGTTTAAGTGCTCTCATAAGACCACAGTGTAGGGCGCTTGAGATGTAAAGATGCCGCCGCCCACACAAATCCTTTGCTCGCTTGACCTAAGGGATCCGTGATTCCACCTCAAATATTTGGCACATTTCTCCACGAGCGTTTAGATCAAAGAACATTGAGCAATGACCGTCAAAAACACTCATTGTTAACTCCCTTTGATGATCAGTACTCGAGGTACCTACTTCATTATTATGAACGCCGCTCGAGGCGCCGGCCTCCCTAACAATTCACTCAAATACTTAGCTTGAGATAAACAGACGAAAATTCGGCTTCGATATGGCTCTCTTCACTAAATCCAATGTTTACGAAAGAGGTTGATTTTATACCGATACTATTATTTGTGTTAATATTATTTCAAGTAGATGTATCAATACTAAGTCATATTGTTAATATTATCTCATTTTCTTATTATTGCCAGACCTTTTAATCATTGAGCTCGTATGGAACTACATTCTGTCATACCCATATTGCCTAGATAGGTCTAGGATCTGGGTCTGGATACTCTATCATAGCTTTTGTTTAGGTTTATCGGGTTGTTTCATAACAACGCTGACAAAATATTCAAGATGTCTTTTGAAATAGGTACTATGAAACCATCAATTACATTCCCAAATGGGACCTAAACTATCACCGCCATAATAAATACATTACAAGGCAATCAAACGACTAATTACATCGCCAGCTGTATTGTTAGTTATTGTACAGACCGTAACACCATTATCCTTTAATATCGTTTTAAGCAGTGATCGAATTTCACTAAATCCCTATAAGACAATGAATATTCATGTGTTTAGTGGAGCTATTACTTAGCTCAACGCGTCGAGCCGCTCAAATCTGCCGATCGCGCAATTTGGACGCCATCTCAGGAATTATGTTCAGTCAAGCGGGTTCCACAATAAAATTAATGTTTCCGATAAAGTGACCAAACAGTAATTACGTCTTAAATCCCTCAACGATAGTTTACTTTAGATCATATTATCAAGTTGTTAGTTTCGCCACGGCTCTATTGAAACCCTGCTATTTAAACCAATTTAATGGTAGCGAAATTTGAGCACAGTAATTTTCTAAGCTAGGAAATATATCAAATAAAATTAGATAAATTAATTACTAAGAGATACCAGAGAACTATGTCAAGGAGTTAATTTCGAGGATAAGTATTTATTAATCTGAGAGACAACGCGATATAATTAACTCTCGTCAGAATCAACTTGCCTGTTAAATATTTCATAGTACCTACAGAATTACAGACGAATATTAAAATGGCCTTTATATAAAACTAGCGGCCCACTCCTGGGGGTCTACTCCCTAAGCGAAGTCCGTAGTTTCAGCCGAAGTTACGGAAGCTACGTGCGCCGACTTACTTACTGTATGTCCGTGAGTCAAACGGAGAGCGAAGTGTCCGTAACTTCGGACGAAACTACGGATTTCGCTTAGGGAGTAGACCCCCTGCTTCGCACGGTTTTTACGACTTGACAAAACATCGAGATTTTTTAGGTAAACGTAACTTTAATAACCTTCCGGAATAAATTCCCTAAACGATGGTGAAAACCTCCTCAAAATCTGTTGCGTGGTTTAGAAGAAAATCGCGGACATACAGACAAACGTGAAAAGCGACTTTGTTTTATAATATGTATAGATAGATATACGCATCGTTCTGAGAACACGAATTAATATTCGATGTGCTTATGATAAATAAAATAAAATAATTTTTGAGTGAAGACGATTTCGGCGCTTTTGTGTATGCTTTGTTTTGTATCTCGATTGCCAGGTGGCGACAATTCCAAACTTTTCAATGGGGGCCGTCCTCTAATTAATTCTTGGTTGTAATTCTCGGAGACTCTATTCATTTTGAGTCTCGAGCTCGGAGTGAACAGCCATAACTCATTAAAAATTTCAACCAGAGAAGTATTCCGCGAATGTTATTATAAATTCCGTCTGAAACGTTCTGCGCCGCTTAACTTCCCCACAGTTTACGTGTAACGAAATTCGTGTCATTTTATAAAATTTCGGATGATTAAAAACTCCGGAGGTTTGATAACGAACGCCGCTGAAATTTTCAAACTGAAACCAGAACAAACATTCCAATGAATATTTCAAAATGTTCCGTTAACTTTACCATTACGTTACCACAGAGCCCAGTATTCAAATAACTAAGCAATGTAAAACAAACAGTTACTTAACCAAATCAAAACCTGAATTAATTGAATCTAAAACCTTTAGGCATGCAGGCAGGTTTAGGTCCAGTTTATTTAAGCTACAGACTCAAGTTTCACACATAATTCAACCATGAAATAGCTGCGGATTCGAACCACAAATTGGTTGTAATAGCCAATGCAAAACTGAATCATACAATTCTATTGAAAGTAATAATAATAAATAAAATAAACCCGCAGGGCAGCATGTGGCGAGCTGTTCGGCAGTAGCGACCCCCACGAACCGTATCTCCGGGGAGAGTCTTGTTTCTCACCTCTGGCTTGCCTTTATTGGCCGGCTGGAGTGAACACTGACGAGGAATGGAGCTCCCACCTCTTTCTTGCCTTTATTGGCCGGCTTGAGTGGAGATTCGCAAGAGCAAATGTGCTCGGAGGAAGGAAGTATTCCAGTAAGATGCTGGTAGGGATATTGACCGTAATCCGGATTGTCCTGATAGCCGTGGAAAATTATGAATCGCTCCACTCCTTATAAGCACCATTTTTTTTTTTTGGATGGGAAGTTATCAAATAACTTCTCCCGCTCTTTCGTGTCTGACTCTTACTGACTAAAACCCACCCGTGTTCCTTCCGTTGCCTGTACGTTGCCAGGGGCCACGGTATCCCTTTCGGACTTTCCCGCAACCCGCCGCAGGCATCGGTCCTATCGGACCCCTTCACTTGCTGACATCTCTTTGAAGCGCGCGTGGAACACAACGAGCCGTCGACCCGGGCTCCTTATAAGCACCTCAAGACATGTTGCCTCCTTGTCGCTACGACACTTTGTGCTAGCGACCGTTTTCGGGGGCCCATTATTGAGTGTGCAAGTCACCCCCTGCCATTTTACCTGTGTCTTTTATATAAGATATTGGTCAGGCAGGGGCCATAGTCTTTCCATAGTTCTAGATAACCAGTTCACTAGCCACCCTAACCCATAATACAATATATTTGTTTCCATATCCTGCAATAGTCCTACACCAACCGGGGGTTGTCCTTGGGTGTACTTGGATAGTACATACAAGGATAATCGTTGGTTGATGCCTCATTTAATTAAAAACGTCTAACGGGCCTCTGCGAGTTGGCTTGGCCCCTCGTACGCCTTCCAAAGGTCCGGGACCCCAGGGTCCCGAGAATAGTCAAAAAATAAAATAATATAATCGTTTATTGACCAAAAAAAGATTTTTACATTTCCTTATAAGTAATACAAATAAACTATTCCTAAAATTATTGTCATAAAGGAAACATAATTTGTATATTTTAACTTGTGGACTCCATACTAGGTCGATCCTTTCTCACGGAGTCCTTAAGAGTATTTAACCATTTGGAATTTCAGGGTCACATACTGTATTATATCTATAACATATTGATAACATACCTATAACATATTGTTTTAAAAATTGTATGTAAAAACCAAATCAAAAGTAAAATATAACATATGTATAACAACTAAACTATTTGTGGTCAATTATAAACGCTCATCATCACAATACAAGCCAATCAGAAAATAGAGGTAATTTTTGCCTGTATACGCAAAATACTAAAGGCAGCTAATAACTGGTAGCATTGTAGCTAAAGGCACAACACAAATAACATCAAAAACGAAACAAAAATAACCCTCATTGCGTCCACAACATGTTTCTAATCGAAGCCGCACGCAGCAGTTCTTAGGAAACGTAATCAACTCCCCACGTTCAACAGCAAAACAGGTTCCTTGTGCACGTATAACCTAGATTCTTTAGAAATTAACCGAGAGCCGTTGAATGAACTAATAAAGAGAATAAAGACATAAGACAGGTCGGATTGAAGTGTGTTCATGACGTCATAAAGTGTTTTTAAGGCCAATCTACGTCGTTTTATCGTGCGGTCGACGCTTGTCTGTGTGCGTACAGCCTAAAATATGACGAGAAATCTCAGCTGAATTACGCACTTAATGTTAGACGTCTAATATATCACCCGAGCTGTTTGTAACGTCGTAAATTGTGTAATGGATAAATGTCAACTGTTGTAAGGTAGGCAATAAAGATGTATGGAGGCTGTACGTAATGTTTCAAGGCTGGCAAGTAAGCATGAAAGTGCTGTTGCAAAAATGTGATACAAATAAAATGCGATATGAATAAGTCGAGACTATGTTGAACCAGTCAACATAGTCTCGACTAATAAAATTCACGTCATGAGAAATCATGAGACAAAATTGTCATCGGTCAATCAATCTGCCTAGCCTTTTCCCAACTATGTTGGGGTCGGTTTCCAGTCTAACCGGATGCAGCTGAATACCGTATATAACATGGAGCGACTACCTATCTGACCTCCTTGTGGAGGTCAGATAGGCAGTCGCTCCATGTCAAATCCCAGCAACTGGGTAATACGATACCCCTTGGTAAGACTGGTTGTCAGACTTTCGGGCTTCTGACTACCCGTAACGACTGTCAAAGATCCATGAATGACAGCCGGGACTAATGGGTTTACGTACTTTCCGAGGCACGGAGGAGTCTCGGTATGTTAAGATGGTCATCCATCCACAGACCAACCCCGACTGATGGATCGAACCGTGTGGCTGTTATTACTTAGCCACGAGCTCGTCAAAAAAATTGTCATCGGTATTTTACTTATCAGCCTAGCTTTTACTAACTTCGTAGCGGATTATCTAACCATATGAAGAGAATCGGTTATTCAGAGCTACATCTGACATTCCCAACTTAAAAGGGAACAGGGCCTGCAAAGAATTTGAATAATAGGGATTTGAAGAAACTATTGCCGTCGTCTTACCTCAAGTCTGCCTCCGTAGAGTGGGATAGGGACAACTGCAGCTCAGACCGAAAATACCGTATTCCCCTTTTTTCTCCTCGAAAACTGAGCCGATTCAATTATTTTTTACATTAAAATTTTAATAAAGAGTATGTCCAGGTTAATATCATTTTCTTTTATGTTAACTGTAAACTTTTCGAATTTGTATGGTAGTCCTCTAATCCCAGCGGTAAAAATGGGGCATTTTTGTAATTTTTGGAGGGTCATATTTTATTTACTAATCAGTTTCTGAAAAAAGGGAATAACACGTCCGTGTTATTCCCTTTTTTCAGAAACTGATTTAGCAGACCCTGATTTTACGAAAAAAAAAGATTGCTTTGGAGACATTATTCAGGAAGAAAAAAGGGGAACACATTTGTATGGAGAATCACAGGCCCTGTTCCATCTTAATACGTGTAAATTATGCTTTTTAAAACCATGCAAAAAGAAAGCTGTTTTTATCGAAGCCATATAATCTAGTTATGGTATAATAGACTTGACAAAACATCGAAATTAGAAGAACAACGCGGTTGCACAGTTAGACACGAAAAGCGATTTCAATTTATAAATAATAGATAAGTAAAATAGTTAGGTAGATGCAAATATATTCCAACTTGCTTGGATCAATATCGATACGAATAACAATAACTCTCAGAATATCTCAGCTTCATTCTTATTCAAGCGGCCTATCACATAATCAAACTAAATCTAAGGTTAGCATAACTAGCGGATGGGTTACGAATACTAGATATCCACTCAAATTACGTGCCTCAGTGCTTTCATTGTAAACAGAACCTACTGTTGATGTAAAGGGGTGTGCACATTAAAGGTGACAGGCGAAGCTAAAGCGAGAAATCTCATTCTAACAAATAAGTGTTCTTCAAAAATGTGTGCTGTAGTGGTTTTACAGCTTACAGGGGGTTTATTTATAAACGCTACTTAAAGTTAAGAGACGTTTAAACATCAAAAATGTATGGTTAAACAGTCGCTAATCATTACTAACCTAACTTTAAGCAGAGTTTATAGATAAACGTTGCTTTAAAATTTAAATTCTTGATACTTGCTTATTATTTTCATATTACAATTGAATAACAAATGGTTAGCGGAATCCTGAATAATAGTACGGTAGGTTATTTTTTTCTAATATACTTTTTCTTTTCTTTTTGTCCTAGCTTGTGCCTAGTGAACATTCGTAGTCGCTTGTCTATCGCGTGTGGTGTGCATACACCTTCACTTGTTTAGTTTTATGATTTAACACATACTAACACTGAGAAAACAAAGTAGTGCAGTGTAGCACTCGGTTAGTTAGATGGGATATATAGGATACATAGTTGTTAGTGACACTTAAAGCGAATTTCACTAATGAAACTGAACGCGTTCTCCACAACTAAACTGCGTTCAAGAGCTGTCAGTGTCAGCATTGATCAGGAGTATTGACAGTAACAACTGTTGAACGCGGATTAGAAGTGCTGATCGCGTTCAGTTTCTTAAGTGAAATACGTGCTTAGAAGTATCTCATGAAGTAAATTGTATTAACTTTGGATATTTTTCGAATTCTTTAATAGACTGTTTAAGACCGGGCCCCTTTCATAATATATCTTTTTTTTAATTGTTTATTAATCATTAACAGTTTACATACATGTTTAACTTTTAATTAAACATACCACACAATCCATCGCGGGTTTAACAGTGGTATGGCCAGATACGGCAACTCGGTGCCACTACATATAATTAATTAATGAACCATTGGGTACACAGATATATATACCCTATTTATTTTGACGTCCGTGCTCCATAAGCATTATTGACCTGCCTCTGCTTCTCACGGTTTTATGACTTAACAAAACAACGAGATTTCTCGATTATAATTATGTTAATTTAATATAATTGTATTATGTACATAAAAGCCTTCTGGAATAAGTTCTCTAAACTATGGTCAAAACCGCATCAAGACACAGACACGACTTTTATTTATAATATGTATAGATATAGATAATCTATAGCATCTTTATCCATAAAATTCCATATTCCATGTAATTATACAAAATCATAAAAAGAATATAACTGAATTTTCGAAGTCCATTAGCACTTAATAACCTACACTTAAGCATAACCGCTCGTTAGACTGCTACACTTTCAATTTAGTAACAATTAAAAAGTACTAAAAACGTAAATCACTAAGACATGCAATACGCGAATTATAACATTGGCGGGAGTTGGCTCGCAGGGCTCAACAATCACATAGGTAGCTGATTACAGGGGTGGCACGCTGGATTTGATAACGATTTCACAATTAAATTAGATTTATTAAGTACTATCGACCCACCCCTGCTTCGCACGAGTGCAATGGCAACATGTCAAAAAATAAAAAATTCTGTGTTATATCTAAACTAAATATTATATAGGGGGGTGGTAATTAGTCACCGATACTTAAACACGTGACTAAAGTTGTTCATAATGATGAGTAAAGACACGTGTTTAAGTATCGGTCACTAATTACCAGTCACTTAAATAGTCCTCCTTATCGATTTCGATGACGGCGACTTCGAAATCACTTCCTTACGTGTGCCCTGAGATGACTCGCTTGACCGAATTTTGTTTTGAACACCCAGTCACAACTAGAACAATAAAGTTGACCTGCAGTGTTGTATGACGTGTAGGAGGGCTTAGGTCTCCCTTTGCGCCTCTCGATGTCGCTTTTCTTAGGAAGCTAAATATTAACGTGTACACAATAACTTGTTGGAATAAATGCTCTAACTGTTGGTGAAAACTGCATCAAGATTTATTGTGTATTTTAAAAGATGTAAGGGGTCACAGATAGACACGAATCTTGGGCGTCGGGAATCGCAGGCCGATTCCCGGCCACCGTAGGCGCGGGCTTGCGGACGGTGAGCAATGGGTAGCTCGCCGTCCGATAAGGACCAGGCCCGGGTCGACGGCGCGTTGTGTTCCACGCGCGCCTCAAAGAGATGTCAGCAAATGAAGGGGTCCGATAGGACCGATGCCTGCTGGGGTTGCGGGAAACTCTAAAAGGCAACCTTGGCAACGTACAGGCAACTGAAGGAACATGAATGGGTTTTAGTCAGTAAGAGTCTGACACGCCCTCCCGCTCCGCCCAGAGCGGAAGAAGTTATTTGACAATTTCCCATCAAAAAAAAAAAAAAGGGATACACACAGATAAACACGAAAAGCAAGTTTTTTTTAATACAGCATACTGAAATACGATGCCCCGACGCCTCCTATGACTCCCTCCAGAAGAAACAATATTCACCTTGAGATGATTTTTACGTTTCAGGAACCCTCCTGGTCCGCAGCAAGGTTTTTATATTTTAAGTAAGTAATCATTTATTTACCAAAAAACTTAGCATAGGTAACATCAGTGTTGTTCATCATTTTTGTTTCAATAAAAGGTGGGTATGGCTATTACAGATGACTAAGACGCCTGTCCTTCTAACTATGAAAATCCTGTATCTTAACGGACAGTGCTCTTTAGCGGGATTGACATAATTATTTTACAAAATATTTATAATTGAGTATATTATAATATATATTAAGATGACTCCGATGACGTTGGATACGAAAAGCACAGAACTGGTCGAAGTGGCGATGCTTGGCGGAGGCCTATGTGGACATAGGCCTCCGCAAACATCGCCAATATTAATTCGGCCATTCCGACATACAAATAAAGACGTCCACGGCCGAAATAATGATGATATATATATTTTTATTAAAACGTTGCCCCACACTTGGAATTTCTCCTGCATTGTGAGTATAGCGTAGGTATATTAAGAGTTGATCGTATGGTTATTTTATTTATTTCCTCGCCGACCCGGCTGAGACAGCCCTAACCCGCACGAGGACCCTCCGGTACGGTATAATGACGGCGATTACAGCCCACCCGACTGTGGGACCGACTCCACTATTTGTCTAAAATCACTTAAAAACGGTTGCATGTTACCTAATGCATGTGTGTTTGTATTAGCTCTGATCATACGTGGATGAACGTGTATGAAGATGTTCTGAAGTAATTGCTGTCACATGTCATGTACGGGGTTAGGTGAGGTTAAGAACACATTTTGGAGCTTGGTTGTAGTTATCTAAACTCTTTGAGGGTTGGTTGTAGATACCTATCTCGACAATTTCTTCAAAATGTATGAGCAACAATTAAAGCAGTTTGTATGAAATGAAACTTTGTACTTACCCTTATGAAACATTTAGTTCGGTGTCGCAATCAGTTTGATACTAAAATCTTGGATGAATAAACATTGCCATGTCAAAATCTGCCTAGCCTTTATCCAACTATATTGGGGTCAGCTTCCAGTCTAACAGGATGCAGCTGAATACCAGTATTTTACATGGGGCCTATCTGGTCTCCACAACCCAGTTACTAGGTAATTTAATACCCCTTGGTGAGAAACCTAGCCACGTGTCTTCTGGAACATTCCACCTACCATAGTGCAATGTTAAAACGTTTTTACTTCATCTTTATATTCATCTTGAATCACATAACAACACGTGTAATGAATATAAAAAAATGTTATCGGTCGAGTATCTTTAGCGATCAAAATGATAAAATGATCGAGAATCATTTGTTTTTAACTTACATCGTTAATTTTCCCTTTGATAATTAGTAAAATATGAATCTCCAAACTGAAATGCTTTTATTTATAATATAATCAATGAAACACAGAGTTCAATATGCAGTTTGAATTTTCCTTTACAAAAATATTTAACATTTTCGCGAAAGTTTTGTGATCATGAAAAAAATAGGACCGGACGGACTGTTAATTATTTTCGTGATCATCTGTAGACTGGTGTCACCGAACCCTAAGTTTCATTAAAAAAAAATTGATATGTAACAATCAGACTCAACATGACGCAAGAATGTAATATCATTGCTAAGTTCAAGATCATTATTATTTGCAAAACAAAACACAAGTACCGGATACTGATAATCTTATCTTCTAAGGAAAAAGACTACTTCTTACTTACTACTTGTAAATTTCTTACTTGTAAACTAACGTTAATAGTAACAACTATTGACAAAGCTATATCTTATTACTTTCGAGTTTCACGCACTTACATGAGATATATAATGATGATTCTTTCTTGATATAGTTGATAGTACCTCAAAGTTGGGTCAAACACATGAAGATACACGATATAATAAGACTTTGGATACATATCAGAAAGGTTCTTATTTCTTATTATAATATTACCTTATAATTTAGTTAGCATCTATTGTAAAAAAAAATGTTGTTTAATATTTACAGCGTTATAAAAAGTTCAAAATTCAAAAATTCTAAATTCAAAAGTCATTTATTCAAACTAGGCTGATAATCAGCACTTTTCGAACGTCAAAATTACATAAGACCCCCAAAACGCCCACCCTTCACCACTTCCTAGTGCTTTAGCTGGGAAGAAGAAGTGGCGCAACAAACTCCCCAGCAGCACAGCTGTCTGTTCAGTTAGAAAAAAATGATTCTATATAATAGTATGCAAAATGATATTTACATTAGGCAACACAAAACATAATTTAAATTATAAAATTAATAGCCATATGACAGCTAGCACACGCCAATATACCAACCAAAACATCGAGAACTATACTCAAGCAGAAATAAAAATAACTTAACGAAAAAAATATCTAAATAAAACCCTCCAGGCATAAAGGGCGTGCCCGCTCTTACATATAGCTGTAACTAGAAGTTATAATTGATAAACTAGGACCATCGAGGTAAATTAAAAAATTATCGAGGTCGCTAGCTAACCCAATACAACTCATAAAAAAAACATTGTAATGAGTAGATTATGTCAACAATAAATTAAAATAAAATAAATTGACTTATAAAGTAAATAAATTGCACAGAATAATGGCTCAACTAAATGAGTTCACATTCATGCACAGAGCTAACAACTAAATGAGTTCACATTCATGCACAGAGCTAAATGTGATTGCAATTCATACTCGACAGGTGGTGGACAAACGACACGTAAACAGCCAACTTTGCCCTTTCAACTCAACACACTGCATGTTTCATTGAAATATTCTTCAAAGCTGCAGAAACAAAACACGCGTGAAACGAGAAAAAGAACAATGGAATGTTTCTCATATTTTCAATAAAATATTTAATTAAAAACACGTAACAGAACTTACAAGTGAGTTAATCAACTTTCGTTTATTTTCACTACACACTGCAGGTGGGAAATCGATTTTTCTTCAATTTCCTGAAGTTGGTTTTAAATGGAGGGTGTTATTTCGCTACTTCCGTATCGAGTACGTTAACTGCCGCGTTTATGAGGACCACCCGAGTGTGGGAATATTACTGAAACTGTAGCCGTTAATGGAGCAACACGCGGTTATTTGTACCGGAGGTGTTTGGCGCACTAGCGATTAAATTTAGCAAGTAGAATACAAAATTGCTCGCAAGTGATACTTTCGGTCTCGTATTGCGTTGCTTTTATTTGGTTAAGCTTATGTATGCAAATCTCGGTCATTAACTCGTTTAACACTGAAGTTACCACTTCAGTGTTAAAAACGGAGATTTATCATTTCTAGCAGTTAATATGAAAAGGTGTCATTTAAAATATGAGTTTAGCTTGGTAGAACAGAAACAACGTGAAAAATCATCGTACCCACTTTTACAATTCAAAAATCACCGTGCCCAGTTTTACAATTCAAAATACAAGTACCTAAACATTTCTGTCAATTCGACTTAAAATTTAGTCAAAGGCTTCATTATCCATGCACATAAAATTGCGAGTCCAAAGTTTAGCCCCGCGTTGTTTAATTCAACCCCTTTTTTACAGATAACAAACCACAATCAAAGTGGAGGAAAGGACAGAATTATAAAGTAAATAAATCATAACAACCTTTATAAAGTTTATTCTGTCCCTCAGAGAGCTTGTTATCATTTGCTTATTGTTTGCTTGAGCCCAATTTAAATGTTTGCTAAGCCCTCCCCGAAATAGCTATGGACACACTAGCGACCTCTGTGTGTTTGCAATTTAAATTCTTTAAGCGTTTCTTAGTATCACACAAAGGAATACAAAAGATGTAAGAAAAATGCTTCATTTTGGAGGCTGTTTGAGCTTTGTCGGGATTTTGTCTGTGTACCAAAAATTTTCTGTGTACAGCGCATTTTCATCTCTAAAAATTAGACAGAAATTAAAAATATTTCAAAGTCAAAGTCAAAGTCAAATCATTTATTTCAAATAGGCCCTTATAAGGCACTTTTGAACGTCAAAAATTTACAAAAAAAATTAATTGATTCTAGTTGCCCCTTCCAAAAGGTAGTTTTCGTATGGAGAAGAATGGGCAAGAAACTCCACTGTTACTCTTTTTAAATGTTTTACAATATTTTGTATAAGTACATTAGTTATATAATTATATGTGAGGACGATGCACCCAGAAAAAAATTATTATACCACAATAGGTAAAAAGAATTAAGAATTAAAAATGAAGCAACAACAGATAAACTAATTATGTGATAGATACATGGTGCTCACATATTTACAAACATTGTAAAAGTAGACGATCCTCCTAAAATTCCACAAAGAAGACACTCTGTTGCTTTTATAAAAACAGTACATAATAGCTCATCAACATCTCATCAGTTTAAAGCCATGTATTTTTATTGAATTTCCAGTTCATTCTAAGCATCATCAAATAATTAAAACATTTTAATGATACAAAAACCTACAAGTTCCATAACAATGCCTCACAAATGCCTATTTAACATCCTAAATACCTCACTTGTTGCTGCCCAGGTTCTATTATACCACCAAAAAACATCTTTTGAAGTGCCAAAGCGGCTTCATACAGAGTTCATTCATTAGGCCAAGAGTGTGGCCACCGCGGGTTGTCGGCTGGCTCTATTAGGCTATCATCAATCTTGGGCTACAATGATCCCCTAACTAAGAGCCGATGACACCGAATCATTCAAGGAACACACAACATCTATCTATGTTCACTGTTCGGTTGCCTTTCACATAATGTTTGTGTTCATAGTGTGGGAGTATGTGTGAATTTTCTCTAAACGCCTACGTTACTTAAGATGCACTTTTGAGGTAAATAAATATTTTTTGGGAAATTTGTTATTTGCGTGCCTGATTTTCTTTGTTATTTTCGTGCCTGGTTATGGACAAATAATTTAAGTGTTAAGCTGTATCAAAACATTGAGCGGCAAGAGCGCGGCAGCAACGTTTGCGGCGTTTGCAGGACACATTTCTGCCGCGCTCTACTCGTAGTTAGGAAATAAATAAAAGAATGTTCGCGTGGCTTGTCCGATGAAACGCCAGCCCGCGCCGCAGCTGAGCGTGTAGTTTTAAATTCCCCCGTTAATAATAATGATCACTCCTTGATCCAGCCTGTCCCTGAACTTGCTGTCCTCCCCTCAGCGAATGCCCTAAGCCGAGGTTCGTACCCCACAGGGGGTGCCCTTAGCGAGCATTCGCTTAGCTTGTAAATTAGAATAGTTTGCATTTATGCCCCTGGCTGGAGGCCCTTAGTGTAGTAGCTAAAGGCAGCCACAGGAAAGTCCGGTTAAGCAGTCACGACCTTAGCGGTCACCTGCAAAATGCCATAGTTAAAAAAAAATAAAAAATAAAAGAATGTTCGCGCGGCAGTCGTCCAAAAACAGCGCGGCAGGCAGCACGCGGCCGCGCACGATTGCCGCTTTATGTTTGGACACACCTTTACAGTGTCTATTTGAATCACAAAAAATATAATACTGTCGTGGTTTCTCTATATCTATCCTATCTTGCCTATCGCACTCTACGGAGGCAGACTTGAGGTAAGACGACGGCAATAGTTTCTTCAAATACCTATTTTTTAAATTCCTTGCAGCCCCTGTTCCCTCTTAAAGTCTCACCTTTTTGATGTGTAGCATCTTTCCTCTCGGTTTCCTGCAATCGAGTGATTTCGTCAAAAGGGACGGAAGTGTGTAACAGGAAGTCGGGGAAGTGCGCGTTATTTGATTTGACCAATGAGCGCGCGCGGTGCTAGAGTTGAGTTGGAGTTGATCTATTCAGTCATCATATGATAGCTAACTGTAGATATGGGGCATAGTTGGCATTACTACCAAATAGAGATATGGTAAAAGTACTCTATCCTACCTACAAGAATCAGAACAACCTTAATAAATGCTTAAACTGTTTATGAAAAACCGTTTCTGTATAAAAAGTTTATTCTCAAACCTATCTCTAACTGATTTATAACAACATGCAGCTATTTAATCATTCATCTATTCACCAATCGCATCACACGCAACTAAAAGTAAACAGTTTTATTCGGCGCTTGATCTAAGTGACTGATTATACAATGGATCATCATTAAAGGTGCGTGCGCACTGGGCGATCAATGTTGCGCAACAGTTATCGCCAGCGAAGACGTATTAGAATGCTGAAGAAAAAAAAGTAAACAACGTCAAGTTGTGTAAAGTAAAGGGTGATTTGACAAATGTGATTAAAGCACTTCCTACAAACACTAAAAAAAGTTTTAAAAAGATCGTACAATACCTTTAAGGTTAAGGCTATTTAGAACTTTGAAACTATAAGTTTTCGCAGAACCACGGAAAACCTTTCGATTATATTGTAATTCGGTTTCTTGACCATCTCACATCCTGCGATGACAGATGACATTTCACCTCTCATTCAACATTTTTTAATAACCAGTGAACACTCATCTTTAACAAACAGTTAAGGTAACGGTGAAGCTCTCAACGCCATTAATCATTAGCGTTTCTCATCAGTCATACATTCAGTGTTTATTGACTTAAAGTTTACAAAGAGGAGTGTGAGATACTTTCACTTAGACGTTGTATTTGCGAGGCGAGTTTAGTAACAGTCTCATGGAGATATAAGATAAAGATCGTTCATTTATCCAAAATATGAGTACTTACCTAGGCATACACATTTAAGATGTTACAGTAAAATTATATCACAGTCATGTTTTGCCTTAACGGAGTAAAAATATAGATAAGTAAATCATTACATAATAATTAATTTATGTAATGATTTACGCGTACACAAAATAAAATACATAAAGATATGACATAATTATAAAATTGAGTACAAAGGTATTTATCCATTATTCAAACAATTAAAAATCCAAATTAGTATTTAAAAGTTAAAATGTTGTACATGTCGGAAATACGTTACTGAGTGACTCATCGGGATGCCAGCGCCGCCTAGTGGCGCTCGACAGAGTCTACAACATAACGCTCGGACCGGCCGGAGCTGAGCAGAGTTCATGGATGGCGGTCAACCAGTGAAGACGATTAGAAACTGTCGTGCGTTTCGAATAGTTGTGTCGTGTACTTTGTGAAATGCTAGTGTGATTAATGTGATCGTAAATTGTAATTTGATCTGAACTACAAACGGTTTGCGCAATAACCAACAATACCCATAGTATGCCCACAGTAGTTAAAATATGCCTGATAATAACGAAAGAGACTCGTACCCTCCTCCGCCATACAGAATAGTGTCATCAACTCATAATAGAAAATAAAATTAGTCAATTTCATGTCAAAGTAAATAGGAATACACAAATTAAATTAATTTATCATTTAGAAATTCATCAGTGCTGTAGTAGGTTTTCTCTAAAAGAAGACTTTTTAACCAAATTCTTATTTATTTTATTATTTATGTACACACAGAACAATAGATACAGATAAGAAATAATCATAATTGTGAGTACAAAGGTAGGTACTGCTTATTTCTTAAGAAATTTCTTCCCGCAGACCTGCGACAGGAGAAATGAGAAAGAAATGTAGACAATAGTGTGTGAGAACAAGAAGAGAGAAATATAAATATGCGAAGTCTTAAACTAAAATATTGAAATAAACCTACAGGTATAACGTAATAAATTAACATATACTTAAATAAATACATAGAGCTTAAATATATAAAGATACATACTATAGGTATATAAATACTCACAGTTTACTCTTTTACTCGATATTTGAATTGTGAAACAGTTTTTAAATCACGAATGCTAAGCGGAAGTGAGTTCCACAACCTTACTGCATGGACAGAGAAGGAATAGGAATAGTAGCTTATTTTATGAGGATGAGATTTAAGGGGGGATCTAAGATGTGATCTAAACGGATCTATTTTTAATTTTAGTTTAGTTATTGCTTTAATTTATGCTGAAGGTTACTACCATTTTAGTGACAGAATTTGCAGATGACTTGCTATTAAGCAGTACTTAAACATTACCTTACCTAATCCTATTTCAACGAAAAAACTACGTATGTGACAACTCAGAGACAACCCCGCACCACCATTGCGTGACGCAATCAATCGCAATCCGAAAGATGTTGTAGTAAATTGCTAATTCATTGCTTCTGATGTTTGAAAAATACGTCTGCTCGACAAATCAAATGACGCAATGAATGCTGTTGAATTATCAAAATTATAAGTATTTATTTTCGCAATTACATTATTACGTCACATGTGCTCATTAATCTCTGACACTCTCTCATCAATATCATCTCTTAAATATGGACCACAGTTATCCTTGATGCGAGCATTACTTGATGGAAGGAATAAGGCATAAGCATTACTTGATGGAAGAAATAAGGCATAAGCATTACTTGATGGAAGGAATAAGGCATAAGCATTACTTGATGGAAGAAATAAGGCATAAGCATTACTTGATGGAAGAAATAAGGCATAAGCATTACTTGATGGAAGAAATAAGGCATAAGCATTACTTGATGGAAGAAATAAGGCATAAGCATTACTTGATGGAAGAAATAAGGCATAAGCATTACTTGATGGAAGAAATAAGGCATAAGCATTACTTGATGGAAGAAATAAAGCATAAGCATTACTTGATGGAAGAAATAAGGCATAAGCATTACTTGATGGAAGGAATAAGGCTTTCCTACGTAAGCTCTTTGACAAGGACGTTCAAAGATGTGAACATTGAACATTAAAAAAAAATTGTTTTCCTGTTTAATCTCTTATACTTAATATTATAAAAATAAGCTATGCACAACTTGGGTCAAGTTCTAGTTATTTAGCCTATAAAATACCAATCCGACGAGATGACCATTAGCAAGTAAATCTCAAAGAAGTCCCACAATAAGATGGCGGGCGATAATACTTCGTCGTTTTCCTTTAATTTACAGATTTGTTCAGAAAAATCCTGAGCTATAAAGTTTTATAATAAGATCCTATTATAAGTTAAAAGCTTGAATCTGAGCGATGTTCTATAAAAGCAACAATAGCATGTACCGAATAGGTATTGAAAATCATTAATCAAATATGACGTGTACATTTATAAAAATCGATTGTGGTACACAGTGGCTACATCGATACAACGACGTATCAACATCGATACAACGTACCGATTGAGTATGTGAATCGTTGGCCGCATGAATATTTATTGTTAATTTGTAAGCCCGATGCCCCGATAGTCCCAAGGCGTACTGAAAGCAATATTTTATAATTTCGACATTATTATATCAGTGTTTAATGGTCCCCGGTTAACCGTTCGAGTTATGTTCGACTTTCAAATTCACATTAATGGTCACGAATTGACTTTGCATCGATATTCACTATACGTGGTTTATTTATGAGTTTCGTGATTCAGTCGCGGAGTCAATAGGATATTTTGTGCTAATTGAGGACGCTTTGCGGATGATACAACGTAGATATTTCATTTTCGCGATAGGGCATCGCGGCTGTACTTGCAACGTATTTTAAGTTTTGGCTGTACAAAACTGCAGTTTAGTCAATAAAAAATTAATAATCATGCCGTAATCATTCCTTAAACAATCTTGCAAGTTATGTGCGAAGTAAACTCAGTACAGTCAGATCTTGGTTTATGCGTCCGTTTATCTATTTGATAAACGGACATTCATGTGATTCATAGGACCGCATTCACTTTGTAAACAAACAATAAAAACGACATGGCGTGGGCGCTTCATAAAGAACTTTAATCACAATCCTTCGTTAATAGAATAAGACAGGCAGCGCGTGGGTTGAATCGGTTTCGATTTGACTCGATTGTCGAACATCGAGATATCGATACCAATTGATTAGTGCCGAGATCAAAGATGTGCTTCCGCATGACGGCAGCTGATCGTATTCCTACGATTAATGAGTAGGCTGCACTAGGATGTGCAGCATCATATAGGTACATGCTTAACGTCCAGGTACTATACTTATGTATAGTAATGTATGTAGTTTATAATCTGCTATGCAACCAAGTCATGAAACTGCCGCCTAAACGTGTAACTTTGTATAATGTGTTTAACAGTTTGTTTGTCTGTTCTAATTCGAAATGTGGGAGCTTCTGTAAAGGGAATTTTCATGAGGACAACATAGATAAGCACTGTTTATTTTATAAATTAGCGTCACTAAAATGTTTTAGAAATCTACCAGTTTTCTAAAACTTTTACTAAATTCCACAGCGAAGTTTGAAACAAGGATCCATTCCATTGTAAATCCCCAACTATTAATTTATAAGTTTCTCGGTAAACGCAAATGTTCTTGTTTAAAATTCAATCCGGTACACATCGATGCCTACATTGGCTTGCGTGTCACTATCTCCTCTGTTGGTACCTCTAAATATCGGAAAGAATTCCTTGGAGCCATTCCGACTCTTGCAAAGATATCATGGTGCGAGCATCTCGAGAGCCACAGTTAAACCGGTTGTAAACTCGTATCTATATGTCACAGTCGTACTGCCCGATCTGACTTACCACAATACGCTCGTAAATGTCCTGGCCTAATTCAAATAATTCCTAATTTATTGGGGTTATTGATTTATTTATTTACATGAGTAGGTTAAAACTCTGTTGACTCTATGTCAACAGGAGTACTAGCCTACAATTTTAGGTCTGACTTCCTACTATGTAAATCATACCACAATAAAGGCAAACCAAAATACAATGTTGACATGAGATTTCCATCACACACGTGTATCCGCAAACGTCGGCTTTGTGGCAATTTAGCAAACGGTCGTATTTACAATTTGATAGCAACAATACAAGCTTTGAGCGGACGGTATTCTACTACCAATTAAATATCTTAGTTTTATTTATGTGCACCGTGTTAAGTAACCGTGTTTGCTTTTATACGCTTTTCGCTCGCGATTAGTTCTGCCAGTTTATTCTATTTGGATAATAATCTAGTATTACTAAAGCTATCGGCAGGACGAAACTTTGCCGGGACATCGTCGAGCGATCAATAACTTTGCATTACTTTTCTATAATATGCTTCCGGCTCTTCATCCAATAAAAACGCATTTTTATTGCGATCGTGAGCAGTCTTAGAGCTTCCGTTAATATTTTATTCTATGTTAAAAGCAACTAAGAGATCATGATTGAATTAAACATATCCTTTCTTAATTCAGTATCGTAATATCGATCTTATATTTTACACCCTGTGAATATCCAACACCAATCCGCCGCTAACAAGTTTACGTACAAGCTGTAATTGAACTGCATCTCACAATACGAGAGATGGTATCTCGTCGGGTTAATTGATAGAGTATTAGTTACTATTTGTTTTGGCTCCCCGACATAACAGTAATGGGTTAACTGGCGCAAAACACTTATCATCATAACCACATCTTGACCCAATAGTTTTAATGAAAGCCAACAGGGGGACCAGTAAATCGATTAGTTCCATCTAATCCGATAGCATCGATAGGTAGTTAGCTATCATTGTCCGCGGTACGGCCCGTTACCGGTAGTCCAGAGATTAATGATACGAGCCTCATTGTTTGAAATGTTAGAAAAATCATCTATTAAATCTACATCGTCCATCAATGACACGGCTCCAGACGAGCTGAGTGGGTATTGTTTGATTATATTTCGATGACGTGTATCTAGAGGTATTCTCGACAGGCCACTTATGAACTTTGCGGAATATGACAGCGGTAATTTTTAATGTCTCGGATTTGGGAAAGATTGAAGTGATAAAGAGTCATTATTCACTATCACATTTTGACTTGAAAATGATTTAGAATGATTTATAATTTTAGTCTTTGTCGATGACGACATTTCTCTATCAGAGTAGCATTTTCAAAGGGGAAATCCAGAACTCGTTTTACACAATTTAAAACAAAAACTCATTAGAGGAAGTTTTTAACATCACCTCGGTCGATCCCCGTTTCCCAGCAGCATAGGTCCACATCGCCGACTCACTTTGACGACAGAGCAAAACATTTTTCGATCAAACTTCGAAATTAATTTTGAAGTTTCCGTCTGACCAGCGTTCAGCTAGATCCAAGAGCCAGTCCCAACTGTCGACCCGTCTGCAAGTTATAATTTTATAGCCAAGTTGAATGTTACGAAAATACAAAGACTAACTTTTAGGGCGACTAAGCTTATACAGTTTTATAGTGTAGGTACAGGGCGGTGACAGACAATTTGATCTTGTTACAGATATGAACTTGTATTTTACTTGCCTTATTTGTATGAGCAATGATTTAATCTTTTATGTTAAGTAATTCAATGACGTTCTGTCAGTTGGTAGTTTGAGACATGAAGTTGCTGCTTACCTACCACCTACCAATCACGTTTAGCTTCTTTTTCAGAATTGATGAGCAGCTAACTGCTTTAGATACCAATGTGAGAACCAAAGCCAGGTTGATTTACAGTTAGAAACCTGGCTTTAGTCCTCTAAAGTTTAGACAATGAAATACTGAAACGCCAGATTTCACAGCACACAGTGGGTGCTTAGTAGAGTACTTACTTAGGAAGTATATGTATTTAAACGAAGCAAAAGAAGTGTATTAGGATCGTAGCTGTTGGCGTTGTGTAGTTTCTGCCTACCCCCAAGAAGAAGGCCTACTTTAGAACACAGGACATCTAGAATTACCTTTTCGTCTTCACGAAGATACGAAAATTCCCAATAAATTAAACGTAATGATACTTGACGTTACACAGTACGTGAAACAAATTCGCCATATATTTTTATAATAATCCCAATGCAATGTTTCAGCGGGACCATTTGCAATTTAAATTCCGTCGCTTGGGAGACGCGTGTCTCCAATATTGACTTAACGGATAGAAGGACGTTCTCGAAGCCATGAATACATTTCACTTACTTTTCGTACGTGCTAAATAAACTATTAAAAACTAACTGGAGATATTGGATCGTAAGCGGTGAATAAAAGAAAGTAGTGGGGAGAATAAATGAATACTAACTTTCTACTTGGTATTCAATGGAAGCTTATTTTTATGGCTTCATCATTATCGTAAAGGCATCCATAGCTGAAACGGACCGCTACAATCAACGTTCATGGGGAAAGAAGGAAAGAAAGAAAAATTGTCATGATAACTACGTTGAGTGATCAAGATGGCGATCGTACTTTGTAGTTATTTGAAGAAAAATGGTGCTGTCCGTTCTGTTAACGCAATCCCATAATCTTCTTTAACGACAACTGTTCCACGAACGTATGAAGAATGGTCTATCCCATGTCTATTCTTCGCAATAAACCACGTTTGTTTATGATTTAAACAAACCTAAATTCTTCTATCCCTTTTAAATTGCCATTTCCTTGTTAACCCAGTTTGCCAACGGCTGCAGACTAACCTGGTTACCTATAATATGGCCAATATCTGCTTTTAAGCGACGAAACTGCTATCTGTTCTCCGCAACCCTTAGCAAATTGAGTTTTCGTATAGTTGAATAGTCAAGAGTAGAACCTTATTGGTTTCTATCTCCTTACATAGGAACCTCATATTTCCAATGTAGGTTTCTGTATACTTACCTATACCTACAACTTTAGAAGAGGAAAAAAATTGAAGAGAAGAGCGGCTATTTTGAAAAAAAATAAAAGAAATATGTTTATTTAGCACATGTCATAGTCATAAGTACACATAATATAAAAACAATATTAACACAATAAGTTTTTCTGTCTTCCTTCTCCAAAGTGCATCCCAAGCGAGGCATGACTTCTCCAAAGTCATGCCTCGCTTGGGATGCAGCTCCATCTTGCAGTAACCTTATCGAAATCAGTTTATGAAAAGAGTAGTCAAGGATCGTGGTTATTGCCAAATTGATCTTGAAAACGCCATTAGACAATAACAGATGAGTGGTTGTTTCTTAACACACGCATCTAAAAGTAGTGAATCTGCCCGACCTAAAGAGAGAGAAAGAACACTATCTTTCCACTTCGTCATAGTTGCATATTTTGTATTTATTATTATATTATATACCTACTAAATTATAATTATTAGTATATATATTTAAGAGATATTTATTTTGAAAGTATGTATGTAAGTATGTTCTCATATTGAAGGTCATATTTTATATTAGTGAATGGTTAAATGTTTTTATTTTATGTATTTTATTTTCTCTTCTACTCTTACACACGTTGTCTACATCTCTTTTTATCCACTCTCCTATCGCAGGTATGCTGGAAGAGATTTCTTTAGAAATAAGCATCACCTTTGTACGTATTTTTCTGTTCCTTTTTCTTGTCTCTTTATATGTGTGTACATAAACTGTTAAATAAAAATAAATAAATAAATAAAAGCTCATTTTCATTGGTCGATAGGGCTCGTATGCGGGGTGGGAAGATTTCTGTAATGCATCCCATAGGCCCCGTATTCGGGGAACCGTTTTCATTAGTCGATAGGAAACGATTGCAATATACGGAGAACCTGTACCGCACGTTTGGCAGTTGCATTGAAAACTCATTTTCATTGTACTTATGTGATTTTCCGCACGCTTTTTACCAACCGACGAATTTCTTGTTCATTACACACGCTTACGGGGATTCCCCGCAGATGGTGTACCGACCGCGTTATCGACTTATGACTTTCATAAGCATTTATTTCAATTAAACCATTTTTGAACACTTTTGAACTGTCAAAGAGTCGGTCAGTTAGTCAGAAAGTTGAAGCTAGTTGCCCATTCCAAAACGTAGATCTCTATTGAGAAGAACGGGCAAGAAACTCCAAGGGCATTCACATTAGTCAGTACCGCCAGTACCGCCTGCAGGACCTCCCACCTAATGCTGTATATCGACCGAGTTATTGACTAATGAAAATGAGCCATTATACTCAAATATCCAATATTATTTTCACGAATGGAGCCATGGGCATAGCTAGTACATAACTTCAACTATGATCTCTTTCAAAAGTGTCTGATGAAAGTGTTTTCAAACCCTGCTTAGGTTTAAATCTTACGCAATGACTTACGAAAGAGAATTAGTAATATTTTCGTCTGTATTTAGAAGGTTTCACTTTCTCCAACAATTATTGTTTGAATAACATTATATTATCAAATTGAAATTGAAAAATCATTGCCGAAAATTTAGGTTATAAAATCAACCTCATTAGTCAAATGAAAAACGTCTTTAAGCTGATTTAAAATTAGAATTTCGTGTTCAAGTATTCAAATAATCAAATGAAAGCACTCAATTTGTAAGTCGCACTGCAAATTAGCATTCCCAGATACGTTTGTTTAAATTTTTATCAGATACTTTATGAACCTACTATGGCCTATCACCACGAACTTAATCCACCGCCCACTGATGATGACATATCGCTATTAAGCGAATTCATCATCATTGAATAATTTCATAAAGAGCTCCTCTTCAGAGTAATTACTCACACGCTTTATGCATCAATCTTCAAAGATAAACATCGAGATTATCCTTAAATGTTCTGCGGGCATATTAACTAAATAAATATTAAATTCTAGACTGATAGTAGATTGCTTTTGAACATAAAGGTAATCTACAAAGAAAAAGGCTTTTGTGGAAATGTATTCAAAAACACAAAAAGAAATCATTGAATCATTTTTGCGAAATTCAATTCTAGACGCAAACTAATAATATATTTCGTAATAACAACCATTTTCTATTTGTATTATGTGCACGCAATATTTTTTCAACGAAAAATCATAAATAGTTAGCACAATTTAAGACGCAGATATATGCCAGTGACCTTGAGTGGTTAGCTTGTGTGTTCTCTACTGGGCTCACGCAACGCATCGTACGTCGAGCCAGTAATAGGACTCGCCCATCAAGGAGCGCTGTCCCAAATTAGACGCATTATTAATTTATTATACATAAAACAAAAGGTATTTTAATAAAACACGTATACTTAAAGATCAATAATTAAATTATCTTTAAAATGGTGAAAGTTTCAGAAAAATTAGTTTGATAAATTTTTTCGTGATACTCAGTTATTTATCCAAGTTAGGCATAACTTTACAAATTAATTTCGCTATGAAATATAAACATAATCTAAAATATTCCTACGTTAAGTTATTAAGAAAATGCTCTTATTTAACATATATTTTTCCCAAATTATTAACACTACTCGTTTAAACATGATCTTCAGTATATAATCATTAAAAGTCGGGTATCGTCGCCTTATCTAAAATACAGCATTCACAATCTAAAGAATGTGAATCCTGAACCATTTTACATAATGCAAAAATGGCCACTACTAAATAAGTATCCCATGGAATGTCACACGAGAGCATGCACCTTAAATAGACAAACTCCCATTACATTATCCAGTTCATTTTAATTAAGTATGTGATATAGATTTATTAATATCCTTAGTTCAAATACGGTAGGAAATCAACGGTATCGCCACTATTTCAAGCTCAGTATTAAGTGTTTCCTAGAGAGACCGACAAGCACCATCTTTCCAATTGGAACTAAACTAAGAAGGAGTGGAGGCTAGCTGTTACTATCCATCACAACTTGCATTCGATCGATTATGCTCGATTCCTAATGACTTTCTGACCGTTAATGGTTAAAACTAACATTAGGATGTTCGCAAATAATGAAATATTATTTATTACTATTCTAGTACTTACTTAGAAACAAGATTTCACATATTCTGTACCTGTACAAATCTAGTTTTAAATCGAGATTCATGCATGAAAATCGCTCAAGAATACGGACCTAAAAGAACCTTTTCTATATTCAAATGACCACCGTTAACCATTATAAAAATGACGTCATAGCCAAAAACAATGGCCGCAAAGCTTAGAATTCGAAATTCGTTTTTGTAATTATTCGACATTCAAATGTGGCCCGTTCATTAGCATTCATGGCTCAATAGTACAATAGGTACTGACGGCCTGGAAATACTTTTCGGATGTCCGCCGGCAATGCATCTCGCTTTTCTCGTGATAGATCGCATTTTACTGATATATACGTTATACATTGCCAGTTTGATAAGCGGCATTAGTTATTGCATAGCTTTGAGCGGGATATGAAGATTGTAGTAAACTATATCACTGATTTAGTTTAGATTGTTACGACTTGTGCGCTTATTTCATTCCGTTTAGTTATATAATATACTGTAGGTATTGACAATACGTTCCAAAATATCCAAAATTATACTAAGATACTTTAAGAACAAACTCATTACTTTATCATGATGTTAACGACTAGCTAATACAGAACCACTAAGTCAAACCAATTACAATCTAACGAATTGATGCTAAATTCCGAACTAAATTAAATGAAGCTGGGAAATTGTCGGGACACGATAAAACACCGTTTATTTTCCACTGGCAATAAATTTCATAATATCCGCTTCTGGTTAGCGTAGTCCCAGTAGCTTCACTTAACTCGAGTTTATAAATTAAAAGCCGTTAAAGAATCAAGTCGATCGAGTACCATTCGAGAAACATATTCTTGAATAATATTCGGAATTTCGTTATAAATACTCTCGTTTCGAGTTGTATCCCATCTCTCTCTTGTTTTAGCAAATTAAATAAAGCAAATTGATTTTCAGTTTTCTCGACCCACTCAAAGATTAACTTGTCTTGTGAAAAGTAATTAAGTATTATTTTCATAACCAACTTTCTGTAAATAAATCATTTTTTAAACCTCTAAAGTTAATAAAAAATCTGAGTTGCCTACAATTAATAAAATAGATCGTAAATAACAGGATTCCGTTTTTTATTAAGAATAGCTAACGTATAGGTATGTTGGAGGCCTTTTATCAAAAAATTCATAACACGTCTAGCCACGATTTAGATGTCTTTACAAACGTAATAAGTGTCATCATGCCGGTAATGTATGCCCATTGAATATAAGAACTGGTATTATATTATTATGTAGATTTTTCTAATTCTCCACCTCGCGAGGCCGAAACGGGAGATGAAATTGTATTTTATTTTAACGCCATCATAAATCTTCCCATACACGCTAAGAAATGAAAGAACCTTTATCATCAAAACATACTTATGTGCAGAGAGAATATAAATACCATATATTCAGTAAGTACAGGCATGATTACAGTGTTATTTCAGAGCCATTTTCCATTACAGGAAAAATACGCTAATTAAAAATAGAAATAACATTACATGAGGCTTGTAACAAGAGTGATGTTGGTATATATTTCATTCGTAAATAATTTATGGTTTATAATGTATGCGAAGACTGTAATGAAAGATGGCGGCCGTATTAAAGACTAAAAATAAATTAGTAGGTACTTTTCGATGTTCCACAGTGCCTTCAAAGTCGCAGACATTTTGTAATTCGAGTCACTTTTGAAGTTCACGACCTAGATACATGACGTCTCAAATTATAAAGGGAGCTGAGGAGCCCTTTAAATTGAAGACACATCTAAAACTCACATACGAAGGTGGATTGAAAATAATCCAAGTAGAAAATTAATCCTTGATTACGTCCCACTCCTGCTCAGTTTTGAGAGGTAAGCCAAAGATGTCAGACGAGAATGGATGAGATTTTATTACAAAATTACTTTATTTTATTATTTTTACTTTTGCGGACTCTATTGTTGAACAAGATAATCTCGTAAGGTTTATTAAAATAATAACTCGAGTTGTAAATACAATAGCTATTCGCAAATTATTTTACGTAAAATTATTGTTTGCGTAGGTACAGACGCCAGCACGTCAACCTACCCGAAACGGTCAAATTTTCCCAATCAACTTTGAACCTTATACTATAGTGATAAAGTTGAAAATCTATTAAACAAATTTGACATATTGTAGTAGATTGATGTACCTAATCAATGTAATTTTCTAATTATACCATAACTTATAAAATTAAGAAAATTCTCATAAAATGTAAGTAAATCCTACATTAAAAGTTTGCTCACACCTTACAACACCCAAATAATTCACGCATACATACATAAGTTTCCTTCGGACCCACACTTTCGCGCTTCCTGTAATTCAGCATCAAGGGTGCGCCTAAAGCTCTACCTACATATATTTAAGGAAATAGAAATATTTCACCTCTTACGTACTTCACGCGGCTGGAGATTTACTTTAAATTTTCAAGCGTAATCCTGCGATGGATACTTTATGTCTGCTATTTATATCGATGTAGGTAGTTAATTAAAAACCTCATTATTCTGCGGCTTACCTACATACGTGTGTGCCTACGTTTGTTATTAATTAAGTAGGTATCGTATCGTATATGCTTCTTAGTTAGCCCACATTCGCACGGACGTCAAAATATCGCGGCGGGATTTTATCGCGCACTGGGTTTTCAACTCTCGGTGTTGAGCCGAGCGTTGAGAATCCAACGCGTTGGGACGCACTCAAAAAAAATTCAAAATTCAAAATTCAAAAGTCATTTATTCAAACTAGGCTGAGAATCAGCACTTTTCGAACGTCAAAATTACATAAGACAGTCCCCCAAAACGCCCACCCTTCACCACTTCCTAGTGCTTTAGCTGGGAAGAAGAAGTGGCGCAACAAACTCCCCAGCAGCACAGCTGTCTGTTCATTAAAAAAGATTCTATATAATAGTATGCAAAATGATATTTACATTACGCAACACAAAACATAATTTAAATTATAAAATTAATAGCCATATGACAGCTAGCACACGCCAATATACCAACCAAAAACATCGAGAACTATACTCAAGCAGAAATAAAAATAACTTAACGAAAACAATATCTAAATAAAAGCCTCCAGACATAAAGGGCGTGCCCGCTTACATATAGCTGTAACTAGAAGTTATAATTGATAAACTAGGACCATTGAGGTAAAGTAAAAAATTATCGAGGTCGCTAGCTAACCACATATTGCAATACAACTCATAAAAAAAAAAAACATTGTAATGAGTAGATTATGTCAACAGTCTGTGCACTCTCGTCCCAGCATGTTGAAAAAACACACTGTTGGATTTTCAACTCTCGGCGCTAAGCAGAGCGTTGAAAATGCAGTGCACGACAAAAAATCGCCGCGATTTTATTACGTCCGTTCGAACGTGGGCTTACAGAGTACTTCGCCCATTGTCACAGATTAATACAGATGGGACACTCCACAGTTTAGGTATGACGCTACAAGTACGCGGCGGGCCAATCTTTGGCGCCCGTCTTGCTGGGCCAATTCAGTTCAGTTCAAGAGAGGCAACTTGTAGGTGAATATAACTGTAGGTGATTAGCGCTGTGCGACCTCAATTGCACTTGTCGTTGTCGCAAGAGTCGCTTTTTAACCGATTTCCAAAAAGGAGGAGGTTCTATGTTTGTAGCGTATGCATGTTTTTTTTAAATGTATGTCCACTGATTTCTCCGTCAATTGTGGACCGAATTTAAAAATTCATTTTTTGTTTGAAAGGGTATGCTTTGATGAGGAACTTATTATATCATCTAAAAGCTTACTTAAGCTTTACTTTGCTTGGATAGTTTTTGAGTTAGCTTCAATAATACGTATTTTTCCTACGATGATATAATAAGTTCCTGTCACTGTTATTAACATACCAGGTAGTGGTATTCGAAATTGTATGGGGTAGGTACCACCACTAAAAAGTAAAAAATAAAAACAACACAACCAACTTCCAAAAAAAACACTACAAAGTGAAAAATAACTTTAATTTTTGAAGTCGGTAGCAAAAAAAGGAAAATTCTAAACTCCGAAATTAAATATATTTTTCACTTGGTAATGTTTTTTTTTGGAAGTCGGTTGTTTATTTTTTTAATTTAAATGATTTTAAGGAGTGTCCCATGTGTACTAATCTGTGTCATTGTATAATAATTAATGAGTAATGTAGTGGTAGTTAGTTTATGAACATTCAATTGCCGGACTAAAATAAAATCATTTTTATAAAATTGTTTTTCTTATTTCCAACTTGTAACTTCACCAAATAAAATGAGTAAGAAAAAAGAAAATAAATTTATATGACTCAGGTTAAGGCAAACAATATTCACAGAAAAACAAAAACACAGAAAAAATAAAAATAACTTAAAATAGTATTGTATGCCTCACGGCTGCGCCAAATAGGCCCAGTTCAGCATAAATGCCAGACAACTAGTGTATGACACGAGTAGGACAATCTGTAACTAACCTGTAACGCTTTTTTTTTTTTGGATGGCAAATTATCAAATAACTTCTCCCGCTATGGGTGGAGCGGGAGGGCGTGTGAGACTCTTACTGACTGAAACCCACCCGTGTTCCTTCAGTTGCCTGTACGTTGCCAGGGGCCACGGTATTCCTTTCGGACTTTCCCGCAACCCCGGCAGGCATCGGTCCTATCGGACCCCTTCAGTTGCTGACATTTCTTTGTGGACGGCGCGTTGTGCACGCGCCGTCCAGTCGACTCGGCCCTGGTCCTTATCGGACGGTGAGCTACCCATTGCTCACCGTCCGCAAACCCACGCCTACGTTGGCCGGGAATCTGCCTGCATTCCCGACGCCGGACCTGGCCTGGACCAGAGCCGGACGCGAGAGATCCCCGCCACCGATCGCCACTACGAGGACACGGCGATGCTCTGCCCAAGCCGGGCAGACCTCCACCGTATGCTCATCCCTGTCCTCCGGACGATCCACGCAGTGATGACACCCGGGCGTTTCCTCCCGCCTTAACCTGTAACTCTTAATCGCATATTTTCCGATCTGATTTTACTTGGATGATAAAATAAGTTCGAAGAGAAACAAAGCCAAATATTGATTTAAGGTAAACGTGGCAATAAATAATATTTACTTCTGCAGGATTATCAGTCCAATAACCACGAAAAACCAATTTCCCTCAATTCCCTAATAACTCTCGCTTGACAAAATATTTTCCTTTACCAGTGACGCAGTGACCATTGTCGTCCCCCACACTTAGGGCAATCGTTAAGCGAAATACAAATACTTTCGCGTCCAAAATTCAACATTGGAGCGTACCTAATATCAATAGGATCGCGTGGCAATTTATATTTTCGTTGAGGGATCCCCTCAGTAAAAGATCAATTTCGCGCTTGGACAGGTTTAATGTAAACTTAAGTGCCTAGGGGAGACACCAAATGAAAGCCAGCCCAGTTGCGCTAACAAATGTCTCTATGTTATTGAATTTTTCGCCTTGGATCAGGGGAATGCTGATCGTAAATTACTTGTGTGTTTATAACTGTTTGCTCGTGTAATGGCCGGAAGTAGACACAGCGTTGATGCTGCAACTGTAGCCAATGGTGCTGCAAGTGACCATGAGATTTGCAGATGTATGAATGTTAATGGCTCAGTGTTTACAGTGCGTTGATCAAAATGTCTTAAAAGTCCGCATTATATATTATAGATTAAATTACTCATAGAATTATTTAAAAAAGTTCGTTTAAAAAGTGCTCACTCAAGATTAAAGAATTCACGAACTTGCATTTCACTTTTATTATTCAAATCCTTTAATTACACAGATCAGAAAATATGATTCAAAACGCTTTTATAAAATGTAAAAATTCTTTTCATTCTCATTTGAAATAATATAGTCCCGGAGAGAAAACAACAATCAGAAATCTAAATTAAACCTTTAGAACGGTCTACTGTTTTATTTCAACCGAAAAATCTGTGCAAATTTAACATAAAAATGTCCGTAAATCACAAATTGTCGTATTCCCAGACATGGCATTTTGCGGAGAGATGCCTACGCTCGTAAACTCCCACTTGTCTGTAGACGATGAAACGGAAAACTTTGATCGAAAACCGCACGTAGCAAGAAACCTTGTAGCAAGAGAAAATGTTCTCGCTAGGGGAACTTTCATGGATTTTATCGAATATGCTGCAACCAGCACGCTCTAAGCCAAACAAGTTCGGAACACTTGGTGTGTTTGATCTCAGATACTCGTGAGATGGATTCTGATTGATTTTATCCAGTCATGTTTGTGTTGAGAAAAAGTTGAGAGCGTCATAGCGATATGTAGGCGATGTTCGCAAACTACGTAACGATGTGTCTACAGTCGTCAGCGCCACGGCTACCAACTCATTAAATGGAGGAAAAAGTTAGTATGTGTAACACGTATGTTCTACATTTGTATATTTAACTACTTCGCTCGGACCTCTGTCTTAATCCAACAAGGGAATAGTGGGAAACTTTGAAAACTAGATTGTAACTTTAGTTGAAGTTGGGATTCAGTCTATAAGTCCAAATACGTTTTATTAACTTTGAAAACTTACGTTCTAAAGTCTGTAGTTCATCATGGAACATGAAACTGACGCTATTAATTCAGAAGGAAATTGAGAATTATGTCTGGTAGTCATTGTAACTTAAGCTCTAATTAAGGGAAAGTAGGCCTGGCACAATCGTTTCCAGAAAAATGAAATATCGAACCAAATTAATATCAGCAAATATCTGACACAATAAGCAGCAGACGAGCACCGATTAAGATAAAACTAATTAATGGCAAAAACGTCAAACCGAACAGCAACATTTGTCTCTGGACAAATAGCCCAAACAGCAGGTGTAGACCCTAATAGAAAGCTATTTGTTTACCGTCGGCAAACTTCACCTCGTAACCCTAAAATCTAATTGGATTTAATTCCATTAGCAAAGGTCCAAATGGGACCCCTTAATTGTGCTGACCGATGCCGGTTTATTACATAGCCCTGGCTGGACCTTGCCGGAGAACGTGCGTCATTTCATTATGGAAAACATTCGCAAACACGAATATTGGCCGGTATTACGCGTGCTGTAAATTATAATGTGTGCACACCTTTATATTTGCGCGTGTAACATATTAATATGATCTTTGTATTTTGTTTTGGACCTTTAATGTAATCGGTCAAATTATTATTTAAGTTGACATACAAAATCCTATGTCTGGAGCTAAAGACAGTCGAAAATCTGTCAATCTTTCTAAGATCTTATTATGTTATCAGTATCCTCGAGTAGCTGGTTCGCGTATATCATCTTGGTATAAAATACAAAGCTAATAATAAAATTGCCAATTTGGACAACAATTTAATAACTGAGTTAGTTTATTTGTAGATTATTCTACCCCAGTTGAAAAAAAATAAGTACTTACAAGTTAAAAAAAAAGAAAGAAAACACGTTTATTTGCGGTAAACATGACGCAAAAAAAGAACACAAAATTAAAAAAAGAAACAAGTTTAGGGAAAATATGCGTCAGTTCATGCAGGCGACGTATTAACACAGCATTTCTATGAAATACCGTGTCGCTGGCTTCGGAAGGTATTTCATAGAAATACATAGACACCAGTCGTGTCGCGGCGACATGACGCCTGCAGCTGCTGCCTGCAGTTGGCTAAGTTGTAACCTACTTCATTATTAGCCTAAAATACACAGCAATGGCCAGAACATTAATTTACATAGTCAATAGGACCTACCCTTCTAATGACTCTCAATTTCAGATACTAAGCAGATATAAAGCATAAGAGAAAGCGAGGGCGGAATCATGGTGATAGAAACAATCATTAAGAGCTGATTTCACCAATGAAACTGAACGCGATCAGCATTTCTAAAACGCGTTCAAGAGCTATCAGTGTCAAAATTGTTATGGAATATTGTACACTGACAGCTCTTGAACGCGTTTAGATGTGCTGAACGCGTTCAACTTTATTGATGAAATCCGCGCTAAGTTGCTGATCTGCGATATTTTACAATATATGTATAGGTAGTTTTAGCCCTTATCTTTGTTATATTCTCATATTATCTTGAGCTGTTTGAAGTTCTACACATCTCTGAGTTAGTCATCTACACATGATTTTTCACCTTTTAACACAAAACTCACCAACACTGATAACAATCACAGCAACTCTAAACAATTCATCCATTGTTAAATTATAAAAAATCTACATCAAGTTTTTTTTTAAGGTTTCGTACCTCGAAAGAAAATAACAGAATCCTTATAGGATCACTTGTGTGTCTGTCTGTCCGTCTGTCTGTCACAGCCAATCTGCTCCGAGTCTTCACTTAAGAAAATTTGTGAGAACTTACCATAAGCACCATCCCCCCTTTTCTCCGAAACTGCTGAGGCAAAAAATTTGGAAAAAATACAGAAAATAGTTCTGTACTTATAGATTACAGAAAAACCTATAAGAAGTCTATGGTCTTAAAATAACATGGTAAAACTTCCAATATTATGGGTACAAACTTACATTTGCAGTTACAATGTATGTGAGAACATGTTTTGCAACTACAGTGTTAAGTTTGTACTTGGGTTAAATTCATCCCAACTACGGAAACCTTTCATTGTGCGTGGCCGGTTTTTTTTTCTTTCGACAGCTGTGCGCACAAATTACGTATTTTAACTTTATTTGCATCGTGCCTCGACGCGTGCGTTGACGTCAGCTGTGCTGGCGCCGGTGGCGGCGCAACGGAGTGTCTTTTTTTTCTATGCTTTAATATGCTGCACTGGTTGACTTCGTGAAGTCAACACCAGCTGTTGCTGAAAACCAGCGCTGTGGCTATGGCTCTTTTCGCGCGGATGTGTCCGCCATGTTTGTTTTTGAAGTGAAAACGTCTTTTGGCGCACTTTGCGCTCTTTCTGAATAATGATACTGTCACCGCTCGGGTCGAGCAGTTTATGGTTCAATTCAGTTTAGTTTTGATTTCAATAACCTTCTGAAAATACAAAGATAATGAAGTATAGAATACTAGCTATGAATACTACGCACTACGTTTTCAGCCACAGGCTGTCAGACGTTTCATTTGTAAAAAAAATTGATGACAGAAATTAATATTTAAAAAAATAGTAACTTCCATTGCTACAACGTCATTACTTCCTATTACTCACTCCACCCTTATTTTAAGAGGCTTTAACCCCATTACTTAGAACCAAAATAGTGAGCGTTAAATATGCAAACCACACTTGACCTGCATTTCAATGGAGCTTTCAAACCTTACTCAACGTGAAAGATATTAATAGTACGTAACTATTTGATCGATCCTCAATCCAACAAAGCCGGTTTAAAGCAATTTCTACATGCCATATATTCGGATTTCATTCGACTGCCGATCGGCAAACTCCGTTCGGCATGTACCTTCGTTGAATTGACATGTTGTAGTTGATTTTATACCGCGTGGCTATGCCGAATAATACCATGTCCAATAAGTCTTTAGCATGCCTAAAAGGACATGGGGCCTAGGGGCGTGGTTTTTCACCTTGAAAGTACAGGCCATCTAGGCTGTATTGCATCTGTTTGAAGTGATTAACAACAAATGTCGATGTACCGATACCAACTTTTTAGGAACTGATGACTCAATAGATACTCTTTAGTCATAATGTGAGCAATATTTTTTTCTTTAAAATATGACTGTTTTAATTAATCAGGAAAAATCTTGTTATTCACCCCAGCAATTGGAATTATCCCATACTAGCTTCTGCCCGCGACTTCGTCCGCGTAATATTTCTTGTTCCCCCGTTCCACCCCTTCGCATCGCATCGCCCGCCCGCGCTATTGCTTCGTTTTTGCTTATGCTACGGCTACATTGTCGCGACAAAGCGAACTACACTTCGCGCGGACTCTGTTTTACAGCGAGACGTCAAGTTGTGTGCTAAAGCGAGCGCGTGAAGTGTAGTTCGCCTTATCGCGACAATGTAGCCGTAGCATTAGCGATCTTTCTGCCTTTTTGCTCGGCTCCTAAGGGTCGTAGCCCGATGTTATATGGCCTATAACCTGCCTCAAGAGATATCTCTTGGGAAAATGCAAAAATATTTTTTCAAATCCGCCCCAGTCTGTGGAAGTCCCAGAGATTAGCGCGTACAAACAAACAAAAACAAACTCTTCAGCTTTATCATTAGTATATAGAATTTAAATGACACACTCAGAATGTGCTTATATTGAATAAGATTCACCTATATTTATGTGTTTTCTATAGATTCTCGCCATTTGATATCTTCAATCAATCGACAGCAGTTGATTACTTAACAAGCTCAAATCAGCAATGATCTAAGTGAAACAATTTTTATATCTAAGGTTAGATTCTGTGAATTAAAGATTATCTCGTAGTTTATTTTTTAGTTTAGGCTATTTAGATACAAACAGTTTCAGAGAAAACAAGATTTAATAGCAGAAAAACTATTCAGAAGCAAAAAACCTGATACTTACCTACATACATTTTTGATATCTTTCATAATAGTTTAAGCGGAATATCTTGATAAAAGTAATCTTTTATTAATATTTTCATGCTGGTTATCAAATGTAATCTACGATTAACTTTACTGGCACTTCACCAGGAACGATTGTGGCGCGCGCGCAAACAGAAAAATGTTTTCAAATAATAACTCTCTACTTTCAAACTACCTCTAAACTGTGATATATCTATTAAATAAGTAGATATTTTTTAAATAACTGTGATATATTCATATTTATTTCCGTGGAAAACTTGTGTGGTAGACCAGTCAAAATGGTGTCCTCAATGTTTAGTTATGAAGAAAATAATTTTGTTAAGACCATTCTATCGTCATACAATGTGTTGGTTCACCTTCTCCTGGGAGTAATGGTGGCGATACCACTACTCTTCGCAGTTGTCAAGGAGTTCAACGCTACGTCTGCTCCAGATAACATAATTATGCTTCATATCCTGCTTTGTGTACTTGGGGTAAGTTATTCTTCTTCTGCATGCTAAATTATGCCACAATCTTTCAGTTAACACAACTGTTAAACACACATAAAACGGTAACACCTTAAAAATGTCTGAATCTTATCAATCTGAGGTATCTTGATACAGATACCGATAAATTCATGACCACATCTCCAAATTATTTGATAATATTATCAGCATGGCTAATTCCAACATCGTAATGGAAGAATTTCCACATTTCTCACGAATTTTTCCATCGCCTTTTTTTGCTACGATATTATAAAATACTACAAATATTTTCTTAGTTTGAATCCATCACATTGATCTGATTATCTTTCAGGGTTATTATGTCCAGCTCTGCCTAAACCTTTGGGATTAACAGGCATGATGCTGTGTGTGTGTTATTATGTGTTAGGACAAATAAAATATTTCATTAAGAGGATTTGCAGTAATTATCTGAAATCATGAATCCGGTCTAGACTTGATAATAAACTAAAATCAAATCTTAAACCTTTTGAAAAATCTTTAAATCTGATTAACGTTTATTTTACTTATTTGGTACTATATTACTTATTTGGTAAAAAAACAAATTTATATAACTCATTATAATAAATCCCTATTACTCATTCCAGTACCAACTGCTGATGTCACAAGCGTTCCTCAGTCTCTGCCCCTACAACACTTGGTCTTCAAGTCTCAAAACTAACAACAAAAGACGGGCGCATTGGATCTTACAGCTGTTGGGCTCAGCTATGGCCATCACTGGCAGTATCATCATCATGCTGTATAAAAATGTAAATTTTGATACAACGCATGGAAGACTTGGTAGGTTGATGTCCCTTGTTTTATATTATATATATACAGACAGACGTGCGTATTGTGTTTTCTAATAACACTCAGAACACATACATTTCACATCGCTTGATCTTTCAATCAAACTTCAACGTAAATTGAAATCAACCCTTTGGAATGAAATTTCAAATCAAACTCTTGACTATTTTCTTAAACTTACGAACTCCTATGCAGTTTGGCACTTTTAAATAGGATGCAAACTGTCGATTAACATTTTTTTTAAAGACATCATCTAACATAGTTTTAATAAAAACTAGATATATTATTTAAATTGTTTAGATACCTTATACCACACTTGTTTAAAAAGTTCTCGATAGGAAGCTGATTAACGTGTAATCTATTATTAACTGGATTAACGGGATCCATATCCAGGATATTGATATACTTAACCCTCGTATCGCCCAATATGACAGTTTGAATCCTTGTTACACCGACAGTGGCAGCGAGGTATCACAGTACTGTATCATTGAATGCTCAGTTTTTTTCAACTTGATTATTTTCTATTCCATCAACTTTAAAACCACAATGGACGGTTATGATAAGATATACAGGGTTATTGGTTATATGTCGGCAATCTATTAAGGGGAACCATTTTCGAGTAATTTGACATTTTATATTTTAAAATGTATGAAATAAAAATATAAAATGTCAAATGATTCGAAAATTGTTGACATTGGCATAGGGGTCATCAGGGGTCATTTGGTTGCAAATGTCCTCTCCTACATCTCCTTAACGGATTGCCGACATATTATAACCAATAACCCTGTATACACCAAATTGTAGAAATAAAATCTCACACTCGGCAGATTCGAGCTTTTCCGACCAACTTTTCTTTAAAGAGTGATCTCCATCAACCGAGTTCTTATGTAGGAATCTTTATTGATCTCCTCTACCACCTCTACCTGGGGCTATATAAGTACCTACTACTTAAACCAGTGTTCTTGAAAATTACGCAGTGACTTTGTTTGCTATTCGATCAATGAATTAGTATTAAAACCACGTAGCTAGATCATAAATATATTTCTGAATGTCACTAACACAGTCATTTATCTATTTCCAGGATTGGTTGCCGTAATATTCACGATATTGAGCCTATTCACCGGGATACCATCTCTCTTCGCTCATTCCTTGAAAAGGTTCATTCCGAGCTCCGTCTCCAAGCTGACCCATATTGTCTTGGGGATCACCACCTTCGCCCTTGCCTCCAGCTGCCTCTGCTACGGCTACAATAAGAACTCCTTTAGAACCTGGACGGGCGACCGAGTGACCTCTGGCGTTATTGCCTTCACTGGCATCTTCACCTTTATTATGATCATTAATCCTTTAGTCACAATGTGTAAAAGAATCTATAGTGTTGTTGAAACTATTAGGACTAAGTAATAATTAAATTACGAAGTGTTCAATTGTTTTGATGAGCTCTACAAGCCACAATAAAGCGAAAAGTAGGCTGGTCAGTGAATGACACGAAAAAGAATGAAATTCATCGAATTTCTTTCACTCAAAATAATCAAATTTAATATCCTACAAGATGATGATAAAATGACATGTACATGTATGTAGAGAATGTCGTCCCATTCCGGATTCAATTACTCCTAGCACACATGGTGTTAATGCTGCGTATGTATGATATAATAAACACTTAGCCTGTAAGATCTCGGTTTAATATAGGTCGCCTTCCCACCCTGGAGGTGACTACAGAATTATGTAATTAATATCGTGTTGATGGGAAATATTGCCGCAGCTTCAAAAGCTAATTTTCAGAAGGTATTCAGCGTGAGCGCTGAATTTTCCTCAAATATCACAGTAACTTGTAATCTAACTGATCCTGACCACCAGAACCAACTGTGTTTAAGAAGTAGCATGTCTGGCACCAACCCGCACTAAGCCCACGTCGTGAATTTCGACCCACTCCCTCTCACAGAGAAGAGCCTGTGTCCCAGCCGTTGCAACATTATAAGCTGAATAACTTATGTCTGGCCCCTAATATAGCTTGTTCAGTCTGAAATGACGCGCCCCACTATCGCATTTTACGTACACGGCGCCACGGCTTGTACGTAAAATGCGGTAATTTCAGACTGGGCAAGCTATACCAAAAACACTACGCAGTAAACACTTTACGGAACTCGGTAAATAGATTCACGTCTTTGATTCCGGTCATTTCCTCATTGGTCGGTGCGGTTTCGTTTCGGTATAAGAATGCTCTACATACCGAAACGATACCGCACTGCTTTCATTTACAGACCTGACGTTATGTATTCGGTATAATTTGTGCAGTACCGCTTAATTCATTTAAATTTAGGCGCTCGGTAAGCTTTTGGTACCGAGTATGCTGCAATCGAGCATGCTGTAAAACGCGTGACGTGAGCGAGTAGGGCACTGGATGGTTCTACCGAGACGCGGTAAACCGAAACAATCCCGCCCCGTTCCCCGTATACCGAGACAATCAGGAAACGCTCATTGAAATATTCGCTCGGTAAGCTTTCGGTACCGAGTATTCCGAGCATGCTGATACCGCACCGCTGACGTACCGACATTGGAGGATGTCGAAGGTGGGTCAATTAGTGAATACTTATTTTTGCTGTTAAATCAATTAATTTTGTATCGAGTAATCACGAAACTATTCACATTCATACACGATTTGGTTGATTATGAACTAATAAACTATTAGATATCCTAGCCCAGCCACTTAGCAGTGATATTTATATCAATAATGTTGATCAAAATCTAATTGATTCTAATAGGTAACTAATCTGATTTAATCTAATCTCAATCAATCTGCCTAGCTTTTTCCCAACTAGGTTGGGGTCCGCTTCCAGTCTAACTGGGTGCAGCTGAATTCCAATATTTTAGATGGAGCGATTGCCTATCTGACCTCCACAACCCAGTTACTGGGTAACACGATATCTCTTGGTAATACTGGTCATCAGACTTTTGGGCTTCTGACTTGTAACGACTGTCAAGGATCTAGGAATGACAGCCAGCCAACGGCTGAACATACTTTCCGAGGCACGGAGGGGTCTCGATATGTAATGGATGGTCACCCATCCACGAACCACCCGCGGTAAGCAAAACCTAATCTTCGATTGACGCGTGCGGCTGTTATCATTAAGCGAAACACACGAGCCCTCAAAAGCAAAAAAAAAAAAAAAAAAATCTATAATACGGTACAGATGATTCTTAAGATAATATGTATATCGATCTCTTATTATGCCTTTAATGTCAGCGTGCAAATTTTATATATTTAGATATTATTTTAAGAAATTAATTAATTAACTTAAATAACGCAATGCATCTAATCTCATTCAAACGTTTTCACTATCAATACCTACTCGTATTCACTCAAGGTAATGAGTTCAATCAATATAAATAAAATTAATGTTGACCTACCTACGTAAAATATTAAGAGGGAACAGGGTCTGCGATTCTCCATACAAATGTATTCCCCTTTTTTCTTCCTGAATAATCCCTCTAGAGCAATATTTATTTTTTTCATAAAATCTACGTCTGCTGTAGACACGTCCCTGTTATTTCCTTTTTTTCAGCAACATATTGGTAAAGAAAATATGACCTTCCAAAATTTACAAAAATGCCCCATTTTAACCGCCGTGATTAGAGGATTACCAGACAAATTAGAAAAGTTTTTAACATAAAAGAAAATAATAGAAACCTAGACATACTCTTTCTTAAATTTTAATGTAAAAATCGGCTCAGTTTTCGAGGAGAAAAAAGGGGAATACGAAACGTCGATCTCGTCAATTTTTTTGTGATAAAATCGGTCTGAGCTGCAGCTGTCCCTATCGCACTCTGCGGAGGCAGACTTGAGGTAAGACGACGGCAATAGTTTCTTCAAATACCTATTTTTCAAATTCCTACCAGGCTCTGTTCCGTCTTAATAACACGCCTGTATTCTCTAAATGATTTGGCAGAGCGCAATGTGTAATAGGAGGCAAACCTTTTGCCATAAACAATTCACAAATCCAAAATGCGGGCTGTTACTGAGGAAATCCTAATGGAAAACACCAATACATTGGCCAGCCTATAGATGGAACCCAGCACCCCAAGCAACCAACCAGCTCGTGCTAGCAACCAACCAGCTCGTGCTTGCAACCAACCAGCTTGTACTTGCAACCAACCAGCTCGTGCTTGCAACCAACCAGCTTGTGCTTGCAACCAACCAGCTCGTGCTTGCAACCAACCAGCTCGTGCTCGCAACCAACCAGCTTGTGCTTGCAACCAACGAAGCAGTCAACTGTCGGATTCATTAGTCTGTTTCAAAAGTATTTGATGACAATGTAAATAAATGGATCAGAAAACTTACCTGTGGATGCCAATTTGGAGTGTCACTTACAAATTGATTTAATTATTTTAAACCTGAAATTTTTACTTTAAATCAACTCACCTCAATGATGTTTTTCATTAGACAATTTTGGTTAATTTTATAACCAAAATTTTCGTCGTAGATTTTTCAATTACAATTGAATAATGCTATTCAAACAATACCTAACTGCTGTAATACGTAGTGAGGTATAATGTTGAAACCTTCTAAATACAAATGAATGTGTTACCAATTCTCTGTAGTGAGTGATTGCGCAAGAATTTAACCTGAACCCGGGATTTGTTTGGCTTATTGGTGATTCGCCCGAATTTACTCGCCCGAAACGGGTTGAGCAGTTTGTTTACACCTTCATCAGATACTTTTGGAAAAGACTGTAGATTCAGAATATTCATAATTGTTCTTGTTTGGCTTAGTGCTTTGACTGAGACAGGGTTAAGTTAAGGATAATGTTTAAAAAGAGAACCCGGAAACCCTGTTACCTTGAAACCGACGAGTGGATAGTCATTATCTGGTTTAACGTAACTTCATGGACGTGACTGCAGCCATGCCTGAAAATAATTAATAATGCACTCATCCAAGACGAGTAATTATACCTACCCACTTACTGCCAAGCACCTACCATTACTAGTTCACAATCAACCTCAAGTACTCTTGTCGTCAATTAATCTTATTTAATTGGGGATATCTAATCCACTTCTAACTTCTTCAAGGAGTTATTAACACAAAGTTTTTTGTGATTCATCAAATTCAATTTAGTTCTTCATAGAGTGATGAACTAAACTGTAGCGGTAAGCCGCAGTCAGTCAACCTGCTAGCTAGTTGAATAGGTATTTTAGATTTTCACATCAGTCGATAAAAAGAAAATTTGAAGTAATTAAAGTTCATAGGGAGTGGGCTGTAATGTGGGCTGTGCGCGGTAGACCGCGAGCCCAGTGCGGGTTGGTAGATGTCACATGTCTTTGAATTTTTGGTTCTAGGACATGCCGGTTTCCTCACGATGTTTTTATTCACCGTTTTGAGAGCAGTTGTGATGAAATTATTTACACAAATTAAAGCGCCTGGCAGGGTTAGAACCCACGATCTACAACAACTCATTAGTCGGGGCCGTTACCAACGGGCCACCACTGCTTCTGCACTTATATTCAGTCGCAACTAAAACTCCCGTCACGCTCTAATGTGCGGGTCTTTTGTTATTTTTAAGGCACGGAAAACAAAAAAAAACCGTTTATACTTAAGAAACTTAAAACAAAAGTGTTGTTGCAAAATATTTAGGTATAAGAAATTAAACAAACCAGCCTTATCTGCTGCGTTAATTTTCAAATGAAAGTTATTTTAATTTTTATCTTACCGTATAACTTCCTTTTGGGGTTTCAGTGCTCTGTCCTAGGCTCAGTCAAGTTAAGTGCAATACGTACCTACGTCAAAAGTGCGACACATTAATTGGTCATAATTTGTGTGCGCAAACGCACAGCATGCGGCAATTTGTTCTGATGTTTAAAACTGCTCTAGAAAGTTCGATTGAATTTACACTGAAATAAACGGTTTTGATGCAAAAAATTACGTGTTTTACTGATAAAAACAATAATGTATAATCATTCCATTCGTTCTATGGATACCTACAGCTTGTATCAGAAATATGTGATTATATTTAAGGGTGTAGTACAGACCATGAAACTGAGCAACTTTCTCCCTGGGACCAACATCATAATCGCGAAAAAAATATCACCTGCCCCATACATTTGTGTCGAGTCAAAAATTCAAAATTCAAGTCATTTATTCAAACTAGGCTGAGAATCAGCACTTTTCGAACGTCAAAATTACATAAGACGATCCCCCAAAAATGCCCGCCCTTCACCACTTCCCAGTAATATTGAAGTTAGGTACCTATTCAAGTTTTTTATGTGCCAGCTGATTATTTTTTCGCGAAGATATGACACGTTTCTGATACACATTGTATAGTGATTAAGACTTAGTTATTTAATACAATCTTTGCAATAACTACTTAATCATAGGCAATTCAAACGACTTTTTCCGACTAATTATTTGAAGAATTATATTAATAAAGTATAGTGAAATGAGTGATCAAAATGATCAATCATCATGATGATCATCGATCATTACTCCTTCTTGGAAATTATGAAAAAGAATGGCGTCTGCAACTCAATACCCAACATTAGTATAGCATTAAAGATGATTCCAATAGTTTAGTTTTAGAGGCTCATTCATAGGGCGGAGGCATACGAAAGTAAGTTCGATTGTGAGTTTTTAAAGAATAGATTACGAGTGTCTGAATCGCTGAAAAGTTGACTGGTAGAAAATGCCTATATTATTATTGTCCCGCCTAGTGTGTTTGAAATATTAAATAAATCTATACATAAAAATAATATACATAATATAATACAATACAAATAATTTAAATTGAATTGTCTGTTTGTAATGTCAAAATAACAGCTTTTTACTAAATGCATTTGCTAATCTCCGAAACGGCTGGACCGATTTTGACGGGCCTTTCACTGGCAGGTAGCCAATGTTATAAAAAGTAATGGCTGCTTTTATTTTAGATACATAATTAAGGTCCAAGCGGCCGAAGTCGCGGGATGCAGCTATTACATAAACAAAATGTCAATGACATAGGTAGGCATTAATACAATTAGCCTAATAAAGTACACAATACAACCGGTGATGGATGCAAAACTATAACTCACTGATATCGACAATGTTTGGAATTTCCATAATTCATCTAATATCTTATCAGTAGATTGATTTTCATGACTCGTTATCTTTAATCAAAATGGTTTAGATATCGTATAGAAATACCAAAAATACAACATCCTTACGTTTGTTCGTAAAACTAACTGACGTACCTATTCTATTATAATCCTTCAATCTAGTGCAAAAAAAAAACATTATTGCAAAGACAATAAACATAAATTAACATTGACGTGAGCAAATCAGTTTGGTAGTATGGAATGTAAATAAAGATTATGTACTATCGTAGTACCTCATATCTATGCAGTTTGAAAACAAAACCCCGTGAACACGATGACCACATTTGTTACCGCCCCGGTTCTATAGCGGCCGAGCACTGCAAGCAGAAATAGTCCTTACGGTGTATAGATATGAACTTCTTCGATGGTACAATCATGACGCATAAAAAAAAAATAGGCATGCAGCGTCAAGTCATATAGTTAGTATCTGATAAATCTATCAACAGTTATTTCATGCCAATATTTCACCTGACGCCTTCATTCACAGTCTGAAGCCCAAGGTGGAAGTTGGTTACCTACTTACTAGTTTTTAAACTGTGAATCATGGATACTGAAAACGGAGTCCAATCGAAACCTGGTCCAAAGCCTTTGACTGGCGCGAACTACCATTTGAGGACGTTCAATGTCTCACTGAATCTGCTGTGCCATACATTAATAGGCATAATAGTTGGTGTAATCTTGGTCTTCGTGTTCAGACTTCCGAAGCCGCTAGGAGATACACCTAAACATATAATATTATGTGTACTTGGGGTGAGTAGTATTTTTTGCTTATTTTGACTTGGCATTTCGAGACCCGTAATTTCAAGGGTCAGTGACAGCTCGGCCCGAGTCAACTGGACCCGACTAATAATAACAGATATTTCAGTCCCGATTACGAAAATTTTTTTAGTCAGGCAGAAAATCGATACTTTAAAATAAATCATTACGATTACGAGTCTAATTATTTTTTTCCAAAGATTTTGGTTTTCTATTTACATACAAAGCAGGAAAACATAATTGTCTACAACGCCTATTTCAATTATTATACCTATATAATTAGCCTAACTTCATTCGTTTTTTAAATTGTCTGGACTAAAAAAGGCAAGCGTTTCTTTATTAAGAAAATGACACATCGGTTATCTGATGACAATAAAAAAGTTTTTTATTTCATTCTTGCACTCTTTACAAGTCTAGAACATAAAAGACAAGAAGGCGATTTCTGCGATTCTGATTTCTGCTTGAATGAATAAGTATTTAAATAAATAAAAACAAGCTGATAGCATTCAATTTCATTTAAAATATGTAATAATATTTATTACATTTATTCATAAAAATAAATTAATAAATTCTATCAATCAATTAAAAACATCTTCATTATTTTAAGAGGTCGATACTTTTTATGAAGACGGTATACACCACTTTTTTTATCTTTTTGACAACGTAGTATCTGCTATTATTATTGCTATAGCTGTCACTGACCCAATTTCAAGTGGCGTCGTTATATTTAAAAAAAAAATTAAATCGCTGTATATTTTTCATTTGTAGATGTTAAGAGCGTTCATCCAAAGAGTTGGCAACGTCGCAAATAGGTGTCAAATATTTACCTGTTTTGATTTATTTGGCAATATAACTGTATGGAAATAAGAAATATGGCTAACTAGTAACTATAATATTAATAATTAATTGCAATTATAACACTGAATTTGATGTTGTAACCGTTTTAGGTGGGGTAAAAAAGGCATTTGGAAAGTTTCCAAATACTTTTTTAGATCTAAAACTAAATATTCTGTGTTACGATGTTAATTATTGCATTATATAATCAATATTTTACTTCACTAGTTAGCCATATTTCTTGTTTCCATACAGTAATATGGCCAAATTAATCAAAACAGCGAAATATTTGACAGCTATTTGCGACGTTGCCCACTTTCTGTATAAACGCTCTTAAGATGACTATGTTTTGCTTTTCGTATCCTTTGTAAACGTAGCATCGAAATTGATTGATGAAAGATGCCCTTACCTATCATTATCATACTTACCATACTCATTTTTGCCAAAATTTTGCGTATGCCAATTGGAATTTTGTGTTTTCTTTTAATACTTAACAACTTGAGAAGTGAGAACCAACATAACAACCAACTAAATGAAGTAATTTTTTTTTTGTACTTCTGCTTATAAATTGTGCATCATGTAACTTTAGGTAACTAATCGAAAAAAAGTCCTTTACAACAATAATCGAATTACCCTTTAAGCCTATCTTATTTTTAGCTAAATTTCTTAAGAGTCAAATTTTTGGCCTGGGTTTTGCAAATAGACGTTAATTATTTTGATAAAACTTAAGTTATAATTGTCATTAAATCTTCTCGACTTACAGCGTGTGAAAGGAGTTAACTGGATAACTTTAGGCGTTTGAACCATAGCGACCATATTTTTTCATTAAATTAGTTACTTTTCCTATAGCCTAATGACACAAAATAATTTACAATTTGTGTCCTGTAGTTCAATATTGGTTACAAAACACTGCCCAATCCAGGAATCGATCAAAAATAACAGCCCCGTAAATGTTTCAGTACCAACTTCTGATGGCACAAGCCATCCTCAGCATGTCTCCCTTCAATACCTGGTCTCAACATCTGAAACTGATCGACAAAAAGCGAGCGCATTGGATTCTTCAAACTCTTGGGTCAGCGTTGGCGATCGCTGGCAGTTTCATTAAGATTATGGACAAAGCTAACAATCCAAACGCTACTCATTGGAATACTCCCCACGGCATATGTGGTAAGTATTTTTTCTACGATAAATGACAAATGATATTCTACCTGTGTAGAATATCTCCGAGATAAGTTGTCGATACGAGCATTCACCAAAATTGTACGAGTAACCTCGAGTGACAATACCGACCTAAATATACATATGGCACCCTGGACTTGGTAGCAGAAGTTGTAAAATATATAAAACTTAAAAAAGGAGCTCTGCATAATAACCAACTCAGTGCCGAGTGTAACGTTTATTTATACGACCCTTAAATCTATCTGTACAGGTTGTAGGGCAACCTGTACAGATATATACACACATATACAGATACGATAGTTAACTACAAAATATACAATTATAAAATAAATTCCCCATAGAAGAACAAACATAACATTAACTTAATTGTAACATAAAACCCTAGAGGTCGCCAGAGTAGTCGTTCAGTGTACAAGAAAACAAATCTATTATATCGGCTACCATGTTGAGCGTGCACAGCGCGTGCGTCAGCGGTGCTCGCTGAAGCAGATTGGTGCACGCGGTCGGCACCACCAGCAGCTGCGGCCGCCACCGCCTGCTCACATACTCACTACTGCAGTATGCCATGATCGGCGTTCTGCTTCACTACATGAATCAGCTGTAGGTCATCAGCAAAGAGTAGGCAAGTCGACTCATTGACTACTTTCGGTAATTCGTCCACCACGAGAATGAAAAGGAACGGCCCAAGATTACTTCCTTGGCTGACGCCCGATCTCGTGTATATATATAATAGATCTCAGAAAAGCGTCCGCCACAGTCAACGTATTGACGTCTGCCGCGCAGGTAATCGGCGAAGAATTTAATAATGTGCGGTGAGCGGTGTGAAACCCATGTTGGCTAATTTCAACAGCAACACAAGTAGTATATTATTGGGCATTCTATACCACTATCGGCAAGTCGCTCGGCGAGTGCGCCTCGCTGCCGACAGTGGTATAGAACGCCCAATAATAGATAATCTACTCGCCTCTGCACTCGACCGAGACAGTACATTGTACTGAATACTTGATTAGGAACGATTAACTCGACCAAATCGATACTCGACTCGACTCTCAACTCGACTGATACACTCGAACGAGACAGTTCATTGTGTCGCGTACTGGATGACTTAACTTAACTCGACCAATGACTAGTAACTTACTCCTGACCACTGTCTTCCATACGTCTGACCAGTATGCCGCGTTTCGCAGAACGATGTACTATCAACCATCAACTCGACTCTCCGTTTACTTACTGCACTCGACCGTTGACATGTTCTTCATAAATATGTCGTAAATTAATTTCATCTTGTTTAAAAAGTATGATTAAATTCGCATTGTCTCTTACTAACTGCTTAGGAATTTTACTATATGTTTGGTTCAGATAAAAACAATCAATGCATTTGTGTCTTCCCATTGCAAAATAATCACGCATGTTATTTTGATTTTCACATGCAACATCATCAAAAATAATCACGGAATTAGGTTTTGCGTCCTGAACGCTCAGTACTTCCTCATTTCCCTGATATTTCTGGAGGGAAATACCGGGAACCCGTTGCAAAACTCTTTCTAAAAAAATGTACTTGGGTTGATGCAGAGTTTTTGAATAAACATAAACATTTTCAAATCTTAATCCATTTTCATGTATAAGAAGACCGATTAATAAATTGGTTTTTCCACAATTAGACGGACCGCAAATGATACATCGTACTGAGTCAGGTAATAATTCACCATGACGAAAACTAGTCTTACGAATATCATCGCAGACTGTATTAACATGCAGCGATTGCGGTTGTTTTACAAATTTCATGATTACTGTCGGAAATGAACCGATTGGAAATGAGTGAATGTATATAGTACGTTAACATTTATAAAGTTACCACAACCTCTTTTGCGTTACTGGTCATTGATCGAGTCGATTGTTCATTATTAAGCGTTCTGTACCACCCTTCAGAGCGAACGTACTGTCTCGGTCGAGTGAAGAGGCGAGTCGATTATCAATTATTGGGCATTCTATACCACTGTCGGCAGCGAGGCGCACTCGCCGAGCGACTTGCCGATAGTGGTATAGAATGCCCAATAATATACTACTAACACATCATTATCGACTGTATCGAACGCCTTCCGAAAATCTAGGTAGGCTACATCGACTTGTAGTCGCGCAGTTGCGTCATTAGTTAAAGTAAATTTGTGGTTGTACCCCGCCCAGGACGAAATCCATGTTGCGCATCAGACAAGTGTGCGCTCACCTGTAAGTATAAATAGCTGCCTCGAACTCTTTAGCAGGAGCGCATAAAACTGCCACAGGCCTGTAGTTACTTGCTTCCGTATCTTACCGTACCTTCCGTACTTTCCACGACCTTTCGGCACCGACACCACTCGGCTAAGCTTCGAACGATCAGGAAATGTTGCTGTAGTAATGCAGACATTGAACAAGTGTAGTAAGGGTTCAACTAACACCATGCAGCTATCCCTAAGGATAAAGGGTGTTATGCCATGTGGTCCCACTGAGCATTTTGGGGGCAATCGAGCGAGCGCGCGGCGCACTACTGATGCCTCAAGACGACTGAGGTGAGCCCACGCGCTGCTTTGCGCCGCTCTTGTGCTTGCGGTCTCTGCGTTTAACGTAGCCAGCTCAGGGTCATATACAGAGTGAAAGAAAAGTGCAAACACCAAAGCGCATTCCTGGTCCGACAGAATTTGTCCATATTATTATAATTAATTTATATTTCTTATTTAATTTCTATTGGTTTGAATTACCTTTTTTTGATCTGACGTAACTCCAGAATGCTTTCGAGTCTGTTGAAAGATGGCTGATCCCGATACCGGTCGTGAGCAAGTGCAGTCTCGGCCTTAACTCTCACCCGGCAAACGCCTCATAATCACTAGGGGATTTACTTCATCATCATCATCATCATCATTTCAGCCGAAAGACGTCCACAGTTGGACATAGGCCTCCCCCAAGGCCGTATTTTAATTGAATATTTAACTAATTTTTTGATCATAATTATCTGAAATATACCACACTGGGTATGTATATCTATTATTCTTAGATTTTTCATTTTTGAGAGGTACACAGGCATCGAAAACTTAAACGATTTCATTATAAAAAAACATAAAGCTAAAACCGGATCGTTTAAACTGTAAATATCACTCCAATTGATATTAATGTTAAAACATAACTTACCCTCTTATTCATAAACGTCGATTAAAGTTAAGAGACGTTTAAACGTCATAAATGTTTGGTTAAACAGGCGCTAATCATTACTTAACTTTAAGCAGCGTTTATAAATAACAGGGGATAATTGTTTAGAGTTTGCTTTACTGAAGTTTCATTGTCTAGAAAATATCTGGTTAGGAGATTCTGACTGTGCGTCTACCGTAGTGGGTAGGGGCAGTAGGGACGTGACGACGTCCACAGTGACCGCGAGCGGCGGGTGGTACGCGTCCACGGGTTGCAGGTCCTCCCCCGCACACACCGAAACGCCGCTGCGCCCGCTCAACACGAGATCTAGCTGTCTACCATTGCAATTAAGGACTTTATTGTACTGAACGACTTCACAGAAGGCCGCAAAATATTCAAAATAGTCACGTACATAATTTTTACATGAAAACAGATTAAAATCTCCTAATATTTCTATCTTATTTTTAAATTTAATAAATATTTTTCTAAAATTGTAAACATTGTCGAATACTCGTTTTCATCCGTCTGTGGTGAACTATATAATAATACACAACAGGTAAATTAAAATCGGTTTTGCAAATGCACTGTAGCACAAATCAACTTAAATTTATGAATATCAATATTTGTGCCATCGGGAATCGTTACTTGCCGCAAGTCAAAGCGCGGTGTGGCCACTAAAAGTACGCCACCTTGCTTACGTCCATCCGTTTGATCACATCGCAATATCGAGTAACCCGGGAATGTTATTTCTGCGTTATGAATTGACTCGTTGCAGCCAGTTTCCGTAATTGGAAATAAATCCGAACTCGATGATTCCAATTATGATAAAAATTTCGACGACTTTGTTCTCAGACCTCTTCAGAACTTTTTGAAACAAAATAAAAGAAAAAAAAAAAAGAAAGAAAATACGTTTATTCTGCACAAACAAAACGCACATTTAAATAAAATAAAAACACAAAAAAATACAAAAGTAGCCAAAAGCCTCGTATTCAGCCAAGAATCAAACGCTATTTATACAATTGATAATCATTCATCGGTTGATGTCAAGGCCACAGACAAAGACAATATTACGTAATTACTGTAACAACATTACATACTCTGTGGTTGCGACATTGACAACAAAAACATAACAAAAACAAGATGCCGATTGCAGAGTAAACTACTTTTGTAATAAATAATAAGAAAAAATAAACTGTGCGTCGCATCTGTGCAAGAACAGGTCATTGCTCAGCGAAATGCTGTGACTTCGGATGAACCTAACGTCAACAGCGCTGGTAAAAATGGTAAAGCTTCAACTAAACTTGCGGTTGAAGATTGTTTGATGTAGTTGGGCGACGAAACCAAATCCATTCACTAATTTCTATATTCATAGGCCATACTTCCGGAACAAAGTTTCTCAAAATGACCTTCTGTTACTCCGATTTTAAACGAGGCATAATCTCTTTCAGTCTTAAATCGAATTTTTTCATCTTCCAAAATATTTTTAATATATTCCATTAAACTTTCTTCTGTCGTAGTTTTATCTAGTCTCCAGACATAAAGGTATTTTTTACGTTCGACTGCTTTAAGAGATGCGACCGAAGTTTTTCCGCCTCTTAATATAGGGTTTTCATTTTTCTACCTTTTACTTGTATCCAATTATTATCCTTATAAACAAATTCACCAGGTGATACCGCTGAATTACTGGCCATACTTGCGTAGACTCTGCTGTTGCAGCGGTTTAGAATTGACGTCGTCAAAAAAGTTTACCCCAGATGACACCTCTATTACGGGTGCAGGTGGAACTTCAGCTTTTTGAAGATGAGAATTAGTACTTAAAAAAACTAGTGTTCTTCTTCTTCTCTTTATTATTTTGCTTAACCTGTTTCTCCGCAACTTTCAGAACATTAATTTCTAATTCGTAACTCCAGCATTTTTTATTTTATTTGAGTCAAGGCCGTTACCTTACTCTTAATTTCCTCAATAAGGTTTTTTCCATAGTCTTGATCTTCTCAGTTATAATTCCTTTCACCATTTCCATAATACTGGGCATTATATCCATGTTAACTGATGCGATTGTAGTCATACCAACCTCCTTGCAATGTAGATCAGTTCTCTCCTCGTCCGACCCACCCACTAATGCGCGGGTGCCGCGTACAGGGGTATCGTCAGTTACTCGGACCTACTGGACTCTAGGACATATGAAAAGTTCTTTTAAGTGTGACTCCTACTTTGATTTTTGAGCAGGAGACGCACATAAAAGAACTTTTCATATGTATTTCGAGTTGAGTGAAAAAGCTAGATATGCGCGGCCGGCGGGTTTTTCACTACACTGAATCAGGCCCCTGAATTAAGGGAGCGCTAAGGGAGCACAACCTAATTAGAGTCCCTTACTCTTATTACACCTCTCTTATTAAGGGTTTAGGGACCCTGATTCAGTGTAGTGTAATACCCGCATTACGCCGCAATATGCACAATTTGTTATCATTGCTTGTTTACAAACTTTAGTAATGTCTTAATTGTTTCGGGAAACCACTGTGTTTAGATGTGTAATAAAGTTAATAGACCAATCTTGCAACTAAAAATTTGGTTATCAAATCAAAAGGCGGAGCGGCAACGTCGCGCTGCCTTACGGCCGCGGATTCGCGCGCGAACACTATCACTGTCTGTTTACCCACAACAACACTTTTGTTTCTTTGTTCCACAAAACCACTAAACTTACTATACTCCACTTCCTATGTATATAGTAATGTTAATAGTTCACTTATCATTTTTAGATCTTTAAAGTCAGAATTTACCAAATTTGGAAATAAAAACCACAGCCTTCTCGACCACGTCGCGCTCACATAAATGCGCGCGCGTATTCTTTAAACATTTTTCGTTGTTAAAGAAATTATATTAGATTTCCACGTTTATGAAATAACCAAAGATTCAGTCAAGTAAATGCCCAAATGTTATCATCATACGGCAGCAACGGGAAAAGATTGAGTGGTCTATTCTAATGTACCTATACGGACTTTTAACCGCATCGTATAACTGAAGACTAAAATGACATATCAAACCCTAACACGGTTTTAGATTTTAAAAGTTTAAAAATGGCGAGCCTACTTTAAATTACATAAAAAATATATTGACCTTCTAATATTTAAGAAAAACGTACAAACATCCCCTCCGGGGTAGACATAAAACATCTTTTGCAAGACACGTTATAGGTACACATATATACAAGCAACTACACCAAAAACTTAACTTAATTGATTCTAACAGACACGCGCTAAAACATCACTCAGGACTACATCACAACAGAAAATCTACTGACATACATCTCATAAACTCAAACATACTTAACATCTCCCCTACCATCACACCATACTATGTATACACTACACCACCATACTATATATAGTACATACACCACACCACCATACTATGTATAGTACATACACCACACCACCATACTATGTATATTACATACACCACACCACCATACTATGTATAGTACATACACCACACCACCATACTATGTATAGTACATACACCACACTTTCACACCCACCCAAAAATATGTAACCGAATCATACCTCCGTAGTTTTAGTTTTTGTTATTTTTTTTTTGCTTGTCGGCTCGGTTTCACTTAACGTTGTATTTAATTTAGTCCAACGTAATGGCTGAACCCTGATTCAGGCTAGACCTAGTTTAAGGGATAGAGTTTAAAATTATTGTACTCCTATGTTATATAGAATTATGTCAACTATTAATGTATGCAGTGCAATGTGATTTTGTTTATGCAATTAATTATTTATTTACTTTATTATTTAATATTGACTTAGTGGAAGTCCTAGAGAGATTATTCTTATTATTCATCTTTCATCAACAAGGCAGTATCTCGATTTGACTCGACTTTTATTTGTTTTACAGCGTTGGTGGCTCTAGTATTCACAGTGGCCTGTCTAATCAACGGGCTAGCATCGCTCTATGCTTACGAGTTAAGAAAGTGCCTTCCTTCCAAGCTATCCAAAATCACTCATATTTGCTTCGGGATCGTCGCCTTCACGGCTGCTAACGTCTGCCTCTGCTACGGCTTCGAGAAGGGCATATTCAGAAACTGGGTGGGTGCCGCGAACAGTGACCCAGTAGTCAACACCCTGATTACGTTCATCGCTCTCCTAACCGCCGTCATTATCGTCGCCCCGTTGATTTCATTTTTCCAGAAACTCAAGACCAACTAGTTCTGATCAAATGATTACTGTGTACTTGAAAAAACTTCTGGTTTCGGAGAAAATGAAGAACGTAGTGAGAAGACTGCCTAATTGAATTAAAAGTTGAGCGACACACAATCTATGCTTGTTTTTGCCAGATCTTTGGCAATCTTATTAACATTGACGACGAGTTTATTAGTGTACAATGCAGTATTCAATGCATTCCTGACTGTATCACTTATTTTTTATGGTTTGTACAAATAAAATATTTTCTTAGTTTTAAGGTTAATTTAAATAATTATACGTAAACAAAACAAACAAGTTTTTTCTCTTAATCTTTACAAAAAGTAACAAAAGGTAAGCCCTGATGTATGAAATAACCACAACGGTTCTAAAGAAAATAACCGAATGAAACAAAGACATGCATGAAGGAGACACAATAAAAACTAAAAGCGATATCGTTAAATTCGATTGAGAACAGGTAGGTAAGCGATCACAACGGATAACTAGTCGGTGCGCTACTACCTATCTTTATGGCATCTAAACATATAAAGGAAACTCGGGGAAGAGTAATGGCACTCGATACGCACATTCTGGAATAGAGTATTGTTGCCATTGCTAATGTTTGAGATGTACGACCATATCTTTGATAAATGCGACACTACGAGCAGGAGTGTGCGGACCTTTGACCAGGAGCCCACTGCGACATTATTCGTATTCTATCGGCCGATTCGAGATCCACAAACGGTAGGACATGACGTATGCGTATATTATCAAATGCTTTAGAAGACACATGCCTGAAAAACGGCTAAAGCAGAAAATTTATCTTCGACCTCTGATAACGGGGCTTACTATGTAATAATATTACTTTGGGTTTTTATAAGTTGAATGAGTTTATTGATAACGTGTGAACGTTATCAATATACTCATAGATATAAAATGTTGATCATGGTTTCCATTGGAAAAAGTAAACAATAATTAATAAAATCAACCTTTTAAGTAGGTACCTAAGTCATATCCTATTTTTATAGATCTGTAAAGTTCGAGCTGTATTCAAAGAAAATAATGAAACTGTTTTGCGAAACAGAAACGAGTTTTCTATTGTATGTGAATATTCGCTATATGCCGAGGTGATTATAAATTACTGTCTGTTAAGAAATCACTGCTTACCCATTTATTATTTTCTAAATATAGCCGAGCTGCATTGCAAGGCTAATAAAAACTCAACCGATTGTGATGAAACTTTGTAAGTTGTTGTGAACGCACCAGAGAAGGTCCCTAACGTCTCAAATGAATAACAGTTATAAATAGGTACACAAATAAAAGTATCATCATTGTTTTTTGTTTTTAAAGCCAGTATGTCAGGCTTTTAGAGCAAAATGTCTGGCTAAATATGAATCTGTATCCGGCTTTTCTATTTTTAAGGCTGGCAACCCTAGTCGGGAGACATAATATAATATTTATTGACACCTGCCAAGATTCAACAGAAAAACATTCCAAAACTTCTATTGTATCGCCTATCACCTACTCAATAAGTACTTCATTGATCTGTTGTATGATAATGACATCACATCATTGATATCATGCAAAATCTTACCTATATCTTTTATTAATGACTAACTGCGCTTCGCGGGATCACCCGCATAAGTCTCGGTCTAGTGGGAATATCGAGATAAAAAGTAATGTCCTAACCCAGGTCATGGTCTACTTCATGTGCCAAATTTCATCCAAATCCGTTCAGCCGTTTAAGCGTGAAAGTGGAACAAACAAACTCACTTTCGCATTTATAATATTTAGTCGTCATTGAAGACATATAAAAGGCGTGTTTCCCTACAAAACGTCAAGGAGAGTTCAAATTAGGCAGTGTTACAGGTTGGTGTTCTAATTAATATTCCGAATTTGGGACCTTAAGCGACCGCCGCTCGCGCTGCCATATTGGAAAAATGGTACCAAAAACCAGCTTTTCGAGAATATCTTCTCTCCAGCATCTAGGTCAGAAATGGTTAATACAAAAATTTTTGAGCATGAAATTTCCCGCAACTTTAACTCAGATAAATAGTTCACGAGTTATGTACAGCGTCTAGACAACACAGCTTTCAACCCAAGCCTACTGGGGAGGGACATGAAAAAAAAAACCTCGCTTCACTCTATCTCATGGTGGTGCGGAAATGAGAAAAAACGGTATAGTACGGATTAAGGATTACGGATGAAGTAATCGTTATGTACTGAACATTCTGATGAAAATGTATCGATTTCGTTAATTGTTAAAAAAAAACTGAACTTGAGCTTGACTCGTGATGATTAAAATATGTTTTTCACAAAAGTTGAAAATCAAGAAGAAATTTCATGGTCTATCATTTATGTATTGAATATTTATAACCTAGATAACGCTGGAGAGAAGATATTCTCGAAAAACTGTTTTTTGGTACCATTTTTACAATATGGCGGCACGAGCGGCGGTCGCTCAAGGTCGCAAATTCGGATTATATTAGGACACCAACCTGTAACCTGTTTTTCTTATTATTTATTACAAAAGTAGTTTACTCTGCAATCGACATTTTGTTTTTGTTATGTTTTTGTTGTCATTTGCCAATGTCGTAACCACAGAGTATGTAATGTTGTTACAGTAATTACGCAATATTGTCTTTGTCTGTGGCCTTGACATCAACCGATGAAGAATCAATTTTTTTAAATAGCGTTTATTTGTTGGCTAAATACGAGGCTTTTGGCTACTTTTGTATTTGTGTATTTTGTTTTTATTTTATTTAAATGTGCGTTTTGTTTGTGCAGAATAAACGTATTTTCTTTCTTTTTCTTTCTTTTCTTTTTGTAACACTTTGCCAAATTTTAACTCTCCTTGACCTTTTGTAAGGCAGAACCTATCCAATGACTGGATTAATTAGTTAAGATGAATTAAGTATTTTAAATTATCTTCGCCTCATCACCATCACAAAATGTTTATCAGGGACGCTAATAACCAGCCGCTTATGCGATAAAATCATATCTGCTATAAGATATAACTGGATTATACCTACTCTTTCTATTACTTGCATAATCAACCCATAATGTTGCCACTGCTGGAACACAGGCCTCCTCTCGGTGAGAGGGAATGCGCGCTAATCCACCACACGTGCCCAATGCGGTTCCCTCACGATGTTTTCCTTTTCCTAGAAATAATTTACAGAAAGTAAAGCGCCTGTTTGGGTTCGAACCTACGACCTTTAACTCGTAAGCTCGCAGCCGTTACTGCTCCACAATTGCACCCCATTCAGCTCGATTTTCGGCAACTGTCATCCAACTGCTGCCAGCCACCCTGCGAAGATCGTCGCTCCAACTAGCCTGAGGGTGTCTTGCCTTCCGTTCGCCGATTCGCGGTCTCCACTCCGTCTACTCCAACGGTCATCGGTTCTACGGCTAATATGGCTGGCCCATTGCCACTTCAACTTGCGTAATCTGTGAGCTAGGTCGACAAATTTAGTTCTCTGCCAGATCACCTCGTTCCGGATTCTATCCCTCAGAGAGCTTCCAAGCATGGCTCGTTCCATAGCTCGCCGAGTGACCTTGAATTTAGAAACCAATCGTACTGTTAGATACGGGACACAAGTAAAACACAAGCGGGCTGTGAACGCACTGACTCTTTATTTTAAACACACGCAAGCGTGCCCGCGGTGGGAGGCACGGGGTGCGGGGCGCTGCGCGGCGCCGTCTGCGCAGGCAGTCCACAAGGCCGCGCATCGCTACACACATCCCATCCTCGTCGCCACTGTTAGATACGGGACACAAGTAAAACACAAGCGGGCTGTGAACGCACTGACTCTTTATTTTAAACACACGCAAGCGTGCCCGCGGTGGGAGGCACGGGGTGCGGGGCGCTGCGCGGCGCCGTCTGCGCAGGCAGTCCACAAGGCCGCGCATCGCTACACACATACATAATGCTTATATGTAACACGTACCGTGAGTGTTCACGTTTTGCAACGCTTCTGGAGTTTTCCCAGAAAGCAGGACATAGTTGAAAAGCTCCCGAGGCTCTATCAAGGCAGGATTACTCCCGCTTTCAGAGGCTCGGCCGTAATGCGGTTCTCACCAGGGGCCACTTTTAAGCCACCGCTAAGAGCTGCCTCGATTTCGACTTAGCTCACCTCTGACAGGTCTTCCATAAAATGGCGGGCTATGGTATCAGATAGAGGTGCATGCGTTGCGTACAATTAGCCGTACAACTTCCGAAATAATCTCGGGTTTCGAAACGACGATATCCCCACTGGGTTTGGTCAACTTTGTCAGGTGTCTCCTCCCAAGTGCCAGGACGAACACTTTCCTACACCCGGTTTTACTCAATCGCTTTCTCTATAGAGCGTGTATTGAGCGCAGGAGGTCGCATCGTACCAATTTTCTAATATTTTTGTTGAGTGCCCGTTGTTCTGATAAAGTGGGTTTTCAGTTCCGCCATAATAGCCGCTCCAGAGTCACTTCCGAAAGTTTGAACTTCCTGTCCGTACGCCGCATTTGGCAAAATCGCGTACCTTCCTCCCTAAGGATTTCCATCTGGATATCTGGAGGATTGATTGAGTCCTGGTCAACGTCTTTTGTGGTTTCCACGGCAGCAAATCGGTTCTCCAAGTCTGACTGGAACGGTTCAGATCCTAAGATAGTTTTTGAAGCAAATGATAATTATACAATACGCAGATGAATCCGAAAAGTCAGAGGTGCGTGCCTTGGGTTCGAATTCGAGACTTGGCAATCTGACGGTCACACCACAAAGCTAGTCATTGCTAGTCTATTTTACTTTAATCCGTTGTGATGAAGTCTATCTCATTTTTCGTCATAGTGACGGGGCTTCGTCACGTCCACTTTTCTTTGGGGCTGTTTCTTAAAGAAAGAACAACAAGCATTTGCACTCTGATTTCTGCTGCCAAATCCCTAGGATCCTACTACCGGTTCGTTGCAATTCTGTACTCCCACTTTAGCTTTAAGGACCATGAGAACGTTGTAGTGGGCCTTAGTAGTGGAATGCAAAGCTTTGAAGATGTCCTCGAACATTTCCTCCACTTCATCAACTGACTGTGCCGAGGTCAGTGCGTAAACCTCAACAACCTTACCTCTCAGTAAGCTGCACTACGAGGTACGCTACCCTATTCGAGACACTGGAGACTTCCACAACCTTGACACAAAGGGATTTGTTTACCAGGAACCCGACTCCGCCTTGGAATAGCTGATCTCCCTCTCAAAAATATAAAAGGTGGCCCGATTCAAGGGTTATTATGTCCTCCCCCTCTCTTCAGACTTCACTCAACCCAAGAATGTACGACCTTACTTTTCCAAGCTCTTCTTCTAGCTGCATTAGGGGTTTGGTGGCCATTCGTAACCCGTTGTTACCGTGACCACCGCCAAAATCAGGCCGGGAACTAGCCGTGGTTGATTTTGGCTTGCCATTGATACGTTTGCCCCTAATCGCCACGCTGGGCATGCGGGTTGGCGATCGCAGACCACAGCTTCTCACACTAGTAACGCTCCTGCCCGTCAATGTCTGCGCTATTTGGCTGCGAAGTTTTATATAGAAATGGTTATAACGCCATTTGTCGGTTGTTATTTAGCAAGGTGCACCACGAGCAGGTGAGGTTGACTTAGGGCACTGAGATGGTAAATTTAACCCCTTACACCCCCTACAATAAAGGATTAACAAAAGAAAAAAAGATGTATATCTAGAAATAAAAATTTAATAAGTACAATAAACTTTACAAAAATCTAAGCTTACATCATCTGTACAGTGCTACAAGGATCATTTGGCGCCTAAATGACATTGACAGGGGGGCGTTGATATAAACATTTGTGAAATTGTCACAAAATTGTATCGACAAAACAAGATGACGGTGTTAGTTCCGACTTTGGTAAATCTTGTACTTGGCCAAAAGAACCTTGTAGCGTTGTGTACATTTCATACATGTAGTATAAAACATAAAAAATGAGTAAAATATTACAAACCCCACCAGAATATTACCAACTTGTTGGCCAGCCCATCTCTTGAACTTCTCCTTGATTAACCCGAAACACAAGCACAACGTGGACATTAGAAAACAAGTTATACCAAATAGCATGTGCATAAAACCTGATGGGACGATACCCTTAAGGGCTAAGGGGCCGAGTACCCAATTCATCCCTGTAAGAATCAACGTAAACAATCCTGCAAAGACATATTAATTTTAATCACTGTTTTTAGTGTATAAGGTGCCTACCTATTTGCTAGATTTTTGATGAGCGACACGTGTAATCTAACAAAATCGATTACCTGTGTAAGCGACAGAAGATTTATTTATTTGTATTCGACATTGTATTTTTCAAGCAAATCTGTCAGAAGCTGACAGATCTTATTGATCGTCAAAATACAGTACCTTATCGAGCGTCAAAAATCGAGCAAAACTGTAGGCACCTACACTAAAAACAGTGATATTCACAATGTTAACACTAGAAATAAGGACAAACTACGTGCTATTTCACCGGCTTCATAAGGTTCATAACTCATTTGTTGCGCTTGGTATCACCTTTTATAACAAGCTACCCTCTTCTTTGTTAGGTTTGCCTTTAAATGCGTTTAAAACTAAAGTAAAGGAGGATTTGTAATTGGCTCTCTGGTGACTGTAGTCTCCTTTTTTTGTATGTTTTTATTAGCTGTAAGTCCTCCATGTACTAAATAAATAAATAAAATCCAACCTTTGTTAAAATAATATATCATAAGTCAATTTATTTTAATTTTATTTTAATTTATTGTTGACATAATCTACTTATTACAATGTTTTTTTATTAGTTGTATTGCAATATGTGGTTAGCTAGCGACCTCGACAATTATTTATCTTACCTCGATGGTCCTAGTTTATCAATTATAACTTCTAGTTACAGCTATATGTAAGCGGGCACGCCCTTTATGCCTGGAGGCTTTTATTTAGATATTGTTTACGTTTAGTTATTTTTATTTCTGCCTGAGTATAGTTCTCGAAGTTTTTGGTTGGTATAATGGCGTGTGCTAGCTGTCATATGGCTATTAATTTATAATTTAAATTATTTTGCATTATATAGAATATTTTTTTTCTGACTGAACAGACAGCTGTACTGCTGGGAAGTTTGTTACGCCACTTCTTCCCAGCTAAAGCACTTGGAAGTGGTGAAGGGTGGACGTTTTGGGGGACTGTCTTATGTAATTTAGACGTTCGAAAAGTGCTGATTCTCAGCCTAGTTTGAATAAATAAATTTTGAGTTTTGAATTTTGAGTTTTACAGTGGGAAAATACTAAAAACGATGTTACAGATTCCAAATTGATTTTAATGTTTTTTATTTTTATGTAGTCAAGTAAATTAACTAAACCTTAATAATACAGATAAAGCCACGGTTTCTGTAAACGCTGCATAGGGTGGTGCATATTTTAGCCGCAACCATATAAAATAAAAATCTTTCGTGTTCGCTACATATAAATTTCCAATAGTGCGTAGATCGATAGATCAACGAGGTTCAAGCATCGATGCATTATTCTATAAGCTAAGGCAGGCCCGGCTATCATGATCGTTATCCTTACATATTACAAAAAAACAAAGTGCCCGCGTCTGTCTGTCTGTCTGTTGGCGATAAACTCAAAAACTACCGAACCGATTTTCAAACGGTTGTCACCAATGCAGGAAGTGATTCATGAGGAAGGTTTAGGTGTATAATTAACTAAAATTTTGTGTAAATTGAAAATAGTTGTCGAAGATGTCGGAAAAAATCATGCCGACTGGGAGCTGTGTGACTGGCAGCTGGCGTGCGCCGAGTAAACCGTAAGAGATACATAAAATTAATATTCTACAGGACTGTACATCTTAAAAATCTTCTAAGGGTGACCCACAGTAACCACTTTAGTCTTCCAGAATTTGATAAAAAATTTATTATTATTTCCGAAACGAAATTTTAACCGGTATTTTATTAATCCTTATCCAATAAAATGAATATTGTATTTTAATTGGACATTTAATTTAGATTAAAACATGCACAAAAGATATATTAAATAAATAAATAAAAGATATCACAGATTCAAAATTAGGCGTAACAAAATAATTATGGTTGACGGAAACGCGAGTGCAGTGCTAGGACAAGAGTCAATGGCCTTTTCCTCGGCTGTTAGGTATGCGATCATTGCTTCGCTTCCTTTTGATCCGGGTAGTACGTTCGCGTGGGATATTTTACGTACCCACGCGGGCGACGCCGCGGGTAAAAGCTAGTAATTTCATAAATCTAGAGTTTTCATCGCCATTTCATCAACATGTTTATGTACATAAAAGAGAAGGAAACTTTTCATATCTAGTTTAAGTGTTATTATTCCAACTTGAGTCCAAAGGAGCAGGAGAAACTGATCTGAAGCTAACCAAACTACATGGGAAAGACCGTTTGAGTACGCAGCTATATTGTCTAAATGATACATGACTATAGATCTACGCACATTATACCGTCGATGATATTATAGTGAGGTGAAAGCGGTTACTGCACAATCGTACGTGTGAGTAGTTACCTGATAACCCGTGAACGGTACTTGATTGTGTTATACTACGCACTGATATCGACACTGCCCCGAATACAATGCAAGGTATAGCACAGATTTGAAGAATTGCATGAACACATCGTCGATGGTTCCTCCGCATAGGCGTGGACCAGCCGTTAATGAAACTCAGGCTTAGTATAGCTTCCGCAGCAAAAAAATGATACTGAAAATAATTATTGATTAAGTGGGGCTATTATTCAGTAAAAAAAAATGATAATTTCTTCTGATATCTATCATTCTGAAGGAAAATAAGTATGTCTAGTTCATAGGTTATAGTTCTTAAACCTAAATCTGAAACAGAACAGAAACCCGGTTCATATTGTATAAAACCCCACGCAGTGCATTTGATTTATCGCATAGAACTAATCTCAGTTATTTTACTTACATTTTAACAGTGATCATGGTAAAATTCTCGTAATACCGAATCCTCACTGAATTCAGCCAATATCCCATACCCCAGTTAGAATTTAAAGAAGGTAGTTTTTGAACAGGAATCAATATGACAACATTAATTATTCATTGAATCAATGCATCTATATCATTTTATTTGCCTAAAGTAAACTTACACTTTTACTTTAAGTTGTATAAGAATGTAAACTTACTGCCATACTAAACAGAGCTCCATGAAACTCTCCTTTTTGTAAAGAATAAATACTTGTGGACATAACAATTGCGCCTATGAGCACGTGGGATATGCCTATAGCGATGGCCCACCCAACAGTATGAGAATATTCCATCCCAATATCTGCAATCACACGAGTTCTAAGTGGGCCTGCAAATCTTACCCTTCGTGGTTTATTTCGACGAGCAATACTCTCAACAGCAGGTGCAACATCATCAACAGCAGGCTCTTGCATTACAACAAGCGGTCATATGTTATCTTTACCAAAATCAGCATTATTTTATAACTCATTCTTGCTATCCTTGTATAGTGATATTACTGTCATTTGAATGATGATCAAAGAGTATAACAATGACACATTGACTTTTATGACAAAAGGAAGATATCAAAGAAGCTATTCGTAAAAAGGTCCCTTATTTTATTTAAGGTATTTTTTTTATTGAATCAACATAAAGCTAGGTACAGGTGACTGCGTTAAGATACCACGTATAAATGCCTTGTTTCCTTAAAAACGCACGCACATTTCATGTGGGCGGTATAAGGATATTGCTTTGTTTTGAGCAACTACGTACTTACTGACAGACTGATTTCAATTTAGTACCTATTCTGATATTTTGTATAGCAGTAGCATCTCAATAACTGCTACGATGGCCAATAAGGGCCATAGCTATCCTTACCAGTTAAGTAATCCTCCTAAATCTATCGGATACTAAAAAGAAACAGCCAAGTGAGTGTCGGACCACGCTCAATGAAGGGTTGCGTAGTTGGGATAAATTTATCCTAAATACAAACTTAACATTGTAGTTGAAAAACATGTTCTCCTATACATTACAACTGCAAATGTAAGTTTGTACGCACAATATTGAGAGATCCACCATGTTATTTTAATACCATAGACATAGACTTATAGGTTTTCCTGTAATTTATGAGTAAAAAACCATTCTCTTTTTTTTTCATATTTTAGGCTCAGTAGTTTCATCAATAAGGGTAAATTTTCATCAATTTTCTTAAATATCTTTAAAAGCATTTATTTTAAAATTATAATAATAAAAACTACGTATAAAAAGTATGTTTGTTACATGTCTGTGTTTGGGTCACAGAAATACATTATGTGTACCAAATTTCAACTTAATCGGTCTATTAGATTCGGAGCAAATTGGCTGTGACAGACGGACAGACAGAAAGACAGACACGAGTGATCTTATAAGGGTTCCGTTTTTTTCCTTTTGAGTTACGGAACCCTAAAAACAATTAATATGCCGCCATTTCCCATAGACTTGCAGGCAAACCGCTAGGTAGAGGAAAACACTTATAAAACTGATGGTAGCCACACACGTTACGATATACTTACGAGTATTTGAGCAAGTATACCGTTACGTGTGTTGGAAGATTTTTGCGCAAATTTCCAAATTTGTGTGATTTTCAATTTTCGATTCCTAACTTGCAAATTTGCGTAAACGCGCAAGTTTACTTGAGCATGTGTGGTGGCAATGTAGCGATCAAGTTTCAGTAGTATCTAGCCGCCTGGTTGTATGCACGTCCTGCAGTCAGTTTCGCGCCAAAATGTCGAGTGAGATGCGTGGAGTTCAAGAGAATTTGGAGGAATTTATAAATATTCACAGAAGTGAACCAACTATTTGGCTCATCACAAAAGGGATAAAAAAGCTGCTTACAATAGATACGCAGATACTTAGCGTCTTTGGGAAAGAATTTCAATTCGTTTAATAAATTGATGTGCGAATAATGCTCTCTTTTCATTAACCACTTACACCATATAGTTCGGTTTATTTACGTCTTTTCTGATTTTTTGTCGCATTATTAAGCCCTACCCTATTCCCGAAGCGTCATCAATGGATGCCATTACCGCGCAACACAACTCACCTGGACAGTCACTTACAGAAATGATATCGCTACAGGCAAACTTGAGCCGTGTGTGTTCAATACCGGGGTCATCTATATATAATAGTACTCTGTGGGCACCATGCAATACTGGTGCGAGTCTAAACTTGCGCAAGTATATCGTAACGTATATATTACAATATATACGTTACGATATACTTGCGCAAGTCTGTGTCTGTGTGTATCTAAACAACTACACCAAAATTTCGATTAGCAACATTTTGAGTATTGTAAGTCACGTGGTCTTACCCGAGCCAATAGCACCGCAGCGTTCTGGACGCAGACAGCTGCCGATATACACTCTCTGTCACACTGCAACCTACCTATAGCACTGCTCACTCAGACTCATACGTAACTTTCTCGATCACCTGACAGGTAGAATGCCCCACCGAAATTATGTCTTTTTAATTTTATTTTTATTTTTTTTAGTCATAAATAATATATCCACTGTTAAAATGTCAGAGTACCTCAAATATATTCTTTGACTTTTTTTGAAAATAAATTTGCAAGTATCTGGAAAACTTTTAGACCCAACTAAATAATCTGGCTTGTTCATTTTTTTACTCTTTAAATAGTAAATGTTAAAGTATAAAAATTATAGAATGCCTCGAGAATTTTTTTTCCAAAAAATAATCTCTTATTTGAAAATATAAGGGTCAATTTTATTAAAGTAAACGCAGTGGAATTAGGTTTTTACTAAAACATATTGCGTGCGATATATCAGAGGTACATAACAGCGAAGTGTCGCCTAGCAACCACAACTTCATAAAATAACCCTGAAAGTGCTTTCCTAACATTCCCTCTTCTTTTTCAAACCTAAGTCTTCGCAAAGCTTTATCAGTCTTGGTTTGAATAATGGCTTTGTAAATATATCAGCCAATTGTTCTTGCGTAATTTAACGTTACGCGTTTTTTAAGCAATCTCTTTAGCCAAATCAGTTCACGGCACACCTCACTGGCAGCTACTATTTCTGCTTCTGTGGACAACAGCGCAACTGAGCTTTGCTTCACACGTGTCCAGGAGATTTCTGATTAAGTGAACCTGCATATCAACCCGCTATTAGAATAATCACTCAAGTTGTCGTCCCATGATCCGCATCACTGTAACACATGAGTCGTTTCTCATTCTTTTTGAACTCTAGACCAGTCTCGATTGTTCGTTTTAGATAACGAAAGATTCTCTTCACTTGTAACACATTCGTATTAGTAGGGTTATCTAAGGTTCTGGATACGACTTCGCCTGCATAGGAAATATCAGGCCTTGTACCCACCATCATATAAGCCAACGGGATCGTTGGAAATATAATAGGAAAATTTGCTTGTCTATAGAAAAATTTAGTGTCACAGTTCTCTTCCGCCAACTTTTTTACAGGAATGTCTTTAACTATTGGTATTCCAACGGCCTTACAGTCATTCATTCCATAAATTTCCAAAACTTTTTTATTATGGGCAGCTTGATGAACTCTTTTAGTTCCATCATTGTGTCTATGTTAGGGGGTTTGGTTTCCGCACTTAGTCCGTCAGGTGGACCATTGTGCGTGGTCGTGGTGCATCATTGTGTCATTCTAACTCTAGCCCAAGAAAGTACGATGGCGGTTTGATCGTTATCTTGAAACGTACTTTGAGTTCATTTTCAATCAAATTATCCGCTTCTACGTCATCAGACGAAGCCTATCTAAATCATCATCAACGTACAAAGCTAGCAAAATCTTTGCTTTTCCACGTTGTCTCACGTATAAACATGGATCTGCTTCACTCTGTGTAAATCCAGATTCAATAAAAAAGTCGTGAATACACTCATTCCCACATTTAGGCGTTTTTTAAGTCCATAAAGACTTCTTATCAGCTTGCACACCTTGCCAGATCCGTCATTGTATCCCTCAGGTTGTCGCATATCTCTTCCTTCACCTTGCCATATAGGAAAGCTGATGAGACGTAAATTTTTTTAGCGATAAACCTTCATTTGCGGCTATACTTATTAATACTAGGATTGTGCTTAGTTTCGCAACAGGGCTAAATGTATCGTGGTAGTCTATTCCCTATTTCTATGAATAGCCAACTGCAACTAGTCTCGCTTTAAACTTGTCAATCAAGCCATCAGGATTCTTCTTTACCTTGAATACCCATTTACAGTTAAGCGTAAGTTTGAGCGTCTTCTTCTTGTCGTTGTTCTTCATTACTGTCGCCTGTTTCAAAACAAGTGTCTTCTTCTTGTCGTTTTTCTGCATTAGTATCACGTGTTTCATTATCCAAATTGACTCAATGCAAGTGATCATTACATTGATTAAGTACTTCTAAGTTTGGTTGGCCATCAATCGAAGAAGTAAGTAGCTCATAGGTATTCTTTTTGATTTCAGGTTCCTCACTAACAGGTATGTCTCGGTCTAACAGAGGTACTTCTTCAAAAGTTACATCTCCGGAACGCAACAATTTAAAGTTCCTTGTATCATAAACTCGATACCCATTATCACTGTTATATCCTATAAGAATTCCTTTCTGTGCTTTTTTATCTAGCTTCTTTCTCTTTTGTTTTGGAACATGCACGTAGCATACACAACCAATGATTCTGAGATGATTTATTTTGGGTTTCTTTTTGTACCATAACTCATAAGGTGACTTTTTAACATTTGGAGTGGATCCCGTACGATTTAATATGTACACTGAAGCTTGCACTACTTCAGCCCATAAACCTTTAGGTATCTCATCATGAGCGTGCATAAGAACTGTTGCCATCTAAACAATTGTGCGATCATCTGTTTCGGCACAACCATTTTGTTCATGAGTGTAGGTCATTGTCAGCCTCTGTTTAATCCCGTGTTGTCGTAGCGTACTTCGTACTTGTTCATTGTCGAATTCACTTCCATAGTCACTTAGCAGCTCTTGAAACGAAACTCGTAACGAGAACGGGTGAAATCATCCTCGAATAAAACAAAGTATCTATACTTTGATATCGAATACACAAAAGGTCCACACTCAACAGTGTGTATTAGCTCTCCAACTCTTGTAGTTCTTTCTCTGTTCCCAAACGTCCTTCTGTGTGCTTTTCCATAAACGCAACATTCGTAAACTTCTTTGCTATTTTCAGATTTGAATTGCATAGCATATTCTCTTTGCATAACTTGTTTGATATGTTTTTTGTTTTGATCACCCAAACGTCCATGGTACAATTAAAGTTGTTTAGTAGCTGTTAGTTGGTTAATCTCAACTTTAGCTGTTAAATGTTTGTCAATTACTTGTATTTTAAGTTTGTACAAAGCTCCATACTTGTCCTGAGTACCGACAAACTTTCTCTTACCGTCAACCTTAAATAAAAACGACCTAGTATTTGATTCAAACGAGCTATCCTCACAAAGATCTTGTGCGGCTAGCACTAAGAACAAATTTCTTTGTATGCAGGGAATATACCAAACATTTGTGAGCGTAATTGTTTCGTTTTGGCCATTAATGACCGCTTTTACTTGTATTGAGCCCTTTCCGATTGATTCAATATTTTCACCATTTGCTGTCATTACTCTGTGAGATTCGCTAAAGTACTCGAAAAATACATTCTGACCTCTCCTCTATTGGTTACGTGACTTGGTGCTCCATTATCTACGTACCATGAGCCTTTATCAATACTCTCAACAAGAGATAAAGCTAAAATTGTCAATGTAGCAACATTTGATGTGGATGCCTTTGAAGGTTTTGGAAGTCTACCATCCGTAAACCATTTCTTGCATTGCTTTACTCGTTGTTCGCTTGCTCCGCAATAGTTGCACTTGAATTTCTTTATAATCTTGCTTTTTGTTATGTACTATCAGTACCTCCGTGCTGGATTCACCTTCAGCTTTAGATTTATTTTTATCTTTTAAAGCGCTCTCGTGAGCGCACAACTGGGTGGTCAAGTTCTCGATTGTACGATCTTTCAATGTAATCAGTAGCCAACTTGATTTAAAACTGAAATACTCTTCTGGCCGGGAATCCAATATCTTGCATATCAAAAGGATTTATGGTAGTTGATTGCAAACTGTTGACAAAGCTTGATTCAGATCATGCCAAATATTCTTTATTACAGACATATGCGAACCCATGTCATGAATGGGGTCTTGTTGTTAAAAAGTTGCATACACAGATCGTATGTTCGGTCCTGTGATCCTCTTTCGTAAAGACGGTTTAATTCGTCCCACGTATCACTCGCAATTGTAAAACGCATTACTTTGTTCAGCATTTCGTCGGTCATATTGGTGGTCAGTTGTAATGGTGCACTGCTTTCTATTTTATTATAGCTGTCACACTCTACTTTGTACTTTGTTAGAGCTACCGCTTTGGCTCCTTCACCTGGATGTGCAGGCTTTACTAGGGTACCCTGCACCGCTTCGAAGGTGCTGGTATTACTCCGTAACAGCAACATGACTTTATATTTCCTGGTCGGCCAGTTGCTTCCATCGAGTAGTCCTACTTCGAGTTTCATTTTTGAAGACAACATGATTTTCTCTTTCGAACTTTTATTCTTTAGGAAGCAAAAATAAAACTTTTAAGCTCTCGTTTTTGCACGTTCTGCTACCATATTAAAGTAAACGCTGTGGAATTAGGTTTTTACAAAATATAAAATTGCGTGCGATATCAAAGGTACATTCATAGATAATACACTTAAATACATAACAGTCAAATGTCGCCTAGCAACCACAACTTCATAAAATAGCCCTGGAAGTGCTTTCCTAAAAGATTTAGCCCCGCTATCTTTCAGCCACGACTGCGGTTCTGTACTTAGGTATAAGTACAGAACCGCAGTTTTGTAGAAGTATTTGAACAAGTTTTCATCGTGCCTCAAATACCTACCCAAAAATGTCTAACAACTCTCCTACTATTACGGGTGCACTGATCATTTTAAGATCCTGTCGAATTAATAATCTTTAGGCAATGTATAGAGTGCCGTTAGTGGCACTCTATCCCTATCGGATAAATTGCCGCTAGCGGCATAATAGTGGCCCTGCCTCGGCCCGGCTAAATTGCCTTAAGTATTGCATTGTCACTGTCACTGAGTCACTGTCACTTGTTATTTTGTTTGATTGTCGAAGTTAACTCGCTGTAAAACACCACATTCCCAAAACATTACATTCTCTCGTGCCTAAGCGTTGTGTGATCACAGTTCTAACCTAACGTAACCTACCTTTCCGCCATTTTCATTTGCTACTTCATTTTTCGTAAATTTAGTCATTGTACTAACTTTTAATATAATCATCTAAAACAAATACGATCAATCAATACAAAACGCGGCGAACTAACCTCAACAATCAAACAAAATAACAAGTGACAACGACAATGCAATGCTTACGGCACTTTAGCTGAGCCGAGGCAGCACCACTATTATGCCACAAATAGCGGCACATTATCCGATAGGGATAAAGTGCCGCTAGTGGCACTCTATACACTTCCTAATCTTTATAAATACTTTTATTTATTTATTTTATTTTAATTTATTATTTATGTACACACAGAAAAATAGATACAGATAAGACATAATCATAATATGAGTACAAAGGTACTGCTTATTTCTTAAGAAGGGCTTTACTGGGACTTAAGCTTCTGATTTTGTTAAACAGAAAAACTACAAGTTAAATATCTATAATCGATTTTTATGCTAGGATGTTTTCTGTGTTAACCGTGCTAACCTTCACTGATGCAACTTTAAAATCATAGTCAAAGATGTGAAAACTGAGTCTTACCGCTAAAGCAAACAAAGCCGCATGACAATCTTGCATGTGGGAAGAATATAAAATAATAGATATAATAACTGCACCAATAAATGTATGGCCAAGTCCAACAGATGCAGCTAACCATACTGCCATACAGTATGAGTCTCCACGGCGATCTTCTTCAACCGATTTGTTAAAACGATATCCACTAGCTCTTGTCATCGCTTTATTGAGCTGGAGCTGCAACTTTCTTAATTGCTCGTACTCAAATTCATCAGGCACTGTTGGCATTGTTTAGGAATCTTTGCTATATATCTTGGACACGTAATATTTAAGTTGTACAATGTTTCTGAATACGTTTCTACGCTATTTATAATTTTTTAGTCATGACGTTTTCGATCGATGACATATTTTAATATACCGTACTCGTTACTCTTTTTGATGAACACAGATCATAAAACTAATAATCCGTCGAGAGCGAGCGAGAATAAGGACATTCTCGCTCGCCTCTCGTCTACGCGTGCCTTCTGGGCGTCTAAGGCGCGGGACATACACAAGAGGCGAAGTGAACGGGCGAGGCGACCGCGACGGTAACGGTGCGGTGCGACTGTGGCGCCGCTCCTTTCATATTTCATACAAAATATATAGGAGTGAGAGCCTGTGCACACGGGCGGTGCGGCGCCGCACCGCAAGCCATTTCGCCGCGCTGGCGACCACACGGGCAGAGCGGCGTCGCAACGTTCTACGGAGCCGCGGCGGCGCCGCAGCGGCAGCTTAATCCAGCATGCGTCGTTTCCTATGCTGCGCAAACAAACAACTGCGAGCGGCGCCGCTCCGGCTCCGCTCTGCTTACACCCCTCCCCGCCTCGTCTCGATTCCGATGCGCGCGCGGCGCGGCGCCGGAGCACACCGCACGGCGCCATGTGGCTACAATGCATTTTTGTATGTAGGAAACCGCAGCGGCGCCGCTCAGGCGCCGCGCCGCAGCCGCGCCGCCCGTGTGCACAGGCTCTGACGAGGCGCGGGACATACACAGGCGGCGGGGTGCGGGAGAGGCGCGACCATACGCACCCCGCGTATGGTCGCTTCTATACATTTTGTATGAAATATGAAAGTAGCGGTGCAGCGCCCGCGGATCACCGTCACCTCGCCTTTTGTGTATGTCCCGCGCCCTAGATAAGGCTCAACTGGCGATTTTCGAGCCCATTTGCTCAAGTATCGTTTCTAGACCACCTTAAATGGCCTAAGCATCGTTTATACGATGAGTTTCAATGAGTGTGATAAAGCGCCTGACGATTCTCGCCTACGAATTTCGAAAAGTCCGCATTTTCGCCTCCTGATGGCCAAGAAACTGTCTCTCATGTAAAATAAACTTTAACCTGTAAAGCCTACTTAGCTGTGATAGTTACTTCGTTATACATATTACTGCTGTGATTTTTTTTAACAAATCCAAGTATAACCATTTAGCTGGCAGGGAGACACATGACTTTAACAAAAATTAGCACTTTAAAGCTTAATATTTTGCAAACGGATCCCTAAATTGAAAAATAGTTCTCGCACACCCGCCAATATTTTTGAACGAACTTTCATCCGTGTGGGATGTCGTTGGACAAGAATGGGTTAGACAAGAAAAAAAAACATCCCCACTTTAAGAGTAGGGGAGGTACCATAAAAAAAAAACTTGGTTTATTTTACCACTTTATCGGCGTGATTAATATGTATACCCATGCCAAATTACAGCTTTCTAGTACTAACAGTCTCTGAACTAAGACGCGGACAGACAGACAGACGGACATGGCGAAACTATAAGGGTTCCTTGTTTACTACGGAACCCTAAAAAGGGAACCCCAACCTAGTTCAGTTTCCAATCCAATGAAGAGGCCAGAGAAAAAGAATTTTTTTAATGGAACAATGTTTACATATCATACCGTGATCTCATATACATAGAGTACATAGCACCTGCAGAATATAAAAAACATAAAAAAGTTAAAAAAAATGGCAAATTTGGGTATGGTGACCAACTTTTGAAACTTGGTTTGATCAATCCCAGAACAAAACACAAGTTACAGAAAAAGAAAGCGGGCAGTGCGAAGAATTTGTGCAGAGCCCTGGAGCAACTCCCGCAAGATCTCGATGAATTTGTAGCAAATGTTAAAGGTCCCATGATAAGGGCGGCTACAGCTAGTGTTGCACCTAATAAGCCTGGAATCAAATTTATGCATTTAAATTTTCACATCTTTAGTACATACAATTTAAATTGAGGAAACATAATTATGTCATCAGCTTCAGTTAAATAGTTAAAAGGGATAAAAGACCCAAATATGTTATCCACCCAAGAGGTACCAGACTAGCAGTACTAGGTATAAACTAGTTTCCTAATAGGAACATGAGGGATTAATCTATTCATTAACAAACATATTGCCATCTTTAGGGTCTAGGATTCCATACCTTAGAAGGAAAACGAAACCATTTAAAGATCTCTTTTGCGTTCGTCCGTTCATCTGTCACAGACGTTTTTCGCACAAACTGAGTGAAGTTAAACATTCGGTAACGTTTCTTTCAGTATTGTTGAACTTTTGTGTTTTCTAAACTGGTAAACCAAACCCTCCAATCCAGGTTTTCTAAATGAATTAAACAAAACAATGGGTTAAGAGGGCACAGGGCCTGCGATTCTCCATACAAATGTATTCCCCTTTTTATAAAATCATGGACTGCTGTCGTCACGTCCCTGTTATTTCCTTTTTTTCAGCAACATATCGATAAAGGAAATATGAGCCTCCAAAAATTACAAAAATGCCCCATTTTTGCCGCCGTGATTAGAGGAGTACCAGACAAATTAGAAAAGTTTTTAACATACAAGAAAATGATAGGAACCTAGACATACTCTTTCTTAAAATTTTAATGTAAAAAATAATTGAATCGGTTCAGGTTTTGAGGAGAAAAAAGGAGAATACGAAACGTCGATTTCGTCATTCATTTTTTTTTTGTGATATAAGAGGTCTAAGCTGTAGCTATCCCTATCGCACTCTACGGGAGCAGATTTGAGGTAAGAAGACGGCAATATTTTCTTCAAATACCTATTTTTCAAATTCCTCGCAGGCCCTGTTCCCTCTTAATAGTTAAACTGACACAATATTTTGTAATCTAATAATTTTATCATTTGGGCTTAGCACGTGGTTATGACTATTATAAACAGCGTAGAAACTTACGATTAATGAACGGAATTTGCCTTCACCGAGCAATCAAAGTCTCAAACGCAACCAAGTTCCTACCTAACAGATAATTAAGTGACCTAAACTAAAAAATATTTTCAAATTAAACCATATATTTTTATATTTTCAACTTTTAACAGTCGTATAAAATCCTAAAAATCATGGACATCACAGCAGTTCCAGAATATATGATAGTAAATACAATTAATATATATGGCAAATATTGGCACGGCGCCCATATCATAAAACTGTCTTTCATCAATCCTAGAGCAAAACAGATTGTACCCAAGAGAAAAGTGGGCATTGCGATAATTCTGTGTGCTTTCTTGTTAAATAGCCCGAACAACTTCTCTGGATCTGCGGCATATATGGTAGGTCCGACGAGACAGGATATTATTGAAAAAACTGCAGCGAAGAAGCCTGGAATCAGAAGTTTATTTCAATGTTCATTTTTTCGATACAACGTGAAATAAGACTCCCGAGAGTCTCGCTTGATAAGGCAAAATGATAAGAGTCGCAAATAATTAAAAAACCCAAACTGGATCCCTACCAATATTCAAGCTAAAATGTTACGATCTATATCCTATGTAACTAATAATCGATTTCACTACGATGGTTTTAAGTTATTATTAGTAACTTCGAGTTTCAGTCACATAATTATCGTCAAACTGGTTACGATAGAATATCAGAAATCACCACAAGCCCGCGAAATTCAAACGTACATAACAACAACACACACAATTCGCACAAGTCAACGTAAATAATTAGGTAAGTAGGTACCTACTTTTTACTTTTCTTTGTAGAAATGTTCAACCAAATTCAATAGTTCAAATAAATACTTATAGAAACACTGTAACGAAATAATGTAATAATTAGAATTCCCTTTTAATTAGGTAATAAGTACCAACTTAACATAATATGGTAAGCTATTTTATAAACTCATCTTTATCTACCTATGTTTAAACCACTCTATCACTTTCACACCTAAATCGCTCACATAAAACTTATTACTTAAGTACTTATCTCAGTAGATGAAAAGAAAACATTCGGAAGTTTTCAAAATCGTATATTACTCAGCTTTATGAATGAACGGATAATACCGTAATGTCACTGGCATTAACGCCATCTAGTAGTCAATAGTCGAACTTTAATATAAAATCCAATAAGTACAGTACGACACAACTTAGATGTAGCATAAATTTGAAAATTTTCATTCATTCATTTCAATTTGACGAATTGATCTGGTTATATGACTTCACAAGTTATTGCGTTTACGTAAAGATCATTTTCACCGAAATAAATATTGGTTATTTTGAATGCGCACTCAGTTCAGTGGTGATCGGTTTTGCCAATGCTACATCTAAGTTGTGTCATACTGTACCCGACTCGCATGCACGTGGCAGCTCGAGCCTCGCGGTCGTTCATTCATAAAATCAACAAAGTATTACTCGATGCCTACGTACCTACTCTGCGGGAATATTTCCGCGTAAGTAGATATCTACTTGTGACTACTTATTATTTTATTTTTATATGTTTGAGTTTAGAATATGTCGATTTTGTGCGGATTATAAACTTTTTTACGAAATAATCTAGTGTAAACTAGTAACTACCTGCAAGCTTTGTTTATTTCCTTAAGGGCTGTAATGTATAATAAATATAGGCTGCATACTGGTTGGGCGACCGGTAGTGGGGAGCGTGGCAAGCGCATCAATTGCCGCACCTCCTACCCGACCGCCGTACGAGTAAGTGCGTTATTATCCTAGTTGGTGTATTATTTAATACTAGTATAGTGACCTGTACAAGTGGCGACCTTGCCAGGATTACAAAAAGTTCACGTAAGTACCAGCATAAATTTAAAAAGAAAAAAGAAGGAAAATCGATAAATGAGATCAGTTTTGTTGTGTACTAAATCGACGCTGATCCTGTTAAGTTGATGTGCCCAAAAAAATAAAAATAAATCATAACGTTGCATTAGCGTTATACTTGTACATCAGTGATACCTCTATTGTTGTCAGAAAATCAGTAGTAACGTCGATTACTGTAGTCAGCACCGTGAGTATCGCGTTAAAAAGTTAATACAACATTGCAAACATTGTTAAAAAATAAAAAAATACGCCTGTTTAGCGAAAGCTAAAGGTTCCTTAGTTCGTTTATTAGAAGAAAGATATTTAAGTTTCTGTTTGGTTAAATGTATGTTAAATGTTTATTAAATGTTTATGTTTGAATACAAATTCAACCATGTAAACTGAATACAGCCGTGCAGTTTGAGTCTTATGTCAGTCGTCGTACAAAAGATCGCTGCGTCGATGACCTACTTACGAATACCCTCATATAGTTTTTTTTTGCGCCTTTTAATTTAAACTTATTTGTTTATAAAAAGATATTTGGTTTTTATTTTGGTCAACAATTGAGGTTAAACGCTGGATGTCAGAGGTAGTTTGGGTCACCGAACGGTACCTACAAATACATCTAGAGGTAGTTTGATGAAAATCTGAACGGTACCTAAAAATATATCTATAGGTAGTTCGATGAAAATCTGAACGGTACCTACAAATACAGCTAAAGGTAGTTCGATGAAAATCTGAACGGTACCTATAAATACAGCTAGAGGTAGTTCGATGAAAATCTGAACGGTACCTACAAATACATTAGAGGTAGTTCGATGAAAATCGCAACGGTACCTACAAACAGTATTGTAACTTGTTTACAGGTAGCCCCAAATATGTCGCTAATATCACCCATGGAGTCCTTGGACTGTGACGGAGAATCAGCCTCAGTTGGTTTACGTTGGGAAAAATGGAAGCGAGCACTCGGGTTATATCTGACTGCGACAAATGTTATTACGCCAGAAGCAAAAAGAGCAGTGCTTTTGCACATGGGCGGGCTGGCTTTGCAAGAAATATATTACAACATTCCTGGTGCACATGTTGAAACCGCTACTGATGGTGGAGACGATATTTTCACGGTTGCGGTTAATAAATTAGACGAATACTTTTCTCCTAAACAAAGTCGCGTCTATGAACGTCATTTATTTAGACTTATCAAGCAAGAAAGCGGAGAGAAATTTGACAAATTCCTCATTAGATTGAGACATCAGTGCTCTAAGTGCAAGTTTACCGCTTCGGATGAGCACATGATAGATCAAATCACAGAGAAGTGTGAGTCAGCCAAATTACGAAAAACAATTCTAACTCTCGGAGATGATGTCACACTTGACAAAATTATTTCTGAAGCAAACGCTTTAGAAACTATTCACCGACAACTTAATAATTTCGGTTTGTCTGGACCAAGTAAAGATTTGTCAATAAATCGGTTAGATACTGCTACAAAGAAGTTGAATCCTTTTCCATGTTCACGTTGCGGGGGCCGTCATTCAAGTGATAGCTAGTCATGCGTCGCGCGTGATCAAAAATGTCTCAAGTGTGGGCTCGTCGGACATTTCCGAAAATTTTGTAGAACTAGGGCGAGAAAACGGACAGTTAGTAGACAGCCAGCTAATGGCCCTAGTGCTGCAAAAAAATCTAAGCCCGAAGAGGTGGATTACATATTTCATCTTGGTGGTGGCGACACCATCACATGCACCTTAGGAGACGGAGAGGAATTAACATGCTTATAGATTCTGGCAGCAAATGCAACATAATTAACGACATAACTTGGCAGATACTTAAAAATAATGGTGTTCGTGTTGAGAATCAAGTAAAAAATCCAAACAAGAAATTTATGGCTTACGGGAGTCGAAACCCTTTAACTGTTCTCGGGTCTTTCGATTCTTCCATATTGGTTGGCAACGGGTTTCGAAGCGTAAAAGCGACTTTTTATGTTGTAAAAGACGGCACCAGAAATTTACTCGGGAAAGACACCGCCACGAAACTTGGAGTCCTAAAAGTAGGATTAGGGGTTAATACAGTCGATGGTATGTTCCCTAAATTCAAAGATGTTCAAATTCACATCCCTATTGATACGTCTATCAAACCAGTCTCTCAGCCTTGTCGAAGAGTCCCCATACCCTTAGAGTCTAAAATTAATAAAAAAATTAAAGATCTCGTTGATTTAGATATAATAGAGCCTGTTAATGGACCATCTGATTGGATTTCTCCTTTGGTACCTGTACTCAAGGGGGATGGAGATGTCAGAATTTGTGTAGACATGAGGCAGGTCAACCGGGCCATTATTAGAGAGAAACATCCCTTGCCTACTATGGAACAGCTGATTCCCAAGTTTAGAAATGCCAAAATGTTCTCTAAGCTGGATTAAAAAAGTTCTTTCCACCAGCTAGAACTTAGCGAGGATAGTAGGCACATTACGACATTCATTTGACGGGTTAAAACGGGCGATGACTCAAATTAAAACCTTAGCTTACTATGATCCGCAGGATAGGACTCAAGTCTTCGCTGATGCTAGTCCAGTTGGATTGGGGGCACTTGTTCGACATGGCATAAGTGGGCCGCGAATAATTGCATACGGCAATAAGAGTCTCACTGATACGAAAAACGTTATTGTCAGACCGAGAAAGAGGCCCTTGCATTAGTTTGGGCCGTGGAGCATTTTGACATGTATTTGTTTGGAAAAGATACTTTTGAACTTGTCAGTGATCACAAGCCACTTGAAGTAATATTCGGCATCGAATCTAAACCATGTGCGAGAATCGAGCGCTGGGTTTTACGCCTACAGTCATATAATTTTAAAATCGTATACAGTCCGGGCAAGAAAAACATCGCAGATTCACTATCACGGTTGTGTTCTATTGACTGTTCACCAGTCCCGTTCGATGACGATAATTATTTGAATTTAGTAATCGATCAGTCTCGTCCTATGGCAATCACCCTGTCTGAATTGAAGGAAGTTTGTGAGGGAGACCATGAACTAAAATTGGTTAAGAACGGTATTTATAACAATAGCTGGGACCAGAGTATCAACACTTACAAGGTCTTCGAACATGAACTTTGTTTAAAAGACAATTTACTTTTACGTTGCAATAAAATTGTAATTCCTTCCAGTTTGAGGTCAAAAGTTTTAGCAGCTGCTCACGAAGGACACCCAGGAATTGTAGCGATGAAAACGCGACTACGTTCCAAAGTGTGGTGGCCCAAAATCGACAGTGACGCGGAGCATTATGTAAGAGCTTGTAAAGCTTGTACTCTGGTTTCCGCTCCAAATCCTCCTAACCCTATGCGCAGACGGGCACTTCCAGTTCAACCCTGGATTGACGTAGCTATTGATTATCTTGGACCATTGCCTAGTGGGCATTATCTTTTGGTAATTATAGATTATTTTAGTCGGTATAAAGAAGTTAAAATTTCTAAAATTATTGACTCGGCGCACACTATAATATTACTCAAAGAGATATTTTCCAGGCTAGGAGCGCCAGTAAGCATTACTGCTGACAATGGTCGACAGTTCACCAGTGCCGAATTCATTTTTTTTTGCAATGAATTTGGCATACGTTTATTTCATAGCATCCCCTACTGGCCTCAGCAAAATGGCGAGGTTGAGAGACACAACCGTGACATACTAAAGAGACTACGAATTAGCCAAAGCTTAAAGACAAATTGGCAAGAAGATTTGCTTAAATATTTGACTATGTATAACAGCACCCCTCATTCCGTTACAGGTAAATCCCCTGCAGAACTCTTTTTTAGGCGTCAATTTAGGGATAAGTTGCCTTCTGTTGTCGATGTTGAATTTACAGATTTAGATCTCGAATCAAAAGATAGGGATGCAGAAATGAAAGCCAAGGGAAAGGAATATGCGGACAGGAAAAGACATGCAGCGGAATGAAGTATTGACGTTGGAGAGAAAGTATACGTGAAGAATATGACGAAGGAGAATAAGTTGTCTACCACATTTAATGATGCACCACACACAGTCATCAATAAGCAAGGCAATGATGTAGAAGTTCAGAATGATAACAACGGACAACGACTACGTAGAAATATTGTACACCTAAAGCGAGTTGAAGGACAGTGGAAAGTTTGTGAAGATGATAATAATGCTGATATCACTGATGACAGTGTTCTTGTAAAAAAATAATAAGTTCCAATTTAAATTAATGATGAGTGATGATTTACGTAAAAGTATAAATGTAATAATTAACAATTACTAACTGTAAGCTGAATCAGTAGTGCTTTAAAGAACTAGTTGTAAGTTTTATACTGCTATAAGACTTGCTCAACTAACAGTAGTTTGGTTATGTTGAATGATTGCATTTAATTGTATAAAGAATATATTTATTATTTTTCTAATTTTGTAAAAGGCAGATGTAATGTATAATAAATATAGGCTGCATACTGGTTGGGCGACCGGTAGTGGGGAGCGTGGCAAGCGCATCAATTGCCGCACCTCCTACCCGACCGCCGTACGAGTAAGTGCGTTATTATCCTAGTTGGTGTATTATTTAATACTAGTATAGTGACCTGTACAAGGGCCATGGACCGCACGACTCCCGCGTAGAGCCTCCGGCAGGAAGCGTTTGGACCTCCTAGATTTTGCAGGAGCCGCTTCAGAGCAGCCCCGGCCCGCTCCAGTCTGGGAGCCAAACGTCGGAAATGCTCCACGAAGTTCCACCGGCTGTCGAGGACGAGTTCTAGGTACTTCATCGTCGACTCGACGCCGATGTGAACTCCTCCTACCGTTATTTGGGAACCCGACGGTGGTGCGTTCCGAGGACCATGAAAACACATGGCCTCGGACTTGTGCAGGGCCACCTCGAGTCCCAATTGCCGGATTCTGTCCACGATTGTCGCAACTCCGTGTGTCGCTATTTATTAGGTACCTCAGTATATAATAATAATAATATATAAGTAATATAAATACATCTTAGAACCTACCTATGTATTAACCTCTCTATTTACATAGTATTCTCCCAAAATTACACTTGCACACCTAAACTGCAAACAAAAACTTATTACGTAAGTACATATCTAAGTAGATGAAAGTAATATTCGGAAGTTTTCAAATCGTATATTACTCAGTTTTATGAATGAACGCGTAGTATTTAGTCACTGCATGGTATTAGCGCCAAATAGCGGGTAAAAGCTGCAACTTCCGTCGGTAGTGCTCGCCGGCATGAGTTTTCTGCTCCTGCAGTGACCAAGGTTTGCTGATAAGGATAATTAATTACACAATCACCAACACGCAACATTTATGACTGTAATTTGCAATGGTAATTGTGTCGCCATCTAGTGGTGAACAGTCGAACTCTTGGCGAATAATTCCGAATATTACTCAATACTTAAAAATGCTTCGCGAATATTACGACGGGTATACTTCGGAATATTACTCCCCGGCAACGGTACGCGACGCGACGACGCATCGTGAAACCGGTAGAACAATTTCCGTGAAGTTTTCATAGAAATTATTCCACCAGAGTAGCGTCGCGCCTGCCTCGGGAGCCAATTTTATATTCCTATATTACGCAGGATTTAAGAAAAACCTCTGTGACAGAAGTATGGACAAAAACAGTGATCTTATAAAGGTTCCATTCAGGGTTGCTCTTTAGGCCCGAACTCCACCAAAGCGGAGACGAGAGGAGAGATGTGTTTTAAACAACCAATGGAATTTCGTTATTCCCACATCTCGGGTCCACTCCGCTTCAGTGAATACCATTGAGCAGAGATGAGATGAATGATGATGATGTATGTATGTGTATGCCGAGATTGAGCCTGGCGCCGTGCGGCGGTACAAAGCGGTAAGCTGTGCCTTAAGCTGGTGACGGCGCGCTGCGGAGACGAGAAGAGATGTCAATATCCAACGCTCGCCGCACGCAACTCAGTTCCGCTCTAGCCAGCACACATCTCCGCTCCAGTCTAGCCAGTACGCATCTCAGCACAGCTTCGCTGGATACACCCTAGCTGAAAAGTATCTCTTCTCGTCAGTTTACGCTTCGGACATCTTCGCTTCGGACATCACCGCACATCTCCGCTTTGGTGGAGTTCAGGCTTAAGGTATACCTACTTCCTGTTAGTAAAATTCCAGAACGGAACGGTCGATGGCAATAGGCTCGCCCCTATTACATAGACCTTTACCAAAACTGACGAAAATTGGGTGTAGGTACCTACTATTGAATGGACAAACTCTTCGGGAAAAAACCGGCACGGAACGGTTTTTTATAAATACCTGTTAATGCATGTGGTGAAGCAGACATGCTTCCTAACGACAAACCCGTCCCAAGAACACCAAAAAAGAGTCCAGATGCTTCTAAGAAAAAATGCTGCCACTTCTTGTCTCTGGGTTTCAGATGCATTGACCCGCCAAATAATGAGCTGAACATCATAATCCCTGTCGTCATAAATAACTGGAACTGCAACAAAGTTGTATTATCAGATTAATTTAATTATTTAAGTACCGCTAGGCACAGCCATCTTCTTATAAACCTCTCTTATGTGCGTTTTTGGCCGTATCTGTCCCTCAACAAGGTTACGGTGCAAAATGAGAAGTTAACGGACTAAATTTGGCAGTTTCAGAAGGTACTTACTCCCATTGTACACAGCAGAACATGTACGTTCATCATAAATGGTAATTTAAACTTCAACGTGAAGAAAAACACTGTGAAAACTGTAGCTCCCAATAACAACATTACAAATGTAAAGACAGCTGAACCCCATACTTTACGTTTATAGTCCACAGGTGTTGACTCAACTAATACTATTTTTACGGGACCGATAAATTCATGACGATTGCTTGCCGTTTCACCTCCCTTGCCTTGGCATTCGAGGTCACAGGTCGCGTTAAAAGTCATACTTTTTAATTTTCATAGAATACTTTCCTATAGATTTATGTAAATACATTAAATTATTTACTAATGCTGTAATAAAATGTGTGCATTTTAAAATAACCGTCAACCGAGCTGTCAACTGTTAACGTCACGACAAGTCAATACACGGTTTATAGATTATGTACACTATGTTTTTATAGCAAATAGGTACATAGATATTATTCAACCAGATTGAAAAGTTCCCTTCAAAGTGTTTAATAAATAAATAAATAAAAATTTATTTGCAGACACTGAAGTCCATAGAAATAAATTATACATTGAAACAAATTACATAAAAATAACACAATACACACGCTTAAAAATCACAAAATAGGCAATCACATAATAACAACATAAAATTAAAATAAAATAAAATAAATGCACGTACAGCTATCAAGAAACGACCTGTGCATGCAGTCTCACCCATCGACCAAGCATCGGGCAGTCCCACCGGTCACTCAATGCTCTCAACATGCCGTGGGTGCTGGTATCTGTTCTGTGCCGCAGAGAAGCGCATCGTTTACGAATAATGGCATAAAAATCATCCACTCTCGCATCGGCAAACATACCCGAAGCGCTACAATACCGCGGCAGCCCCACAAGCATCCTGAAAGCATTGTTATACTGTACACGCAGGGCGCTGTATGCCTTCTGCGTATACTTGACCCAAAGGCTGCAGGTGTAAAAAGTCTGACAGTAAGCTCGAAAAAGCGTCATTTTAACGTCGTATGAACACCGTGCAAACCTACGGGCCAGCATATTACTTCGAACAGACAGCGCCCTACGCTCTCTCTCAATATCTAAATCGTCGCACAGGTCCTCAGTGACCCAGTGACCAAGATATTTAAATTTGGAGACTTGCTTCAAGGGTGTACCTGCTAATGAGATGCAAGGAACATTTAAGTATCTTCTGGCACCACCATTGAAAACAAGTAACTCACTCTTAGTGACATTATACCTAAGCCCCTGAGTCACCGCATAGATCTCACAGACCTTCAGCAAACGTCTTAATGCACTGATTGATGGGCTCAGCAAAACCATGTCGTCCGCATAGCTGATGTTGTTCATAGTAACTCCATCAACATGACAGCCGACACCAGTATTGCTGAGCTCAACAATCAGTTGGTTTATATATAGATTAAAAAGGCGAGGGGAGGTGATTCCCCCCTGCCTCACCCCACATTCCAATCTATATTCTTCAGACATAGTCCCAGCCCACCTAACATTGTTTATTTGGTTCTCATACCAGAATCTTAGCAATGACGTTACCTCACAAACTACTTTTTTCTCACTTCTTAGCTTGTCCCACAGCTGGTCATAAGGCACAAGGTCGAATGCCTTGGTCAGATCTAAGAAGCACGCATTAACAGGTGTTTTCCTATCCGTATAATACCGGACAGTCCGCTTTAAACACATAATGGCACTTTCTGTGGACAGCCCAGGCCTGAAGCCAAACTGTGCATCATGCAAGTCAATCCTGGGTCAATGTTTAAGCACACAATATTCTCATAAAGCCATTTTAATCGATCTTCAAAGTAAAAATCTTGCAAACGCATGCTGAACAATTAATATTTGAAGAGATTCCAATGTTTTGCGCACTGCCGCATGCCGGCCGGACGAGCCCACGGGACGTTTCGGAGTTTCCCGTTGTGTCACAAACTTTTATTCAAACTTATTGACCTCAATTTTCAACTTTATTCCAAAGGATTAAAGATTCAAAGACATACATAAACAAGTTTGTGTATCAGTAATTCAGTTATGGGAGCGTGAAAAAGCGAATCGCAAGCGTACACATGGCGCTACCGCTTGTCGACGATGTCGCGCGAAAGGCAAACTTTATTTTTAAATGAAAAAAAAAATGGAAAAAATTCCAAACAAAAAATATACGATCACAAAACTTTAAAATTTTCAACGCTTTTTAAATCAAAACAAAGATGTATGTACACACGGCTACACATCAAGCTATACATTTCCAGTAGAAGCTGACCTCGCATTGTACGGAAATCCTCTACAATGTGAGATCAGCATAAACAGAAAAGTATAGCTTGATGTGTAACCGTGTGTACAGTTTCAAATTAAATTAGCTAGCGAAACTGCGCAGACGTGATGAGTATCGATATCTAACCATGATGAAACAAAAAAATATTATTCGAGGATTTTGGTGTCTACACAGTGTGGTTACTTGAAGTATGAGTTTAGAAAATCAGTTTCTTTTTGTTTTATCAAAGTCAAATAATTTATTTCAATTAGGCACATAAAAGGCACTTTTGAACGTCAAAATTTGCAAAAAAAAAATAGAATTGATTCTAGTCGCCCCTTCCAAAAGGCAGTTTTCGTATGGAGAATAATGGGGAAGGAACTCCACCGTAACTCTTTTAAAATGTTTTACAATATTTTATAAACATTAATTATATAATTAAACGTGAAGACGATGCGCCTAGAATAAAATTACTATACCACAATAGGTAAAAAGAATTAAAAATTAAGCAATGACAGATAAACTAATGTGATAGCTACATGGTGCTCACATATTTACAAACATTGTAAAAAAGACGATTTTCCAACAGTTTTACAATTAATAAGTCAGTGTGTGACAATGTGTGAAAGTCTGAGCATTGAGGTTGCCCCTGATCCAAATGAGATCGGTTCTTCCACCGATCCAAATACCGGCCCAAACCATTATTGTTCCCCTCCATATGAATGAACTTCCTGACAAAATTCCAAACGTTCTTGACGTCCTCTCTGGAAGTCTTCTTCCTCGAAACTCGAGTACGTCTTGTATCTGGCCTCATACCGAAACGAGATTCATCGGAAAAGCAAACACAACGCGAGTCTTCTTCCTCCCAATTTCTGTGTTCGCGAGCCCATCGTAAACGGGCCCTACGAATGCAGAGTATCATAGGTGGAACTGTCAGCGGCCTTCGGGAACGCAGACCTACTTCACGTAAACGATTTCGGATATTTTAATCGCTTATTAGCAAGCCCGAAGAACTGTGGAGCCTCGTAGCCAACATCATGGCGGTCATGGTACGATTCCGTCGAGCAGTGTTTTGGATGTACCGGTCCTGTCTGCGAATGGAGATGCGAGATCGTCCTCAATGTCACTCGGCCACGCTGCCCGTGATACGATAGCGTGTCCAGAGCCGGCTTATGACGCTTTGTGTAGTGCCAAGAGCGACAGCCACAGTACGTTGCCTGGAACCAACTTGCAAGATTACGACTGCCCTCATCATCTCTTCTCGTGACAAATGATGTCGTTGCTCCATATTGATGCATTTTTTTTCATAGACAGACAGACAATCCTGATTGACAGTTGATTTTCTATGTTTAATCAAAATTTGAAGAAATTCATTTATTCAAATAGTGAAATTCACTAACAAAAACAATAATGATCCAAGAAAGTTAAAATAATAATCCTCAATTGCGGCAAAACTTTAAAACGTACTTGATCCCTAGACACTTTTGAAGTGTGTACGAGCACGTTATAACGTTATCGTGGACAGAAATTTAAAAGCGTCTTCATTATTACTTCCCTGTTTTATCGTGATGCCGTGACATGGACGCGGACGTTCACGATAATAATTATCGTCACATTGGAAATTATAAAAGCGCACAATAGTATTAGATTTGGGGACTTGTGACTCGCATAGCATCAAAGACTTGTCAATATTGCCCCCTCATATGGGCACGTACCTCGTCTAATTTACCAGAAGCCTAATTGCGTAACACACGATCAATCACAATCTGTTTCATTTTGACAGTTCAACAACATTCATTGTGTTATTTACGTTGTTGATTAGACAAATTTTTCGAACATATGAAGCAATGGATTAGCAATATCCTTCAAAAATGATTCAGATTATCATTGATCGTGTGTTACGCAATTAGGGTGCATAAGGAACGATCATTCATCACCAGGTTTCCTTCACCGTCACAATCAGTGATAATGTAATCCTAATCCTGACTATAATCCTATACTATTATACGAGCAATATTTGTATATATATCTATACATATTATAAAACAAAGTCGCTTTTCGCGTTTGTCTGTATGTCTGCGTTGTTCTTCTAAACCACGCAACAGATTTTGATGAGATTTTCACCATCGTTTAGAAAATTTATTCCGGAATAATATATACTAATAATATATCCTATAATACGTTACGTTTAGCTAAGGAATCTCGATGTTTTGTTAGGTCGTAAAAACCGTGCGAAGCAGAAGCGGGTATATATAATTATATATTTGTTTGTAATCACGTTCTCGAAAACGGCTCTAACGATTTCGATGAAAGTTGCAATATAGGGGTTTACGGGGGAGAAAAATTGATCTAGCTAAGTCTTATGTCTGGGTAAATTTGTTTTCTCCGGATTTTCACCCGACCAGGGCTTGGTCGCCATAAGTTTAGAACAAGAGGGCTACCTTCGAATAATGACATGGCAGCATGGAATTAGTAAGTACCTACTATCATGGCAGTATGGAATTAGTATGTACTATCATGGCAGCATGGAATAAGTATGAACTATCCTATACTATTAAATGAGCATTCTCTATTTTCACCCGAGCAGAGCTCGGTCGACCAGGTACTAATTTTATAAATGCGAAAATGAGTTTGTTTGTTACGCTTTCACGCTAAAACTGCTATACAGATTTGCATGCAATTTGGCACATGGGTAGACCATGACCTGGGTTAGGACATAGGATACTTTTTATCCCCAATATTCCCACGGGATCAAGACTTATGCGGGTGAAACCACGGGGCGCAGCTAGTTCATTATATTTTTCTGTATTTTTCATTAACCGCATCGTTGGTCTAGTGGTCACAAGTGCTACTGCTGAGCATGAGGTCCTGGGATCAATTCCCGGATCGGGCAAAGTGTTATTGGGTTTTTTCATCTAGAATTTTTCAGTAGCCGAAGTCTGGATTTGTACCCGGTTGATGGCAATAGACTCGCACCCTATTACATGGGACTTAAACAGAACTGGCGAAATGTGGGTGAACTGCAGGTACACCTCTGCTTTACCCTTCGGGGAACGCAGGCGTGCCTACAAAAATGGGTGTTGGTATAAATGAAATTGATAAACTTCAACACCGTTTGACCGATCAACATGATAGTTGGCACATAAATGTATTTTTGGATGTTTTTTTTTCCGACCCGGCAAAGGCGCGGAAAATATCTAGTTAAATATAAAATGATTATAGGTACTGCTCTGTAATTATCGTATTGGCCTCAAAGTGAATACTTTTATGATACGTACACATTATCAATACCATGGATTATATCTACGCTTGTTTTATTGACAATACTGATAGCAACAATAATAAATATCGTAAATTACTCAAATCCGTTCCTTACTGCGTTCCATAATAGTAAATCCAATTAAGTTTCAATAATTTCACTATGTCACAACTACCTATTTAATTATAAGAAATACATAATGATCATAGTCTACCGATAAGGTAACCGTTACACAATACTAAACATCTCTATAGTTCCCCAATTACAGGGGTCTACTCCCTCAGTGAAATCCGTAATTTCGGCCGAAGTTACGGGCGCTTCGTACTCCGTTTTAGATTACGAACTCAGAAAGGTCTCTAACGTTACATACTCTAAGAGACTATCAACAACCTACAGACCTCTACTATAGATTTTTCACGAAAATGTGGACCCTTAAAATAATTCCTTTGTCGTCTTACGATCCCCATACTAAGCAATGCTTGGTTTGTTGGTTGCCACACAAAAAACATGCTCATTTAGAAATAATATAATTACGCTCTACTTATTATTGGGCCAATATGATGCTCTTATATCGTAACAAAACCAAACTATTTTCCTATTGGTGCACCGTCCTATACATACCTCGGATAAACTAGTATATTGTAGCATTGTTATTGAGAGCAGGGGTTCGCGTGAATCCGGTAGTTATCATAAAAAGTAATGATGCTAACCGTCATATCAATATCTACAAATTGTTTTATTTTATGATAAAATCGCCATGATTGTCAAATAGTGTGTGTATTATAAATGGTGCAATAGATATCGGATACGGATAACATAATCAAATGGAACCATTATCCCACATACTCTTTGGACAAAGTAAAATAATAGTAAATATTCTGGTACAATTTTCGGAATACGGGGTGTAAGGGACACCTAGCTAGCTAGCTGTTACCATGAATTCAGTCCGGGATTCTAGACAAAATTTCGACTCTGGTTTCAGAGTCGAAATTTTGCGTCGGTTATTAAAAAAAAACCGGTCAAGAGCGAGTCGGCCTCGCGCACCGAGCCAACCATACAATCATATTATATAAATATTTTGGATGTGTTACTTTACGTACAGTCCTTCAAAAGTAGGATAGATGGACAGGCGGACAGGCGGATTTCAACCTATCAACAAATTTGTTAGTATCAAAAAATATAAGTTTGTCACTGTAGTGACTTACTAAGAACAGGGGGCCTACCACCACCTCTTTAAGCAGTATTATTTTAATGTTACTTCAGTGGGGGAAAGAGATGGAGCAATACGTCCTGTAGAGCTTCATCTCTTTCCCACACTAAAGTAATATTAAAATAATACTGCTTAAAGAGGTGGTGGTAGGCCCCCTGGATATACTTATTAAGCATATGTATATAATTGTTTTTGTCTTTGATAACCTCTCAAAATATGGAAGGGCGAACAGGCGGACAGTATTTTAAGAATGAAAAAAGTTTTTTTTTTTTTACTATTATGTCAGACAGACTGAGTTGCACCATAAGAGTACCACGAGTTTTTACCATTTTGGTACAGAACCCTTAAAAACAGCTGTTCCATACTGTTTGACCGAGTAAGTTTTTATGAAAAAGCTTATTTCTTTTATGGAGTCAGTTCTCAATCATGGTATCAGTTTGCGCGTCAATGTCTTACACCATGACCTCAACGTCAACCATAATCCACTTAATTAACGATTGCATAAGCAAAGCAAGAAAGTCCATTGATCATTATTATTAATAAAAGAAATGAAAGTGGCGCGAATATAAAGTACATAATATTTATTACACAAACGTGAAAAAAAAAAACACGTTTACCTATGATGTTTTATTTAAGCTGCATTGCTGTCGTTTTCTTTCTCCAACATAGTCACGCTAGTAGTTTAGCTGTACGAGATTACTTTTAAGTATATGAATCCACCATGCAGATTCTTCTTTAAAATCATCAGAATATTCAGAAAAGCAATCTTTAACCTGCATCGGTCCAGTACTGGGTGTATCCATTCTCCATCTTAGAATAATTTTCTATGATATGCGGCTGTCACATTCACAAGGCTCCAATAATCCTCCAAAAGGTTCTAAACTCTATCCTTCGTCATCATCATCATCACTTCAGCCAGGAAACACCCCGGGTATAGGCATCCCCTTTCTTCTGCCATACTTCCCGGTTGCGTGCGCTCTTTGTCTACCACCTTTCAAATAGACTTAGTCTGAATCTCAGTCCAAATAAAAAACCAAAACATAACGCTGTCAACAGTGATGTGAAGCCGGTTTCGTAAACATGGGTGCAGTTAGTGAGGTGAAGTTTAATTGTAAATGATTTACATGTGTGCGTGTATGCACAGAGCGGAGGTGTAGTTTCGGTGCTTCATTGTATTGTTCGCAGCGCTTTGTCTTGGTTTTTTATTTGGTCTGAGGTCTGAATCCACCCTTATTTTAATAAACACGTAATTACACCGAGACAATCCGAAAATGACCAGCTTTGTGTCTGTAATGCTCATTCGGGGATGAAGCCATAATCCCCAACAAAATGACTCCTCCTCAGAGATTCAACCTTCTCCTGACAAAACGATACGATGCCTCGCCTACCACCATTACCTTTTATTACTGCAAAGGTACACGAGTTTGCTTTTTTGACGTATAAATATAAGAAATTGTCGTAATAAAAGTGAATATCTCGGGTCGCCTTAATACAAAGAACAATTTGTTTGAACCTAAAAAGTGTCGCAGAAAATATTTTGGAGTAAACAGCGCTTGTAAAATTTTTATGTTTGTGGGATGATGTAACAATCTGGTTTGTGAAAACAAGTAGTATTTGCGCTTTAGCTGGCACAAAAGATTTCACGTTCGTTGATATCCAACTGGGCTTTGGGTTCCCGCGTATTTTTTTTATTCTGTAGGAATAATGAAACCTACTTACGTTCCCCAGGAGCTAAGGAAAGTTAATTTTATCAAAATCATTAAAAAACTTAACTAACTAACAAACATAGCAACCTTCGATCAATAATAGACTAGATTAAGGATCAGGAACAAAACTAAGTCGCTCAAGTGGCCACGTTTGCACACACGTAAACATCTACAATTCTTAGAAAAAAGTTGAAAAGTATTAACAACTTCAGTTTATTATAAACCTTAATGCTTAAACATAAAGTTTAATTACCATTGCAAAATATATTTATTTAAGTCCTTTCATCGGAGAAAGTTTATAAGCAATAAATTTAAAATGTCGCTTGAAAATAAAAAGTCATCAGTATAAAAATATTTATTCTAAAATGAAACTTAAGTTCAAAGTAATTAGGTTCAAAACATTTTGTTTACAATTTCGTGCTTATTCTATTGTGGAACTAGAAATAGTTCTTGGTATTACATTTCAATGCTCAGAACACAGTAAGTATTGAAAGACGTAGAGTTGCAGAATATATATTTTTTTAGGTTCATTTTCTATGGTGGCAATTATTTTTGACCGATTCAAAAAAGTAGTAGTACTATTTTACATTGCCGCTATTACAACAAATAGGTATAAAAAAAGTAAAAATAATAATAAAGGGAGTCAAGAAACGCGTTTTCGGCGTATTCTTTATACAAAAGTATTTAAAATAGTAGTGTAATGTTTAATTACCTTTAAACAGATTCAGCTTGTTATAAAGCTGTCTTTTAGAAGTAACTTTTATTTGAGCAGTTTCATTTAAAAAAAAAAAAATACCATTACAAAATAACAACACTACTCCATGCATTCCCTGTTCAAGAACAGTCGATGTTCGATACAATAGTTGGTGCGTCGTAACAAACATTGGCCAAACAATTATAATATTAGCTAATTGAATAAAATTTACAATTTAATTCTGTTTTTACTTTATGAAAAACACTTACTGATTTAAACTTACCGAAAAAAAGATATTCCTTCCAAAACCTTGGTGTTACGGTGGTTATTTACACAGTTTTTGAACGCGCACTGCGGCATTTTGACGTCTTAATGTTGGCTATGATTGGACCATACTAATTTGAAATAAGACCACAAACGTATTCGTGGTCTTATTTTTCGGGCCGTTTTTGAAGCGCTTATCGGGAATCTAGTCTATTATTGATCGAAGATAGCAACCCATTACCATTGACATTTATTTAAAACTAGCTGACCGATGACAGATGTAATGTGTGTCAATAAAGACCATAATTCCATAAAAAACGGACGTTCAGCTTTTCCCGACTTTGATTACTTCCCTGGAAACATTTCCAATTTTTCTTTCTATAAAAACCTGATTCGGACTATTACGAACATTTCAAAACAAAAATGTGTCAAATCGGTCCAGCCGTTCTCAAGTGATGCGCTTACAAGGAACAGCATCGAACCTTATGTGATTTTGGCGGCATCTACATTGCCACATGCGGACGACACATCAAAGACCTGACGTCACACAAATCCTGCATCGCGCAATTAGATTTCACCGCGCGAACGACATTTATGAGACTATCCGACATCAATCGTTGGGCAGTTGCCGCCAGACACATCACCCGTCTGATCGGAGTATCCTTCATTTTCTATAGAGCATGAGTAAACTTTACACCCTGTTCCTCATACTTCTAAATGATAAAGTAAGTCCAGTTTTATTTGTCAAAAACGAACTCAATGTATTTCAGCATACAACGCTAGTTTAATATTAGATTTGGAATGACTAATCCAATGACACTCCATTTACCTTAATCACTCCAGCCATGCCATGCGTGCATGCTAAATTATACACTGACAGACCAAAAACAAACTGCAAAATGTAATACATTTTGCAGTTTGTTTTTGGTCTGTCAGTGTGTGTCTATGTGTGCAATATACGTAATAATATGACATTATCTCCCTGTTCCTCCAATGACTGGAGGAAGTCAAGTAAAAGCGATAAGACCACGTAAAATATGAAGCCAGAAACCAATAAACATTGAAACGTTTATCAAATTGCAATAAACTCGAACACTATGATACACAAACACTAGGAATTGTAAAACCCTTATAAATTCCAGATAACATTACATAACGCTGTACAATAAACATTTAAAAATATGACCACTATAAACACATTTTAAACTTATTGATAACCCGGTGGAATCAATTACAAAAACTGTACCATAAAATACTAAGCGAAGGAATTAATTCGATTGGCAAAGCAATTACGGCCAGTCACGATGGCCAGTGATTCATGATCTTCATTACGACGTAAATCATTTATGGTGGACGTGTGAATTTACATAGGGCTTACAAGAATTTCTATAAACATGCAAATTGATAATCGACGTGACATCGTCGCGGTTTTTATTTACTTATCATACGGCGGCGCTACGGTTAATTATTGAAGTTAAACGTTCGTGCAGTTACTACGTTTTATATGTTTGTAATCATTTGATATATTTTGAGGGTTGGGCAAATAAGATTCAGCTGTTCTGTTTATAAAAGTCAGTATCCGGAAATTGAGCTTACTATGATTATAAATTATTTTTCAACACATTTTCTCAAAAAATGCATGTGTAAGCCTGTATACATTGTTCGAAATTTAAAAATTACTCACCATACAACGGAACGTGCGGTAAAATAAGTACTCTCCTTAAGTACCTGTTTTCCCGCATATTTCGATTTATGGTGCCGTGCGTATCCTTTACAGTTTTTTTTTTTTAATTTCCGTAAAATTATGTATAAGAATTCCACCAAGGAGTTTTAGCATTACTAGAATAAATAAGCTGAATGATCGAACCTCCTTGGAAGCGCTTTTGAAAAGAAAATACATTTATTTGACTCAAGTGTAAGTAAACACGTAATATTAACACGCGTCACGCGCGTCGTGCGTTCACGCGTATTGCTCAATACGTTTGTCTTGCTTAAACACTAAAGAGAAAATGAGATGAAAGATGTAGTTCTAATTTTCACCACGCCCACGTGGCGCCATTTGCAAATCCGCCATTTTCATATTAGAAACGTCTAAGATTGTTGCGACTTTCCGACTGATATATAAACAAAATAAAAATATGAGTTCAAGCGAGGGATTCGATATTAATATGGAATCTACTTCACCTGATATCTTAAATGAGGCGCAAATTGCAGAAAATGGTCTCTTGCCGCCAAAATCGCGAGAGCGCTATTTAATGATTTACAATAATTTTATATCATGGAAGACTCGACGAAATAAACAATAATTCTCTGAAAATTTTGGCTTATTTCAATGGATAACGTATGAAGTATATGCCGAACTCGAGGTGGCCCTGCACAAGTCCGACGCCATGTGTTTTCATAGTCCTCGAAACGCGCCACCGTCGGACTCCCAAATAACGGTAGGAGGATTTCACATCGGCGTCGAGTCGACGATGAAGTATGTAAGACTCGTCCTCGACAGCCGGTGGAACTTCGTGGAGGATTTCCGTCGTTTGGCTCCCAGACTGGAGCGGGCCGGGGCTGCCTTGAAGCGGCTCCTGCCCAATCTAGGAGGTCCAACCGCCTCCTGCCGGAAGCTCTATGCGGGGGTCGTACTGTCCATGGCCTTTTAGGGGGCACCGGTGTGGACGCGTTCGTTGAGGTAGCGGTCAGCCTGCCAGTTGAACGCGTCCCAGAGGGTCATGACCATCCGGCTGGTCCTGGGATGCCAAATGATATCCGAGGAGGCGACGAGCCTCCTTGCCGAATTTCCGCCATGGGATCTGGAGGCACATTCCACAGTCCTTGCTCACATTTGGGAGTGACGCGAGAAACCACGGCACAGCGGACAGAGCTCCGGCGGGATCTCATGGCGTCATGAAGAATGCGATTGTCGCAACCCAGTGCTGGGCACGCCACAATAGCAGCGATAAGTCCCCTCTTTGAGAAGTGGCTAGAGAGGCGCCACGGCGTCCTTACCTTCCGCCTGACGCAGGTCCTCACCGGACACGGTTGTTTCGGGAGGTTCCTGTTCCAGATAAGGCGGGTGGAGGCGATCGGTAGCGGTGATCGGTCGGTAATCGCAGGCCGATTCCCGGCCACCGAAGGCGCGGGCTTGCGAATGGTGTGCTTGTCTGGCAGCGTCAGCAATGGGTAGCTCGTCGACCAATAACGACCAGGCCTGGGTCAGCGCGTTGTGTTCCACGCGCGCCTCAAAGAGATGTCAGCAGAACTGGCGGGGTCCGCTAGGACCGATGCCTGCCAGGGTCGCGGGAAAGTCCGAAAGGGATACCGTGGCCCCGGGTCAGCGTACAGGCAACTGAAGAAACACGGATGGGTTTTAGTCAGTAAGAGTCTGACACGCCCTCCTGCTCCGCCCAGAGCGGGAGAAGTTATTTGATAATTTCCCAAATAAAAGTATATGCCGTCCTCAATGTAGTCAATATATTCAAAGTTGAAAAGCACTGACCTACATATCTGTATAATTTCTTATTTGCTATTAAAACATAGTCTAATGAAAAAGTTTGTTTCATTAACTATTGTACTGTTTTCTCGCAAATGTGTTGAAAAACGCTCTATGACACACGTGCAGAAATTGGTATTTACAAACTATGATAAGTCCGAGACGAATCTTATCGCACTAATATCATAAATGAGTATTATTATGGAGGCTTCGATTAGATAGTGGTATACGCCTGATATTGACCCGGATCTTATGTCTGGAGTAAGCATAAGTTTTTATCTAATCGGATCCGGATTGACGTCATTTAATTTTTTTAATAGTTACTGTTACATACACAATATTTTCTAAAAATGTTATTTATCCTCGCTATAAATTAATGCTCGTTCACAATTTATTACCTACTGAAAGCTTTCAGTTCAATTATTTGCTTTGTTTTTAAGTTAAAGTTAAACTAAATAATATTAAATTAGATTATTATCAGTGCACAAATTTAGCATGCACGATTTCAAATGTGAGTGTCTTTCCCAATTAATAAATTATGTGTTTAGGTCACCCAAAGATACAAAACGTAATATTATTATATTATCATTTTAATCATCGCTAATACAAAACATATCGCATGTAATAATACCTGATAATTATCACTTTATCAGTGTCACGTAGGCAATTCACTGTCTTTTTATAATCTGTGCTTAGTTTTGCAAGTCCCAAGTGATATATTACCAAACTTGTTGCTTAATCAGTTTACATAATTGTTTATAATTTTACTTTATAAGTAAATTTATTTTTATTTTATTTTAATTTATTGTTGACATAATCTACTCATTACAATGTTTTTTTTATGAGTTGTAATGCAAAATGTGGTTAGCTAGCGACCTCGTTTTTTATTTTACCTCGATGGTCCTAGTTAATCAATTATAACTTCTAGTTCCAGCTATAATATGTGAGCGGGCACGCCCTTTATGCCTGGAGGTTTTTATTTAGATATTGTTTTCGTTTATTTATTTTTATTTCTGCCTGAGTATAGTTCTCGATGTTTTTGGTTGGTATATTGGCGTGTACTAGCTGTCATATGGCTATTAAGTTTATCATTTAAATTATGTTTTGTGTTGCTTAATGTAAATCATTTTGCATACTATTATATAGAATCATTTTTTTCTAACTGAACAGACAGCTGTGCTGCTGGGGACTTTATGGACCCTTCTTCTTCCCAGCTAAAGCACTAGGAAGTTGTGAAGGGTGGGTGTTTTGGGGGACTATCTTATGTAATTTTGACGTTCAAAAAGTGCTGATTCTCTGCCTAGTTTTAATAAATTACTTTTGACTTTTGAATTTATTTATTTATCAGTTTTATTTAATATATATGCATATAATTAGTAGCCCGCTGGTATCGGGAACAGGGTCCAAGCTAGCGGTGGTCAGGGCTCCTGAGAAAGGAATCTCCTAACGATACGCGCCGTGTCCAGAAGTACCGCTTTCTGGATCAAGCCATTGATCCAGCTGCCTAACGAGAGCCTCCTCAGGTGTTAGTAGAGGCTCTTGGCTATTATACCATTGGCCGTCACGACTATCGGCACAATTACTGCTGGTATCCACATACCACATGTCCACAACCTCGCGAGCCAGGTCAAGATACTTAATCTGCTTATCTTTTTTAGCGTCAAAATTACAGCACTTCCTTAAAAAAATTGCATATTTTCAACAGGGGTCATAACTTATGACTTGTAGACACCCGCAAAATGACGGCCGCCCGCGCCATATGTGATAACCCGATGAAATATCCTATTGAATTGTTTTTTTTTTCTTTTTCTTTATAATTATCACATAAATATACTCTTAACAACACCCTCACGGATCGGACAGGCTTTTTTTTACAAGTTGTATACTCCATTGTCCGTGATTATTATCCTACTAATATTATTAATGTGAAAGTTTATATGTTTAGATGTTTGTTACTCAATCACGCAAAAACAGCTGAACGGATTTGGATGAAATTTGGCACACAGATAGTTTATAACCTGGATTAACACATAGAACTTTTTATCCCGGTAGTACTTTCCCGTGGAATTAATTCCTAATTTGAAAACAGTTCTTCTGAACATCGTTAATATAAATTGCATCATTGGTATAACAATAATTATAGATAGGTTGGTATTATTTCACCTATATGAAGATCATGATATAAATAAATTTTCCGCCGATCGTACAATGAATTCGAATAAGAGAAAAATTGTTTAAAAAAAGTTCAGACTTAGTCCTGATTTTTAAGTTGGGTTATTCTAGGTATGTCAAATTATTATACCTGCTTATGTCATCTCTGCTGCTTTTCCCGACTATGTTGGGGTCGGCTTCCAGTCTAACCGGATGTAGCTGAATACCAGTTTTTTACATGGAGCGACTGCCTATCTGACCTTCATTCACATCTTAGTTACTGCATGGGTAATACGATACCCCTTAGTGATACTGGTTGTCAGACTTTTGGGTTTGTGAAGACCCGCTACGACTGTCAAAGATCCAAGAATGGCAGCGGGCTTAACGTGCTTTCCAAGACATGGAGGGGTAAAGATGGTCACCCATCCACCGACCAACTGCGGCAAGCGTAGCTTAACCTGATCGATCGATCCGTGCGGCTGTTATTACTTAACCACGGGCCCCATACCACATAACCATTGTAGCAGATTATATGTATACTCGTATGCAACGACTACGACTTCATATTATTTTTTATGACAGTCAGTCTAAAATCAATTTTATTTACATTTTCATAAAGTTGATGTTTGTTTAGGTGGAAATAACATTGATTCGAAACAATTATTTAAATAGACCTTATATAGTTTATTTATTTATTTAGAGATATAAAAAATATGTATTAGGTATGTTGAAACTTTTGGTACTTCCCGTCACTTGTCCATGAGGGTTCATTAGAAAACCAGCGTCAGACAGCATTTGTCGGGCATTAATGCTGAAATGAACCTTTTTGGCGCAGCCGTGAGGCACACACTATTATTGCTTTATAATTATTTTCACTTTTATCTTTGTATTATGTGTTTCACGAACTGTGTCCAAATAAATATTATTCTTTCTTTCTTTATGCTTATGTAAAGAGCTATTTCTTGAAATAAACAAAAATAAAGTTAATCATTACATTGAATAGGTAATTCCGGGACCATTATCAAAACCCAAACTTACCTTTATCTCCAGATTATTATCTAAGCTTAACATAATGCATAGACTACAACATCATTATTTAATTAAATGACCTTTTTATCAGTGAAGGTCTAAAAGATATTATTTAAGTGCCATTTGATTATTATCTTAGTCTATATTTTTGTTATCCTATTATCTCAACCTTGAGAATATGATACCACCGCACACACAACAATCAATCAAACAATATTTTACGTCGTTACATTTACAGTAGACATAATATATGTCGGCACTAGCTTCTGCTCGCGACTTTGTCCGCGAACCTATAACCTTCCTCAAGAATTAGGCTATACAATGCAAAAAAAAAATTCAAATCCGACTGGCAGCTCCAGAGATTAACCCCTACATACAAACTTACAAACAAACAAATTTTACCTCTACACAATACACAAAACCTATAATATTTCCAGTACACAAATCTGTACCGCCGCCGCGCCGTCGGTTGAGACTGGTCATCTCTTATCTGACATTGCTTATTTTTAATCTTATATTTTTAATCGTTTTCGATTATTATTTTATTTTACATTGTTCTCACATATAGAAGCAACAAAAGTAATGTACCCAGGATTTTGTCATTTCTATATTTAAAAGAGTGTCCTTGGAGTTTCTTGCTCGTTCTTCTCCATAGAGATCTACGTTTTGGAATGGGCAACTAGCTTCAACTTTCTGACTAACTGACCGACTCTTTGACAATTCAAAAGTGCCTGTAAATGGTTTAATTGAACTAACTGACTAAGTTATGTCTATTTCCATATTAGTCAACAATATTTACCCAAATTAATTATATTAAAGATTCTGAGGATGATTGAGGATTGCACTATTTTAAAAATAACAAAGTATTTATTTCAAACACACACCGAAAATGTGAGAAACCGGCCAAGTTCGAGTCGGAATCGCGCACCAAGGGTTCGGTACCGACGTACAGATAGACAGACTAGGGTTCCGTTAGCGATGTTTTTATTACCGTTTCTTCCAGTTTGTAATGCGAGCTTGCTTGTATATTGAATACGAGGCTTTTGGCTAATTTGTGCAGGAGTATTATATGTTTTTTTTTTGGCATGTGCATTTAGTTTGTGCAGAAAAAAAAACTATTTTTTTTTTTTTTTTTTTTATTCATATAATGAAACCGTAGCAAAAGCAAAACTGTACATTGGATATTTTTTTGAATAGTAATTGCAACGAGGTCTGAGAACGATTTTAATGCGGAAAACCCAGTTTTTAGAATTTTTGTCTATTTCTCTAAATGTATATACCAACATCACGCAAATACTAGTGGATAGATTTTGTTCAAATTTTGCATAGATATTTCCTATAAATCTAGTCAGTCTATAGGCTATAAATTATCACGCTATTTGCTATGAGGAATGAGCAATATTGCAATTTGTTCTTCTATAGTTTACCGCAAATTTTAAAAAGGCGAGCCAAAAGATTAGAATATAGCGGTTAGTTACAGATTTAATCTTTTATATGATTATCATCCATTCCACTTTTCCTTTCAAATAGCTTACGTTCGACGACTGCTTTGTAAACCTAAGTTCCATAAGTAATTAATAATATTTTGTATGCTTCTTTTTTTAAATTTATTTATATTATTATATGAAAGTTCGTAGAACGTACACAGAAAACATAAAGGTTAGGCCTTCTCTGTCATATTTGGTTATAATAAGAATAGATATAGTACTGTTAGATGTCTGTTAATGAGAAATCCCGTGTGTTTATAATTTACTGTTATATTATTTTAGTGATAGCTGTTCGTCAGGATTAATCTGTAATAATGCATCAGTCAGTGTATCAGTGTTGTACCATTAGGTAATATGTAGGGACGCATTCAATAAAAACTAAAAACTTCGCAAGCAATGTGAAATTGCTACTTAAGGCTGCGGGTGTCTGGGCACGCCACTATTGCGGCGATATGTCCCCTCTTTGAGGAGTGGCTAGAGAGGCGCCACGGCGTCCTCACCTTCCGCCTAACGCAGGTCCTCACCGGACACGGTTGTTTCTGGAGGTTCCTGTTCCGTATCAGGCGGGAGGAAACGCCCGGGTGTCATCACTGCGTGGATCGCCCGGAAGACACGGTTGAGCATACGGTGGAGGTCTGTCCGGCTTGGGCAGAGCATCGCCGTGTCCTCGTGGAGGCGATCGGCGGCGGGGATCTCTCGCGTCCGGCCCTAGTCCAGGCCATGGTACGGAGCGATAGGGCATGGGAGGCCGGCACCTCCTTCTGCGAAGCAGTAATGCTCGCGAAGGAGGAGGCAGAACGCGTGAGGGAGAGGCAAATTTCGCGCCCTCACGCCCCTAGCCGCCGCAGGAGACGCCCTGGGCGTCGGGAATCGCAGGCCGATTCCCGGCCACCGTAGGCGCGGGCTTGCGGACGGTGAGCAATGGGTAGCTCGCCGTCCGATAAGGACCAGGCCCGGGTCGACGGCGCGTTGTGTTCCACGCGCGCCTCAAAGAGATGTCAGCACAACGGAAGGGGTCCGATAGGACCGATGCCTGCCGGGGTTGCGGGAAAGTCCGAAAGGGATACCGTGGCCCCTGGCAACGTAAAGGCAACGGAAGGAACACGGGTGGGTTTTAGTCAGTAAGAGTCTGACACGCCCTCCCGCTCCACCCAGAGCGGGAGAAGTTATTTGATAATTTCCCACCCAAAAAAAAAAAAAAAAGGCTGCGGGTGTCGGCATCAGCAGGGATCGTATCATAAAGTATTAATTCCATCATTATTCCACTGAGAAAAATGGATGGTGCTATCGGCCTTGTATAGCTCCGTCTCTCACTCACACTGGAAAAATGGTGGCATTAGTAGGTCATGAAGCTTCGCGCAGACTAGCGCGACGCGACACCGGTAATTGTTATACCGTGAAGTTTTCTTAGAAACTGTATTGTTCGAGTTGTGTCGCGCCGTCGCGTCGCGCCGTCGCGTCGCGCTAGTCTGCACGAGGCTTAATACGGCCCCAGGACGGGCTTCTCACACGGACAACTGTACGTCGCGTCACCAGTCCTGACTCTGTATAACGGATATAAAAATACCCGAACTAAGACCAAAACTTAGTATACAGGGAAGTTTTATAAAAATGAGCCTGTTTTTTTAGTATAATTGTGGTATCTTACGACTTCCACGCGGACGGAGTCGCGGGCAAAAGCTAGTAATTCATATAATTATCACTATCAGTGTCTGGTAATTATCTTTCTGCACTTTGATATAAAAACAAATCACATTCGATAAAAATATGCAGGTCACATTCGACGTAAATCCAGTTTGAACTAGTTTACTTTTTTTTTACTTAGGGTGCATATTCATGAATATCTCCGGAAAACTTCGGAAAAACTCTTTACGGAAAATGTAAATATATGAGCTGCAGACCCTCCCACATTAGAATCGGTTAAAAGCATTGTCTTGTTTTCCCGCGCAATGAGATGTTGGGGTCTTAGCGGCTCTCAAGATTCCTGGAAGTTGCTGAAAGTTCTCTCACATTTGTGCTTTCCGTTTAAACGATGTATCGTCTTTTGAACAACATTCTCATGCTTCTGAGTTTGATAAAGTATTTATTTTCGTTTTTCCGAGGTTGATTAACAGCGATGTTTATGCCAAACTTACGTGAAGTGCCTACTACGTAACACTTTTTGTTGATCACCAAACCTAACTTGGAAAATGCTCTCAAGAATACACTGTTTATAACATCGATGGAATGGACCGCATACACAATAAAACAACTAGTCCTTACTGAATAACAAACATATAAATAAAGGAAACTTATTACAAAACAAAACCGACTTGCAAAAAAAACCCTACAAGTGAAAAATAACTATTTTAGGAAGTCGGTGTCTTTGGTTTTGAATTTTAGTTTTGTGGCCACCGTCTTCCGTCGAAATAAATTTAATATGGCGCCCTTTTTCAATTATACCATATTGGTTATCAAATGAATGGGCCAAGCCATTATAATTTTTTAGGTGTACAGGCATGCGACAACGGCTTTACCTTGACCATCTTTGTACCTTTGTCTTGTTTTTTGTCTGAAATATTTTCTTGTTTCGTACTTTAGACCGTGATTTTTCAGTAGTCGGGTTTTAGTTTTTGAACTTACTTTTTCACTTTGTAGTTTTTTTTTTTTGAAGTCTTTTTTTTTTTGTAAAAAAAATATTTTTGTGGTACCAACCAAATGGTAACAACACAAATTCGAATACCACTACCTGCTATGTAAATAACAGTGACAAAAACTTATAATTATAACATCATCCACCTAGACTAAGTGGGAAAAATACGTATTATATATTGAAGCTAACTCAAAAACTACCCAAGCTAATAAAATTTATATGGCAGAATTTTCAAAATCGGTCCACAATTGACGAAAATATCGATAAACATACATAAAAAATACATAAAGTCGAACGTAGAACCTCCTTTTGTAAGTCCGTTAGTAAAACAACCAATCCCTTAGTGAATAACAAACATATAAATAAAACCAGCAAGTTTGGCGATATTTTAATGATGATCAAGCAATCTGCGCAACACTATCCAAGCGTCACCATGATTGTTGCTATAAATCTCACCGCGTGTTTCAACAATAATTGCATCCATAAACTTCACAGTTGACATGCAAAAAGTAATAAAAATCCGTCCGAGCACAGCTTTAGTGCACTATAGTTGTACGGAACTGCGTATAAACTACGGTTGCACGTCGATAGTTACATTGTCAGCTGATTTGTGCATTGTTAGCTTTTGTTGTGAGCTTGCAAACTATATCAGAAGTAGAATGGAAATAGATTTTCATAAAAACATAAAGCCCAATAGCCTTCCCCAGATAGATAGCATGTATTTTTTTACACCACAAGATACCACCCTATCATAGATACTTAAAAAGTTATTTTAGTTTTGCGTTTAACCAGTAAGTCAATCGATACACTTTATTATACATAGCAAGCCACCGCACAAAGTGATGTGAACAACTCGACATTCAAGAGAAACTGGTTTCAAAATGTTACCAACGCATTGTTTCAAGAGAATATCTGAAATATAGAGGCAACCCGATGAAATACCGCGCACATTGTGGAAACTATTCTTAACAATAGAGGTCTTTGATTAAGCCGCACTCAGTTCGTGGTACACCCAATCTAAACTGTACGAGACGGAATAAAAACGTACGTCTGACAAAGAACGTTACATTAACTTTGCCAAGTCTATAACAGCGTCGTTCGCCTCCAATTTGCGTACACCCTCTGTTCAAGTTCCAAAGCGGTTTTTGTTTCATTAAGTTCGCTACTCTAGGCTCGAGAATATAGGTCCTAGGCCATTGTTGTCTCGTCTCATTGTGATATTCAGGCTAGTGGCAGTCAACGAGCAATTTTCTCATTCGCCATTATGCGCTGTTATTATTCTCATTGTTTGAGACTCATACATATTGTCTTATTAACGCACGCTCTAATACGCCAGAATAGTGGCGTTGAATAGAAAACTATTGCGGGTTGTTTTAGAAGGAAAAGGTGTTTTTTTTTAGAGGCGGAGAACTTCAAATTGGAATATATAGAAAAACAAGTTTTTAATATACATGAAATTGGCTTTATTTGACAGATAAAGCCAAACATTAACGACATCATCCAACGAGCTCTTGTTACCGCCGGCGTTCCAGCTATATTAGAACTCAATGGCTTGGCACGCGACGATGGCAAGAGACCGGGCGGTATATCTTTATCTCCATGGAAGGTGGGTAGGCCTTTAGTGTGGGATGCAACCTGTGTCGACACTCTTGCGCCATCCCATCTTCCTGGCTCAGCGTGCTGTGCTGGTGCAGCCGCTGCGGCTGCAGAAAACCTCAAGCGGCGTAAGTATAACCTTACAGGCAATTATATTTTCGAGCCGTTTGAGGTTGAAACCTTCGGGCCGTGGGGTCCGAGTGCTCACGGCCAGCTCAAGGGCTGGTTTTTACCTTGGGCAGAGGCTAAGCATTGCCATACAACGTGGCAATACGGCCAGTCTCTTGGGTACATTACCAGTCGACAGCGATGCGGACGAATTTTTGCGATGCTATATTTTAGTTTTTCAATAGTTTTAGTTAAGTTTGTGTATAATTTTGCTATTTTTATTAATTAATTTGACAGATTATTTTATGGCAATAATGTTTGAATATGATTTCGGGCATGTGGCCGCCGCGGCTGACGGGCATATGGCGTAATCTGGACGTTACATTTTTACACTTTTAGCAGTAAATCAGGCTGTATTTCGTCAATAATGCGTCGAATGTCGGCATCCAAGCACAAGTTGTCCAAGTGCTTCATTGTTTCTGGTTTATCGGCGTAGACATGCGACTTTACATAGCCCCAGAGAAAATAATGTAATAGCGTCAAATCTACGAACGATAATTTTACCATTCGTGAAAAAAACATTTGACGAACGACTAATCGTTCGTCGAATATTTCTTTCAGTAAATTAAGGCAATAAAAATTTAGCTTTCAGTAAATTACGCCTTCCCATCATCCGCGGAGGCCACATGCCCGAAATTATACGCCGTGTTCCTTTTGATATCTCATAACTCTAGCAACTGGCATATGAATATGTTTGAATCATTTTTTTTTTAGTTATTGTCTTTCATACAAAATAATTCGACAAAGTCACGATTATTTATGTAAAACACCCTTACGTGAAGTATAATAACGTCGCATTTTCTAAGCTTTAAATATGAATGATTGGTTTGAATGATAATTATGTTAATCGTGATTGATGTTATCTTCGAAACTATGTATTTTTTTAACACTTGTTCAAGGAGATTTCGTATTATTTTTACTTATAACATATAACCTTACAGTTATGGGACATATCATATCAAAAGGAACTCATTGAATACAAACATTAATGCCATAATATTATCTGTCAAACACATAATTATATTCTTTTTTTATTTTTTTTCTAAATAAAAAAAACATCTAGGATATTAAAAAATACGGTGTTTTATTTAAATTAAAGTTCTACGGCTCTAAAAAAACACCCAATATACTTATTGCAATTCAGATGTTGTTCCGCTAAAATGTTGAGAGTAGGTATACATTGCAACTGAATTCTGAAAACATGAATTAAGTTTTGTAGTTTAATAGATAGTTAGTTCCTTTAAAAAAAATCAACAGACCATGATGTCCTTTAAAGAATACCTTTCCACAATGTATAAACATCTAACCTTTCTATAGTCGTTATCTATAAGGAGCTTTTTCCGTTTATTATTTTTAACAGTTATTTCCCCTCTGACCCGGCGCTATCGTTAGTAGGGCGGCGACCCCCAGGTGCCATCCTTCATTAATCTTATTCCCTTGCGCGGAACTCGAAGAATCTTAATTTGAAGTTTCGACGCTCCTCTTTATCAGAACTATGCGAAAAGAATCCTCCGAAGGTATTCATTATAACGAGATAAGGGAGATGGGAAATTTTTCATTGTTTAAAATTTCCCTTCGCTCTGTTTGTTGGGGAACTGTTTGGGTTTTATTAAACAGTTTTTAATCAATACTTTTCAGTACTTATAAAAATTTCCGAGAAATCGGTAAGTCAACAACGAAAAGAAACTAAATACATCCAAACAGAAAAGTTACTTGAAAGCCGAACTGTGCCAATACTTAGAACTAACGTAAAAGTGTGACTCGCAGTTGTAACTCACTAATCTTGTCGGAGATAAAATAACGAAAGTGGAGGGTAGGTACATCTTTAGTTAACAACATTAAGACGGCATCTAAAGGTGCTGGAGCATGTCTGAGAGCCCAACTTTGACCGGTGCAGGGAAACCGTAGCGTCTTAATGAACTTCTGAAGTTCCCCTCAACATTCCTCACGATACATAAAGGAACTTACGGCTTAGATAATAAGTTTGTAATTGCTATAGCGACTCCTGAGTGATGTTAAATTTCGTGGTCAGTGCAGAGTTGTAGTTGAGGTTACATTGGCTTTATATTAAACAGAGATGTACAGCGCTACTGGTGTATAAAGGATATAACGTATATTTGGGAATAATTTAGGTTAAGGATTATGTTCAGCCACCCATCAACGTAGCTCTCTAATTTTGTTATGGTTATTAGAGGAAAACTGGTTTAGTAACATCCTTTGTGTAATCTACAGTTTTCTGTCTTACATTTCAGTCTTCACGTTTCTCTCAATCTAAAGATTTTGTTTAATAAACTGGGGTTAACTGGAAGAGATTGTCGGTAACCAAATCCATGCCAAAAAATGTGGGTAGAAATAATATTGATCCTTTTAAATTTCCAATGAAACTAAAAAGAAGTAACGGCTATTCCTTTTATTTTCCAATTTTCCAATCAATTAAATGGCGTAATATTAGCGTAAGCAAATAAAATCCGTATTGCGCTGAAAGCTCTAGAGCTTCAAAACTACCCACATTTTGTTCCAAGTGCTCCATTCTTTCATTATATAAGTGCTTTCTAAAAGATAACACTAAAGGACTCCGGCGCCTTTAAACACTAAAAGAGCAATATCGAGGAATCGTTTCGATATTCTGTTTTACTTATCCAAACAATGGAACTGAAATTCGTTAGCTACCTTCAAGAACCATTTATTTCTTCGACCTATTTCGATTTTCTTTAATAATAAGTTTTGTCATCTAAACAATTTCTCAAAAGACTTTATTAAGATTATTTATTAACAAGAAGTTGATTGAAAATTAGAATTTCAGGTTGAAGTATTCAAATAAGCAACGCTAAGCACTCAATTTGTAAGTGGCACTACAAATTAACATCCACAGGTACGTTTTTAATTTGTTTACATTTCCATATGAAACTTTTGGAACAGACTATACAAACACACATGTCAAACTCATAACTCCTACATTAGCCGTAATCGCGTAAAAATAATGGCCCTAATACAAAGACTCCTAGTAAAATCCTGACGCTATGTGGCTATATCGTAAAATTTTATTATTCTCACTTATAGGAACGCGATATTTATGACATAGGAGAAAAGGCCTTCAAGTTTATTGTTTCATGCTTGAGAAGAGGCGATGAATAAACTTGGCAATTTATGCCAGCTGTAAAGTTAACAGTAACAGTAAACTCAAATAACAATCTCGCAAATCTTCAAAGCTATTCACTGCGTTCTAATTGTCAGTTGCCTAGAATAAATTGTTGAGAGGCATTGGTACATTTTATGTTTGATGCAAAATAGTTTGTAAACCAACTTACCTAAATTATATTTCTCTCATTGCTTTCAGCACGTGTGTGCACTTATGCAGTATCGTGGTGTCATTCATTCTTAAGTCGGGCCCCCAGATATCCGTAGGTGATACGCAGAAGGAATCGTCCGTAACTTCAGCCGAAACTATAGATAACGTGCCTACGGAGTAGACCTCCTGTTTCTCGGACGAAAACTATCTCAAAATTAATTTGACAATTTGTCAAGCGCGCGTAAACTACTGCGATTGGTTAAATGATTCATCAACAGCCAATCGCAGCACTTAATGCGCGCTTGACAATTTGTCAATTCATTTTGCGATAATTTTCGTTCGAGAAACTGGCCCCTAGCGTAGTACAAAGTTTCAATAGAATAAGAAGCCAGCTTATACTGGTTTTATGACTACTGACGTGCAGCCTACCGCACAGCAAACAGCAGTCACCATTAGTTTATTATTCAGGATTATATGGCAATAAAACAGTCAGACGATTCAATGGAATGGAAAAGAAACACTAATGACAGATAAAAAAACTTTTTTTTTCTGTTTTTAGTCAATACATTAATATCATTAATTGTCGTACTTTAATCTATTGTGACGTAAATAGGTGCGTTACGTTTAATATTTGATTATTTTATCTAAATTCATAATCTTAGGCTTATACATTCCGTCAATAATTTATCTACTCATTCCGTCTACAATCACTATGATAAATTGATTCATTAATAATAATGTCCTGACTGAATGTTTTTTTTGGGTTCCGTCCGTTCGAATAACTTTTTTTTTTTAATCTTTGCCCCACACTTGGAATTTCTCCTGTATTGTGGGTGCGTTTGCAAACATTTAAACTCGCATACATACACATATATCTATTATAGTCATTTTAGGCATAATTATCTTGTCATGGAGAGTGCGATTGTCGCAACCCAGTGCTGGGTACGTCACTATTGCGGCTATAAGTCCCCTCTTTGAGGAATGGCTAGAGAGGCGCCACAGCGTCCTCACCTTCCGCCTGACGCAGGTCCTTACCGGACATGGTTATTTCGGGAGATTCCTGTTTCGTATCAGGCGGGAGGTAACGCCCGGGTGTCATCACTGCGTGGATCGCCCGGAGGACACGGTTGAGCATACGATGGAGGTCTGCCCGGCTTGGGCAGAGCATCGCAGTGTCCTCGTGGAGGCGATCGGTGGCGGGTATCTCTCGCGTCCGGCCCTGGTCCAGGCCATGGTACGGAGCGAGAGGGCATGGGAGGCCGTCACCTCCTTCTGCGAAGCAGTAATGCTCGCGAAGGAGGAGGCAGAACGCGTGACGGAGAGGCAAATTTCGCGCCCTCACGCCCCTAGCCGCCGCAGGAGACGCCCTGGGCGTCGGGAATCGCAGGCAGATTCCCGGCCACCGTAGGCGCGGGCTTGCGGACGTTGAGCAATGGGTAGCTCGACGTCCGATAAGGACCAGGCCCGGGTCGACGGCGCGTGGTGTTCCACGCGCGCCTCAAAGAGATGTCAGCAACTGAAGGGGTCCGATAGCACCGATGCCTGCTGGGGTTGCGGGAAATTCCGAAAGGGATACCGTGGCCCCTGGCAACTTACAGGCAACTGAAGGAACACGGGTGGGTTTTAGTCAGTAAGAGTCTGACACGCCCTCCCGCTCCGCCCAGAGCAGGAGAAGTTATTTGATAATTTCCCATCCAAGAAAAAAAGAAAAAAAAAGGCATAATTATCTTAGTTACATATGTGGGTATCTAGTACGGTTGGCCGTATTTCATTGATAGCCGATAGCCATCAAGGTCGACATTTTCACTGATTACAGAAGAAAAACACCTGGTGTGGAAACCCTCAGTTATGCGAGTATGACTCGCACTTGGCCAGTGTTGGTCTATAATTATAATCTTTTATATATCTGGTAGAATTAGTGCACTGATTATTTTAATCAATATTTACAATTACTAAATGTTTTCAATCACGTGAAGTAATCGTGGGCTAGTTCATAGTGAATGGGCATTATTTTAGAATAAATAACTTAAAACCCAGTGACAGCAACAGTGACTGATTACCTTGTTGGTCTAGTGGTCGTAAGCGATACTACTGGGCATGAGGTCCTGGGTTCGATTCCCGGGTCGGGCAATGTAAGTGTTATTGGATTTTCCATTTGGAATTCCACAGTAAAGCCCGAAGTCTGAATTTGTGCCCGGTTAATGGCAATAACTGGCGAAATGTGGGTGTACCTCTGCCAAACCCTTCGGGGAAAACAGGCGTGATGTACCTAATGTGTTAATTTAAAGCACATTACACACAATGTTCCCTATACCATATTTTATATTTTAGTTAGGTTGGTACCTACTTTGGAAAGTCAGAAATATAAAAAAAAATATTATATAATAGCGTTTATTCACAACCAATGATTTTTCAAAATAAATATGTTCGCCCAAACTGCTAAGTTTCTTGGTAGGTGTAGCCTTATTAGTTGGTACTTATAGGTACCTACTTATTTTCTAATTACACTTTTTCACAAAGATTTCTTTTTAAGACAAAGATTTAAAAATACTGTGTTATTTTTAAAAGATGTGTTTGTGAAAAATAGCTTTCTATTGGACACACCAAAAGCTTTTCAATACATTGGATCAAACAATAACAAAAATATAGTATTTATCAGGTGAATCAAAAAATCCAATAATGAATGATTAGCGGAATAAAGAAAGAAAGTACTACTACCAAAATTCAGTGGAGACCGGTAATCGATTCGGGTCAATGTCAGCAACATCAATCATTGGCTGGGGGCTTCGTAAAAACTGAACGTATGGATCGCTTCGGAGCCTCACTCATATATCACTCGTCCACTCGTCACTTTTATGTGATTGGTGTAACTTACGGCCTGTAGCGGAACTGCGAAGCAATCAAAATGGCCGCTTTATAAATCCCGTGGAAAACCAGCGACACTTGTAAAGGAACAATGGGTGGGTTGTGTGAAATATATTTTTGTAAATGTTTAGGCAAAGTTGCCTCACTCATATATCACTCGTTCACTCATCACTTGTATGTGTTTGGCGTAACTTACGGCCCGTAGCGGAACAGCGAGACGTAACTTACGGCCTGTAGCGGAACTGTGACGTAATCCAAATGACCGCTTTGTAAATTCGGTGGAAAACCAGCGACAATTGTAGAGGAGCAATGGGTAGGTTCTAGTTTTTGTAGCTCGTAGAGTGTGAAATGCAGTGTTTTTGTAAACTGTTTTGGCAAAGTTAATATAACACCGTATGTTTTTTCAGAGTGTATGTACCATCGAAGAAATTCATATACACCGTAAGGACTATTTCTGCTTGCAGCGCTCGGCCGCTATAGAACCGGGGCGGTAACAGATGTGGTCATCGTGTTCACGGGATTTTGTTTTCAAACTGCTTGGATATGAAGTTCTTCGATAGTACCTACCTACCTCAATAAAGATTATTCGAGATATTTTTTGTTATATAAGCATATCGCGCTTCTGTAGTGCCTCTGGCATGTTCGCGCAGGCGCATATACATGACTTCCACGCAATGGTGAGGAGAAAGACAACGTCGCTATTGGAGAGAACGCGGTCAAGCCCTAATGGCATTCTGAAGATGTTAGTGGACAAATTTGACTCACCGGTAATGAATCTCTTCATGCAAGTGTTGGTTAGGCAGAAGTGATGCATTACAACCGGTGAAATGTGATACATTCACATTTATGTATGTAAATATTGTTCCTACTTATGATAACACACAACATAGCTTTTAAGTTTTTTGTAACTGGATCATTGTTGTCCCAGAAAATAAATAATTTAATTTAATACCAAACTTCGTATTTTTGCTTGACTACCCTTTGCTAGCTAAGGTGCATAAACAATCGCATGGAACGGAATGTATCAGGCAGAACTGTTTTCATGTTCTACTATTAGATTTAGTGCAATTAATAACATCCAGAATTCAACTAATAACTTAGGTATAATAAGTAAAAAAAAGCCATTAAATAATGTGGTTTAAAAACATTATCCTATTTGACCATCACGTAACGTTGACATATTAAAAAAACACGCATCATTCTATCAATCAACAATATGGCTGCGCCAGAGCAGCCCCCTATAAATGAGATAATCAAGGAGTCGTTAAAAAGTTACTGTAAATATGCATAGCTTATTATTCACGATGTGTATCGCGTGATTATCATTGCAAATGCTCACGCATAGTCGTGAGGGACCGAGCAGTATAAACGGACAAATGAGATTAGCGTCCTAATTCCTTGATTGATGCTAAACCACCCCTCCCACGTAGCGCCGTATGCATAGCAAAGTCATCATTTGAGCTCACGGAGCATTATGCTAATAATGCTGGAAATGATACGATACAAAACAAAAAGGTGGGATTTGGGTTTTTTATTGAATTAATAAAAGTCAACGTACTCTTTCGGCATTCTTTTTGTGCTGTCTTGATCAAACAATCAATCCAAAAGTCAAAAACACAAAAATCGCAAATACAAAAGTATCGGCATCATTAATTAAACAGGTTTCATTTCAATAAACACTCTTACCAGTCATTAAATCGAAGATATGGAACTAATTAATTTTAAGCCTGTCCATTTTCCCTCGAACCAATTGTTTGGATACTTATACGTAGGTAGCCAATGAATTGCGGCGAATACACACAGAGATAAAATTAATGTGCAACGATACAAAAACAATGAGTTTCTTCATCAAAGTGCGCGCGGATAAAAATATTTACAGGCTCTTCCAGCGATATTTTATTATTTATTTAGTGTAGTGTGCGCGGGGCGTCAAAACGGGCGTGCGGTTAATATTTCACGGTGCCGACGTTAAGTCGACGGAGATTTATGGAGCGGCAATAGCCTGTGTTCTACAATTAACTAGCCTCGAAACCTGGAACTGTTCGGCTTCGGCCTATTGGCTGCAACGCGCACCAATAATTAGGGACGGGCTCAACCGTTACCAATTTAGGAGTAACTATTACCAATGCAAACGGGAAATCAATAGATAGTTCTAGTTTTGAATATCGATAAAGTAAATGCCGGTACTATTATTTGTTCTACATTCCATCTTAAAAATATGTAAGGTTGCACTTGCCTTAATAAAATTGTATAGGTATCACGGAAAATTATTCATTCAGTAGACTGAATGAATAATTTCACACCCACAAAAAAAAATGGGGATCGCTTAATTTTCACCGTAAGTAATATTTAAATCTATTTCCATAACAAGTTTAATGCACATGTAGGTACTATACTTAATACGATTATTTTTCCAGCTGAAAAAGTTAGAAATACATGCAAAACTTTTTGATAACACATTCGCTTGCAAAACTAATGTCATGAGATAAATCACATGAAACGCATAATCTACCGACTCAATTGAATATTCAGTCTAAAATATAGCTGACGAACAAAATTCAGACACATCTGTATTGCAATTTATTAAGCTATTCTAAATATAAATGACATCGTGACAATGGGATGGTAACTGCACTGTGTTATAATTTCACGGAAACTAGAATTAATTATATCAAGATAACCCTCGTCCTCGGCCTCGTCGGTCTAGTGTTGGTAAGCGCTACTACTAAGCATGAGGCCCTGGGTTCGATTCCTAGGTCGGGCAAAGTGTTATTTGGTTTTTCCATCTGGATTTTTTCTGTAGCAGCCCGGTTGATGGCAATAGACTCGCCCCCTATTACATGGGACTTAAACATAACTGGCGAAATATGGGTGTACGATAGCTACACCTCTGCCTAACCCTCCGGGGAATACAGGCGTGATTTTGTGTGTTGATTAAATTTATTCAGATAAGGATTTTTCAAAGAAACATAAACAATCTAATCGGTTTGTTGCTTTCCTTGAACGAACAACATCCGTTCAACGTAACTACTCCATTAAGGTCCATAAAATTCTTAGTAATTGCAGGCAAATATAATCAAAATCTAATCTTTTCATTTAAAACAGGCCAAATGCTTTTATTCTGTACACAAATAAATAATAAATCTAAACATTGAAAGCTACATCACTATAGCTATGAGTTCACGTTCAGAGCAAGTATAGGTTTTCATACAAATAAGTACGTAGGGTGAACGTCACAATAGTCGTCTAATGCGGTGTCGCAGATTACTGCGGGTAGCCTGCCTTGCCATCAACCGCGACAGACATGGCAGCACGTTTAGATGACAATGCATTATTATTATCGTCGTCTTCTCGTTCGAAATCTGACTGTAATGCCATCTACGATATTAAACCGTTATTCATCAGTTTCGCCATTACTAACTTCCAGACTTCGCTGCGTTCAGAATACGATCTTACACTATTCTAAAGGCGATTTATTTTCCACCAAATTATAATCCAAAAAATTTACTAGTTAACCAGCCCATATCTAAACAACATTCAACGATATATAATTCCTTCCCACACTAAAATCACTTTAATCATTATTATGGTAATCATGATTATTCATCAATTTTGCCTTGCACCATGGTCTCGAAATACTCAAAAAAAAAACCCTTAGAACGGCATGTGTGTGTGTCCAATGCATCATCTTCTGTTATTCGTTTCAGAACATCCACAAAAAATACTCGTGGAGCGAGATTCACCCGCCACGACAAAAAAATCAATACAGGTAAAGTCCATTACGGTACAAACAATAATTAAATACTCCTGCTATCCCCCTAGTGGAAATAACCGAGATAATACATTACTTTTTATAACTCGCAACTGTAATTAGCAGCTGTTTAATAATGCTTTTAGCGTTTTATCGCAAACAGTTTACGAGGGAAGGGAAATGGATACCCATATTAACTTTTACATACTATGTGTGAGCGATATCGAGAAATTGTATGTGCTTTGAGCTCTGCATTGTTTGTGCATACTGTATGCTGGATTCGGAAGAGCACTTTTTCCATATTTTTCTGGAACTTTTGTGTTGATCAAGTCGTATTTGCGGAAGGTAACTGGTGCTCATACCTCTTCTTGATTGCGCATTTTATTGCAAGACCTCATCAGTTAAATATAGCAAACGCATCAGGTATAAGAAGTCAAAGAAGTGTTACGGCAGTAGATAATATCCCTGATTTTCTAATGTTCTGGTGACCATTCCAATTATTTCTGGCCATTTATCCAACTAATAATAATATGACCCCTTTTACTTTAATATCGTAAACATTGTTACGTATTCCTAACTAACTACGAAGTTTTTTTACCCAGCTATCTAATAAGAGCGTGAAGATACTCTTAACTTGAAAACCTAATTCAAACTTCGAATCCCAGTTCACCGACTGTTGATAGTATCCGTTGACATCAGAGATTTAGTTGAGACCTCAGGGGTATCACGGGAATGACCAAACTACCTAACATTTTTGTATATCTGGTAAAACTTTTAACTTTAGCTATAACTCCATGGACGTCTATTACTTTCTCCTATTGAGCCGTGGCGATAACTTTTTAACCCCAGTTGACGTGGGGTGAATAACTCGCGTTGACAGTTGTAAGGGGTTCGCGGAAACTTTCCTCCCCTAACACTTATTGACCTCTTACCCTAGGAGAAAATGCATTCTCCAACTCCCGGCCGAACATAAAGCCGTATCTTTGACAGGGAGATGGAAATTCCAATGGAAATCGACAAAATAGCATTTGCGTTATAATATTTTGGTTAGGGGAATTGAAACGCATAAATCATTTTATCTATGTTACGAAATGGTGCTATCCAATTTTTTTTATTCTAATGTGTGCTATTTCTATTCTGATGCTTTGAAATTTTGTTATAAAATTTCGTCTTAGACCCGTATTTCAGAAAGAGACTCTGGCAAATTGCCACTTAAAGAACTTAAAAACTGCCACTCGCAAAACCCAACTTTATCCCTTGTACGACTTTCGCACAGATTTTTTAATTCAGTGTATTTGATAGCGCAGATTCACCCCATTGAATTTATAGTGAAGTAAAAAAATAAAGCAAAGATAAGCGCATATACGTCGGTTGTAATGTCACGCAGCGCGGCCACATTAAAATGTATGCCACCGTTTGTAGTAGGACGCATACAGCTCGGATAGCGAGGTGTACAAATTACACCGGTGCAACAGTGAGTGAATGTGGGCTCTTGACCCATTTCGGTGTCACATCTAGTCGCTATACATTACAACCGGCACTGACTTCCACCTAAATGCAAGTGAAAAGCGAACTTTAGAATTTTCGGTGCTAATTTCTCATGAATCGGGATTCAGTTTCGTTGGAGCTCGGCTTTTGTATGTAATTTGTTTGGTATACGCCACACTGTTTCGTAGAAAACATTTCTCTATTAAAGATACAGTGATTTCAACTCGTCTTTTTTTTTTAACGGGAGCGCTCGTAGTGAACTTAATAACAGGGACAGTACCATTTGGTGCAACCTTGAGAAGCACACCGCACTTTTTTATTTTCGTTGATCCATTATTTTAAAGTGTGTCATAGCCAATAGTGTCATCACAATGTCTTGTTTTTTTCCTTTTTTATTTTTCGTTTGTTTGTATATTTGTCAATATGCTTGCAGCTACTTCCTAATAGCTAATTATTCATTATTTAATCGTGTTTGTAAACTATTTATCTATCTATCTATCTATCTATCTATCTATCTATATGTGTAGGGTTTTCTATAATTTAGATATGCCAATGTACGTAGATGTACTATCACTTTAAAAGTTTTTCCCCTATAGGGTGATTCCCTATCCATTATGGACCCTTAGTAAGCCAAGCTTTACAAACTACTTGCTCGGAATTCTGATACTGCTTGATGCTCTAACATACAATCCTGTTCCACTCGAAATTCTTTAAAAAACGTTTTGAAATTCACAGCTTTTGCGTAATTTTCCACCAAAATACTGCCTTACATGTACAAATTGTAATTTGTTAATCTAATATTACATAGTTGTACGCTCGTGCATAATATGCGGTATCGTAGCACCGCATACGTGCACTGCAACTTGTTATTTCTAATATCGGACGCGAACTGGTGCTGCTAGCTCATTTCATTTGTATTCCACAATGTGGGGCACATTTCGTACAAACATTGGTAACCTCTGAATTGAATTCGTAATAGTAGGTACTGTAGTAAAACGTTTCCTTGGTTTTTATTGTTTCAGGTTGTCAGAGGCTTTTAAAAGAGAAGAAAGGAAGTAAAAGAAAATGGTTTAGGATTAGATTTATTGAAATTTATTTGAATAGAATGTTTATCCAGTTTACCAACTCAATAAAGCATCAAACGCTGAATTTGATTGATACATTGGAAATCCTAGGCTAGAAGTTTATTTTCTTTTTTCTCATGATTGGATTTTTCGAGCAGTGAGGGACATTGATCAGCTGAAAGATAGTACAGCATCCATGATACAAGTACCATATATAAATTGTGATAGAAACCAGATACAAGATAATATCAAGGTATGTAATAACAAATTATTATCCCATATAAATAATGTATCCTACAGAATAATGTGAAAACTAATCTCAGATTGAATGTGTTCAACGCTAAAACTTAATGCAAACCAACACGGAACGAGCTTCATCTAATCTTCTATCTACTATATATATGTACACAGTGTTTTGTTGGAAAACAGTGGCTCTGCATTCTGTGTTCGTTACCTCAGTGACATGTGTCAGCTGACTCCAGTTTATACAGACTCGCTATTACAGCCGCAAACTAGTTGGACTGTCGCAGAAGATGGTCTGTGAACTCTAATAATACGGACTGAGTGAGTCTTTAAAGATTTATGTGACGTCAGGTCATCGATACGGCTCGCTGTGTTGCTAACAAAGGTATGCGCAGTTTGTTTGTGTTCGATTATGTTGAAGAGTTGGTTGTACGATTGTCGTTAAAGTTTTCAAGGTCTTTTTGTATCTGCATCACCCAAAGGTTGACTGGTAGAAAATGCCTATGGCATTAAGTCCGCCTCTATACATTAGTGATTGGTGCTAGGTTCAACAAGCGTGTGGTTATTTTATATTGTTTTCATTTCAGCTGTCTGGTCTTTGGAAAATAAAAATACCTAGGTATTTATTGCTTATTGCAAGTGAAGGTACTACTAATTGCCTACGGCTGTATTCCTAAGATCGCTGATGATAAGATGAACATAGTGTTACGACTCTTAAAAAAAATTAACACAGTTAATGTTTGTACACTAACATATTTTCCATTTTGATGATTGACACATAAAACCGAATAAAACCATTTTCTATATTCCTTATCCACTGCATAAACAGCTCTCGTTTACAATTCAGATTATAATTTCCACATCTGCAATCAGAGATCTCGTCATTCACGCTCTATCTCGCAAATAAGGCGAGGACGTAACAGTTGACACAACAGCGTGTTAGCTGTCAACACGGCTCACCTACTACGCAAACAAGACAACTAGTTTAGGCACCCGATTACAATCCAACAAGACGCTGAACCTCTGACGAGTCATTCAATCCACCTAACTGACATTTAGGCCCGTTTGCACCACAAATCACTAAGGGCTGATTTCACCAATGAAACTAAAATGCGTTCAAGAGCTGTCAGTATCAAAATGTTATGGAATATTGTACACTGACAGATCTTGAACGCGTTTAGATGTGCTGAAGGCGTTCAATTTCATTGGTGAAATCCGCACTTAATAGATTTAGCGCTAAACTATTGCTTGTCAATTGTTTGAAGTCGACTAAGACTGAATGATATTTTTTAGATATATGTTATGCACTCAAATAATGATGTATATTATTTTGTGATGCAAGTGGGCCTATGGCTGGCACTTATAGTGCCAACCATATACTTGGTTTGAACGTGACGTTTGAATTTATTCTTGATATTTGAGATTTTATTTAGAATTATGAGTATATTTTGTAGCTATTACGTTATAGCCTACGCGTATGCAGTGTAGACATACGTTTAGCATTTTTGTGTGTCGTAACCTGTGATTACTGTTCGGTACATTTAAGACCATTCACCAACATTTAATCGGTGTAATCGGTTGATTCAATGTCGGTGAACAGGGATTAAAAAAAATATATAATGCTCATCCATTTTGCGAAATTAGCAGCAGCTAAATCACCTAATCGCGCTCCCACGCAATTGCCACAACTAGCAATCCTGAAGGGATATTGCATTGCATGCAGTAATTAGCTGGCAGCCTGATTGCTAACCGCAGTACGACACTGCTGTCAATGCTCCTAATTTGACATCAAACACGAAAGTAATTGGTTAAACCGAGATCACACTGAAATTTACTAATATAATCGTCCCATTTTATAATGAAAGATGATTGGTACCTACAACGAAAACAGTTATTGTTGATCAATCACACAGCCTGAATGGATATTGTTAAAATGTAAATAGGCAGAATAAAATAATATCATCTTCACATAGAAGAAATAGTATCTGTATTTAAAATAGACAAGTGAACCTGAGCGTAAACTTTCAGCGATAAAAAGCGTAATTTACATAAAAATACGAAAAAATATTCCTAAACTATCGACTTTTAACCGTAAAAAACCAAACATGCTGTATTAATATTTGCAACACTTGCGTTTGTACTGAGACTCGTAAAATTTTGAGTTTACGGCTTCTAAGTAGCCAGACAAGCCAAGGTATGGTTCCACTTGTTCAGAACAAAATGAAAACTTACGATACTTAAAAGCACCTAAGTCAGAAACAAAGAAGTAACATAACTTTTACGTCGCCCCACCAGGAAGTAAGTTGTAAGTAAAAGTTAAAAATTATAGTGGCTACTTAGTCTAATATAAACTCTACAAGAAACTTCAAGACTTTTACTTAACTCCGTCTTCTTAGAATCTTGATGCTATAATATGTTTATAGAGAATATTACGGAATGTGTGAGTTATTGGATAAAATAAATAAAGAAAATGTTGTTCAGGGAAAATAGTACTGACTTTGTAAAGCTTTATTGAATTCCTTCACATAATTATACAAAAACAAAATAAAATTAAAAGTGATCCTCGATCGTTCATTTAGAATACCTATTCCAAAAATTGACATCAAATTCTTAAAACTACTACGAGTGCAAAAATAATATGTGTTTTAAACGCACCCATTTTGCACTCTTTGCCAACGGACTCTCCGTTGAGAATACAAAATATGCGTTAAGAAATGACACAATTAAATATCGATATTAAGTATCCATGTAGATATATATTAGGGGGGGTTGAGGTTGCTCCGCTAACATTCACAGTAACGCCCGTTTTCCTTTAGTATACTAGTACAAAACGCAATATGCCATATGCCTATTGCTTTTCATAACCCCTTTTCAACATGCATACACCTATGAAATGGCTGTAAAATTATTGTACTCGCTTGTTTCAAGCTACACTAGGCTAACACTATCAATGCGTAACTCTATGCAGAACTGTGTTACCAGTGTTGCCATATTCTGCAGTGTTTGTTGGAATACTTTATATAGAAAATAGTGACACAGAAAAGTCTCTCTATTTTTTTTGCATTTTACTGATGATTTTCCGTGTGTTTTTATTAATACCACGGATGAAAATTTGTCATTGGTGAAACTTACTAGCTCGATATGTTAAGAGCAAGTATTTACCCACTATTTGTTGTTTTAGGCCATTATTCTATCAATACTTTATACTCTTTTGCAACTAGATATCACTTCGATGTTCGTTAGAACATGATACTATATAATATACCTTCCACTTACTTAAACATTTCCTGTATATTACATCCCTTCCACTCCAAATCCCTAATTCTATGCAATTGCGAATGGCAACACCGGTGTGACCAGCGGAGCGTCTCAAACTAACGCATCGTAGCTGGCGAGTTTATGCGACAGAGGCGCTGTTTATTTGCCTGTGTTGCCATACTGAATTTACACGGTGCACTCATGAATGGCCACGACTGACTAGCTATTCTTTCAGCTAAATTTAGTGTTTTCAGATGATTGAATAACGACCAGATGAGTTTATTGTTATGGAAATTGTGGAATATTTTGATGTGAATGCTGTTGTATGAGTGTTGTATTCAGAATTGTTGGGTTTTGTGTTACAACTTATGTTATAACTTATGTCACATGTGTTGTTCTATGGTTCTTCTTTTGTTCTAGTAACAAAATAACTAACTAGGTACACACAGAGCAAACCAATAAATCTCTTTATATTCAAATTTCGAAAGTAGAAATCATCGATGTAGTTAGTGGTTGGTATAATAGTACCTAGTAGTTTAAACTAACTCGTAAATACCACGAGCACAAAAGCTAGCTAGAACCGAGGCACATGCAAACTGTTACTGTTAGCCTGTATCATCCCACTGCTGGGTAAAGGCCTATTCCCATGACTTCCAGTGCTAATGTCGACCACTGTTCGTTTGTTTTGTCCAGCTCGTCCCGCCATCTTCTATGAGGTCTGCTGCGACGCCTTCTAGCTGTCTCAGGGCTCCACATAGTCATCATATTCCTGCCCTTGTCCCATGGTTACTTGGGGTTGGCACAACACGTTTTCTTTCTCCACTCTCCCCTGTCAACCGTCACGATATCATTATAATAATAATAATACGTTTATTAATACATAAAAACAACAACACAGTACATATGGAAACAATGGGTTGTACTATCAAGTTTAAAATGATTGTCAGCTTTCCGGGCTCCTAAACTGGGTACGCAGACCTGTATCTTAGGAGTCGGAGATTTTGCGGCTTCAATTTATATAATACAACCGTGACTTTTCTGTTAGCTTACGCTTAAGACAGCAAATGGAGTGAATTGTGTATATGAGTGTAGTTTGTGTGTAGGGAAAAAAAAAAAAAAAAAAAAAAAACTTTACTCTCACACTTCACATACACACCGTATGTGAAGTGTGAGAGTAGTTTTTTTTTTTTTTTTTTTTTCAATGTAAGTTTGATAAATTTCGTGATTCTATAGCCAATATATTTTCTGTTTCATCATAAGTTAAGGATAAGAGCCATGCTCTTAATTTATTTTTAATTTCATGTAAGGTAAGTTTCATTCACTTTCATACACACCTCACACAATCCATTCATCTTTTCTTTGGCTTCCTCTCCCTCTCCATCCATCAACATTTATATTCATCACTCTTTAGTCCCATAGCAGGGCATGGCGCCCTGACATGCCCTACACATACTGCATAATCATAATTTCTTATGCAGTTCAAAATATTTATAAATATTTCATACAAACCAAACACAATTTTAAACCCGTTTTATGATCCATGAACCTCGATTTACGAGTTCAAAGGAAAATGATATTTTTCCGCAATAATACATAAACCGTAAAAATAATGAAAGCTACAAATGAAAATGTCAATTTATCAAGGTAAAATAAGACAATCGAAGAAAGAATGGTCATATTGGAGAAACGCCAAACGAATTGACAGTTCTTGTCGACAATAAGATATCATTTATGATATTAAAAAACTTTTTTTTATATTTCCGTGTTAATATTTCTTGCTGATTTGGTAGCGGAAGAGTATTCGACATATTTTTACCTTGACATTATCCATAACTCCATGTATTCTGTAACCAGACCAGACCAGACGAGATTTGTCTGATTCCTGAGAGATGTAGAAGGCCACTATATCTTCTGTTTATCGTCTGTTTAAAAAAACACGATGAAATGTATTCAATTACACACCATTACCACCCCATCACCATTAATTTGTAGAAGCTTTAAAGAAACGTCCACGACACACATTCCAAGTCGAAGCTCCCAACCACTTAACTAGAAACAGCTTAGTTAAAAGACTTTCAAAGAAATTACCTTCAGAGTAGTAAATACTAGAGCACTCCCGTAAATAACAACTTAGTTCCCAGTTCCCACTTTACCAGTCTGGACGTGGTGCACTGAATAGAACACACAAATGCCACACTTTTTAATTTTAAAAAGCTCTCCAACTGATTGGTCCGTAACAACCGTTATTTTGCAAAGTAAACTTGAGTTTCATCTCGAGAGATAAATCTTTGGGTCATTCGCTTCAGCCGGGCCAGTACACTAAAGAAACAACAAACAGATTTTACGTGAGAGAAAATATTATATCTACTTTCGTCTACACAATAGTTGAGTAAGCAATGTATTACAACACATATAACAGCCTCAATTTCTCAAAATGAAAGCAATTTTTATCTTCAACGCTTTTAGCGAAAACGAAATTAATGTCGGCGTCACTTGTATTCACACAATGTAGGTACTATCGTTTTATTTACAGTAGAACAGAAACACGTTGTTATCCATAAAGACCACCCGTTGAAGGGACGTCGCCACCGCCGCCGTTAATATTTATATTCGAGAAAATTTTAATAAATACGCACACGTCCTCTCATTTCGACTGCGAGCCAGCAAGGTATGTCCGTAAACATTATATTTTGGTCGTAAAACATAACAAGCTTATAAAACCGCTACATAATCGCGAAGGGTCCCGATGAGAGTCCCTAAGGAACCATTCTGTGTGGCTCGCCCCGAAAATTACTCGGCCAACGTAATTTTGAGCTTTTTCCTTTTGTTATTCTTTAGGGCCTCCCGAGATTTGCGACGTTATGATCTCATTTTGAGTTATGAGAAAAAACTCTTAGTTGGTCCCGCCTCGTGAAATCATTGTCCATAGGATTAGGTGCTTACTGGGAATTGAGGGTATTTTAGAAGGAGGATTTATTTTGTTTCATGCTACAACTTCCTTGTTTAGACGCATTTTAATTATTCAACAAATTGAATTATGTTTTTTTGTCGGGACATGTTTTATGAACAGGCAAAGAATTTTATACCAAAAATTAAGTCCGAAGTAATTCTTTGAAATATATTTTTTTTTTTTGTGACTTAACACTTTCGACTCCACCCACTTTTCATAGAACTCATACGCCATGCCGCCATACATATTGGAAGTTAACCCTCCGAGAGCGTTGCCGGCATTACGTTTGCGCTAAAGTTAACCATCGCGGACGGTCAACGGCTTTAAAACCGTGTAAAACTCGGAAAATCGAAGTAAAATTTAGTTTCCAACCTTTTAAATGTTGAAAAAAAAATTAAAAGAATGCTTGGATTTTAAAACCAACGCACATACTAATAAATCTTGTTAAAATATAGGTACATCAGATTTTATTTTCACGGTTTATAATGCCGTATTCGCTAAGAAAAACCTACATTTAAAATGAGCCCTCCGCGAGGGCTCCCGTCATCCTATATGCGACTAGGTGAACCCTCCGGGAGGGCTCCCGGCACTGAACATGTGAAGATAACATGTTTTGTAAATATTCAAGCAATAATACTTCTTCCATCGTTAAATATTTCTTGCCAACTACCTGAAACCATCTATTGGGAATCATAAATGACTATTTCCCTTTTATTACAAACGTGTCCCTAAGTTAGTGGTAACTTCGGCTGCCACTCTTATTACCAAAGAAAATAAAAGCAGAACTTCGTGCGGAAGTTCCGCTATTCATTCGTGCACCGCATCTTCCAACGACACCTCTGGGTCGCATTTTGTCCAGGTTTTATCTATCTTATTTACTTTATGTTGCTGCGGTTGCATTTGTTATTTTCACTTCACATTCAGTCTCCGCAAATATTATTTCATACTAGTTGACCCGACAGACATTGTCCTGTCCAATAATTCATACAAAAATCTCATAGAAAAATATACTTTCAATAATACCCGAATTTGGAAATTTTCTCAATTTTTCTTTCCATAAAAACTTAATTACAAACATTTTAAAACAAAAAATTGCCAAATTGGTCCAGTTTCCCCAAGTGATGCGCTTACCAACGATCAGCATTTCATTTTTTTAATTATTTTATTATTTAAACGCTAGCTGCGCCCCGCGGTTTCACCCGCATAAGTCTCGATCCCGTAAGAATATCGGGATAAAAAGTATTCTTTGTCCTATTCCAGGTCATGGTCTACCCATGTGCCAAATTTCATCCAAATCCGTTAAGCCGTTTTAACATGAAAGCGAAAAAAACAAACTCACTTTTCCATTTATAATATTATTATTTATATAGTTAGGATTAGTTTAGATATAAATAAAGTGACACGAGCATCAAGGGCATAAAAATAAAACCTATTCGAAAAATAATATGTTTTGTAACACTCGTTCCAAATTGACGCGCTTTATCGTTATTCCTAAAAACATTTCAGGAGCACCGTTTGTTTATTGTGTGACAAATATTGAACTAATTTTTAAAACAAATAGTCGATGATCTAAATGAATCTGCTGTTTTGTCATGTCAAATATTCCGTAAAAAAGCGTTCGTGCGGCAAACCGGGTCACAGCAGTTTTTAAATTCATAGATTTAAAAGAGAATCCGGTTCGATTCACACATTTGTTATCACTCCAATTTGGTTGGACGTTTCACTACGGCGGGTGTACACTGTCCCCCCGCATCCGCGCGCTGGATGAAAGCAGCAAATCTGTTGTAACATCGGCTTAACAGCTTGAACTTGACGCGTGGCGCAAGTTACGACCTAACTCTAAGTGTGTGTTTTAAAGTAACGGCCTCACCTGCTAGCTTGTTTTAAGTTGCGCTAAAGAATTAAGCTGTCTGTAAATATAGAAATAAGCTGTTTACAGTCCGTAAAATAAGTATTTCAGGATGTTACATTTACAGTGTTTTAGTTTCATTATTAGGTACACTTGCACTGATATCTTATACTTGATATCTGATACTTGAATACTATAATACACCGTGAAATCTTAATGGTTGGTTTCCCGCAGCGAAATGGTTTTGTCTTGGTAATACAATCATTATATAAACAAATAAAATGTTAGAAACAATTTTGAAAACAAATTTTGTGTTGTTGCGTGCAAACTAGTTTATGCCGTATCACAACGTGCGATTCGAGTATTACCTACAAGTTACATGTTACTGATTCTATTTTCTTGATTTTATGTTATTGATTCTCACGTTTTCGAGTTGATGAATATTTTTTAAATTATTTTAAAACTTAAACATCTTTATTTTTTACTTTTACTCTATGCTTCGAAAGTAAGTACTGCTTACGGCAAGTTGTTCTGCCGCGGAAAACAACCATTAAGTATATAAATGGTATCAGTATGACTGTGTAAACTTTTTACTTGCATCGTTGTGTTCAAAATTAAACGATTAAAAGTAACTTTTAAAGCAAATTGACCTTTCCCATTTTACATCCCTATTTCCTATTAGCTTCGTAAACGATCCCAAGGTTGTAAGGAATACTTGCCTGCCTTTTTGTTAACCCCCCTAATTCATGTCGATTAGGGACAGCATGCAAAGATAAAAATAAATCTCAATAAATCCTCTACCTTAATAAATCGCTATCCGCTTCTCACTTACCCCACTCCATCTAGATAAAAGCACTCAGCAGTAGCAGGCCAACCCGCGTCCAGTAAAATTGCAGTGTGCAGCAACAACAGAACTTTGCAGTGTCTCGGTGACAACTAACTGCGGCCTGATTCGAACCGACATAAAACATAACTTGACAGTACATTGCTGCTCATATTACTGTGAAGTGTCAGTGTTACTGCACGAACTAGGCAATGACTTATTTACATAATGATGGGTATCGATGGAGCTCTACTAACTTAATTATAGCATACAACATGCCTATGTATTATGTATCAATTAACACATACATAACATAGCATCACGCCTGTAATCCCCGATGGGTTAGGCAGAGGTATACCCACATTTTGCCAGTTATGTTAGTTTAAGTTCGACGTAAAAGGTGGCGACCGTACTGCCATCAACAGGGCATAAATTTGGACTCCGGATTGCTACTGAGAATTTCCTGATGAAAAAACCCAAATTTGACTGACCACGGTATCGAACCGAGGGCCTCATGCTCAGCAGTAGCGCTTGCCTCGACTAGAACAACAAGACAACGAGGTACAATATTTTGTGGAAAACAAATCGGGACCTCTGGCTATATCATGAACTTATGCCACCAAAGTACTTGATAAAAATCAAACAAGTAGAATAAGGCAAACTGAAATAATTGCATACACAGAATTTAAAAGCTAACGTTCTTAAAATAATAATATATACAAGTATATATGAGTAAATACCAATAACACTCAATCTAGTCCGCTGAGTTTATTTATAAAAAGATACACCAGAGGTACACGTGGACGTGCACGTGCACGTGTCTCAGCTATTTACTAGAACTTTAAAATCAACAATATATAGATAGAATACTCTTCAAGTTCAATTTACCGAGGGAATTTGCAAAACTATTGGTGTACAACTTTATTATACACCAATAGTTTTGCAAATTCCCTCGGTAAATTGAACTTGAAGATATAGATAAACGGTATGTATCTGAACCTATTTATTGACAAGGAAATGGTAGGTCTTATCTTTCCTTACAGGTTCCAAGAGACAAATTAAGGAAACGCGAGTTATTTATACCATTAAGCTAGTACTTCCCTCTCAGTTGTTCCTTGTTCAAGATACGGGCTCAGGGGCCCGATCGATTTGAGGTGGACAGCAGTCAATGATTAGAAATGTAGAATATCACTGCCCACGCGAATGATTTAGCTAAACTGTTCTTGGTGCTTTTAGAAGTTTACACTTGCATCATTTGCATGCCAATAGGTCCTGTACCATAGTCGAAATCAATACAAATCACACTTAAACGTAGAGATCGGTGGTGGCCCAGTGGTAACAGCCGCCACTTACGAGTTTTAGGTCATAGGTGCGAACCCTGACAGGCGCTTTACTTTATGTAAATTATATCATCACCGCTGCTCTCAAAATGGTGAAGGAAAACATCGTGAGGAAACCGGCATGTCCTAAAACTGAAAATTCGAAGACATGAGACATCCACCAAATCGCACTGGGCCCGCGTGGTGGATTACTGCCCTCTCCCTCTTGTAGAGAGGAGGCCTGTGACCCAACAGTGGGGACATTATAGGCTGATTATAATACAAATCAGCAATATCAACATAAACCCTTGTTTATAATGAACGACGGTAAATCTTCTTTTCATACCAGGTTTGATCATAAAAATTTTACACTCCAATTCACAATTCAGATTTGATGTCAAATAAAACTCATATTTGATACCTACCCAATATCATTTTTAGGACACCGTCAGTCCTTAGAATATTACCTCGTTCTAAACTCCAATATAATTTGAAGAAATCTCAAACTTTTTGATCAGGGGAGGTAATTCGCAATGATTGGGATCTATACAATTTAACAGTGAGTGAACGCAAATTCCTTTTAAAATTTCTTTGTAACGGTTCCTCGGTCCAGGACTTTTATAGTCGTCTAGTGTCGGCAGGGTTGCCAACACGGCCGTTATCTTCGGATTTGTGAGGAAACGAGACATAAAGCCCGCCTGAACGGAGCTCGAAATAAGGATTTCGGTGACACACACAGATTCCTTGTATAGATTGCGTATCAATGGAAACGTTCGCATCTTCAGAGAATAAAGTTCTCAAACAGATTGTGGCCGGTTTTATTAACAACCTCCAGGTTCTGTGGAAGACAGAAAAAGTCTTTATTTTAAATTCGTTAAGCGTCACTGGTTTCTTTTAACATTTATTCGCGTTGATTTTTGCATCCATCTTTGATTTAATAAAAAGATATCCCTCTCTTGTAGATACCCTTGAATTGAAAGTTATTGCAGCGCTCTGGTCCATTGGAATGGAAAAATTACAAGTTGTACCCATTACATTATTGAAAGCGCATTAAGTAATAAATCTGAACTTAGCAACCTTTTTGTACCATGAAACATCAAAACTATACCCAAAAGTGGTCCTTACGAAGCCAAATAAAAAGAAACGCAAGATTTTATTGATCATACATTATATAGTCTCCAGAAATCTTAACGATTGGCCCCTTAAGGAGTTCCATGAATAACAAGACTTGAACGATGAAGATTTCATATGAATTTAAGATGAACTTAGCTTTGTCGAACAAAGGAATTAAATATTAATAAAGGAGCTCACATACGTACTTGAGATCGACGAAAAAATATCACGCGAAGGTGTCAGGCAGTTTATAATGATTTATGAACATAATTTATGTCTGATATACATATACATATTATGGCGGCATCTACATCGCCACATGCGAACTACGCATCAAAGACCTGACGTCACACAAATCCTGCATCGCGCAATTAGAGTTTACCGCGCGAAGGACATATATAAGACTATCCGACATCAATAGTAGGGCAGTTGCCCGCCAGATTCGACACCCGTCTGGTCGGAGGATCCTCCCTTTTTTATAGAGGATGAGTGAACTTTCTACCCTGTTCCTCATGCCTCTAAAATATAACATAATTCATACCTGGTATATTTATTTTAAAATCTTCTAATTGTTTTTTCCCGAAAATTATTACCATAGAAATTTAATTGAATCTAAAACTCTCATTAATATCAATTCATAAAATAATAAAACAAGCCTATGTTATTATGTTTAACATTGCTATTTTAGTCAAGCTGAAATTATTATTATAAAATAAGAGACAAAGAGATTAAAAGTTGGTGACGGTAACGCAAGAACACTCCAAAAACCTATTACAAATTCCTTTAATTTTGACATTGCAGACAATAATTACGCCGCAAATTCGCTATTCGGAAGCGCTACCTCACAATTCTCGCATGAATATGGAATAACATCGACGCTAAGTTAATATGTATGAATGTAACTTGTTAACTCACACCAGCGCCGCCAGATGGCATCGGGTCCCCAAATGTCCCACCTCACTCCGCTTTATAATTCAAAGATTTGCTCGCGACGAATAAAGAGGCGTCTTCACTAAATTATTCATGCTTAGACACTCTGCGTGCACTTGTCTGCAAGAGTTTTAATGTTTCTTACCAACATTCTTATATAGAAGGGGTGGGGACTGCATTTCTGGGAACTTTTGGGGGTCTTCCAATTTGATAGTGGTGGCTGATAAACTTTTCTATAATACTGAAAATTTGAGAAGAAACAGTAAAAAGAAAAACGCTGAGAATTGAAAGGTTATGGATGATGAGGTAGGGTTTAAAGAACCTCAGTGGTACATATCGAGGAATAATATGCCCCACTAATCGATTTACAGTAAAAACAACGATAAAACCTTACTGTTACCGCACCATAGTAATATGAGTATCTACAGCTAGCTCTGAAACCAAATCCATTATTTTATGAATAATAAAGTAAATGCAGAACATTAAAGTAGAATTAACTACTTTAGCGTTATTAATTCCATCACAATTTTCTCCCCCGCTGTTACCTTTTCTGCTCCGTTTTACGGTGGACGCATAACTGCAGTCTGCGAAGAATTTTAAAATAACACCGCTCAAAAAAGACGATTCTATTTCTTTTTGAAAAAACATGGTAGCATAAAGATCTTTATACATATTCAAGAACACAATCAAGTACTCGTATAATTTATTGACAACAATACTTTCCTTCTGTAATGTGACAATATGTTGGTGTTCAGTGTTCAATATCGAATTGGTCCCGTGTAGGCGTCGTTTTCCTAAAAAGGAGCGATGTTACATCCACGAGCGATAAATCAGATGCCTATTGTTGGAGGAAAGTCGCAAATCGTAAGCAAAGTCGAGTCGGAATATTGTAAGACCGCTCTTTTGGAGTCGCCCCTCAATAAAATCTCACAAATAAAACCGTATTTAGGGATGAAACTTTATGAAAGACATACATTCATAATTTGAAGATCAAATTATGATGGGAAAGAAGTATACAATATTATTTATGTTTTCTATGTAGCATTATCGTGAAAAAATGGAAGTTTTTTTTTCTAAGGGAGATTTAATTTTTATGATCGATATTAATAAAATAAGAATTATGGAACATAGAGAAGAAGATTACTTTAAAAACTACATGATGTCACCAATTCTGCCAATGCGCTTTACTCATGATACAGGATAATCTGCTATTTATTCGGTAAAGTCTCCAAATATAGGTAATAAAGTTTTTAAAGAATTACGACCATGTGTGTAAAATACGTATCTAAATACAGTAAAATCTGAAATCCAAGTAGTCACGGTGCCTTCATAAAATACTGTGACTACTTCAATTGGTGAGATGGAGCGCGCGCTAGCATTCTGTGCCCTGTCTACAAAAGGACCTAATATCGAAACCGATGGAATTTTTATCCAATAAGAGGGATGAATAGATGCCAAATTGATATTCAGGCATTCAGGAAAAATACTGATGTTTCAAGGCAATATGGTGAAGCTTTCTAATACTAAATCCAATAAACACTTAAAATACAAATAATCTTTTTCCAACTGCCATAAAGCGTAAACGAACGGAAAATGATAAAAATGTTACCAGTGTGCATTCATATATTCTGCATTCTGTTTTCATAAGTAGCTCTAAAAGCACAATGTGGGCGGACTGTGGGGAATATAAGAAAAGTTTTAGAACTAACTTCACGTTAATCATAATCTCGACGAATACTCTCTACGATAAAGTAATACGTATATAAACAGCCTGCAATACCTGAAACCAGAAGTAAACAATTTTCCGTATACATTGGAAACAATGTAAGATCGAAATGTGACAGAGGCGCACCATTTATCAGCCACTGTTATAATCTCATGATGTAACGGAATATTTTTTGAACGACAAAACCAGGTGCCCTTTCTCACGATCTTGAATTCTCACCAGGACCTCGAAAACGATAACGGTAAAGAAACAATGCGATAATAAAGACGGTATCGCAGCGTTTAGTAAGAGTATCCTTAGATCTATCCCTAGATGTATCGGCCCGATGGCTCGGATAGAGGGCAATACAATGATGTTATTTTCAGGCGAGCGCTGTCAAACTGTAACGCTACGCTTTTATTTATTACATGTAAATATTTCCTTGGTTTTGAATGTTGATTCTTTTTGAACGAGCTTGTAAACTTTAGATAAGTTTTCAATCTATCTTTCTACTCTTTACTGGAGTTTCGCTCAATCATAGTCAGGGGTTTTATGACCTAGCAATTAAATTGGGTATAATACAGCAACTCAACTAAATCTAATTAAGTAAAGGCTTAATAATTAAGGAAAGTCAACTAATATAGTTACATACTTATGAAACGATGGAACCTAGGTCGGACAAAGTGGTTTTGGGTTTTCTGTCTTGAATTGCTCAGTAGCAGCACGGTGTCTGGATTTATGCCCGTTTTATGGCAATAGACTCGCCCCCTATTTCATGGGATTTAGACATAACTGGCGAAATGTAGGTGTACTATGGTAGGTACACTTCTACCCAACCCTTCGAGGAAGCAAGGCGTGACTTTTGTGTACATATAGGGTTATTTTTTCATAATAGTTATTATGTATAAGATAACTCAATGTCTTGTACTCGTCAGCAATATTCGAAATTGCCTCGATATAAAATAAAATTCATGAGCAATATGCTATGCATCAATAATAAAAAATACGCTCATGAAGATACGAGGGCGCGAATATATCGAACGCACAACGCAATGTACCATCCATAATGATATTTGTACCAATGTAGACTATCAAATTGTAACAGATTGCTTATTTATTACATTTTCTTACGTTCCGCTCATATTTCCTTGCGATTGGTTACCAGAGCCACGAGGTCAATGTAACATTTTGTTCTTGGCAGATTTTAATACAGATAGATCAGATTAGTCACAATTACACACACAGTCATTATTCAAGTTAATTACACACGTGAAATTAAAATCTGTATTTCTCGTCTTTACTGCCTTTCCAATGTTCGCTCGAATGCATAGATGTTAAATAATAAATTCAATAGTTTTTATTGAAATAAACATTTATTTCACCGCACTAGTTGTTGATGATAGATGGTACATGGTGTAGAAATATTAGCACTGTGACAAACGGGAAAATAATTCCAGTCACACTGGTGTGATCTGGTGTGACTACGAGTCCGCACCCGTTATTTCCGTCACTTGCTTTCAATTCCACATCGACAGAGCCAGATTCCATTACACTCTGTTAAATTAAATTTTCGAATACGACTCCTTTTTTTTCCTCTAAGAAAACCTCCGTCTAACATGGCGTCATCTCATAAAGGTCAGTTCACACTCGCACTCCGAGCACGGCGCGCCGCGCCCAAGTTCGTGAATAAATTCGAGCAATTCCCGACCTGCCTTTTACGAGCTGAATGAAGTATGAACTCAGTACGTGCAGAGCCTCGCTTTACTACGCAGAAAATAAAACAAAATCTAATGAACCCAACTTTATTGCTGTTAATAAAATGTAACGAAAGTAGTTCGCGCCGACGCCACTAAACGTTACACCTCATAGTTGCTCGTTTTGTAACAAAATTGGCTTTTGTCTACCGTCCGACGGATAACGAGCCATTTTATATGTCCAGGTCACTTTCTTTTAGTACTGTCATGAAAGATCATACATTTAAGTCATAAAGTTTATAATCTCAAGAATGATAATATTATGTATAAATACTTATTCATAAACTCCTTATAATATGGCTGCCATAAAGTATAGATAGCTCCTTAAATAAATTATTATGGTGATAAAATCTCTAGTAGCAAACATTTTATTCTAGAATACGATGATTTATGCCCCCGGTGCCTTACCTTATACAGGGTGGCAATTTAGACACCTGCATTCGTCAAGGGGGTAATTCTACCCGTCATACTAAACAACTTTCACCATGAAAGTCATATACGATTCGTGAAAAAGAAACGAATTCCTAAACAGTAGAGTATTTCGATTCATGTACAAAACATTTTTTTTTACGAATCGCTTATATGTGTTTCTTATCGAAAGTTGTATAGCATGACAGGTAGAATCACCCCCTTGACGAATGGTGTCTAAATCGCCACCCTTTTTTTTTTGGGTTGGAAATCATCAAATAACTTCATGGGCATGTCAGACTCTTACTGACATATCTATTATCTTCATGAAAACCCACCCGTGTTCCTTCCGTTGCCTGTACGTTGCCAGGGGCCACGGTATCCCTTTCGGACTTTCCAGCAACCCCGGCAGGCATTGGACCCCTTCATAGGAGGCGCGAGTGGAACACAACGCAAATCGCCACCCTGGATACCTAATATAAAACTTATTCAATTCAGTGAAAATAATAATCTTCTTCTTTTCGTGTGGTTAGTGACTAACCTGGTGTCAGAGTTTTAAAGCCGCACATGGGCCTCTGACTTGGTTTCACATTCCATCGAGAAATATCTCTCCGGCAGGTTTAATCACAATGTTTTCCTTCACCGTTTTTGAAACAAGTGATAATTATACAATACGCACATAAATCCGAAAAGTCAGAGGTGCGTGCCTTGGGTTCGAAATCGAGACCTATGATTTGGCAGTCCGACGGTCACACCACTAGGCTATCACTGGTATCGTAAGATAATAATGAGTATCTACAATATCCTGGAAATAAATCCTTATCATTAGGTGCCATAAGAAAACTGACTGATATCTCCATAGATAAACGTTTTTCATACTTCTTAAAAGTCCATTGTTGCAGTGTAATACTCCCAATCAAATTCTGAACACAAAAGGTCCTCTGATATTGAAAAGCTAATATCATATCCCTTCTTTTTAATAATACACCCGTTACAACAATCAACGAAAGCCAGCCAAACCAACAATGGTACCCAAACATAGCATACACACCGACTTCTCTTATTAATTCCGTTCACGTTCCGCTTCGGATTATATTTACTCATTAACTAAATCGCTGGACTGATCGCTTTAATTTTTGTCTTCCCATTTAATTTTGTCTTGTATTGCTATCTGTATAAGCTGTTTTAATCTGGCCCTGGTCGGTTAATTTATTATAAAGTGTGTCGGAAAGTATCGATATAAAGTAGCTGCGATAAAAGTACAATTAATTTGCAATGTGTTATCATTTAAACGATACTAATCGTAAGTAGAAATTAAACGGGCTGCTTAATTGCACAGATGGCAGTTTAACTGAGGAAATTATAGTTCATTAACTGGGGATCGGTTGTTTGGAAGAGCTCGTGGCTAAGTAATAACAGCCGCACGGGTCCATCATCAGATTGAGCTGCGCTTGCTTGGGTTGGTCTGTGGGTGGGTGACCATCTGTACATACCGAGACTCCTCCGTGCCTCGGAAAGCACGTTAAGCCGTTGGTCCCGGCTGTCATTCGTAGATCTTTGACAGTCGTTACGGGTCGTCAGAGGCCCGAAAGTCTGACTTGGGAAAAAGCTAGGCAGATTGATTGAACTGTGGATTGATTGTTGTTAAAATCCAGGTAGAGTTTGTACTTACTGACAAATTTGATTGAAATAAATAGATACCAGCTTTGAAGTTTCAATTTTACTTTAGCGTCATCCGTAAGATAAAGCGCATATAGAAGTTTTAGTTGTATTCAGAATAACAATAATAGCTTTATAATTGTTTGAGAACGGAAATATCATTTTCAGGACTTAGAAAACCTGCTATGAAGGCTCTTTTATGTCAGCCATTGCCGCATGGCGATAATGATTTCTAGCTGCAAGATGTGTTTTCTATTTCCCAAGAACGTAAGAACCTAATTAATATAACTCGTGAACTGTTATTCGGAGACTAATCTTTTTTGTTAATTGTCATGGATGACACGTCACTGGCTGCATCCATGATACCTTTCTTTCACTCTGTGATTAGCACAGGCACAATGTTTATTTTGAAACACTGCCCACAATCAGCCCGTATTCATAAAAACAGAGGTAAAAGCAAACTGTTTAACATTATAGCGAATCCACACGTCAATTGCATTACTTCGTTACAGACGCTTTATGCTTTCTTTACACATTCTGTTGATTAAAGCCCAAAGTCCGGCAAATATGACATGAAATCAGAGCGCCTCCGAAAATCTTGTTTTTTGGCAATTTCCATAAACCGCTGAACTAGTAAAGGAAAGTTGTTCGTTGTCAACACGAGGTACAATCACGGACATAAATCAGCAACAACATTAACATCCTGTATCGTTCTTTGTTTTGTGAAAACACGCCATTTATTTTGCTTTACCTTGCCAAAGTCTATTTTTAAAGCAACGTTGTTCAAAACGATCCTTTGAAAAACAATTTCCGTTGGCCCGGCTGGGTCCGGGTTCGCTGTACAAGGAACAAGATAGATAGCCATATAAATCTCCCATGTGTCTAATTGACGGGTACGAAGTGAGGCCACCCCGTCCGAGCAGACTTGTAGAACTGATTCACTTACCTCATTTGGAAAAAGTGTTGTAAGTAATGTTACAGTCTTTGTTTCCACCTTAACTATCTACTTCGGATTCGGACGCAGAAAGTTTCTTCGTTTCTCCGTGAAATTGCAGGATTAGTGCGGTCAACTTGTAAGGTGAGGTTCGGTCGATTTAAGACATGGTTTTCTTACGTAGCTACATGAGTTAGTTGTCTTTGGTTTACGTGTAGGTATAAGAATAAATTAAATAAAAGTTCACGTGAAGTTACGTGTTTTATTTATACTAGTTATATTATAAATGAAAATGCTAACTTATACTCACATAATGTATTTTATTTCGTATCATACATACTTTATAAAACTTTCATGACAAGTATAATCTAATATAATGGGTCTGAAAGAACATATTTCATAATATTTCAGGACAACAATGGGTATTCTTGATTCTAATAGTTGGATAATTTAATAATGTTTGGTAGAATTTTGCAAAGTAGAAGATTTTCTCGAATACTTACCTACTATTTTATTTGTAAACATGCAAAATAAATAACAAACGATCAAGCTTATGGCTTGATTAATAAGATATTTTCTTCAAACTTCTTCGACGTGTGTGTAGAAGCTCTTAGCCGAGAAGCACATTAAATATTCTTGGCCAAGTTTTTGTGGCTTCTCCCAAAAATCCTTCGTAAGAAAGTTATTTATATGTACGTTCACCTCACTTAACCTTGTTGCTTAAATCACCACGCTAGTTAATGAGGTGGCTCTTATATAGTGCGTGCGCGCTAAGAAATATCGTGCAATACAACTTTACTTAATTGTATTGCTGTTTTCCAAGTACAATGAGGCAACGTACCTACACCATCATTTTAAGCGAGCAATAATAAAGTTTTTTTATGAACCAATTAACTTACTTCGAACACTTAAGCGGCCATGCGTAGAATTAATTGTCGTTGATTGCAAATCTCATCAGTAATGTTTCTGAGGCAATGCATTACTGTAGCTTAAATGAGAGAGCTTGCCATTTAATCATCGTAAAAGGGACATAAATCCCAATTACACGGCTTATTATTTCGAAAAAGGCTCAGAAAGTCGCAATGTGACGGAGTCCGAGGCAGGACAATACAGTACCGCTGAGATATTAGCTCAGGGACCAATGCGATGCCGAACGAAGATCTAGTCAGCCTTAGCAGCAATTTAGTACTAAGACTATGTCGTTTTATTTCAGAAATTGTCCATCTCTCATTGAAGAGTAAAGTTGTCCTTATTAAGATCTTGAGTAAACTCGTTTTACCTAATGCTTCTTGTGATCGATTTTCAGCCTTATTGTTTTGTATGTAACCTTGTTTACTTATTCTTGAATAAATAAAGGGTGTCCTTTCTTTGTTTCTCCTCAATATTCAAACAAACACTCGCCGTCACCGTGTCGAGAAAAAATAACTATCCGAATAAAATGTTTGAGGTCCAAGAAACCGCACTGATTGCACAAAGGGGTCCCGCGAGACTGAATTATCGTCACGTACTACTGCCACCCCACTTCGTTAGTTCGCGTGATGACGTGTGCCGAAACATCCCCCCCATACATTTGCAATTCCATTCACAAACTGTTACGATCATCATACATTTATTTGGTGAAGCGTTTTATTTGGGCGTCACGAAGGATGATGTTAATGGACGAAATTCATCCAGGGGATTTTCGCCTTTAAAATATAGTCCTCAAGACCGTATTTCCGTGGCGGCCAATCTCAACGGAGACTGGCCTTCGGCGCGGGAGATATTATAGTTCACGAGTGTGTGCGCAGACACAGGTGCACTCTCTCTTCCCGCACTCTCATAGTCCATTAAAATAGTAGATAGGTAATTGGTGTGAAAATACGCTTAATGAAGCCGAGAGTCAAGACTTGTACTTATCGTCGTTATCATCTTCTCTTTACGGAGATATTGAAGGTCAAAGATCCAACTTTTTTCACAAAAAAAAGTTTTAGATGTTAAAACTGAACTTAAATAACCCAACACCCCCTACTCCTGGACCGTTGCATGCTGCCAAAAGCTGTGTGTGTTAGATGGCGTGCTGTAGTAAACAGCGATTTTTAACCAAAAGGAGAAGGAGTTTATAAATTCGGATGTTTATAATTTATTTTTAATGTATGTTCGGGCATACCTCCGTCGCGACGTCCGCCGTTTAGAGCTGGATTTGCAAATTTTTTTTTTGTTTTGTAATGGTATTCTTCCGATACTATATCGTCGTATTACCCATTATCATCAGTCATCTGATGATGGGATCCTTAAGAAATCAAGGGAACTGTTCAAAAATTATAGGCACACCTATAGCGTTTTGGGTATTTTATATAATAACTCGTGCAGTTGCTCACAGAAAGCATCATTTGGTGAAGTGGAACTGATGATAAAGACCACAGATGGCCACCGGAATTACTGTTCAATAATAAGTATTTCACGGGTTGCGATTCAATAACTTTAATATGGTTGCCAAGCAATTTATGCTCGTCACAATGCATATGGAGAAGTGAAGCTGATGGTGAAGTACCAGGAGAACTCTTCAACGCTTAACGTCCCTGCATTGGGAAAAGCAATATTTTGTAAAAGGTGATGAGTAGTTGACATTAGGCTATTGTAACTTAAATAAATTACAAACTGACCCACTAAAAAGCGAGAAATAAAAATTTATTTACAAAAAAAAAAACTTCAATTTCGGAAGTCAATGGCAAACAACGAAAATAAAAAACCAAAGACTCAGTAGTTTTTATATGAACCAAAAATAGAAATAGTCATTTTGCTCAAAAAATTGTATGAAGGTGTGTAGATGATGGGTCTTTTTACACGTAGTAGTAGGTATGTTCTAAGACAACAAATGTTCTACAAGTTCTACCTAGAACTCTTAACAAATGAAACATTCTTCTTCGTTTTACACGTGGCGTGTTTCTAGATAATTGAGTGATGTCGGCGTAATGAAAGACAGTATTGAATCAGGACGAGATGTGGCGCCTGCGGCTTCCGAGCGGTTACATTTGATTTTTGTTAATGAATGCTTACTTAAACCGTGTTTTTACAGTTTATTGTTAAATAAATCTTGTATATTTACGAGCAGAGGGCACAATATTCGGGGGAAAGGTTTTTCGGCACGATAGTGGATGATAACCATAAACTGAAAATATATTCATATCGTTATTTGCATTTCATTTATAATGTTATAAAGCTAAGGTACATACGGACCCTGTAGGGCACAGCATAAAGTATAAAATTAATTAAACTCATTGTGCTACCTGCCGAAAACTAGGACTTAAACTAATAAGTTACTATTATTATTGTAGCCCAGTTTTAGATTTACAGCCGCTAGGTACGTCCTTCGACGTAGCAACATTAGGAATACAAAGTTGTTTTCCCGAAAACCACCGTCCCAAAATAGAGCAGATTATTCTCTCTAAAACCTAAGATATAAATCGTATCGCATAATAAGTCACTTTGGTAAAACTGTGGTCCTTGTAACAAACTCGCCGGATATGACCAGGAAATTAAACTCATTCCAAATCTCCTTTTTTTCGTCAACATCCTTTAATATTAACCAGGACTTACACTCCTGTGGGCACATTCTCCTTCAAGCTGTTTTTCTTACATAAGCAAGTATATCCTATCACGCTGGTGTTTTCCGATAGGATAAACAGTTATGAGGCTCAATTTTATTGCCAAATTCGATTACACTAAGTGCGGGTGCTGTGCGTAAGATCCTGTTATTTGGAATGTCTCTCAGTAAAAGACAATGGCCCTTTCTTGAAACCTAAGATTGTCATCTACCAAGGGTAAGTCAACATATTAAAAGATAACCAAACAGTTACTGTCTTGGAGTAAAACGGTAACCCGGTTTAACCAAACAGTTACTGTCTTGGAGTAAAACGGTAACCCGGTTTACTCCGCTTAAATAAAAATTCGACAATTTACCAAAATGTTGGGTAACTTTACCCCGCTAGGTAAGTAATTAACTAATCAATTTCACATGAAACCCCAAAAATTAACTCAACATTTTCGAATGCTTATAATGACTTCTTTTAATTAATTCCGGCAATGCATAAACTGTTCTTTGCTAATTAAAACGCAGCTATATTAATTAGAAACCCTTTTGGAAAATATAATTACTTATTTTAACAGCGTCGGTTCTCTAAATGTAAGAGGAAACACGTCTAAAGAAAGTCCCCGCGGGATTTGAATAAAAACGCGCGGTTTACGTTGAAATAAAGTATTATTCGCCTAATTAGGGAGTTTTCATTATGAAATGTTCGTCCTAGAGCCTTTGTGGGGAACTACAATGCGCTGGGAATTGCATTTGATCACTTTCTGTGTTCTGTTATTAAGAAATGTATACAAAAGAGGACAATTGCAACGATAACGAATGAGAGGGGCGAGGAAGGAGCTTTGTGCAATCAGCGCGTTTTATTCGCCCTCGACGTGCCGGGGACTCTTCGCTGGGGGTAATTGTGATAACACGATGTCGTCGACTCTCCAAAACGTGTCTGCAATCGCGATCATCATTTGCACGTTTGGATATTTGAAAATCTTCGTAGCTTTTCAGATAGCAAATCGGAACCTAGGTAGGGAAGACCTGTTTGATTTACCTTTTGTACATACATAATATATCGTCGGTCGAATCACGAAAGGGCTTATCTGAGTTCTACCAAATTTTTCAGGAGAGCGATTTTTAATAAAATGTACAATTATGTGCCGTCGTAACATTTTACCTAATTCTTATATGAGGTTTATAGAATTCTCGTTTTGATGAATAGTTAATTCTGTTTATATATTTAATTAACTTTTTTGTGTAAAACAATTGGCTGTGGAGATATTCGTTTTTTTTTGAAAAAAGTTTCACTTACGCCCCTTTGTGATGTCCAATTAATATCATTAATTTCATTTACGCCCGGTATCTTGGATTTAAATTAAATGAAAAACGGGAAGTATACTGAAGCTTCTAATCGCATCTAAAAAAGTACTGGTACATACAATATTTAAAAAGGGTCGAAAAACCAATCAAAATAAGTAGTAATTGTTATACTAAATCTACCCCAGGATTGAAGATTATTTTAGTAAAAATAAACTTCAATCGTGGGGTAAGCTTTCGTAGTAATAAACATGTTCTCGATTCCTTATTATCGGTGTATCTCCGCTGCACATTTTCATTAGGTCATTATACTTCTCTTTGGATTTTTTTTTAAAGAGTGGTTTAACTGTTCGACGTTTGTCCTCAACCAATGTACATTACTTCGTTTCAGTGATATAGATTTGTATTGTGTTTCCATGTGACTTGTTTTAAAGAACAGTGTAGTAAGTTGGGTTCTCAATACTCTAAACTCCATGACGTCTGTCCACTTAAATGACTCACCAGTTTGGTCATCTCCCTTTTTTAACTGTAGCAACTTTAGTTTTGAGGCTTCTGGATTATGATAATTTCAGATATTTCAAAGACAGGTCTTTGAACTATCTGAAATTGAAAAAAGCCTTATGAGGTCCGACTTCTGTATTATGATAATTTCAGATATTTCAAAGACAGCCGATCTATTCTGTAAAAATCTCACGGTGAAAACTTGGGTGAAGTGAGCGTGAAGTGAGCTGTCATTCCACTTGCTGCTAGGGACTGACAGCTCACTCCGAGCTCACTTCACCTAAGTTTTCACGGTGAGATGGTTACAGAATAGCACTACAGGTCTTTGAAATATCTGAAATTATCCAGGTCTTTGAAATATCTGAAATTATCATAATCCAGAAGTCGGACCTCATAAGGCTTTTTGCGTGCCAATCGTATGATCGGTTCCAGTTGACTGGGTACATAAATGTTTCCAACCTTATTCATTGCAGCGCTATGGACAGAATCACACTCACTTTGCCCATGAAACGAACAAAAGTAACGCAAACTGATTTCTTCAATCGATTCACTGTTACTAATCACATTTAAGAGCATTGCCGCCATTATGGAGTTTTTATTCTGGCCTACACAGCCGTCGCTGAACATACAAACTTCTTTCACTCCCCTCCTATCACAATTTGTTAAGAAATAATGTACACTAGTAGACATAACTGATGATACGCCTATTCGTGATGTTTTAAACTAAAGGAATAGTAGATAGGGCTCTTCGCGACTACTCCTAAGTCATTAAAGACTGAGATTTTAGTTACGCCGTTTCGTGACATAATAAAACTTGACATCTAGAATTCAATGGTGTAAATAGCTCAAAATCCGAAATTTTGTTGGTTACGCCCCTTCGTGATTCGACCGACGATATGCATGGAATTAGCATTCGTTTGTTTAACGTCGGAAGGTTTGATTTGAATACTCACAGCACTTTGTTTTAATCTTTTCAACAGTTAGTCGAGTTCTCTGTGCAAAATTAACAAACAGTATCTGTATGGACGGAAATACGTTATCAATAGGCTGTATAACTGCATTATCAATATAAAATACCAGTTTTGCTAACATAAAATCACAGTTAAATGGCTCTAAACGTGCATTTGGTGTGTTTTGGTGCCAAAGATAACGCAAACAGCCTGGAACCACACAAACGCTTACTTCACGCATACTAATGTGTTCCAAACAGCTATCGACTAGCCAATGTCCTATATTATTTCGATTCGATAAGGTTTACTCTAGTATCGATAGTAAATCGGGAGATATATGAGTGGTTTGTGCAACTTTATGGGTCGATAAAGAAGTGTTTTGCATATTATCTAGTTGCTACTGTTTACGAAAAGGAGGTTAATTATTTAAAAGCAATAGACGTGTTCAGAATCTGTTAATGCATATTGTAGGACAAACTCCCATTCTCTATTTTACTGTATTATGTGGTTGTTTGATAGAAGGGAAATCTATGTAAGTTCATATTTATACGCTGCACCAAGAGTCATCAAACTCCAAACTGAATAGAATGACAGCCAAATAATTAATTTAACCTGCAATAGTCGAGGAATGGAGTGAAGTAGTTAAAAACATCGTTAAGCACATTGTCGGAGGCGTTTAAGTCGGCTGAAGTGAAAGTTTTCACGTTACGAATACTTGAAAAGTCCATTACACGGTTGACGGCGTCGACGTCGGCCTTACGACGCCAACTTGTTTGTAATTACACAGACATAGCCCCGAGATTTCATTTAAACTTCGTGACAGCAGCCGCCGTTGACAGCTCTTTCTGCAATTGTTAACTTCATAGAAAAATATTACCATAGTCCAGTCTTTCCCAACGTGGGCGATAACGCCCCCTTGTGGGCGCTGCAGGCCTAAAGGGGGGCGGTAAGAGACCCAGAAAAAAAAGGGGGCATTGTGTAGGGCAGTGATGTCAAACCCCCGTCCCATGGGGCCCTTAGGGCCCCACGTGAGATATTTCTTGGCCCCACTTATCAGTTAAGAATCCCCACTTTTTTGTGTAAAAGGCCCCACCAGTCGTTTGAAATTCCCTCTTTTTTGTGTAAAGGGGCCCCACCAGTCAGTTTAAAATTCCTATTTTCCAGTAAAAATGCCCCACCTTCCCCTCGAACTCTGACATCACTGGTGTAGGGCTTTGGGGTCGATTTATAATTTCATCTACCTAGCTAGGAAGACTCTTAGACACCGACTGAGCTCTCGACTCTCGACTACATCTTGTGAACATCAACTAATATTAATTAAGATATAGCTCAAACTCGGTTCGATATAAAAGACCGCGGCCAATCATGTTTTAACAAGTTTTTGTTAAATAATCCGAATTGTACATTCCTATACCAATCGGCTGGTTCTATAATACTTGTTCTTGCTTGTCGAGTACGATTGGGCGTCGAATGAGATAAACGAGTTTATGCACGTTTGTCTTATTCCTGTTGGTGCGTGCTGCTTATGCAATCCTATATAAACGACGTAAATTTATTTTATTTTCATTTGCGGTTTCGCGCATAATAGATAAGCAGTACTTGATTTCAACACTTATGTATTTCTTAAAACAAAACAATGTCGGAAGTAAAAAAGAAGAGACGGCAATACTCTGCGGAATATATTAAATTCGGATTTATTGAAAATCCCACAAACCCGTCGTCGCCTTTGTGTCTTCTATGTCTAAAAAAATTTTCGAACGAAGCAATGAAGCCTTTAAGACTGCAAGATCATTTGAATAAATGCATCCAGATAAGACAGAAAAGAATGTAGCATATTTTCAAGACCTAGAGAAGAAGCATAATACTCAGCCAAGTGTATCAAAACTATTTTCGGCGGCTGCTAAGCAAGATGACGACGGACTTCGAGCTTCGTACAATATCTCTTTGTTAATTACTCAAAAAGGCAAACCACACAACATCGGAGAAGAGTTAATTTTGCCAGCAATAAAGGAAGTAATAACTACTGTGCTTCATAAACCGGCCGCAGATATTATCCGAAAAATTCCTTTGAGTAATAATTCTGTGCAAAGACGAATTGATGAAATGGCTGAAAACATTGAAGAATCATTGTACAATCATCTGAGGACTAGTCAATTCTCAATTCAGCTCGATGAGTCCACTTTACCAACTAATGAAGCGTTGTTGCTATCTTACGTGAGGTTTATTAAAGATGAGAAAATACGTGAAGAACTATTGTTTGCCAGAAATTTGGAGACAGATACAAAAGGCGAAACCATATTCAATACATTGGAAAAGTTTTGTGAAGAGAAAGAGATTCCTTTGAAAAATATTATATCAGTTGCTACGGATGGCGCTCCGGCTATGACAGGGCGCCATAAAGGCTTCATAGCATACTTAAAGAATAAAATTCCAGATGTCCTTGCTATACATTGCGTTATTCATAGACAACATTTGGTTGCTAGAAACTTAAGTGAACGACTATTTCAATCACTGCAATATGTCATCAAAGCAGTCAATAAAATCCGTAGCAGCTCTTTGAATGATAGATTATTTCATCAGCTTTGTGTTACTAATGACGAAGATTTCAACCGTTTGTTGATTCATACTGAAGTTCGTTGGCTGTCAAGAGGCAATTGTCTGATTCGATTTTACAACCTGTTTGACTCTATGATAGAAGAACTGCGCAACAAGCTCATAACATCAAAGAATGATATAGCTTACATGACAGACCTGTATAAAATGTTCAACGACATGAACCTCCAACTGCAAGGCGATGAACTAAATTTAATTAAAACAAAAAATGTCGTTGCTGCTTTCGCAGCCAAACTGCTTCTGCACAAAAAGAATATGGGCAGACGTGAGTTTCACAATTTTCCGAATTTATCAGTATACTGCAGTAACGACGACTTGTTTGCCTACTGCCAACATTTGGAAAACCTCCACATTGACTTCACCGAACGATACCAGGACATTTTAAACTTGGAAATGACTGGGTGTTGGATCCGTTTTCAAATGTCAACACAGCAATGTCACCTCAGCTGGAAGAAGAACTTATAGAATTGACAACAAACGAAGAAATAAAAATCAAGTTCAAAAATGGATATCAAGAATTTTGGCTACAAAAACCGATCCCGCAATTGTACCCTGGATTGTGGTCAATTGTTCAACGATTTTTGATAGCATTCCCATCGTCATATTTGTGTGAACGTGGATTTAGTGCTGTGGCAACGCTGCTTACTAAAAAGAGAAATCGTTTGCGTGTTACCGAACGTGGCGACTTGCGGCTGTTTTTGAGTAAATTGGAACCTGATATCAACAAACTTATTGAACAGCATCAGATTCAACCTTCACATTAGTTTTTATATAAGAATTGATTATGTTTGTTTTATTTTCAATAAAAGATACTCTGTCCGAATACTACAAATTTGCGTTTCAATAATCAGTTATAAGTACTTAGCGGTTTTTAAGTATGTTTAAAAAGGGGGGCGTTAAAAAATAATTTATTCTTAAAGTGGGCAGTAGACAAAAAAAGGTTGGGAACCCCTGCCATAGTCGGACCGTGCCGAGGTACGCGAGAGCACGGAACACCTGACTTACCGCGGCTACTTTATAACTGCTATTTGCGGTAACCAAGACTTTGATTATGAAGAGTCTTTTGCTGTTAGAGGAATATCTCTTTGCTTTATATTTAAAAGTAACTTTAGTCTGTGTAGTGCTTTATGGTTTTGATAAGGTTGAGTTTTATTAAGCGTAGTGTTAAGATTTCAAGATGTTTAAAAGTGGAACCAACCCTGAAATTGTTAAGACAAAGCTAGACAGGCGATCCTTTCCAATAAAGCAACCTACCAAACACCAGTAACACACTCTGTGTTCGAAACAACATGTTTTAACATACTTTCTAAAACTACCCTCAATCCCATTATTCTCGACACAACACACTATTTTCTGGAGCTATTCTAACAGCTATAAACTCAATAAACATTCGGCACATTCGTTCTCCTTGTCTCTAGTGTCAGCAGTGTCTACACAGCTCTGCGACAGTGCCGACACTCCGACAGTAAGCGGATTGGCGTGCCTACATAGTTGTGTAGTGAATTAATAAGTTAGTAGTTCATGCATATTAAGGGCTGTAGGCAACCGCGGCTCTCCATATTCATATTACGAACTGTTTTAGAACAAACTTATAACACCTTGAGAACGTTAAGATAGGAATGTTTTAAATTTAATGTAGGGTTTCGATTGCGGCTGTGTAAATCTTCTTAAAATGATGTGAAACATAAATTAAAGACTTAATTCTACAATTCTCTCTTTGGTAATACCTAGTTTAAAATAGTATATATTTTTTCTCGTCTATTTCGGCATTCTATAAATTGTATTATTCGGAAGTCGGTAACTCTACCCACCTCGCTTCGGTAACTTTCTTACCTGTGAGGTAGAATATATACCTATATCAAACAACAATAAGTAATACACTATGAGATGTAATAAACGTAAACTTATGTCGTGTCTGAAAAGAAGATTAGAAGATAAAGCCAACATGAAAAGGCAGTTAAGTAGGTAGTATATATTCAAAGGTTGCACTTACAACTGGTGATAAGTTGCACATCATAACAATGATGATGGTCTCTTGTCAAATTGGTTTCTTATAATCATACTCACTAAAAGGTCTCGTTGATGGTGGCACATGTGTTAGATCATTCGGTTCCCTTCAAAATGGCAAAAGCTGAATGGTGTTGATCCATGCGTCATGTTCGTTAGCGGGCCCCGTCAGTTGATAAGGGTTATCTTCTAGCTGCCATGGCATATAATTTTTATTTTTATTTTTTACTGTAACTTTTATTGCGGACTATTACTACCGTCTTTCTACTTCTACATGTATAATTTCTACTTCAATGATGTAACCAATAGTTTGTAACAATATTTTGATTTAAAAGAGTGTCCATGGTGTTTCAGGCCTGTTCTTCTTCATAGGAACCTACTACGCTTTGGAATGGGCAATTACATAGCTTCATCTTTTTGTATAACCAACTCCTTGACAATTCAAAAGTGCCTGTAATCGGTTTAATAGGAATAAATGCTCTGAGTTTGAGTATCATTTGCTTTATATGTTTAACAGAGAAGGGTATGTGTCTCTTTCGTTATTATCAGCTATATTTTACTACTGTGGGCGTACTGTGGGTAGTGCTGGTTATTGCGCAATAGAAAAACCGCATGCAGTTCAGATCAAATTATAATTTACGATCACATTAATCACACTTACAATTCACACACTGTAGGTACACGACACAACTATTCAGAATGCGGGACAGTTTCTAAACGTCTTCACTGCTTGACCGCCACCAATGAACTCTGCTCAGCTCCGGCCGGTCCGAGCGTTATGTTATAGACTCTGTCGAGCGCCGCCTAGCGTCTTGATTACTCAACTTAGTTATGTATTTCCGACATGTTTGATATTTACTATCTTCACCGCATCATGCTCGCTTGACATAACTGTATATTTAGACATCTCTCCTACCATTGCTGACACAGCAGCACTCCAGAAGGGATTGTCATGTCGTCCAACATTGAAATATCTCAAAAAAAAAACACTCTTAGTCAAAACCAATCTAGATTTCTACCAAAAATATCTGAGTTCCTACGTATTTTTACTGCAACGTAGATGGATCACTCAAAAATTGGTTCCAATTAAAATTCGTACGGTTTGAGTGGCGCACCCGCTCCGGCGGGCGCGGGCGAAAACATCGCCATAATCAACCTAGCTTACGAACCTCTTCGCGAACCTATATTACCCTACTATTACTTCGGTTTACACCAATTTACCTTGGTTTTGTCCCCTAAATTTTTTTTCGAACTATCTGAGAGCCCTCCACATGGGCTCGCGCTTCCGCGACCGACCTGGAAATCTCTAAATAGACTTCGAGCCTAAGTCGGTCGGAGCAAAGACAATCTCCTCAAATGGGCAGCATGGCAGCATCTCCCACAGACAATGGCCCCATCTTCCATCCTTCGCCGTATGCTCTGTCACCTGTGCACTTTATGATCTTACGAGTATAACTGAGAAAAATACATGAGTTTTTTTGTTTTTATTGTAATCCTACTTGGATTACAATAAAAACAAAAAAACTTTGACGAGAAACTTTTATCATGTATTTTAAGAAATAGGATTACAACAAAATTACAATAAAAAAACCGCTTCTTTAGCGTATCGATGGCAAAAAGTTCCGGTCACTGACGCAGTTATACAACAACTAGCTATTTCAAAGTCCTTTTCAAACACAAAATCTATTCTGTGTTTGAAAAGTACATTTCAAAATAGTTAGTTTTACTTCATGTGGTTTGAGTAGTTGCGTCTTATACCCAGCAGAGGAGTTGGCTGGCCGCCAAACAGAGAGCTAAGTACATTTTTTTCAATAAATTGAAAAAGTAAATACCTACCTAATGCGATATGCCTCTACTTCTATTTACTCCAATCTTAGTATCTGACAAAATAACAAAGCTTCGTGATATTTTGACAACAAACACGAAAATAATCCGACAAACAACATTATTATTGTTTTATATATTGTTGATTGTATGTTACTTATACTGACTTCCACAGATATCATAGTAAAGAAAATATAAATGACATTTTCCTCCTGAAACATTATTGACTTTCGGTACGGAAAGTAGGTATCCGATAATAAAAAAAATATTTCATCTTTTTACTTCAGAATTTATTAATAAACTACGGACTTCTTAATTCTCTCCTAAGGTCGGAAATTCAAATAACCATCGTTATAATGATTTATGAAATCGCGCCCTAATTAGGACAGTCGACGTCTTTCAACTGAGCTCTACGGGGAGTTGGGAAATGGACGAACAGAGGATGGGGTCATCCATCTGACGTCCCAACTTGATCGCTGAATCTGCGGAAACATTTTGAATTGAAAGCGATTGATGCCAGCAGTGCTTATACATGTAATGCTTTTATTAAACTTGACTTATTTCAGGAAATTAAATTGGGGTGCCTCCTAATTATTTGAATTACTTTAAATACGCGGAATGCTTCTACTCTTGCTGCTATGATAATAATATGTCGCGAGATATCTTATCTTTGTATAGCTTTGGCTTTCATTTTCAACCATACCTGCCTTTTATAAAGTATACGTCACCCTTCAATCCAACCTCAGAACGTGAAAACCTTAATTGCATTCATAAGACTGTGAAATATTCATGCACCTTCAGTGTCAGGATGGGTAATCGATCTCAATACAAGGCATGCAATAGCAGCTCTACCAGCACTTTGAGCTACCTGCATACCCTGTTCACGTAGATACATTAATATTGCTTCGAGACCAATAAGGCTGTTTACAAACGCGCTTTGTACTTTGTGGCTGGCTTGCAAACAAGCCTGTCGCATTATTGCACCATTGTGTGCCATCCAGTGTCTGGAAATTTTGCAATTAATATGGGCTTGTAACCGCGCTTCGGCACAGCTGATTAAATTCATGTGACGCCCATTATACTGTGTATATATACCTCCTGTATACACTTATATCCACTATACTCCCTCTCGCTGAGAGGAGGCTGTGTCCCAGCAGTGACAACAATTAAAGGCTGATTATGCTTATGCCACTATCCTAACTTTTAATTATTATAAATGCGAAAATGAGTTTGTTTGTTTGTTACGCTTTCACGCCTAAAACGGCTGAAAAGATTTGGATGAAATTTAGCACATGGGTAGACCATCATCTAGAGAAGGACATAGGATACCTTTTATCCCGATATTCCCACGGGATCGATACTTATGCGGGTGAAACCGCGGGGCGCTGCTAGACTGACTAATTAGATATTGTGTTTCCATAATTATAGAGCGTTATAGAGAAATTTGTAAAATATGACAGGTTAGGAATTAATACCATTTAGTTAGGTACTTCAGTAAAGTTGGTAATCCCTAGATACCTACCTATAAGTATCTATCCACTTGTGCTGTTTTAGCACATGGCTTTTCATATTTTCTCAGCAGCTTCTGCCATCTTTGTGAGGCTGTGTCCCGAACTCAAAAATACCAACACAATGAACCCGAAAATAACGAATGTAGGTTCCTATATATTAAATGTAATTAAACGTAATCATGTTTGAACACAATAGTGGAGAATTGATTGGTTGAGAGAGCGCGGAGTGCGGGCAGGCCAAACTTTCTTAATTAACTCGTTATTGTGCAGTGCACGAAACAGCGCTGTACTCCTACATCCATAGCTTATAGCCGTCCGCACTTAGCAAATACTAGCAAGTTATTATTTATTGTATTTCAGTTGTTATTGTTCTGCTGCTATAAATTATGTATGCTGCACACTAACTTTGCTAAGCCCGAGACTATGTATGGTTAAAGGTTTCGTTTTATTAAAAAAATCAGAAACAATGAAGACTAAATGTAACAGATCCATTATCATCATCATTTGAGCCGAAAGACGTCCACTGCTGGACATGAGCGTCCCCCAAGCACAGCCACTTCGACCGGTTCTTCCCTTGCCTCACCGTAGGTAGCCTCGACCGCTACCGTTGCCAAGGGTAGGCTGGCCGCTGGGTACTAGGGGCCGTTTTTTTATAGTGCTTGTCTTTTTTGGGGGGGTTGCCATAATCACCACGCTTGGCAGGTGGGTTGGTGTTTGGCGATCGCAGTTAACGTTAAAATGCACAGAGAACGCTGCTGTCCATTTTCTAGTGAGTCCCTTAAGGTACCATAATGTACCCGACCGCAGGAGGCAACTGCAGGCGACGTGTTGCCGCGACAGGTAGATTTCTATGAATTTCTAAATACCTTCCGTGCGAGCGACACGTCGGTCGTTGGTAACTACGGGCGTGTGACAGGCGACACGTGCAGCCTGACTGCAGACCAGTAGTGCCGCCAATACTCGAGCGATAACACGTTTTTCTATCTTCTATCTACCGACTGGAATACGGGCTGCTGCCGCCTGCGGTCGGGTTCGGAATCATGACTACAGCGACATGACGCCGCGACGTGTCGCCGCGGCATGACGCCACGACACGTCGCGTGCAGTTGTTGCCTGCGGTCGGGTATGGAATGGTGCCTTTAGTCGCCTTTTATGACACCCACGGGATGAAATAGGATGGTGCTATTTTTAACGTCCGACACCACACGGAACAGTGTGAACGAATGTAAAAGGTGCGTAGTTTTAATCATTTTGATATCAAAAAATTCCTTTCCATCCAGTCCGCTGATATGAAAAATGACAACAATTTCCGTTCAACTTCCGTTCCGTTTTATCAAATCGTTATCCGATGTTAATTTGGTATTACTTATACGAGGATTTCGATACCGCAATCGGCTAAGCCCCTTAATACGAAAAGTCCAAAATAACTGAACATAACATACCTACATAAGAGACAAAGCTACGAACCTATTCGGATAATAAGGAAACCCTTCGCAGTAGAAAAGGTCGAATTAATTATGTAGACCGTATCGAAAGGATGGGCCGACGGAATCAATGTCAGGGTTTTTCAGACAGTCCCATATTTGTCCCCGACTGCTCACACAATGCTCTTTAATCTGACCATTAATGACATGGCTCTCACCACCCGACGCCTTATTAAGTCCCGCACTTTTATTTTTATAGTTCTGTGACAAAAAATTCGCCTTCATGCAAGTCAATGGCAGTGACAACGGTATTAAATCCTCATTAATTTAACGTCATTCGCTATTCCAAAGCCGTAAAGTCGGAAATTGATCGGTTTTGTTTATGTATCCTGTTTACGCCCTAGACCACACACAGCACCACAGCAATCTGGTGGATATAAATGTTCTACATTAGATTTATATTTATTTTTAAACGTTAACTGCCTTAGTGATTTAACGTGACAGTAGTTCTAAAAAAATATAGTACTAGATATGTGTGGTATAGTCTTCATGCCACATTATTAGATACCTAAGCACTGAAAACAGTTATGTTCTTATAACGAAAAACTCTAATTCAATGTCTTTAATATTAAGTACCTAAGATAGGACCTTCTTTTCTGAAAGCTCACACTTTTGTCCATAAAATTACATTGGGTAACTATTTAAATGGTTATCTGAGCCTTTGCTACGTAATGTCTAAAGAAATGTAGATAAAGCGAAATAAATGAGGCTCTTGCACACCAATGCACACTGCCTCCAACTCCACACCTCGCATAAAAACGCCTCGCTCATGGATGGACACTGCCAACTACTACAATATAAAGGCCTTTATTTCTTAGAATACCTATCTCTATATAGGGTCATTACAAAGCCTTCCACATCACCACAACAAAAGTTAATCAGTAGGCAAAGCGCTACTCCGCAGTCACACAAGCGGGCCTAGTCCACAAAAACTCTCCATTATAACGATAAGTTTTTCAATGAGGGATTTAGCAAAAGCTTCTTTTTTCATCCACTTCGTTCACCCATAAACGAACGCTGTCAGCCATCGCCATTGAAATCGGTCTCCTTTAATTTTGAAGCCAATAAATTTTGTAATCCGCCAACTGAATTTATATCGGCCATTTAATGTCAATAAAAGAGAAGACGCCAGGATAAGCCAGCTCGCGCTTTTTGCCGGGCCCGCCAAATGTCACCAAGCTCATTTTACATACAAAGGTGATGTGTCAATGATTATAGTTTGGTAAGTTGGGCCCTGAGTTGTTGAGTTCCTTGCATTCCTTTACAAGGCTAATAGGAATGTTGACTAAAATTTTTATTTGGTCGTCAGGTATTTTATAAAAAAATACGTGTATTTTTTTCTTTTTTTACAAAGATTAAATAATTAATCAAATCCAAAGATTACAGCAATACATTTTCCCAAGCAACCTCCCTATTCAAGGATTATTTAAAAAGGCACCTCACACACACTGATCTTTGAAAGTTTGAATGGATTAGAAATAGAGACTAGCCTTTGGCGCGAGAGATATTATAGTGCAAAAGTGTGTGCGCAGACACAGGTCTACTCACTCTTCCCTCACTCATAGTCCGTTGGCACGGCAATCTGGTACGACCGGACAGAGATCAGGGGGTCTACTCCCTAAGCGAAGTCCGTAGTTTCGGCCGAAATTTAGATCCCCAGGTACGTACGGTAGTTTCGAGTTATTTACATAGGCTTATGTAAGTACGTATTTCGCTGGATTGGATTGAATGAAAATCAATTCTCTCAGTAAATCATATTACAGCAATCACACCCTCCAGACTGAACGTCAATATTTGCGCATTAATACAAAGCGTATTGAAATTACAACCCGAACATACCTATGTGTAGGTACTATCGCCTTCTCGTTTAATTATGTCTAAGTACTTACATAGTACATACACGCATGCCTAGCTATATAAGGCATCACTCAGATTCCATTAAACCGTCGATGGTGGATTGAGAACTCGGTTGCGTATGACAGTATACTTGTTCAAGTCTAATCGCTTGACGAGGGAGTCATGTCGACACGCACGCAAATTGCACCGCTTGTGTACGACACTGTACCTACCTAACTCAATTTGCGTATTGTAGTGAACACTACCTACTTAATCGCTTCACTAGAGGGTGGAACACCCGGTTTGCTTTGTCTTGCTGCATAATACAGGATTAAAGTAATTGTGCCTTGAAAAATGTTATCGACATCGTTCAACATAGCTCTACTTTCTCTTGTTTGCTGAAGCAGCTGCACTTCGTGTTATGCATTTAGATAAGTTTGCTACAGAATAATCAAACAGACGTTGAAAGTATCTTGAGAATAATCATCTTTTTGAATTGAAACGCCAAATGGCATTTCCATTGAGCAAATGGTAGAGCCGTGCCGCTTTGTCGTCAGCCATTCGCTTCGGATTGAAAGGGCTGGATTCGATATCGTATGGAGCAGCTAACTGCCGATCGCAGCGACGAATGAATAGGTACCTACACCCGATACAAAGAACTGATCGGAATATTGAAGCTTACTCGAGTAGCGAGTCAATAGTGTCAGTACAAAATACGAAATCCTCATTTAGATGTTACATAGTAGCTTTGAAAAAGTTAATAGGTACATCTATCTATTAATATAGTCGCTTTTCGTGTCTGTCTGTGTGACCCTCTAAGTCTTCTAAACTACATACACTATAGATTTTGATGCGGTTTTCACCACCATCTAGAAGAGTATAGATTAGAATTCGATTTAGAAATAACTTGCGGCGGCAAGTAATTTAAGTGGGGTCCGGATAACGTTGAAATTTTCAAACGAGGACTAGAAAAAAAAAACTTACTTTCTAGTTAAATTTACTTACGTTCAAGGTAATTAATCATTATTAAAAGCAGTTTTATACCATATTTGCACCCGCACCCCCGCACTGAAACGCTCTCTCTTGCGCCACACAGCACAGAATAGCAACTGCAACTGTGTCTACCTGCTAAAACTATACTAACGAATCAAATTAGGTTCTACGTGGCAGTTATTTAATCATATTATTTAAATTGAACAGTAGGTAAGTTATATTTAACAATATGTGGCGGTCCAAGTTCCGACCTTTCGCGGTCCGAACACGGACCGCGGTCGGCCTGTTGCGGACCGTTGATCTAGACTCTAGAGCATTTATTCCGGAAACTTTATATTACTCGTACATTAACATATAACTGAGTTTTACAGCAATTTTTTTTTAAACCTACTAAGAATTAAAGTCGCTTTTCGTGTCTGTACCTACCCGTTGAGACCACAAAAATATTAACAAAATCGAAAGAAAAACGAATATAATAGAATAGAGACTCTATTGTGATAAGCACAATAGATTCTCTATTCTATTATATTCGATTATAAGATTTTGAGATCACCAGGCCAAGCGAACCTTCTTAGTAAAATTTGGTTTTAACAACTTTTTCATATTTTCGTAGTCATAAGTTTATTATCTATGGTAGTCATACCGGTCATACCGTATGGTGACATGTTTGACTTGACATCATAGGTCCTGAAATACTTAATATTTCGTAATATTCGGAAAAATGGGTCTTTAAAATTAGGAAGTAGGTACTTATTTTTTATTTCATTTTTTTACCACCATTCAACCATGTTGGTAAAGCCGCGTTTAAAGTGCGAAGGCTGCATCAAACCGGCTGCGCGGCGCCTCGCCCTATTCCAAGCAAAGGACGAGTATGAATGCTATGCAGAGAGTTATGTCAAATGTTTCTGGGGACTGTGCGATCTACACAAAAGCAACGAGGATATCATTCGCGCACCAGATATTAAAGGTTAGACTAACCTAATTTCGATTGCTACTTCTACCCAAAGATGTGTCTAGACAGTCAAAGCTGTGAACTCATCATTTAGTTAAAAATAGCGTCCAACTGTTAGCCGCTAAATGCACGCACACTAGAAAAGCACAATGACAGCACAATGACGTCACGCGAGTGTAAGACGCAGCTGTCACGCACACCAGCATAAAAAAGTTGTCCTGTACCTTAATTACGTAATACACGATCAATCGGAATTTGTATCGTTTTGAAACAAATTGCTAATCCATTGCTTCATAAGTTCGAAGAAAAAAATCTGCTCAACAACGTAAATAACGCAATGAATGTTGTTGAATTGTCAAAATGAAACAAATTTGTCGTAATCGTTTAGGAAAATTGTGTTGCGTTAAATAGCTGTACCCTAATTGCGTAATACACGATCACTCACAATCTGAATCATTTTGAAACAGATTGCTAATCCATTGCTACATAAGTTCGAAAAAAAATCTGCTCAACAACGTAAATAACGCAATGAATGTTGTTGAACTGTTAAAACGAAACAAATTTGTCGTAACCGTTTACGAAAATTGTGTTGCGTTAAATAGATGTACTCATGCCGGCCATGGTTCTCTCTATGTTGGTTGGTACACACGGCTACAGATCAAGCTATACATTTCCAGTTTATGCTGTTCTCGCATTGTATAGGATTTCCGTACAATGCGAGGTCAGCTTATACTGGAAACGTATAGCTTGATGTGCAGCTGTGTGTACAGAGCGAGTGCGTAGACCACTTTAAATTCGGAATACACTGCTATATCATAATTTCAAATGGTACTTTTAGTCTACTATGCTACACAGTGTTAAGATGTCGATGTACTATTCTCTAGACTAACAAGGCCAAACTGATAAAGTGGCAAATCTTCTTATATTTTTAGTTGGTAAGACTCACAGTAATGAGATTTGCTGTGAATCACCGTGCAAATCGGTTGCGGCCGCCAACCTTCCTAAAAATAGGCTATCGGACATCGACATCTTTACAATCAAACCTTCGTCACTCCTAGCGATTTTGGGGCTTCAGACAGTAACATCGACCATTTTGTTCCAGTAGTGACAGATCAACCAAGACCTCAAGAGCTGCCATACAAAAACGCGAGAATAATGAATGATATTGCTGTGAAAACTTACAAGAACTAGCAACCTCTGTCTTTTTATCTATAAATCAAACTACAATCAAATAGTAAATATTGCATATTATATTCATTTACATGTTTCATAAAAATTACAGTGATATACTATTTTGATTTTCATTTAGTACTTGTCTTACATTCATATTGATTCTTGACTCTTGGATGTAATTTCGAAATATTTGCCATTTCTTATTGTCTTCATTTTCCTTCATGAGTGATATGATATCTTCTGATTGTGATATATACTTAAAACTAGAGTTTTTACTCGATACATTTGTAATATCTACAGTATCTACTACTTCATCCCAAGGGGACTCTGAGGCAGATAAAATTTTAGGTACAGCATGATAACATAATCTGGCCTCCTTTGACATAACTACTATGTCTCCACTGTTTATAAGTATTGCTGATGGTTCTATTGACTTATCTTTGCCTCCAAGTAAGAATATTGCAGACTGGCCAAAACTGAAACAGCAAATTGTTTTGATTACTCATTGTTTGGAGGAAAACTGTGAATATTATGCGTATTGAAACCATAGAAACAAACTTCCTTACTGCATAGAATGTCTTTGAATTATAAATTTACAATCGAATAGACCATCATTTATTAGACTTCAAGAGTCAACTTTATATTACAGTAGACCATGACTTTTAATCATTTGATTCATAATTTCTGTACAAAGGATTCATAGCCCAATTTTTTACATTATAATTTCATTTAATAATCTTTTATGGTACCTGAATGAAAATAAAGGTGCTTCCAAGTTAACTTCTGAATGGTCAGTATGAGCAGACAATGTGGAGCCCATGTGGTAATAGTTCACAATGGCTGCCTCTGCTCTGAAGTTGGAGTAGCCCAGGTACTGAGCCACCACATCTGACAGCTCTGCCAAGTCTTCAGGAAACGGAGACTTGTTCTGTTCTGTATAAACCTGAAATGTTAATATTGCATTTTAAGGCATTAAAGTTATCAGACCAATATGTTGAGTACAGGGTAAATTAGAATGATTATAATCAGTTTTTCTAGGACTGCGATAGATTTTATACAGGATTTTAAATAATAGAATGTATAATATTAACATTTTACTTTTGTATCCCAGTTGTGATGATATCCTAATGTTGTCCACCGAAGTTTCTTTTGAAGCAGCTTTTCACATTGTCCATTTATAAAGCATTCTGCCCACCAGTCTTGTAAATTAATTTCTATGTCTATATTCAACTTATTTGGCTTCCTTGGGTATTCTTCTAGACATCTTCTAACCCAATATCTTTGCCCTAAACCCGTGAACGGATTTCTGATAAATAGTAAACCCGGGTGCCTCTTCAAAGTAAATATTTCCCATTCTTTCAAACTCTTCAATCCCAATTGTCCTGTTCTTGTATCTTCAATTACAGTATCTAGAGTAATATTGGTGACCTATATTAATTATACACATTAATGAGTAGAAAATAATTATAATTAAGATGAAAATACGAAAATAATCAAACCTTTTCAGTGAAGTATTTTTCTACTGTGATTACGTCTTCTAACGACGGTCTAGGTGTTTTTGCCTTATAATATTTGAACGTCTTCATAAATTTATCTTCTAAAGAAGATAGATGTGGATTTTCTTCCATTATTTCTAATTAAACTTACATTACAATCGACACTATTCTGTACTATCACATTCACATGTCGTGTTTTGACTTCATTGTTGACGTTTGTGTTTGACAGAAAGAAAGTTTGATGTTGACGTAAAACCGGTCCACACAACACTAATATGCTTGCGCAACCTACTTTTTATATGTCTGTGGTTTGAGTGATAGAATGAGTGAGTGAAAGCGTCATGGTAGCCCGCGAAATTCATTTTTTTTACGTTTTTCGTACTTCACAGGTCAGTATCAAGTTGTAAGTTGATTAAATTTATGATTCGCGGCCTATGTACAACCTGGGATAGAAAATGAACTTTAGCATAGAATCATGTCGCGTGATCTAAGTAGAGTGCGTAACATCAATTAGTTCCTTTGCCGTAATGTTGGCTCCAATAGGCTACAATGTTAATTTTTTTAAATGGACCTATTAGGTAGCGCCGCCCGTAACGGAGTGGCGTATTCGTATTGGTCCGACGACAGTGGAAACAACATTACGGCATAAGAACTATTTGATCAAACGCACTTTTTAACTGTGAGTTTGCACTGGCGAAATATTCACCACAAAACATGTTGAAATCTCTAGTTCCTGTCAATTATCATTGATAGAAAATAGAGATTTCAACATGTTTTGTTGTGAATGAGTGCACAAACGCGATTCGTAAGTCTAGTGTGAACCTACTTTAGTACTTTAAATTATTGATCATAAAGTCGCTGCAGTGTGACCATATGTAGCAGTTTCCTGCCTTTTTGGCATGATAAACTTTTAATTTTAACCTCGACATGTTTGGATAACGTTTTATTATAATTGGCAGTATTTGGCAGTATAGCAATGTAGTTTTTGGCAGGTTTCAAACCAATCTATGGCAGAATCGGTAATTTTAAATTGGTCACAATGGTTCACTGTCAATTGTCAAACTCAAAAAGTTTTTGACATTGACATTATGTCAAATACAGTGAAAATATTGCTATTGGTGTTTTTTGTGTGGCTTGTAAGATTTTTCTACAAATTACTTGCTTGACCCTATAATTTCGACATATATTCAACTTTCAAAAGCAACATGAGTAATACAATTTCTGAGCAACCAATAGATGCTGTCAAGGTAATGATCTTCTAACATTTCTCCATAATAACAGATAATAGTAGGTACCGGTACCTTTGCATCCTCTTGTTATCCTTTGGTCTTATATTCTTGCTGATTGTGACTTCTTTGGGGAACATTTTTTTTAAAGGCACGTTATCTCCAACTATACCAAAAAAAATATTGACTTGATAGTTTAAACTAAAAATAGTTGGTTCATTTTCGTATGGCAATAGCAGTCACTGACTGCTTAAATTTCTTTACATATTCAAGTACGAAAACAAGAATAAAACCCGACAACATACCGATTTAATAATCATGAATAAATGCAAAACGATAAATGGTTTTTTGTTTAGATAGACTACAAAGGGATATTTGAGAAAGGGCAACAACAACCTCTATAGCTATGTTACAATACGGCCGATATAACTTGGCAGGTCTGAACATAGGCTCTGCGAACTTTCGCGCATGTTCTCTCACTCACTGGCCTCATATCACCATTTCATTCCCAAATAATGTTATTGCAGTTGTGCAGCCCTCTGTGCAAAGTTTTACAACTGCTAAGTTATATCAGCCGTATTGTAAGTAGCCGTATTGTTGTGTATTATTGTTAAGTAACTAGGTGTTTTCTTTTGCATTCCAGAATGTTGAAGATGGGAAAGCTAAATTAAAGAAGTGGCTGAACATGAACTTTAGAATAGAGATGACTGATGGAAGGGTTCTGATTGGAGTATTTTTGTGCACAGATCGGGATGCCAATGTTATTCTGGGTAAGGAAAAAGCTTCTGATTATTTAATAACCTTTATTAACCTTTAAACGCAGGGGTGCACGGTTATTGAGCGGTTAAGTACTTTCACTATGAAAAGAAAGATAGTTATATGCAAATAAAATATTTACTACTTCCAATTTGTACATCATTTTTCATACAAATTGTTTTTCTTTTCTAGGAGCTTGTTCAGAGTACCTGAAAGGCAGTGATGGTGAAACAGAAGAGCCAAGAGTACTTGGTCTAGTTATGGTTCCCGGTCGCCATATTGTTTCTATTCAGTTGGATGACACTACTCCACCACAAATGTACTGTTATGATGAGTGATTCCTCCCCATTGTCCTTGGTTTTGTAATTAAATACCCCTTTTTATTAATAAGCCTCCTTAGTTTGATATTGTACATGATATTTATACTTAATACTAATTAGTTTTTAAGAACAAATAAAACAATTAATCAAATAAAAAGTTTATTTATATATTAAACAGTATTCAACTTTTCAATCAATTGTTTCAGTACATCTGGTTCAAGGTAAATATTTTTAGAATCATTTGCAAATGGATTGTACTCATCTGTACTGTGGTTTGATTGTAATATTTCTGATAATTCTTTTACAAGTTCATTAATTAAATGCTGAGATCCATTAAATGCAGTGCACAAAAATTTACTACTTAAAACATTATTTAAACAAACATAGGGTTGTACTTCTGCTGCTTCATTATTACTTAGTCTATGATAGAAGTTCACACTTATGTGTCTCACATCCTCGTCTTCATCTTGCAACAGCATAGTTGCACATTTGATTGAAGTAACTTTCATTGAATCAGGTAAGTTATCAAACTGATTTGCAAGTTCATTGTTAGCAATTGCTGCTATGCATCTCATATCCACATCTGAGTATTCAGAATCACTGAATTTTCTTATGATTTTCATCAAATTCAATTTATCATAATTCTGAATGTTTGCAATATTTCTTGCTAACAATGGGATACTGTATCTTATTATGTATACTGATTCTTTTTCCTGTAAAATTTTCAGGAGTTCTGCTGTGTCTAAATGGCTAGATAAATTAGTATTTAGAGATATTTCATAAAGAATTTTCCAAATAATACTGCTGCAATATTTCTTCTCAAATGCAAGCAGTACTTCAGCCACTTTCAATAGAACTTCTGCTTTACATGCCTGTGTTTTAATTTTCAAGAAAATTAATACACAATACATTTCGTAATTACTCTGCTTTAATATTGTATTTAGCAGAGCAGGTATTCCATCCCATGGACTTATATTTATAATATATTTTTTCAATCGAGCTTCTGCCCATAGATCAACTCCAGGAAAGGACGCATTACTATTCATTTCCAAAATTGTTCCTTCAATATCCTTTAACGTATAATTGTTTATAAAGATATCTTCAAACAATTTTACACACAAATATGAGTGGTTCTCATTACAAAACTTTGTTTTGAATCTATCTTCAAACTTTTTAAAGTGTTTTTTGTAAGCTTGATTTGAAGAATAATATTTATGGCACAGGTTTAGCAAAATTAAACTACCATGTAGAAAATTTTCTGACACACAAACATGGTATAATAAAAACCATAAATTATCAGAGATATTCTCAAATTCATGAATGTTAAATATGCATTTGGCTGTCAAGCGTCTAACTGTGTGTATGGGACTATCCAGGAGCAAAACCAAATGATCAAATAATTCCTCATTAACAGTTTTCTGATCTGCCATGTCATAAGAAAAGTTGTACCTCTTTGCACTGTTTGCCAATAAATTCAAAATTGGTACTAAGTTTGAATGAGACTGTACTATATCAGGTTCATTACTGTCTTCCAATTGTTCCATGATATATTTCCATAGCTTTGGTGAATGTGTTCGCAGCTCATCGCAAGCCACTGTCGCTGTAGTATGCTCATCACTGCCTGAAGCTTTCTTCTCACCTATTTGTTTTGGTATTAAGGCTCCATACAACTGAAGAGCTGCATTCCTGGAAATATTTAAGAACATCATAGAGGTAAGTACATTTTATAAGACTTGTAGGGTAGAAATTATAGTTTGCAGTAGGTAGCTCTACGACAATTTACCTGATTTGCCAATGATGACTTGTAAGATTACTGAATGCAAGTTCAGCCAATTTGGCAAAGTAAAACATCATGTCTGAAGCTAAACTGCTGTCAGTGACTATTCTCGTCATAAAATGAATATAGATTGCTTTTGGTAAGTCAATCTGATTTTCGTCATTCTTCTTTGGAGTGTCTTTTGTATTATCACATATTTGTAATAGAGTATTTATGAAGTAATGGAATAAAGGCTGAAACAAGCATAGGTACATCCAATATAATAAATTATTATAATTTTTGAAACATAATATTTTAAAACCAAATAGGTACCTACTTAAGTTTGTAATGTATTCAAGACTAGCTTTTGTCCGCGGCTTCGCTTGCGTGGATATATATTCCACGGAAACGTACTACAGGATTTAAAAGTACCCTTTGTGTTAATCCAGGCTATAAACATCTGTGGGAAATCCATTCAGACGTTATTGCGCCAATAAAAAAGAAAGAAATAATTGTTTATTCTGCACAAACAAAACCGAATCCGGAATATATACAGACAAAAGGAAAAAAAAACAATTTTTTCGGCATCTGAATCATTCCCACACCTCGTAGCAATTATGTTTTTTTCAAAAATATTCTACATACAGTTTTGACTTCGTTACTATTTTATTATATGTATAGATTATCTTACTTTTCCCTTCTTCATATCACTCGATACTATTCTGTGTACCATTATAGATAGGCCTGCACCCCTTCTCGTTATGGACGCCATTTTATTGGTTTCTGATATCAAATCATTCAGTTTGCATTTGAGTAAAGTGTTTGGCACTTCGGAAGCTTTATTTTCTTCAGGCAAAGATGATAAAAATTGAATACCTTTACCTAAAATTGAGAAACTTGTCATGTAAGTATCTATAGGTTATATAAGGGCCACGGGCAGCACGGTTTTCACTGGCAAGCAAATATCAATCTTCAGGTTCAAAATAAATAAACTACCATTACTCCGCAAGAGCATCAAAGCAGACAAAGGCGGTTATGGTTATTTATTTTAAACTTTACCTGCAGATACACAATGTTAATATTTGTTTGGCAGAAAAAACCGCGATGCACTGCGATTCGCCATATTCTATACCCTAAAACAAAATCGAATGAAGATCTACTATTTACCCAGAGAAGCTCCTGCAGCCTCAATGGCTCCTTTATGACGAGATGTCTCCAAAACATGTGTTATTATGTTCAGGCACTTCTCACACATACTGGCATCTTCCATATTCAGCTGGACCAAAATCGATGCTAAATCACAGGATGCCTATAATAATCAAATCATTAATTCATTACAATATAAAATATGCAAGAAAAAGAACTGTTCAAAATATTATAAAATTTACCTTAACATTCAACCAAAGGGAGTTCAATACAATTTGGTGTAAACCAGATATTTTTGTCTGATCAGCTTCATCGCCAAGACTGAGACCAGAATTATCAATCATACTTTCTACCATGTCACTCATTTTAGAAAAATCGGAACTTGTTGAACTTTCTTCCTCCCATGCAAACTGGTTGGATATGCTTGCTAAGACCTCAACAAATTCTGGCATAATTCTATGAATATCAATTTTGTAGGAACTTGAAACACAAGTCTCCAATACAACTAGCAAAATATTCATGAACGAATGTAACTGTTTTCCTGTTTCAATAGACTTCACTATATCTGTTTTTGCTTTATGTTCACTAATTAGCTCTTTATATGCAAAATAAAAGATGTCTTCTACACTTTTGTATTCTGCTATGGAATGTTTATCTTTGATTACTAAATTGGTCAATAGTTTAAACATACTCTGGCCACAACTGATCTCATAGAAGAACTTGCTCTTCATGCTTTTCAGAGCACCGTTTACTAGATGTTGCATAATATTTGGTTCTTTTAATTCCTCAGAGTAGTGGTTCTGCAATAGTTTTATCACATTTTCTCTGACATCATCTGTAGGGTCTTTTAGTAAGCTTACCAGCTTTACAACAAAATCTTCAGTGGACAGTAACCAGCATCCCTTTTCCTTAACATACTCTATCAGTGTAATGTCTGCATGTCTTGTCTGACCTCTTTTCTTGCAAGGAATTTCACAAAAACAACTTGCAATTATGTTGCATAGTTTCACACATGTTATCTTCCTTTGATAATTACCATTCAAATTAATTGAGTTAACAACAAAGCTCTGCAGTCTTTTACAAAATTCTAGTAAATCTTGTAAGTCTTTAGTACTTTCATCTTTGATCATCACAATTAAAAATATGGAATGCAGTTGTGTTAGGAAATAGTTAAGGCTGTTTAACATGCTCAATCTCAACACAGTACAATCTGAATTCACATTGTTGTTTAAGAAGTTCAATATTAAATCATATTCCAATTGACTTGGAACTACCTTCCTTTGTGACACACAGACAATATCAAACGCTAACATTCTAATGTAATAGTTGCAGTGATCTAATCCATTCAACACAGTATTTTCTATATGACTAAAATCTTCAGTGGAACTCCATTTTTTTTCTATGATGCCAAGTTTATTAGCTTGCTTCATTATACACAATTGGCTGCACAGATTTTGTTCTGACTTATCCTGATCTTTTAATTCATCAAGTAATACATAAGGTAATGTGGGAAATTTCTTCATGGTGATCAAACACCAGAAGTTTTTGAAATTCTCAATAGCTTTGTTGTTGGATCCATTTAAAATTTTCATGACTTGGCATTGGAATAATTTACACCAATCACTCTCAAAGTTGATTTGTTTGAGCAAGGCATAGTACATATCAGCTCCAGCAGAAACCAGTCCTGGTTTGTGTAAGCTGTATATGAGGCCATCAACCCACTTGTTATCATGTACTAAATATAATAATTTTCCTTTTCTGTGTTCAATAATTTCTGAGAGCATCAGATACTTTGCTTTGTTCCAATAAAACCCATTGATTTCCTTTACCACTGTCTCATACATTTCATCATCTATTGTTGAAATTACAGTCTGAAATATACACCTATTCAAATCTCTTATTCCAGTTACAGGATTTTCCCAATTGTGGTTTACAAAGTTAAGCAATTTGATTTGATTTTCTTTACTGAAGATGCAATCTTGAAAATCTGTGCCATATACCTTTTTGAATAATTTTATTGTCTTAAATGAGATGAAAGTAAATTGAGAGTACTCGTATCCCAGTAGTAGAAGTAAATCAAATATTGATTTTAAAACAGGGGTGGTTTTTGAGACATCATTATAAGTTTTATGTGTAAGAAAAGTTGATTGAAACATTCCATACATCATAGACACCACATTGTAAGTTTTGCCAGACTTTCCTTCATTGTTTTTCTTTATAATTAATTCTTTGTCAATCATTTGTAATAATTCCGTTAAATAAACATTTTGTTCATCCGTTAGTGTTATCACAGTATAAAAGCATGTTGCGCATAGCAATTGATCATCAAATGATTTAAATCCTGTTTGTAAATGTGCCCATAAAATTTCAGATACTTGATTCCAAAATTCTTTATTGGTCTTAGAGTTTTCTTTGGATAATTTTAGCACATCCTGAAAATTTTATTGAATAATAATGGTTAATACACTAAAAACAGGCAGTGCATTTTTGTTGATTGATACTTAGGTAATAGATAATATGGCTGGTTTCCGCAACTCCACATCAGAGCGTATTTTGCATACCGATTTAAGTAGTTAAAAGTAGGTTAACAAATATAATAAGCTTTACCTGTATAGACTTTATCTGCAGTTCACTAGTAGAAATGTTAATCTCCGCTAAAACTTTATCATATCTCTCCATTGTGTAATATATCTGAAAAAGGTAATAATTTTGTAATGTTTAAAGTACCAGTAAGTATAAACATTAATTTACAAATAAGTAATAGTAATTATACCTACTTGAAGCATTAGGTTTGTCTGATAAACAGACTATTAGAAGACTAATTTATTATATATTAAAAATAAAAGGCAACAACTATTCATGAAACATAATTATTTACTACATAATCTATATTTACAATAACAATCAAAGGATAATAAAACTATGACTCTTTAATGGGTTCATATCCTTCTTTCTGGATTTTCTCTTTATAAACGTTAAAGTCTCTTTTTCTATCGAAATGCGAGACCCACTGCGTAGGGCAGGACTTTTGAAACATTTGTCTTAAATCCAAGCATGCCTTAGGTTTCTCTGAATTGTCTTTGGCGTTTTCCTTATCTAGGCATTCCCAGTAACGATCTCTGGAGTCCCAACATAGTTTTCGCTGCTGTCTATCGGGAAACGACATTTTTCACCGTTTTTTGAGCACCTACAATACAAATTTTTATTTCTGTAATGTGTGCCGCTAGTAATAATCGATAATTGTTGAAGCAGTAAAAGAATGTAAGGAAACTCACGCACGAGCACTCCAGAAATGATTACTCGAAATAATATCTGTAGTAATTGCTATTTACCACAATTTTTATTTGATGATCTTTACATCAGCCCCGCATAACCTAAATCTTGCCTATTGTTGACTTGACTGGCCTGACAGTTCAATTTGAGTTGACAATTGACATTGACAGCAAGCTTCAGCTTACGTTCCTTTGTAACTTAAAACGTATAGCTAGCTTTTAACTCTGTGACACGCGTCCCTACTCCCTTCCAACAAGCAATGGGGACAAAAACTATCACTAAACTACTTGCTCATAGGTGGGTATTACACTCTTAACAAGGGATCACAGATCTATGAGTCATATTTATATGATAATGTAACACAAACATGTGTATCAAATCGTCTTTGATCAAAGAGTTTTAACATTTGTTGTTAGAAAGGATCATGGAAACAGATACTGTTTATTTTCATAATTTTCTGATTAAAAAAATCCGTCCATAAAATTATGTGATTTTGCCTTTTCAGTTTTGTTACTGCCATATTCTAAATTGACGGTTATGGAATAATTACAACGAAATTTTGGCGTAAGTTCACAATGTGCTTAGTGGAATTCTAAAATTATTGTTGGCAACACTGCAGAATTAAAGAACTTGCACTTGCAACTGTTGCAAACTTCTGCCGGGCGGGCGGTCGGGATTTCATTTTTTGGCTTCATTAGTGTTAAATAGAGTTCTATTTGTTATATTGTGTGCCGAAAGGCTTCTGTGTGTTTGTGGACGGACAACAGTGCTGCCACCTATGACGAGCTTTCAATTTTTAACCCCATTTGCGACTAATTTGTCTATATGCATAGTGTAAGCTACACTTTTTAAATGTGGCAGGTGACTAGCGTCGTGTACCATAATTTTCTAACATAAAAGTTTAACAGAGGCCCGTTCCTTACGTTTACCTATCCCGCATAGGTTCAGAATAGAATAAGAATAAGAATCATTTATTTGCAGAAAAAAGTTGGTGGTTTTTAATGTACAGTTCATATTTTGCCTGTTTAGGGCATGCAAATTAATTTTACATTAATAAGTACCTACTTATTTTAATAAGTATAGGTACAGAAAAATACCTTGGTTTTTTAAAAATATAATGAGGTACAACTTAACCTCAAAATAACATTTTATGTACCTTTTTTTTTTTTTTTTGGGTGGGAAATTATCAAATAACTTCTCCCGCTCTGGGTGGAGCGGGAGGGCGTGTCAGACTCTTACTGACTAAAACCCACCCGTGTTCCTTCCGTTGCCTGTACATTGCCAGGGGCCACGGTATCCCTTTCGGACTTTCCCGCAACCCCGGCAGGCATTGGTCCTATCGGACCCCTTCACTTGCTGACATCTCTTTGAGGCGCGCGTGGAACACAACGCGCCGTCGACCCGGGCCTGGTCCTTATCGGACGGCGAGCTACCCATTGCTCACCGTCCGCAAGCCCGCGCCTACGGTGGCCGGGAATCGGCCTGCGATTCCCGACGCCCAGGGCGTCTCCTGCGGCGGCTAGGGGCGTGAGGGCGCGAAATTTGCCTCTCCCTCACGCGTTCTGCCTCCTCCTTCGCGAGCATTACTGCTTCGCAGAAGGAGGTGACGGCCTCCCATGCCCTCTCGCTCCGTACCATGGCCTGGACTAGGGCCGGACGCGAGAGATCCCCGCCGCCGCCGATCGCCTCCACGAGGACACGGCGATGCTCTGCCCAAGCCGGACAGACCTCCACCGTATGCTCAACCGTGTCCTCCGGGCGATCCACGCAGTGATGACACCCGGGCGTTTCCTCCCGCCTGATACGAAACAGGAACCTCCCGAAACAACCATGTCCGGTGAGGACCTGCGTCAGGCGGAAGGTGAACATTTTATGTACCTAACAACAATTCTTAAAACTACATAAAGCACATCACAAAACAAAAGGAAACTTAAAATATTTGTTTTTCTTTATGTTGCAGAAATTCTTGTAAACTATAAAAACACTTTTCTATTAACCATCTACGAAGTTTAATTTTAAAATATTTAAATGGTAGCTCCCTTATGATCTTAGGTAATTTATTAAAAATTGTAATGCACATATGATAAACATTATTTTTTATTGAGTTGTATTACAAAAAGGAACTAAAATTTTTGTTGCGTCTCTTGGTCTGTGTTTTGTGTAATTGTCACCTTTGAATCTAAAGAATTCATTGTTTTCTCACAAAAACCGATACCTCAAACAAATACATCATACAGTCAAGGTCAAAAGTTTCAGTTTTATGAATAAAGGCCTGCAAGAATCAAGCGGACCGACACCGCATATAGCTCTTAAACATTTCTTTTGTACAATAAATGTCTTATCATTGTCTGTTGAATTGCCCCATATTATTAGTCCGTATCTTAATATCGATTCAACATACCCACTATATGCTATGCGGGCTGTTTTTTCGTCTGATACAATACGAAGTTTTCTTAAAGCATACACAAATCTATTTAGTTTACTGCATACGTTGTTAACATGTTGTTTCCAATTACAAAATTTGTCTAGAGTTATACCTAAGAATTTAATACTTTCTGTTTCTTCTATGTTTTTGTCTTTTATTTTAATATTAATACTATTGGAGAGTTTGCTTTTGTACGTACGAAATTTTATGAATTTTGTTTTAGATATTTATTTACACATAGGTTATTAGATTCAAGCCATTCTATTACAGACTGTACAGCTTCGTGTATTTTATTTTCATGGGTTGAACTTTTAGTGTTATTAGGCACTATAACAGAAATATCATCAGCGAATAGAACACTATCATAGTTTATTGAATCTGGTAAATCATTGATATAAAGTAAGAATAGCAAAGGGCCCAAAACGCTCCCTTGTGGTACGCCATATTTATTCAGTCTTGATGAGGATCTGTAGACAGTGGATTCAAGATTAACATTTAAATTAGTAACTTCAACACATTGCTGTCGGCCTGTTAAAAAACTTTTTATCCAATCTAGAGCGACACCACGGATACCATATTTTTCACATTTGTTTAGTAAGATGCTATGATCCACATAATCAAATGCCTTACTCATATCAAAAAACACTACTGCAACCGGGATTTTATCATCTAGATATTCTGTGATCTTTTTAATTAGGGTAAAAGCTGCTAAAGATGTTGATTTATTATGCTGAAATCCGTTTTGCTCCTGTTTAAGAATATTATGCTTATCTAAGAAACTTATTAATCGGTTGTAAAATAGCTTTTCAAAGATTTTGGATAACACAGGAACAAGTGTAATAGAACGATAGTTATTTGGATCTTTTCGATTACCTTTTTTGAATAGAGGCTTAACTATGGAATGCTTTAAATTCTCTGGAAAAATTCCTTGTGACAAAGAATTTTCTATAATATGTTTAAGAACCGGAGTTATGACATGTGCACCTGTCTTAATAATCCGTGTGGAAATAGAATCATAACCTACTGCTTTGGTGTCGTTTAATGATTTTATTGTAGTAATGATTTCTTGCTCTGTGGTCGGCCTGAGAAAAATTGAATTATCATTTATATGGTTTTGAGTCTGTCATTGTTTATTTGGAATATTTGAGTTACGATCATTGGGAATATCGATGAAGAATTTATTAAATGTAGATGCTATTTGAGTAGGTTCTTGAATAAGTTTCCCGTTAACTTGTAGTGATATTATACTATTTATTGTCCTAATGCTATCATTTTTGTCTTTTATTATGCTCCAAGTAGCTTTGCCTTTGTTATTAGCTTGATTCATTATTTTTTTATTTATATTTTTCTTTGACCATATTATGCATTTTTTAAGTATTTTTTCATAATTATTATATTTCTTGTGTGTCTCTTTTGTTTTATGTCTGTAGTACGAAAATCTCAAATGTCTTCCTTTTGCACTAGATTTTCTTAGTCCTTTAGTAAGCCATTTTCGAGATTGTAAATTTGAAGCCATTCTAATTTTGTAATAAGGAAAACACAGTTTGTAGTAAAGTATGAGTTCTTGATGAAAATAATTAAACGCTTTATTTATATTAGTTTCTGTGTAGACTTCCTCCCAGGATAGTTGTGATAAATAGTATATAAATTTTTCTATATTTTCTTTACTAAAGTCTTGTAGATTACCCAGAAAACCCAATACTCAGGTAACATTAAAATTCACAGCCTCAAACCAGTGTAGTGTAGCGTAGGGAAAGGAGAAAAAGATGATAATGAGGCGATACAAAATTAGTTTATTTCTTCAATTAACTTTTGAACATTTTCCAAGTTATTTATTGTAAAGAAATGAAAATGAGTCGTGTTACATTTAGAATTTAGCTGTTGTATTAACTGCTTAACTATTTCGGTGCAAGGTTTATTTATATTCTGTTTATTAATGGCGGCTTGCAACAAATCATCAGATACCTTTATTCTACACATTTTTATAAAGCCCTCTAGCTGTTTGGGTGATTCAAAGGGAAATACTCCAGGTATAACTGGAACATCGAGGCCCATTTTATCAATACGTTCTTTTAAATATTTAAACGCATCAACATCAAAGAACGCTTGTGTCAAAATAAAGTTGGCTCCAATGTCAATTTTATCTTTAATTTGCATCAGTTTTTCATCAGAGCAGCCGGGGAAGCCCGCAATACCAATACAGAAATATTCGCCGGTCTTCTCCCTTATGAATTTTATCATTTCCGAAGTGTTTTTGAAATCCGAAGTCTCAGGATCGTATCCCTCTGAAAAAGATATAGTTGTTATTATAAGGTATGAATGACTGTATTAGGTTGTCTACGCCAATCTACGTATGTCTATCAGCAACGGAAGTCAGTCACTAAAACTGATCTGAATGATAAGCCACTTAGGGCAGCCTGATAGGGCGAAACATGTTTTGCTGTCTCCGTAAGAAATTTTCGGGCGATTGTTCAGGCGGTCTATTTTGTAAAAATCTCACCGTGAATAAAAGTGATCTTTCATCAGCAGAAATCACCCAGCTGTGGGGCACATGGCTTGAGTCACACATTTTATCACAGTTTGGACCATAAAACCGTGTCTTAAATGCTAGCACGGGTCAACCATGTGACATATTCTAGAGGCACGACATGTCTTTCTTGTTGCGACTTCATAATGTGACATAGTAAACGGGTTTTTGGGACGAAGTTCTTTAACGCGGCTTCATTTGTCAAAACGAAAATCCTAAATAGCGGCTGTGAACATTTTCACATTTTTCGTCATGGGTGTCGTTTTCATAGTTTTCAATGGTGCTAAAGCCGATAGTGAGGTGAAAATGTAAATCCAAGATAGCAACTGTGAACATTTTCAAATTTTTCGTCATAGATGTCGTTTTCATAGTGTTCGAGGGTGCTAAAATCATGTCTTGTCACAAACGTCTTGGGTACGCCTGTGCTCGCCCCGCTGATGCTAAATGACACTACTGACACCCGTAAGGCTTACAAATTTATAAAATTTACAAAAAACTAAATCCATACTATACTATAATATACTATAACTAGCTTTTGCCCGCGGCTTCGCTCGCGTGGATGTCAGAAAATGTCCCAAGGCACCGTACATACTACTAGGATTAAAAGTACCCTATGTGCTAATCTAGGTTAAACACTATATGTGTGCCAAAAGACCACGGGCAACTTTGTATAGAGTCTGCATGCCTAACATGAGACACGCGACAATTACTCACTCTCGCGTGAGTAATTGTCGTTTATTTCTGTCACTTTTCTCGTTTTCTGACAGCGCTTCCATACAAAATAACCGGCTCCTTCTGTCAAACTTTATGATTTTTTCGACAAACCCTAACATGGCACCTTAGTTATAACAATTTTTGACAATTCAACACGAGATAATCTCCGATTCTTCTGTCATTTAGTCGTATTTACTCGTCCTCGATTCTGACGATGAGAAGAGTAGTCAAAACATACAAAAAAAATATCAAAATAACATGGCAGTTTCATAATTTATTATTTTAGCCATCATTTTATTCTACAATTTATTAATAATGAAAATACTTAGTTTTAAACTACTATTTATATTGGAACGACGTGTTTTATATGGATTTTTTCGTTTTTTCTATGGTTAATATGAAAAATGATTACATATATGTTGAGTATTAGGGGTTTATGGCTTTTATAGAGGGGGTTGAAATTTTCATTATTTTTACGATAGGACACACCATTTTCGAGATATAAGCAAAAGAAAAGAAAAAACGTCGAGAGGTGTTGGTGTGAAGTTTAGTTCATGACAATTAATTTCCACACCTTTTTAATCGCGATTAAATACTTAGACAATCAACATTTTAGGTGAAAAACGTAAAATTCAGAATAGTAAAATTGTAAAAATCTTAGTGCCATCAAACTAAAACATAGTTAAGTTGTCTTTGCTCGCACCGCCCCACGCTACTATGCCGTAACTAAGCACGGATTGATAGAGGGAAAAGTAAATTATCTTCATGATGGAATCATCAGCAAGCTTGCCTAGTTGCCTGAATATATGCAGCATTGTTCTAATCCGGCCGAGGGAACAGAGTCTGCGAGGAATTTGAAAAATAGGTATTTGAAGAAACTATTGCCGTCGTCTTACCTCAAGTCTGACCCCGTAGAGTGCGATAGGGATAGCTACAGCTCAGACCAATAATATCACAAAAAAAAATAAAATCGACGTTTCGTATTCCCCTTTTTTCTCCTCGAAAACTGCACCGATTCAATTATTTTTTACTTACATTAAAATTTTAAGAACGAGTATGTCTAGGTTCTTATCATCTTCTTTAATGTTAAAAACTTTTAAATTTTTTTTGGTACTTCTCTAATCACGGCGGTAAAAATGAAGCATTTTTGTCATTTTTGGAGGGTCATATTTTCTTTACCGATAAGTTGCTGAAAAAAAGGATAACAGGGACGTGACTACAGCAGACCTTGATTTTATGAAAAAAAAATGATTGATAGAGGAATTATTCAGGAAGAAAAAAGGGGGACTACATTTGTATGGAGAATCACAGGTCCTGTCCTGTTCCCTCTTAAATGTCAATCTGTTATCTACAACGATTCCTAGATATTTGCGAGAATACAATAAAGATGTGCGCGAACAAACAAACAGACAGACAGACACCGGATTCTACTGTTTTATTATATGTATAGATTTTTGGAGCCATACTATCTGTATGACGCTTTTTCCCATTAATGCCGTCTTTGACGTATGCGAACACAGTTGATTTTTGTCACGTCGCGCGTCGTTACGGGGGAAGGAGTGAGCTAGTCGTGGAAATAAAGATTGAATTTCAAAAACATACAGAGATGGTGGTGGAGTTAATAATTTGTGTTTTCTAAATAATGTCATACAGCTTTCAAATGGAACATAGCACGAATGCATCTCTTTTGGACCTTAAACGCTATTTCTTTGTTTGTGGAATTCCCCCAAAATATAATACGCAAGCGCAATACTGTGTTTAGCTCTGGGGCCTTTATACGAGTATTTAAAGGCGTACGCAAAAGAGCTCACCCGTTTACTTAGGTATTTGATTTGTGCCTTCCAGTTAAATTTAGTCAATAGTAGGTAATACCTATAAATGTGGCGTCAACTTGATTAATTACTGTGTCCTTGTAAATTGCGTTAAGGTCAAATACAGCCTGGGGCGGCAGTCTCAACATATGATAGCGATCGCTATACGACCGAATTCGGTCGGAAAGTCTAAATGGCAAAATTACTTGAAAAGCACGAAAAAATCCCGTACCTACTTGTGAAGCACGTCGCGCGCGTCTAAGGACGCCATTACGACTTTGCGACCGAATTCGGTCGTATTGGGATCGCTATCTACGTCGAGACTGCCGGGCCTGGGTCCGTTGCCTAAAATGCATAATAGTTGTCATATCTAAATTTATTTTTAGGTTGTTCCTATTTAACCATGATATTATTGATGTCAAAGATTAATTTATGTCACTTTCATTTCTTTATTTTAATTTCTTTATTTTTACAAGCTACAGGCATAGTGCTGTCGTCGGCAAAGAGAGACATGGGGTGGTCAACGCAATTAGGGTACAGGTTCATTGCGTTACCCTTTTGTGTAAGATTCTACTATTGGAACTTTACTTACCTCCCAAAACTATGAATAAATTGCAAATATTATTTTCTTGAAGGAACGTCAATAATTTATGCAAATAAGTAGTCTTCATCATATCACACGATAGGTGCAGTAATACCTGCTTCCGTTTTGTCCTCAAAAGACAAGCAGTTCGTATAGGATCTATATTCAGGTTTGCACATTTGTGGGTTTTTGCGTGCCAAGTCACCGAGAAGAATACAGGATCCACTTTTATGTTATTAATATCTTCTATGGAAACATCAGGAGTCACTTCAAATGAGTAGCTGAATTTTCCTTTGTTTTTAATCAATTCAGTAAGTTTCATCGGTCCTTCCATTTTACGAAAATTACAAAAAATCTCCCAATAAATGGACTGAAACGTCGCGTTGATTTACTTTGACCGTCAGCTGTCACCTATTTGTAGTTGGAACACTATTATCTCTTGTACGCGTGTGTCACGACCTATTTGTAAATAACTCTGTAGGTAAATAAAAACTTCACACCACACTACTCAAGCACACTGCACAAGCACAAGTGAATGACCGTAGAGACCTCATGCGATATGCGTCTGCGCCACTTAGGTACGATAAGACGGAAGGAATACAATTTTTTTCCCTAGTAGGTACGTGATAGATAACAGGTGCAGTAATTACCTATCTGGGTAGGTATTAATAACATTAAATAATCTATATTGCTCGTTAAGTCTGGTCTGCAGTGCCAAAAAATAAAAAATAAACATTTTATAACGGTTACTTTGTTCTAGAGTTGCGAGTTGTTACTTATTTTGTTAGAAAATCTGATGATCTTCTTTATTATAGATATTATTTAAAACAGCAACTTCTTCATCTTCTCTCTTGAGGGATATATATGTGTTTTCGTATAATTAAGTACCTTATGTTGTTATATTAATTGTTTAGACCTTTAGACTTTAAGACTTCCAGACAAGTAATTATTTAAAACTAGATTAATAATATCTTAAATTGTACAACTTCTTTATGCATGCGGAGTTTACTTACCTGTAAGTGATTGTTGCACTGTTGCACTTACATTTTTGCATGTTACTTTTAGCATACAACCTGTGTAAACAAAAGTTGGTGAACCAGTAAATAAATTTAAATTAAATTAAATTAAAATCTTCTTCTTTGTTTGGAGAGTTTCTCTCTATTCATCTGAAATAAATTTTCCGCAACCTTGTAACTTACGAGAGTGAGGAAAGAAGTGGTGTAGGTAAAATAAAACACAGTTTTATTAATTAGGTATTGTATTATGACTGCTCTATACATTGATTAACAATCAGCCATTATACTTTATCACAACCCAAAAGGTACAATCAACGAAAAACTGTATATAGGTAACTTCACTACAAAATCTTCAAAGGAAGCTGTTAAGCCGTAACATGTCGTGTAATACTCGTACAATGATCATATTGCTGTCACCTACGTCTTCTACATCCTCCATTATATAAAATTGTCTACTTATCTAATGACCTAATATTAATTATTAATTGCGAATAACATGAAGTCTGCTCGATAATGTCAGAATATAATACAAGTGGCAATATTCTAATCGTGTAAAAGCCTCCAAACACCTATTCTACGATCCTCTACATTAGTAATGACTTATTGAAAACTAGTTCCATTGTAATATTATGATAATTCTTACGTATGTAAGTTATTGTTACGGTTCGGTAAAGCTTCTTAATGATCAGTGTGGCACTGATCATAAATGGTAATTTTGATGGCGATTCGATTATTTTTTATCTACTTAGTAGATAATAAATGGACAATGATGATAACAATAAAATGCGTCGTTATACCAATGCGTCGCTAGAATGCTCGTGTATTTGGAACTTTCGAGACTATTATGAATGGCCACAATTTGCTCACCTAGCGTGACTTTAAAAAATTACAAGTAGATACCTATTTATTTACCTAGTCATTTCATGTTGGAATATTGCAGATCAAGTATTTTTTATTGACATATCTATAAAACTGTCAATAATTATTGTATCAACTACACTAATTTATAATCGTGCAGTGACGTTTACTAACAAACTGTGATATGTCCTAGCTTCAATCGTCACAAACACGCTTCGCTAATAAAAAACTGTTCTGCAAATGTGACCTTAAAAATTAAATTGTCTGTGTTTAAAATTAACAAAAAATCTTCGACTTTCGGATGGTATCGTGTGACAATACATTGTTCTGAATTGACACTGAATTCAGTCTTGTATTCGAAGTTAATTAGAGGTAGTTTATTTACAAGGAATATTGTTATCTTATACAAGATCGTCATTCGGGAACAAGTTATAAACAAATTAATTTCAACCTATCAATAAATTACGCCAATGCAAGTAAACATTTCTAAAACACTATGGATTGTGTTTTCTATTTATTGACTCATTTATTAACGCTATTCTACAGTAAAAAAAATGGAGTCTCTCAATCCATTGCTCTTTAGTTTTTTAATGTTAAAACCTTTTTTGTGGTGCCATATGTAATATAGACATAGAAATACAACGTACCTACATGGATATTTTTGGCGCGTGGCCAAGATGGGAACTAACGCCGCCATCTTGTTTTTTCAATACAATTTCTGTGACAGTTCCATAAATGTTTACCAACAACGCCTCCTTATCCATGTCATTCAGGCGCCAAAAGATCCTTGTAGCACTCTAGCTATTAGAGATAATCGTTTATAGCAATAAGTTAAGGAAACCTACATAATTTATTAGGCTTTAGAAACATCCGTTTTCTACAATTCAATCAAATACTGGAGTTTGTTTATTTAAGTTTCTACGACATACACAACTAGGTAGGTATACCTTTTACACTAAGATTAAGAAGACATGCAAGTCAAAAAGTTACCAGTAAATGTCGGACATGGCCCCTTGTCCATAGGACAGAATAGAGGACACACAGGCTACATCGGTGGACTCACTTCTACGTAAATAAAAACCAGGCTATAGGTATATTTATTTGCAAGTATATCTAGGCTCTTACAAGCCTTTTCGTAGAAACATTAACCGGCCATCGCAGATTTGATCATCCGAATCTTTTGATGGGCTTCCAACATTTTATTGCAATACAATGGAAACGGCCAACGTATAAACTACGTTTAAATTCGGATGCATTCAATACACCTAAGAGATATAAAAGTAAATTCTTTTGAAAAATAGAGTGCATCGGTTGATACCTACATGCATTTTAAATTTTATTGTCCAAGCAATCGTAACGAGGTCGAGAAGAGTAAGTAAGTATCTTATAATTCATAAGACATTTTCAAGTTGCTTAGAAAATTAAAACGCATCCATGTAACAACTTAACCTATGGATATTGTCGCGTTATTTATCACTAAATTAATTTAATATTCATTGGGATTTTCGCCAATTTATTGACTAACATAGTGCATAGCTATACTAACAATATTATAAATGTTTACGTTTACTGACGTCCTATAACAATGGCGTTAAACTAAATAATCTTAGTGTTGTCAAGCGTTTCGGATAATAGTCGTATTGTGTCGTCGATGAGGACAAACCCAGTTGGTTTTGTCGGTACAGTCTATTCTATAATAATAAATTCTAATTCAGGGGTATACCCCGACTGATTATAATGGAAAATCCTTTGCCAATAATACGAAGCTGACCACATGAAGAGATTTGTTATCGGGCAGGATGTGCGGAACGTGACGTCAACTGCCCCCGTTATTCTTTGGCGAAACTCTTCCTCTGGAAATATGATTTTGACGTGACAACGTCTTATAAATTGGTTTGCCGGGTGACACTTCAAGAAACTGCGTTACGCTCCGCTCACGTTATGCGCTCACAATGAGAGCGAGTGAGAGGCACGCGTCCCTTCCACTCGGGCATGGTTAGCCCGCCTAAGAGCGAGAGAGACAGACATAAAAAGTGAAAGGCACGCAAAGTCGTTGTCACGTAAAACTTTCGCCCGTATACCGACTTTACAGGCAACCAATTTTTTTTAATGAAAAGAAAAGCATCACGCGTCTTTTTCAGAAGGAAGTCAGTTTCCTCAAATCAATGACACAATTCGACCACCAACATAATTTTAACAACGTTTAAGGTAAATACGGTCATTAAAGATTACAATTAAATGGACTCCATTTGTTCCGTGAGCTCCAGAATTGGGCTCTCGCTGAGAGGTAGCATGCCAGCTGTGGGAGGTAGACTGTGGCCTTGCCAGTTGGACTGGAAACAAATAGTTAAACTTCTATCAAAAACACATTAGAAAAGAGTAACAGTAGTAACACTTGAACCAATTTTAGGGTACCGTCACATTTTATTTTTAGCCAGTTAAAGCCTTGCTTATTCATGTCGGATGTCTCTCCGGTCGCGTCGGATTGCCGTCCCATCGAAATGAGGGCAGTGAGAGTGCCCTGTGAGAGTATCTAATATGTCCCCGCTGAGATTAGTCGCCATGGCTGAAATTCGGTTTGGAGGACGTGTTCATGTCCCAGAGACGTGATAGTTTTAACTTTCCGTTGCCAAGTAGGGTACGAAAATCTGCATGCTAGTTGCACCTATATTGACATATCGGCTTTATATTTTTTTTCTACTTACTTTTTCTGATTCTGCATCCAACTAAATGAATGTCGAAAATGTTTCTGCCTTGCCAGTTGAAAATCCATGACTAACTTTTTTTGAATATTTATATATTTTTTTTGTCTATTTTTTACTGCTTTCATTTCAAATAAATATAGCTAAATACAGGCTGGTCCAAATATCACTCGAACGTAAATTCCTCCTTTTCAATATTTTTAATGTAAAAATAAAAATAGTTTTTAAAATAATTAGAACTCGAAAACTATCAAGAATCGGGGAACATACATGGGGTATTTTCGGATAATAAAAGAAATATGACGTCACTATTTGGACCACATTGTATTTAAAATAATCGATATCTGCATAAATCAAGCTTCGTAGTTGGTAGGAATATCAGGTTTTGAACCATTAGCTTTTTGGTATGACACACATAGTACCTATTTACCATCCAAGCATAAAATAATAAATATGCATCTAATGCAAACGTGCATAGCAACTGTGTCAACTACAAAAAAGCTATTTGCCAAAAATAATAAGGTGTAAAAATAAAACTATTATTATAAATTTACAATAACTTGTATTTAAATAAAACTTGCCTCTAAGTAAAGCTATCACATCTTACATAAATTATGTTATATTAGCAAATAATAACAAAGACTATACAGACTTTCACAAAGAAAAAGTACAGACTCATAACGTTTAACTTATAATATCTATAATAAATAGATACTTAGGTCTAAAAAATGTAATGTACGATGGAGAAAATAACGAACAAATATGTAGGAACATTCTCATGTGACGCCATAGTCTTAGCACAAGTGGGCAAATGCAAAACATACAACTTCTATAAATTAATACAATACTTGGCAAGTAAAAATGTATAAATGGAATAGCTACATACTTATACGTTAGTATTTAGTGATGTATTTGCTTTATTTAATGTAACGAACAACAGGAATGAATACTTTGTAACAAGGTGTTGTATATTTTTATTTAAAATTTATTTGGTAATTATCAAAATTGAGTGCATCTATTATATCGATACAATGCAAATTATGCTAAGAATACATAACTATTTTATTGGTGTTTATATTTTTTATTATAAAGGTACTTTAACGGCAGTTTGCATTATATTGCAGTGAACCACTGATCTACTGGTGTACTATATAATTTTAAAGCACTATTTATTGTCATGCACTCTAAATATACGCAATATATTTGTGAAATTACAATTGTCTACGCATTTACATACGCACAGTACGAATATAAATCATAATGAGACCATTCTTTCATCTAGCGAAAACACTGACGTGGAAACCACAGGTCTTATTAGAGAACGGATTCCATGCCGTGTTTGCGTAATCCACATTACAAAATCTACAACTATTTACGTTCTACTAATTGATCTGTTGGAATACCTGGAAGCAGGGCTGAGGCTGGAATAGCGCAGCATTCCACTGTCCCGGCCACAGCGGCGCGTCCACCGCCGCGCCCGCGTCCGCCTCGCCCTCGCGCGGCTCGCGCCGCCCCGCCAGCTCCGATATCTGGCAAGCACTCTGCAGGCTCGATGGCAAGTTCGACCAAGTCTCATTACCCAACCTTTCCTTATTCATTATGCTGATCTCCATAGAACCCTGATACGCAAATTTTGCCTCCTCCGTACTTTCTTCCTGCTTATGCTTCGGTGTTCGGTTCGGACCCTCTACTATAGCTTGGAAAGCGAGTAAATCTCGGTTCTCTGTTTCCGTTAGTGGCAAGGGAGGTAAGATTTGTTGTTGCTGAGCTATTTTGTAGCTTTGCTGCCGCAGCATTTGCCGCCTACTGAGGCCCACTTGCAGAGTATGAATGCCCATATCATGAGCAGGGATGTTAGGTGGAGTCATTTGTTTCTGTAGTAGCTGTCGCTTTTGTTGAAACAGTCTGTGTTGCATAAGCTGCTGCTGTAAGGGAGGTTTGACTTGTGAAGCGGCGTGTTGCAGCTCTGCCTGGTCTTGTAGTTGAGCCACCATTTTGGGACTGGCGGGCATCGGTGGCGACGTGCTCGAGTACGTGAAGGTTTCGGGAAGGCTGATACGCTTAGGTGTAGGATTTTTTGTATCTAAATAATGTGGACTGAAACTCGCCGCAAACTGATTGTGTTGTATTTGTCTCTGTGTCATTTCCTCTGCAGGTATCGTTGACTGGTACTGAGTTTTTAACTTCTGAGCCTCTTTCTGGACTAGATGTAGTTCCAAAACCCCTTTCGCCTTACAATTTTCATTTAACCGCTGGCTGTTAAAAGCCAAACTGTTCTTTTGTGATTCATTGGACTGTGCAGCTTGTTGTGCTACGAGGCCATCGCTCGCTCGACGACCTTCCCGAAAGTCAACCGGACTCCGCGTGATTGCTCGAGGACAATTCTTATTATTGACTGATTGGTAGTTCAATGGATTGTGTCGCGCAATAAATCCCACGCCCGGCGTTTTATTGTTGTAAGAAGATATGTAAACGCATGGATGCATTGGACTCGTGTTCACGAGTGAATTGTTCTCGTAAGCCAATTTTTCTTCATTGGAGGTACAGCTAGGAAGACTACTAGCTAGCTCACTGGAACAGTCGGACAATTGGTAATCCAGGCTTTCGAATGTAGAAAAATTACTTTGTGACGAATCGCAACTCAGATTTTGACTGAGGCTTTTGTTATTAAAAAAAGTGACAACACCGCTACTAGAACTGGAACTTGCGTAAGAGCTTAGCCTGTTTTGAACTCCGCTGGTTGCGTTCGCGACGTCCTCCATATCTGTCTCGCAACCTTCGTCTGTCGACGAAGAATACTGTTGTTGAAATTTTGTCGCTTCCGCTGTATTGCCGCTACCTTGAAGATTTTGGGAATATGTTTGGCCTGTTGTATATCGATTAAGAGAAAATTTGCTATCTGGTCTATACAGCCCAGTCGGAAATAAATCACCGGTACCTGTAGTAGTCATAGAAAAATTTCCATCAGCTGTACTCGACATCGGTGGCAACACAGAATTTTGCAAATACGCATATGCAGGAAGATGATGATTCATATAGTCTTTAAATGGTGGCGTACTAGTTTGGAGACGATTGAGATCTTGTTGTTGCGCTTGTGATACAAGTCTAGTGGATTCAAGAGGCTTTGGTTGTTCTAAAACACTGCTCAGTTTGGATTCCCCAAGCTGTGATGGGATAGGACTTGTGCTCAAGTTCACAGTTCCCTTTAAAGGCAACGGTGACTGTTGTAAAGTATTCATAAGTTTAGCTGCTTCAGAACACATAGTGAACGTTGTTGAATTAGGTAACTTCATAGTTTCAACATTGAAATTAGTCGCTGACGCAGAATTTTGTAAAAAATTAGCTATGGCGTTATGATCAGTCGCCGAGGAACTTCTTCCACCGTCAATAGCACACTTCGAATCAAAACTTGATGAAGTTAGCAGCCTAGTACCGTCGATAGTACTTTTGCTAGTCTCAGGTCCCACGGTCGTCGACTGTTGTAGTAGCCGTCGGCAGTCTTCGCTCGATTGTTTTAGTATATTTTGTTGTTGTTCATAAGTCGAGGTGAGGAGCCTATGTGTTGGTACATTTGTCTCATTTACTTTAGCACCTAGCCTTTGGTTTGATTGAGTTACATCAATATTTCTCATGGAGAGTAGCCTTGTGGATTCTGATTCATGACTTCTGGAGATAGAATCAAGGTTGCCGACTAGAAAGCTCCGATGCGTATCCGAGGGGTCGGAGTTTCGCTGGAGCAGTCGTTGTTCGGTCATGTTGACGGCCGCGAGGGACAGTAGTCGCTGCGTTTCGGCAGACGATGAGTCCGCCGGTGCAGTGGATATTGTCGGTGTGGCTCTGTACTCCCGTGATTGAGAATCGCCAGCATGAAGAAGTCTGAAATAAAGATACATAACATTGTATACTCGTAGCTTATAATATCTTATATTAAATAAAGTCTGTTCTAAAGGGTCATCGTAACTCGCAAGCCCATCGCCGCCGAAGCCATGCGTGTCATTTACTGTCTTTTCATAGCATGATATAGCTTACCTAGTGTGATGTTCCCGCCGCGCATCATGAGCTTCTTTGGCCAATGCCTGGTCGGCCACGGAGGACGGTCGCCGCGAGGGCCTGGTGCGAGCTTCCACAGTCGAGACATTGGCCCCGCTCGCCGCTCGCGCCCGCAACCTCTCTAGTAGTAGCAAGTAAATCGCCGCGTGGTGATCGTAACTGTTGGATCTGAGGCTCTGTGAATACAAAGTTCAAGAATATTACAATCAACAAACATCCTCGTACAAAGCGCTAAGTATATCATGCTCCTTTGTTCTTCAAGATCCAATTTGGATAACCTACTTCTGAACTGTTAATCGTATTAGTCTTCAATGTCATCGCCAACCTAGGCTTCATTTCAATATGGGAGTCAATTTCCAAAATAACTAAAATCAATGCGACTTCAGTCACTTCGAACAAAAAAATGAATTACCTACCTCTTTAGTCTTAATAGGGTCGATTCCCAAGCTCTGCATGAGCCTTAGCACTTGTTCGTTAGGCTCAGTATGCGCCGGCGCATGTGCTGGACTCCGTGCAGGGTCAGCTGATACTGTCGGCACAGCATAGGGCTCCGCTGCCATCCACCGATGCTTCTTGATCTGTTCTATCGTGTACCTCTTCATCGGCTCCAGGACTAGCATCTTGCGAATCAGGGACTCGCAATCTGGAAAGAAGACAGCAAAATGTTAAAACTTTATTACCAGAAACACAATTTTTGCTATAAATCTTGACGATTTAAGTTACGGTGACGAAAAAGGAGCGTATAAGACAGTAAAAAAATGAAGGTAGAGGCATTACGGCATAAGCCATTTTGTCTTAAAATTCGTCCTAAGATCTGAAATCCAAAAGAGACCATCTGGTTATTTCCCAGTGTAAAGTATACAGGAAAATATTCAACAAACGGCCTTTTATGTAATAATGAAGTCATAGCTGCTCCTTATACGCTTTTTTACAAGTTAAATAATTATGGACTATTGACGTTACAAGATAATTCACATTCACAACCTTTGACGTTATCCAAGTCTGGTCACTGTTTTAAATTACGTAGGTACACACGGCTACACATCAAGCTATACATTTCCAGTTTATGCTGATCTCGCATTGTTTAAGATTTCCGTACAATGTGAGGTCAGCTTATACTGGAAATTTATAGCTTGATGTGTAGCCGTGTGTAAATCCATTAGTGCAATGTGTTTCTCATAAAACAATTGACGTGCGATACAGTCTACAAGATAAGTATACATATAGTTCAGTGACGTAGCACATAATCAGTTCAGTCCGCGTTAAGAGGTAACAAAACGCTTAGAATGTTTGGCTCTTTGTCAATTACGTACTGCAGAGTTCAAGTTTTTATCAGCAACGGTCATTAACCTGAATAACAACCTCAATCAGAAAGACGGAGAGACGTAATGCGACGCGTGATTATGACAAAATACCGACGATTAACATGTCTTGTAAGCATTTAAATATGTAAACAGTACCCTAACTACGTAATACACGATCAATCGGAATTTGAATCGTTTTGAAACAAATTTCTAATCCATTGCTTCATAAGTTCGAAAAAAAAATCTGCTCAACAACGTAAATAACGTTTTGAATGTTGTTAAACTGTCAAAATGAAACAGATTTGTCGTAATCGTTTACGAAAATGTGTTGCGCAATTAGATAGCCGGTTTCAATGTTTGCTTTCCTGCTATAGACATATTGTTAATCAAGAATCTTCATTAACCGGTTAGGTATACGACTATATTATTATTCTACTTAAGAATATGTAGGTACCTACGATTAAAGCGTATAAAAAAAATAAAAAAATCCACTGCAGTGATTAAAAATTTCTACAGCTTCTATAATTTGAAGTTACATCCTTATACCATCTATACTTTTTCAGTTCCTTTTCTTAAATTATTCCCTTTACATTTTGTAGGTAAATTGATTGATTTGCTACACCTCTCCTAAAATCTTTGCTTTCAATTAACCTACGTCTATCAGACCGAATTACGCCTACTTACTTAAAGACCTCATTAAGTATCATACAATACCATCTAATCAAAGTCCTCCAGTTAATCCTCTCGACTGACGTCATAAACGGAGAAGTAGGTAAGCACGGCAAAGTGCTCGCGAAACACCGAAAGGTCACAGGTCGGGTGACTTGGTAACGTGACGTCAGACCTCTGTAGCCGAGCAAATACGGTCGTTGCGCCAAATGACGGTCACATCCGTTGCAAAATGTACGAAGCGCATGAACCTTTAACACCTATGTACCCTGCTCTTTGGGCACAGGGGTAATATTCAGCGTAGAACGAGATGCGAGATAACAATATTATGCTTTACATCCTTCTACAAACTCGTTACCATATGTGTCAGTAGTCAGCTATTTCATCTTTTTTTTATTTTCGACGTGAGACATTGAGACCTAAAATAATACAGGATTAACTTTGGATGTACACACGGCTACACATCAAGCTATATATTCCAGTATAAGCAGGCCTCGCATTGTACGGAAATCTTATACAATGCGAGATCAGCATAAACTGGAAATGTATAGCTTGATGTGTAGCCGTGGGTACAAAAATAAACCGCCAAATGCCCCTACAGGTTTTAGGAATAGACTTATGACTTTGTGTATATTCAATTGAAAGTCTCTTGTTAAGGTGATTTAGCTTTATTTACTTAAATCTACGAGTATGTGGCTACATCGCTAATTCACTTACAAAGGCTAGGTTTGCGTCACATGGAGTAATGACATCAACTCTGGGATCAAAGTACATAAGCCGGATCACAGTGAGCCGATGACTTAGCACTCACGGTACAATAATAATTATATAAAGGCTTTGAAGAGCTTTACCTCGACACTTTTTGTGACTGCTACGTTAATTTCTAGTTAATAAGTAGAGAAAACAGTGGGCGATCGTTAAAAAGTTTAGTCAAATCTCTAACAGTTTCAAACTAACTTTTTGCTTGAACAAATTTTGGTTTTGTACATCATACTAATTCTGGAAATTGTGGACTGCGGTCGGCTTTCGCGGCTTTTGTTTTCTTTTTCGGCAAGCTGTCGTGAGGCCGATTGTACTCTCCCGGGAGGGTAGGTATTACAAAAACTTAAAAAAAAAATTAAATACTTCTTAATTTGAACTTACATTGACATCTAAACTAATATTATAGAGAGAAAAAATTAGACTTTTTGTCCGTTTGTTTGTAATGGATAAACTCAAAAAATACTTAACCGATTTTATTAAATTCTTTCACCTATAGAAAGCTACATTAACTACGACTTCAACGCGAACGAAGTCGCGGGTAGAAGCCGTAATAAAATCGCAGCGATTTTTTTTCTTGCACTGGATTTTCAACGCTCTACTTAGCGCCGAGAGTTGAAAATCCAACAGTGTGTTTTTTCAACGCGCTGGGACGAGAGTGCGTCCCAACGCGTTGGATTCTCAACGCTGGGCTCAACACCGAAAGTTGAAAATCCAAATTCGATAAAATCCCGCTGCGATATTTGTGCGTTCGTGCGAACGTGGGCTTAAACGCCTTCGTAGGTATACTATAGTAAAATACCAAGGAATCCCCCTTTAAAAGGCTTTGATAGCTTTATAAATACCGTGTTAACTCGTAGTATAGTAGTAGTCTTAGTAATAGTAGCTATCACTTAGGTGTAAAATATTATAACCACTATAATTAGACAGGTTTCCCTTAATTTTATTTGTTACTTAGTTTATGTTGTTTGACACTAAAATATTTGTTTATTTTGAAATCCGTATGTATATGAATAATAATTAAGTATTTAAATAAATAAATCAAAACAGTTTTTATTGCAGAGCAAGTTTATTCAATGTTATTTAAAATAATAAAGGCTCGTACAGACCAGCGCGACGCGACGGCGCGACGCGACTCGATCAATACAATTTCTAAAAAAACTTCACGGTATAACAATAACCGGGGTCGCGTCGCGCTGTCGCGTCGCGCTAGTCTGCACGAAGCTTAAGATTAAGCACCTACATTTATTCAAATTAATTCTATCAATAAATTAAAAATATCTTCAATATTTTAAGAGGTCGATACTTTTCATACCGACGCGACGGTACACACCACTTTTTTAGGCATTTTGGCGACGGACGTAGTATCTGGCATTATTATTCGGGCCAAGTTGACTCGGGCCTAGCTATCCCTGACCCACAGGAACGTCGCTGTTTCCATGACGAATTATAACCCTTTCAGCGAGCATTTCTTATTTGCCATGTTCGATTTCCTACTTAGTCATTATGGTCATTCATTATTACCATCTGAAATGCCTACTTCTGCTCTAAATACTGAAATAGAAAGGATTAGGTACCTACGCGATTTACCTCCTAGCTTAATAGGTAAGTACTTTGTTATTAAAATATGCTTAGCGTAGTTTAATAACAAAGTTCTATTCCAACCGTATTACAGTTCCTACCCCAAACTAATAACGAAAATAGATTTTATACAAGATACCTATTTAGAAATTGTCGTCCTTTCGAAAACATTCAGGTCATGCGTCATTCCATCGAAAATACGAATAATTGCTTTCATGTGCCGAAAGAGAATGACGCCCGTTGAGAAATAAATAAATCCAATACCGAAAATAATCTTAAGTAAATATTTCATTCGCAGTACTCCCTCTTTACTTGGCATTAACAAAACATAGTTTCGATTCGAGTGACGAATACGATTATAAATATTCGTTTAACCGCACTTGCGCGCTGAAAATAGCCAACGCGCGTCCAAAATCGCGCTAACAAAACACCACGCTGAGACTAATTCTGAAGATACTATTTTATTTACCTTCCTTCTGCTTTCTAAAATAAAGCCGATGAGTGGTCAACTTTTTGCCAGGCGAATCTATTAATAATCGCTCGGACGCAAATATCGCGTGCTTGGCTTGACCATTGACGCAATCGGGTGAAAAATGTGCGGGTGTTATTTTATTAAACGGAGGAAAGTCGGGTGGGCGGCGGCGGCATCGGCATCAGCGACGCTGGTGTTCCATGAACTTGCGCGACTTTACGAGCTAGCCGTCACTCGCGTCACTGGCGCGGCTAACACTCGCCCGCGCGTCCGTCGCGTCGCTGGCATTGGCCCGCGCCACTAATGCCGCCAATTATTTTACAAGCCATAAAACTCATGTAAACATAACAATAAGTCAGTTGACGTACATCCAACAATGTTACTCACTACAATAACATTACAAAATCACGCCGAGCTCCAGCACTCAGACATCTTTGCGCCATAATATTGCATGCATTGTAAATTATTGTCTTTTTTCTCTTGTTTTTGAATATTTCTTTTTGAGCCGGAGTTTTTTTAAATCAAAAGCTTATACGTTAGTCAGGGTTTTCCACATTTTCTTTTACGGTTCTTACGTCGCACTGCGGTTTGCCAGTCATTTTATAAAGGAAATAGACTTACAGCATTAGGTAAGCCTGTTCCAACAGTAAAGTAAGCAATACCTACAGACCCGTCTGCCTACATCAGAACGGAATTACCGAGATTTATTTAACGAAGACAATGCCTCTAGCGAATAAAATGGTAGCCTTGTGATAAAAAAAAACACGTATTTTAGTCATGTAAATATTATGTAAGTACCTGAAATTAACTTTTATAATGTTAATTTAACTTTATTATCCCGCAATTTAAGATTACTCAATTCAAGAGATTCAAGATAAAAAGTAGACGGAACGTGCTTGTTGTAAACGTTTGCAGCTCAATAATCATTATTGTTAATTTCAACTGTCCGGAATGAAGTGGTTTTCACGTTTTCAAATTAACTACAAAGCATGATGCATTTTCTACTTTATTTTCCTAAATTGTCATCAAAATATTCAGAAACAAAATTGAATAAAATGTTATATTATAAAATATTATACTTTTTTGTTTCAGAAAATGTAATTTCAGAATCGAGCTGGTTTTCTGATCGCATTTGCATGAAACACTAATATTTCGACGGTCCACACTGCTGACGTCAGAGGCGAGCAGAGCTAGCGGCGCGGCGCTCGCTTGTTCTGCTCACTTCTGAAAGGAAATACATTTTTCATGTCCTCCGGTATTATGGCGACGCGACAACAGACGACGGACCTGTGTAGATAATAGTAGGCTGCCTGAATGCTTATTTACACGGTGCTATTTAATTGCCCGAAGCATATCATAAGTTGAAGCAACAATAAAAGTTCCACCGTCTAAACAGTGTTTAGACGATGCAAGAAACTTACAACGTGTTTATGGGGCCTTATTCGACACTGCCACACGTTCAAGCTTTAGGGGTCGTGTGGACAGGCGGCGCGACGCGACAGCGGAACGCGACTCTAACAAACAAAACAATTTCTTTGCGTGATAAGTCGCGCTAGTCTGCACGAGTCATTAAAGGTTATGTGGTGGTGTATATGTCTGCTATGGCTCAGAACCTAACCAAACTAATATTATAAATGCGAAAGTGAGTTTGTTTGTTTGTTTTGTTACGCTTTCACGCTAAAACGGCTAAACGGTTTTGAATGAAACACAGCTAGTTGTTGTTAGCACATAGGTAGACCATGACCTAGGTTACAACATAGGATTTTTATCCAGGTAGTACGTTCCTGTGGGATAATTTCCGACCTCCACGCGGGCGAAGCACGCGGCCAAAAGCTAGTAACATTATAGATTTTAAAAAATACGGTATTTTTGCTAGGTATCTGGCAAAACAAGTCCCATGTGGACGCTAATAAGAAATAAATAATACAGACAATAAAACTCACAAACTGAATTGAATGAACGCATCATTAAAATTGAAATTGCATTTTATTTATGTACCAATTAGGTGTAATATAAGTTGATTAGATGTTTCATAATCTCTATCCGAAATCTTAATGTGCACAATACAATGCACACTAGGTTAATAAGAAACGTTACAAACATGCTACCACGAGCGTCCATACCAATTAATTTCGCAACGGAAAGGAAATCGTCAACGTACATGAGCATGTAGGGAAAAAGTAAATTATACGCACCTCAAATATACTTTGTTTGAGGCGTTAACACGCAATGGTTTAGTAGGTATTATAACAAGTGAGGCATTACTGCTTACTGCCAGTCGCGTGAGAAACGCTAACCGAATGCTCTTGTCATATCCGGAATGTGATATTAAATGTCTTTTATTACTTTATCGTAATACAGACCGCTTGCAATAACGTATTTAGGTGAGGTGACGGACGTACACTGTACAAGGCATTTACGTTCTAATATTTTTTTCGTTGTATTTTCAATTAGGGACTTTTATGACCGCAATGCGTATGACAGTCCCATCGTAACCTAAACACATACTACTACGGATCACATTTGGGCCATGAACCCGAACAGACTCTTCACATCATCACCATTTGGTTGAGACAGAATGTTATGGAATGTGCCCATATCAAGTTGGTTCAACTTCAAGACCCCAAACAGATCCCTTCTTTGAGCCTCATATCGAACACATTCCACCAATAAGTGATGTAAGTCCTCCACAACTCCACACAATTAGGCGAGTTAGTTTTCTTCATCATAAAGGCAAACTTATTACATGGAAGTTCTAATATTGAAGTATTCACTTCAAGTACCTACTTATAATAAACATATAATATATATAAACATATAATTAGTTCTCCGCGCGTCTTAGGGGAAGACCAAAGAAACGATGGATATGGACTGGGAAAGGGGGTGACTACCGAGATGACGACTAATAGAGAAGTATAGAAGGAAACAACATGTTGCCACAACTCCAAATAAATTGGAATAAGAGGAAGATAATAATGAATGATACGATGACGTAGGTATATGTAAATGCTTTATTAGTACCAACCAATATTACCAATAGCCATTCATCAAACAGCATTAACTTCAAATACGTAAATAAGCAAGAAAATATACGATTTGCCCTCTGAGATCTTGCTTTTTACCACAACTCAGGTAGACAAAAATCTCCGAATTTTAAAATTAAAGATTTCCAAAGCAAAAAGAAGACAATGAACATAGACATAAAAACATAGTTGTTGAGAAACCTTTTAATATAAAAGTAGGTATAAATCATTGGCTGACAATCGATGATGAGTAGCAGGTCGAGAAAAAATTGCTACATCTACATACGTCTTTGAACCACGAGCTCACGTGTGAAACACATCTGCGCAGTCGACGCAATGTTTTGGGGAACTAGATGCCTACCTGAATATAAACATGTTTTCGTGGAAAAGTTGTGGATAGTATGCTATCTATTTTTAATTTATAAGCAGGTAAAAAATACACGGCTTAACTTTTTTAAAGCAGTGTGATGTGCTTCCTAACTAAACGTGAAAGGAAAACAAATGAATGAAAATTCCAAAGGTTTCCATTCTTCGCTCCCTCCGCAATTTGTTTCACGTCTGAGTATCAATTTAGTCAAAAACATTCAGTCCAAACGGAATTTACAACTTTTATTACAGCCGTCCAATCTAACAAGTTTAGAATTGAGTTAACAAACTTGTTTGGATTACTAGTTTCCTACTTAATTCAGGAAGGGTTTTCTTGAATTATCGAAACTCGTAAACTTCCGAAGACAAGACCAAATTTTCCACGACACGAACTTCCTATTACGAATATGAATAATTCATAAAATAGCCTTGCTCGTTACACAAATAATACGTTCTTATTTATTTTTATATAAAAGTTTTCAATTGTAGGGTAAGGTCGTTAAAATATAAGTATAAGAGTTATAATTTATTATAAATATAACTATGTTTTTTTATGTCTTAAAACCGACGATTAAAGCTAGAGATTACTATCCCTCAGTCGACCTCAATGTTTGTGCCATGGAAAAAGAAATAATCCGTTCATTAGTGCTATAAGCATGGAGACGAATAGGCAGGATTTTTTTAAATTTGTTGAAATGGGCACGTTTGTCCCCGCCGGCGAAGTTACAAGCACTGCTCATGATGAGGACGCAGACAAGGTGCTCCGTGAGCGAGGGGCATGAAACGCCCGTAATAAGAGCCACAGCCGACTGACTACAACGGTCTAGAGGACGTTTTCAACCGCACTTGTCCTCTGAAAGCACTCGACGAACTGGACTGATTAAAAATTTACGGCCGACTAAAATTTTACGCATAATGGACCAATTATAAATTCACTAAAGTTTGTGTTTGTTTATGAAATAAATGCCAATATGGTCGAACTAGTCACCAAATATGACAACTGTCACTTAAACATCATTGACGAAATGTGGGTGTATAATAGGTACCCCTAGGCCTAAACCTTCAGGGAAAACAGGTGTTAAGACGCAGATATATGCCAGTGACCTTAAGTGGTTAGCTTGCATGTTCTGTACTGAGCTCACGCAACGCGTCGTACGTCCAGCCAGTAATAGGACTCGCCCATCAAGGAGCGCTGTCCTAAATTAGACGCATTATTAATTTATTATACTAAAAACAAAAGGTATTTTAACAAAAAACGTATACTAAAAGATCAATAATTAATTTATCTTTAAAATGGTGAAGGTTTCAGAAAAATACGCTTGATAGATTTTGCGTGATTCTTAGTTTTGTATCCGCGTTAGACATAACTTTACAAATTAATTTCACTATGTAATATAAACATAATCTAAAATATTCACAGATTAAGTTATTAAGAAAATGCTCTAATTTGACACATAATTTTTCCAAATCATTAACCTTACTCGTTTAGACGGGATCATCAGTGCAAAATCATTAAAAGTCGGTTATCGTCGCCTTAAGACGCAAATATATGACAGTGACCTTGAGTGGTTAACTTGCGTGTTCTGTACTGAGCTTACGCAACGCATCGTACGTCCAACCAGTAATAGGACTCGCCCATTCAGGAGCGCTGTCCCAAATTAGGCGCAATATTAATTTATTATACATAAAAAAGGTATTTTACTAAAAGATCAATAATTAAATTATCTTTAAAATAGTGAAGTTTTTAGAAAACTACGCTTGACAGATTTTGCGTGATTCTCAGTTTTTTATCCGCGTGACATAACTTTACAAATTAATTTCATTATGTATAAAATATTCATATATTAAGTTATTAAGAAAATGCTCTAATTTAACATATCTTTTTCAAATTTATAAACACTACTCGTTTGGACGTGATCTTCAGTATAAAATCATTTAAAGTCGGTTATCGTCGCCTTAAGTGTAGCCAAACCATTCCCAAAAAACACAAATAAAGTTATAAACAATGGTAGCCATTTTCGCCGAATGCCCTTCGGCGTTTCCTAATGTTTCTATCAAGTAACAAATTGGTAGCCGCGGCACGTAACACCTCTACCACCTATTATTACCTGAACAAGACCGAATCTCTGAAGGTCGGTATGGGGAATATTCCCTGAATAAAATAACAGTATTTACCACTGTTACTAGAGGAACGTGACAAATAACAATTTATTGTGTACAAAGAAATTGAGCAGAGTTATAATTTTGCGAGTGAGTCAGAAAGTATAAAAAAAATCCATAACTTTCGGTTATATATTTTATTGTTAATGCAATAAAATATATATAACCGAAAGTTATGGATTTTTCATCATAAACTTGATATTAAAAAAAAGGACCTTATTTGATCGCGTGAAGGTCTTGATCTTGACGGGCACATATGTATATGGATAACGAGGTGATATTAAAAAGGTTCAATCTTTCTGTTATTCAAAATAAAACTCCTAAAGACCCAATTATTTGTTCGGCTTAAAACTGGCAACAAACCCAAATAAAAAAGAACCTAATAAAAATAACTTTGATGCTAAAATTAAGTTAACTGAAGAATTCCAATGGTTCCAAAAATCCTGCTCGTAAAAGCAAAATTTAAAAAGCTTAGAGATGTTTTTTATAACTTCTCATTTATTCCGTGTTTATACAAAGTCATTAACGCTTCTTACGTCAAATCTTCAGCGAGAAACGTATCGACGTACGGGAGTAACGTCAGCACTCACTATTTCTGGATCACGCCCGTCATCGGCATCAAGGTGCTCATTGACTTAGCTAAAAAGGACATGAACATTGTGAAAGACGTTGCCCTTTTTAAGTACGTTATTGGGGTGACTTTGATTCGTCATCTAGACAACATCTCTGAGGTTATAAAATAACATTTATTTCGTAGCTATTAGCTCTTCTCTGCACGCGCACGTGAGCTATGAAAACAATTTAACATTTAAAACGTTTACATGGATTTTCTTGTAATCCAATAATCTAATCTCGTGCACCTCTGTTTACGTCAGAGTTGTTTATCTTCTTTTGTTTAGTCTTGTCTTTAGCAACAGTTAATATTATTATGTACCTGAATACGTATCAAATGACCTAGTCTAGGTAAAATTGATAAGATAAATATTTTTTCATGACAAGAGTATTAAGACCCATTTCATCATTGTATAATCATCATCAGTCATCACATGAAAATTCTTAAATTTTCTATTGCAATCAAAACCAAATGACTTTGTAATTTATATATTTTTATTGTAACGTAATTTTTGGCACTTACGGGAAAAGAATTTGCGAATTAAGTATCACATGTCTGTGTCGCCAGTTCTTTGATATAAAAAACCTCTACAGAAAAAACAGTAATCTTGCTGAATGCCATGAAATGAATCTCAATAACAGTGTCACACTCACGAACAGTGAGTTGACTTCAAAAGAAGTCGTTTTAACTTTCTTATCAGTGTAATTCATACGCCTGAATTACTCAACATAATAGAAATCTTACGCTGCTTGGTAATCGAATCTGAATTAATAGCTTTTGGCTTCGGCCCATTTCAGGAAATTTAAATCATAATTCCAATGGTTACTAGAAGTCTTACAAGTTAATCTTGCCACTTCGAAAGTTCTTTGAATTAAGAAGAGCCAGTTTTCATGTCAACCGTACTTCAAAATTTGGTTGTCTGAAATATTGTTTCAACAAATCTGTAAATAAAGATAAAGTCGAGCAATTCAAGTTATTTCCACAAGAATACGTGTTGGCCAGTCATAATTTATTGGTCCGTGTTCGCGGCCGGTTCACGGGATGCATGATTGAACAAGCCGATGACGCAAGTGCCGGCCGCTTATCGATTTCATTATTTTTTATCTTCCACATTCACAATAGTTTTCAGGCTAGTGTAATGCTTCATTAAGACCGACTAATTACGGGTAATCCTTTTGGATTTAGAAGCATTTGACGTGAATACCTGATATTTATTCTTTTACGCACTTGCTGAAACTATTGGAGCTGACGGAAAAATATAAATTAAATTGCTATGACGGCGTTACTATTTTTTTATTGTTTGAGTGTGAGCTGTCGTTCCAACTGATGTTAGGATTGTCACTATTGACAGTTGCGTTGGTATTTATTTTGTATTTTATTTATTTTAGTATGTACGATTGTATGTATGTATGTATGTATGTAAGTATATTCTCATATAATTTTTTATCTTATTAAGTGAATTGTTTTGATTTTATGTATTTTACTTTCTCTCTACTCTTACACACGGTGTCTACATCTCTTTTTACCCTCTGTCCTATCGCAGGTATGCTGGAAGAGATTTCTTTAGAAATAAGCATCACCTTTGTACGTATTTTTCTGTTCTTTTCTTCTTGTCTGTTTATATAAATGTGTGTACATAAATGGTTAAATAAATAAATAAATAAATACAGTTCACTTCAAGAGCACTTCACCAAAGTTTTCACGGTGAGATTTTTACAGAATAGATCGACTGTTATTTAGACGGATATTACATCATATCTATGATCATAGATCTACGAGTCATAGATATAATGAAATAGTAAAATAGACATTTTAAGCGTAATTTGTCAGTTTCGTAGATAAGTATATATGATCCTAGATACACCCCCTAAGGGGGATATACCCATACTATATATATTTTAGCCCCTTAGAGTAAAGTTGGAAGTTGTTACCGTAATGTGCTCAAGGAGTTCTTCACCGACTTTCGATGTTTATTTCAGGAGATTTTTTTTCCTTAACCTCGTTATATTAAGAATTGTTAAGGTATATTTTGGGAAGGTAACTTTCAAGTTATTTTTGGCATCAAATTATTTTTAACTTGATTACACGATTCTCCATCACGTTTCTAAGTCTCGTGAACGTAAGTTTACATTCACGAGACTCAGAAACGTATTTTAAGTAGAGCAAGTTTATAAATACTTGTATTCATAAAGTTGCTGTACTTTAAATACTTTATAGGGCTGTAGGTTCATGCGTAGTACCCAGGTACCTACGATTGCCCATTCTGTAGATTATGTAACAAAGTTTTAAATATAACTTGAATGGGAAATATTTACTTAATCTGTAAGTATACTGAGATATTTTACGTTTCTTTTCTCTATGGTGACGTACCTATGTTTCTACATTATTTTTATCGCGAATCAAGATAGAATCTCATTCTTTAAATACGACTATTGATATTTTATTAATAGTCACATTGTCATGGTAATCAAGCAGTAACACTGTAAAACAACACTGTAGCAGCAAGTGATTTACAAAATAAATAATCCCTTCAAGTGTCTCGAGCTACGTAATGGTGTTATTTCAGTATCAAATTGTAAATTTGAAAAAATTGAAAATTCGATGTACAAATTTGTTAAAAAAACAAATCATTTTGAATTAGAAACAGTGTACCTACCCAAAAGCTTATACAACAGGGGCTTACTTAATTTAACAAAAATAAAAACTCTCCATTTTTTATCGAAGTCTGAGTAACATCTTAAAGCTATTAAGACACTCGACGTGATGGCTACAAAGAACCTTCTTAATTAGAAAGAAAATTGGTGAAGTTAGTCGAAACGTGTCAGTCAGTCGGAGCCCTACTTAATCTCTCGGTAACACTTGAAAACTTGCTCATACAGAAACGGTTTTCTTTTCAAACTCGACGCGAAGAAAGTGGCATTGTTACTTGCATGTCTACCTTTATGAGCAAATGAGTTTTCGCCTGTATCGCCTTTTAAAAGTAAAGCGAAATTGTTAGTCCGCGAAGGTATTCTAAACGAGTAGCTACGTGCTTTGAAACTTAAATAAAGGCGAGATCTTGAAATGTTTAGCTAATAGCTAGAATCATAACGATTAGCAGATCCAACGATAACCACATACGTCATCCATTTGTAGAGCGCCAAGAGTAATTTAGTTTACAGTTTCGGTACGAATAGTCGGACAATGCAGTGACGTAGATCTAACCTTGAGTGCTCTTCAATGAAGAAAGCAATGTCGAGGCTCGCTCAGCGTACAATCACAGATATTTTTCCTTTCCGTTCTATGCAACACAATCTTCTATTAGATACATACATTGTGATACATTCATAATGTTTATCGGCTGGAAAATGTTACGACGACGGCCTCACGCGTGTCTTGTTACCTATCGATATAACGACAGGCATTGAACTTTGATAAGTTTCAAATTGAGATATAATGAGTTTCTTGTCGCTTACCTTCGCTCATAAAATATGGTATCCTAAATCTGCCGGAGAGCACTCTGTCCCTTAATGACTGAAGAGTGGAGCCGTCGAAAGGCAGTGCCCCACACACGAGCACGTATAACACCACGCCGAGACTCTGAGGAAAGTATATCATCATTAGTCTTGGAAACTTGCTTCGTTGCCTATCTGGGAGTCTACATTATAATATTATATCCACAAGAACCTGAAAGTGTTTGCCTGAGCTTGAAACTTATTATACATTTTGCATTGTAGTTTCTTAGTGCAGCTTTTATGCATACAATTTAATATTTATAGAATTATAAAAATAATAAACCCGGAATCTAAAACTAGCCAGTCAACTTTCAAATATTACAAAAAAAAACTTTCATAACAATTAATTATGACATTTATATTATCGAGTCGTAAATAATAAAACGAAATGTGCTGTATTAGCTATGACGTTATAATGTAAGAAATGTAGTATCTAATGCGTCGACTGTGACGAAATACGAAGCGAAATTACGTCTACCACCCAGCTGTGAAAAATAAATTACTTAGCATATAAAAATAGATTTGAAAAATATCAATAGATTAGTGATAGAATAACTCATTTACGTCTTTGTATGTTTGAGTCAGCAGGCTTGGTTAATTATAGACTTACCCATATGTCAATTTCTGGGCCAGTGTATCTCTTGCCCTCAAAAACTTCAGGGGCAGCATAGGGAGGAGACCCACACCACGTCGCAAGGAGCTCACCCGTCGCGTAGTAGTTACTAAACCCGAAATCTGCAATCTTGATGTTCATGTTGGCATCCAGTAATAAGTTTTCCGCCTAGAAGGAAAAGTTTTCTTTAGAATTACGTGAAATTATAGGGCCTAAAAACTTTGTTTGAATAGAACAAAATATTCATTTTATGCATAGCCAAACAGAGAGGCAGAGAATATTCAAATTTGTACTTGGCTATCGTGTCGCCACTATTTACCCTGTGCCATGAATAATATGCAAGTCGCGAGTGTCTTCAAAGTACTACACAGTTCGGTAATATCCCTATATACAGAATAACAAAGGTTTATAATAAATATTGAATCATCTATACAATTAACAGGAATACCCAAATACTCGTATTTCCCCGCTGTCTCTACAATTTCCGTTGAGAAACAAAAGCAACATTTTCATGATTATTTTCAGTCCAAACAGCTGTAAAACTTTGATATAATAATTTCCTATTCTCTTTATTATGTACAAGAGGTTCTATTAAAGTTGGGAAACACATTTAAACTTCTCTCTTGAAAAGAAACTTGAAATTAATTGTATACCACCACAGCAAAGGGAATTAACTTATTTTATAGTTTAAGTTGTGGATTTACGTAGATTTAGATGTTGGAAGGACACTGAAACGCTCTCGTAACTATATTTTAACATTAAAAGCGCGTGCGCGCAAAACTACTCGGCGTCGACTAACTAAAGTGAAGTTTGATAGATTTATGCAAAATGCTTAGCCAAACTGTTATTTTAGTCTAGTTCCGAACTATGTTCAGTTATACTAACCACTAGGTACATTTTCAGCCGTCCGACGGACGTTGGAAATGTAGAAATGTATTTCTCACGATAGGTAGGGACTTTAATTCCCTTAGGTAATTAAAAATTATGCCGGGTCCCCGCAGCTTAAAATTATATTTTTATTTTTTAATTAACCTGTTCCCTGCCAGTCGGTGTAATATATACGGGGTATCTAAATGGGTTAGTATTTCAAGGCTTCACGCTTAACTTGACCGGCAATAGATTACCTCGAGTAAATTATAGCTGGTAATTAAAGTTAGTTCTATTAGCCACATATTTAACATTACTGAATAATAATTTCCCCTGTGCTACGTATTTCATTCATTCGTGTTATTTTTAGAAATTACACTTCACTTTGGATTGAAAATTCCTTTTAGACTGGCAGTTCAAACTCCATACGGGATCTCGCGGCCTAGACGGCCACGACTCCGGCCAGTCGTGGTTCGTTGCTCGGTCTGCGGCTAGTCTGCCGTTGCGACCAAGTCCGCGATTTGTATCGGTTTACCTGGTCGTAGTCGTGGTCGTGGCCGTCTAGTGCGCGAGATCCCTGAGGCCGTTTGTACACGGCATGATTTCTTTAAAACGGTTGAATTAACGTGTCTGTCAACAAGCTTTCATAGTGATCCATACAACACTGGAGACCGTGCCTACACACGATGACACGGCGAATAAACCGTAATTTTTCACGGCAAGAAAAACATGTGCTTATTGCGTACAAAGAGCCCAACTCTATCTTGTACACGCGGCTACATATCAAGCTATACATTTCCAGTATAAGATGATCTCGCATTGTATAGGATTTCCGTACAATGAGAGGTCAGCTTATATTACATAGATAAGGATAGCTTGATATGTAGCCGACTGTACAGTTTGTACAAATTTTAATGTTTTATCAATCTATCCACTCCTGTAGCCTGAGTACATTGTTATTTTAGTCTAAACTATCACTACAGCTGAATGATCGTCTTCATACGAAGAGTGACCTGCGGGGTACCTTATTGCGTATTACAGTGATACAATAGCATTTATTTTGACGATTCGACGGTTTTCATTGAGGTATTGGGCCCGCCCGATTACAGCCCACTCCCTCTTGAAGAGAGAGGCCTTTGTCCCAGCATTGGGAACATTATAGGCTGATTATGCATTGAGGTATTTATATATTTACGTTGTTGAGCAGGCGAAGTTTTCAAAGCTATGAAGCTATGGATTAGGAATTTCCTCCAAAAACCCTCGCATTGTGATTGAAAAGCGCTACGCAATTAGGTCACTGTCGACTGAGTGACTGTGTCCTAACACATGAGTTTAGTTCGAGCCTTTTCTCTTAATCTTCTACTCCACAAACCTTGAGATCTCTGTGAACGATGCGCCTCTCATGGCAGTACTCCACAGCGGAGAGAATCTGCCAGAACTTGCGCCGCGCCGCCTGCTCCGCCATTCGACCAAACCTCGCGATGTAGTCTGCAAGCAACATGTTGATATTAACCACAGAAATCTAAACATGCGTTCTGTCTCTGTGATGTTAATCAACATTATGTAAATGAGAGATGATATCACGATAAGACTCTAACCTGAATTAAATAATGGCCATTTCTTGAGATAGAAGAATAGTATTTTTGGAAAGTTTAAGTCGTCCTAACCTTTTCCCAACTATGTTGGGGTCGGCTTCCAGTCTAACCGGACGCAGCTAAATACCAGCATTTTACATGGAGCGACTGCCTATATCACAGGTCAGTGATCATTCACAACTCAGTTACTGGGTAACACGACCAAGGTGGTCGTGTTACGTGTGAGTTGTGTCAGACTTTCGGGCTTCTGAGTACGCGTAAGTAACGGCTGTCAAAGATCTATGAATGAAAGTCTAAATACATAATTCCGGTATTTTTTTATTGGCAGTGTGTAAACTAGGATGAACGTAGAGATGCCAGTCGAACATGAAGATTTTCCAACACTTTTAAAGTATGATGACATATTCTGTGGAAAATAATTATGTCACCATCTTCAGACTGTGACAATAACCATAATATGTGGCCAACAATAAAAGACCACACACCATTATATACGATGATGCAATGCCTTTGTACATGTTTTTACATACCTACAATAATTCAAACAATTTGTCGTAAATGACAACTCGTCAGTCGTTTAGCACTTATGTTATTGTTCTATGGACTATTATTATCGCAAGTTTCCGGTAAAATGATGATGCATCTGAATACAAAGTTATCTAGCTAGAAAATCTCCTACAAAAAATTGACGTAAGTAGATAGGTATACCGACTAGGGTTGCCAACTTTTTTATATCAAATATATTATTTTCGAAGCCATTGCCTGAAAAATATAGTAGAGCGAAATAGAAAAAAAAATAAAAAAGAATGCTTTTTTTTGCTACTTTGAGCCTATAATAAAAGTCACTTATTATTTATAAATGTCTCATACATAACTAATAATTATTACACTCTAAATTAGGGTTACAAAATAGGTACCATTCAGCTTATACGAGATTATTGCTAGAGAAAGATTATTGCAGTCATCTCGCCGTTCTGTATTGAAACGAAAATACATAAGTATAGTAATATACTTTTTTTTAAATATATTATTTAGGGGTCTATTAAAGCAGGCAGGATACTATATTATATCTAGGGTTGGCAACCCTAGTACCGACATTACATAGAAACATTAATAATAAAGAACTGAGATAAGTATGTGCGTATTTTCTGTTGTCGCACGCTGAAACTACGTCATGAATTGATCGTAGAACTGATCGTGAACGAATGTACCTATCAATATAAATAAAGGAGAAATCAGTAAAATTATTGCTTATCAAAAGTATGACATAATGCCTATTTTCAGGAAAGCATAACTTGAATACCAAAGAGAGGCGGAAGCCACTTGTACCTACAAAATAAACCTAACTAGGTACAAGTTCAACTTAATGGTTATTTTTACCTAAGCTACTGATAACGAATATGCAAATCAGTAGAATAAAAACAAAAATGAATTCTGATAATACTATGCACTTTCCCATAAATTAAAACATTTTTCATATTCGCTTCGCTTCTCATTTTGGGAGATAACAATGTCGTAATATAATACTTATTTATTTATTTCTGTAACATTTTAATATTATAATAGAAGGAAAAAAATCCAGAAACTAGCATTGATAACTATTACGTAACAGTAGTAACTGTATTGCAAGAACAAAGCGCTAAGTATTATTTATTAATAACTTGTCGTACAGATAACTTTAGCGCCGAGTTAATTAAAAGTAGGTACCTAATAACAGGCCTACGTACAAAATATTTACGTAAAGACGATAAGGATAGTCGTTCTTTGGCACAACATGGGCCTCTGTCGGAACACTACAGGGAACCCGACCTGTTTATTATTAAAGTGGGTCAGAGTTTATCACCCACTCAAACTGGCGATCCACTAATAAGACCAACTGTGAACCTTGAGGTCCAGAGTTCGATTCCCAGGTCGATAAGTAGAACTAGGCTTCTCTGTATGAAAATTACCAAGAAATTACTATCCGACCCAGAAATAAGGCTCGTCCTAAGGGAAGTAATAGGTCGTGTGTGTTATTGGCCCCAAAGGATCTATTCAGGGCTCACCGTCACCACGATATGGGAACATGACAGCAGATAAGTTAAGTACAACATTACGTCCCCTGAAGGATCACACGCCACCATATGAGTAGAACCACAGTATAAATATGGGCGGTATGGAAACTAGGCCTATATGCTACTGTAGCCATGGCCATATTTATACTGTGGTAGAACCTACAGTAGTCTATTTAATAACAAAAGCCGTTGCGAAACAGGAATTGTAAATTCATCCGCTTCGAAATGAAAACACTTGACGCAGGTGTTGATAAAGTCAAACAAATTCACATTGTGGCTGTGTTCTCATCGACTAGCAATCGCGTATTAATTACCTCCCTGTACCTATGTATGTGTACTAGGTATACTTCCATCAGTTTGAGAAGACGCGCCATAGTGCAGGGGATTAAACGGCAAGGCGGTTCCGGCGAGTAACGAAATTAATCACGCTTGCTAGGAAGATGTTGAGCCCTGCCGTCCCCTGGGTGTCGTAAAAAGCAGGGGATTATGTCAGGAACAACTGCTGCTCATAAGAACAGTGTCAAGGGATTCATCTAATAGGTGACTACACCTCTACGATGCTTTTTGAAGAATGGAGCGATTGTCTCGTTACTGCCATCAGTTATTTAAAGGTTTTCGTTTACATAGAACGTTAATTACTTATCTATCTGCTTCAGCAGCTTTTGTATGATATACTTTTACAAAGCAAAGCCGAATTAAATCCTTGGTAAGTGATAATAAAGGAAATCTTCACAAGGTTTCCGCTTTAGCTAATTTTAATTAAAAGGAGCCTTACAATTACAGTGCCAATTAGTAAGACGTTTCCCTCTCATTAAAAATGATGAATGCTAATAAGTAGAACTTCGCAACTTCTGTAAAACCAGGTAAATGATTTAAATATATGTAAAACTACTTGTAAATCAGAAACACTCATTTAACATAAAACTCTTTTGGCATGAATCATAATCTGATGAGTTCATATTTAATGAAATTCATGCAAAAGTAGCGGGATTCGAGGCTTGGAGATCGCAGTTGGATTTTGGGGGAACGTAGTCAGCTGTGCGCGAAATTGCTTCCCTCTTCCACCCACTCCCCCTGCCACCGTCAGCGACACCCTGCCGGTGACGTCACGCCAGGCCTGCTTACGTCATAGACAAAGCGGCCACGAACTTACCAAACGAATACCCTTAATCGATTTCGAGGTTATTTACTACGTTTTATTTTTGGTTGCGTTTAGGAGAAACTGTTTACCTATTCGATGAATAAATATGAATATGTTGGCTTACAGATTCATAGGCGTTTTGTGAATCAATGAGTTAGAATTAGAAATGTTCATGTGAGTTTATCCTACCAATAACCTGTTTCTATTAAAATAAATGTCGGTACCTACCATGTATTTTACTAAAATTCTTTCAATTCAACACGACTATAAACTCGGGTTATAAAATATGTTTTAATTCATGTAGGAAAGTATGTAAAATAAAAACATGTTAACATGGCGGGCTACAATGACTACAGATTGATGATCTCATTGACCGTACTCTGGAAACTTGCCAATGTTAAATACTTAACGCAGACTGTCTGAAAAATGAGATAACTAACGAGATCGTATGACAAATAAACAATGCAAATATGTTCGTATGGCTGTGAGTATTGCTTAATCTAAATCTTATGTTTTTCCTACAAAAACCTCTCTTTAACTCTTAGATGAGTCTGTAACAAATTAAAAAAAAAATATATATCTTGCTTAGTCAATCGATTTAAATAAGGTCCCATTAAAATAGATGGACAAACTTTTAGAAATCATTCAGACCACCAAAATAAGGACAAAGGTAAAAAAATATAAGAAAAACGCATTAGATACAGTTTACAAGAAAAATAAATCAGCTAACGAAAATACACTAAAAATGTTGGTTACCACATTGGGTAACCAACATTTTTAGTGTATTTTCACACATTTATTATTTTAGGTCAAAATAAAATCACTTTAATCAGTTTTTTTTTTTTTTGTTTTTGCTTGGATATCTTTGGTTAGATGTACTGAACGCTGTGTAAAAATTTGTCCATCTATTTTAATGGTTCCTTGTATAAATGCATTTTGCATTTGCTTTGCATCCTGCTTGATAATAAGTAAGAGTGACAATAATTGTTTTTAAGAACTGCACTTACCAAATATTTCTCCTTTGCTTGCATATTCAGAAACTATATAGATCATGTTCTTCGTCTCCATGACCTGAAACAATGACAAAATTTTCTTAAAATTTACATGTCTTATATATAAAATAAAACACTGCACGGTCATTCCAAACTTTTTGTGGAACATTCAAACTAATATTATAAATGCGAAACTGAGTTTCTTTGTTTGTATGTTTGTTTGTTACGCTTTCATGCTAAAAACGGCTGAACGGATTTGGATGAAATTTGGCACATGACCTGGAGAAGGACATAGGCTACTTTTCATCCTGGATTGCAGACTAAGTCGCGGGCATTAGCTAGTAAAATAATAAAAACTCTCGAAGTTATATTTAATTTTCATTCTCATTTTAGCATCATTACTGCTAATTATCTCTGACTTATTACATTCATAAACTATAATTGGTAGCACTAGTTTATAGTTTAGGAGCGCCTCTAAATTCACTAAACCTGGATTACCAAAGTTTTGTAACTAAGCAGAGCTAAGTAACCTACTTTCAATAAAACGAGACCATTCTATAATTTTAATTCCAAATATTCTGCCTTTTATATGGGCACAAATAATATAGTAGGTACTAGCGTTATATAGGTACGACTCCAGACCAAACATGGAAATACATTTGACTTATTCATAGGCCAGTAAGCATAGCTAACTACGCAGAACTAACTTCACTGCAACCTTCGTGTGTACATAACTTATGTACTTTAGTACATTTACAGTCCCGTATGAACGTTAAAACCAAGGAGTCGGTAATATTACGTAAGGTTCGCTAATTAAATGCTAAGGCTTATTTAATTAGGGCTTTGTTAGAGAAGCTTTTACTTAGTAATAATGGTCCAACAGATAAGGTAGCAGATGACACTTAAATAATGTGCTTACATGTATGTACTTACGATGGCATTAATTAGTTACCTTCCTAACCCTTTTTCCTAGGTACTTTAAAGTACCCTATTATTGCAGGCATCGTCTGGCAGGTACCTAACTGCGTTAGTAGGTATGTTCGATTATTCGTAATTATACAGAAATAATCCCACGGGAGCGTAATACTGGGATAAAAAGTATCCTATCTCCTAACCCAGGCCAAATTGTCAATATTTATCCAAATCCGTTCAGCTGTTAAGGCCTGAAAAGGTAACAGACAGACAGAAAGAGTTCCTAGGTACTTTAAAGTACCCTATTACTGCAGGCATCGTCTGTAGGTACCTAACTGCGTTTGTAGGTATGTTCGATTATTCGTTATTAGCTTTGGCCCGTGTCTTCGCCCGCGTGGAGGTCAGGAATAAATAATCCCACGGGATAAAAAGTATCCTATCTTAGGAGATAGGATACTTTTTATCCCGTGGCCCCCAGGTGGTATCCCAGGCCAAATTGTAAATTTTTATCAAAATCCGTTCAGCTGTTAAGGCCTGAAAAGGTAACAGACAGACAGAAAGAGTTACTTTTGCATTTATAAAATTATATATTACAAAAGTATTAAGGTATGGTTTATTTTAATATCAAACGAAATAATAAAGGTAATATAATTATTTTATCCTTTCACAATCGCAAGCACTGGGAAAAACAAAATTTTATACCTTCGTGTTGCATGATTACGAAATAACTTTATTACAACCTACAATCAAAGCAACCTACATAGTTAATTTATTACAAAACGAGTGATTTATGGTAAATTCCGGTTAATTGTCATTATGTTTGTTCTCAGTTTGGTGATTGCCCTGATAAATTATAAGCACCTACTTCTAATTTGTTATTAAACCAATCACGATTTCATTAGCTTCTCTTGTCCTCATAATTTTTGGCTTGACAAACATGGAGGGACTCCCGAAAATAGAATATCGTTTATTAATAAAAAATACACTTTCCGTATATATTCTGTGCAGTATTCAGCTATCTAATTACGCAACACATTTTCGTAAACGATTACGACAAATTTGTTTCAGTTTCAACAACATTCATTGCGTTATTTACGTTGCTGAGCAGTTTTTTTTTTTCGAACTTGTGTAGCAATGGATTAGCAATTTGTTTCAAAACGATTCGACTCTAGGTACTACATATTCAAGTCATCATATATATCAAGATTATTTCCTGCATATGCTTAATTAAATTTTCAAGACATTAGAAAACTTTAAATGATTTATCATGGGAAACCCAGATGAAACTAATATAAATGTAAATAATATTTATATAACTTAATCTCATTAGTTCCATGACTTAATTAATTTTCACACATTATATAATAGACATTGTAGTGTCGAACTTTGCACAATTCAAATGATAACCGGTTTCGTTTTATAGCGTATGCTATCTATTAATAATGGCTTAATGGTCGATTCGCACGAATTGACTCGCCCGAAACAGGCGAATCGACACTTTTAAATATTTTTTTTTTTTGAGGCTTTTCGCACGAAATTAATGTATTTGTGTGCGAATTGACAATTCCAGAAATACGTATTAGGTAGGCAATTGCCACATTTTGGTGTCTTTGCTGTCGCGCAGTCGGGTACCTAATAAAAAAGATAAATGATGAATTCAATTTCAACGAATAAAAACGTAAAAAATGATGAAAATACCTAAATTAAAAAAGGTATAACTACTTACATTAAATTGTGAACGCTACGTGAAGTTAGGAAAAGACGTCTGTAAGCGAAATATCTGAGTAAAATTACAAGTCAACACGAATTTCTAAGGATTGTCTTGCCTTTCGTCCCAATAACGTCCCTTAACACCACTTAATAATTTTGATGGAAATATTCCCATCTCGGCATTCAATAAGAGCTTTTTATAAATACAGCAAAATTTTCCGATATTAAAGTGCTTGATTCAAAATTTCAAATCCTTCTTTAAATTACTTTGAGATATTGCTGCTACATAGAAGTGGAGCGTTTTATTTTCTCATTACTTTTTTAATTGAAATTGTTGGGTCATCTTTTGACTTCTTTCTTTGCATCTTAAGACATCGCATAGTCGCCTTGCGCATCGTAAAGTGTACACCATTGTGCGCTTTTATAATTTCTAACGTGACGATACTATCGTGGACGGCCACATATACTTACGTCATGAAATGTATGGAAATACGTGCACGTTATAACGTTATCGTGGACGGAAATTTAAAAGCGTCTACATATATTTCCATATATTGGTACACACGGCTACACATCAAGCTATACATTTCCAGTTTATACTGATCTCGCATTGTATAGGATTTAAATGCAATGCGAGGTCGGTTTATACTGGAAATGTATAGCTTGATGTGTAGCCGTGTATACACTATACGATGTTGTTTTCCATGGTTTTAAACTATTTAATACAAAACATTTTCATCATCATCATTCTCCTGTACGCGTAGAATGAAAACCATAGAAACGGGTTTTCTACATTTTGTCTATTCTTCCGTCAACAAAACCCGTTTCTATTGTGGTCATGCTAAGCGTGCTGCCCTTATAATAATGTATTTGGGGTCGACGCGCAACATGTCTCTTTTTCTATTAGTCGCCATCTCGGTAGTCAGTCACTCCCTTTCAATTCAAGCCATATCACCTTTGACACAGTCCATCCATCGTTTCTTTGGTCTTCCCCTACTCGTATAGCCATCTACAGCCATACTCAAAAGTTTCCTGACCACCTTTTCATATTTACTCGTCGAAATACGATAAGTTATTGGTCCTTGCTATATATTTTCATATAGCAGTGATGTCCTAGAATTGTGTTAGTCCTTACCACCTAGACATAAAAATCAGTACATACACTGATTTTTATGAGAACAAAATGTTCATAACGTCAATCTATTCTAACTATGCCACGCTCACGCAGTTTATCTATCGGTAAATGGAATCTATTAAGGAAATACCACTTAGGCCCCGAGCACTTTAATCCACTATTAAAATAGAGGTTTTCGAGATTAGTCAGATTAACCGCGCCCGTGACCTCGGCCTTAAATTCATAGTTATCACTAATAATACGAACATGACTCAGTATTTCTGTTCTGTCTTTCTAGAACGGCTTCCAGCTGTTCAGAAGTCATCACTACGCCATAATGAATGAAAAGCGTGCTGTGTTGTCTATAAATAAACATTGTGGGGTAACATGATTGTGTTGTACCTGAAAACAACGGATATGGGTGTTTGATTGTATAATGATAACATCTCAACAAGCGGAAACGTTCTCTTCCCGTGGGTTAAGGACAAAGCATAAACACTAAGTGCCATTCACGATGACAATGTTTGTACACAAGGAACTTGGTGCCATTCAAGCTTTTAATAATAGTATCAAATCCATTCATACTTTGGCACGTGTTACGAAACCAGATTACGTAACATTGCATTGTTCCAATTACAAGAATTGGTATTGTGCTGTAACCTACTTGCCTGGTTAGTTTCATCCGTACGACTGTTACTATGTTGAAATCAGTATGCGCGCGGGATTACTTTGTGCATAGGTACTATTCTACAACGTCTACAACTGATTTTAATGCCGGTTTCTTAAGTAAATTCCAGCGTTGAGAACATGCTGTTGGAATGTGTTTATTAAATACAATAACTTCAAATGATTAAGTTTACAGAGTCTTCTCATTCATTCATAATGGTTTCCTACTTTATTAAAACATTCTTTATAGTCTGTCTGGTGGCATTTCTTATGGCTCTAGTGCTGCTTTCTATTCATACTCATATAGCAATAGAAAGTATCGTGTGCATGCAATTAAGTATAATGTCGTATGAGCTCATCCACCTCGTAGACCTCATCCTACATGAACTTTTATGACACATGTCTAAACTTACAGATATCTTTGTTTATTAGTACACCTATAATTTGAGTGTTTTTATCGTTTCTGATTCATCATAAAGCTGACTATCCTAAAAGTTTTCAGAATGTCAACCAGTCTCTAGGCTGGTTAACTGATAACACAGCATTAGCATTTGTTTCTCTAGCAAACTAAAGGTCAGTTTTTATCGAGCTCAGAGCCCATTCGACCAATTTTCTCTATTTTGTTTGTCGTGTAATCTCATTCCGAAAGCTCAGCCTGTTCCTAAAGTGTAAAGCGCAGGCCACACTGGGAACGAAGCTAAGTTCGTTTAGCTACGCTCATGTAGCTACCGCATCTTTGCACAGGTACTTCGGGTCATAGTTCGCTGAGTGATCCGAAATTTATTCGTAAAAATTTCCTAAAATCCAATTTTGTACTACGCGACGTTTTTTCAGAATCTCAGATATTTCAGAAGACGGCGCCTTTGTTTGTAGTAACTTTATCATGGTATAGCAATATTAGGTCTTTACCTATGAAATCGCCGTTCTGCAGTACTGGCCATTTCAAACCAAAATAATTTTTGTTTGGCTAAGAATTCTAATTTCAAATTAATTTTATTTTAAAAACATGGATTTTTTTTTCCAAGAGTAGTCATTTGTTTATTGATTAGTGTTACATTTTCGTCGCATTTCAATATTTTTCGTCATCATGGATACGTTAAAAATTCGAGTAATTATGGAATACGAGTACCGTCGTGGCAGCAACGCGGCACAAGCGGCACGCAACATCAACGACGTTTACGGAGCTAACACTACAAACCAACGCACCACCTGTTATTGGTTTGCTCGCTTCCGTTCTGGAAATTTCGACCTGAAAAATGAACCTCGCGGTTGTCCGAAGACTTTGGTCGACAATGACGAATTAAAGGCGATTGTGGAAGCTGATGATACACAATCTACTGCTGAATTAGCAGCAGCTTTCGACGTTAGCGTCAAAACAATATTGGTCCATTTGCGTCAAATTGGCAAGGTAAAAAAGCTTGACAAATGGGTGCCCCACGAACTCAATGATCGCCAGTGTGATTCATCACAGCTTCTTACCAAACGGGGTGAGCATTACTGCAGATGTGTACTGTGAAGAACTGAACACAATGATGGAGAAGCTGGCACATCTCCAACCAGCATTGGTCAATCGCTCGTCTCCGCTGCTCCTGCACGACAACGCGCGACCTCATACTGCACAGCAGACGGTCTCCAAGTTGCAAGAACTGGGGTTGGAAGCTCTCCGTCATCCGCCCTACTCACCAGACCTTGCGCCTGCAGACTACTACTTTTTCCAGAATTTGGATAACTTCTTGGCGGGAAAAAAAATCAATACCCGAGAGGCAGTACAAAATGCCTTTGAAGAATTTGTTGCCTCCCGTTCAGCTAATTTCTTTAAGAAGGGCATCAATAAACTGCCACTGCGTTTGCAAAGATGCATTGATTGCATGGGTGATTACTTCGATTAATACAAATAAAAAATACATGAAAAAAATTCGTTTAAATTTTTTCATACAAAACGGCAATTTCATAGGTAAAGACCTATTAAAATAAGTAATAACTCTGTTATTTATTCATCTTATAGTGTAGCTTGAACTATGTTCCAAATATTGATTATTGATTTGTCGCTTGTCGTTCAGTGGCTCGGACTGCTCGTCAGCAGTATCGTGTGGGTGATGCACGACTAATCAATTAGGCACGTCGCGTTCCGCACGAGGCTAGGCCCTCGCCTTCAGCGTCGTTAGTGCTTCCCGCTCATGTATTTACCGAACTAGGACCGAGGAAAATAAGTTACGTACCTTTTGGCAGCAAATGGCCTGGTAACGTACAGCTTAGAAATAACTGATCCATAAATAATAAAACTGGCGACAAATTAAATTTTTGTCTAATGTGTCTAACTCTACATTGGCCCTAAGGCCTAAACATCTAAATGTTCCAGCTATAACTTCGTGAGTTTCAATCACTAAATGATGTTACCATACCCAAAAAGAGCTCTTAATCCTGTTTGAGGTTACCCATAATATGAAGCCTACCTGTTAACCTATTTTTATCCTCACCAATAAGAAAGGTATATATGTGAGTTACTAAATTTCGCCGTGAAATATGAGAGCCAAACATGCGATTGCTGACGTAAATTGCCACATACGTAAAAGCGATTCACATTGACTAAGTTTCTGACGTAAAGAACATTTTTGAAAGACACATTATAAATGTCTTTCAAAAATGTACTGTAGGTACTGTCAAAGTTACATGCAAAAGGCAACCTTATATCGTACAGGCTGATAGAAAAATAACTCTGGTGGCATTCGATCATTCAAGTGAATTTGGAATTAATTTTAAATAAAGATAATAGGTTTTAGTTTAAGAAAAAACGAGACTGTTAAATAGACGCTTAGAAGAGTGCACGTTTCTCTGAGATAAGATGACAAAAGTAAAATAAATATAATCTTCATATATCCTAGGTAGGTATGTTGAATCGCCGCTAGTTTTTGTTCTAGTTATGAGTAGAAGACCGACATTTCTTGTCATAAATGGCGCAGAACGATGTATGTGAGTCGGTCTTGTTGCCACGTAATTCATATGTGCAAAACATGACCTTACAAGCAATAATATGAGTCCGAAGCCGTCCCATTCCAGTAGCTTCAGCTGCCAACATAGTAATGTCACGCGTCAGAACAGCTAACGGCATGTTGTACTAGTGGTTCATTTTGTCGGCTAATGGCATTATTGTCGCATTATTCGGAGCAAGTCATGTGCACAACGTAATAGGCATATAGTATTCGCTCCACCAGGCCGGTAAGTCTGCTAATTCATATACATTTGTTCCACTGCTTAACGGTGGCCTCAGGAGTTTCTCTTTTCCGACAGCTACTGACCTATGTTGATCCCAATAACCGTAAAGCTAACCGCTTTTACAATAGTTTGTACTGGGATCAACTATAAATCTTTTTTTTATTTTAAAAAAGTTGCCCCACACTAGGAATTTCTCCTGTATTGTGGGTACGTTTACAAAAGTCACATACACAAACAGCCAAATATCACATACACAAAAATCTTGTATGACATCATCATCATCGTCGTTCTCAACTTGTATTTACCTACCTATCACGCCAATGGTGGGTGCAATGTAAGCCTCTTATTTACATCTTGTATGTAACATCCCATAGATGTACAATTTTAGTCTCTATTTACACTAAGTTACGAATGTATTCATTTTAGAACTCACCTGGTAAAGCTTAATTATATGAGGATGATCCAGCCTCTTCATGATGTCCACCTCTCTGTAGACTTTTTGAAGATTGCTGGCGTCTAATTGTGATTTATCTATTATCTTAATTGCTACCTGCAACAAAAAGTAAACATAACCTTAATTGACAAGTAACGTTAGTAGCAGTGATAATTGAATTATCATCAGTTAGGTGGTGTAGATATGAATGAAACACGTGCTCTTGGCAATATTGGAGGTTAAATCTTGGTAATATAACAAACAAAAAATATCAAGAAAAACTAATTTGCTTAGGTAGGTACTCTTGCTACAAATCTTTGTATTCCCCGAAATCTTACAAATTGATCGTGACGGGTAAGAACATTCTGCCAAACGATATTCGCACTTAGCGTCAGAGAGCCTAGACGGCTGCCTAATAAAGTTTTTCAGTGATCGTAACGGAACAATACCGTTAGTGGTTTGTTTCCACGCTTACAAACGGCCGATGACGTCAAGACGAACGTCATTCCCCAACGATTGAAGTAATTGACGTGATTGCGCCACGGACCTGTCCACCGCAGCTGGGTTAAGTTATGAGACGACAAAATACCCCAGGAAAAGAAAGCTCTGCTTTACTGTTGCAGTATTATTTCTTACGGACAATGCAATCTGCGCAAGCAACAAAAGGTATCTCCGCAAGAGAAATGAAAAGATGTCCTTATAGGTAAGACAGATGGATGAACAAGAATATCACAATGGTTTCCGAATGTTTTCATTTCATATTTTAACTTCCTTTTTTGAAGCAATAAAAGCATTTGAAATAACAAAACGTATGGAACTCCGATCTATTTCATAATCATTTACGAATTGCGATTTTTGGGTCCCCCACAAATATGTTTTTGGTCGATGGGTGGATGCACAAAAATGCTAATATGACGATCCATCACTTTCTGCTGGAAATATGCGAAACTTTATGTTGTCAGAACCACTATAAACTGTCCTACTGCGCTTGACCTATGAGTTTATAGTATCTGGGGAGTACAAACTAGGTATTGGAAACAGTCCGTATTTAAACAATGGTAAGTAGCAACCACTTGACCAGCTATGCATTGTTATCGTTTCGAAATGTGGCTCACCGCAAAAGATAGGCAAGTGTCTTGCAAAATATTTTGATAAACCCACCGCAACATTCCACTTATGATTCAAAAACAGTGTCAATCAAATCCGCTGTGATATGTGCGTGACATATATATAATTGTCTCAATTGGTAGGTATAATCTTAATCTTTATTCGAGTACCTACTTTATATATCCATTCGCATCAGATTACTGTATCCGACCTTTTCAAAGAAATAACTGCTCAAAGAACGGAAAATCCATTGCGCACTAGAACCAATATTAATAAAGTAAATGTTGTAAGTAACTTCGAATCATATATGTGTTTATTATCTTTTACTCTAAAAACACGGTTCCTTGGACATAATATTATTAAAACAGGACACAGCGACAAATACGATTGTAATTGCAGTAATAGAAGCTGAACTACCGGTCAGCTGCTCTGACATTGACCTCATTGGATAGATAGCGGCATTGCGCACACGACTCTCTTACGTCACTGCATTGGAAACACCCCCTTATTCCAGATACACACACACACACACACACCGGGACTTACGTAACCTGACAAGGAAAGCCTTCGTCAAATAATTACGTATTTATGTACGTACTTTATTTCAGCACCTTCAGAATTTTGTTTAACTCCGATGAGATTCGTAGCTTGTTTAGGGATGATTTCCGTAGCTAATATAACTCATGGATCATTAGCACGTTACTAAATTGCATCGCAAATGGTATTTGCATTAAAGTACTGTAAACTACATGTCCTGAAAAATTCAATTAAACAGATTTTCCAGCCGTGTTAAATATACATATTAAAATTTTTGTCCGATAAAACGTAGAAAGTGACACGACGCGAGCGACGTGACGAATGAAAGAGAAAATGTAATGGTCCAATTAAGTGGCAATCTGTTAATTATTGTATAATACCGACATTACTCAATGTCCACGTGACAGATTACAAGCTAGCTGTTTTAATGGTCTATTGTTAGTCCATTCAAGAAAAAGCGTTTAGAGAAAATAGTTTGATTGAATTGAAATTGTGATGTCATTATACCAAGATTAACTTTTAATTTATTATCCAAATATTTAATCTTAGTTTAATTCTATTTATTTACCTGCCACTCGAATATCAATCTATGTTGTTTGACATGTTTATTTTAAATCTTTTTAAAAATCGATTCTTGATTTGTGTAATAAATTGCTTTGTTTTTACATTATTTTTAATCAACCATAATCCTCAATTAATTGCAGTAATAAAAATGTATAATCTAAATATATAGTGCATGTGGTGTTAGCCTGTAAGTAATTATTGCACTTATAAATGTAAATCGTGTACTTTTAAATGAAATGAAATGTGTAAACAATTGTAGGCTAACCTATTAATAAATAAATAAATAAAGATGGGTTGATTTCATTCAGGAAATTGGAAAAGAAAACATTTATTGACAAAGTTGTAGTAATCCAATAAAAAACAAATATTTAATTGCCCGCATGTTTTTTTTTAAAGCGCAATAGTTCTATCAGGATTCGAAACAAAACGCCAGCTTATCAATTCAAAATACATTGCTTGTGACTTGCAAACGGACAAGAATGACCTTATTCAAGTATGCGTCATGTGTTACCGAGTAGAATTTTCCTTCAGTAAGGATTCATTGTAAATAATGTTAGTGTAGGTACCAAATTATTTCATCATCGCGTTCGCGACATCAAACATATTATCTGCAGATAAGCTAATGCCACAGCAACCGTCACCGGAGGCCCAATGTTACGTACTGGACAAAATATTATTATTAAAACATCGGATATACGGATGGACAATTTCACACAAGAATTCAATACGGCCCGTAGCACCAACGGTTGGTTGTGGGTAGAGGTAAGTGGCCGGCGCGGAATCTCGATTGCACAACACGGAAAGACTTTTCTAACGAAATGAACCGAGGACGCTGCCAGTACCAGGCTCCCCATCCGGATGTGGAGTATCACGGATACACCTCAAACCTCCGTTCGTCATGCGATAACCTCCATGGTTGGGAAACTTGAGGTCATTGGCCGCTAACCCCATTGTTTAGAATTAAGTTCTGGGAACTTAACTTTGAACGGTGTTGCAAGAAAAATATTCCCATATGACAAACCGAACATGAAGAAACTGAGCATTGTGCTAATGTGCACCTTTACTAATTATGTTTGTGAATAATTTTCAGATTTCCTTATGTATTTAGGTGAATAAAACATTTTCTATCTAAGATAAGTAGTTAGAATCTCCATTAAGCGCAGTTTACCACGCGACTGTTACATGCCACGAGCCCCTCTTCTACGATCAGCTATTAATAACAGTGTCACCGCTCATACAATACGTACTATGACGCACATTGGCTATTAGTTTCCTACAGCCCGAAACCCTATTAACTATAATTAGGAGGTCAGTGATAAATTAGCATCAGTGTCCTAACGAAGTGACAACGACTCTCATATGTTTCACGCCTTCTTGCTAATCAGAACGTCTTGGCAATGACTCGAAGTCACTACTCTTGAATTGACATTCTAACCGCAAAGGGGATAATACCGATTTCAATACAGGTAGGCATTCAGTTTTAAAAAAACTGAATGGGGAATATAATATCGCTGAAATATTTTGCAGCTTCGGAATATAGCTACATCATACATATATATATCTACCTCCTGAACACTAGTCTTCTGCCATGCCCAATATATGGATGCCAAACATGGAAATTTAATAAAAAAAATCAAAACAAGATACACGCCAACGAGGAATTGAGCGCAGCATGCTAAATGTCAAGAAAATACAAAAGATAAGACACTCAAAAATTTGAAAACTAAAACTAATGAAATCCAAGGATGGGCTAGAACAAGCCCTAGCATTAAAATGGAAATGGGCCGGGCATGTAGCGCGTCTATATACAAGAACAAAGGTGGACGAAAAAGGTAACGGCATGGCTTGGCCCCCAAGGAACACGTAAGAATGGGAGAACCTACGCTAGATAGACAAACGATATTACAAAGATAGCTGGAATAAACTGGTTTTAAGCAGCCCTGTCTAGAGAAGACTGCATATCTTTAGAGGAGGCCTTCACCTGTAGAGGTGTTCTTGCAGAATAAATTATATACCTATAGTACATATACCTAGAAATCAAAAATGTAAACAGACTTTAACATATAGCTTAGAACAGCTATTCCTAAAGTGGGTTCCGCGAAATCTAGGGGATATCTATACGGAAGTATAAAAGTCACCAGGGCTAGGCGAAACTATTCTATTTTGGCTTTTAAATAATACCACAGTTAAGTAGTAAGACAAATTATCAGCCTTGAAAAGAAAATTAAATTTCTGGATTTCCTGCGTAGAAAAGGACAACCTTGAATGGTTCCCACTTATAAACAACTTTCTACAGGAAAATGCGTTGGAATTACCAAATAAAATGAGAACTATCAAAACTGGACATTTGGTAAATCTTTTTCTTTCTTACTTTCCACTTACTTACTTTTGGATTTTTTATTGATATTGAATGGGTACAAAGTCCATTTGTCGTCAAAGTCAACCTGCGGCTTCGCAAGCATTCGTGGATCTTCAAAATTCATAAACATTAAAAAACACATTTGAGTCTGTATCTTTGAATGAGTTTTGGATTGGTGGTAGGAGTGAATACCCCAAAGTAGCCACAAGGCTAGTTTAACCATAATATATTATACGTCGAATATAATTAGGTACCTACTAACATTTAGTTCAAGTTTATTTAAGTATTTCATTTTATTGTGTAATGTAGTTAAGGTTGGCAAGAAATATAAGGCTTTTTATTTTTATATTTATTTTATGTACGTACCTACTTGTTCCAACGAAATAATCTATACATATAGACTATATGAATACTTACGTATTTATTATGGATTTTGATCCTTAGTAAGAATAACATTATTCAAACAACACAGGTCTAAAACTGTTTTCAGAGCTTAATGTTGAATTTTCATTATCATACTTTGACATTCAAATGAATGTTGGCTTTGTTAACTTCGAAGAAGATTGAAGTCATACTTAATTTGTGTTAAGATTTTTCGGATTTACACCCAATTAAGTATTCTTATGAAAAATGTTTAAACTTCTTACTTATTTAGAATATCTATTATATCATCCGGTGTTAACAAATAGTACCTAATGTTGAAGTTTTGAATTGAATGCACGTTAGATGTTGCGAAACCGCTTCCAGAAATTTCAATATTCTATCGTATATGCACCTGATTTGGACACAATGAAGTTTTGGATATAATGGTGTATTAAAATGGTGCAACGACACAAATACTATATTGGCCGACATAGGAAGGAAGTATTAGCATAAAATACATACGAGTATTAACATACATAGGAAACTGTTAAATTTATGTGTCAAAACAGAAAAAGAAAGAAAACATTGCAGTTTTTACACACATTTAGCCAACTTGGAAATCGTTTAACACTTTCACTGACCACAAAGTAGATAATAGTTAAATAATCAACCTGAACCATATGCGGTTCATGGGACAGGGAAAGGGTTAACGTTATCAAAACAAAACGTCAAAACAATACACTTTTACGTCAACACGAGCTGATAATCTCTACGTATGTTATTCATCGAATCATGTCACAATTTATCATAATTAACGGCGAATTTTGATCGCCTACTTACGATAATTTTAACAATGAAAAGATGTTTGATTAGCTTGCTGTCGTAATTGACGCCATTAATGAAACGAGTACTAGATGTACTCGTTTCATTAATGGCTCTAAGAAGTGATGACAAACTATTAACCAAGGATAATGACGAGATGACGTCAGAACAGCATAAATTATATCCGTTAGTACCTACTGAGTGTATGTGATTGTGATTAAAGTGGTTGTCAGGCACTTGAATTTAATTATAATTAATATATTATATACAGACCAACAGAAAAAGTAACAAGGCGATATTAAATAAGAAAAAAGCGTCTAAAAATAAAACGTGGAAAAAAAACTTCCTTCTTGAAAAGTTGCAGTAGAACTCGAACAATATTGAGCTCCTCAGAAGAGTTCTTCCAAGATTGGATACATAAAAGTCTTCGAAAATAAATCACATATTTTAGCTCTTAAGCAGTAGTCCAAGCTTCGACCGAATTCAGGGACGTTAAGCCCTTCAGCACAATCAACAAGTCTAGACGACGATCAATATACTCGCCAAAGCGAGACAGCATACGTGGGAGGAAGACAGATAATATTCATTTTCTCCTCTACTAACAATCCTTAGCAAGGATGTAGGGGAAATTCACAAATACTGTTCTTACCGAACAGCATTTTGTGAATTTCTATAAATTAAGTGTCTTTTGATAAACGTTGTGAATAGAAGATAAGGTTTTACAATGTAGAGTGAAATGGAAACGTATCAGCGTGAAGAGCTTGATCAAAATAAGCTGGAGGTTGGGGTATGGTTCGAAATGCAAAATTTATTTTAGGAATTGCCATTAGGGCAGCCAAAGGTCTGTTAAATCTCAATTCCAAATGATTTTAACAAGAGAATGAAATTGTGATGCCTAAACTCTACATCTGTAACTTAAATATTTTCACACCCGTCAACTGTGGAAAGTTGTTCCATTAGTCTTCCGCCTACGCATTTCAAAACAATGGACGCAAGAGTAGGCAACTTCTAGTAAATGTAGTACGAAGCGACGTCGGGGAAGCGTAGTACACTCCATTCTAGTGCCCCCCTTCCATCATGTCGTCCCGACCACTACAGACGACTTTTTCAAGGATAAAAACGGGAGACATCACATGGAGCATTCAATTTGTCAGTCTGCTTCCCTGTTACTTTCCTACATTTCTGTTTATACAAATCAATATGAGTAGCATACCAAATAAGGAAAACTGTGAGCAATGCAGGGTGCATTCTACATGCTGCCGGGGTTGCGGAAAAGTCCGAAAGGGATACCGTGGCCCCTGGCAACGTACAGGCAACTGAAGGAACACGGGTGGGTTTTAGTCAGTAAGAGTCTGACACGCCTTCCCGCTCCGCACAGAGCGGGAGAAGTTATTTGATAAATTCCCACCCAAAAAAAAGGTGCATTCTACAGTGTTACTTATTTTGGCCAATTCTCATTCGAAATTAATGACTGCAAAATAAATGAAGCTTAAGTATATAGCTGAATCTTAATACTGGAATCATAAAGCTACAGTGACAATTGAAACACTTCAGCAATACATCGCCACATATAAGTACGCCAATTAAAGAGATATGTTCCTACCATACAATTTTATTACAGCCATTTTCAATTCAAAATGAGCAATTGACGTCATGACAGGAGATAACTACTTATCGAGAGCAAACAAACACGCGTGTCTCCACATTATCATGTTGAATTATCTGTTGATAAACGGATCCTCCTAGTGCGAATAGTTTCACCATTTAAAGTATCTATGAATAGTTCATTAAGTACCTAGTCATGTATGGACAAAATATAAAGAGAAATTTCTGAAATTAAGACGGAGAAGACGCCGAGGGTGACCGCCAGACTGCCAAGTGTAGATAACAACCAGCGACTGACGCAGAGCTCCAAAATAGATAACGCATTTGCGTCAAGCGCACATTTTTCAAGCAGTGTAAACGGAGCGCGTGCCATACTATAAGATTTCCTGGCAAAATATTCGCCAGACTTGTGCCGATCACGTATCTCTTTGCTGATCATGCTTTCTATATTTTTTCAAGCGCAACGCAATGATTCAAACTGTCTAGGCACACATCGTTTATCAATTCTACACCACGATGGATTGTTTGTGTGGCATTTGCGTTAACTGCCTGTCGTATACATATAGAGATGTCAAAGATGTACATACTCGTAACATCATACACGCTACCTCCCGAAGATTAGCAAAGATGATTAAATATTCAAGAATACAATTGAACATAGGTCACTATGTAGTTATTTTACAACATCAATGAAATGTTTCTCAATCTGAGCTACGAATCCGGTGACTCCACATTCGGAGCGCCGAATGTCTGGCCGTCACCTTGGTGTTAACGGCTCACATTGAAAAAAGTGAAATAATAAAAACAACACGATGCGTGCACCGGAGGCAAGGTCGATGCCGTGGTATTTCTGGACGCGGCAGCCCGCCGCCGCCGCTCGTTTCGACCTCTTCCAACCGACTACGCTGAATCACTGATTGATAGCTGCGTTCCCCGAAACGAAACGTTTCGCCAAGTTTTTCAAATTACTATTTTGGCGCTTTGTTTATATTTACACCGGCTTTCAGAGATGCTCACGCATTTACTTGTTAATTAATATCTAAAAAAAAATGAAGAGCCGTTGTGTTACGCCAGCAACTTATGGTCTTCAATTCAAAGAAACTTACGTTTCTGGTAACAGAACAGCTCTACCACGCGTACTTATATTTTTGTATATATCCAAAGCATCACACGCATCCTACTTAAGATTGTGTAAACATTAAACCGGATTTTCGGTATCTAAACTTGTTAAAAGGTAACCATCTGCATATTAAACACAGTAAAGCACCAATGAAGGCCGAGGGCGTCCGTTCTGTTATTTTGGTGCATTCATTCAACGTCGCGTCCTCGTAAGTCGCTTTCTGTGGTGCGTCATCTTCACCGTCGATTCTAAACAAAAGTCTTTATTTATATTCTGCTTTATAGTAGCAGAAACCCTGAAATCGATGTAATCGCCAGTTAAAAAGTCGTTCATGCCGTGCAGGCCGTGCGCCGTGAGTCATTCACGGTGACGCCGACGACGATGTACAGTATTCGGCCAATGACCCACTTCGGTGCCATAGACTCGTACGACTGTAAGTAGCCTTTTATACCTGATGGCTATTGAAATAGTAATTTCTTCAGTTTAGGATTGAAACATCGTTTGGTTTCAGTAATTTGCAATGAGAGCCTTAGATGGGAATTTCAAATTATTGTGTGCAAATGTTTAAATGAACGCTATTTTTTCTAAGCTACTTTGTAAATCAGGTGTGATAATATCTTATCTAAAAAAAAACCAAGATACTTTACTTCACCATTCAGAGCCTAAATAGAACAAGAGAAGAAATTATCAAGACCAAAATTTAAAAACTGTCCGAGCCTTTTTTTCCTTTGCATCAAACAATACTCGTGTAAAGGCTTCTTCTATCGTTTCTTTGTGTGCTAAGTTATTTCAAATCATCATCGGATTACTATAGATATACAATAAAGTAACTACGTAAAATGCAATCTGAGTGCACCGTATCTGCTACAAACATACTTCAGTTTGAAGTTTACAAATAGAAAATGACCTTTGCAGCGACATTTTGCTCCTATCGCTCTTGAGTAAAATTACTTTTCGAGTTCCATTGCTTCTTTAAAAACGTAATTGAACAATTCCGAACATTACTTATCGGAACTATTTTGAGGACGGAAATCGTGACTTTAGTGTGGACCTAATATTTTAGAGCGCACGTACTGAGAAAATCCGAGTTCCTGCAATTTAACAATGACTTGGTAACCAGACGAACGGTTGCTGACACTTAAGAAGACTCAATCGTTTTATTCTATATCCCGCCTGGTTGCTATGTACTTGCCACTGAGATAGGACGTTGGCATACATTCGTTGCTCTAGTCAATTTGAAAGGAATGTCGGTGTCACGACGAATACTTCTAAATCAATACTTTAAGTTCAAGTTCCGTTAAAGCGAAGTCTTCTAAAGTAAAACAACACATTTGAACAATGGTTTGCAAACATTTGACTAGTAAACTAAAATAAAACTTATATTTATTTATTTATTTTATTATTTATGTACACACAGAAAAATAGATACAGATAAGACATAATCATAATTATGAGTACAAAGGTGAGGATGAAAGGTGAGGTGAGGATGTGAGGCATACAGCTTAGAAACGTGACTGGCTATGTTTGGGGATCTGGTATACTTTTGTATTGTACCTAGTTTATTTTATTCCGCTAATGCAATGTATATTAATTGTCATCTAATAAAATTGCATAACATCGGCTTATAGAAGCCTCTTCTGACGCTGCACAACATTTTTCCGTCTTCCTCGTGACGGTCGGTTGGGTTGGCCATACTCCATGGTGACGAATCCCAGACAGTTTTTTGATGGGGTATTTCCATTTTAGATATTTTCCATCAAAGAAGCATCAAGAATGGCAGTCAGCGTTACCAAAGTGACTAATTTTGCGGTAGAGTAGATCATCTGACAGTTTCTAATTCGTTGTGTTCTTCTCCATTTTGAGCCATAGGACGTTAAAAAGTTGAAAGCGTTAAAGCTGGAAAGTCATCTGGTAGAAGACTTTCCAGGTCTGGTAATTATATGTTACTGTTCAGGCCAATTTGGGTGCTTCAGCTGGCTTCTTTCTCCAAGTTCTATCGAGTAACCCCAAGATCTGCCCCTTTTTGAAATATCAATCTTTGTTGCACATGTTTTTTGATATCATCAATTCAATATTAGCTTTGCTATGTCGTTGTCGTGTTTCATTTGCACAAACATAACTAAGTTCTAAATTATATAATTTTTCAAACCAGTATATCAATAAAGGGTTTTTCTTAGAGACTGCACTAAACTTAGGTACATTAATATCTTCAGTGACTGATTGTTGCGAACTGGCTACACTTCGGAACACTCAAAATAATTTTCGAAACGAGACATCTTGCACTACAGTTTTCGAAACCTGCCAAATGTCGGCTTTTTCGTCATCATTAAGTATGCTTTGCGTCATTCCCATAACTTTGTCATCATTTAAGTAGCTAAACCTGTTACTTCCTTCTAGTCAGTCTCCTATTGTGGTTGTACGTACATATTCTTTTAATTAACTGTTCGGTTAGGTTTCTACTTTCGCTTGTTACATATTCGGAATGATTGCTAAGCCAGTCAAGTTAGTCAGAAAGATCCTGCGTTACTTCGCCAATATGATTAATAGCTCATTGTTTACAGGATGGTGATTATATCGTAGTTATTTTCAGTTTAGGTACCTATGATTTATTAAGTGCGTAATAGTGCTGCACGCGGCATGGATCCTGTTGTTTATTTATAAATTGTAACAGCTTAATATACCTTCCCAAATAACATTAAATATGGGTTTGGGGAATTAGGATGGCAATCATTTAACAATTGTGTGTTTTGGAAACTTAATAAAGTTTAAGTTTTATTTGTAAAACCGAAATTAATTATGTATGCAGAAATCAAAATCTCTGATTATGATAATGAAAAGCCAGACAAAGGCACATAGTTGACCCATATTACTGTTCCATTTTTTAAAAAATCGGCGTAAAGACCGCGATTTACATATTGTAAAGACTTGGATCAAGTGTTATGACATCAACTATCAAGGCTTAAATCTTAACGAAGGTAAGTAGCTAGGTAACTAAGTGTTTTTATTACCTACCTAATTACCTCGGTTTGTTTGTCTTTTATATTTGAATAAAGACTTGGATTTCCTAGGTGATGCTCCGAGTAGGTATGTTACATTATACAAAACATGGTTATAAATTTTGCAATACTGGAAAATTCTGATTTAAAGGAGGTATCCTTAAATCTAGAAATAGGATAGGTACCGTCTATTAACTCAAACACCCAGGATATATAACTAATTAGGTAGGTAGTTACTATACTAGTACTTAACTAGATATCTAACGATTGTTAATATGTAGTAGGTATAAAGGGTGTTTGGTAGAAGGATCGACACAATTTTCTTAGGGATAAGCGTCATATCCTAGTTTTCACGCATAAAACACCTGTCTTAATCTCAATAAAATACTGTTTGTTTTTTACTACACAAAAAATGTCGTCTAAACTGTTTTGTTTGTAGTTGAACGATAATTTTTGGTGTTATCTGCAATTATTTACTTACGGTTGGTTCTAGAAAATTACTTAATTCTGCGCTTCCAGTCTTAAAATTGTGTTATCGTACGAAATTTTCAAATTTTGTGCTAGCACATGAGACCCCAATCCCTCAATAGATTGTGTCGGCCCTTCTACCAAACATCCTGTATGTAAGCATGCCCCATGTGCATTAGGTGTCGAAGTTATCGATTGCTTTTGCTATCCCTTACCTCAGTCTTCGTTATTCGATGTCGTGCTAACTTAACGACGGCAAAATTTCCCTTGCCAATGGTCCTCTCGATGTCATAAAAACCCACCCTAATGGGGGTTTTCGCAGGACGTTCACGGTCCGCCATTGTTGATTATATTATAATCATCAAATTCCAGATGGATTTTTTAACACTTCGGAGGATTTATATAAAATCATTCGTAACACTTTTTTGTTTATATCCATCGAAGGCAGTCATTAACGCACACTAAAATTAGAGCATGTTATCAAGCACACAATATTGAACGAACGTATAATCCCCTAAAACGTCATTCAATAAATACATACATGTTTTGATTGTGAATTATGCGATTCGTTACTCCCTAGTAGAGTAAATCGTTTCAAAGACACTATAATGTAACGTGTTCCGTATAAATAAACAACACTTTATCAGATTGTTTTTAAAAACAGCTTAGGTAATCACACACTAATTACTGTTTTTCATTAGCACGTTATATATTTGTATACAAAATTTATTTACAATTTATAGAAAATCGCGCAGAGGCGGCGTGCGCGTATAACACACTTAGAGCACCACGTCACGCCGCCGCCTCACCGGCTGTCAACCGGGTACTGAACTCGAGTCTCGAGTCGATCGAGTCGAGTACTCGTAGAACGAAGCACACCACCTACCGCGACACGCAACGCGCGCGCTTTCAGTCGCCCTACCAGCCATGTTGATTCTTTTCATGACGTCAACAAGGCGTTCGGCGCTTAGTTGAACTACTTATGTATAGACTGCATGCTTTTAATAATGTATAAAAGCATACGTACTCATACAATTCTATATAGGTTACACAAAATCGTATCTACATTCCACCAAATGGATTTTTTAAAGCACCCTAAGCTATACATAGATCCATGTCATTTGTCTCTTGTCTAATAAGTAATAACCCACTCGAAATAATACCAAAGTTACATGCTCTGTGATAATACCTATGTAGGTATTATTATAGGTGAGCTGGGAGTGGATTTTATTTCTTACATCTAAGAAGGTATAAATAAATAAAATAACCACCACTTAGCATACATAGATACATAGGCAGTAAACGGTTCAATTTAAACAATGCTACCCACTTAACTTCCGGCAAAAATTCAAAACTACCCGCTTTTTAACGACGACGAGACGAGTGTCATTTTTGGTGAACATAGGTTGTTATAGTTTTTTCTGAAATTCAGATTATACCTATTTGGTTTGGTTTTGATATGTTGTTAGGTTATTGGTGCCGATTCTCTTGTACACCGAACTAAACTAACTAAACTATCACTAAAATTCTTTACTTTTGACTAAGACAATCAACTAAATTAAAAAAAAAAAAACTAAATTTAAAAACAATTTGACACAACTAAAATCGAATTTGACAATCGTGACTCCGCATGGTACATACTTGTTTGCCTTATCCCGTGCATTTTTTGAGCCGGAGGCGCGCTGGGCCTTGACGTGTTTTTTATGGAATTTTTCACTTTTTGTATGGAAAATATGAAATATTATTACCTACGTGTTGAGTTTTAGGGGTTTATGGGCTTTATAAAGGGGATCGAAATTTTCATTATTTTTGCGATACAACACTTTTTTTTATATATATGCAAAAGAAAAGAAAAAGGTACAGTACAGTTCGCGTCAAATAACTTTGCCGCTCTGAAGTAGGCTACAAATGACTGCGCAGTAGTCAATCTTACCTAGAAAACAGTAACGGGCATGCCAGCGCGCATGCGCAACCTACCTTCAGAGCGGCAAGTTATTTGACGCGAACTGTACTGTTTTTGCACCTGAAGTCGAGGTGTTGGTGTGAATTTTAGTTCATGACAACTAATAGTATTCCACACAGAATCAGAGGTCAGATTGAGAGAAAAGCAAATTAGTAATTTACATTAAAAACTCAGTGCTGTCAAACTAAAATATAGTCGTGTGTCACTTTAGTTTATTTCAGAATGGGAAATCATCGTTTGACAGGAATAAACGAAATTTTGGTGATTTAAAAAGACATTTGTGACAAGAGAATCGGCGCCATTGTCTATGAAAAATCATACGAGTGCGCGCCACAAAAGAAGGATCGCGGAAAATTGTGTCACTACATTTTTTTGAATGCAATTTGGTGCAAATGACATAGACACTAGCGCCGTGTCAAAGGGACATTAGTGGTGGCGCGGACTCTAAAGCTGGGATAAAATTATCGGACGCGTCCGTAAGCCGCGGCTGACAGTCGCGGCTTATTTGTATCTGCACAGTACAGACGCCAGCAGGTCAACCTACCCGAAACTATCAAATTTTCCCAATTAACTTTGAACCTTATGCTATCGTAATAAAGTTGAAAATCTATTAAAGAAATTTGATAGATTGTAGTAGGTTGATGTGCTGGCATCTGTGCAATATAACGGTCGTAAGTCGCGGACGCGATCTTGGGCCATCCTTGAGCGTTCAGACGTCTGATACACATCTGGCCGGCTGGAGCTGGGAGCAACGTGCACACTCATCGGTCGCGACTGTCAGCCGCGGCTTACGGACGCGTCCCATAATTTGTTCTCAGCTTTATGGTAAAATGTCACCGACGAGGCCGTGAAAGTGGCGAAGATTTGGCCCAACAATATTTGTAATACTGAAGTGCCAGCGATAATGTCGCTGGCACGACAGTAATTCAATTAGAAGAAGAATGGTAAAATTAATTATAAGGTTTTCAGTACAGAGATTCGTGGCGCTTACTGTTCTTTCATATTCCACTCAAAGAATTATTCATATAAAAAAAGGTACTTTTTTTTTTAAATCTTCGTATATTCATCCCTCCTAGTATTACCTATATTTAAAATACCTTCATTTTAAGGGTTGACTACATGAACTTCGTTATTCGTTACTTTCTACGGAATTTTATAGTAGAATAATTTGCAACCTTATGAAAAGAGCAATGGCTGCGTTGCTTATTTTTGGTAAAACTTCTGATAAATCAAAGTACACACTATCGGAATGTGGTACCAGCAATTTTTTTTTTTTGTAGCAACACATTGCGTTTCAGGTCAATATCTATTGCGGAATCTAAGCATTTGGCATTTTATTTCTTCGTCTGATTGCCTGTTTATTCCGATAAGAATAAATGAATAACGACGCCTAACCAACCAACCACAGTTCTAAGGTACTGTAATGCGACTGATATTTTTTTGCAATGTGATTGTGGAAGGCATTGGACTTATTACAAATTTCGTATATTTTCAAGAAGTATTTTCAGAATTCATATTTATTGTCTCATTATTTTATTTATATATGTCTACTTTATCATAAGAACGCACATAGATACAGTCAGATCAAGTTTTTATGGGAACTGTTGCTTTTATACTTACCAAGATGTCGGTGATACTCTTCTACAATTTTGACAAGAAAAAGATGTATGTATCGTTATAAAAGCTTATGAGAAATTTATATGAGCTTATAATCGTTTGAATGTGTAAATAATTATAGCTAGAATAACGTCAATATGAATCAACTTACCGAAGAAAATGTTCAGAATATGAAGTGCAGTCAAAAGAGCACGATTATGAAAAACAAAAGTAAAAAGGCCAAAGATCCTTCTGAAAATCCGGACGAAATAAGTATATCTAATCAAGAGAATTTAAGCGATACGTTAGCCAATACTCTTCATATTATTAACATCAATAGTAACCTAACAAATGGAACTAGTGATCATCCAAACGGTAGTCCCGAAGTTCTGAAGGATAAATCGGAAACTCAAGAAGATGCTCCGAGCGAGGACGTGAAAGATGTAAATAGTGTACAGTGTAGTGATGGAACATGTCAACGAGAATGCAAAGACACACCTGCTCAACAAACAGGCAGGTGTATTTTCGATGAAGCTTTAGAAAACCTCGAAAATGCTATCAGCAATGAGGAGCAAGAACCTCAAGATGAAATTGAAATAATTTCTTACGAATCTGAGCTACAAATGCCAGAGATCATGAGACTTATACAAAAAGATTTGTCAGAACCCTACTCCATCTATACTTATAGATATTTTATACACAACTGGCCTAAGCTTTGCTTCTTAGCAACTCATGAAGGGAAGTGCATTGGTGCCATCGTTTGTAAGTTAGATATGCATCGCAATGTTGTAAAAAGAGGCTACATTGCTATGTTAGCTGTTGATGAAAAATATAGAAAGAGAAAGATTGGCTCGAGACTGGTTCGAAAAGCAATACAGGTATTTATGGTTTATATAAAATAGTATAGAAGAATATTAATTTATAAACAATCCGTACATACATCAAATTGAGCTTGTATGTAATGTAGGACACACCCTTTGGTGTCAATAATAGTGTTCTATTTAGGCTGGTGGAAATTTGGCTACACATCATTTACTACCCTATTCTAATTGGTTTCTAATTGCTTTTTGATATAAGTATTTATCTAAATAGTCATCATCATTCCCTACCCTTATCTCAGTTTATTTGGGGTCAGCGTAACATGTATTTTTCTTTCTTCTGTATTAGTTGTCATGTATTTTTCTAGATAGTATTAATCCTAAATGTGTTTGTTTCAGGCAATGATAAATGACAATGCGGATGAAGTAGTTTTAGAAACTGAAATCACAAATAAACCAGCACTGAAGCTCTATGAGAATCTTGGCTTTGTGCGGGATAAACGCTTATTTCGATATTACCTTAATGGTGTAGATGCATTGAGATTGAAGTTATGGCTTAGGTGAAATAAGTAGGTATCTAAAGAGAAATTCTCAACGTTGTGTTACATATTTCTGGAGGCCATGCTGTGTCAAGCATATTTAAAGCAAATGGTGTAACCTTCTATTGCCATCCATGAGGATTTAGCCAAATGTATAGTTTGTTTCAATTATGTTTTAGTCATGTGATAATATGTTTATCTAATTTATGTGTTAAAAATTGTTAATGAAATATTTTCACCAATTCTTTTATATTTTGACTGTAAGATTTTAAAGTGGTTTATATCCAAACTAAATACACAACTTTGAAGAATTATATTGTAGTCACTGTTTATTTATACTCTTGTCACCCTGCAATGTTGATTTTTATCACATAAATCAATATCGTTTTTTCATCATACTAACTTGACAAAGTAGACATTTTGTATCTACTTGATTTTTATGTATTGTTAATTAAATAAATAAATATATGAAATCCTTGAATTCATAGTAAAGTATTTGAACAATAGCATTCATTAGATTTTATTTTTATCCCTGATTGAGTCCAATACATAATAAAATCCCTTATTTGTTTTATAATAATTTATTTTCAATTGAGTATTCATTCAAAATGTAAATTTAGCAGTGTTAGTTGAAGCAGCATCATATATAAATGTATTATTCACTGGCTTATATTGTTTGGTAACAATTTTGATAGCTTCATGAGCCACACAGCCACCTAAATAGGCTGACACGGTATGTATTTCTGCTCCTCCATACCGACACATTTCGTGAATATGATCATCCTTTGGGAAAGGAGAGCATGATACATCACTCAGAAGCTTAGTTACACAAGTCTTCAACTTAGCAGTGTCTCCTTCAGGTTCCGATTCACCTGGAGCCCTACAATGTTCTGATGCAAACATTTCAGCTGCTCTTAGTAAAACATAATGGACCATCATAACATCAGGTTCCTCTAAATACCTGGCTACATAAGATGCCACAGAACTGGTCAGTTGATACTCAGAAGCAATGCTTGATCCACTAATAAGATGCAAGTCATGTGCATGTCTACAGAACAATTTCACATCAGCTTCACTGATGGTGTCACAATGTAATTGGGCAACAATTTGTTGCACTTTTCTGTACACTATTTCTGTATCCATAGCAGCTTGTGTTCTATACAAATTTTGTAATTTGATATAGTGGTCTGTTGAAGCAGTCATATCTGGCAAAATACCTTTCACAGGGAGTTTGCCTTTTCCTTCACCCTCAACAAATCCTCTCAATGCAGAGCACATGATCCAGAAAGGGGTACTTTCTTTTGTTAAATTAGTAGCAGCACTGCAGTATAAAAGTTCTTGGCTCTTCACAGGCAAAAATGTGGGCATTAAAGCAGTATTAACTGCTCTTATGGCTTCTTCAAAATTTTCCTCATTGATTGGAATATCATTCTCATCTCTTCTAACAAAGCCTTCAATAATAGCTTTGATCTCATTCTTCTCTTTCCTGCTCATTGGCCAGCGATTTTGATTACTGCCTTTCCATTTTTGGACTGCTTTGTATATAATTACAATCCATGGTATATGACCATGGTCTTTCAAATCAACAGAGTCTATATCAAAACTATCTAAGAAGTCAGACAATGCTTGAAATGGATAATCTAAGCGTAAATCAGGTTGTTCATTATCAGGGTGAGTTTCAATTACTGCGTGTTCCCTCATCTGGATTCTGAAAGATCCTAAAAACCCAACAGATCTGCACAGGATTAGTGGAACATTGATTTCCCACAGATGTTGGGATAGATCTTGAATGGTCTGTTCTCCAAGTGTGGTAGCTATAACCACAGTGAAAGACTTAAAAAAATCAGGGTTTTCTTTGAGGATTTGGTCTGGTGGTTCCTGGACTACATGACCTTGTACAGCCGGATTTAATTCTAGTAATAACCGCAGGGCCTCTGATCCCCTATTCATGCCTTTACTAGAACACTCCAAGAAAAAGTTACTCCCAATATCTTCATCACTTACGGTTTTATCATCAACTATAGTTATTGCGCCAACACCAGGAAGGACTATAGATTTTAATACTTCAGTACCCAATGCCGTGGCATTTATCAAACAAATATGTCCATGTTCAAGTGCAGATTGGCCGTGGTCTCCCCATAAGCGAAGTTGCCGGTCGTATTGTTTTGTCTTTTCACTTTGTTCCGGAGACTTGGGTGACGGCGAAGCCATATTAAATAAGCAATTTCAAAAGTTTATAATCACTTATCAAATACGTATAGTTTCTACAGATTCTTCACAAATTACTCAAGTTAACTTGCAATGTATTTTGTATTGAACAGGAAAAGGTGCAAAACACAGGTGCAAAATCTATCCGGCTCAGAGAGAGATTGACAATTTACTTACATGACACTGACAGATAATACAATCAATTACAATCATCATGGAATTAGTAAGTACCTACTATCCAATCAGGGGACGAGACTCACACAGACCTTGAAGCACGACACAAAAGGGAGGAGGCCTATACTCAGTAGTGGGTGGGTGGAACAAGGCTGCCAATGATGATGAGATGCTGCGGTCAGGAGGTAAGATAACTGTGAAAAGACTAGAGGCGGCTCGCATTTTATCCAAACTTCAATAATCGGGTTGGGCTCGTCAACAGAAAAGCGCCTCTTGGTCCGTTGGTCGGGTGGGGGATGTTGGATATCACATTGTCTGGCAACAATAACAAAACGAATGCACCGCTAGCGGTGCCCTACATTCCGTGTAGATTTAAAAATCCGCTATTGTCGTGAGAAAAAGCCTCCCGCAACCCTTGCTTGATGAAGAGCTAGCCAGCGCCGAAGCTGAACCTGTAGCTTTAAATTCCCCAGATAATAATAATTATCCAGTTATGATCCAGCCTATCCCATCTTGCTGTGCTCCCTCAGCAACGCTCTAAGCCGAAGTTCATATCCCACAGGGGATTTCCTTAACGAGCAGTCGACTAGTTTATAATTTGAGCGCTAACACTGGGACGCCATGGCAACGTAGCCAAATGAGGTTGCCACTAACACGCTGGCGTCCGTCCTGGTGATCAGTTGGCCACTGAGTGAGGGAGCAGTAACTTACTTGTATACAAAATACTGGCGACGTGAGTCGGTCGTGGCTACGCTTCCAAATTTTCATTCATACATTTCAATACGAATTGTTTGGATACGTAGCCAGCGATGTCGCCATGGCGTCCCAGTGTGTTAGCGCTTTTAGTACTACGCCCTAATATCTGTGCGTTTGTAAAGAAACATATACAATAGGAAATAGAGACTTCAACATGTTTTGTTGTGAATGTTTCGCCAGTGCAAACGCACAGATCCTGATCCTCCACGGGATAGACCGGTTAAGAAGTCACGACCACAGCTGAAGTCAACTACAAGAGGCATTTAAAAAAAAACGCATGTAAAAGAGCTAAGTTCCGATCGCCTACAGGAAAAGACATAAGATAAGATATAAGCTAACCTCGCATTGTACGGAAATCCTATACAATGCGAGATCAGATAAACTGGAAATGTATAGCTTGATGTGTAGCCGTGTGTACCTACATCCTACTCATCCTACTGTAGTACAAACCTCCTCCACCATCCTCCGTGACTCTCGCGACATTATAATTTTGTTATGTATTTTAATGTAGTTGATTGGACATATTATTATGTACTCCCACTAAAATCATTTATATCGACAAGTAAATAAAGAATATCAGTAACACATTTTGACATAACTGCAATAACATTTTGTAGTCTGTGGTATGTACCTGCAGCTGATAAAATGGAATGGCTCTTGTGTTGTGATTTGTGAGAATATTATCGAATAAATCTAATTATTCAGTCATCAAGACTTGATTTGTTTAAAGTGAGATGTTAAAAACATTCTACATTACGAATGTGTATGGAAATGAATTTACAAACTTTATTTCAGGATTTTAATCCTAGGTAATGTGTAATTAATTTGTATGTTATTGAAATGACTGGTAGATGATTCGTAAAGTTGTTATAAATTGTTTTTGTTTTTCGCAGCAAATTCGTGGTTCACAGCTGTTTGCTGATATTCACTGCATTATTAGCTTTAAAGTTAGATAACTCTATATCATGGTCGTACTGGGCCGTGTTTACGCCAATATGGGTGTGGAAATTTCTTGTAGTTCTTGGTGCCACAGTTGGCACATATGTTTGGTGGCAGTACCCTCACTTCAGGTAAGTGGTTCAACACTAGTCAAAGACTTGACTTAAATCCGGTTTTAGTTACATAATAACATGTACAACATACAATAAAAATAAAAACAGTGAACAGTTACATAAAAAAAGAAAGGTCTTTCCACATAACATTGCTTACCTTGAATATTAAATATTTTTTTTTAATTAATATTGTGGTATCAATACAAAGAAGCTGTTTAATTATTCAATGTCACTGCACAACTTTAACTATGTTATGATACAAAAAGAATAAATACTTTATTTGCCTAAGTTATAATGATTAACAGCAATTTAAGATAGACTGTGTTTATTTGGAACAGTAAAACCAAAAAGTCACAAGATAGTCCACACAAATGATTTTTTTTTTTTTTTTTTATATAAAACGTTGCCCCACACTAGGAATTTCTCCTGTATCGTGGGTGCGTTTACAAACATTTAAACTCAAACAGCCAGACCCGAAACCACTACTTGTAGGTCATACAAATATTTGTTCCGTGCGGGAATCAAACCCGCAGTGCAGCGGTCAATCGTTTAACCACTGTGCCAACCGTGCCGTAAACACATTGCACATTCCCATTCAATCTTTCGGACTTTAATTATTAAGTAGTCAGAATTTTTTTCTGAAGTATGACAGATTGACATATTTTCTATAAAAAAACCCAATAAGTATATTATTATGTCTTCAATAAAACACCAAATATCGTAATTTGTGTATTGAGCTAAGTAGCCTCGAAATACAAGTTTATAAATCATAAGAGTAGGGTAGGAACAATAATATGATAGAGGGTAGACTTAGAACTAATAAACAACCAACATAAACGCTACAAAGTATGTAGGTACCTATATACAACATACCTTTCCCCCAAGTATACAAAATATATTTAATGAAACTTTAACTTATACTTAAAGTCAACAATTTTGTATCTATCTAAATAACCAACAATAACATTCTTCATGAACAGTCTATTCGATATACATTGAATCAGGCCTTTCGTAAGGGCCTTTTGTATGAGATAAAACTTTACTTTTAATCTTACCCCCAGAATAGCCAGACTCATAATCATTGGGTATACCTAACATCTCCGCCCATTGGTCCGAACTCGGTATTTCAATTATTTCCTCACTCGAGCCTGTACCTCCCATTTCCCCATCTCGATTTTCCATTTCCAAACTAGCCTCTTCATTATTTACTTCTTCCCTCTCTCCTCGGTTTGAATCTTCTGTGAATTTCTTTTTAACCAGTTGGTCGATGTGTCGGTTGACAACATTACCATCACCAGTTGCAACTTGATAATTTGATGGCCCTTGCCTTGTAACCACCGTACCAGGCAACCAACGAGGTCCACCACTATAATTTCTATACATCACACTTTGGCCCACATTAGTTTCCCGAGTTACATTCTGAGCATTATTGGTAATCTGTTGATCAGTTTTATTTTTAACACGATTATCCGGATGTATAACATCTAACAAGGTACGTAGGCGCCTATTCATCAAGAGTTCAGAGGGGCTCTTGTTAGTTATTGTGCAAGGAGTTACCCGCAATCCTAGTAGCATTCGAGGAATCTTAACATCCCAAGAGATGTCATCCATCTTGCGCAACTTGTCTTTAACAGTTTGCACCATTCTTTCGGCCAACCCGTTTGTTGCAGGATGATAAGGCGCTGTCTTGATATGTTTTATTTTATTCGCGTCCAAAAATTGCTTAACTTCAGCTGACACAAAGGACGTTCCGTTGTCGGAAACCAATGTTTCACACAAACCATGGATTGCAAATAAATTTCTGAGGTGTCTAATGACCGTTCCCGCTGTCATATTGTTTACCAAGATCACCTCAGGCCATCTGGAATATGCGTCTACAACGATTAAAATATATTTACCTTGGAAAGGTCCCGCAAAGTCCACATTTAATCGAGACCACGGCTTTGTAGGCGTGATCCACTCAGATTTAGTTTTCGGAGGCATGTGCCGATTTTCAAGACATTTGTTACAACCGCCTACTAATGCCTCAATATCTTCGTTCAGTTTTGGCCACCAAACATAACTCCTGGCCAGTGATTTCGTTTGGACGATGCCGTTATGTGTTTTATGTAAAGCACGCAGTATCGTTTCACGCAATGATGACGGTACCACCACTCGACAACCAAGTAAGATACAATCTTCATGCATAGAGAGTTCCGAACGATGTAACCAGTATGGACGCAGTTCATCATCGGTCACTCTAGTTGGCCAACCGCTTAGTACATGATGACTGACACGAGATAATAGCTTATCTCGCTTCGTTGCTAATGCTATTTGGTCAGCATCCACAGGGAAGTCGGTAGGTGTCTCTGCCATCAGCAACACGTCATATAACTGCTGTTCAGGTTGGTCGGGAACCGGTTGTGGCCAACGGCTCAATCCATCAGCGTGACCAATCTGTTGTCCCGGTTTGTACACAATTTCGTAATTGTGTGACGTCAACAGAATTGCAATCCTCGTTAGGCGAGGCGACAAGACTGTGGGCATAGGTCGCTTCGGATCGAATATGCCCAACAACGGTTTATGGTCTGTAACTATAGTGAAGGATCTTCCACTTACATAGTTATGAAACTTGCTAACTCCAAATGAAATGGCAGTGGCCTCTTTATCTAATTGTGAGTAACGACGTTCGTGAATATGTAGAGTTCTCGAACTCATAGCTACGGGGCGCTCCTGTCCGTCTTCCATAACGTGGGATACTACAGCGCCGACGCCGTATTCTGAGCTGTCGCAGGTGAGTACCAACGGCTTATTTAAATCGTAATGAACGAGAGTCAAGTCGGATGACAGCAACCTTTTAGCCGTGTCAAAACTCCTTTGCTCCCTGTCTGTCCATTGCCAAGATCGTGCTTTGTCGAGCAACCTATGTAAGGGCTCGAGCATGGTGGCTTTGCGAGGTACGAACCTCTCATAAAAATTATATAATCCTAAAAACGCTTGTAGCTGTTGAACGTTCTTAGGTTCAGGAGTGTTAACGATAGACTCAACTTTGCTAGGTGCAGGATGAATACCCTCAGCGTCTATGACAAAACCTAGAAACTCGACACGTTCTTTGGCAAACTTACATTTGTTCCGATTGAGCCGCAAACCTGCCTTACCGATGCGCGCCAGTACAGTGTCGAGGCGCTGCGTCATCTCTGACAACGTCCGGCCACTGACGATGACGTCATCAATCAGTACCGCGACGCCGGGAACGCCCGCCAACAAAGCCGTCATCAAGCGCTGGAAAATTCCTGGGCAGGCTTTAACACCAAAGGCCAATCTGTGTACTGAAAACAAACCTTTGCATGTGTTTAAGGTTAACAGCTGTGCTGTGGCGTCTGTGACGACAACCTGTGTATATGCACGGTCAAGGTCGAGTGTCGTGTAAAATTTGCCTCCAGCAACCGTAGCAAACACTTCACTTGCAGTCGGCATAGGGTAGGTATCAGACTCGGTAGCCTGATTAACCGTACTACGGTAGTCACCGCAAAGACGAATGTCCCCGTTTCGTTTGGGTATTGGAACAACCGGGGTCGCCCATTCTGAAAAAGTCACAGGGCGAAGTACCCCTTCTCCCACTAAACGATCTATCTCTTTTTCAACGTTGTTTTTAATAGCATAGGGTACGGGACGTGCCTTCAAAAACCTAGGGGTCGCACCTGGTTTCAAATGTATAGCCACAGGGTCCCCCTTGTAAGTACCGAGTCCGTCCCTGAAAACCTCACTGTGCTTACTTACAATCCGATCGTTCGCAGACATGTCAAGTTCAGATATCATATTAACATTTAGAGTAATACCTAGTACCTCGAACCAGTTACGTCCCAACAGATTCGGTCCCGAGCCCTTAGCTACAATAACATTCAAAACACACTTAATGTCTTTATATTGTACTTGCACTTGAGCTTGTCCCATCACTGTGACCGGTGAACTATTCCACGTGCACAGGCGGTTGGGTACCGCGCGCAGTCCGCTGCGCGAGCGCACGCGCGCCCACGTCTGCTGGTTCACCAAAGAGAAAGCGGCGCCGGAGTCCACCTCCATTGCTACCTGCGCGCCGTCTAGTAGCAGTTTCACCTCGTAGGCCGGAACGTGAGAGCTCGTCGTGCTCTCCATGTTATAAATGCCATTAAGAGGCACGTCAGTCTCGTTTTCGGTTAAGTAAATTTTTTCCGAACGACTTTTCTTTTTAGCGGTGCATATTCTCTCGATGTGACCTTTCTTCTTACAAAAGTGGCACACGGCGTTTACGAAGCGACATTCGCCCGCGTGCCGGTCTCCACATCGATAACACAGTCGAACATTTGCTTTGGATTGCACGGCGTTGACGTCCATAGGCTCACATGACGGCGGCGAGGTCGCCGCGGCGTCCACTGCCGGCACGTCGTAGCTGGCGGCGGCAGCGGCGCCGGTGACGGAAGCGCCCTGCATCATACGAGCGTCCCTGCCCGCACTTTCAGCCGATAGCATTGCATCCACTACGTCATGGTATCGCAAATTATCTTTCTTTAGCAGTTCGTACTGCAAATTGTGATTGTTCATACCGCATACCAATCTGTCACGAAGCATCCTTTCCATGTCCGTAAAGTGACAACCGGCACAGATTTTTCTGAGTTGCGCTATGTATTCAGCGGCAGATTCGCTGTGTAGTTGATCGCGCTTATAAAATTTGAACGACACAGAAATCTCATTAGGTTTTGGGCTGTAATGTTTGGTTAGAATTGCTTCAATTTCACTGAATGTTACTTCACTAGATTTTTTGGGTGTAATCAACGCCAGAATAGTCTCGAAAACTTGTACGCCGCACACTGTATAGAAATTTGCCCTTTTAGTCGAATCTGAGACGACGCCATTCGCCTCAAAACAATATTTAAGTCTGTCGATGTAATTGTCCCAATTATCACATTTCACATTAAACTCATGAAATTTCACTGATTTACACTCCGTCATGTTTTCTACTCGTCGCCAATATTATGTCTTCAATAAAACACCAAATATCGTAATTTGTGTATTGAGCTAAGTAGCCTCGAAATACAAGTTTATAAATCATAAGAGTAGGGTAGGAACAATAATATGATAGAGGGTAGACTTAGAACTAATAAACAACCAACATAAACGCTACAAAGTATGTAGGTACCTATATACAACATATATATATATAGATAAAACTTATCTAATTATTAAAAAATCAGCCCATAATCATTCTCTTGCCCTTATCCCAATTTATTTGGAGTTATCACAACATGTCCCTTTCTTCCATACTCCTCTATTAGTCGTCATCTCGGTAGTCATCCCCTTTCTAGCCATATAGTTTCTTTGGTCTTCTTCTACTTTTATAGCCCATGTGATCTTTAAAAACATCTTTATTTTCAGGTTAGAGGGTGAAGCATACATCCATTACAAAGCTATGCTGATAAGTCTTGCCATTCACTTAATTCTGCTAATGTTTGAGTTGCTTGTCTGTGACCAGTTGACCACCGGCCGCCATGTGTGGATACTTGTGTTTATACCACTTATCTTCATAAGTATAGTTTCCATTGCCATCTGTATATGGTCTGTGAAACATGATCGCAGCTATGAGGTTTGTATAAATTATTCCTTTTATCTAAAGTCATTTCCTGATCCGTATGTGATTCTACATTTCCTATCATATTTTATATGGCAACAATATTTGAACTCATGACCTGTTTATCAAACAATATTTGTTAGTAAATATTGCATGCATCAAAGTCCAATTCATTGATTATTTTGATAATATTTTCAAAACATCATTCAGATAATAGCGATCATATTTTTATCTAATGTTGGTTTTGTTACATGTTTAAAAATCTTGCCTTGTAAAAGTTCCCCCAAATGCACAAGCCACACAGTGCCATTCCTATTTATTTACCATAAAATTTTGATTTTAATGCTATAATACCAGACAGATTGCTGGCTGTAACTATCAAAGCCAAATTATGTGGGTGTTCACTACACATTATAGGGTTGCACTGCCCCTATTGCAATGTTATGATAGAGTTCAAAAGTAAAATTATTTAAATCAACATTTCTACTTAAAACTTTTTGTTACAGTTGGAACTATTTTGTGCTGTAAATATACTCCAGTTCATATTTCTGGCGCTCAAGTTGGACGAGTTCATAAGCTGGTCGTGGGAGGTCGTGTTTGTGCCTCTATGGATACTGATGTGCCTCAGTCTTGTAGGTGAGTGTATGTACGGCTTTATTCATGTTTTTTTAGGGTACTTTAGTATTAGAACTATTGTCTGACCGAAATACGATTTTCAAATGAAACCGAAACCGTAACCGAATATAATATTCGGTTACTCTTCTAATTAAAAGTTAGCTAAATTGACACTATTTTTAAGGATCCAGTTTACGAAGGTTTCTAACAAATTCGCTAAGATACATCTGGTTTTGTCCTTAAAAATTGTATCAATCTTACGGAAAGCGAATAAATCCCTACTCGCTGATACTAAAAGCAGCATGTGTAAGAACCTAAATTACTATTTTTTTGGTTTTGTACAAAAAGGGTCTTTGCTGTCTATTTATCTGTTAGTCGTTCCGTCTGTCGTCATTCTATCAAAACCGACCGTTCACGAACGGCAGTTTCGGTCGGGCCAACGGTTCGGCCGAAACCGAAAACCTTCGGTCGGACACTAGAACTAACTACAGTAACTTAAAACGTGATAAAAAGAGATTAAACTATGTAATCCATGATCAATATCAAACGCACACATGGTGTGGGTAATACGAGCTGGTGTCCGTGACTCCACGTCCAAACGCGTATTTTACAAGGCACCTAGAAAGCGATAGTAAATTGTCAAAGACTCATGGGATAGTAAATACAAATTTTGTATAGGCTAGTATTTTTTTTCTTTACCTTAATTTCTAAAGTAACATATTTTATCTTATTAGTGGCTACGTGCCACTCACTTCAACTCACATTATTCATAAATAAAATTAGTATATTAGCTGATATAAATGATCTGATAGTACTAATACAATCTAAATGCTAATACTTTACCATTGTTCATACATTATCTTTTAACTCAAGTTGTTTGTTTCAAGGGGTCGCCTGTCTATGACTATCATCAGCTCCAGAATAGGGAATCATAAAACCACCTTTTTGTAATAATTATAATTTATTTGAAGATTTTTGATACATTAATCATTAAAAGCATGCCTTCTATTCCCAGGGGTCCTATACAGCATTATATTCGCTGGGATCTTGCTCCGAACGCCCGAGGTCAACATACAACAGCGGCGGACTAGCTTTAACTCGGCGCTAGCTTACACATTCACAGTCATACCTATATTAGTGTTTCAGGTTCGTATCATTACACTTTTATTCATAGGAAATAATCATTAAAACTGGTTACTCACTAGAGAGATGTAACTATAACAGAATGTACGTTATTTGGTAGTAGTAACCTGTTCAGTTATTGTTGAGGGTTTATTCTGAAAGTGGGCAACGTCGCAAATAGATGTCAAATATTTCGCTGTTTTGATTAATTTGGCAATATTACTGTAAGGAAATATGAAATGTGGCACACTAGCGAACTAGAATATTAATAGTGAATTGCCATTATAACGCTGAATTTGATGTTGTAACCGTTTTAGGTGTAAAAAAAGGCATTTGGAAAGTTTCCAAATACTTTTTTTTAATTATTGCAATTCATAATCAAAATTTTGTTTCACTAGTTAGCCACATTTCATATTTCCATACAGTAATATTGCCAAATTAATCAAAACAGGTAAGTATTTGACAGCAATTTGCGACGTTGCCAACTTTTAGGATAAGCGCTCTTAAAGTCAGCCATTTGTGAGAATAGTTGTTGCATTTCACGAGCGCAAGTTCAAATCGCATTTCATTGCAGTTAAAACCTTATTTCAATGACATAAAAGTCACATGACGCGATCGCCTGAGCTTGTATTTTATAATAGTGATAAATAAGTACTCATTTGATGACTCATATAAGGAAGTCTGTAATTAATAGAATTCCTTGCCTTGCCTTGTTTTGTTGATGTTGCACTGTTGGGAGACTGGCAAAATGCCAAGGGAGTTAGTCATGTGAAAGATACATGGAAATATGTATATCCATGATATATAAAAGAAATAACACATAGTATATTTTAATAAATTTAAAATATTTGATATATTTTAAATTTATTAATTATAAAACTTGTAAGTACTTTAGAAGTAAGTCAGGTAAGTTTTCTATAATAGTTCTTTTCAGAATAATATTATAATTTTTGTTTAATTTTGCTCTGTTCGCCATTCACCTGGCATAAAAATACTTTGGCCCAGTTTACATCTAATGCCCTAGAAAGTTCCTGAGAGCAGTGATAGCCTAGTGGTGCGACCGTCAGACTGCCAAGTCATAGGTCTTGAGTTCAAACCCAAGGCGAGCACCTCTGACTTTTCGGACTCATGTGCAAATTGTATAATTATCTCTTGCTTCAAAAACGGTGAAGGAGAACATCGTGAGGAAACCGGCATGCCTGAGAGATATTTCTCGACGACATGTGAAGCTAGGTCAGAGGCCCATGGGCGGCTTTAAAACTATGACACCAGGTTCGTCACTAATCACACGAGAAGAAGAAGAAAGTTCTAACTCTCGTTGTATGTCCCGCAGGTGCTATTAACAAACAAGCTGGACGATGGACTCCCGCTGTCCTACACGGTGGTTGTCAGTCCACTGTTCGTCAGCTACGCCACCCTCATCATCATGTCGTTTAGCTCCAAAGGCGGCAATAAATGTGAGTATCATCCTTCCTTTCATATTATAACGCAACGTTTATGTGTCCGCCATAACTAGAGAATCATTTATCCGATTTTTCATATTTTTTTATCGCGCACTGTATTTTCAACGCACTGCTTAGCTCAGAGAGTTGAAAATCCAACGACGTATTTTTTTTTTTGACGCGCTGGGATGCACTGTTGGATTCTCAATGCTCGGTTCAACACCAAGAGTTGGAAAACCTGTGCGCGATAAACAATGTTCGCGTTAATAAATGTCCCGTGCGAATCTTACTCGTCATACCGATTGATAATTTGTTTAGGCTTAGAACCCGATTTTTAAAAACATTGTGGCTGAATACTCTAAACACGAACAAATCAGCAATTGCGTATCTAAACACGAATTTGTGCTTCGGAATCTATATTAGTTTTGTTGCGTAAAATTAAATAAATGGTAGTCATAATAAGTTCTCGTAGAAACCATTTTAAGGGTTAAAGAACTATAAATTCACAAACCTTGACCGATACATCAATTTGCTTTATTGATTTAACATTTCAGTCTTCAATACCTTGCTTACCTTTAATGACGATACATTTTATAGCCAGACTGGGCATAATTTTCTAGACTCGCGTGCGTATCGTGATTCCAGGAGTACTAAATGTATTTTCGTCTACCTACCTGTATTTTGTGCCAGGATAGTCTGAATTGAAATCATTTAATCAAAATCAAAAGTCATTTATTTAAACTAAGCTGAGAATCAGCACTTATTGAACGTTACAATTACATAAGCCCCCAAATGCAGCCTTCACCACTTCCTAGTGCTTTAGCTGGGAAGAAGAAGTGGCGCAACAAACTCCCCAACAGCTGTCTGTTCAGTTAAAAGAACTAAGATAGCATAATCATTTATTTTATTTCCAGGGTGGTTCGGTATCAGGAAAGACTTCTGCCAGTTCCTCCTATCAGTATTCCCACTGTTACAAGAGTACGCGAACATTGCGTACAACAACAACGTCAACCGCGGCGCCAACGTCGTACCGAGCGACCCGCCCGAACCTTACAGAGACGACGAAACACAGAAGAAGGTCAAAGAAAGCAAAAAATCCCAGAAGAATTCAAAGAAAAACGAATTCATGAAACCAGTAGTGCCTATTACGAGTATAGACATGCCAGATTGATGTTTATATAGCTTGGTAAGTGCTGAAATGTGTGTTCACTCGTTAGATGATATCTTCTGTAATTATCGGGCTTCTAAATATTACAATGAAGCAATATTAAACATTGTTAAGTTTGATATTAGAGCTAAGCTACACGTTCCGTGTTTAGGTTAAATTAGAAAAAGATATTACATTGTGTACATTATTTTTTATTGTTATTAATTATATGTAGGCTAATTCATTGATGTTTATTGTAAACCAGTTTTATTTGTTGCTATGTTTCAACCGGCCTTATTAAGTTTTGTGTCGTTAAATTACCCCACATCCAAGTTTTTTCTAATACCAAATAGCATTATTTTGTTCTTGCTCCTTTTTCATTTTCCTGGTGTAATAGAATAAGATTTTACATAGACAATACAGAATTTATCAATGAATTATTTTGGTATAGTTAAATATTTTGCAACATATTATATTGAAAGTGATAAAATTTAAAAGTATTTTTATAGGAGGTACCTGTGAATGAATTAATCTTTTATTTAATGAAGTGGCTTTAGTATTAAACCTGGCAGGTAATGGTGATAATCGTTAGTCATATCAAAATAAGCAATCTTGCTGTTAGCGTCTAGTATTGTTGATTCTCGTCACATTTACTACTATACTACAGTTTGACCGAGAACACTGTTCCGCGCCTTAAGTATGTGCGCGGCGAGACGGGAGGGCAGTGCAGGCCGCTCATTCGTCAACGCTCACTGTGTCCCGCGGCTCATTCGTCAATGCTGTCCGCCGCCTCGCCGCGTATTCCTAAGATGCGGAACAGCGATCTCGGTCAAACTATAACCAAGTTTTAATACATATTTTGCCATTATTTTTAGAAGCAAAAATATTCTAAAGTCTCAACTCTTAGGCGTACGAATTAATATTTATTTTGCAAATCATGTTCTTAGGTAAATTCGTAGGATATAATAATATTTTTAACTGACGGGCATAAGAGTATACTTAACAATGTTAACGTGTTTGCTTTGCACACATTTATAAACGGACGAATTGTCTCAATGACAATACAAGAAGTTAGAGTAAGATTATTGTAAAACTTGCCCTAACCTAGCCCTTACGTTTGAGAAAGTAGGTATATTATGGAAAGTAAGTGGAAAGGATCTTCCTTTCTTCGTAATGTTGGAATAAAGCTATTTTTTTGTTGTCGAAACAATATGATGTTTTTCGCGGCTTTGACCCGGTAGAGTATTTCTTGGTAGTTAATTGAATAGATAATTTAGGAACATTTTCAATACCTACCTATGTAAGGAATGTTAATAAAGAGACGTGTTCCATTTTTGAAAACACTTGTACTTCAGTAACGTCCACTTGCACCAGGAATAAATAAATACGTTTAGCGCTAAACTTATCATCATTATGTCTCTGTTATCTTCAAAGGATTGACAGAAATAGAACGATGTTTTAAATTCGTTTAGCGCTAAATGTAATTAGAGATATATGGTGCAAGCGGGCCAAATTGTATACATTATTTTAATATCAAGTGTGAGTTGATCTTTAGTGATCTAAGAGCAACTGTCTTAATGTCTTGCCAGACTTCAATGAGACTGAAGTATAAGAACACAAACTCTATAATTATGTATTTGTAGTCTCGACGTTACTACTTAACAATAGCAGTGCCTACTTCTATTTAACTATGCGGTCACCCCATCTTGTCAGACATGTCGTTAAAAAACAAGTTTTGATATTTTTTTGAGCCGATTCAAATATATCAGGATATCAACACATATGACTATTTTCCATAGTTATTGGGTGACATATATTAGGTAATTACTATTTGACTTTCACATATTGCTGATGAAAAGAAGTGAATCTATGGAATTATTGGATTACGATTTATCAGTCAAAATACAAGATACTGGCTGCGTTTTGTTTTTTTAAGATGCTTTCTTTTAACTTTCTCCTCTAAACTATGCACGCACATCAAAAATAAGTGAACGATACTACAGTACAAGTTACGTGATAAGAAGCCATCCATGTAGCACGAAAAACGCCGTTATATTTCAATGGGTGGCGATAGTGACACCCTAAAGGGGAACGCACGCACCGCCTATGATTTATTACAGAGAGACACTATTTGTTCTGACTTTTCACTAAAGGCCACATTTATAGGTTACTTTGCCATAGACCTAATTTGTACTACCGATTTAGTTGAAATTAGTTGCAGGGCAAAATAAGCCATAAATGTAGCATTCGTATTGTGTTCTAATTAACAAAAAAAAAAAAACTATTTTAACAACACAAATGTTTGTGTTCTCAAGAATAAAAGCGCGCTTTGTCGCTAAAATTATTTATATGTCAGGCAAACTTAGTAAAACAAATGAAGAAATTAACATAAAATAACCTTTGCATGTCTGGCAAGAGTAAAAATAATTATTATTATCTGAACTGTATACTTAGATACCTAAGAATTCTGAACGAAAGGAAATTAACCATTTTCTGAAGATATAAAAAATTATGTTTTGCTGCGTCAATAAAAAGCTAAAGTATTTTGTCATACATACGTTTATGTACTAATGAATTAACATAGTTACTTTAAATATCCTTAACATCGTACAGGGCTATCTATAAATTTTGTTACTGTGATATTCTCTTCCTATGATGTCGCAATACGCAATATCGTTCGAACAATTACCTGAATATTTTGTTAATAATAATATTTGTTTATATTGTTTCGCAAATTATTAAAAATACTTATCAACTGTACATATTCAATGTGTTTTGTTTATAAATCCCTCCTTCCACTTTTATGTCGCTCACTCATGCATAGTAAGGTACCTAGTGATCTTTTTTAAAATCAGTTAATTTGGGTTCAATTCGGTTCATTATTACTGAAAAATGCGATCAAAAAGGTTAAAAAAATATTCGAAAAGACACACGATCAAAAACGAGTCGACCATACCGCAGGTCTGCTATTCAGTAGGTATTCTTTATGGAACTCGAACAACTTAAATTATGATCATGCGAGGCAAAAATTGTAGAGGGAAGTAAAATATTACCCTTTTCATACGTCGATAATACCTGCAATAAAGATAGTTGACGGTAGGCCAGTTCCACAATTTGCGTTGTTCACCAAGGCCGCATTTTGTTCGCTACTGAACTTTCCTTGACCCGTCCGCGTCGCATTAAAATCTGCTGGCTAAATACTATTGTGCTTATTGTCCTTTGTAGCTGAATTTTAAATCATTTTTGATTGCTGATCATGTAGGCTTGCGTTCCTGAAGTTCTTAGCCGACACTGAGTAGAAATTCGGCAAAGCTCTTAATTCTAAATAAATTCCATATTCTTGATCGGTACGTCGCTGACCTTACAACCGATTTCAATAGCAAATTTGTTCAATAGATAGAAAACTTTTAATAACTTTACAGAAAGTGTTCAACAATTTCACTAGTCATAAACTCAAGGTTGATCACTAATAAAAAGTTTAACGATCGCAGTTTGCAAGTTGTCCAGCAAGGGTTTAGACGCTTCGTCGGAATCACCTCGGGCGACTGGCACCGACGTCGCTACACATTGATTTTGTACACAATACTATGCAGTGATTCAGTCGTTACCATGATTCCCTCTAGCTAGTACGGGCCACATAGATTTTTTTTATTTTTATTTTCGCCATAAAATATTTTTTTAACAATGTTATCTACTAAAGTAACCAGTAAGAAATGGATAAGTGAGGAAACTCCGGATGAAGAGGAGCTGTTCTCTCACTGTCGAGAGATGGAAATGGTTTGTTTTGCCGTAACTAAAGTGATATTAGACTCTGACAACAAATGGAAGGGTGCACTTGGCAAGACTAATTCACATTCGTTGTCCAATCGGAATTATATTATGGAATTAGTGAATATACAGGTGAGCAGACTAAGGAGCGTATTTTGTTTCTTAATTAGATTTACCTCTTTTGTAAGATCCTACTTAATCAAACGTGCATTAATTTTAAAAAGCTAATAGCGTTAGCTAGATAGCTAACTCCTTTATTTTAAAAGCTGAATAAGTATTCAGCTTTTAAAATAAAGGAGTGAAAGAATTAAAAGAAAAGTAAACCAGTAAAAGCAAAACAATATCAGCTGATTCATTCAGTTCCATTTTTAATCGTTAATCGATAGCGTTGTAGAAACGAACCTACATCGCGTTACTATTTTATGTAGTAGGTATTGTTTAGTTTTCTTTATGAATTACAGGTATTAGATCAAATAATAGAATATTTAACGAAATTAGTGAAATCATTTTATAAATTGAATCCTAAGTTGGCGCGATTGAAAAAGGATAATGGGCTTCTTCTGAGTAAATATGATCATATTTTTGATAAATTGTGTAGCATACGATTTGTGATGTTACAAACTATACATGGGCTTATAACCACAATATTGAATACTTGTCTGCATCGAGAAGACTCGAGGAAAATGATTGAATCGTGTTTGAGGTAAGAATTTGTTGATCACTGTACTTTTTAAAATTTCTTAAAATTTTTCTTTGTGACTGTTTTATTTTAGGAATTATATTTTCCAGTTTGGTGGGAATATACAACGATTTGATCGGATTAAGTTATAAGAAATTCGCAGCAAAATTTAATATCGGAAGCAACTCATATCCGAACATCATTAGCGAAACAAAAAATCTTACTTTGACGAAGATTGTTCAAGTAAGTAATACGTTTTTTTATTGTTTTTTCGGCGCCCACGCAATGGCAAAGCGTATGTTTCGTTGTGCGGGCTGTACCTAGTACCTAACCATCATAAAAGGTACCGTATCAAGAATCTTTGAATTGATTCCACAGATAACATTATCATGGTTTCCTGCATCAATTTGTATAAATTTAACATATCATTGTAAGTTCTGCGCAGTTACTTCCCAATTCACAAACCGTTCCTGAATAGTAGTCGATACTATTGTTCAGAAAACACGATTATCCCTAAAGGAAATTGATGCCGACATTGAATACCTCTAACTGATGGCATAGATAAGTAATACGAACAATAGGAATACAAACAAACGTCGAATTCTACATATTTGACGATAAATCTATGACTTTATGATCAGTGAGCACAATCAATAAAATATTCATTATTCATACGTGGCCCTGAAAAGATCAAGTAGGTATTATCATTTCACGAAGGAGTCAGAGATATTATGTATTAGGTTGGGGAAAAAGTTTCTTCGCATTTTTTAAGAAAATTCAAAACATTTTTTAACATAGTATGTTTACATTTAACTAAAGTATGTAGGTACCATTTTGTTCGATAACTTTTTGCCATCTTGTAGGTAGGGACATGATCCCATTGCTATAGAAATGTTGGGACTTCTGATCAAAATACCGCGACAAGTGGTTTTGGCAGTCCTCCCGTGATGTTAACCTGACACTGCCTAAAGAATTCTGAAGAGACCGAAACAGGTGGAAATCTGAAGGTGCAAGGTCAGGACTATACGGCGGATGCATTAACACCTCCCAGCCAAACTCTCTTAATTTTTGCTGAGTGGCTAAAGATGTGTGAGGTCTAGCGTTATCATGATGAAAAACCACACCCCTTCTGTTGATTAATTCCGGCCGCTTTCTCTCAACTTCTTGCTTTAATCTCATCAGTTGTTCGCAGTAGAGTTCAGAATCGATGGTCCTGCCTGGTGGTAACAGCTCATAATGAATAATGCCCTTCCAATCCCACCACACACACAGCATCACCTTGTTGCGAGTTAACCCGGGTTTTGCCACAGTCTGTGAAGCCTGACCGGCCTTTGACCACGACCTTTTTCGCACGTTCTTGTCGTACGTGATCCACTTTTCATCACCAGTTATCAGCTTCTTCAAAAATGGTTCGGTTTCATTACGTCGTAATAAAGAATCACAAATGAGTACACGGTTCATTAGGTTTCTTTCAGTGAGCTCGTGAGGTATCCAAATATCGAGCTTTTTTGTGTACCCAGTTTTTTTCAAATGCGCCAAAACTGTTTTGTGGTCAATTCCCAGTTCTTCAGCTACGTCGTAACTACTAATATGCCGATCTTGCTCCACTTTTTCAAAAATGGCATCCATTTTATCCGTAATAGGGCGACCAGAGCGACGTGCATCTTTGACATCAAAATTTCCGGATTGAAAACGCTTAAACCAAATTTGTGCTACTCTCACAGACACTGCACTAGGTCCATAAACATCGCAAATTTTTTTCGCGGCTTGCGTTGCATTTTTACCTTTTTTGTAGTAAAATTTTAAAATGTATCGAATTTCTTCATTAGATTCACTCATCTTGACAGTACGAAAAACAAATAAAAATCACACATTTTCCTAATTTGAATTTGGAATTATGTTCTTTAAAATTTAAACTTTCAATGATACCAAAACCAGCCAGATACACATAGTATAGCCAAAGAGATTTTATTACAAGTTCATACATACTATAATGCGAAAAGACTTTTTCCCCAACCTATTAGATACTAGTTTTGAAATGAGCTTTTAAAACATACCTATATTGTTTTAAACCGAAAACCAAATATTTATTTTCACAGGTTCTATCTAAAAGCCGAGCTGAAATAAACTGTCAACGTCTTATAAACTGTCTGGTGAAAGTTTATCAACCTGCTCATAACTCCGACAATGATTCAAGTTCTAGCTCTGCTGAGAGTTTAGAAATATATCAGTAAGTAATACATGTATGACTAGATATCCTATGTCTAGCTGTGAACTGAGAAAAGCGGTTGATTACGGAAAAGAAATGCTCGATTCTTTTGCCCATTTAGTCTAACACAGCTAGCTGCTAGACATTGATCCAAAAGGGCTCAAGCCTGCGCTTTCCGCATCAAGTTTACCAAAGAGACCCTGATAAAATGTAATTTTCAGCACCCTAACGAAGCACATCACTCCACCTACATCCACAATGTCTCGAAGCACTGGTGATAAGCGACGAGACGCCTTCATAGTGAATAAAAAACTGAAAATGAAGCAAGCGCAGAGCCTAATCGAGTTGAAAAACGAGCACAATAAAAGACTAAACGAATTGGTGACTACGCAGAATTCGGATGCGGAAGTGCCGTACTTGTCACTCTTGACTAACGAGTACACTTTAGAACATATTTTTAACAACGAAGGTAATTTTTGACCGTTTTGTTGTAAATTAAAGGTTTCTGGAATCTCATCTTTCTTTAAAAATACACGAAAGCATTTTTGTTTCAGACAATATAAACAGTATACTGCAAAGCGAAGAAATGTACATAGAAATACTTTTAGATACAGTAGCACATATGTCACCTAATCTACTAGGACTAAACGGTGTCAAGAAGTTGAAAAATGGTAAGCATCTTTTTATGAACTTCCAGTCAGCATCATGCATGCCATGTGAACACGCTGGACTTTGCTGATCTCAGTTCAGCCGCCTATGTATATGAATCTACGAGGCACGCGACGCTCAACGCTCATAAATCTTTATAAGTAGTTCAATATTTGTAGCAAAAGGACATGTTATAACGATAAGTTCGTTTTTAGGACGCATTCAGGCCAGCAAGAAGGCGGCTCATAAAGTGACTGAATACTACCAGAACATACTTTGGGGCGATGTTGGGAGTTGTCTCGAACATATTGTCCTATGGTGGTCTCATTATCCCTTGGCTATGAGGTAAACTTTCGCCTTAGTAAATATTGAAATATTAATAAATCGGTATTTAATTTTTATTTGATTGGATTCAGGTCACCAAACACAAGCCAAAATCTACGAGAGTGGTTATTTGCGACTTTCAATGTTAACAGTAAGTATACTCAGTTATACTCGTAGAAAACATATTCATTTATTTTAACCCATTTCCTCTATTCCAGATACCCCAGAATTAATTCTATCATCGTTGAGGATATTAGCAGATGCTCTAGGATGCCATGTCACATCAACATCTTGGGATAAATATTTTGGGTGGGTACCTAATGCAATTTATTCCAGCTCATATACATTGTAAACACTTCCTCGAAATCTATAACAACGTTTAATTTTTTCATTTATTTTAGCGCAACCCTGACTACCAATTTACAGCTAACAACACTAAAAGTAAATCCCGAAATATCGTTATACATAACTGAGGTATGCATTTAGAATAAGCAATTTTATTGTGTCACAAAAAAAATTAATACTATAGTTTGACCGGGACCGCTGTTCCATGGCTTAGGTATGTGCGCGGCGGGACGAGCGGGCAGTGCAGGCCGCTCATTGGTCAACGCTCATTGCGCGCGGCGTCCTGCTCGCCGCTCATTCGTCAACGCTGCCCCCCGCCTCGTTGCGCATACCTAAGGCGCAACACAGCGGTCCCCGTCAAACTATAGGTACTTATTTAATACTTTGTTTTTTCCAGAGTACAGAATCCGGAGCAAGTTTCGCGTTGATGTTACAAGCATTAGTTATGCTGAACAACCAGTGCGAAGTGACATGGGACTACATTCTAGGAGCCCCATTAGAAGACCTACCCATTGTGGAGCAAATACCTATTTTACATCGACTAGGTAAGAGATAGTTAAGCTTAAGTGAAATGAATGTCAATGTCTGTGCTAAAGAGATAAAAAATACGCTCATACAAATAAAAACATGATTTATATAAAATTAATATTCATATTCGTGTGAAAAGAATGCTCACTTTCGCTTATAAGAATATGAACATTACACGCGTAATAATAAGGTTCACATTCGTATCAAACGCTTACTTAGTAAAGTCAATGCGCAGTCTGTAAATCTTGCCCTAGGGACCTATCAGGAATCTTCTTTCCGGATAAAGATCTCGGGAGTCATTTATCCGGAACTATGAAGTTAGAGTTTGCATTTTTTCAGATCATTCTATCCACACATACAGACTCTGGTGTCTAGCGGAGACGCGACGCCTAGCAAACTTATGGGAGATGAGAGATTTCTTCCGTATAGCACACAATGATATGCAGGCGTGTATGGAACAGCTAATTAACTTGAGATTTGCTGATCACACGGTCACTATCGAATCAGGTATTTTTGTTTTGATTACAAAAAAAATATACTGTAAAAAACTTACTGATTCCAATTTTTGTTTGCTAACTCTCAAAATAAAATAACTAAGAGTAGGTATTCTATCAATCTATTGTCAACTTTTGTTTGCAGGGAAAATTGGAGTTCATGAAAACGTATGCGCCAAAATGAGAGAGAAATTAGTATCTGAAGTCAAAGTCAATATACAAAAGCTTAAGGTAATAAAGTTTTGAGTAATAGGTATCTGAAGTATCAAAATCATATCTTCGGAAATAAGTCGGGTTCCGCGCAAGCCTTTCCCAGTTCTCTCGATTGGCACAAACCAGTACCCTAATTGCGCAATACACGATCAATCACAATCTGAATCGTTTTGAAACAGATTGCTAATCCATTGCTTAACCTAGTTCTCAATGCTAAGAAAACGAAATGTGTAAAGTTAGCCCTTCCAAATGTTAGAAATCTAGGACCCAACATCGTCTTAGATAAAGAGTTGCTTGATACTGTAAACACGGCAGTTTTTCTGGGCATAACAGTAGATGCCAAACTTCAGTGGGGCCAACATATATCGAGCCTAGCGGGAAGGCTCAGTTCGGCCGCCTACGCCGTCAGGAAAGTAAGACAATACACTGACGTTGATACAGCTCGGTTAGTCTATTTTAGTTATTTTCATAGCGTTATGTCCTACGGTATTCTGCTGTGGGGCAAAGCTGCTGATATTCAAAATATATTTGTCCTTCAAAAACGAGCTGTTAGAACAATTTACCAGCTAGGTGCCAGAATTTCTCTGAGAGATTTTTTCAAAGATATTGGTAGCTTCACAGTCCATCTTCGCCGATATCTTATATATTAGGCAAAATATACACTTATAGACTAAAAACAGTGATATTCACAATGTTAACACTAGAAATAACTCATTTGTTGGGCTTGGTATAACCTTTTACAACAAGCTACCCTCTTCTTTGCTAGATTTGCCTTTTAATGCGTTTAAAACTAAAGTAAAATCCAACCTTTGTTCAAAGGCATACTATTCTATCAACGACTACTTAAATGATAAGAATAGTTGGTCACTGTGATTAACTAAAGACAATGTTTAAATGTTCTTTTCTCCAGAGTTAGCTTGCCTACTGACAGATTATAAGAGTTTTTATAATTGTTTATAATTTGACTTTATAAGTCAATTTAGGTTTTTAATTTCATGTACTATATGGCACCTCTTTAGGTAGTGAGCTTTCCGAATATCAAAAAATATTTGGGGGACGCGTGAAAATGTATTCGCTGTTACAGATATAATTACTAAGCGTAATTATAAACGTATATGCGCATTATTTCAGGAAGCAACAGAGGAGATAATTCAAGTGCTATCATCAGTATGTGCGACCACGAGTTTGGCGCACCTGACCATGATATTCCCGAGCAACGCGGAGTGGCGGCTAGTTACTAGACCACCACTAACTATCAACTCAATTTATGTACATGAGTTCCTAAGTAAGTTCTTCAAACTATCATCTATTTTATTAATCCAACTTCTACCATAATCGCGGTAGGTTTAGGCAACGATTGGATGTAAGCGGAAGACAAACAATAAAGCGCAGCGTATATTTAGGCGGTCCGCACCGCTTTCGAACATTTTGTATGAACTATCGCAAACTACAGGCGACTCGTACCGCCCTTTTTTGTATTGAAATGCATTACGCCGCGGCTAGCTACGGCCAGTGGCTACGGCTGTAACGTGCGCCAGCAAAGACTTGCGCGCGTTACAGCGTTCAGTGTAGACACAGCAAGTGCGAAACTGCAATTCTTGCGATCTTTTTTACCCCTATTTGCAATATTATGTTTTCACGATTTATTACCACTGTTCCAGATAAAATGTTGTTACCAGTAATAATGGCAACACAAGACATAACCACTTTGAATATGGTGCTCAGAATAATGTGCGAGTCGTGGCTACATCATATATACGTTGCGAAAGTTAAATTCACGTAAGTATTTAAAAGCAATTTTAAAAAACAATCACCGTTTTTGACGCATAACGAAACGAAAAGTCCATTCAAAACGATCTGAATAATTATGAAAATTCTTAACGAATCATTTTTGTTTCATAGCAAAGATGCAGCAATGCAACTTTTGCATGATTTTAACGAAGTAAGGAACTGGTTGAGCGAATCCAAACAACTTGCCACCGCATCGAGGAAACAAATATTACAAAATGAAGTCCTAAGGTAAAAACGCATAATAATTATGGACTTTATACCATTCAAGTGAAGGTTCATAATATGATAATAATTTACGTTTAATGTTTTCAGGAGGTGTGAAGGTGTGGGTAGGTTGCTACTGCATGCTCCTGGAGATCTGATATCGATGCAAGACTCCACTATGCAGTCTGCCCAGCAAGTTCGGAAGGAAAGTCAGTAATCTAACAAGCAGGACTCGGCTAGAGTATTACCCCGTGTACTTAGAGTGTAGAGGAACTATTGACGGCTCTAGGCCATTCTGTAACTCTATTACGAAATTGCAGTTATTAGGATGTTTAATTGGTAAAATTTATGAGAAAACGGATTTCTTAATATTTATCAATATAGCGCTAAAAGGTTGTTGTGGCGCGTAGCCAAAATCTGAATTAAACGGCGCCATCTTGATTTTTTAATACATGTCATGTGACATGTGCTTCAGAAAACAATTGCACAATTTTTTACCAACAACGGGGTCCCTATCAATGTCATTCAGGCGCCAACAGATCTTTGTAGCACTCTAGTAATTCGTACCTACCTAAATAGAAAGTACCGAGTGCAAAAAGTTCGTGTTTAAAAAAAAATACGAACTTTTTCTAAATCTAATAATCTAAATCTGATGTGGCATATAATCGGCGGGGTACTGTGAAATAGTAGGTATCTTATTCTTTAATAGGCCTACATGCTTTATAAATAAAGTTCATTTTCCTCTTTCCAGTAACAGAAAACGATACTCCGGAACAACTAATGCCTGCCGAGATGTATGTCCCTAATCAGAAGCAGTGGCTAACGTTACGCGCTAAGAAAATGAAAGGACCAATTGCTTTTACACTATGCTGCATCGTATTAAGTTGATGTAGGTAAAAAATATAAATAAAATATATATTACAACATTCAATGTCATTTATTATTTTGTCCTTAACTTAATATTGAGATGAACTTATTACTAAATGATTCTACATAAATGAATATTTGGGATTCATTTAATTTTATTTTATTTTGATATTTTGTTTAAATTAAATAGATGGATAAAATTGATCTTAAGTGTTTTGTCACTACACACCATAGTTTTTTTTTTTACTATTAGATAACAATCTTTTTGTTAACGATTAGTAGTACTACATATTTTTAATTCATTTATGGGAGCAGGTTATTACATTGAAATACACGGAAAACATCGATACTACTTTTATACACAACTTGATAAAATAAAAAAAATCTGTGCTTACTCTTAATAGATTTTATAGACAAGCGGAGAACTAAAACTAAAAATATTGATGTTTCTTCTTACTTGGTAGGTTTTCAAGCCGTTGGCAAGTGTAATAATATAATTTGAATTGAATCGCTCACGCCTATATACCTCCCAAAGGACTCACCCTGACTCTTGAGGTAAAAATACCAATATAATATACTTAACTTATGTAATAACTTGCAATTGATTAATATTGTATTGAAATGCTACTTGAGTGGCAAAGCGTGTTAATTCATCAAATACGTTTAATTATGATGCTTAAAACTAATGACATTTACTACACATTCAGTCAATGACTAAACCAGTCTCGATTAGCATTTGATGCTTCATCATGTCAAATTCTCTACTTACTGGTCAATTCTAACGATGGGGTTTTGAACCGAAGTGCTACAGGTGTGACAACACTATACAAAAGATATATGCTCGAAAGAGAGCGAACTAGTTACGAGCCCCATCGCTAAATAACTTACCCGTACATTGAGGGTGAAATCCACAGATTAACATTTTCCTGTATCTGCGTCCTTTTCTATCACTCAGAATTGTATTTCGCTAGAGGGAGAAGTCTCTCTCTTCTCATTTCTTCGATGGGAATGAGTACGGATGCTTGCGACCGGACTTCTCGCTCTAACTAATGACACCTCTAATGCCGATATTAGACACGATAATTTTTTTGTTTCACGTTCACATGACACCGACAAAAGTCTATAGGAGTGAACGGTACATCCGTTCCTTTCATTTCATTTTTAGATTATTCTGTAGGCTAGTGAAAGACGTCAGTGCCGCGAATACAACATCGTTGGATCGATTCACTAATGAGTTCATTTTTTTTCTTTTAATTCATTTTGTGTTCAGACGTTTCACTTCGAGTCAAAGATGCCGAATGAAAGGCAAAAGAGGGGCCCTAGTGCGAGTTTATTTTAACCATCTCGACTACGCATCGACCGTGTTCGGCGCTCCGATTGGCAGCCGGCCGGCCTTCACCAGTGAAGGGCCAATCAGAGTACCGAGCGGGGTCGGTGCGTAAAGTCGAGATGGTTAAAAGAAACTCACACTAGGGCCTCTGAACGAAAAGTGAAGCGTCTGATATCAGCTTAAGCGACAGAAAAAAACAGTGTTACAGTAAAATGCTGATCGGAACGTGATTGTATGATTTCACCCATAAGCTCATAATATCACTAACCTTCATCCGAATCAGATCGTCGACACTTTTCCTTCAATTTATCATACTCATTCCGCCTAATCAAATCCTCTTTTATCTTCTGCATATCGCTTAGAAGGCTGCTTACCTGAACCTTATCCAATTTGTCGTTCTGTATTGAAGAATCGCTATCCAAGCCTGAATCGTCGTTAGATTTGTTCGGTGCGATGACTTCTTCGTCTGATAATGCTTGGCAGGATTCTTCTGAGCTCTCGTACTGTTTGTCGAGTCGATACGCTTTGGGCACTTTGTCATAAATTTTCTTGCGATTGCGCAAAGATGCGGCGTCTTGTGAGGGACTGCTACGCCCGTCGGCGCGCTTCTTTTTTCTGCGCATGCTCTTTGCGATTACTCTCTTCTGGTGGTCCAGTTGTGGGAATAGTTCTGTATAAAGAAAATAAATGTTTGAAAGTGTTCGTTCTGAAAACGTCTTTACAATAGGCCGATTTGATTGACTGACTTCTTTTTTTGGTATATTTGTTTTTTACCAATAGTTGATTAAAAACCTATTTTTAATCATCGTTTTATTACTGGTGGTGTTTGAAAAGAAGACTTGTTCTGAAGAGTTGTGGGGTGGTAGTTTTCTTTCTAATATTTAATTGTCAGCAGAATGAGTTTTATTCTTGCGAGCCAATTAAACTTCTAAACTTGAATATTACTGCGCAAACGCCTTTCACATCACCAAAGACTAGCAACACAACTACTATCGAACGCTGTATACTATTTTGTGTTTTTCGCAAGTACAGTTATTGCACGTACCGTGCGCGCAGCTCAATGCCTTTTCCGCAGCATTCATCTCAGCCTCTTGTATGGAGTGTCCGCGCGCCGCCGCTAGTCGCTGTCCGCGGAAGTACACGCCCACTGTGTATACTCGCGTGTTTGTTGGTCCTAAGCACTCGATCACCCTGGAAGACATCATTCATGATAGAGTTGAAAGAAGGTACGGCTAAAGAAGTGCTTACAACCATTTATATTACAGTCAAAAATAGGATGTCATATTAACTTTGCAATTACACTTGAGCACTGATTCGAATTAGGATGCCTATGGAACTTAGTGAAGCCACCGAATGCAAATGAACAATAACGAATACTCCCGTCTGCGGGGCAACAGGTAAGTTTTTTTTTTTATAGCTTTATGGGCCTTATGCTCTAGACCTCGATTTCGTTCAATTTCAAGTTCCATCAGCTTAGTCGTGCAATAGACTCCCGAATTCGTCAAAGCTGGCAAAAGTGTTCGGGTGCGCGAATTTGTGTTATTTGCACCTTACGTCTTTCTTGTGACTACACGAGATGATAGCATAGTCTCAAACTATCTATGGTATCAGTTCCTTTTTCTAAAAAAAAAAAACTTTTTCCTCGCAGTAGTACAATCTATACATATAAATAAAAGTGAAATTCTGTTCGTTGGAACGTGCACCACTTGAGAACGGCTGGACCGATTTGGCTATTTTTTGTTTTAAAATGTTCTTAGTAGTCCGAATCAGGCTGTAAGAAAAAAAAAATGGAATAAAATTTCCGGAAAATATTCAACTTCGTGAAAACGTCCTTTTTTCTATGGGATTTTTGTAGAACTCAAGACCATATTGAAATATTGACAGGGCAACGTCCGTCGGGTCAGCTAGTAGTATAATAAACATAACACATACTTGTACACTGGTATATCGGGTTCCCCTCCCTCCATAGAGCGCAGCGTGAGGCAGCACTGCTGTAGTTTGGACTTGGGGTCGTTCCAGTCCTGGTTCATGATGAACTCCTGCAGCCGCGGGAACAGGCACGCGTTGCAGAACGCTTGGCAGTAATCTAGGTTCTGAAATAAAGTCCAGTAGTTATACTTACTTACGGTTACGTGCTGTTAGGCGGATTCTTAGTCAATGCCCAATTTTTTAATACAAATTCGAGCGTACACAGCATTGTTTATGTAATAAAATATCACCCATAAAAACCATCCAAATTATTTCCACGGTACAAATGATTTTTAGGGCCGCGTACTTGAATTGAGAAAAGGAGCTATGAAAAATCATGCGGAATAAGACGATCTTGGGCTTCGATCAACAATAGTACCAGAGGATTAGGATCAAAAACACATCGTTCAAGTGGCCGCGATTGCATATAACTTGATTATAATCCTTAACTACTTCGATTGAAAAGTAAACGAATTTTTAAAATAAGAATAAAATATTTATGTAAAAGTAAATATAATTTCTAAACAATAAGATTGAAAAAATATCCTGCAAAATAAGACCACAACATTATATGTGGTGCTGTGGTGATGCCTGCCGGGGTCGCGGGACAGTACGAAAGGGATACCGTGGCCCCTGCCAACATACAAGCAACTGAAGGAACACGGGTGGGTTTTAGTCAGTAAGAGTCTGACACGCCCTTCCGCTCCGCCCAGAGCGGAAGCTATTTGATAATTTCCCACCCAAAAAAAAAGGCGAGCGTGAGTAAGAAAACATGAGCGTGAGTGAGAAAACAAGCGCGAAAGTTTGCAGAGCCTATGTTCAGACCTGCACTCCATAAGTCAAAACAAGCATTTACGAGACCTAGGTATACTCATTTTATGCCACCACGTTAAACTAAATTAGCCCTTACTTTGTCAATATAAAGTGCGCCAAGGAACGCTTCAAGCAGATCGGCCTTATGTTTCTTAGTGGTGGGCTTCGCTTTAGGGTTGTTGTATATCGCGTAGGTAGACATGTCGAGGTCGTCGCACACCATCGACTGAGTGCGGTTGTTGACTAGAGATGAACGCAGTAGCTGTGGAATATAAAATACAGTTAAGAGCCCATACTACCTCAGCTCAAATTCACTTTTTATCTCGCTCGCACTGTACTGCTCGCGGACTGAGTGGGAACGAGACGGCTTGGGGTGCTGGCGGCTCCAAAGCGCCAATAGTTTAGGTAATTGCTTGTTACGACGAAAATAATGCTAATATTTCTTATATAACATTTTCTTCTCGTGATTGAGTAGAAGGTAAGACCAATCATTGAGCTGTTTAGCTGTGTAGCTCTCGACGAATGACATGAATGATGTCTTTTACCCTGAAAACTTTACCGATTCGCCGAAGAATATTTTGGTTTGAGTGTGTGTAGCATAGATAATTATCTATTAGATGAATGTTACTCACTGACAGATGTCCCTCGTGATGGTCGGGGAAGTGTCGGTACAGTCTGTCAGACACGACCAGCTGTAGCACCGTATCGCCGAGGAACTCCAAACGTTGGTTGGAGCCGAGTGTCAAATGTGTGAAGCCCACGGATCGGTCGGTGAATGCACGAGCTAATAGACGAATGTGTTTGAACTGGACACCTAAGGAATAACAAACATAATTAGCGTCTTCAAGGAATACGTATATGGTGTTGTTTTAACTGCCCCGTTGGTCTCGTGGTTGCAAGCGCGACTGCTGAGCGCGGGGTCCTGGGTTCGATTCCCCGGTCGGGCAAAGTGTTATTGAGTTTTTCCATTAGGAATTTCTTAGTAACAGCCCGGAGTTTGGAATAAGGCGGTGTGATAATCCCGTGCCTCGGAAAGCACGTTAAGCCGTTGGTCCTACGCCTGATCTCTCTCCGGTCGTGTCGGATTGCCGCCCCATCGGACTATGAGAGTGAGGGAAGAGAGAGTGCACCTGTGTCTCCGTAGCCGAAATACGGTCTGGAGGACTATATATGATGTTGGATAAGTGGATTATTTATCCAAAATATGTGCGTTCATAAGCGCGAATAAAGTTCTACAAAAAACCCGAAAAAATAAAAAAAATACAAAAAACGCTTGGATGTCTTTCACGAGCTTTTGCAAGCTATCGAAATCCCTAAGGTGAGACCGCACTTATAGCTGTTTTCACACTTATTTTTTCGCTAAACCAACTCTTCAACCCACACACGTGTACTGTAAAACGTTTATTACAATGTGGCACTTGTAATAAACGTTTTACAGTACACAAAAAAACAAAATAAAATAAAATAAAAAAAACATTATTATAAAATTATCACTATCACGGTGCGCGGCTCACTTGACGGACGTCTCACGACGGGTGACAGGGCCGCGCGTTGTTCTCCTACACTGCGTCTAGAAGCTGTACCATCATTGGACGAGCTGATTGAGGCAGTCAGATGTGTTCAGAAAAAGGTTCGCGTTATAACTTTTATTAGAATGACAACATACCAATGGAGTTTTCGAAATGTATGAGCCGCTGTAGAAACTCGAAGTCCTTGATATATTTCCTGTCGCCGAGCGGTTCTTGTTCTTGCAGCGGATGCGATCTGTCCTTCACCCATACTTCGAGCAAGTCTGGTTGGTTGTGCCATAGAGCAAGAGCGAATACGCGGTCTGCGACCTAGAGAGAGAATTTGACTTAGACAATGAAATGTGGAGACAGGCAAATGTCAAACTTTCTTTTAACGGGGAATGAATTTTGTCTGATTTGGGATACATGATCTTAGCAATATTTGCGGAAAGCAATTAAAAGTAAATATTACGACTATAATCTGAATGACTATAACTACAAAATGAATGAATCTGGGCGAAACAAACGTTGTTTTCATTAACTGTTCTAAATTCGTCTCACAATATAACCTTATTGCGAAACTTTTCAAGATCCTGTCATTCAACTTAAACGTATGTATGACTGACAAAGTACTCTAGACATCTTCTATTTATCAGCTTCGGCTCGCTAGAGTAGTAAATGTAACTTAGTTTGGATTGATTAAAACTTCACTTACATCAATCCCAGCATCCAAGAACAGAGATCCCATGAGAGCTTCGAAGCAGTTGGCCATAGCGTGCCGCATCACCACCTCGCGACATAGATCAGAACCGTGCGCATATAACATGAACTGCTCCAATTCTATGTTCTGTAACAAAATAAATTCGGTTAATTTTGTGTTAGGCTTTTGTTGTTGTGTCACTGCAGGCCCTATCAGAATACCAGCGCTGTGACATTTATTATTAAATGTCGCAGCATCATACTGAGATAGGAGCCTTTTGGCCTCGCACAGGAATTTCCACTTTATATTAATTTTTACTCTGTTTGTTTTTTATTTTTTTATTTTTAGTGAGTGTGTGTTTAGTTTAATTAAGATCTCCTGTGCTTGTCCCAATAAATACTTTTTCTTTCTTTCTTTCTTTGAGTGTTGTTGTAAAGTGAACTGACAATGCTAACCTACTAGGCAACCTTGCTTATTGGGTAACCTTTTCATAGCTATTATAGCTTGTGTCGAAACAAAATAAGTGTTATAAGTGTTTAGAATGCATTGTTGTAAACATTTCTTAAACCTACAAAATACTTCTTTGAGACAGTTTCTGCTGAAACCGAGACAAGCATCGAAAGTACTGTGCTGTCTTGAATTCGACAGTCAAACATATAAACAATGATAACAAATAATATCTTTATCGGAAGGGAAGCTCACTGAAGTAGTTTTAGGACGTCTAACCTTGATAGATTGTTAGGTTACCCGATTGTTTGCTCCGGCCGGAGCAGTCGTTAAACTGATCTTCCAATCATCCTCAAACTCACCTTAGCCAGCTGCGCCAAATGCTGGTTCTGTACAATAGAAGCCCTGTACGTGGCCAGGCCTCCTTCAGCCAGTCCGGGGAACATTCGGAACAGGTGTATGGACGAGAGGAACTCCACTACTGCGTCGCCGAGGAACTCCAGGCGTTCGTTGTGCTTTATGTCGGATTCTGTCTCACTGTGCTTGCCGAAGCGAGACATTATGTTTATTAGGGTTACGATACCTGGGAGAAGAGTTAACAGCATTAATTTAAAAGTAGTTTCGTTTATTATTAAATGATTTAATGAGTGTACAACTTCGATCAACAATATTAGTCCAAGATCATTCCACCATCAATGTTGCTCAACACATTCAACTTTTTCTTTCTACATGCTTGCAACTTCGATCAAGTTTTATACTTTAATGTTAATTATTATTTTAGTTACAGATAGAGTTGAAAGAAACTGTTACATAAATGAAAAAAAAACACAACTTACCCTTCTTCCTAGTGTAATGAATCCTTCTATCGCCATACTCAGGCTGCCGTATCCCACAGTTGGTAAGACTGTTCCTAGCATGGTCAGGATTCGTTCCAAAGTTCTCCCTGTATGAAGGGTGGGTTAGGGCAGTTTGTAACAGAGCCCGTTGTTTGAACACGTAGCCTATCTTCCTCTCGAGACTGTCCAGGGATTTGTGGAAACGGAGGTGTCTGACTAGAACTGGGATTAACATGGCGTGCTGAAAATTAAGTATTATTTTAAATCAATTAAGATGTTTTTGTTGTATTTTTGGACTCGCTCTGTGTCTACTTTGTGAATTCATGCCGCTAATTTGACTTTTTTGGCGTGCACCAAAATCAGCACGTATTTTAGAAGGCTTGCGGTATAAGTGTTACTAAATTACTAAAGAAAGAAAGAAAGAAAATACGTTTATTTGCGATAAGAATGACGCAAAAAAAGAACACAAAATTAAAAAAGAAACAAGTTTAGGGAACATATGCGTCACATCCACGCAAAACGGCCATCGCTCAGCATAATGCTGCGACCCTATGCAAGACAGAGCCCCAGCGCTGGTTTTCAGCGACAGCGCCGTTGACGTTATGACTTTCTAAAAAGTCATCTTGTATCATTCCACTGCCAGGCAAAGCCCTGCCCACAACTTCCAATTTCGGTCTAAAGCATTAGCATTTATTAATATTGAGACGATGCAATCGTTTCGATGCAATGTTACGTTAGTGTTTTCGAAAGCTTGTGTGACGGCATCTACATCGCCACATGCGAACTACGCATCACACTGACGTCACTTAATCAATAGTAACAGGTAACTTGTAGGTACTACTCGAATCACACGCGCCGCCGACAAAGGGATGCATGAATGTTCAAAGCAAAATAAACTCTAGCACGTGGTGATACGGCATAAACTAATTTGCCCGCAACAACACAAAATTTGGTTTCAAAATTATTTCTAATATTTTATTTGTTTATATAACGATTGTATTACCAAGACAAAATCATTTCGCTGCGGGAAAACAACCATTAAGATTTCACGGTGTATATACAACGTCCCGACAACAATCGTCGGGCAATTGCCAATCAGACCCAACACCCTGGTCTCAAACCTCTATACATACTTGAAACAGTCTTGGACATGACCCAAAAGAAATAAAATTAACAGCAGCGAGGTCTTATAACTTCCTGTCACTTCGAATTACAACGTCAGAATAGTAGAACGAGGGAAAGATACTCAATCAAGTTCTCCCACTTCTTTGATGCTCCAACCATTTTTTTTTAAATGGCCCAAACCTTAACATACCAACTAACCTGCACAACATCACACATAAGCCCAGTTGTATGGAATCCATCAGAAGAGATAGCGACAGTGACATCTCTCTTCATCTTACTTTGAGTCCTCATCTCTTGCAACTTGGCCTCTTTGGCGGCTAGCTTCTGACGTTCCTTGAACGATGGCTTAGCCATATTGGCGATTAAGTGCCTGTACTTTACGTAGTAACGCCAGGCTTTTTGGTATCTGAAATATTTTTTTAATTACATAATACTCGAACTCTCTGAATACTTATTATTGAAGTAACAACCTAATAATTAATACAGCTTGCTGGCTTAAATGTAGATTTTGTGATGATATCTTGGCATACTTCGATGGCAAATTTATTATCAAATAGTGACTGTAATGTAGGGTAGGTCGTATGCATACCTGTGAGTATGCGCCTGTCATTGAGTTGCCAATAAACCGCGTTACTAGCGACACGTTGTTTTACTCAAACACCTCAGTGGCGACGAGGATCAAAATTATAAGCGTATTTAATACAAAATGTCGATCGGAAAATTAACCGAGTTTAATGTAAGATCGGGAAATTGGACAATGTATGTGGAACGCATAGAAATGTTTTTCAAAGTGAACAGTGTAAAAAACGAACTTTGGTTACCCACAATGATTGCGGCTATGGGTGACGAAGCATACGAACTGTTAAGTAATTTAACAAGTCCGGACAAACCTAGTGTAAAAACTTATGCGGAGGTAGTGGACGTCATGAAGCACCACTTGCAGCCAAAGCCGTCGTTCATGGCAGAGAGGTATCGTTTCCGTCAGAGAAGACAAATTGAGGGTGAATCGATATTGCAATACATTTCGGAATTGAAGAAAATGTCAAAATTTTGTGAATTTAAGGCCGTTTTGGAGGAGAACTTACGTGATCAATTAGTATGCGGGTTGCGAAGCGAGTCAATCAGGCAACGACTGTTTACCGAAGAAAATCTGCAGTATGCAAATGCCGTAAAAATTTCATGTGCAATGGAAGCGGCGGAGAGAGATGCAGCAGCGGTGGAACAAACAGTCGCAAACAATAGCGAGTCGAGAGGAAGCGGTGAGGCAGCGGCCGGAGCGCTGCACGCGGTGGCGTCGGCGCAGGCGGGCGACCGCGCCGGCCGGGGCCGCGGGACGGCGCGCAGCAGCACCACTAACGATTCAAAAATAAATTGTTCTGCTTGCGGGGCGTCGGATCATCAGAGTGATGGATGCAGATACATTCGGTTTATCTGTGGTAGATGTAGACAGAAAGGTCATCTACGTCGGGTGTGCCCGATGCGCGTCGGAGGGAGGCAGCCGCGAGATCGGTGCGACACCAACAACCTGGTGGCACATGTGCATGCAGCGAGCGGAGCAGCCAACCACATAAATACCTGGGAACAGTCAGGGGAGGATGAACCGCCATTGTCGGATAATGAAGACTGGGAGGCGGTAGAAGATTTGCATCAACTCAGGTTGAATAGCTATAAACCGGTGAGCTTAACTTTATGGGTGGATGAAACCCAATTATCGATGGAGATTGATACGGGGTCATTAGTGTCGTGCATTAGCAAAACAATGTATGATAAACTGTTTAGTTATAGACCCTTAATTGATTCTAATTTAGTATTTAGATTTTATGACGGTACTATAATAAAACCTATAGGGGTAATTAAGCCATTAATCAAGTATGAAAATAAGTCTAAACAATTAGAATTGTTTATAATAGAAGGGGGTACTACGTCATTATTAGGTCGTCAATGGCTTACAGAATTAGGCATTAAAATACCTTTGTACCAAAATGTCGTTACAATGAAGGTAGGTGAAACAAATTATAATAGCTCGTGTAATAATCAATTAACGCTATTACTTCACAGATATAAGGATTTGTTCACGGAGGGACTGGGACGGTTCACGGGAGGCAAGGCTCGGCTACGAGTACGCGAGGGAGCAACACCCGTGTTCTGCCGCGCACGGCCCGTGCCGTACGCACTCCGCGAGCGCGTCGAGGCCGAGCTCGACGGCATGCTGCGCGCGGGCGTCATCGAGCCCGTGGACAGCGCGGACTGGGCAACTCCGCTCGCAAACAAAAAAAACTTGAGCTCGTAAACAACTTGAGCTCCGTACTGGCGCCTTTATATAGGTTATTGAAGAAAGGAGTGATTTGGAAATGGGACGGAGAGTGTGAGTCAGCTTTTAAAAAAATTAAAACTATTTTAATAAGTGCAGATGTCCTTGCTCATTATGACCCAAGTAAACCTTTGTTTTTAACGTGTGACGCGAGCGCGAAAGGAATAGGCGGCGTGTTAAGCCAGATGTGTGAGCAGGACAGCCGCGGCGCGGGCGCAGACGGCGCGCGGGAGCGACCTGTGGTGTATGTGTCGCGCACGCTTAACTCAGCGGAGAAACATTATTCACAGATCGAGCGTGAAGCGTTAGCTATTGTTTTCTGTTTAGAAAAATTACACCAGTACTTATACGGGCGACGTTTTACACTACGCACGGACCACAAGCCGTTAGTGACTATATTTGGGCCTAAGCAGGGAATACCATCGATGGCAGCCAGTCGGTTGCAAAGGTGGGCTATTAAATTAGCAGCCTACACATACGATATCGAGTATGTTACATCGAAGCAGAACGGGGCAGATGGGTTGTCTCGGTGGCCCGCGATACCTACACGTAAACAAAATAGTACAATTATTCCGGAACAGTCACATTTACACTTTGCACAAAATGCAATGTTATTAGATTATAATGAAATTAAAAGACAGACAAGCCGGGACCAGTTATTAGGCCGAGTTTTAAGGTATATTCGCGATGAATGGCCGTCGGATAATGAAATAATATCCCTCCAGCCATATTTTAATCGAAAGAAAGAACTATATGAAGAGTTAGGGTGTGTGATGTGGGGATATAGGGTGGTTGTACCGGGAGCGTGTAGGATTAAAGTTTTATCTGATTTACATGAAGCCCACATGGGAATAGTGAAAACAAAAGCTTTTGCTAGGAGTTATGTTTGGTGGCCAGGTATGGACGAAGACATTGAAAAAACGTGCCGTGGTTGTCATGTCTGTGCGGTAGAAAGCGAGGCGCCGCCTCGACACATGCCATGCCCTTGGCCGTGGCCAGATAAACCGTGGGCCCGTGTACACATTGATTTCTTAGGGCCGATCAAGGGCCGGATATTTTTGGTAATGGTTGATGCCCGAACTAAATGGCTAGAAGTTAGTCAGGTGCCTAGTACTGCGGCTAGTCACACAATCAATGTTTTAAGTGACGTGTTTGCACGTTTTGGATTACCTAGACAAATAGTCTCCGACAACGGGCCGCCGTTCACAAGTCACGAGTTTTCACAGTTTCTTAATACAAATGGCATTGAACATATATTCTCAGCACCATACCACCCCGCCTCGAACGGTGCAGCTGAGAAGGCTGTACACACAGTAAAACGTGCTATTAAGAAGGCACTTAGAGATAATTTAAATTTGCACTTATTTTTAAATAATTTTCTACTGTACTATAGAAACACAGAGCATTGTACGACAGGTGAAACACCGGCGTCTCTCATGTTTGGCCGTAGGTTGCGTACTAAATTCGATGCCTTAAGACCAAATAGGGACAGTAAAGTTAAGGATGCACAGGGGCGACAGCAGACATATGGCGCCACGGGGTCGCGACAACTATGCCCGGGGGATGAAGTCTGGCTACGTGAATACAGGGGACAGGATAAATGGGTATCAGGGAAGATAACACAAAAGATAGGTACCACTGATTATAGGGTATTAGATGGTTTTGGTAAAGAATCCCATAGACATGTTGATCAGCTAAAGCCACGGATACGGAGTTCATTAATCTGTCCTTCTAGCCCTGTTAGTGAGAAGTCGGAGTCGGTGGCACTCTCACGGGAACAAGAGGCGCCCGGTCCGAGCGGCCCGGCGAACGACGTCTCGGCCGCAGCGGACACGCAGTATGAAGGCGAACCAGAGACGTTTCAGGACTGTGTAGATCAGTCGGATCAGAGCCCGACACAGCCTTTGCCTACTCCTGAGCCGCCCCAGTCTCGTCCCATCCGTCAATGTCGTTTAAAGAAGCAAGTTAGATATAAGTTAGATTAAGTGATCTACGGAATATTTTGTTGTTACTATTTTATGTGTAAACCCATTATTGTATGTGTTGATCCAAGTACTTATTTAAAATGTATAATAAAACATCAAGGGGTTCTAGATTAAGGGTGGAGGTGTAATGTAGGGTAGGTCGTATGCATACCTGTGAGTATGCGCCTGTCATTGAGTTGCCAATAAACCGCGTTACTAGCGACACGTTGTTTTACTCAAACACCTCAGTGACCCGAGAAAACATCGAGATTTCTTTATTATAATTATATAAGTTTAATATTAATGTTTTAATAAATAGTAAAATTATATAAAGCTTCCGGAATAAATTCTCCAAATGATGGTGAGATCCGAATCAAAATCCGTGGTGTTTAGAAGAACAACGCGGTCACACAGAGAGACACAAAAAGCGACTTTGTTTTATAGCATTTATAGATTGGCAATTAGAGAGAACAGATAACTCAGACTTTCTTGACTCTCATAATGTGACTTGTGTGATTGAAAAATCAAAATCAAAACTTATTTATCGGAGACACTTTTCAGTTATAAAAGCTGCGTTATATTTCTACATGTCACATTATATTATCATCAGCCTTTTCTTAACGTACTCAGGGTTCCCAGCATAACTGAGTTGCGGTGGGCGTATACCAAAGTGTACGATCTCTGGGAAGTACGTCTTTAGATCTGTAGAACATCCAGGATCATCGTATGACGAGGTAGGTGGACTGCGGTCTAACTGGTCCACTCTCACGGAACATGGCTTCTTGCCTGGGTATGTTACTATCATTCCTGGAATATAGAATCTTTGTTTGACTATAAATCGAGTGCTTATTGAAATTCAACTTTGATGTGACTCAGTAAAGTTCATATTACAAAATCAACAACAAAATGAAAAAAAAAAACTTGTTTATTATTAGTAGGAAAACAGAGTATACTTTATGCCCCTGCAATAAACATGAACTCTGCAGGGGACAGGGATATACAATCTTGAATAATGGAAAAATGTAATTTATTTGAAAGTCGTATTTTTTATAGCACCGTTTTTTTTACGATGTCTAACGATTTAAATGAAGCCAAATTATTAATAGTAATCAATGAACCTTTAATCCTGTCAACGAACTTCTGCCAAGTATAATGGTCCATTTTATGAACATTTTCCAATGTCCCTGGTGCTATCAGTAATCCACTTTCCGCTATCAAGTACTTCAGCACTTCGCACATTGATAAAACCTGGAGTAAAAACATAAATTCAACTAATTATACTCATACGTTTGAAAATAATTCTTTTTTCGTTGATGTAATGAATAAACTTAGTCATAAGAATAATTAATTAAAAGAAAATTGTTTTCTAAAGTCTACAGTAAAACATTTAAAGGGTATAATAAAAAGGAAATTAAAGGGCGTAATTAACTAAATAAGGATAGCCATAATAACATACACACTGACCTTAGACGCCTGACCAAACACGACCAGTGAGCATGTGTAAAAATAATGATAAATGTGGAAGAAGCAAAAGAAGTAACCCTATGTCCTATGTGAGCGACAAAGGTTGGTACGATGAGAAATTATCGAATATCATAAATTTTTTGTACATTAACATAACATCACGCCTGTAATGCAGGGTTAGGCCAGTTATGTTTAAGTGCCATGTGATAGGTGGCAAGCCTATTGCCATCAACCGGGGACAATTCCAGACTCCGAGTGCTACTGAGAAATTTTTGATAGGAAAACCCAATAAAACTAACATGCGCAGCGCTTAGCGCTTACTACCACTAGACCAACGAGGCAGTCGAACTAATATCCTAAGTAGCTATAACGACTTTAAGCACGCGAAAAGATGGGACAAACCGGTCTGCCCTTAAAAAAATTTGACGTTTTAACGTTCAAGCCCCGCGGTTTGACATTGACGCGCGCTTCACGTCACTTTCGACATTTTTGAAAAAATTTCGGTGTTATGTACCTGTATTTTTTTATTATTTTAGTTCTAATTGACGAGAATATCCGTCAGGTCATAAAGTGAAACAGCCCAAAGACGATATTAGCCCTTATTTAGCAGTAAAAATAGATGATTTAAGCCGCGTGTACCAGCCGTGTACATCGTTAAAAATGAAATGTAACACAAAATAATTTAGAAAATGTCGAAAGTGGCGTGAAGCGCGCGTCAATGTCAAACCGCGGGGCTTGAACGTTAAAACGTTTCATTTTTTGAAGGGCAGACCGGAGAGATCTCCCTCACTAGACGGCCACGACCACGACTTTTGGTCTGAAACGGGCTAGTCGGCCATTGCGATCAAGTGCACGATTCGGTTTAGACCGGTGCGACCAAAAGTTGTGGTCGTGGCCGTGTAGTGCGCGAGATCCCTAAAAATGACATAACATTATGTGACATTCTAATTCCTCAGACGAGCTACACACTTGTTCCAGTCGGCACATTCGATTTGTTGGACAACAAACCCGACCTGAAGCAATAATTACTACATATTATTCGATTTCGGCGCCCGGCTGTGTCGATTAATGCCAACTCGAAAAATTGTGTAGCACGCCGTATGAGCGTATGTCCAGCGTAGACATTGACTACGCGTAAACGCATACACTGTATAGCGAGCGTCGCGCTGACATGACTGTATCGAAGCTACGTTGCGTTCTCGCCTCTGCGCAGCATCTACGCTGCTTATAAGAAGTGATCGACTACGCTGGACCATCGCCATAAGCGAAAATTCACATTGACGTTGTTAGGAGTATCTTTTATGTTAATAACCAACTAGTTACTTCAAAATGAAACCATTAGAAATATATTTTTGGAAGCATGTCGCGCACCTAGGACCAAGGGAGAGGATAGTAAAACAGTTAGTAGTTATTTAAAACGAAATTGATGACGTTATGAAATAAATCAATGACTATGAGACATTAGGATAAAATAAATAAGTATTTATACCTCACATCCGCCTTCTGGTAGGTATCTTACGAATCTCGGCATGAAGTGGAACTGCGAGCATGTTGTGTCAGTACCTCTACCCAAGTCTAAATCGACGAGCTCCAGCAGTTCGTAGAATAGGAATTCCTCTGAAAAATATTATGGTCAAACGGAAATAATAAATGCATTCGGCAGGCGGCGATAGTCGCGAATGTTCTGTATAATGTGGGGGAGAGCTGTGTGAGGAAGCTAGGAAGGCACAGTGCAACTCTAGTGGGAGACGATTAAACGAAGCAAGATTTTTATCATATACGGCGAAGCAGAGCATCTACTTGATAAGCAACACCGGAAAACAGAATTTTCGATACTTCGCTCAACGCATCTATCTCGCACAGGCATGGTGGAAAGCCAGCCTTGGAATAGGAACATATTAATAATATTATGGTTTACCGTCAATCAGGCTTTTATAATGACACTATTACAGATTAAAGAGGATTAGAGCGCCATGGGATCAGGCGACATACTGGGACAATACAAGGTTTAGTTCTTAAAAGCATAATTAAAAGAAACACTTACCAAACAGATCCAGTTCTTTTACAGTAAAGTTTTGTGGCGGTGGTTCCTCCACATACAGAATGGTGTATTCAATATTGAACCGTATAACTTTACAAGTCGGCAACTTAGCGAGTTTGTAGTGAGAAAACATCGAGAAGCCAGAGAATAGGAACTCGTGCTCATCGTGACCTATTATAGTTGGAGATTTTATCAAGAAGTTTGTAGGTGGCGATACTGTTATTCTGGAAATGAGAGATATGTGTTTGTTGTAACGTTTTTTATGTGACATGTTGGCAAATACGCCGACGGCCTATAAGATAGGAAGTGGTTTACTGTTAGTCTATTACTGTCCCTTTTAACACCTGCAACACCTAGAGGTTTGCCAATGTGTTGGTAACATTCGAAATCAAATGGAAATGTCTCTTACATCTATGATTTTACCAGCACCAATAAGTTTACTATAATACAGCGATGCTGTTTGGTGACCACAACGATGGATAATATTTTACTTAGTACTTAGTATTCTTTTTTAAACTGCTTCATCTATATTTGGTACAAACAGAACTGACAAAAAAACATACGTAAAAATTTGTCGATCGAAGATATAAATCTCAAACAGTCCGCTGTTCGTCAAATCGTTAGGTCCCGAGGTACAACTCAGCAGGGATTCCATTGGACTATAGTACTAGTTGCTCACCTGTAATGATACAGCTTGTCAATATTGCTCTGGGTCGGTATACACTTAGGGAAGACCTCTTCGCTCGCGTAGACCCCGTGTCGCATACCCTGACGTCTTGCACGCGCACTGCATCGGCATAGCGGGCCGCCGTTCATTTCGCCAGTGTTGTTGAACCTTCAGTTAAGGTAAGGTGAGTAGAATTACTACAACAGTAAGTCAAGCAGTCAGGAAGAACATACGACATCGAAATTAAAGTGTTTTAGCGTGATCAGTAGGAGGGAAAAAATCATGAAAGCTGTTTTGCTTTTCGTCAGATCGTTTCCTTTCAATCAGACTGGATTGCCTCTACCAGAATTGTCTTAACCAACCATCAAGGAGAGACAGATCGATACTTTTTGTTCTCAATCTCAAACACCATTGCATTAAACTGTTTTATGTGTTACTTACCACATCTCAGGGTGAAGTCTCCTGGGATGGCTTTGCTTCCTCTGCAACTCTAGCATAATTCTGTCAGTGTAACCTTGAAGACCATCTTCATCCAAGCATTCATCTTCACTCTCTGACGACGAACTTCCGTCTTCAGCTTAAAAAAAATAAAGATAGAGAAGAAATACATGTAAAAGCTGCAATAATGAAGGACTCTTGCAGAAATAAAGTCTTTTGACGAAACACGAGTGGCGCTTTTCAGTTGTCTATGAAATGTATGAGAAACTGACAACCATCTCACGTCTACCTAATTTTTAATAGAGCTTTTACCAAAATGCACCATTGTACCAAAATAGCCTAACCATGCAAAGACTTTATGCCCAGGAGTGGACCACCACAATGAAACTTAGTTAATTGATAGATAGTATATTGAAATCCCATCAAAAAGATAACATGTAAAAAATGCAAATCTCGCAACGCAGTTCTACCGCAAAAAGATGTGAGATCTAATGTAAAACCAAGTCTTTAAGTGATTATGTTGCTGTGCGATGGCTAAGTCATTCTATTTATTAAAGAAATAAAGATAGCAAATAGATAGATATTGAATAAATTAACAGACTTGTGTTTACATTAGATCTCACATCTTTTTGCGGTAGAAGAACTGCGTTGCGAGACTTGCATTTTTTACGTTATGTTTTTGATGGGATTTCATTTCTTTTTGTAGGTAGATATAGATATCCCGATACTAATACCGAACCTAAATCAGTTTAATAAAACGTATGGATTTGTATGTCTATCTGCGGCATCGTAGGTAATTCCCAAAGGTTTTTATACCTAATGATTATTGCTTCTTCATTCAATTTCAATGCAGTTTAATTGACAGCTGATTTCATTTGTTGACCATTTTACAAGTAACCTTCGAAGATACTGATTGTGTCTACCTTTATGTACCATAAACAAACAGTTTGTAAATTTATTCATCACTACGCACCTAGTCCCTATCTATGTAAAAAGGTATAGGTAGCGCAGTGATGAATAATTTTACGAACTGTTTGTTTATGTATGAAATTCTATTTTACCTACCTATATATCTATTTAGGTAGTTTAAGTGACGAAAAATTGCATGAGCTGCATTTTTCGTAAGTAAAAAGTAAGCAAGTAAAAATAAAATATACCACAATTTCAGTCCCGTTTTCTAGATATACGAACTGCATAAGTAACTTTGTAATCGTATATTATATAATATTTCCTAGAAGCCGACGTGGGGATGCATCGAGATGTGGTCGCGGTGGACAAGGGCCTTACCCCGCTCTCCTTGGCTAAAGAGAACTGGCGCAAGCCTGTAGTGCTTGACACTAACGATCGCACACAACGAGCGTCCGTGAAGCTCCTTATTCTGCCATACCTCCTGTATGGCAGAATAAGGAGCTTTACGGACGCTACTTCTGGACCCTACATGGACTCGATGTAGATTTACTAGCGTCCGTAGCCTGGCTGCGTTTTGGTGACCTCTTTGGGGAAACCGAAGGTTTTGTCCGTGCAATTATGGACGAAGTTATGATGACGATCAATTACCGGAGATTCATTGTGAAGGACGGCACGGTTGACATCTGTCGGGCATGCCACCGTCCGGGAGAATCAATCCGACATATTATCTCCGGGTGTTCTCGTCTAGCTAACGAAGAGTACTTGCATAGACACAACCGAATAGCCAGGATTATCCATCAGCAACTTGCTCTGAAATACAGCCTTGTGTATGTGCCCGACCCAGTTATCGAAAATGGAAATATCACATTGTACTGGGATCGATCCATCATCACTGACAGGACTATTGTTGCCAATAAGCCTGATATAATGGTGGTGGATCGAGGAGAGCGGCGCGCAATGATTATTGACATATCGGTCCCGCATGACGAGAACCTCGTGAAAGCCGAGAAAGATAAACAGATTAAGTATCTTGACTTGGCTCGCGAGATTGTCGACATGTGGGATGTGGACTCAGCAATCATTGTGCCGATAGTCGTATCAGCCAATGGCTTAATTGCCAAGCGCCTCGATTAACACCTAAGGAGGCTCTCGTTGGGCAGCTGGATTAAGGCCTTGATTCAGAAAGCGGTACTCCTGGACACGGCTCGCATTGTTAGGAGGTTCCTTTCTCTGGAGCCCTGACCGGCCGGTACCTTCGACCCTGTTCCCAATACGGGTCGGCTACTATTTTTTATATTTTTATATTTTTTTATATTCTAATATTTAAAAATATAACTAATAAGTGTTTAAGTGAAATAAAGGAAATAATAATAAATTATGATTATGTCTTATCTGTATCTATTTTTCTGTGTGTACATAAATAATAAAATTAAGGAACTTTGACCTGCAATAGTGCTCAAACTACAGGTTCATATTGAATGTTATTTGAGAATATACTTAGTTATACTAAGCCCTCTTGGTCACTGAAAATTCAAGCTTCTAGCTTTATTCACAACGAAGTTACAGGGGTCGAAAATGTCCTGAAGGGCTTCGAGAAAAGATGGTACGGCTGTGCCTTTGTGTTTATTTTGCTCGACTTGGCGGGGGCACTTCCGTGCCTCCCGAACTGTAAAATAACTACCTTTATAAATATAAACTCACATGTATGTTTGCACATGGCAACTTTAGAGGGCTTTAAAGGCGGCAGCTCGTCCGCTTCAGGCCTAGCCTTTTGTCCCCTAGCGATCAGTTGCTTGAAGAATGTGTCACAGATCTTCTCTAGTTTGGGAGTTTGTTGGACACCCGGCCCATCATCTACTTGCTTGTAGTATAATTCTGCTGGGGAGCTTCTGTACCACATTTTTGATCCCTAAAATGATTAAATTGGAATATAAATAAGGTCTTTTTGCGCAATCAATGTGTATATTTTTCCCATGATACATTCTAGAATTCATTTGCTATATACTATACCCAATTTACCAATAAGCTCCAATATCCCTTACATTTTCCATGATAATATGTTACATAGTTTATATAACTAGGATCAATTTGTCTAATATATTTTTAATCTTAATTTATTATGTATTTTGAAAACTATTTTCACTTTGTACAAATTTTATTCCGATTTTAATCCTTTTTATATTTTTTTGTATTAATTGGATCGTTCGTGTCGGCCCACGCACAATGAAGGGTTCCGTAGTTGGAATGAATTTATCCCGAGAACAAACTTAATAACTTGAATAAATTTGGTGTTGTAAAACGTGTTCTCCCATACGGAATGTATGGGAGAACATGATTTTGCACCCATTGTACATTGTATTTATTTTCTGTTTGTTTGTTCATAATATTACTGTTTTTTATTTAATTTGTTTTTTTTTACCTATTACCTAACCTAACCTAACTAATATTATATATGCGAAAGTGAGTTTGTTTGTTATTCTTTCACAATATAACGGCTGAACGGATTGGGATGAAATTTGGCACACGGGTAGATCATGACCTGGAGAAGAACATAGGATCTTTTATCCCGGTATTTCCACGGGATTGAGACTTATTCGGGTGAAACCGCGGGTCGTAGTTATTTTATCATAATTTTAGTACCTATTGACTAGTTTTATTTATCTATGCTAAGACTACTTAACTGTTTCTATAATGTTATGTTTACACCGTATGCTAATGTTTTTATATTTTAATGTTTTGGTTGTGTATCATCATTGCAAGACTAGACTTTTCTTAAATAGTGTATTAATTATACGCTAAAAACAGTGATATTCACAACTTTAACACTAGAAATAAGGATAAACTACAAGCTCCCTTTCACTGGCTTCATAAGGTTCATAACTCATTTGTTGAGCTTGGTATAACCTTTTATAACAAGCTACCCTCTTCATTGCTAGATTTGCCTTTTAATGTGTTTAAAATTAAAGTAAAATCAAACCTTTGTTCAAAGTCATATTATTCTATCAACAACTACTTAAATGATAAGAATGGTTGGTCTCTGTGATTAACTAAAGACAATGTTTAAATGTTCTTTCTCCAGAATTAGATAACCTACTGACAGTTTATGTAATTGTTTATAATTTGACTTTATAAGTAAGTCAATTTATTTTAATTTTACTTTAATTTATTGTTGACATAATTTACTCATTACAATGTTTTTTTATGAGTTGTATTACAATATGTGGTTACCTAATAGCTAGCGACCTCAACAATTGATCATATTATTTTTTGCCTGAGCAACCAGCAGCAAGTTCGTCATGCTCGTTTAATGTCACTGCTTGCGGTAGCGTCAGGGGTCGGGTTCCCTTTAATATGGCAAGAGGGGTACCCCTTGCCATATTAAAGCCATAACGCAAAGATGGCTCATCTTTGCGTTATGGCTCATCTTTGCGTTATGCTTGTGAACGAGTGCTGCTTGTGGTGACTGGTCGTCTTGCTGTTGCTCCTAGTTTATCAATTATAACTTCCAGTTACAGCTATATATAGCTATATGTAAAAGGGCACGCCCTTTATGCCTGGAGGCTTTTATTTAGATATTGTTTACGTTTAGTCTTTATTTTTTATTTCTGCCTGAGTATAGTTCTCAATGTTTTTGGTTTGTATATTGGTGTGTGCTAGCTGTCATATGGCTATTAATTTATAATTTAAATTATATTTTGTGTTACAAAATGTAAATTATTTTGCATACTATTATATAGAATCATTTTTTTCTAACCAAACAGACAGCTGTGCTGCTGGGAAGTTTGTTGCGACACTTCTTCCCAGCTAAAGTACGAGTAAGTGGTGAAGGGCGGGCATTGTGGGGGTTATGTAATGTTGACGTTCGAAAAGTGCTGATTCTTGGCCTAGTTTGAATAAATGACTTTTGAATTTTGAATTGTATTGCAGTGTTTGTATGGTTGACCATCCTTAATGCAGTAAATAAACTATAAGCCAAAAACAACCAAAATTAAATTGCATTAGAGCTTATATAGAAAGATTAAAGCCTGAAATCGGCACTTGCTAAGAGGGGTTAGAACCCTATGAATAAAACCAATATGTACAAAGCCAGAAATGAAAGCTCAAAATGTCTTTGAATTACCTCCTCATCATCAGAGTTGTGTTCCTTTGACCACTGCTCCATTTTTTGTATGAAGTCCTCAGAAGTTTTGCAATAGTTTTTCCTGTAAATGGAAAGATTGTTATTGTTTTGTAATTCAAGACAAAAATACACATAAGCCAGCGGATAGTGGCGTAACACACTTACAATGGTAATGCCATTCAATTTGGTAATTCAACAACATTAATTGTATGTTTTACCTAGTTTACCAAACAAGTTTTTCAAACCTAAGAATCAATTGTTTAGCACTTTCCTTTAAAATCCTTCAGGTAGGGGTGTAGTTTCCAAAAATAAAAATAGATATTATTTCATAAAATCCAAAAGTAGAGCTGCAAGAGTGCATTTGGTGAACTTAAATCATTCACATACCTGAATTCTTCTAAAATTTTCTCACGGTCAGATAATGGTTTTGAGGAAGATTCATGCCGTGAATGTCTTGATACGTGTGACATCTCTCTTGTCCGGCTGCGAAGGCGAGAGTCTCGGGACTCTCTGGTAGGTGATCGCTCACTTCGCCTGCTGGGAGTCCTAAGCCTTCTTGAGTCACGAGAGTCAGCTCGACTATGACTTCTAAAATCCCTGCTCCGAGATGCGCTATGATGTTTTTCATATTCACATCTTTTTCTCTCATACTCTTGTCTTTCATCAAATCTTTGCCTGTATGACTTTTCCCTGTCTCTGTGGCTCATGTGTGACGGACTGCGACTGCGGCGGCTGTCACGACTAACGACTGACTGACGACTTGGACTACGACTGTGTCTGCGTTCACGGTATCTCATTTCTCTGTCTTTTTCACGATCTCTATCGTAACTTTTGTCGTGACAAGGAGAATAATTTCGTTTTGATGTAGAACTGCGAGAGTGTCTGTCAATTGAATCTCTTCCCGTTCTAACATCTCTTCCATTGTATGACTCTGATGATTTTGATTTTCCAGAACTAAAAGGGTTTTGCCAGTCTTTCGAACCACTTGCTGTTGGTATGGTATGATTATTACTGTGGTTCACGCTGGAGTAGTTTGGTGGTTTTGCATAGAAGGGTGGCGGTGCTGAGTGTACGTCTATTGGCATCACGGGATAAGGTCCGGATGGTGGAGGTACATTCATTGGAGGTAAGGTCGTCATGGGCCCGTAGGGCGGCGGCGGCTTATCAATCGCTGGCAAGGGGGGCGGCGGCGCGTACGGTGGTGGACGGCTAAAAATCTGCGGAGGCGGCACACTCGACGGCATTGGAACTGGCGGTGGTATGTCCAACCGCGGTGGAGGAACGCTATAGTTCACTGGAGGCATGGACATTTTGGTTGCTAAATTAACAACTTCATTTGAGTCTAACGTGTCCTTCTCATGTTTATTTTTTACCAAAATTTACATGACACCCAATACATGTTGCTCAGTTGTTATCAGAAATTATGATTTTCATGTTTTGAACTTTTGGTTACGATCAAAAACATGAAAGCTGATACAATTTTGCTTATGTGAAAACAAGAGAACACGAGATTCCAAGATATTACAATACAATTATTTTTGTTTGTTGACTTTGACATTAACATTTCCATCATCTGGTTGTAGTCTTTGGTTCGATCAATCGATCAAAGTCACAGACAACTGATTGTCTGTTTGAAAAAAAACCTTGTTTGTAACATTTGTTTTTTATCCTGAAATCCTGCTTGCTTCAGCACCACGTTTCTTGGATAGTAACAAAACATTTCTCGATAATACACTTCTCATAAAAAAAATCAAAACACACAAAAATAAAATTTTCTTTCTGGCGACAAATAACCACCATATAGACAAATTCTTTAAAAAAAAAAACATTTTTGATGAGCAACATCTTTCCTCACGCTTTCCTGGATTCTGTGCAAGGAACATGATACTCACCTACGACGAGAATCTGTGGGAGTGATTTCGTGAAAAGGGACGGAAGTGTGTCTAAACGAACATTACTCAAATGTCGAAACGATAGCGGCTCGCGACTCAAACTCAAACTCCCAGTGAGTTTGAGTCTTTGCAGGTCACTTACCCGAAACTGTCAAATTTTCCCAATCAACTTTGAACCTTAATGTTTTAGTGATAAAGTTGAAAATCTATTAAAGAAATTTGACAGATTGTAGTAGGTTGATGTGCTGGCGTCTGTACATATGAAAATTTAAAACAATCACCAAAATACCTACCCGGTATCACCAATCTACCGAACATACCACTCGTCAACATACCTAGTGTTCTAATATGATTTCAAAATATTATTTAAATTATAATATTTTCATTCGTTCCAACATAATTATTAGTTACTAGCTTCTGCCCGCGACTTCGTCCGCACAAACACAAACCATAGACGTATAAAAAAGGTCGGACGGAACTCCCGCTAAGACAAACCTGTGTCCCGTAATGGCGGCGACTAATTTTTTGTGTATTTACCCATTTATTATTGCTTTATTTTATTAAGACAAATACAAGTCGTGTGTAGGCAGAATTATACCGTGCCATTTCAAAAGGTTAATGGTAAGAACCAATTATTATGAAAATATAAAAGAAAAAAAAGAAAATAAAACACAGTTTTAATTGAAAATATTTTAAATGTTTTAAATTTTACTTTTTAACCTAATGTTTTCTTTCGCACGGGCGTATTTTTATTGCGGCGATTTTTTTTCGCGAATTTGACTTTCGACGCTCTGTTTAACGCCGAGAGTTGAATATCCAACAGTGTGTTTTCTTGACGCGCTGGGATACGCGCTGGATGCGCTCTGTTGGATTCTCAATGCTCGGCTCAATACCGAGAGTTGAAAATCCAGTGTACAAAAGAAGATCGCCGCGATAAAAATACATCTGTGCGAACCTGGGCTAAGGAGCCGGGGAGCACGGCTCGCAGCAGCCATCTTGGATTTTCATTTTGACCAAATTCACATTTTCTCATAGAGAATGTCGCATAGAGGGCCATAAGTGCTCAGGGACACGACGACCGTCGCCGCGACCTCACCGCGATTTCTACCAGTTTACTCCCGTTCTAATAAAAATATTAAAATAGTTCACAAATATTACAATACAATATAGCAAACACATCATCATATAAATCTTCCACACTTTATATAAATTTCCCATATTTCGGGTAATTTGCACACGCGAATATTGGCTACACTGGCCTTGTGATGAATTTAGAGAATGAAGATTGATTTTGATGTATAAAATCGGGAATTAAATGATTGAATTATTCATTTACCCATGAAACGTGATTCCTGGATTTTTACTACGGTTTTCACCATTTCACCACACAAGAAATGCTGTATCTTAAAAAAAAAATCGCCGCATAGACGTATCGCCTGTGTTGACGTTTGCGCGTAAATGGCTGACTACTGTGTGAATGTGTGCTGTACGTACAGCGAGCTGGCTGACTCTGAGTGACACAGTTTTTTGTTAGCGAGAATCCGTCCGACCTTTTTTATACGTCTATGACACAAACATACAAATTTCACTTCTTTATAATATTATTACAGATGTATGTAGGTATGTAAGTACGTTAAATATTATATTATTACCTACTAGCTGTTGCTCGCGACTTCGTCTGCGATCCAGAATGAAAAGTAGCCTATGTCCTTCTCTAAGTTGTGGTCTACCCATGTGCCAAATTTAATCTAAATCCGGTCAGCCGTTTTAGCGTCAAGGCGTAACAGATAAACAAACAAACCAACAAATAAACTCACTTTCGCATTGTTAATATATTAGTTAGGATTAGGATTATATTATGGTAAAATAAAACGCTTCCGATAATTACAAATTACCAAGTACAGACGCCAGCACATCAACCTACTACAATCTGTCAAATTTCTATATTAGATTTTAAGCTTTATCAGTAAAGCATAAGGTTCAAAGTTGATTGGGAAAATTTGACAGTTTCGGGTAAGTTGACCTGCTGGCGTCTGTACCTACGTTTGAGGTTTTATTACCAACATACCTTTTCTTACCCTATAATACTGTATGAATGCAATGGTCATCAGAAATTAATCACATTTTCGTAAATGATTAAGACAAGAAATTCATTGGGTTATTTACGTTGTTGAACCGATTTTTTTGGGGACTCTGAACAGGGACCCGTGGAGACGCCCATACAAGATGGTGCAGGAAGAAACTCTGCCCATGGGCTGAGTCGCCGACGCAGAATCTCCGGCCCCAGCTAGTGAGGGACGTGGTGAGCGCTTTGTTCCCTTCGAGGGGGGAACATACCTCATCCCATGAGCGGAGTCATGGGATGAGGTGCTACTGCAGTGCCCGATGCGGACCACACGACGACGACGATGCTCCGGAGGTGACCGAGGTAGAGATGAGAGTGGCGGTACGTAGGCTGGATGCCAAAAAAAACCGGCCAAGTGCGTGTCGGACTAGGCACAATGAGCTGGCAGGGGGGGGGGGGACATGACTAACAAAAATTGGCACTTTAAAGCTTAATATTTCGCGGACGAATCTCAAAAATTGAAAAATAGTTCTCACACACCCACAATGTTTTTAAACGACCTTTCCAACGACACCCCACACCATGGGATAAACGAGGATAGGGCAGGTACGCTAAAACGCAATTTTTTTCTTGATTTTATTTTACCACTGTCGGCGTGATTATTATGTATACCCATGCCAAATTACAGCTTTCTATTACAACAGTCTCTGAGCTAAGCCGCGGACAGACGGACAGACAGACAGACAGACGGACATAGCGAAACTATTAGGGTTCCTTTTTTACTACGGAACCCTAAAAAGGAACTAAAATAAAACAAGTTTTGTAAACACTAACAACTTTATTCAACAGTAAATGCTTCATGAATTCAAAGAATAAACTAAATTATGACAAATATCCCTTATTTTGGCACTCCCAAGGCATTCTCCATCCTTATAAAGGACTCCAAATTGTCCTTCAGTGAGTGCCCTTAATTTATTTTCTAATATTATAGTAAGACCTTCAGTATTTTTGACCACTCTACAGCTTGTGAGAGGTTTAGTGTGTTGAAATCTGAACTGGCAATTTAATACATAATGATTGACTAGTTCTGATGGTTCCCTATGAATCCAATGAGGGGGGCCCGTCAAGCAGATGTTATTCCACAATGCAGGATGCTTGGTACCAGATACCTGAAAAATAAAAGATTTTAATTACAAAAAAGGAAAGAGAAATTTGGGGGAGGCTGTTGCCCAGTAGTGGGTCATTAAAGGCCGCCAAAAAATATAATGTTTTGGTCTCAGATTTCATAATCCTTTTTGGAAGTAGTTAATGAAAATATCCACATTGTATACCACATAAATATTGTTTGTCTCCAAATCTTTCTTGAATATAAAGTATGCCTCTTTGTAGCTAGGCACACAGCATCTCTGGCCCACTGTCCATTTGTGAAGCCCTCCATGTTCACCCACCACTTGTCCTGAATCTATGTCTATGAATGATCCTTTTTTTGTTTCTATGTACTGAAAAATTAAATTATAACTTCAGATAGTGACATCAAGAATTAAAACCATCTGATGGAGATAGCTGTTAATGTTAAACATATTTCAACAATAACTCAAATACTTTTGACAGGACTCAAATCACTTTTTTAGGTCCCTCAAAGAGGCTGCTTCAGTACTTACTTCTTCTATGAAATTCTGAAATTTATTTTTGCCAATGAAGCATATTCCTGTACTATCCTTTTTGTTGGCTACATTCAACAGGCCTTCGGTTTTAGCTATCTCTCTGACTTCCTTCTTCAGTAACCCCGCTATTGGAAACATACATTTCCTGAGAGAAAATTGCTTCACTTGTGATAGGAAAAATGTTTGATCTTTGTGCTTATCTGTGGGCTGTAGCAACCTAACTCCTGAAAATCAGTAGTAATAATAATTAGATTTTTAATTAGTGTATATAAATTAAACAATAAAAAAAATATTTAAGTACATTGATTGGTACTTTATTGTGCAAAAATATCTACCTTCATTATCATTATACTTTTCCAAAAACGGGCCAAATGATGTATTCGCATAGTGACCAGTAGCAATAGCATCAATTCCTAAATTGTTCCTGCAATGTTGGAAAAAGCTATCAAATTTAATATATCTATTGCACAATATGTCTGGGTTTGGTGTTAGGCCCGTCTCATACTCTTTGAGTATTACAGTGAACACATCGTTCCAATATTCTTTTATAAAGTAAACTCTATGCAAGGGAATATCGAGCTTACGACAGACGTATGTTGCGTCTTCAAAGTCTCTTTCATCTGAACAGAATCCGGCTTCATAGTTGTTATCCCAATTTCTCATAAACACGCCTTCTACTTGGTACCCTGTAAGCATTATCATTATAGTCATAAATGATGATAACTTTGACGACAAGAACTCTACACAAAATGTTAAATTTTGCCTTTTGAAATTACCAGCTCGTTTGAGAAGAAGTGCAGCCACGGCACTATCAACACCTCCTGAGATACCCAATGCAACTTTTTTAAACATAATTGATATGAATTGTATCAGTTTTTACATATAAACAATACATTTTTAGATTTTTACTGCAACCTCTGAACCTCCTGCTCATGTGATGTGCTGTGCAAGTTGTGTGTGGTTGTGCTTGTGCGCAACAATTGATTGCAACAAATATTGGCCGCCACAGAATTTGGCCGCTTTCCGAATTAGAACATACATAATCTCTCACAGCGCTGACATCAATAATTTGCGTACCGATTTAGATAACACGATTATGACAGCTGAGGGCTGTCAGCTATTCGGAACGCTCGTGAACGCGCTCACAGTGCTCGCTCAGGCTACACTGTACTTTGACCCGCGCGTGTGAAGCTTCAATTTTTTTGAAGTGAAAACTTCTTTAGCGGCGAGTTAAGTTACGGCGAACGCGTTTATTATTAAAAAAATATTTATTTGAATTAAAACAATGTTTATTGATTGAAATGTTCTATAAGACTAATTTACAATTATATTATTTCTATTAACAAAACTTATAACTAAAATCTGCAAATCTGCAATTGTGCAGTTTATTAATGACGCACGAGCGCATCCGCTGCATTAGTCAGCGATTACGTTACTCAGGCGATTGCCTAACTCCTCCCTCCTTAAGATGGAAGCGCGGCCCGCAGCTTCCCGCAGCGTCCTCGGTGCGAGGTTGATCCTGTATTGGTCGTCGCTGTTTCCACTGCCAAAGCTTCCATAGAAGGATTGTCATCAGGATGAGGTATAGTCCTATTGTTGACCAACTGGGCGTAGCCATCATAGTCTGCCAATCAATTGTGGGCTCTTGTAAATTGTTGGCTCGTTCTATCAGTTCATGTATGCTGTCCAATGATATATCTTCCAATTGTAGGTTGAAATGGATGTTCTCCTCTGGAATCACGGCTTTACTGGGAAGTGGTATGATTTCATCTGCTGCGACAGTATTGATGTTTGTCGTCAGTGTTCGGTTAAGTATTTGCATTTGGCAATCGCTTGTAATACTGGCGATGTGTATTCCTGATATCCTCTTGTATTCAGATTTAGTTCCACATCTGGTTCTTAGGACTTCTTCTTCTTTCAGGATGATGAGCCACTTGTTGTCTTGGAGTTTCTGGATTCTTCCTTGTTTGAGGTCTATCTTGGCTCGTGTGCAGTTTGTGTTTTGGTGTTTCACAAGGGATATTATGCAGTCTTCTGATTTGTCAACAGGCTGGGTGTTCAACGACGTGCAGAGTTGTGTATTTTGTGTGATCCGTTTGCAGTTTTCTTCTAGGTACGAGTACTCGTTGGTGCCCAGTACGAGGTATTTGGATTTAGGAATGATTGCCAGGTTTTGTTTGTCGGGAATGGAGTACAGATGGATTAGGTCGTATTGGTTTGTGTCGGTGGAAGGAATATCTAATATAAAAGTTAACGTGTGATCTGTACCTACTATAAGCTTTTACACTAATAGACTTCTCTAAGCTATGTATATTGCTAATAGTAACGCTATCCACTGGTCTGAAATTGTATGATTTCTGAATAGTTAACATTTCGTGGATAAGAATGTGTGGGGATACGATGCTTGGATGCATTACTTCTAGTTGAGCAAAAGTCATGGCGTCCTCTAAAATTACTAACTTTTCCAACAGTAATTGCAGACTAAAATCTATTTGTATATATAAATCTAGAAAGTGCAACCTATTTACTATAATATTATTATTAAAAGTGGTATTTCTTAACATTAGATTTAGTTTTTTCTGGTTCTCGTCTAAAAGCTTAATTTGTTTACTATACTCTTCAACTGCATGTTTTGCTATGAATAATGATTGCTTTTGAGACACATTAATTTTATTTACTGAATTTTGTAATTTTGATATTTCATTTTCGAATTTAATAGCGTCTTCATAATCTAAATTGTCTGTTATGGTTTTAACGATGGATCCCAGGCCTTTAATAAAACCACGTCTAAACCTATGGTGCGGTGCAATAAACACTATTTTCTTACCTATTAAGTTTAAGCTATTATCTATTTGATCTTTATATGCCCTATTTAATTGCTCATTATTTTCAGCAGCTTTAGTATTGGCATATAAGGACATAAGTTTTAAAGTCGTTTCGTGTAAATAGGATATGTTATATACACGCAGGCCAAACTAAACGTGTCTACTTGCTTCAAAATTTGGCCTTGTTTTAATAAAAGAATGCCATTGACGTTATCTACTGGGTTAAGAGTCAGGTTTGCGGTTGCGTAGAGCAGGAGGGTTCCGGTGACGAGGGTCCTGGAACAAGATGTTGCCTTCGTAAAAGTTTGAAATGAACTCTGATGGATTTTGAATTGGGGTGGCTTCCTATGATTTCGGCAACATTGTTAGGATGAAGGTGAATGATCTTATACGGACCTTTAAATACTGGCTTCGTCTTGTCGCTCCTCGTAGTTTTTGCAACCTGTTTATATACTGTTTCACCTACCTTAAACGTGATCGCCTCAGCAGCCTGATTCCGCTTTTCTATCACCTGCTCTTTATTTTTAGATACGTGAGCTGCTATGCAATCCTGTATTGCTTCTGCATTTTTACGATGGTTAAGGACATAGTCCTGATAGAACTCTTTGGGATAGTATAGTTCTAGTGGATTTCTGGATGCTGTATGACCAAATAAAAGCTCACGCGGTGTATAACCTGTCGTAGAATGAATGGCATTGTTGTAGGCAATAATGGCGTACTTCATCAGTAATTGTATAGGGTCATCTTTATTTGTCATTCTCTGAATTCTTATTATTTCCGCAATGGTAGAGTGAAAGCGTTCAATGGGTGAGTTAGAATTCGGATTATAAGGAGTCGTGAAGTGTATGTTAATGTCATGAGAAGCGCATATTTCCTTTATGACGTCATTGTCAAATTTCGTGTCTGAGTCTGTGGTAATTTTCAGAGGTAATCCTAGTATGGAAAATACTTGTAATAAGGCTTCTGCGATATGAACGCTGCTTGAAGCATTTAGCGGTACAGCCTGAGCAAATTTTGAGAAATTATCTATTATTGTCAGAAACGTTGCACCTCCAGTGGAATATAGGTCCATAAACAGATGTTGAAACGGTTTCGTAGGTGTCTCTGTTAACGTTAGTGGGGGTTTCAAAGGGTTTCTTTCGTATTTGGCTCTTAAACACATGTCGCATTGATTAATGTATCTTTGAATTGACAATAGCATATTAGGCCAGTGATAATTTCTGTGGAGTTGTTTATACGTCTCCTGAATACCTCTATGCGACGATTTGCCTTCGTGGTATCGCCTAATGAGTTCTTGTTGCTCAGTTTTGTTTTCAACAAGGGTAACTCGCGACGTACATCTTATAAGTTTAGGACCTCTGTCATTGAAAATTGTAGTGTAGACTCTTGAGAAGGCCAAGTACAGATTTTCATCGTAGAAATAGCAGTGGAAGATACGGTCTGCTATTGTGTGCTCTTTTAGGAACCTAATGATTTCGGGTTCTGTATTGTTTACGGGGATGAAAACATCTTTAATAACAGTCCTAGAGTTAGTTGATCTATTTTCTACTCTATATGTCGAGCCTGGGGTAGACCTAATGTAGAATTGTTTTAATTGTTTATCTATTGCATCAGATAAAATCGGGATGCCGTTGTTTTCATTATCGGGTTGGGTATGATTTGTCGAGACTAATTGGTCTGGGTCGACTGTAACAATGCTCATTGAGTCTGTTCCGTTATCAGTATAAGGCTGGTTAGTACTTCTTGCTTCTACGTCGTTATTATTACCAGGGTAGTTACTATTGTCAATAGGTACATCAGTGTTATTATTGCTAAGTCCGTCATTGTTGTCACCTCGGTCGTTGTTTGTCTCTGCTTGTCTACGGGCATTCTCAAATATTCTGTTTATAATCTCGTCGTCGTCGTTGTCGTCAAGGTTGACAGCTAGAGAATCTATGCTGTTGTGAAAGATTTTGGCTCTGGATAGTGCATCAGCGTTAGTGTTTTGTCTGCCCTTTTTATAGACTACCTTATAGTCGTACTCTGCTAGCTTTAGTTTCCAACGTGTTAACTTTGAGTTGGGGTCTTTTAAAGACATCAACCATGTCAAAGGTCTATGGTCTGTATAGATGGTGAATTTCCGACCGTACAAATAAGGTCTAAAATATTTTATAGCCCAAACTATACCGAGTAATTCTTTCTCTATTGTCGAGTAACGAGTCTCGGTTTCTGATAGAGTTCTTGAAGCAAAAGCTATTGGTTTATCAGCACCAACATTGCCTTGCGATAACACTGCGCCTAACGCAAAATCAGATGCGTCTGTTGTCAAGATAAATGGTTTGTCAAAGTCAGGGTATTGCAATATTGGGGCATTAGTCAAAATTTGTTTACACTTGTTAACTGCGTCTAAAAATTCGTTACTATGGACAATTTTTGCGTTCTTTTTAAGACAAGCTGTTAACGGTTTTGTAAGCTTCGCGAAATCTTTAATGAATTTTCGGTAATAACCTACTAATCCTAGGAAAGACTTTATGTACTTTTGTGTTCGTGGTACGGGGAAATTTAAAACAGCTTTTATCTTGTCTTTGTTGGGTTGTAGTCCTTGGTCAGTCAATTCATGTCCTAAAAAATTCACATGTTTTTGTAAGAATTCGGACTTATCTAATTGCACTTTGAGATTATGCATTCTGAACCGCTGAAGTACTATCTTAAGTTTTTCGTTATGATTTTGAAGTGAGGTGGCTGCAATTATGACGTCATCTAAGTATGTGAATACGTTGTCTACTCCTCTAAGAATATGGTCCATAAGCCGCTGAAAAGTGCTCGGGGCATTTTTTAACCCAAACGGCATTCTTAGAAACTCATAATGACCTCTTTCTGTAGTAAACGCGGTTTTTTCTATGTCGTTGGGGTGCATTTCCAACTGATGGTAACCACTTGCTAGATCAAGGGTTGTAAAATACTGTGCGCGCCCTAATCTATCAAGTATGTCGTTGATGTTCGGTAAAGGGTACTTGTCTTCAACAATTCTATCGTTCAGTCGTCTATAGTCTATAACAAGTCTCCATTTGACCTTCCCTGAAGCGTCGGGTTTTTTCGGGACGATGTGGACAGGGCAAGACCAGGGTGAAATACTTTCCCGTATAATTCCCTGTTTCAATAGGTTATCTATTTGTTTTTTAATTTCTGTGCGTTGTTGCGGGGCTTGTCTATAATTTCTAACAAAAATGGGGGTGTCGTCAGTTAGTCTTAATTCATGTTTCACGGTATGTGTGAAAGATAACGGTATGTTTTCAGAGTAAAATACGTCACGATATTGATAACAAATTTTGGTAATCTCACGTTTTTCTTCTTCATTCATATGACTGGTTCTAATTTTCTTTAAGTTTTCGCAAAGTTCTTTGTCAATATGCGTTTTAGTTTGAAGGGTGTTAATTTTATGTGTTTTATTTTGATTTATCAATTGTGGCGGTAAAGGCTCAAGGGGTAGGTGGCAATTGTTGTTAATTACTTGTTCCTTATCGGTTAAGTTAATTATAGATGTTTTAAAAATTCCATTTTTTACCGTTACTACAGCGGCTGGTGACTTGAGTCCTTTAAACCAATTAAAGTCGTCGCAGATATAGTTACCGTCCATGCAATTCGTTTTTACTGTTATAAACTTTTCGCAATTAGGTTCAATTTTGAGTCTTTTTACTGGATAATCAAAATAAATTGGTATTTCGGTGTTATAAGTTCGCAATAACTTATTTTTAAAATCTATGTTACACCCTAATTCTTTTAGCAAGTCCATCCCTATTAGTCCTTTATACTTAGGGTCAAAATCAAAAAGTAAAAATTTATGATATATGTCTGTCTTAAACTGCGGGGGTAATGGTAAAATAGCAACATGTTCGTGACGAGTAACAGCATGCGCAGTTTTTACTTGAAATGGCTCACGCTCAACGCAGTGTTCGAGATTAGTACCGGCTATTACGTCAGGTGAAATCATACAACGCGAAGCTCCAGTATCTAATAAAAATTTACCTTGAAATTCTGGCAATTCTATATAAGGAAGATGGTCTTTACCTTGATTGTTGAGGTGCACAGTCTTTACTAGCTGTGATCCGATAGGTCCTCGTTCTGGGGAAAATCCTGAAGGCTTGGTCCCTCTACAGGCATCTCCTGCGTGTGGCTATAGTCTTCACCATTAAGTTGTAAATTATTATTATACTCACCTTCATAGTAGGCATTGTAGTCATGGTAACACTGGTCTTGGTTGTGCTGTGTATAAAACATTTCTTCGGAAGCAAAACGTGGTGCTTCGGGCTTGCTTACCGATCTCATGGTGACGTCAGACACTTTTTGTGGCGGATTCACCTGCTGGCGAGGTATGTTCGGTTGAGGTCTAAAATTACCTGAGTTTCTAACAGTACCAGAACCACTAGGTCTTACGTTACCTGGAGCGGGTCTTCCTTGGGGTATGCCTTGACCCCTCTGTTGTCTCTGATCTATGTTCCAGCTATTACGCGGGGGAAAATTACTATTTTGGGGTACCATTTGGTTTGGCTTGGGTGTTTCTTTCGGTTTGTTTTGGATGGAAACTGTGTTAAAGCTATTATTTAATCTATTGAATGCCAAACGTGCCTCCTCTTGCCTAGCCGTTACTATAGCTGCTTCCAGAGTCGCAGGTTGTGCAATCCGCACGCCAATAGAAACGTGAAAGTCCAAATGGTTGACGTATTGATCTATGACCATACTCTCATAGTATGACTTGTCCGTATGCCTGCCTACTACGTTTAAGGTGTCTAAAATTTCCCTTAGTCGTTTACCAAACGTCTCAGCGTCTTCATTTTTATTACGACGCAAACGCGTTAGTTCTTGCATTAACTGTATTTCGTTACGCGGTTCGCCTAATCTACGCGTCAATGCAGCCTTAATTGTCTGCCAGCTATCGACTGTTTCTTCAGAGGCTATTGCACTGATCGCCGAACCGCTTAATTTGCTTTTAATTAAACTAACAATAGCAGGATTCACCCTTACTTGTGGATCTAGTAATAGCATCACATTTTCAACTTCTTTAATAAAGTAATTTAATATTTTAGGATTGCCATCATATTTTGGCAACAGCTCTGAGACGAACTTGAAAGTCGCTAGGTCAATGCTTGCCATAGCCATCGTAATTTAATTGTAAAATAGGAATACAAAAGAAATTAATTCTAATTTACTTTAAAATGCTATTGAGATTATGTATAATACCTAATACTGCCTACTCTCTAAGAAGTTAGCTTGAAGTTATTTTAATTATGTTATACGAATCACGATTATAGCGAATACGTAAACGAGTAAATATCTCTTGTTACAGAATGAATTGCTGTGAAGTGCGAAATGTATGCCGCGATTTTAGCACGCACACATAAACACCTAGATTAAAATGAATGTTATAAACTTATATTACTAATGTAATCTGCCTATAGCGATTTTAGCCTATAAACAAACACACCGATAACATTTATAAAAATACGGCAGGAAATATAGCATGGGAAACTGGGTATACAACAAGCACTCACCACAGTATCTTCTGCATCTCTAGCCGGGCCTTATAGAACAGCAGGACTCCCAATTCTCCGGAACTCCCGCAGGTTGTTCGCCTTTGTAGATTCGAATTTGCGATCGCGAAGATAACGATAGATACCGTTCACTCTTACCGAAGAGTTGTATTCGAAGTAGAGTGTCGCGATCCTACCGACTGCGCCAGTTAAGTTACGGCGAACGCGTTTATTATTAAAAAAATATTTATTTGAATTAAAACAATGTTTATTGATTGAAATGTTCTATAAGACTAATTTACAATTATATTATTTCTATTAACAAAACTTATAACTAAAATCTGCAAATCTGCAATTGTGCAGTTTATTAATGACGCACGAGCGCATCCGCTGCATTAGTCAGCGATTACGTTACTCAGGCGATTGCCTAACTGGCGTTGTGTACTTTTTTTGTGATGAGTAAAAAATGTTAAACTCGCGTCAGGTCACGTGACCTGATCGAAAATTCGTAAGATGGTGGGAGAGTAGACCGCAACGTTAATATTCAAGTTTTCACTTCTGCCGGCACTCCCTGTTTTATTTGGGTATAGATGTATTCATGTAAAACGCTTTCGCAAAATATCACAAACGCGCAAACGTCTAGTTTTTCAGAAAAAAAATCAATCAAAAATCAAAAAAAATCTTAAAGTTGACAAAAATTCAACTTTTTATGTGATAAATTTGACATTTTGTCGCAGATATTCTACGAATTTCACTCCTACGTTGTTTCATTTTACGTCCAGACAAAATGACAACGGATTTAAATGGTTTTCAGTGTAAATATTGTAAGTTTAACTTTAATTCATTTTAAAATAGCTGCTACCGCAATTAACTCAATTATGTAGCAAATAATATAATTAATGCAACTAAGTGTTATTTGTACTCTTTAAAGATCGTGGGTAACGAAAAGTAATCGAATGTAGGTGCCGCAGGGCCGATAACGTTATTTGTTTGACATTGAAAGTTCTCACTCATCGTATTTACAAAAGGCAATATTATTTATTGATAGTAGAAAAACTTAGGATGCAAGAGCGAGCGAAATGAGCTCGGGACTTGGGGCACCCTGACTCAGACAGGTTAGGTTAGAAGGGGATGGCGGGATCTAGTGAGCGAGCGTAGCGAGCGAGCAAAGACCCCGCTATCCCCTTCGTGGTTATTTTTTTCTAACAATCCAGAAATAGGAGCCCGCGTAGCGGGCTCCGTCGACTACGCCTTATTATTGCTTGGAAACAAATTTAGATCCGCCATGTGATCTTCCCCGCCTTTAATACTCCCACTATCACACCAATACCGAAAGAAATTTTGGCGATTTTTTTCTTGTCACCTATGGTTTTGCGCACTTTGGGGGTTTTTCAAATATACATTATCTATGGATAGGGTTATTCACTCAAAAAAAAAATTGTAACTATAAAAAAGCGACGGGTGTTAGAGTACAGTGGTTCCCTCGGTCAACGTTTCAAATTTCTCTGTGTATATACCACAAATTTCTTCTTCTTTGGTTATGTGGCGAACGGTAGCCAGAAGCACAATTTCCAAAATGTCACGTTAGTTTAAAGTTATTATGCGACTCAAAACAAAACAGTACAACTGTCATTTTTGACAGCGTTCGCGGTGATATTAGTAAAATGCATGGTCAACGTTATCACAAGATCGTTATCGCACTCACGCTAATTCGGTACGGGTGTTAGCTCGCCCAAATCGATTACAGTGTAATTCGGAACGCAGCTATTATCTGAATATTATTTTCCCGTGAAGTAATGACAATAATGACAATGACATCAATATAAATGTTGTCTTGTCTATGGTATGAAAAAAAGTCTTAGGAAGACGTTAGACGACCAAACTGACAGGAATTAGTGAAATGTTTTAGTTCTCACTAAGTACACACGTAGCTGATTTTAGTTGCCAGAGACTAGCCGGTGATTTCAAAATCACACGTTCACTAAATCTGATGTTTCCTGGAAAACCGGTGACCACTCTCGTAGCGTCCGCAATACGGTGGATGTCGTCACTGAAACGTTGATTATGAAAGTAAGTTGGTGTAGTTTCCTAGAGAGGAACCACAGTTGGTGTGGTGTCATGGAAATGCTATTTAATTACGTGTGAGCTCACTCTTCTCAGTATGGACACTTTTTCTTATGGCTGAGTAGGTACGGTGAGGGCAAATCTAGCGATTTAACTCTGGGGGTGGGGTTTACTTTATGGTGACAACGACGCTCTCTAGGAAATCACACCAACTTACTTTCATAATCAACGTTTCAGTGACGTTATTCACCCCATAAATTGCGGCTACGTAACCGGTAACCGCTCTTCTAGGAAACCGTAGCTTTACAGATTTTTACGGCCAATTTGTTGCTAGCGCATGTCAAAATCTGTGTGTGGACGTGAGATTCTACCATCGTCAGCGATCAAAGTCGCTGCGTGGGCGTGGGTACCATTAGAGTACTGGTAATGCGACTGTTTGAGAAAAAGTTCTTGTTCTGTTGCACACGGCCCAACGAATGGGTTTCCTTGGCCCTGTCTGGACGGCTTAGCGAACGCCGACGATCGTCCGTTGAAGTGTGCCGGCGATCTGAAGCGTGGCGGTAACATTAAAGGTTTAGAAGCAATCGACCGATAGTTTGCTCAACCACTTATTGTATATGGACGTACCTTCGAAGGCAAACGAGCGTGCGGTAGCAAACGATGAATATCCTTCTGGTGAGCACAGATTAGAACAGTGTGACCATAATAAAATTACCGATTTTGCCATAGTTTGGTTTGAAACCAGCCGAATCTTGCCAAAGACTCGAGTATAAAATGCCAAAATATTGCCAACTTTGTTTAGGCGTTGTAATAGTAGTATTGCTAACCTTATTTAGCGTAGAAGTAGCAAAAAAAGTACACTTTTGTTTTACATAATATATTTTTATTACAGTTTATTATTCTGTAGTTAACTTACAGACAACTGACTACTGTAGCCACTGATACCAGTATCCCAGTTAAAACTACTAATTCCTTAAATTCCTGAAGATTTTAAAAACTATCTTTGCATTGTATAAATTCAATCTCTTAGCATTGTATAATTTCATAGCACATGTGTGAGTATGTAACGACTATAAAGCTACCATTTAGGTACTAGGTATGTCTTTCATTGACTAAGAGTATGTCATGCTCACTCTAATTTCTCGCTGACGGTGGCGCGTGTGTTGGATCATTTAGCTCCCTTCAAAATGGTTGAGCTGAATGGTGCTAATCCATGCGTCATGTTCATGAACGGGCGCCGTTAGTAGGGACTGGTCATCTCTTAGCTGCCACGGCGATTTTAATTTAATTTAATGTTTGAATTAGTTTTTATTTTTATTTCTAACGGACGCTTTTAATGTTTTGCATCGTTCTCACATGTATAACTTCAACTTGAATGATGTAACCAATATTATGTAACCACATTTTGATTTAAAAGAGTGTCCGTGGAGTTTCTTGCCCGTTCTTCTCTATAGGTACCTACTACTCTTTGGAATGGGCGACTAGCTTCATATTTCTGACTGACCAACACCTTGACAATTCAAAAGAGCCTGTAATTGGTTTATTTGAAATAAATGCTTTGAGTTTGATAAGAGGGCGACACTGAAAGATTTTGTCGTTTACAAGTACGATATAATAACAAAATAAGTTCCAATTTTGAAAATGGAACTGCCAATATTATTGTGTTTGTATTTTATTCATTTGTCATTTGTTTTCGATTTGGCGGCAAATTGAAAATTGTCTGTGTCACCTCAGCATGAATTTAACGTGAGAAAATTTTCTTATAATGATTTTATATGACTTTCGATGTCATTTAAGTCAACAAGAAAGTTATGATAGACTTCGATTGGCCTTTCACGATGAAGCCCCATCTCGTGCCACTGCTTACAACTGGTTTAATGAGTTTAAACGTGGTCGAACTAATCTCACCGATGATCTGCGTGAGGGACGGCCTTCTACGGCGACGACTGAAGGTAACATCAGTGTTCTGTGGCGTATGATAAAGACTGACAAAAGAGTGACTTATCAGCAGATTTGGACAAGCTTAGGCATCGATATGAGTCAAGTGCACAAAATCCTCCAAGAACATTTAGCGGTCAGGAAGATTTGTGCCCAGTGGATGCCTCAAAATTTGACAGAGGCCCAAAAACTCCGTCGTGTTGATTGGTGTCGTGAAATGGTTAAAAGATTTAACGGAGGTGACTCAAATGCTGTGTTCGACATACTTACGGGTGACGAAAGCTGGATTTATTGTTATGATCCTGAAACTGAGAGACAGTCTGCTATCTGGGTGTTTCCTTCCGAGGAATTGCCAACTTAAGTGAAGAGAGGTCCAAGCGTGGGATAAAAGATGGTGGCCTCGTTCTTCAGAAGGACAGGTAAAACATTACGCAGCAATTGTTTTAGAGGATCGAAAAACAGTTACTGCAGAGTGGTACACTAATAATTGTTTGCCACTTGTCTTGGAAAAAGTTCGTTGATCCTCCTTCACCATGACAACGCCTCGTCGCACACCGCCAAGCAAACAATCGACTACTTGGCGACGTCAGACATGGAATGACTAGGTCACCCGACCTATAGCCCATTTTTATTTATTTCCGAAAATAAACGAAAATCTTCGAGGAAAACGTTTTATGGGCGTTGAGGAAGCAGTGGCTGCGTTTCAAAATGCCATCGAAGACCCCTAAGGACGAGTGGGCAAAGTGCTTTTCTCAGTGGTTCCATCGGATGCAGCGATATATTGATGTAAATGGACACTATTTTCAAAATATATAATAAAACTAATAACTTGCTAGTTTGTTCACTTTTTTATTTTCTAAGAACTTTCAGTGTCATCCTCGTATATTTTTTATGTTTACTGGTAGCGACATGCTCCTTTAAAGCAGATAGTCGTGTTGTTAATTTGTAGTTGCAATCTGAAAAAAAGGCCACATCCGGATCATCTCTAGCCTTGGAAATAATGGATCTTGCTCCCACTATATTCTATACACTTTCAGATACCAAATCACCAATAGCAAATATCACCTCATTATCTACCATTCGCCGTGAAACAGAACCGAAACCAAAGTATCTACGTCTATGACTTATTGAAATATCCTCCGCCCAACTGCCCCGTTGATCTCGTGGTCGCAAGCGCGACTGCTGAGCGTGGGGTCCTGGGTTCGATTCCCGGGTCGGGCAAAGTGTTATTGCGTTTATCCATTAGGAATTTCTTGATAACAGCCTCCGGGCTGTTACCAAGAAATCAAGATATACCCATGTCTCGGAAAGCTCGGTAAGCTGTTGGTCCTACGCCTGATCTCTCTCGTGTCGGATTGCCATCCCATCGGACTATGAGAGTGAGGGAAGAGAAAGTGCACCTGTGACTGCGCACACACTTGTGCACTATAATATCTTCCGCGCCGAAAGCTAGTCTCTGTTGAGATTGGACGCTGAGGCCGAAATACGGTCTGGAAATATTGAAATATCAATCGTAAATTCACGTAGTAAGAACACTCGTTGTATGATTATCAACTTTATAGCTTATTATAATAACACAAGAAAAACAGGGGAATCCCCTACGATGTATTTTTAGGGCTGCCATTTTCGACATTTTGAGATGCCACAGGAAATTGGAAATTTATTTTCTACATTACAATACTGCTAAAAACTGCCAATTTTATAAAACGTTAACTAAACATGCCAGAGGTTAAAATGAGAGGCCAATCCTACCACAAAGGCAGGAAACTGCCACATATGGTCACACTGGATTACAATTATATTATACAGGATAATGGTGAGGTTGCCAGCCCCAATAATCTGTAATTTTTAATAGATTTCATATTCTGTGACACTCGGTGATTTGACAAGATTGTTTGTTGAGTTTTATGCTCTGTGGTTTGTTGAATGAAGTTTGATTGCACTGTAACGTAGGTTATTCTTGCGGTATTTAAGAATTTTTGGGTATTTTTAATCACCAAAATGTCGAACATTAATTTGCAATGTCTGTTAGGAATACAGTGTAATGATTTCGTAATGATAGCAGCCGATCAGAGCACTAGCCACAGTATTATGGTGATGAAAGACGGTGAGTTTGCGGTTTTTGATCATGGAATTGAATAATATTTTGCCATGTTCCTGCACTAATATATTTATAATTGTTTTTAGATGAGGATAAGATCCACAAGATATCTGACAAACTGATAATGGGTGTGATTGGCGATCAGGGTGATTCTACCCAGTTTGCTGAATACATTGCCAAGAATATTCAGCTGTACAAAATGCGTAATGGATACGAGCTAGGACCCACTGCCGCCGCCAATTTCACACGCAGAAATCTCGCCGAGTATCTGAGAAGCAGCGTATGTATACATCAAAACAATATCTCAATAGATTAGTCTGTAGATGCATTATACGAGAAACCCTGCATAAACTTAAATTAGACAGGCCATAATAAAACTGTTAAAACAGACCAAGATGAAAAAAATCAAGTCATCATAGAATCATAGCAACATCTTTCTTTGCATATGGTTGTTAAGAAAATAATAAAAATCTAAATGTTTCAGACACCTTACTTCGTCAATGTATTGATGGCTGGTTATGACAAGGAGAATGGTCCTGAGCTATACTTCATGGATTACCTGGCATCCAGTGTGAAAGTTCCTTTTGCTTGTCATGGTTTTGGTGGTTACCTCAGTTTGAGTATCATGGACCGCTACCACAAGAAAGGTGAATAAATATTGTCCACATAACCATTATTGTCTCTAGAAGAGCAGTCAACTTAATTATGCTACATTGTGTATTGTGATTATAATAGTTGCTTACTTCTAACCTATACCTATAAGTATAATCTCAATAAATGGTTACTCTTTTTTGGTTATCCTTTGTCCCCTCACTGCACTGCACCTAAGATCTTTCACAATCTTGACTATTGTTTTGCACTTCATCTAAATAAAAAGATAGTAATTTCTAAACTATACAATCATTACTTTCCAGATGCCACTGAAGAGGAAGCTTATGAGATACTGAAGATGTGTGTGAAGGAAGTTCATAGGAGATTGTTTGTGAGCCTGCCCAACTTCCAAGTCACTGTTGTCAATAGGGAAGGCATCAAAGTGTTGCCCGTTATCAACTCGGAACTGTTGAAGTAATTTTCTTAATAAAGTAATATTTTCATCATAGTTGTTTTCTTTATCCAGAATTAAAGGGGAAGGGGGGCCTGACATTTGTAGTGGCGCCCGCTACAGTACCTCCGCCGTAAGAGCGTTTTTTCTGCCACGCTGGTGTCCGCCCTTGTGCGTATCACACTCGCATGCGACGAGCTTAGCGCGTGTCGTTCACCTGCATACTCGTGCCAAAAGTGAAACGACAGGGTGTTGCGGGCGGCGGCGCGCATTCGGTCAGACAGGCACGTGGACACAAACAAGGATATAATGGCCTTGGCCTCGCTACGGACCGTTGCCCGTCGTGAGCAATGTTATGTCTCAAATATGCATGACTACCCTCATACTACAGTCCTCTCCCAAAACGAGCCCTTTACATAGAACAGTTGGAATATCTCTAGAGAGATTTCTCTTTCCACTTTATTCGCGTCCATCACTTCGCCGCAGGAGGCGACAGCATCCCGCTCACTCTCACTACTGACCATGGACTGACCTACAACCTAGGGTAAGATTTGGTATACTCAATGCCGATAAGTTTTTAACTTTATATACCAGTTAAATTGTACCCAGTCAAAATCAAAATCATTTATTCAAACTAGGCTGAGAACAAAGAATACTATAGTTTAGCTGAGAATCAGCACTTTTCGAACGTCAAACACCTGGAATAATCATTAGCAAATAAATAAAAAACCAAACAGCCTTAAATTGTATTTTTATTTAAATACTACTAAAATCTTTCCTTAGCCTTAAAATAATTTGTTCGTAATTTATTTATCCTCCAGCTTTGCTTCGGTCTGGGCTTGATGCCATACTCGTGTCCGGGTTGTCCATTTGTGAACTATTTGGGTTTTCGCCTTCGCCCATGTTGTCACCTTCATTGTCTGATGGCTCTGTAACAGATAATCAGATTATTATAACAGGAAACAGAGCACATGTGCGATTTTTAAGGAGCACTCTTTGCACAAAAAATTACTTTTCACTGCTTTGCCCAGGGTGCAAATCAGGGGAATCTATTCAAAAGGACTATTGTGTAGTTTAGCTAAGTCAACCAATAGGGTATTTTACATAATTATTGTGGAATAAATAATTACCTACTGATAAAGAATATTAAAATTACCTTTCTTATCTGCTGGCATATCTTCAGTTCTATTGGCAACTTGGAAGTGGTACTCCAGCTCGTCAAAATCAAATACTTGGTCTGTTGGTAGCAGACATGGTAAATATGCTGGGAATGTGGGCTTGCAAGCTATCACTGAAAATAAAAACGAAAAGAATATCATCACCTCATAAACTTTATGTGTCGTGGCCAGATCTTAAAATTGATCATTTCATGAAATGAACATCATCCACTGGTCACATCATGATGTAGCCTGGGCAGATCATTGAATGCTCAACGTTTAATGATATGAACAGTTAAACGCACGACTACTTCATGATGTGGCCAAACATAAAAAAATCATATCGTAAAATAGTTAGATTATCCACCGGTAGAGGCGTTGATGTCGTTGTGTTTTTGTTGTACAGACGCCAGCACATCAACCTACTACAATCTGTCAAATTTCTTTAATAGATTTTCAACTTTATTACTAAACTATAAGGTTCAAAGTTGATTGAGAAAATTTGACAGTTTCGAGTAGGTAGACCTGCTGGCGTCTGTACATCATGGCGGCGGCATGACAACAAATCAAATAAAGTAGTGAAAAATTGCATTTTGTAATGTAGTGCAATGTTTTCTATCATTTCAGTTTTGATAATTTAAGAATGCGGCGACGCACATACGAGTATTGCCATAAAAAACCTGGCCATAAGTCGAATATTCAAAGTGTGGCTTAACTCAATGCAACCATCACTTTCTGACAGCTAAACAGTGTTGCCAACGGCGCTGGCCCTAATGTCGCCGATTTTCATGCATGAAGTAGCCTAAAATCGCCAAATTTCAATTGTAGTAGCCTAAAGTAGCCAAAACACCAAAATGACAATATAAATAAAATAAAATATAGTTTTTATCAATTTATTTATAATATGTTTATATTTCACTGAAAAACACATACCTCTAACGTTCATAAAGTTACGAATCCTTATAATAGCGATTAGCATGGGTAGTTGCATGCGATTCCTTAATTTTGTTTTAATTGTTCCCATTACGCTGAAAATTCTTTCAACGACGGCATTACTTAAAAGTAACGAACGGCATCGTATCGAAAACTCAGCTAGTTCTTTAAACATTGGGCTCCCACCAGCATTCTTCATTTTTAACACTTGTATCCAAAAATTAGAGCCCCCGAGTAGCCTAATTGGCGACCAGTCGCCGTTTAGATTTTTTCGTCGCCGTTTCTCGTTCTGAGTAGCCTAAATGGCGACAAATCGCCTACGTTGGCAACACTGCAGCTGAATAACCTGTCCATAACGTACCGCACCCCGTGCGCCCTTATCCCTTCACCGCGCGACACACAGGTAATCGGAACTCAGTCGTCGTCCAGTGCAGTCCATTGTTTTCTCGATAACTTTATATTTGTGCTCCTAACATTTGCTGTTTTAGTCGTTTTGTTAATAGTTGGTGGGATAAACACGACGAATATGGAAGTTCAAGGTATGTAACAACATAAATAATATCATTTCATTTAAGTTATAGACTCACAAATGTTTTTTTATTAATTTCGCAAAGGATACTAAAATAATCTCTTTGTGTCTAAAAAAAAAAATCAGAAGCGGTTTTATATGTGTTCCGAGCATTTCCGAGTAATGATCTATTGTTTTAAATAAAGTTTAGACTTTCCTAAAGAGAATTGTGAAAGAAAATATTCCGCTTTGTTCCGCCATTTTGTTTAGCACACATTCAAACAAAGTGGACAAATAATTTAAAACAAGATTATTTACAGTAAATTCTCTTTTTATTTTTAGATTTCATTGGAAATTTCAAGAACATGTCAAATAAGCAATTATATGATATCCTGCAAGAATGCCCTGACAAGAAAAAAGATGCTAAGATGCTATTTTTGGAATTACAACAACAATGGTGGACGCCAAGGTATGCAATGCAGCTACCAACACGTCTTCAACTATGAGGTGCTATATTTGTGGGTAACTTCCAAAAAAATTAATAATTTAAACAGAGGAATGGAAGTAGACCCAGGCAGTCTAAAATTCGGCCTATCGATTCTCCACGTAAGAATACGTTTCTTTGAATCCTTATTGCACGTGTCTTACAAACTTGGGGTTAAAAAATGGAAAATAAGGTCAACGGAAGATAAAATAATTGTAAAGGAGAGGAAAGAAATGATACAAAAAGCATTTCGGGAGCAAATGGGCCTTTTAGTGGATATGCCGAAAGCAGGGTTCGGGAATAGTAATGATGGAAATACATCGAGAAGATTTTTTTCTGATCCCGAAACAGCTTCTCAAATAACTGGAATAGATTCAACATTGATCTACAGATTCAAAGTAATATTAGAAGCAATTTCAAGTGGTCACGCGATTGATGCAAATCAATTTGAAGCCTACACCTGTGAAACTGCTACTTTGTACGTGCAGTTGTATGAATGGCACCCAATGTCGCCTACCGTTCGTAAAATTTTAATGCATGGTGCAACAGTGATATCTCAATCTATATTACCAATTGGGCAGCTCTCTGAAGAAGCTGCCGAAGCTAGAAATAAGCACTTCAGGCTCTACAGTCAAAATTTCTCGCGAAAATTTGACAGAGTAAAATGTAATAGGGACATTTTAAATAGACTGTTACTTACGTCAGACCCATTTTTAAGTAGCACTAGAAAAGCATCACGGAAGAAAAGTAACCCATTTTGTTCGGAAACCATGTCTTTTGGTCCCTGGCGCAGAAAATGCATCAATAGAAAGCAGTGACGAAGAACACAATACAACAGCAACAGATGAAAACGATGAATCTGATTTCGATGATTGTTTTTTTTTTGTTTTATTATATTATCTACTAATATTATTAAATAAACGTTTGAAAACTACCTTAATTTATTTATTTAATAGTTTCCACGTCACAAATGTCACAAAATAATATTGGCCAGGGTTTTAGTACAAATACTCCTATGTGCGACGGATGAATTGTCCATACAAACGTAATACCAAAATCATTTGCAATTTGAGCATATTTCCACCATATTATGTTGATATTCGGATTTAGACAATATTTATCTAGGCTCCTAGATCTTTTTATTTCCAAAAAACTTATCTAAAATGAAGTTTAAGCGAATTGAATTTCGCACATTTTTACAGCGTAAATGACATGTTTTCATATTGTTTTTTCTGTATTATTAATAACAATATTGTAATATTATAAATTGTAATATTGTTTGCAGAAACATAGGTTATATTATCAAGTTACAAATTATCGAAAAATAAATGGAAAAACATTTGGTTTTCATTCATCATTTTTGGTATTACGGAACACATCCAAATTTATTTTATCATAAAGCTAGTAGTGCTATCGCGTCAAGCAATAATTGTCAATGTGTGCATGATGGTCGTACTGCTTACTGTAGGTGTATATCGCTCCAGCGGGCACTCACATTAGCGCAACGTGCTTGGTTGGAATTCGTATTTTTTGTCAGTATAGACGATTAGGTACTTTACTGTGCTGTACGTGCATACTTATTTGTTTGCTAAATTGTATTGTAATATTTCTGACACTATTGACCTATTTTATTTCTATTTTTATTGGAACGGAAGTAAACTGGTAGAAATCGTCCCCCTCGAGCCCCTCCATGCGACATTCTCTACGAGAAAGTGTGAATTTGGTCAAATTGTAAATCCAAGATGACGGCTGCGAAAATTTTAAAATTTTTCGTCATGTGTATAGTTTTCATGGACTCCGAACATGATATAAGTTAGGTACCTACTTACCTTCTTAGCTACTACTACAGCCTACGAAAGTATTTTTTTTTTCTTGGTCCGGTTTTTATATTAGGCGTATGATACTTATGTATATTTTGTATAAATTAGTATTTACCTACTTATCCTTAGATAACATTAGACCTAACTAAATTTAAATGTGACATCCGTATCCAGACAAACGAGTATCCGTTTCATCACTAACCATAGAAGTAGGTATAAAAAAGGTTAACCTTTTTTATACGTCTATGATAATTATTAATTAATGTACCCGTTGCAAGTTTTGCGAAAACATCTTTCATTACTGACTCAAATATGGAGTAGCTTTGATAATTTGGGGGTCTGTAAACGCACACTATAACATGCTTATCTAGCTCAACACAGGGCAGATGCAGATGCAGTTCTCGTGGAGGCGATCGGTGGCGGTGATCTCTCGCGTCCGGCCCTGGTCTAGCCCTTGGTACGGAGCGACATGGCATGGGAGGCCGTCACCTCTTTCTGCGAAGCAGTAATGCTCGCGAAGGAGGAGGCGGAACGCGTGAGGGAGAGGCAAATTTCGCGCCCTCACGCCCCTAGCCGCCGCAGGGAATCACAGGCCGATTCCCGGCCACATAGGCGCGGGCTTGCGGACGGTAAGCAATGGGTAGCTCACCGTCCGATAAGGACCAGGCCCAGGTCAACGGCGCGTTGTGATCCACGCGCGCCTCGAAGAGATGTCAGCAGAACTGAAGGGTAACGTTATATCAGCCATTTCTTTTTACCCATTAGGCAACCATGATGCGGTAATCGGTGACTAAAGGCGTACGAACTACAGGTAGTCAAATAAGAAGTCCACTATAGTCACAGTTATGTGATACTTGGAAGTTCTTAAAACCTTATTTCATTTGTTTTATATATCTGCGTATGTAATGAAATCATGATTCCCTCTAATAGAACAAAGAATATTGGTTTCGTCGTCATTGTTGTTAGGAAAGCGGGATTTCATCACGTCCGTTTAGTGTCGTGAAATATTAGTGGCATTTAAAATTTTCCATTTTGTCCAGCTTAGTAACGGGTCATTTTTTCTCAGATTGGCTCAAATATTATTAATGAATGGCAAGTACAGCTAATAATAGCTATCTGTTAACTCACACACACACGGCAGCGCACTGTGTCCCCCGCTCGTATTCTTTTATCAAACAGAGATAGCAATATTCCAAACGAATTTTGCACACATCTCGACTTGTAGTTGCGAGCCGTGCTCCCCGCCCTCTTAAGCACACAAATGTACAGAGGTGGACTTAATGACATTGGCATTTTCTACCAGACAACCTCAATAACTTCTCCTGACTATGTAATGACCAGTTATGTGTAGCCACTTACAAGCTTTTATTTGTAAATGGCAACAAATAAAAATCACCAACAGTACTTACATGGGAACACTTGATTGTCCTCTGTATTGAACAGGTTGTGTGTCTCACTAGTCTTCGCAAGGAACTTAGTCAATGCTCTCTCAATGTCTCTTTTCTGTGAGGCTGCTTTCTCTCTGATTGCTTCATATTCTGTCACTGGCTGTTTGTGGGTCTGAAATGTAAAGTTATTTAGATAATTAATTACTTTAGAAATACTAGTAGAACTGCAATGACTGAAGTGAAACTTCTAAGGCGGCGATTCAATTGGACGAGAATTGAGTGAGATTTAGTTATATATTTTTACTCTTATGTAACGAAATGTTAATGTTAATGTGTTAATGTGCAATTTTTTGCAATTAAGTTGTCAGAGACAGAATATGCCGAGTTTATTTAAACTTTCAGCAAGTTGGAAATACATCTTTGTTAGATTTTTGTAGAATGACATGTATCCATTCTTATTTTTTTATCATAATTATATTCTTATTTAATGATTGGTACATGCCTTAGCAACACAAAGAGAGGGGTGAAAGAATGTGGGGCAGACCTTTGCCCAACTGTGGGACCTTAAAGTTTAAAGCTTTTAGCAGCATAGGTCAGAATTAAAAGAAGCTTGATAACAATGGCATGATGAAAATGTTTTCAGAACTTACAGGTGTCCTTATGTAGGCATGTGGATCAGGTAGAGGTGGAAGGTGAAATGGTATGTGAGGAGCGGGCTTGGCTTTTGACCCTGCCGACAGCATCGCTGGTGTTCGTGGAGCTGGGGCCTGCTGCGGTGGCTGAATCACATGTCTGTTAGGACGAGCTGCATACTGTTCCAGGCCTTGTAGACTGATGCCTGTTGACAATAAAACTGCAATTATCATATTTCATAGAATTAATGAAGAACAAAGCTGTACATCAATCAAGAAAAAAAGTTACTCACATCTAGTGTTTGCTATAATTTCTTAACATAATTGGTATTCAGGTGTGTTAACCATTTGTTATCCATGTCTCACAAAATGCAATTTATTTCTGATTAGTGGTGAATCAAATCAAATCGTTTATTTCTTTGCAAACATGGGTATAGTACATAGGTGTTTTTATAATAAAGTTCTCCATCTTTTACCGTCAGGTGGGCATGCAAAGGTTTACAATTCAAAATCTAATATAAGCGGCAAATCATTGGCAATAGTGAAGCAAAATAAATTACTTACCCATATTAATGAGGGACATAACCACATCTCCCAGTACTGGTTCTACTCTTCCTGATAGCTCACAGTAGCCTTTAGATGAGTTTCCAACTTCTGACAGAACTAGAAAAATAATGCTATTTCTTAATAGTATTGATACAGTTGCAGAACTTCCAGACCGAATTAGCCATTTTTATGGGGTAATACAGAAGGTAAAAAAATACTGGAAATTATTCCAAAAGCAGTTTAAATGGAGGATGTGCAGGTACATAATCTGTAGATACATTGGAATATTTGAAATTGCTGTAGGCAAGCGAATTTTTGGGGTACTATTATAAAAAGCTTTTCATTATTTTAATCAATTTAATTTAAGTATTTATTGATATATTTACTTACAACATTGAAGCATTTCTGTGAGAGTTTCTAGTGCCATTTTGTTAGCAGCATCAAAGCCAGTTTCTAGCAGCACAGTAGAAACTGCTATATTTAGTATTCGTCTCCGTGCATCTGGACCACTCTCTACTTTTTCCGTGTTTTCTGCCATATCCTGTAGCGCAATCTTGTTAAGTTTAGAAAAATTACAATCAACAAACAAACACGAACATCAGGAACGAATCACAGACTACATGTCATAGAGGGAGGGGAGAGAGCACAGAGCATGTAATTTATCATAGAGTATGTAATAGTGCTACATGTACCTCACAGATGTAGGTACCCAGTTTGTTTGTTTTTTATTGTTATGTTTAAAACTTGGCCTTTTATGCAAAGACGCCATTCCTCGCTCCTCGCTATGTCAGGGTCGTGAAGCTAAGTTACCTCTTTCTCTATAGTATATTCATTGTACTCTGTGGTTACCTCTGATTGATTGATTTGATAAAGATCTGTGCTTGAAACTTGCTTGAAACACTGCCTGATTTTCAGTTTTGACATACGTAGTATCTCTGTAGTCTGTGGTTTTGACTTTGACATTAATGACAACTTGACACAGTGCGTTTTTGCGTAAGCATAATTCACAAAGCATCGATTTCGTCACAATTTGTTACTGTTTTATTGCTCTTTTCAGTCCTACCTTAGTTAAAATGTATCCATATTGAAATAAGGTAATTTTGTAGGTTTGTGTTCAAGTTTAGATCAGAAGTTTACTTCGAAGTAGCTTATGTATCACTCACCAAAGTCACCAATTGGAGTAGTAAATTGGGTAAGTGCCTTGCCTAATCTTAATTGCATTTGTACAAATCTAAATTTTCTAGTCTAATAGAGCAGAATATTAACACAACAAAACAATTTTGTACATAGAATCATAAGAACGCTATTGTATATCTGTCTGATTCTTTGTTTTACATAATTCTTATAAACTTCCCATAATTTGTAACTTAGAACTAGCAATTAGAAAGTGAGATTAACAAGAAGAAGCTTCACTTTGCTTGTTATTAACGTTAGATACTGAGTGATCTTAATGTTCTTATTTGCAATATTTACCTGCAATGATTAAACCTCAATTTCAGTTATCTTGGAGTACCTGAAATAGTTTAGTTTGCTGTCAAGATGGTAAAAATCTATGCATTGGGTGTGCTTTACAAAGGTGTGAACAGTGCTACCCTCCTCAAAGCAGCATACAACCTACAGAGCTTCAGTATATTTCAACGAGGCTCAGTCCAAGAGTTTATGGTCTTTGTTAGTAAAACAATAGTAGAAAGAACTCAGCCAGCATCTCGACAGTCTGTTAAAGAGGGAGAGTACATGCTACAAGTGTATGTCAGGGCAGATAATTTAGCAGGAGTCCTGATATCTGACCATGAGTATCCAAACAGAGTGGCTCACACATTAATTACCAAAATACTGGATGACTTTACTGCAACAGTGCCTGCAAGCCAATGGGTCACTGGTACCGAAGACACAACAGATTTCCATCTTCTACCAGAATATTTAACAAAATACCAGAATCCCCGGGAAGCTGATGCATTGACAAAAATACAGAATGACTTAGATGAGACCAAGATTATTCTACACGATACTATAAAGGCAGTGTTAGAAAGAGGTGAGAAATTAGATGATGTTGTTGCTAAGACTGAGAGTCTATCAATGCAGAGTAAATTGTTTTACAAGACTGCCCGAAAGACTAACAGCTGCTGTAATTTCTAAAACATTTGGATGGTATTAACCTGACTTGGCCATAGTTCAATTAATTTATAATATGGTTTGAAGAGTTAAGTGGAATTTGAAGGCTTGATTAAATATTATTGTGGCCATTATTAAACCCACTGTCACAGTTATGAGTTAAAATGTTAGATTTATTTTTCTGTCATTGTTTACATTTGTCACAATATGTATTTGGTTATGTAGGTATTACATAAATATAACGTTTTCGGGTTCCATGTATTATTGGAAATGTTTTCTAATAATGGTGAGACAGTGGTCAAAGTCATATTTGATCACTTCTATTCTGATTAAAAATGTTGCTATGTTGCCAAACCAGTGTGATCATCACAATGTTATTGATTAAGATACTGACAAGTGTATCAGTAATTGCTTTCACTGTGGCCTAAGTGTTAAATTACAATAATTCAAGAACTTTATGACTGCACACATCCTAACTTGTATAGATGGATATCATTTAATATAATCTCTCTAGCATAATAAATGACATTGAACAAATATCTAGTAATTATTATATTGAAGTTGTGTTCTGCTTGCATAGAAATAAAAAACTCAGCCAGTAATGTGTATAATAATAATTATATCCTATGAATTTCTGACCATCTTTTCTCAATGGTATGGTGACTCCATTTCGGCAGTAGTTATAATTGATTTTTGACAGTAAATGGGTAAAAACAAAAAAAAAATGAAAAAGAGCTGTACTGATTGTTATAACCACTACTTATTATTGTAATTAGAATTGAAGTTGTAACTTTTTCTGAAGTTAATATTTATTTTTCAATATTTCAAAATGTATAATTACTGTAATAGAGTCCCTACATGCAGAATACAATAAGGTTTTTGCAGAATGTAATGGATGTGTGTAAGCAATATTACCTAAAAATAATAATATGTATGTCCATAATGTAGTAACTGTTAAAAAGCTAGTATAGTGTACTGAGTGTTATGAGATTTAATGTTGAAAACAGGAAGTAAAATGTATTTAACGTATTTTAATGTGTCTAAATATAAAACAATAATAGAAGTTCGTTAGTAAAAAAAATACCTATACATTTACTCAGCGCACAGTTCATCATATAATATGTATCTATCATCTACTAGATAAATATTCAATGACCTTGTTCCCCACCTGACTAAATTCCCAATTATCTGAGATACTTAATTTTATTTGCTACTTAACTTCAAATTTAACTGACACAGCTCATAGATAGGGTACTTAGTGGTGACAAAAATGGGATTTGATAAATGGCGGCGCAATGCGGAAATTTGTCTGTGAGTTTGGTGACGTTAATGTGCATTAAATAGAAATAGAAAGAGATTCTTTTGTGACGAATTTTTAATACTGATTACGATTCTAAGTCCTTTCTAATTTGAACTAAAAGACGTAGTAAAAAACAAATATAAATAAAAAATAGATTAGACTGCCTCTACATTGTAGTGTTGGCCCGATTTGCGATGCAGTCATGACGTCACGACTAAGTTATTCAATGTTGTTGATACGTACCTATTATAAATTAATGTACGACATTCCGTTTCTTTGTAAATAAAAAACTGAACGGCCGGTATATCAATCAATATTATACTTTCCCTTCGATATTGTATAACACTACCTACCAACACAAGAGCCACGTTGCTAATTAGTATTGGTTTAATTATGTTCTGCGCAAATGTGAGGCACATCTATAGTCGGGTCATTTTAAAAGCACTCTGCGGTTCATAAATCTATAGTTATTGCCCATTTATATTGGACATAAAGAGGTGGCGGGAGCACTGACACGAGGTCACATTTTACCTACTTATCTGACCCAAATCCTTGAATTTGACCAGCTATCTAATTACGCAACACATTTTCGTAAACGATTACGACAAATTTGTTTCATTATGTTTATGACAGTTCAACAACATTCATTGCGTTATTTACGTTGTTGAACAGATTTTTTTTTCGAACTTATGATGCAATGGATTAGCAATTTGTTTCAAAACGATTCAAATTCCAATTGATCGTGTATTACGTAATTAGGGTACTGATTTACATAGCGGCTGCATTTTATTAGTACAATCAACAAAAGAGATAGGTAAGAATACAGGCAACGAAATTCAACTAGGTTTATCCGATTACAGAAAAATAACGATATTGAGTTTTACGCATGTTGTGTGTGTGCAGATGTTGAAAAGGTAGCCTTTGGGATCGCCGTTCTGAGTGTCTTTAGTAAGTTATAACGGACGGCCTTTCAAAGAAAATAGTACACAAAATAGGTCAAGGATGATATTTTTTGTTTGTAAACCTAACTCTTTTGATGACAGTACATCGGCTTCCATTTACAAAAAAAAAAAAACTACATTCCTACTTGTTGGTAGATAGATCTGTATATTGTAAAAGGCAGCCAGGCAGGAGGCAGATATGATGTTATCCAAATGAGAATAAGATTTATTTAGGTTGTATAGGCATGTATACATATTATTTTGAGAGAAAGTAAACCTTTGATGATAATGATTAGAGACGACACTTCTTGATAAGGGTCGGTACATATTTGTTTATGTAATCGAGTAGAGTAATTTGACGTCAATCAGTGGTCATTTTGGCACAGGAATACCAATGTACATACTTACGACCTCCTTGGTAATCAAACACTTCGCGATTGGCTATCACTTGGCGACACTCAAGTTATGTGGTCTTACTCTTGGACCTATCGATTTTTTACAATGTGTACCGACCTTTAGTATTGTTGATAGAGGAAACTATAAGAATATCCTTTGTGAATTTTGAATGTGATTTGAAAATTTAAATGTACGTGTAATATAATATCTACTTTGTATTATCATGTTAACAGAAGTTGATGTTATTTATTTAGTGGAGCGCCTGGGGGTTTAGAACTCGGATTTTTGTTAGTGAATGAATTTTGAAGATCGAGGCGGGATTTTGTTTTTTATACAATAGCAATGTTTACCTATTTTTTTTTGTGCTTTTGATTTTTAGCATTGAAAATGCTTTTTCGTTCGCTTCACGTAGGGTAAGTACCCGTTTTCAAGAAAAGTCCGACCGGCGGGCTAGCGTCCTCAATGATTAAGATAGAGATATTAAAATTATATCAAAATATGCGTTACTGAAAGGGGCAAAAACTTGAAAAAATAGGGAAATGTTTATTTTTTTAATAAAAAAAAACTTATGACCGAAAAGGTGTCTCCGAAAGGGGTAAACATCTACCCTTAATTATAATCCTATTGAAACCAGAATAGTATCATTTTAAAGCCCTTTAAATTCTCCCTTACACATATCTCTTTTCGTTTTTGAGAAGTTGAAAGAGTAATAATGCATTCTACAAACATTTTTTTAGCAGTATTACTTATAGTCCTTTCAGTAAAGCATCTTTTAATACCATTTTCATTGCTCCTTAATTAAATTGTTTTTTCTCGATTACTATCTCTATACAAATGGATAAGTTAACTTAATTTTGATAAGTATACAAAAATACAGCCTATTATGTATTGGTATAAAAATCTTCGTTTGTTTTTCAAATCAAGATCACAATTTTTTAATAGGTAAACTTTTTTATGTGTATTATTAGCTAAACATTCCATTTTGAATTTTTAAATTTCATTCACTGAAACAGAAATCCGAGGTTTTCATGGTTTTAACGCTCCAGGCACTCCACTAATTGTCGTATATACTTGCTTCATGACGTGTTAGTGAAATAAAATCGGTATTTACAACTTATTTATTTTTATTACGGTTTTATATTATTTATTGTCTTACGCCATACAGTCTGTGAAGATTTGTGCAGTTCGGTCCTCAGGTAAATAAAAGTCAGAGATGAAATAAAAATACATATATTAATTACATCAATTAATATTATAAACCTAACATAATCATGTAGGTTACAATAATAAAATATACCTATATAATTTTATAAACAAAAATAAATAATAAAAACATTGATTTTTCCTTATTAGTAGAGCTAACGCTAAAATCATTGACTCTTAGCAAACGCATAGTCCAGGTAACATTTAAAACAATCCTCCTACAAGCAAGGGAGAGCTCACTTATAGTATTATTATGGAATTTACTCATTAATTCTATGATTAATTAATAATGAGTATTGATGTCGGGCGAATCAGCACGTGAGCATACTTGTAAACAGCGTCCATTTGTAGGTATTTTGTGCTCTAAAACTATCTCCTACACATAGACTACGATAAATACAGTTGTAAGCATGCTAAGGGGTTTAATAGTTTTTAATGAAAACTGGAGTTCTTATTGGACCTAGATACTAGGTATGGACTAAGATAATATTATTAGCTGGAAGGTCAGGCGCCGACTCCCCCGTCATCCTTTAACCTAAATAGAAGGAGACTGGTATTACATCATTACTGATAATAGAATTTTTGCAGCTAAATTTTTGGCATCAAGCAATGAAATAGAAAAAAGAACATAGAAAACATAAGCTTTGGAATAGACCACCAGTGAGATTGTGGGGTACAATCAGTACTTATGAGAACGAGTTAGAATATTACCTAAGCTGTCGTCCAAAGTCAACACTACATCAGTCCAATAGGTCCACGAGTGGCATGTGGGACGTGGTTGGTCTGGAATGGTCGTCAATTTCTTTTACCTACTTGTTTTTGAATATCTACTGTACGTGACCCAATATAAAGCTCACATTACAATGCTTTAGAAGTGTGCGATAGCCTTAAATAACCCAAAAATAAGTTAGGTTTTTAAATCGTTATATTAAGTGTATCCTTGGGGACCCTTAGTCCACTACTGACCCCATATATGCCATAGTTCTACCAACGTAGGTAGGTAGCAAGTTTACACAATGCATAACTACGTATCTGCTACCGTAGCATGTACAGTACGACACAGATGTAGCATCGGCAAAAGCGCCAATCGTTATTGCTTCTTTAGTTGAAAATGATCTATACGAAAACGCAATAACTTGGCAAAGTCATATAACCAAAAACATTCGTAAAATTGAAATGAACGAATAAAAATTCTCAAATTTATGCTAAATCTTAGTTGTGTCGTACTGTATGTATTGCGACTTTGCACGCGCGGTAGGTTGGATACTAAGCTAGGCCAAACTTCGGAATAACTCTTCCGATCGTCTGGATTGGAAGACAAAGCGCTTCGACTCCCTACGACTCCGACAGTTAATCAGATGAGTGGCACGGACTCACGGCCCAGGTTGAAAATCCATAGCTGACTTGTTAACTATTATGTTTATTCCCAGTAGCTAGCTAGCAATAGCTTTTAGCCGACATCCATGTGCGCATCTCAGGATTGCACTAAATAGGTTCGACCAAAAGTTTTTTTATACCTAAAATATTAGGAAATGGTAGGTAAGTACCTACAGCCTTAGGAAAGAAACATGAAAAATACTGTAAAGTGATGCCTATTTGGTGTGGACGATTACATCGCATGACTCTAGAAATTCTAGTTATCTATCGTTAAACGGAATGCACATTTCACATGAATCGCAGAGAATATTACCTCCATTAGTTCGGAATTATCAATACAGTTAGCGGTTACAAATCTCACTGGATAGATAACAAAATTAGCAAATACTAAAACAAAATTATAGTATGTACAAAAATAATAGTCAACACAATATAGAGATACATTGTAGGAAATAGTGAAGGTAGGAAATGACGTAGGTAATAGATAAGTAATCAAATTGAAACGTTTAAATGCCCATTTAATTTTCCACACAGGAAATATAACGTTAAATATATATTCTTTATTTCGATCGCACTACTTAAAATTATGTTTCTAATGATAAAGAGATTTCACTATCATAGTCTTACAATATATCTCTTTAACACCGAAGTGTTTCTTTTTTGTTTACATCTATGCACTAATATTACATTTAAAATATGTTACAATGTTCCCATTTGTTATTTTCCGTAAATTGTAAATATTGCCTGACATGTAAATGAAATAAAAAATCTTTTTGAATTTAGATGAAGGTAATGTTGCTAAATAAATAAAATAAATAGGCAACATGTTAAATTTTCGCAAAATCAGTCTTCCTGTAACTACTCTGGACCGGTCCTAATTAAAACAATTACTTGCTACTTTGGTTATTAAAAGGCCGAAATGCAAATTTAAAATCAATTCCTTCGAAGGCAGGGTTAACGTTATTTACTTTCGTTCTATCGTTTAATTGATATTAAAAAGTTTTAAAATCTACACGAACGCGCCTACGGGGAGGTACAGCTTGTAGGCAGGGTGGCAGGGTTCACAATACGGAACTTAACTGAGGCAACCTTCACCCCGTTGTCCAATTAAAATTACGTTCCTATTTCATAAAATTATAAAACTTGCAAAATTTGTGATGTATGAATAACTACTTAATTTAATTGTTGACTCTTTGAAAGAGTCACGTATATTTTAGAAACTTAAACAGTATGGTTCGAAACGATACGTTTATCGCGAGCTACGTGGTACCGTTGTCTGTGATGTATCAGACCGCGAACACAATATACAGAAGAGATCCAATCGCGACGATTCTGACATTGCTCACGCGCAGCTGTGTGCTCTTAAATAATAAAAGAATAATTTAATATAGACTCTACCTTGACAACAATACACAGACCATATAACGAGATAATGGCTGTGCAACAATATAACAAATAGGTACATAATTAAACATAAATTGTAATAATTATAAATGCCTTTTTATTTTCCGAGTAGCCAATTAAATATTAAATGTTATACAAAATCGTATCAGCTATACAGAATAGCCATCGAATCAGTACTCAGCATTTCTCATCACTTATGCAAGAGTGAGAATAAATAGGATATTCGCTCATCTTAATTTCAAGCAAAAAGAAAAATATATTGCTATACATAATTATGCATCTTCTTCAAACATGATTTCCTTACAACTACTTACACATTATAAAAGGCATCCTTTGATAAAAATAATTATTCATCCAAATTATTTGAATACCGCAAATCACTGTAAATCTATATACGAAAGAAATTTCTACGACAAATCACGACACAAGCAACAAAACTGACCAATCGGCGATTACTAACACAACGATTACGTAGTTTATCTTTACATAAAATGGCCACAGGTCACACATTCTACGACTTGCACCCGGGAACGCGTTTTTGTACTAATTTAAAGGTTTGCGATGAGACACTACTAGATAAGAAATGATCAAGTCTGTAGAGGACAGGCGTCCTTCCATCGTCTTACACCGAGCTTCATGAAGTACCGCCGACAAATAAGTGTTAAAACTTCGTAACGTAACTTTGGTGTTCACTTCCTTTAGATAAAATACACTATAAAAATTTGTTGTGACGCATCCGCAGCGCGTCGACGCCTCATCCTCGGTGCACAGATCGACACAGATCTTACGAACGATATCCAGAAGGTATCGTAAGGGGGTTCATTTATTGGGTACGTGTATCTTCTTGGATCTGAAGTCGTATACTTTGCGGCAGAAGAGCACGAGCTCGGGCGACACCGAGGGGGGCAGGCGACAGTCGTTGGGTGCGAATGCCGGGTTGACCTCGCTGGCCTGCAGGGGCGGTACGATCGATGAGGCCGGGAAGCCTTCCTCTTGTGCTTTTAGCCGTTTGCGGTACCTGCAACGTTAATTAGACTTTTAATTCTCAAAAAGTTTCTAAATTACTTACGGTTTTATCAGCAATATGGTCTAAATAGCAAGCCGTGTGTCGACAGGAGGAGATACTGACCGGCAATACTCGTTGAAGGTGAGTACGTAGCACTTGTCCTCGATGCAGGCGACGGAGTTCGCGTCGCGGTGTCGTGACGCGAATACTTCATCGGGCGCATCGGCTGGTTGTCGACCGAGTTCCGTGTGCTCCGGCCGGTAATACCATACTAGAGACACCATCATTTCACCTGCAGAGGAAAAAGAACATGATTGAGTACCTATAGAGTAGCTATAGAGTCAGGAAGTCATTCTCTTTTTCAAAAGCTAATTTGATAGTAATATATGAATGGTTCTCACGGTTCTCACCATCATCAGGGTTCTCCCACAGACTGGCGACCCTGGCGACGTAGGGTTGCGCTCGCGCAATGGACGCCCGCAGTAGAACGCAATCGCCTCGCGCCACACTGTCGCCGCTCGCGTGCGTCATACGCGACCAGCAACGCGCCGTGCGGTCCAGTCGAGAGTCGTTCTGTAAGATTAAATATGGGTTCATCAAGGTAGATCATGAAAAATTCTTAAGCCGAAGGGGCAAAAATGGATGTAAGATGTGAAGACGTATGTATGTAGGCAAGTCAGATGAAAAGTTTTGTTAATACTCACATTGAGGTAGACTTTGGATAAGTAATGTTCTCCGTCCCAGTTCCAGCCGTTGCTCCAGCGCGGCTGCGCGTGCGGCTCGGGCGCGGGCGGGGCGGGCGGCGCGGCCGGCCGGCGCCCGCGCCGCGCGCCGCCCGCGCCCCGCCGCCGCGCGCGCCGCCCCGCCGGGCCCGCGGGCGCGGGCGACGCGCACGCCTCCTCCACCACCAACGTTGCTTCGTCCGTCTTAATCGCCGGCCTCTTTGAAACCAACAATTTAACCACTTTCTCCACATTCTTAGCCTTCAGCTCTCCATTTGACAGCTTGCATCGCTTCACTGTCGTCCTGTCCAGTTTCACTGGTTTGGACTTCTCCTTTTCGACCTCTTGCATCTTTTTCTCCTCATCTTCAAGCTTTTCCGTAATCTCGGCTTCCATAGCCATTTCCTCAACATCTAGTTCAAAATCTTCTTTTTCCTTTGAAGCTAAAGTTATCTGTGCAGGTAGTATATCCATATCCAACGCAATAGCGTTAACGCAATTTTTATTGTCTTTTACTATTTCTGGAACATCCTTTTCGATTTGAGGTAAAATTACTTCTGATTCTGTCTTGGCATATGTCCTCAATTTGTCATCAACATCATTGGACTTGCTTAAGGGTTTACGGTCTTCCTCGGGACCAGATTTTACGGTGGGTGTTTTTAATACTGATTTTACTCCATGAGTAACTTTGGAATCAACTTTCTCTACTTTACACGCCATTTTCTTGCCTATTAGTTGAGACACTGCAGCAAGTGTATTGGCACGAACTCCATTACCTGTGTTTGCATTTTCTACGATATTATTGTTAATATTTAAAGTTTTCTTGGCTGAATTCTGTGCGATATTTTCAGTGGGAGAAAGAAATAGTTCAGCAGGATTTAGCTCAGCATCCAAGCCCTTTGCGTCAGGTCTGTCGATGCTATTCTTTCTTATGAGATTGTCGAGAAGTAGGGCGCTTTTATTTTTTGGTTTTGTAGGTATCAGTTCATCCGCCACTGCAGCGACATTTTGAAGTCTGGCGTCCTCTTCAGCAGGTTTATCGAGTAGCATCTTTTTTGGTTTAGGTCCACCTGCAGTGCACTCAGATTTCCTTTTTGCGCTCTTCTTTTCACCTGTCGGCGATTTGGGCGTTCTTTTCGGTTGCGTTTGTTTTTTCTTCGGCTCCTTAGTGACAGTTTCTGTCCTTTGAATATCCGTCTGATCACCCGAAACCTTTCTCCGCTTCACGAGTTTGACATGTTCACCAATTCCATTCGTTTTGCAAGCCTCCTCAAGTTGAGTATCTTTCATATCGATCTCTAGTTTAGGTTTCGAATATCTTCGCTTTACCGCTTTCGCCGCGTCAGTGACAACGCTAGCCTCCATAACCGTAGTACTGTTATGTTCTCTAAGAGCCTGTGCGTCTGGCTTTCTTGCTGCGTTATATGTCGGTCCTTCATTTTCCTTTTTGACATCGACTAGGGGGGTCGACCTCTCGTCTGAAGAAGATAGATCAATTGGAGCACAGGTCGGAGGTGAAATAGCGAGGACGTCATCATCGGCGTCGCTGTGGTGCGCTAGGAGTGGCGGTTGCGGCGTGGCCAGCAGTAGGCCGGTGTCGTCGCCGGCGAGGGAGCGCCGCGCCATGGCCTTGCCCAGGCGCGCGCGGCGCGGGGCGGCGGGCGGGGGCTGCGGCGCGCACGCGCCGGCCGAGCCGCGCGCCGGGGATGGCGGCCCGAGAGCTTCAGATGAACCGGGGATTTCACTGGCGATTCGTAAATTATCCCGGACATCATAGATTTCACGTTTAGGTGAGACGCCGCCCATGTCGGGCATAGCACAAGGATGTGGAGCATCCGCTGCAGCTGGTTGTTCCAGCTCTAATGGCGGATCCTGTAACAAAGGCGTATAATATTAATCATCCCTACGATTTTATTATTTGAACTTTTGTGTTAAGGACAGGTGTTTTGTTTTAAGATGGCAAAGGCAAATTTATACAATGTGCCTGTGAGTATAAGAAGTAGATAGACTAAACCGTACCTTGCCGCTGCCATGTGTGTCTGCGGCAGCGTCGACGGCGCACGCCCGCACCTTCGGTCGGAAGGCGGCCCCGGGCGGCGCGAGGGCAGGGGGAACGTCTGCTGGGCCACCACCGGTTGGGGCTTTACCAGTAGCGGGCCCAATAAGCACGTTTTTTGGACACGCGTTTAATGGGCACGGGCATCCGCGATATTCTGTAACAATAGGTAGATACATAAAGCATCTGGCATGATCGTGACGTGACGTGAGACTTTAACTAATTAATCTTTGAGGGAATTGTCTAAGCAAATAGAAGGATTACAGCTACATGTACACCCGACGGGGACAGGACAGGACGTCTATTTAACTTTTGGCAAGATCGATTCTATATGGAATTGCGCACTAGCTTTGGAAGTGCTCCGACCTTTGAGGAAGTTTCAAAAAGGGCGCTATTACTCACCTACGTATGGTATCCTTTGAGGTGAATGTTGGTAACATGGTGGACTACCATAATACTGTGGTGGTGGGTACGGTTCACTACCGACGCCAACCATCTGAAAATAAGCAACAACAAATTAGCACTAACGTAGAGATCGTCAACAATAACATCAAGATGATCATAAAAAAATATGATGAACTTAGTGATTTAACAGGTTTGTTTTGTGTGGCTGGTTGTCCTTTGAAGTTTTTAGCCATTTTAGGGGTCAATACACTGTTTGTTTTTAGGGTTCTGTAGTAAACAAGGAACCCTTATAGTTTCACCATGTCCGTCTGTCTGTCTGTCTGTCTGTCCGTCTGTCCGCGGCTTAGCTCAGATACTCTTTTTACTAGAAAGCTGTTATTTAGCATGAATATACATATTAATCACGCCGACAAAGTGGTAAACTAAATACATTAAAAAAAAACAGGTTAGGTTAGGGGAGGTACCCCTACACGTGGATAAAGTGGGGATGTTTTTTTTTCTCATCTATCCTATGGTGTGGGGTATCGTTGGAAAGGTCGTTCAAAATTATTGTGAGTTTGTAGAAGCCATTTTAGGATTCAGGGATCGTTCAGCGAAATATTAAGCTTTATTTATTTATTTATTTTATTTATTTATTTAGTTCAGACCATAGATCCATAAAGTGTTAGTATAGACTTAACCTATTGTTAGTAAATAATACGGGTATATTATAAATTATTTTAATTGGCGACATGGACGTCTGCGCGCACATGTCTACCAGCCCAATGCCTAATAAATGGCCCATCAATTTTGTCCGCCAGTGTAGCTAGAATATTGTTAGGGCTGCCCCTGAATCGCCGTAGCATAGATGCACATCGTTTGCGCATGACGGCATAAAAGTCATCAAGCCTCGCTTCAGCAAACATGCCAAAGTGCTGTTTTTTGTTAGAGTCTAGTTTAGCTGGCAGGGGGAGGCCCCTGCCAGCTAAATGGTGGATTATGGATATGTGAAAAAATTCACGGCATTAGTATATATAACGAAATTAAAAGGAAAGCTATCATAGCAAAGTAGGCTTTACAAGTTAACGAGAAATAATCGACCAACTTACATTTGCGGTTTCAAAAACATGTTCTCCCATACGGAATCGTATGGGAGAACATATTTTTCAACTACAAAGTTAAGTTTGTTTTTACGATAAATTCATCCCAACTACGAAACCCTTCATTGTGCGTGGTCCGACACGCACTTGGCCGGTTTTTTATTTAATAATTCGTACCTGCGCATCTGGTTGTGGTGGTGGCATGTGGTAAGATCCCGGAGGCCTGTAGTAGCGACCATAACAGAGGTCCGGGTAATATGGCGGTCCATATTGTTGCAGTACCTGGGAAATAAATAAAAGTGTGGTAAGGACATATGCCTCAGATTCTGGGATTGATTTTCATTGGTCAACATCCGCAGTCCAAAATCTGCTGTTCGAAAACTACCTACAATAGTTTAAAATAGCATTTTACGGAGTTGACACTGTTAATTATAGCCGATTGCTGTGAGTGGTTACTAAGCCATTACACAAAGTAGCTTGGGTTATAGGCTCGACAATCAACATTGTTACCCATGAATTGAGTTTCATCGGAGGAATCGTTGTGTACTTTCTAATATATCATAACACGATCAGCGTATAAAGTTACCGCTGCTGATACTAGTCGGGCAAAGAGCGGGCCGTAATTCAAAACACGAAAGCCCAGTGCAAATTGGTAGGTGTCATCATGTCCCTTAATTTTTGGTTCTTGGACGTTAGTTTCTTTATGATTTTATCTTTCACCGTTTTAAGAGGTGATGAAATAAATTGCGCAGTGTATGCTTGCGTAGCTGGATTTTAACCCAGAGCCTACACGACATGTTACCTTTGGGCGTCCACTGCTCTGCTTTCTCATGCTTTTAGTATTTTTTGTGAGATCTAAATAAACACCCTACCAGATACTTGGGACCATCACTCATGCTGTGCTGATCAAGTGTTCGATTTTTTATCTGTGGTGCTTACCGGTGGATGCGGCGCGTGGTAGTGCGGGTGGTACCTGGCGAGTGCGCGCTCTGCGTCTGCGCTCGTCTCTTTGATCAGTGGTCCTGCCGGCTGATAATATCCTGGAACAACAAGATGGAAATGTTTAATATATTGAATTTGTATATAAGTTCATAAATAATGTTTAAGTAAACGATTTCGTGGCCGAGGAAAGAAACATGGGAAAAATGATACCTAGAGACTGGTCAATGGAAGTCGTCGTTGTACGAAACCATTTGGGCGAAAATGTAATCGGGTTAAGTGAGTTATCGTTCAAACGAAGCATCGGCGGATGCTGTGTTGGTTAGATAAATGGTTTTCGATCTGATGTTCTTTCGTTCACTCTGTGCTTCACTGGTCCGCTGTAGGAAGATGTGATTTCCTGTTGTGAATTTTTTATTATTGCTTGATGTTCTGAACATGGTAATAAGAAATCTCCCGAATTCACAGTTATCGACGTTTGGGTCCAGTAAAGACCACGGAATATTGCCATTCGAAGAACTACCTACTCTTAAGTAATGATCGGTGATCCCCGTTATATTGTTGGAACCTACTAATCTAAACTAATATTATTAAGAGAAAAAATTAGATTTTTTGTATGTTTGTTTGTAATGGTTAAACTCAAAAAATACTTAAACGATTCACCTGTAGAAAGCTATGACTATCAGCGAGCACTGTACGACTAAACGCCGACAGACACTACGCCGACAGACTGAACACCGACAAGACTTTACTTCGACGGGACTCTTCGCCGACAGGACACTTCGCCGACAGGACTCTTCGCCGACAGGGCTCATCAGCGACGCATAGCGAGCTCGGGACTTGAGGCACCCCGACTCGGACAGGTTAGGTTAGAAGCCATCCCCTTCGTGGTTATTTTTTTTTAAACCACACAGAAGTAGGAGCCCCGCGAGGCGGGGCTCCGTCGACAACGCCTTACAAAAAACTGATTATCGGAGATAAATTGCGTCGCTGATGAGCCCTGTCGGCGAAGAGTCCTGTCGGCGAAGTGTCCTGTCGGCGAAGAGTCCCGTCAAAGTAAAGTCTTGTCGGTGTTCAGTCTGTCGGCGTAGTGTCTGTCGGCGTTTAGTCGTACACTCATCAGCGAGTAACATGGGCATTAAAATGAGATTCCTACAATAACTACAATAATGTAACCCAAGTTATCAAAAATTTGCCTATAAAAATCATTATTTGGCGTGCGCTGTGAAAACTATTGATGATACATAAAATTATGTACTACATGTTTATAGTTTTACCACAAAAAGGAGGTCAAATTAGTCAATCAAAACACGGCTAGAATCGAAATATTATATGTATAAAAATCACGTGTTCGTACACACTAATCTACGAAACCACCCAATCACCCAATCGATGTCAATGACATTTTGTGATGTGTATGGTTGGTTCCAGCTTGAAATATAGGATAGTTATACCCGATAGAGACTTGCGAGGATGATGTCGCGGGCGAAGAGCTAGTGTATGATAAAAACTTGAAACAGTTTTATCATGGCCGCGTAATGTTTATCTGTCGGATGTGGTCAGCACAAACGCGACGTGTTAACTTCTAACGTCCCGTGCGCACCATCCGACGGTACGACTTCACACCGCATTTGTAGATAGTGTGCGCCACCATTTCCGATTACGCAAATGTGTAATTTTAGATTTAAAACTATTTTATGGGCGGTTGCTTGGAATGTTTTTGATGTACTTAAAAAAATTAAAATTTAGGTTGGGAATAAGGTACCTAATTCCCAACCCTATGTTAAAAAGATACAAAAAAAAGATAGTGGGAATTTTGATGTTACGAGAACATCTCATCAGGCCTAAATCGAAACCGGGACTCATCGCAAAATAAATTTTTATCCCATTGCTCCTAGGTCCATGTCAAGTGTTCCCTACACCATTCGTTTCGACGGGCACGATTCCCATGGGGTATAGGTGGGCACCTAATTGGGCGTCTTGTTCGTAGGCCGTATTCATGCGGCCTAATTCTCACGGTGACTAACAACAACACCGCTTGGTAATTGTAGCTTTAAACCTATCTCCCGGGCAGTTAACATCGGCTGACGTCTTGCAGTCAGTTGTATGTATCGGTCCTGTCGAGCAGTTGTACTCTTTTCACCTCTTGGGTGCTGCTCAGCAGGGTCCCCTGTATTAACAAGTTCGCCTCGGTCGCGCGCGCGGTGATTAATGTCGCCTCCGTACGAAAATATTTAAAAAATATTAATGTTAAGAATATTGTGTTCATTGTGGGACTAGTTTGTGTAATTAGTCAAAAACTATCTGTGACACAGTTATCTTGTGAATGTGATATTGACTAAAGTGTAAAAACTCACGTTTATTATATTAACTTGAGCACTAGTGGAAAAAGACAACATAAATAAAATATTACGGCTTAAAATTATCAATTCTCCATCTTATTCTTAACTAGCAAACAAAAAGTGATAAATAATAATAATAATAAATAAAAATACATAATTATTTAATAAAAAAACCTGGAAAAACCTTATATTATACCTCAATACTTATGTAAACAAACTACAATAAATAAATGTGACTAAAGTGTTTATAAACAAAAAACTTTATGATTATACACAAATAAACTTAACAATAAACATACAGGTGAAATAACAATCTAAAAAATCACTAAAAAAAGTGTGATGTTGTGAAGTACAACGAACAAAGAAACAGTGCAAAAAATTCCTAACGCATGAATCATAATAACCGCCACTCAATTTTTAAAGAACGAGTACTTCTATTAGGATCCATAAATTCAACGTAAGACATAACTGCTCAAATAGCTTAGTGGTAAAGCCATTATACACGTTCAGCGTGGTTAACTCCAAGTTCGAATCCAGCGATCAGAGCTCTCTTTTTGGAAGTTTTATTTAGACAAATAACAACTATGGATGAAAACATTACTTTCCGAAACAAAAAATTATTCAAATCAAGCTCTGTTAACGATATTAGTCAAGAAAATTCAGTCCTTTTTGACACGACTATTATGAGTCTGCCAAATACATCTTTAAATTCTAGTCAAACAATTATTGATCTTCAGGAAAAAGTTAAAATATTATCAGACGACTTACAGAGCGCCCACCAAGAAATAGAAAATTTAAACTCCGAAAATTTTAGATTAAAAACGGACTTGCAAAAATACATAAAAATAGTAAATGCATACAAAGACATCAATTCTACAGATAAAAGAATTTTGACTCCAAGACCAGAACACAAACGTAAATCAAGCCACAACAAGAATATAACGCCTGGTACAAATAAAAAGCAATTTCACATAACACAAGAAATACATGGAGCGCCTGCAATGGAAATGAAGCAATTAGACGCAGTGACTACAAAAGAAACCAATTACGATGGAAAGGTAAACATTGCAAACACCTCAAAAACAGCTGGAAAAAATACGAACTTAGAATGTACCGAGATTACGAGACCAGAAATGAACCTAAACTTGAAAAGTCCGTCAAATCATTTAATACAACAAATGCCTGTAAAAAAGGTAACTTACCTAAGAAAATCTACGGTTGCTCTGGGAACACCTACATCAGCCAAAAAAGCAACCAAGTATACTCAAATGGAATATGCACAGAAACCTCAAGACACACATCCACATATTAATAACATACCGGTAATACAAACTCTACCGACCATTACTAACAGTCTCCTCAAAAATTCATCTAAAAACTGTCAAAAAAATCACAAAAAAATATGTTTGATTTCTAGTAATAATGTGAATAAGATGTTAGACATTGGAAAAAGTACGTTCAAAGGTTATAAGTTCTGCCATTATATCATACCAAATGGTGGCATAAAACAGCTGTTCTCAAATTTGGATAAAAAACTCGAAAACTTTAACCATGACGATTATTGTGTCATTTATATAGGTGAAAGAGATTTTGAAGTCTCCAAAAACTATAGACTATTAATTGACTTCATAAAAAAGGAGCTTAGTAATGTCATAAATACTAATATTGTCATCTGCTCCCCTAATTTTAAATTAAGTAATATTTTTTCTATATTTAATAAACGTATTGAAATGTTTAATCAGCTAATGTATTTAGATAATGAACTATGGGAGTATGCTTATCTTTTTGATTCTAATTATTGTGTGGAATATACATATGAAATGTTCCGAAAATATACTGCAACAGTAAACAATAAAGCAATTGCTAAAATATTAAAAAACTTAATGGAATATATTGCGTATCTAGGTTCAGAAGCAGAAGTGAATGAAGTAACTTGCTATAGTCTTGATTCTTGTCATTATTTTGAAAATGCTGCTGTTGCGGATATCCTAAACCAATTACCAAAAAGTAATAAAAAGTTATATAATGATCAGTCCACCCAAACCGAAAGCTCTTCTGACAACGATTTTTTTCGTGTATAATCAAATAAATATCTTACACCAAAATATTAATGGATTAATAGGAAAGTCAGACTTGTTAACCCTTAGTATAAATAAACTCTTATATGAAGGGAAAGCAGTGGATGTTATGTGCATTACGGAACATAACATGAAAGATGACGATACTATGCACTTATATATACCTGAATATAAAATTGCAACATACTCTTCACGAAAGACCAGGAATGGTGGTACCTGTATACTTATTAGACATAGATACGAGTTCAAGATCTTAGACATTAAGGAATTCAGTGTGCCCAGTTTTATAGAGTGCTGTGCCATCGAACTGGTAGTTCACAAGTTAATTATAATTTGCATTTATAGACCTCCTAAATACACGCGAGATGCTACTTCTATTTTCTTGGAAAGAATTGAGCGTATTTTAAATTATTGCGGAAGAAATTTGGAAAAAAGGGTTTTGCTCTGCGGTGATTTTAACATTGATATTCTGAAAAAAGCAAGAATATCCATTGAATTTCTACATTTATTGCTGAGCTACAAACTTAAACCGAGTATAAAAAAGCCCACACGTGTATCGAGTGGAACCTGCATCGACAACATCATGCATAATGTTAGAGGTGGTACTGGCGAAATTTTAGAGTTGGCCCTTTCGGACCACACCGCCCAGCTGTTTAGATGTCCTGTTAGAAAATCATGTTCAATTGATCACTGGTATATATTAAGTCGAGATTATAGCTCTGAGAATATATCTAAGTTCATTGAAGCCATTAGCAATTTAAGTTTTATTGAGGTATTTAATGGTACAGATCCGGAAATAGCTTTTAATTCATTTTATGATATGTTTAAACTTCTTTACGATCTGTGCTTCCCGACCGTGAAAAAAAAGATTTCCACTCGGAAAACTCCACGATGGATATCTAAAGGTATCAAAAACTGTTGCAAACGAAAAAGAGAGATGCTATATTTATACAGGCGATCACCAAACATTGAAAACAAACAATTACTTAAACAATATTCGAAACGATTAAAGAGAGTAGTACATTTGACGCAAAAGTCTCAAAATAGTCATACTATTAATAGTGCAGAAAATAAAACCAAAGCTACGTGGAAATTAATTAATAGGTGTAAATTAAACTTTCCGCCAGAACCTGTGAAGCAAATTCTTATTGGTGACAAACAAATTAACGATCCTAAAGACATAGCTATGGCTTTCAATGATTATTTTATAGATTCGGTACATCCTGCAACAAAATTTGATAACGGTAATGCAATTTCCCATATAAATCACCACCCAAAAACCCTTTTTATGGCGCCGACGGATGCTATGGAGATTTTCAATACAATAAATTCGCTAAAAAATACCAATAGCACGGGATTTGATGAAATCTCAACAAAGATTCTAAAACTAGTGGCGCATGTAATTGCACCCGTGCTAAGCTTTATAATTAACCTATGCATAGAGAGTGGTCACTTTCCAAGCATACTAAAAACGACCATAATTAAACCACTTCATAAGAAAGGTGATAAAACAAACCTTTCAAATTACCGTCCAATAGCATTAATACCAGTATTATCAAAAATTTTTGAAAAAGTAATTTATACTTCTCTTAACTCATTCTTTGAAAAAAATCATATACTTGCAAAGGAACAGTATGGTTTCCGGAAAAATAGAAATATTGACAATGCAATCAATGACTTGGTTATGAAAATTATTAGTAATGTTGACAAAAAAAATCCCATTGCCGCAGTACTCATGGATATGTCCAAGGCATTTGATCACGTGGATCACACAATACTGCTGGGTAAAATAGAACGTTATGGTGTTCGAGGAAATATATTGAGCCTAATCAAAAGCTATCTGTATGGAAGAAAACAAATCACGGTTTTAAATAGAATTTGTCCTAACTCTAAGATAGAAGTCGCTCACAAGTCGTCCATTAGGTATACTACCCGCGGTGTACCCCAAGGCAGTGTCCTTGGGCCCTTGCTCTTTCTCATATTTATTAATGATCTGCCGAAATGTACCCACTACCAAACCGTCTTGTTTGCCGATGATAGTACGCTCATTGTACCATGTAGTGACCTTCAATCATATGAGAATGAAATAAATAAGTCTATCCATAACATTATACATTGGTTAAATAACAATAAACTTAAAATAAACTTAGAAAAAACACAAATTATGATGTTCCAACAAAGGACAAAAAAACTAAACTTAAATATAAAATACAACGATCAAAAAATACTCGAAACTCATAGTGCCCGTTTTCTGGGACTTCACTTGGATAGTCACCTAAACTGGAAATGTCATATAGAAACCGTATGTAAAAAACTAAACCAGTATTCCTATGCACTTCATAACCTTGCAAAAATATGTAACGAGGCTGTAGTTTTAATAGCATACAAAGCTTATATTCCATCATTGTTGCGCTTTGGAATAATGTATTGGGGAAACTCCACCGACAAAGAACTTGCTTTCAAAGCCCAGAAGAAGTGTATACGTAGTATGTTTAAGCTGAAAACGACTGACAGTTGTAAACCATTATTTAATAAATATAAACTATTGACTTTGCCATGTATGTACATATACGAGACAGCAGTATTCGTTAGATTGAACTTGCATTTGTTCCAAACGCTCAGATCAAAGCGACGCAATGATATATGTGCTATTCCACACAGAACTAAGCTCTATTCGAAAAGCTTTTTGGGAATGGGTCCCAAATTGTACAATAAGCTACCCATAACAATAAAAGATGTTGGCGGCATACAGCATTTCAAAAAGGCTCTTCTAAATTTATTAGTCGCAAAAACATACTATACAGTTAATGAGTTCTTAGAAGATGTATTTTAATTTGTTGACATTTCATTATTTTATTGTTATTTAAATCCATTTATTTGTAATTAATTGACATTGACATAATATTATAATTGAAAATTGACATATTAAGAAATTGACATAGTATGTAATAATTAGTAATTGAAAATTGACATATTAATATAATTAGAAATTGACATGGTAATAATTAGTAATTGAAAATTTACATAGTAATAATTAGTAATTGAAAATTGACATATTAATTAATTAGAGATTGACATAGTAATAATTCGTAATTGTAATTAGAATATTTTAGAATTAAAATTAGAATATTTGTACGCCGCTGACGGCAAGACATAGCGATAATTTTAAGAGCACTAACATCTGCATATATGTATTTTTTCACCTATGATCTACAAATAAAGTGATTTGATTTGATTTGATTTGATTAACATAACGCTGCCAAAGACGGCAAATCACGCTTCTATTGACACCAAAATGCCGAGATACCTGGGACTGATTTCTACCCGCTTGTAGCATTCCTACAGCTTTCTGCATTTCATCAGCAGTCAAATGGCGTCGTTCCATGACATTAAAAATGACTCAACACTATTTTTTTTCAAAATGTGTATATTATACCAAAATGATAAAAGTGAGATAAATACCAAAGGTATCAATATCAATAAACGAAAACAAAACACAATCGAAAAGTTTATATTTTTAAAATCAGCCAGTATATGCTTCCGAGAACAAAAAGATTGTATACCGATCTACTTAGTTAAGAAAAAAATAAAGTATCAATTATTAAAACATGCCGTTTCTGTAAATGATGCGTGTTGCTTAGACTTTTGTGATGTGTGTATATCTAGGTACTTAGGTACGTTAATTAAAGAATTAATGATTGAATGTGTGAAAATAGTTTATTTGCGTTAAATAATAATTTTACTACCGCGTAAAAATAACAAAAGAAACAGTAAAATCATTCAAAACGGTCGACGTAGTTCCGGTAAATTCCACGCGGCGCTAGTGTGCAGTCGTACCGTTATTGCGATTGCGACTTCGTGGTCGGCTGATACTGAGGGCGGGGAGGCGGCCCTAACTTGGAGTACGCCACTCCAACCGTACCGCCTCTCGAACTGTAGCGGGCCTTGCTTGCACGATCTTTTTTACATAATTTGCTTTACAAGATCATTGTTTGTTACAGTTAGATCGTTGGAAATTTCGTTTCTAAGGTATTTTTTTAAACAAAATTTACCACTCAAATCGGAGCCTAAATCAATCCTAATATTTACGTATTTAAGTAGGCACCTGTGTAAAACTAAATAATCAAATCACGCAGGTCAAAATTACGCAGACCGACAAACAGATGGAATTGACGCAGTTTTAAGTAGGTAAGTGATATTCAAAATTTCACAAGTGGAGCATGAAAGGCAACAGATAAATCTTTACTGTTTTTACTTGTTTTGGCAAATTCAAACGAATTATCGGCTGAGTTTCAATCGTTCAAATTAATTGGAATTAACTACTTAATTTCAATTATATCAATCATACTTTCTATGACAATTTAATAAAGCTTTCCTATCCTAACATGATAAGCCTCATAAGTTCGTAACTAACATTAGGTATGTTCATAAAAAATCTTACAATATCGTAAACACAACGTCGGAGTGTTCATTAATTCATTCAGATCACAATCACACCAGTATTAATGGCGATAAAAACAAACATGTGATATTATAGAAAGAGAGAGCCCTATGCTGGAAATAATGTGGGAGATAAGGACGGAGATATCAAAGTAGTGGGCAGGTGCGTTCAAAGGAATAAAACCAGACAGAAAAATGCGAATAAGTGAACATATTTTAACTTAATTCTGTCGGACTTGTACTGCCGACTGCTGATCCGGAATCTCAATAGGATCAATGAAAACATGTTCCCTTTTACTATTTTATTTTCTAAAATAAAAAAATGTTTTTTTGTTTTGTTTTTGTGGTAAATAGAGTCAATTTGATAGAAGTTTAAGAACACAATTCAAAAACTTGAAATGATGTTCAGTTCAGTAAATCATTACAAAATAGAAACACAATATGTTTCCAATAAATGCCTCCATACATAAATAATAAAAGAGCCACAACACCATTTTTGTCGTCGGCTTGAGTTTATAAATTAATTAAAGAGCGACTTCCATTACAGTCCATAAACTAAGAAGGCATTTAAAACTTATCCGTGCCATTGTAAGCTCTAGTCTCTTTGGCAAAAAGAAAAAAAAAACAATTTACGTTGCAAAACGGGGCCTAAAAGAAGCGGGCGGTTTGCCTTGAGCCGGTATGAGGGCAGCTGCAATTCTATAAGGGGCTCTATTTCTGAAACAACTTTTTGTACTTATTTTATTTATCTACCGGTTTCATTGTAATGTTACAGGAGTCAGGACAGTCAGGAGTACGCGCGAAATCTTGTGACGCTGCTGTTTTTGAAATGCATGCAATGAATTCTTATTTTGAACGCGTTTTACTAAAATAGTAATGTCACATAGTTTATGGTTCGTTTTCTAGATCGTTGATCAAGTATCAATCAAGTATGGATACCTTAGAATTTCATGAAATCTGATAATTTTGATTCGAGATTCATGGGGGGCTCATGTGGTTATTTTTAATCGCATAAAGCAAGCGGACAGGCTTTCGAAGTTTTAAGACAATTGCAATGACCATAAATTAGGTAGAACAGTTAGCAGCCCTATGGCTAGGATGTCCGTCCTCAACAACAACCTCAAGAAACGTCTGGAAAATAACGAGAAGATCCGACTAAATGAAATAGGATAAGGTTAGAAAGAGGCAAAGAGAGCGTACAAATTTCAGAAACATTTTGATATCATATTCAGCTATCTTTTAAACTCATCTATGATCCGAACACTCTTTGTCACCTAGTCAAGCAGAGGAAAAGGAAACCAATCTAACAGCCTAACGAAAAAAAGAGCTCAAATCCGCAAATCACATTTAATAAGCCGCTTAATCGTTTAACAAACACGGCTTGGACCGGTACCGGCTAACCGTTCAATTAGCGACAGAACGGGCAATTAGACCAGCCGCACACTGCACCATAAAAAGCGGCGGACGACGGCGACGGCCCCCCGACACTTGCAAGCTATTAGCAACCTAGTACTGCTAGTATGTATTACGACAGACGATTTTAAGATTAAGCTTGTTGCTGCAATACAACACTTGAATCTACAAGTCATGGTTCTGTAAGAAAGGGTTGGTTGAAAGAAGAAAGATTGGGGACTGTTGACTGTGTGTGACTGATTTACAATAGGTTCAATGTTGGTGTAGTGACGCAAAATCTGTTTGTGAAATCATTATTCTGAAACATGGACGTATAAAATATACGTCTATGTTCTGAAACAAAAAAGTCCTTTTGTTGCGGGAGATCGCTAAAATTAAAACGGTAAAAGGCGCTTTTCTTGCACAATTTCATCAACAGGTTTCTTATATAAACGAGGGAGTATTGTTCATTTCCACTCCCTTGTTGCTATTTATAAGATGTTTCCAAACTTGGAGAAGTCAGTTAAAATCTAAACTTTACCGACCCTGGATGTTTGTTTGCACAATGCTTGGCATAGAATGTACAATACTATTTTAAAGTCTCCATTTAACCTCTAGCGGATTCTATCATTAATATTTAACTAGCTAATCTTAGCTGTGCTTCGAGTTGGAGGTAGGTACTTTTATCATGTTTTAAACAAAATATTGTACACTTTGTTTTAAATAGCTTTGTACAGTCATGGCTTGATTGGTAAGTCTATTTGGGGAATATTGTAACGAAGTTGTAAACAGTTTTTATAGTCTCAGTGTTTTTGTTCTTGAGCAGTGGTGGCCCAGTGGTATCAGCCCCGACTTATGAATTTACTTGAGTTCGAACCCAGACTGGCACTTTACTTTGTGTATTTATATTCATCACCACTGCTTTCAAAACGGTGAAGGAAAACATCGTGAGGAAACCGGCATGTCCTAGAACCAAACATTCGAAGATATGTAACATCCACCAACCCGCATTGGGTCCGCGTGGTGGATTACGGCCCACTCTCTTTCACAGAGAGGAGGCCTGTGACCCAGCAATGGGTATATTCGGCTGATTATGTATGTATTTACTATTGTATTCTATTTTTCTAAAACTGGTTTGTATAAGAAAATCTAAAGCGCAATAGGTAGTTCTCACAATGCTAAGCCACGGGCTAGACTTGTATGTACTATCGAACAACTTCATTCAACTTGATTTGATTTTGATTTAAAAGAGTGTCCGTGGAGTTTCTTGCCCGTTCTTCTCCATTGGTATCTACTACGCTTTGGAATGGGCAACTAGCTTCATATTTCTGATTGACCGACTTCTTGACAATTCAAAAGTGCCTGTAAATGGTTTAATTGAATTAAATGCTTTGAGTTTGAGTTTGAGTTTCATATCTAAGCAGTTGGAAACCAAAATCCCGTGAACACGATGACCACATCTGTTACCGGGGCGGTAACAGATGTGGTCATCGTGTTCACGGGATTTTGTTTTCAAACTGCTTAGATATGAAGTTCTTGGATAGTACTACACTAGACATTTATTTGGATTGATGGAATCAACTTGCGTGCCTCTTGCGTCATCTTGTAACATAAACATAAGATCAATAGCTAGCTAAACAGCTGTCTCTAAAATGTATCGTTACCAAGGATTTTTCAATGTTATTCAGTTTGTAAACGCAGGCAATATGCGATAGAATTGATTGCTTTCATTTAATATAGCCCCAGGTCATGTAGACAGGACTAGACAGGCGTTCCCCTCTGCCTAAATTATATAACCGAGTTGCATACCTATAACCTCTGGAAAAATTCAGGGAAAATTCAGTAATAGGTACATAAACCCTGGGTTTATGTATTGCTGAATTGTCCCAGATCTCGAGTGACGATGTATTTAGATGTAGATACTCATAGATAGAACACTCACGCAGCGCGAAAAATAGCCCCTAAGTTGAGTTAGAAACATTGAAAAGTCATGATTCTTCATTTTTCGTAGTTGGCTTCTTATGCCTGGCTTCTTAAATTAACTCTATGGTAGAAGCTAATAAGCCAAAAAGTGCGGCTTAGCCTAATAAAATCATAACATTTTAAACTCGTCACGCATTGTGCTAGGTTGCCAGATCTACCGCAGAGCCCTTAATTTATTGTCCTTTATGTTAATTTTCAAGTAAATATGATCTGAACATAAATTCCTGACCTGTTAATTTTCCGTGCAACTCATGAATTTAACGTCTTCATACATTAAATCATTGCGTTAACTTCCCGAAGATTCCTCAAATTGTTGCTTTATCCTTGAAGCGCTAAACAAAGTTTTAACGTTCAGCACACTATCTACAGCATCTGAAGTATTACACAGTCGATGATCAAAGAACCTCCAAACGCATGCAAAACAGCTGCATAGTTTAAATCTTCACTCATATATTCTTTGATATCAATTTGGAAAGTGAACCTATTTTGGTTCATCAAAGATAATTTATTAAGAGATTTAATGCTCCCGATAACAGGTTTTCTTGTTTACTTATAAGTTTTTACATTAATCCCTGTTAGAGGAGGTATTGGGTAACAGAAAATGATTTCTGGAAGAAATAATATCCGACAGAATCCCCGCATCGTAAATAAACTGTTCCAAACCCCTGATTCGAACTTTCAGACAGATTAATAAGCCAGACGTACGATGTAATCTACGAGCGATTGAATGAACAAGATTAACCGGACGAACGGTAGCAGTATGATCGCGTACTCACAACCAGCGTTTTAGAAAATGATCCCGACTCAGCTCGGGCTCCTCGGATCTCGGATAGAGGCATAATTTTTCAAACGCGAATTCGTAACGGTCGCGCAGTAGCGTAATGTGCGGACCACCGAGGTTGATGGATGATGCCACCGTGGCAAATGCTACGATCTATTGTATAATTCACGCTTGCGTGGAACGCACACTTTAAATAAACGTAATAGACGCAAATTATGCAAGTTGTATTTTAGATGCGATGACTAGCCCGCTTGTTGCTCTTTGTGTACTGTACACACAAGAAACTTTTCAAGATGTTACGTGAGTTTTAAGCATCTAAGAAGGTTGACCTTAATTGTTTTTTGTTCCGAGATAACTCCTTTTAACTCAATGAGTTTTTACTTTATAGGTTTTCTTATTAACTTATCAAAAGACGAGAAGTGCTACTATTCAACTTTTACTTGTTAATACGAAGATACTTCAACATAAAAAACTCACAGCAGTTGTAGTCGTAAAAGGTTTTCAAAGGAACTTATCGTTGGAATTAGCTTTGCGTGCCCGACCAGACACATTCCTTTATGATAAACCTAAAATACATAATAGCACTGTGGATGACCGTAACTACTCTCAAATCTATATCAATAAAAATTTAAACTGGCCCACAGAAAATGCCGAGCGCTATTCGAATTTTGAATTGGTCATTCGATATGATTTGAATTTAAAACCGTGCCGCGGAGTTTATTCACACTAGTCAGATCGACCGTGAAATGAAAACAATCTAGGTATCGCCAACGTTCCGTTCCGGTGCAGTAGATGTATTATGTAAAAAAACCTCGAGTGCTGTAAATGGCAGGCAAGCTTTTGGTTAAGTAAATCCAGTTTTAACGCATTACAATATTTTATCACCTTTGTATGCGGGCTATGCGGATGCGATTTGCCAAATAAAGCGCCAAAATCAATAATCACCAGAAATAATTTAATAAAATTCAATAAGCGTCTTAATTGGCCGTTTATTCGACGTTTAGTTGATACACAGAAGAACTAAAATATTTCCATTAAGGATTTTGGATAATTGCTGCGGGCGTTAGATAGTTTCGGTTGACGGCCCGTGGGAATAACGTTTCTATAGAGCGAGGGCAGTCGTTAGAAAAAACCAATTACGTCGTACAAAAGTCAACATAATAACGTCATCGAGTGATTGCTAGTGACGGACTAGAAATCAATCTTGTAAACAATAATGAAACCAGTTAGGAAAACATATCAATGATTGATATTATTTATCGCAGGAGTTTGGGCGTCGTGTTTGTCAAATAACTGTTATTTAGTAATGTTATAAAATATTTTAATAAGAAATATGAAATGTGTTTGGAATTTTTTCTTGTAAAAGCGACTAGTGTGTCGCGTTTTATTAGTTTTAATTTTAGAACGTTTTTATGAGTGAACACTTTTCAGTTTGGCTTGCGTAGGTTTTTAATGGGAAAAGCGGTACATTTATAATGTTTTTCATTTTCTTTAAATCAGGATTATTTTACAGATTAAATTAATAGGGATATAGATTAGGAAAAAAAAACTATTTAGTCCGTCAGTCAGATAATAAAAAATGGTTTAGGTATTAATAAAAAATGGTTTAGATAGAACTCATTAAAGTTGGGGAGTGGGGGCTCGCTACGTCACAAGTCAGTATAAAATTTATCGGGGAGTGACGTAATGCCACATTTGAACGTATTGCCTACTGTAGAATGTATGCCGTAATCTTTTGATTACGTAAAAAAAGAAAAAATACGTGTGCAATATGTCTTAATAATCTACCTGACGGACAACATTATCCCTATTATGGATAAATAAATTGTGAAATCGAACATAGGCAGAGTCATAATAATAAGTATTTAAAGTACCAACCTAAATGGTCCAATACCTTTTAGTATATTTATGAATCTGACTCTTGTCTCAACATCTTCCATCACAAAGTCACAACTAGGATGTAAAGAGTAGGTACAGACGGCCAATTTAAAAAAGAGGGAGGTTAAAATGGATTTAGAATTTTTAGATCGAAAATTCGAAAACAACCGACACACATGACTAGTAAAGCTGTAGGTAAGTTCCCTACTATATTAACAAACTATCTCACACATTATTAGTTACTTATTTATCTTTTATTTTTGTATATTGCCACCATGTAGGTATTTTCTTATTATTAATGAAATTTTTTATTATTGCTTTTGTATGTATGTTGTGCTATGTGTTTTGTGTGCACATTAATAAAAAAATGGTTTATCCATCATCAAAACTGTCTCAATCAAAAACATTGGAAGTACCCAATACCCAGTAAGTACAATCACGGTTATTTCAATGGGATTTCAGTCGGTTGGGGTCAAGCCGCAATGTGAACGACCGCAGCCAATTGTGTGGCAATCGTATAATCATTCAGAATAATGAATACTTACTGAAAAACAGCCATTATAATAACAATTTTTCCCGTTCATGTTTGTTATTAATCCGTTTAATCCGTTTTTTCTACGCTATATTTTATTCAAATTATTTACGTACCTAAGTATTACATATCCGTGTAATTTATGCATCATAAATAACATACATAGTACTCGTAGACGGACAAATAAATATAATTTTGTAACATATTTTTCTCACTAAACTTTTCGCGTTGAATTTTTCATTTTTGACAAATGACAATTAGGATTTTCACACATCCGGCTCGTTAACAAGAGCGTGTTGTTTGCTAAGTTCCAATTGAATAATCGTGCCTTGTCATAAGACGAAAATTGAATGTCTATTTATAGAATAAAGCGCATAATATAATGGAGTTCATTGTAAAAAGTTACATGGTTGACGCACGAGTGTGTATCCAAACGTGGAATAGCAAAAAGTGTGTAGGTACGCGGATTGGCGAGGTCAACGCCCTCGGATTGGTTTAGACACGACTACACGCCGCGTTGTTTTTTTATCGCGACTTTTTGTCGTTCTCTCGTGCATTACCCTCACATCACTGTTTGTAATAGATCTTTCCTGTACTTTCCGATTGAAGAGACGCGCGCCTCTGTGATTGTGTTAAATAAACTTCGTAGGCAGAACTATTAATAAATTAGTTGAGTCTCCGCCAGATTACTAGACACGTGGTAGGAGCGAATCAATGATAAACAACTACGACTGGACAAGTATTAATTTTACATCATTACCCGTTAAGAAACACAGTCCTTGTCGATACTACCTATTACAATTTTCCAACTAGCTTCCTATGTTTTATGTAGGTATAGTTTAGTGCACTTTTATGTAGCATAACTTGTGCACAAGGAATATATTTTCCAGAAAACATGCTAAATCGAATTTAAGCATGTCAAACAATACCAAACACAGGTTCAGGTTTCGAGTTAGGATGGGAAGCAAGAGTTTAATTAAAAACTCATAAGTCCATAACATATTGCACTATATTGTTGAAGTAGTCATTAAATTGTGTTAGTATTTCTCCACCTAAAATCTGAAAGTAGTGTAATCAGCTCTATGTTGGTATAACGCAACAAAAACTCAATTCAACTGACACAAATAACAATAACATTATAAACGTCAGCACTAATCTTACAGACAAGTCTAAACAACTTGTATTTCTATCAACGTCAATTGTTTGGGTTATAAATACTTACAAGAAATAATAAATAACAAATACCTAAGTGATATAAAACCTACACGCGTGTTCATACATCCAGATGTCATATTTACAAATCGGCGCTGCAGTAAAAACAATTCCGATGATCGCGTTTCGCGGAAAACGTTAATAAAAGTCGTTCGGCGGAGCGAAACGTTCCTATCCTAGTGGCCCATTCCTATTTCGATTTGCCTCGTAGTGCCTCGTCGGAGGCGGCATTAACTTGGACACTACGCCGACTTCATTGTGGCGGCGGCGGGCGAAGTGTTAATTTGCATTTATCACTTCAAGATATATAATAAACGTGTTGTGTTGTAGAAAAAACTGTAAAAACTCTAGTGTATTTATTATATTTGATTAACATTTTATTCATTTTGTATTGCATGGTTAATACGTATTTGTCATCGTTTCAGCACCTACGTTATAAAACTATTAGGTAATAGGTAAGTACCTACGTGAGGATATAAAAAGGTTGAAAGTCAACGTTGTTATTCATTTATTAATAAAATAAATTCATATATCGGTACCTATCCTACGTTTGATTTTACGGCTAGGTACCTAATACTCAATTAAAAGTTTAATGCTCAGCCATATAATTGACATACAAATGACGCGTTTCAGCACAAGAACTTTTATGAGACCATAAAATCAATAATTCCTAACAAAAGCAAATTCAATCGAAAGCCAATTTACTAAAAAATACACCAATAGTGTTCTAACAATGTCACTAAAACGTTTATTTATTCAGAAAGGTACAGAACGTACAAATATAAGAGGCGCGCATCGTAAAGCGTAGTTACATAAATAAAACAAATTGTATACGCTGTGCTCACCCCTGCGACCTTGAGCGGGTAGGGTTGGCCCCCTCCGATGCACGAACCGATTCATCGAGTGGTTATTATCGTGCAGTAAACACTGTACATAGTTAATGGTTTTATAACCGTAGCCACCTACATCACTATCAACCGCTTTGCCCGCTTTTGTCACGAAGAAAAGACTTGTACCTATATCCGAAATATCCGACACCCAGCTAATGTAAGTATGTGGACGTTTAAGAATGGATATTACTATACAAAAAATATATTAAATAAGATAAATATGTAAATGTGAGATTGTTTTCTTTTGAATATATTATGATGATGATTAACAAATCTAAGTTTCATTATATTAGCAAGTCTAAGTTTCATTGTGTCAGTAATGAAACTTAGATTATAATCCGTAGGGATTATTAAGGATTAAAGCCAGAGAATTGAATGAAGCAGAAGGCGCTATTTTCGGGTACATATTCAGGTACATACTCGTAGTCATTCAATTTGCAAACGATGTAAAAGGGAGATAGTTCCAAACAATGTTAGTAAGACACTAAAAGCCAGTGTAATGTTTAATCAATAACAATATCCGGATCCAATCAGACAGTTAGTAAGGACTGACGAGTACGATCACGGAACGCTTTTATCGACGGCGACGTGGGTAGGATAGAACAGCGACAGTGACATAATTACAGCTAAGTAACGTTTGACATCTGCACTGAACCGCCTATCTCCAGCCATCAATTATTGAGCTTTGACAGAAATTAACGTCCATTTGAAATACTGTCATAAAAACTCCTCAATGGCACTTACGGGGTTTCAGTTTTGGTATTATGATCAGAGAAGCGATTAATGTTTCATACACCATTGATAAGACACGTATTTTATTGTCCATAAATGATTCAAACGTGCATCGAGCATTTTCATTGAAAATGAGCATTTCACACCAACAAGTGGTTTCTCGTGGGAATTTTAGTTTTCGTTCAGTAAATCAAAAACTAAAGTATGATTTTAACGTGAAAAAGAGCTTTACGTATCGAATTTCAAATGGAGCCAATTTAGCATTCAGTTAAGTTAAAATATCATTCGAAATCCAATATTCATGAGCTAGATACTTAAATCAAAAAGCGAAATGTTTCAACGACAAAGACTGAACAAAGAAAGGACTAGACCGTCTGAGTATAATATTACCATAAAATCTAGAATAAGGCTTGTTGTCTACGCCCCGGTCTAAATATAATCGCCTAAAAAGGGAAGTATGTCGATGTCCTGAATGTAACTGGGTGGTGACGGTGGTGTAGGCAGAATATTGACAATGGGCTTGTCAACAGCGGGTAGTCGGCTAGTCGCGTCTGCGTGCGCAAGATGTGCACCCTGGGGCGCCGGCGACCCGCTCTATATCCCATACTTAGGGTCACCAGTACTATGTCTACGAATATAATAATGCTTTTAGTGCATAGCACTTTATGAATATGGTTGAGAACTTGAAACAACCAACAACATAAACAAAGTGACAATATTAGAAATAGACTTGAATTAGGAAATCTGTATACTCAGCTAGTTTGAGTAGGAATATGGGCACTAATGTAAAACACCGCAAATTACTTACACCGATGTTAACCCAAAACAATATCAACATGTTTAATTTGTGAACTGGTTTGTAGAGTATTCCTACCTAATCTACTTTTGAATTTGCAAAAACAGAATCAAAGTATATAGGTACATGAGTACATCAACGAATAAAAATTGATAATAGGTACAACCGCAACTAAAGTGTGGGTTTACTAAAAGAATACATAATTTAAAACATTCGAGTTTACCTAACGACATAATAAAGAACTTAAAACTGCTATTTCATTGCGGTTTCAGTAAACATTTTCCTGTTCATATCGATACCTACCGTTTACACTAAAACTATTAGCTGTTCAGAGACTTCGATACGGTTTATAGAGTCGGGTAAATTTGCCGAATGGATATTTTCGGATATTAACCGAACGTTCACCTCTTCGTGCTAAAAACTAGGACGATGTCCGTGCGATCGAGCGGATGGCAGCCCTAATTGCGACCAGACATTTGAGTGATCAGAGCGAAAGAGGCCGCCTGTAGTCTGTACATATTGAGAACGATACCTACTGCCTAAACAGACAATGTGAACTACAACGCGCGATTTCTTTAGGGAAAACGGTTGTAATATTCCTTCGTTCAGATGCCAATTCTCATAAGTTAGGTATAGTTTATGTTACGAAGCGCCTTCCGTATCAAAAGGATTGATTGCGTTCGCCACACTTTATGCAGCGCATGAAAAATTTCGCACGCCAATAAAAACTGTACTTAATTGTATGTTTACAGTGAGCGTGGTTATAATATAAATATGCCTTTCATCCTAAATTACTACACTTTTAATATATTGCGCGATATAAATCAAGTGTTCAATTAGCATGTTGGCTTTGTGTTGTATGGACCATAAAAATTGTTCGTTTCAAGGCCAGTGGGTGTTACGTACGCTTGAGTAAACACTAAATGCCGGAATCTTAATGAATAACAAATGATTACCTTCTGCGATGACGTATTAAGTACCTTGTTACTGACCCATCGCTAAATAATGTGGAGCTTCAATTCAATGCATTTATGTATGTACTTAATTTATTTGCCATTGTTTGCTATTTTAAGTAACTTTAGCATTCAAACGTTTCAAATGAATAAATACGGAAATTGAGTTTATTTCTGCTCAAATAATCTACCTACTATTTTAGTGTGGCTAATTTATTAAAAACATGTTTCAAGCACTCAAACATTTATTAGAAAAAACTAATGTCATTTTTTAAATGTAAATTTATTTATTTCATGGCGCCAGTTTACGTAGTTTTATACCAGGATTTAAAAAAAAAAAAAAACTATAAAATTCGTCGTTTAGCAATACATAATCCGTGTTAAAATAATGTCATATTTTATGTCAAACAGACTCGGCTCAGTTTACATTGCCGCGGAACTAAATGGAAGGGAATTTTGGAACGAAATTGTACAAATCAAAGCAAAGCATTCTATCTAGTTTGTACTTTACGCAATTGACATAAAGTTCATTATGCTTTACACGATTTCGTTACAAAAATTTGCTTCCATTCGGTTTCGCGGCAATGTAAATTGACCCTAACTGGCGAGTGATTTGCATGAACAAATCATTGACCTTGACTGTGGACATCATCGTTACGATAAAAAAAAACTTCTTTGATACCGATGTCTTGATTTTTTATTTGTCCATTAAGGGAACATGTTTTGGTGTCTTTTATTCATTTTTAGTAGGGATTATCAAACTTAAATATACGATTTATGATCCTGGTAAAGGTGTTATGGAATTCAAAGTTTGTTCAACTAATCGAATCGAACTTCAATAAACACTTATAAAAAAAAAAAACACCGCATAATGTATTCTTTTAAGTTTAAAAATGCACGTTACTTAAAACTTCACGACCAAAGTTAAATTAAGCACTTATTAATTAACTAAGTAGGTACTTACAAAAATTAAGTGGCACAATAAAAATATAAAGCCTTACTTTAATTACCTTGTAATAATAACGCGCAAAAAGTACATAAAAATGTCGTAAAACTTTAATTTGGTAATACAAATACGAATAATAATATTAATAACTTAATTTTTATAAGAGTATCAGAAACTTTTAAATATACCGCTTACTACCTTGTACAGCGGTTAAGGCAATTAGAAACTTCACAAGTCGGTTAAGAGATAAAAGATAAAAAAGTATGTAAAGTCATTGGCACATCGCATCGTGCTGGCTAACACGACCCGAAACTGAGATATAATCTAATGTTTTTAAAGTCGTCCGTCTCACTGTTCCAGTAACATAGAATTCCAGTTGGTAGTCCACTAGAACATTCTATTTGTGTACCAAGTATCCTAGGTTCCAGGTTAATTCCTAATTTGATTTGACATTTTGGAACCGTGTGAAGTGTCAGTTTGATTGGTCGCTCAAAAAGAACGAGAATGTGTGCTACGCCGTAGCGGGTCTACGAGGTCTACGAGGTTGGCTGTGATATTCAGTAGGGTAGTTTTCCTTTTATATGGGGTAGTTTAGCTGTTAACTTATTAAATGACACGGATATAGATAAGTTGTTTAAAAGTGTAATGCATCAAACTGTCCAACGTAGATTACTTAGCCGTCTTCGCACATCATTTGATAAAATTAACGAAGTACCTAATCCTTTTATTTATTTTTCATCTGAATCCTTTTTTATCCTGCCAGTCTCACAATCCTAGAAGTCAGTTAAGGTTAGTCTTCTTACTAATCCCGGATTTAAAAAAATAACGTTGTAAAAACATTTCCCGTGTCGGTTTTCCTGCGCTGTTTCAGAATTCACTTCGGAAAATGGGTTACTAAGGTAGGTATAGGTAGGCGACATTTATTAGGGCGAATAAACTGTTACTACTTATTGCAACACTCGGTTCTGAATTCTTGGGGCTTTGGTTCTAATTTAGCTTCCATGGAAACGGCGGTTTAACAGATTTTGAGAAGGAACTCGGTATGAAACTGCTTCTTAGGAGCTTGCTCCTTTTAAGGGTTGAAAATGTTTACTGGCGTTACGTGAAGGAGCTCGAGATTTCTGACTACCTACTACAGGCAGGAAAGAATTATGATAATTTATACATTTGTATTTTGTTATGTCATATAGGTAGTAACTACATATTTTCATAAATAACATATCTCTAAGCAGTGACGCACGTGTCAAAATATATTAACATTCGTGTATCGTTTTGTTTTCTAGCAAAATATTCATTATTAACTGGCTCTGTGTCCAGTGAATCCGCTAGAGACCCAATGACAGTGATGCTGGACGCTGGCCGACGACTGTCTAAATTAAATCTGAGCCGACAGCGAGCCGCACTGAAATGTATACGGATTACATCGAACTAAAATATGTTCGCTAGAATTAAAATACAGAACTTGGTATCGGTTAAAAATAAATTTTATTTTTTAAGTTCCAAGGGTTGTAGGCGTTTTGTATGATTTTAAGTGAAAAATTGTAAAACATGTTGGCAATAATTTCTAGGAAGTTATTTGTTATTTATTTGGTTGTTTCTTTGAATAAGTTAAAGTATTACAATAAACAAAAATTATATACATATTTGTGAAGGAAGGCATTACTATTCAAGTATATTTGTTGTTACTTGTTAGTGAGTTTGATGATATGAAAATTTAACACCATAAAAAAAGAAAGTTTTGCTCTCCTTTTTCAGAATTTCTTCTGACAACACAGAATGCCCGATCAGAAACATGCCAACGCAGATAGAATAACGATACATCAAATTCATCCAAATCAAGATGGTGGCTATAAAAAGTATTATGAATTCAAAACTCGCGCCCAAGTGCCAAATCCCTGACGGGCGAAGAATTTTAAACAACACACAGTTATTGATAGTTGGATTCGTTTCGTGTTTTATTTGCCATTCTGTTAAATGTGCCCAAGGCGACTTTATTGAGAATTATCGTTTTGAATTTATGGTAGATCGCGACGAAAAACTTTATTATTGTCGTAAAAGTTACATTCTAGATTAATACTCGGAATCTACTCATAAATGTTGCTAGAATAAGTGCTTTTAAATGTGAATTGAAAATCTTCTTTTTGTAATTCACTTAACATTTTATATTAATGAAACGCATCCTGAGTTAAGTGGAAAAACAATATTATGCGGATTTTAGGTCAAACGAAGGTTAGAGCAATTTCTGTGGTAACAAATCATATTTGAGCGTATGACGTGTTACTGCATTATCTAAATCTAATTGTGGAAACAATGTAATTTATGCGACATAGTAATTTTATTGTTGGTGTTAAAAATAATGTTCGTGTTCAAGTTCAGCTTTGGCAAGTTAATTCACTTTGGCGAATAGCCTTGTGTCGGTGGCATTTACAAAACAGCCAAACAGCTATAAAACATGGCGTTAAATAAATACTCTTGAGAACTCCTTAATATGGTTGGCAAAAAAAGTTGGCAATTATTTGACATGGAACCTCTAATTGATTGGCGTTCCCTAAAAAAGTTGGCAATGGCTAACGAAAATGTGGCAATGGTAATTTTGATTAAATTTAGAGAGATTTAGGTACAAAGGTAAATTGTAGAGATGGTCGACAGTAGGTAGGTAGGTAATATCGACCCCGATAAAATAGGGCCTAATAAGGATAATTGAAAACGTGTAAATACCAGACAACAGAAAATAAACGCCTACTTACAGTACTAACATACTTTGGGTAAAAATTTGCTCTTTAACCCAAATAACCCTTTGGAAATTCCGTTTCGGTCGAGTGCGGTGTTCGGGCCGTGGGTGAACAACATATTGGATACGACAACCCTATCTAAAAGGTTCGGCGGTTAACACGTCGCCTGCCGCCCTTTGATTCATAAGAAATATTAATCATATTTTATAGTCTGAACATACGCGGTACTTAATATGATAATTTTATAGTGTTCGGTTAAAAATAATTATCACGTAACGATAGATTGGTCATGCTGTGCGGTCATTCATTAAGTTTTTGATAAAACATAAGTTTATCAAATTTATTAGTTACTTATTTAACGATTTTAATTAGTTTGGCAATAATTATGAATTATATTATTATTTGTTTGAAGAATTCCCCGATTATCATATGATATTTTGGGTCTAAAAATTATCTATGACATTATAGGATGAAGTTGCCCTGTTTTGAAAGATGTTGCATGTGCACTTGTAATTTAAAACATTTAGAAGCAAAATCTGGAGCAACTGAAGTCTGAATCTGTGTAGGATCTTCTGGAAAATTCAATTACTTGAACGAGTTTTATGTTGTTGTTTAAATAATTTAAAAAATTTAGGAAAATCGTCTACTTTTACAAAGTTTGTAAATATGTGAGGACCATATATTTATCACATAATTAATTTATCTGTTGTTTCTTCATTTTTAATTCTTAATTCTTTTTAAACTAATGTACTTATACAAAATATTGTAAGACATTTTAAAAGAGTAACAGTGCAGTTTCTTGCCCATTCTTCTCCATGCGAAAACTACCTTTTGGAAGGGGCGACTAGAATCAATTCAGTTTTTTTGTAAATTTTGACGTTCAAAAGTGCCTTATAAGGGCCTATTTGAAATAAATGATTTGACTTTTACTTTGACTTCATGAAACTTCTAAGCTCTTACCTCGATAGGAGCCAAAGTAAGAACGATCGCCAGAGTTGATGTTAATTGAGGTTATATTTACAACAAGATATGAATAAATTAAGTGAAGCAACTTGATTAGTGTTTAATGTTATTGCATACGATATTGTGTTTGATCGCGAGTAATTTATATATGACTGCAATTGAATAAAATAGCGCTTGGACCACTCTCGCTGATTGTTTTTATTGAACTTTTCAATTGTGCCACATTGTGGGTCCGAGTCTTACTCTATTAAGTACTGTGATAAATGAACTGAACTCATTATCTGAACTCTGAAGTATAAGGAAATCATTACATAGGTACATAAACATATTTTTGTTGTTGAAAAAACATGTTATTGCGGGGAATAACGATAGAAGTGTTATCACTAATCATGGGCCATGCCATGAATAAATAAATATATGCAATACACATTGAAACTAGGTATGTAGATTATCCTTAACTTATCAGAAATTGTAATAATGAAGAAAACTATTTAATTAAAAGTGCCTGGTAATAATTGTATTTTTTTGAAATTTTTTGTTCTATTAACCAAGCTTTTATTATAAGCAAAATAAATTAATAAATCATTGTTACAGAATTCATATTAAATAACGGTATTATGGTTTCTAAAATTATGTTTTTAATGTAGGTAGGTTGTACCTACTTAATTATACGAACTAATATGGCAACGAACGGCACTGAAACGAGCAGATGGATGCCTGAGTCATAATATAAATAATAATAAGGTAATGATTAGTAACAGGAAAGGTTTTAATTATTACGAACAAATTAATTTATCACCTCAATGTTTCCAATTGTGAACAAGGAAAAACACGCGCAAAATAGAAAGTTAAACAAAAAATAAAAGTGCAAAACAACAATCAATTTAACAATATATTTGACACTTCCCGATTTGCGATTAGACAACTCGCGTGACAACATTGATCAAGGTCGAGCGATACAATGAGTGAATGAATGAACGGACACCAGACGAATGAATAAACACAATAAAGCGTCCCCTTTGAAAAAAAAACAATAAAAATGAACTTACTGGCTTGGAGCTTTTTCCACATATTGATAACAATAAATAAGTAACAGTACTTGACGCTGATATAAGTTAATATCGCGTACGCGTCTAACCAGGGCAGTAGGAAGCCACAGAAGTAAAGGCTATCAAAAGGTAGTTAGTGCGCATATCAAGATATCACGACAGTGATAAACGCGAGGTCGAATCTGCTTTTTGCGAGGTCTCGACGCGGCCTTCGCAAAAATTAGCGCGATTTACATAACGCATAGGTACATTATTTACATTATATGGAGAGTACGGATATTGATAAAATAAATGAAGATATAACGGCGATGAGATCACATCTAACGAAATATGAGGAACTAGGAAATGACTAGGTCAAACCTTGCCAATGTTATAAGCAGCTGATTTTATTATTTACAACAGATAAGTGTTGTAAGATCTCTAACAAATATACTCTTCATTAAACTGCAAACAAATAATCATACTTACTACATATCTATTAAACTCATAAGTCCTCAATTCTAAGGTAAAGAACATTAGAATAGAAAACATACCTATTTAAACCTAAAAGCATCATTTGAGAAAATCATCCACATTTTATTGTGGGATTATAATGTAATCCTCCATGTCACTCGACTCCCAAGTCTGTCCACCAGTAACGTAATTTCAGTAGTATGTATGAATAATAGAAACGAAACATGTAATTACAAAGTGTCTCGTTAACTTTTTAAAATAGACGAGTAACCCAAATCACTATTTTTAAAATATTTGAACACGTGTCGTCTTTTCGTGCGGCAAATACGGACACCTAATATATTAGAACTTAAAAAACGCGTCTAATTAACCTAATTAAATTGTTTCCAATAATAAAATGACCACCATTTACTAGCTGATGTATTAGGAGGTGCTACATTCTTCTTTAGATTAATTGACGATAACAGACGCGACGCCTTCTATTATTACCATCAATATTTAAACACGACCTAAAATAGATATTTTATATCGCCAGATGAACGATAAACGCTCCGAAAGAAGAGTAAGCACGATTTTATTTAAATCGTAAAAAGGTACTGTGGGTGGCGACGCCGTGATTGCCTCGTCAAAGTATACAGATGAGATTCCCTACGGCTAATTATATCGACAATCAATCGAGAAAGTGCCGCTTGCGACACGAATAGAATCTCTATAATTATAGTAGTTGAAATGAATTAATAGATTGGGTGTAGGAGTGCTGGCTGGCTAGCGACGACTGCCGTCCCGATCATTCCTTTTAGAGTTATTAGTGTACACGATGCGGGCCAGCAACTAATATTATTTATTAATCACCCAATGGAACAGCGCGGAGACGTGGAGTTAAGTTTACCGAGGGAAGCAACCGGTGCGTACTTCCTCTCAACGAGCCGAGGGTTGCGCCAACGAGAGCCGCACCGAATGACGAAATTAAATTGCCGTCAACATTTAACCGAGCAATTAGCGGGTTTATTGGGCCGGTATTCAATGACGTTAAATACAGAGTACTGTATGATTAAGATATGTATGGGGAAACATGATACGCGTCGATTCTGAAGGCCGACGAAACGCAATCAACTATGGTTTACATTGAAATGTGAAAGGATACAATCGATTTAATTGTATTTATGACTGCGATTGTCAAATTCAAAAGCTCAACAATAATAGAGGTCACTGCATAATCAAGTGAGAACCTCCACAAACAGCACTCGCTTATAAAAGATTCCGCGGTTTATTCGACGTCGATCTATGATAATCTCATGCGCAACAAAATAAGGAAACGGGAAATAAATGAATTGCAAACGTTGAACGAATGCGAATTTACATTTTAGTATTGTGGGCTGGCAGTGAGACGTCGTATCGTGGTATCGTTCGGATAAACAAAAGAGTTTAGTGTTTACGTGGTGCGTAACATAGGGGTGAGATATTTATTGGTCGTTTTTATCGTCAGTTATATTTGTGAATAATGTAACATGGGAGCGGGGCGGGGCGGTGGGAGTCGGGACGATGCGGGCGCGCGCCAGGACGGAACGACCCGCTGACCCACTCTCGTACCCACTTGATTACTGCACCGAGGATTCAATTGGACAAAGGCTGAAAATACGGTTAATGCGATTATAGTCATAATGTTCCCTTACTGAGCCGGTGACGTTAAATATGCAAATTGGCCTGTAATTTGCAACCTCTGTCCGAAGTGGTTGAGAGAAAGGTCAAGGTTGTTTTGTTTTATTGTGAAACTCACCGTAACTCGAGGTACGAGGCATTCTGTCACATAAGCTGCATGTGCAGGTCGGCTTACCTGAAACAAAATGCGGACTGTTAAACAACTGCAGAAGGTCGACTAACTTAAAGGTAAATAAAATCTACATTTGTGTCATATAGTCATTTATGCAGGTTTTAAAATTAGGAGCACGTATTCAATTTCACGTGACGACAGAAATTACAACGTCGCTGCAGTAGGATTTAAGTCCGTCTGAGCCTATAGTCCAACAACTTTCTGCATAGAAATTGAATTTCTATTGTATGGTCGTCATATTTATATTCATCCATGGGTTTTCTAAACGCTGCAAGAATATCATTTTCATTAAAAAATTGGAACTAGTTATGTTTTAGCAAGACAATACATACATGCAGAATTTATTCGCTGTATTTATGGTTTTTATCTTTACATATAAATCTTATATACCAACAATATAACACTAAATTAAATGACTTAACTATACAAATAAATGCAAAGACAAAAGGACACTTAGGCGTCGAAGTACTCGTCCGCATCGCTGTCATCCGGACACGTGCCCAGAAGACTGGCAGCGTTGCCACGTTGAATGGCAATGCTAATTCTTTGGCCAAAGAACGAGCCAGTCCTCTGGTCACGTGAAGTGTCGACCAGACGGCGAGAAATTTCCCTAAAAAGGAGACGTGTACTCGGACACGTCTCCTTTTTAAGGAAATTTCTCATGACCCAACTGTTTCGACCCCAAATGGCTCAAAACTGTAGTTACCCATAAGGTTACAGTATTTGCGCCGCTTGAGGATCTCAGCAGCCGCAGCAGTTATGTTTTTATATATATTTATAGTTCTAAGATTTTCCCTAAAGAAAGGCCGATAAATGTAAAGAGAGTGAAGGTACTGCATGTAAAGAGGTCCATTACTGCGAGGAGTTTTCAAAAGACACGTTTAAGGTTAGCTTAGTTTGCCTCCAAGAGTGTTTCCTGTGATACTCTGGAATAGTAAATAGAATCTGAATTGGAAGCTGAGGATTGTATGATATAATACAGCACATCACATGCTAGGGAAACATAAAAATAGTAAGACACCGAGAAAGTCTCGCTTTTTTTTTAAACGGTTCCCCACACTAGGAATTTCTCCTGTATCGTCATTTAAACGCACATACACAAACAGCCAGACCCGGAACAACACTACTTGTATGTCATATAAATATTTGTTCCGTGCGGGAATCGAACCCGCGACACGCAGCGCAGCAGTCAATCGCTTAACCACTGCGCCAACCGTGCCGTCTCTCAATGGCATGAATGTAAAAAAAATTGCCCATCTAGTATCGATGACAGAGACAGAGAGAAGATATAGACTATTTAAAAACTACATATAAAATAAAGCGATAGAGAGTAAAACTGGGATACTGATTGTGAGTCCGATGTATCAGATCATCGGCATGGTCAGTGTCTTTAGATTGATCATTGTATTTGTTCAGAATGACAATCAAGAATAAAAGCTGTGTCTTTAGCTAATACGTTCCTATTAAATGTCACACTAATACTAACTTTTTACAAGCAACATAAAGTGTTAGACACGTCTATTTGCACGAGGTTATTAAGATTCTAATGGATTCTCAATAGAATGCCGTCTGCATGCATACGTAATATCTAATGATCGGCTATATGCCGCGCCTGCTTGTAGCAACGCCTTAGTGAACGATAGCCTTTCATTTAGCCAATTACTTCTTTAAATATTACTAGCGTTTGATTTTTTTCTTCTGTGTTTGTATTGCATTGCATGGGAATTACACAAATGCTTACAGCTATATCATTCCCAGGTATTTAATTTCCCTTGTTAATATAAATTACTTTGTTACTAGGAGTAGTTCCCTTTTTTTTCACTCCCTTATTTGTTTCTGCTGCTGTTACTTCGTAAACAACTTAATTTGTTATTGACTCACTTTTAAAAACCTCTTACCAACATTATTTTAACGATAAAGGCATTAATTATAGATATGAGTCAGTCTAAACTTAAGCTAATTTGTCATAAACATGTTTCGTTGTTGCTCAATTTTGTCTGACACACCTACAAGACCTCAATGCGTAACACGACAAACAGACAAATGGTTAAATATCGTTCAACATCAAACTACTCGTACTATTAGCTACAAGTGGCCGTAATGTTTTATGATATCTATAATTCAATGCGTGGCATTGCAAAAGCCGCCGCTGTCAATACAGTAAATAAATAATTCATTAACGTGCCCTTATAAATGCCGCCGATAGCTGGCAACAAAAATACGTTTCACTAATTAATTATATTTTTTAACAAAAACATGTCCAAGTAGTTGTAATTATTGTGTGTTGTGATGATTCGTTTAAACCAGGCAATACAATTTTATGATGTCCTATTAAAGAACTAATTACGTTAAAAAAAAAAATGCAATAATGACATAAAGTAGGGTTAAGAACTGAGCATCGCGCAATGTTTTAATTTTAGAACATATTTATTAGTGTAAGAATATTTTAAATATTCATGTGTTTTTTTATTGAAATTACAAAAAGCTTTTGCCTTATGCATACCGAGTGTTTAATGTTTACGGTTGGAGTGAGAGGGCGAAGAGGGCGAAGGGCTAAAGGGCCCCCGCTCGACTGATTATTGTTTTACTTAACTTTTTATAGCCCATCACGCGGCCACCATTCCCTGTTCCGTAGGGTTGTATTCTCGTAGTGTTGGGACAGAATGTTCTTGCGTGTTACAAAGTTATTTTCGTAAAAACAATTTTGAACTTTTAATTGAGTTTTAGTTGCTTGCGGATGTGTTATTTGTAGTTTACGGCGTTAATATGGGTTTATTAGCCTTAAATAAACGTTAATTTAATAAAAGGTTATTTGTTTTAATTTTATGAACTACCACCTTCCTCAGTGTTGTAAAACCAGAATGTGTTAAACTAATTAAGTCACCTATGAGTTTTTATAATATTATGCACACTCAAAAACCTATTACATTTTATTTTTATGAGTTCACTTTTGAGACAATGTGAATTGCGCCAGACAGTCTAAAGTCTATTTCCAAAAACGAAACAAAAATAAAAATTATTTAACACTGATAACATATAGATAACGTACCAAAAATCGAGCGAGAATATTCTCGAAGTGTAGCGAAGAGTCTAGTTATTTCTATTCCCACAAACTCGAACATTCGTGAACCAACAGATTGCACCGAGAGGCGGCACTAAACTGGAGTGGCGGAATAAAGCTCGCCATGCACACAATACAGTTGGTATTTTTTCCGGTAGAATTGATCTACTTACTGAATCTTCCGAGTACTTTTATATCGGATATGAGAGATTTGAATTCTTGAATACAGTTTTCATGTTTTACATAGATAATATGCTCGAAATCTGTGGAAGATAAACGGTTCTGGAGCAAACTGAGATATGTGGTATTGAATATTTTGTTTTATATAATAGGACTAGATTTTATTTAGTGTTTCCGTTTTTTGAACAAGATTTAGGTAGATACTGCTGGTGTAATAAAGATAAAAGTTTCTCAATAAATTAGATCCAAGTATTTCCCAACAAGAATAAAATATGCCAAGCTTTATTATACCTAAGTACCTACTTAAATTATAAATTTAGAAAAAATAAATCGAATAAAACTCACCGATACAGAACATTCCGAATACAAAAAAATTATAACAATACGAAAGAACTTTATTTAAAAAAGCGCATGAATTAATAAAATGCAAAGAGAGACAATCCACTTTCCGGATGATTCTAGATTCGTGGGAATTAATTCAATGAGTTGATTATTCCCCGACCGTTTCCTGGGGCAATAAGAACGATAATGTCGCATGTCCTATCTCACTCACTCGTCAAAGGTTAAATGAGGAGTGAGGGAGAAAAAAAAACGGGAAGAGATTATGTGGTGCCAGTGAGATTTTTGTGAGTCATCGCACTGGGGGACTACCCGTGACGTCATCAACTCATGGTTCAATGTAAACATTGAAGACCAATTTAACTGCCTTATCGATTGGATCAGTAAAGTGCCTTTACGATTCTAACAATGGATGCTTTGTTTCTGTCATGAACTTAATATGGCCTGATGACAGTTTAAATACGAGGGAAAAGATCAATGATTTGCCTAATTTTGTTTGACTTAGAACTTAGAGTAACTGGGTAACACGTGATGAGAATGTATAGTTGGAAATAGAGATGCCGCGAATACTCGGTATTATTCGGTATTCGGCATTATTCGACATGTTTTTGTTATTCGTCAAATACCGAATAGTGTCTATTATTCGACATGTGGCGAATAGTTGTCAAAATAAAAATAAACTTTTAATGAACAGAAAAACTATAGACTCAATTATTAATCTTCTTAATCTTAAGTAGGTATGATTGTAACCGGCCAAATGCAGGACATTTTTGAAGTGAAACCTTCTTTAGGCGCGTTGAGCGATTTTTGGTAGGGGGTAAAGTTATGGTTTTGCGTCACCGACATGGTCGCGCCGTAGTGCTCTACTTTAGAATATAGATGGCGGTAATACCAGTTTTAAATTTTCATTTCTGACGGCAGTCCCCATGACTGCCTATTATATACCTACTTAGGTTTTTTTACTGCATTATACCTACTTTACAAGCAATAATCTGTTTTTATGTAGGATACGTAGAATTGTGTTTATTATAAGAGCCATTTCGAGACAAAATGAAAAAACTAATCCTTGATATCACTGTTATACCTACAAACTTTTTGTTGCTGAAACCACATGAAACGAGTTAACGCCAGAAAAAGTTTCAGCTATAAAATCTAGGCAATGGAAGAGCGATGCTACCGCAGCTAATCGTATTTTTGTATTTAATAAAGTCGAATATTCCTGGCGTATTTTCATGTAGCCTATTTTCAGTTAGGAAATATTTCAGCTACTAGGAACTTCAATGACAGTAAAAGTAAAAAAATCTGCTTTATTTTCCGATTTTGTTTAATTTGGATGTCATTTGAATATAATTTCTTTATTGTAGTGTAGTCAGTTTCAAAAACTTAATTTGAGCATGAAACTGCAACGATTGTTATCGTAATGAGGCACTAATCGGCTCAAGTAATCATGATAATGCTTACTTATTATTTAGGTATATTATTATGTAGACTTAAAGTATCAATTTTATTATGATCTACGTTTTTCACTATCTGCTTACCTATATGCAGTTTAGTTCCAACCTTATCCATCGTTTTCCTCAAGACATAATGTAACTAGTTTACTACCCAACAGACATGTGGGCCAATCTCCTATTACTTTGCATTCTCCAGTCACTTTTATATGATGCTAAGTGACGTGCGCTGACAACAATATTGTTTGTCATTGAATCACTGCGTCGTATCATGGCTCGAATAAATCTGGAAGTGACAAGATACATTCGAACAGATCCGGATTTGCTCACGGATCTGTGCGAGGTCGGTTCACATCGTGCCGACGACTTATAATTTGCGATAACATTGGAATCAACTAGATAAATGCATCTAGTGCTCGCTAGTGCTTTAAGCATATCGTCCACATTTACAAATTCTAATCGTTAATAATTTCACAGTTCGCAATTAAAACAAATGAGCGTTCTTTATCGACTCCAAGTTGCCGCTTTCTGCGGAAAGCAGAGACAATCGGATCAACTGTGACATCATCTGAGTTCCTTTGTTTTTATCAAAGCTCTTTTGATGCATTAAGCCTTTGATCCAATGTTGGGTTAGCGAACATGATAAATGCCTTGTTGAATTGATTACTAGTTATAAAATACATAGATTAATGCTTCATATCAGATTCTCTACTTAGTATCCTTTATAAGTGCGAATGTATAGCCTTGTAACATGCGCAAATCCCGGTAACGACATATTCGAATAGTTGCATAAAAATCATAATATCGACATTTATCGATAAGTAATAAAAATGATCAAACGGTTAAATGTCTAGATTTGCTATAAACGCCATCTTAAAAATAGTTCGATATGAATGTTGGCCACGCCGGATATTAAACGCCAGCTTGTCGATAGTTATATTTAAACTTGTCGAGTGCTGTGTAAGTTTTTAATAAAACTTAGTTTCCGAAAATTTTGATTTATACCTTATCTGCAGCGTACCTAATATGGCGACATTTTGTTGAATATCCACGTTTTGTCCAATAATAGAATACTTATTACGTTTTATCATAGAAACGTTAATATGTGCACTTGTAAAAAGTATTTAAGTGTTTATTGCTTCGTGATAATAATAAATACATACATAGGTATTAGCCACCACACATGAAATCATCAGGATGTAATATCAATTAAATCAATTCATGGTAGGATAACAATCCGTATTTATATCGCTTCCTGTGTCTAGCCAAGGATAAAAATTTAATGATAAAACTTGCGTTTACAATTTGTTCAGTGACTCACTGGCTTGCATTTTAACGCGTGTTAAATAAAATATACCAAATATTTTTTAAAGTCTGTTTCGTATATTCAAAAATGATCTTTTTTCATGGTATTTTTCCGCGATACGATCATTACGCAGTTTCTTTAACAAAGCGAACAGACGGACAATAGTTACTGGTTTATGAACAAAGCGTTATTGACGCAAATTGTGCTGCCTATTTATGCGCATACGCAATTACACATACAGGCACATAACGCTACAATATATCAATTTACACTGAAAGAGTGGCTGATACCCAACTTTGAGTAATCACATAATTAATTCAATGAACTATGGTGGCAATAATAGCTTATGTTAGTAATTTTCGGTCATAAAAATGATAAACGCCGATACTTTTTGGAACAGTTTTTAATTACGCCCCGTTTAATATCTAGAAATTATAAAATTAATTTGCATAATGATTAACGGAGATGTGTCGTTAATGCTCATTTTGATCAGAATATATTTAAAATGTTGGTCGTTGTTTTTGTTGTCACAAAAATACGGATATTTGTGGAACAATTGAAGACGTAGCTGGCCTTTCAAGTTCCACAGATTTGTCAGCGCGTCTGCATTCGGAGAATACAATAAGTTCTAAGGATGTCTCTTTGGGAATCCCAATTCCATCTCGTTAATCTTTTCAACGTCGTTTAGGTGCGATTGATTTGTTGTAAACTGTATTTGTTGTTGCTTCAAACAGGTATTTAAGATTGATTACCTTAAGAAGTGCCTAATTTGAGGGTAGTATAAAAACTTATGATACAAATCTGTTTATTGGCTACAAAAAAGAAACTTCCACAATTAACATTATTAATAATTACACAGTTAACGTTAGTTATCTAATGCACGGTGAGCTGTTAGTGGGAGGTGATATATCAACTTACTTGTTAGTGATAGAGGTGTTAATAGGTACGTGCGAACTAGTGTGTGGTGCACGATACTCACCGCTGTTGGCGTAGAGATCGTGAAGCGTATACAATGGATAGTCACCTAGTTTGAACAGGTAGGCTGACAGCAGCACTGCATCGTGCCGCGGGTCCTGCCCCCCTTGGCTTGCTGCCGGCCGCATCAGCGACGATATAGAAAAATCCGTCATCCCCTGTGCAGCACCACCCCATCCATTCACACTACACAACTTACACTCCTCCTTCATTGTTCCAATAACACTAATAAATATAACTATAATCCGTTTTTTTTTGTACTCGGTTTGTACTGGGCACTAGTAAATCACATATAAAAATATCCGTGGGCTGGCTCGCACATCACAGAAGATATCACAGCAGCAAGTTCGGCGTCTGTAATTCAGTCCTATTAAAAAACAGAAATTCGTGTTGAATTCCGCTGTTCAATAGATATAAGTCTAATATAGACTCTATAACTATTTAAGCGTGATTCCAGTTTGGACTAACTTCGCTCTCCTAGATACGAAATCAGTCCGAACACGCAGTTTACCAACACATACAAATCGCCTGTCGTACATCCGCCAACATCTTAATCGTTGCATATTTAACACTTTTGACATGTACAACAAATTATGTTGGCGACTGTACGTATCCCACCCTGTAAATTCATAGCTTGATGTAAAACAGCTTCGTAGAATTTATCGGTTGCGTTTCATCTATCTCTCAATAAATACATATATCTGTGACCTTTGATATTGAAATGACATCTCCCATACTGAAACCAATATGTTCCTCAATTTGGAAACCGATAGCTTTATTTACGTCATAATAGACTTACATAATAGTTAGAGATGATACTTTAAGCAGCGTATTATATTATGATGTAATTTAATATTACGTTTGGCTTGATAATGTCGAATTTATTAGCCGCTAATGCAATTAAAAGGAGTTATTACGCAGTACTGGCGACGTTGTGCGAAGTAAGTTTATTGGGAGATGGCGACGATTATGCATGTGATGGTAAACAAACATAAAACGTAGTTTGGTGTGGTGTCGGCGAGCGCTGCATTGCGGCTTTGTCGGGTCAGAGGTGCAATGCCGTCGGACGATTTCAGTTGCGAGCGATGCGCTATTGTTCCTCATCCCTGATCCTACAGTCAACGCCTAATCAACATACCTAGGTTACGATCCGTTATTGTCTAACAATTTAAACCGAGTTTTTCATGTGTTGGACGCATTGATCGTTGTTCTCAGACAGCCTTGACGTCATCTTGACCCAACTGTTCTCAATGCAAATTCAAAATAGAATGATATACTTGGTGATAAATGGCTTTAAAATGTCAATAGTTTTTATGATCAAGTCAACGAATGTGGCGCAAGTTTTAAGATTATCTGCTCGACAAGATGGACCGTAATCTGCATCATCCATCAAATTATCCCGCCAACGAAATCGCTTTGAACAGTTAGCTCGATTCGCATCTCGAAACTCAATTCCTGTGAATTCTACAGTTCGAGTCCATCGATGATTCATTGTTGTTTGTTTACACCACAACTTGTGGTGATTGTATCATATTATATTATAGCAAAATATTTTCATCTGATCTGAATCTATTTCGGAGAATCGGCATTAAAGCGTTATAAATATTAATAAATGTGAGTAGAGTTGGGCCGTGGCTCAATTTTCAGTGCTGTCAGACTATTTTTTATTTCGCGTTATCCATCGCTATTCGCTTACGTGCACGGAATAGCGTCGCAATAATGCATGTGGCCTTGAGCCCGCCGGTAAACAAACGCAAACGTCACGTGTGCGCCAGTGGAAACACATATTAAAAATCGGTTCTCGCGATCTTTTCCTACTGTTTTGTTAGTCTTCTGCATATGTCAGTCACGTGCCAGTTATACACAAGTGCAGAGGATTACTTATCGTTTGCTGCAAAAATATAATGGTAGGTAGACAATATGCGGTGATAATTATTTGTGTACGTGATTACCTACATTTATCCCTAATCATTGGTACCTAATCATAATCATCCTTTATCTGGCAACCATTCACGTATTGAAAATACGATAGCTTCTTTTAATAACTGCCATTCTAACACAAAAGGGAAGCAAGCTACATGTGTTGGAATCTTCCGTAACACTTCCAAAGTTTTCGAGAAAAAAACAAACTTAATAATAGGTGTAGTCGCACGTGCGATCGTGGGGTAGGCAGCTGTCGTGACAGATGTTGTCGACGGAAGGTCGCCCCCCGCGACCCTCCCCGCGCTACCTGCCCCACCTGACTCACTACCTCACTCAATTCAACATTATTATATTCAGAACCACACATCAGTACCCAAAGGACCATAACATAAATACGATCCACCCTAATTAATCAAGTCCTTAAGTGCAACAATTATGGGCCATAACGATAAATCAAATTTTGATAAAATTTGCAGACGAAAAAAACTTCAGGAATCCTCCGCAGTTTTATTGTAAGTAGCCACAGAAGTGCATACTACATTATAGCACATCCGATTCTCAGAAACTATAGTTATTTCTCGCGATTTTGATCGCACTGAAGGAATTCTTCGTATTCAGTTCAATATAAACTGTAGCTTCAATACAAAGTAGTTCTACCATTAGCAAATGGCGACAACACTGTAAATATTTTGGCAATGTTTTCTGGCGGTCGCCCAATAGGACAAGCATTCATTAAGGTCTAATACCAAGTGCCCAACACTTGATCTCAGCTTAAACGATGAGCTTTGCTTGACGCGCGTTTGTCTGTATATGTGACGAGTGTTTGCACTTCTATTATATGAGCTTACTAGTTTCATGAACTTGGTTCACAATAACTCTTGCAGCCAAGTGCCCAACACTTGATCTCAGCTTAAACGATGAGCTTTGCTTGACGCGCGTTTGTCTGTATATGTGACGCGTGTTTGCACTTCTATTATATGAGCTTACTAGTTTCATGAACTTGGTTCACAATAACTCTTGCAGTTAAATTCTTTTGGCAGAGTTCCTTGGCTTCTGCCCAAGGGCATCATCACCAATTCCCGATGCAATTTTGTTTCGTTCCGGTGTTACTGGTGTGTTCGATGGCATTCATTTTGTCTTTCAATAAATATCAGCTTTCAGGTCAAAAATGTTCCGTTGATAAAATCAATCGCTTGAAAGGGCAGCCCCTTCGGTGCAGTTGGCAACCAATGTTGGCGAGAACCCAATTTGTGCCAACTACGGCTGTATACTTGCATCCACTCGAACTAGATAGTGTTATGATATGTTATTTACCAACTCCTACAGACTGTATTGTTAATAATTTATTTTTACCAGTGCCTCTGTAGATGATTCATTGTGCTATCCGCATATATTATTTGAGTTCGTGACCATGTGCTCATAACACACTTATAATAAATTCGACATTATTTCACTGATACTATGTTTTAGAAACGATTCAGTGAGAGTTGCTATCGCGAGTGAAGTTATCAGTATCGATTACAGCTATCGTGACAGTGCGATAACTCAATACAATGAATAATAAATAATCTAACACTTTTCTTCATATATTTATGGCCTTTGATTTCCACTTTTTATTAACTTCAGGGTGTAAAAATAGAAAATGGAAACCATGTTATGATTTATTGGACAGATTGTCAGTAGTTGTTTTGATTTTACTGATTGGTAATTTCAAAAGAGCATCACGATCTCATTAATCATTATAAATTTGTCGATGGCCCGTTCTCTGTAACCCAAGTAACGAAAGCACACTGGTTGGTTTCACAAGCATCACAAACTGCTTACATAAGGCATAAGGCGTCTTGCGTAAACTCCACTTAGGTGCACAGCTCTATCGTAAGTTAGCTTTAAGTTCACGTACGTCGGGCCGTGCGAAATAACAGATCGATTATATCGGCCCTCCTTATTGCCCAATCGGCTCCATAAATATTGGAGCTCGTTGAAGGCTGTTGAAAAGAATTACAATGGAGCTCGGATCTGATAGTGAGAGTTTAGAAGTAAATGATGATTTATGACAGTTTAAATCATTTGAATTTATTAATATCTGTCTGAAAGATGAAGCAGTGAAGATGATAAAGCTATTAAAAGCTTCCTTAATATAATTTATAGACAATGTGGATCATATTTGGACACTAATAACTTTCCACATAAAATCTGATCACGGTAATAGTCGTGAAATTATCGAAACTAAATGGGAGACTAACAAAGCGATTCGTGACGACCCACATACGTGAGATAGAAAGGAGCAATGAAAACTCTCTCGATGTCGGCCGAGCATCGGACCGTGTCACTCAGGCTAATTTGTGCCAATCATGAGAACATATATTTTTTGTATCAGCATATGAATATATTCGGACCTGAAATGGTGTTCCTAAAATACAAACACCTCATCTGAGTTAGGTTTAATGTACAGTAATCTCATCAATCCTTTCGATTGATAAACAAAGAAGGTACAGTGTAATTAACCAGATGGTAGATCCAGGACTGCCTAATCTGCTGCGGTAATTAAAGCATAACAACTCCTTACTGAAAGGTAAAGGAAAGCGCAAGAGATAAGGTTTCTAAAGCTATTTATCAATGTAATTGATAGCTATCGGTGTTAGGAGAGTGTGAAATTTTGCAATAGAGCTACATCGTACAAGAGGGCCGGAGGGCTGGAGAAAGTAAGCCTTTCACTCGGGCCTACCACGCTCCGCGGCACTAATTTAAACAATCATACGCAATCATGCCTATTGTTATAGCTACCTATTCATTTCAAGATCACAGCGATGGATAATGTTCCAAAAATCACGGAACTGTTACAGTTACATCGCAATATAAATTTTATTGCATTCACCTCTATATATCCTCGTATCGTAAAAGCGAATAAAAAATCGCTTATCACATCATCTAATCGATGAAATCCTTGACGTTAATTCGTGCGGCTTTTTATAAAAACAATCAATGTTTTCCGGCAATTTTACTGACAACGTCAGTTATTTAACGTAGATATTACGATCTTCAATCCAGTTGTGCTAATTCTAATGGATTCTTTTGTATTTATATTAGAATCGTGTAATTTAAGTTAAACGGGGAATATTAAACTCAACAGGCTGTGGTTTGCACTATTAAAGCAAGCTAAGTAGAAGATTAACTTAAGAGTCGAGAATGGCGATGTGAGGTAAAGTTTAAGGACCACTAAGGTTGCAGTTTGAGTGCAACTTGCAGCAACAGACCGCAAACTCGCTAGTGAACACACAAAGCCCTAATGAATTACATTATGGATGTACCACTCAGTTATGAACTGAACTGATGTTAAAAGAAAATATGGGAGCAGAGCGTCCGCAAACTTTTCAGAAAGCAATTTGCTTAAAATTAAGAGAACAAGCGGTAGAAATTCTTGATAATAAAATTACATTTGATGAAATGTAATCTTTCTTAGTTATTTGACGTCTACAATCTTGCTTTAAACGCATTAGAAGATTTTAAAGACATATTTAAGTGCTTTTATTACGATACTATAGATAGGTTTACATTCTTCACAAGCAATTTGAGAGCTACGGGTAGGTTAATAGATTTTAGTTTTATGAACCGATTTATAGGCAAAGTACAAATTAGAATTGCCTAGCGTAGAACAATAAATTTAATTTAATAGGACCCTTAAAGCCTCTGGCCCTCTATAGAGTCTAGAATCCCTCAAGAAATTCCTTACCAGAAATCATTAAATCCTTTGTGAATCTTCTGAATTCGGAAATTTTGAATTAGGTGACGGGTATGCTGCTGGCTTTTATATAAGTTTTTGAAGCAAAGCAAAAAGGTAAGTGTTAAGAACCCACCTACATCGAAGTACCTATCCATGATCCATGATTTTTTCAGTATACTTGCTCTAGTATTCTCCAAAACTTTTGTTTAGATAAACAAACACGAATGTCATATCTTTATATCTTGTATCTAAACAGAGCTTTTAGTTATTGCTGCAAATAGCTGTGTCTTAATCTCCATAATCCTAAACAAATTGATTACACTGGTATTCCGTATTGGTATTTAGCGGAGAGCCAATAACAGCGTTCCGAATCGCCCCTCTATGCCAGCGTAATAGCTTGTTTGCCGCCTTTTGTCTAACTAGGGCACTACCTCGATGGCATTAATTGATAGCATTGACAAGCTCGGCTTACAGCACAGATTCCACGGAGGTTTGCTCTGGATACAGCTCGGAATTTCAGGTGTATTCAAGGATCTTGTTGCAATTAATTTAAATATGCTTCTTGTGTTCACGGGATGTTCCAAGCACGCCACCCGGTATTCTTGCCATCCAAATGAATTTTGATTTCTTATGTTAGTAAACAATTTTGTTTTGTGAGATTGTTTTGGTAAATAAGATTAGGGAGACCTTGAACATGTTGATTATTCTTCAACAACAAGTGTATCAAGCTTTTCGTTCCTAAGATAATACGTTTGCGGCATGATTACACGTTCAAAGATAACATTTACAAGGTATTGAAATGTGTTACATTAGCGATAGATAGAGTTAACATTAAAGCTGTGTTCTGCTGACCGAGTAAATATTTTATCGCTTGTTGACATTCCGTGAACATTGTAATGTGACACCGTGTGCGGCGTCCATTTACGTCAAACAGCTTATTTGATGATGCCGGCACGATAGCGATCATAGGCGCGATGAAAGCCGGCCTGCGACACCCAGTAGCCGTATGTAGATTCGGTAGCTTTTGCGACCTCGTCCAGCAGACAGAACCCGTTTCGCACAATACCACAATGCCCACAATTTCTTTGCACGATCTGATCAACGGCACTCGCCGCCCGACACCACACCGCTACATACGCAACACTTGTGACATTTACATGTATTGGAAGTTCAGTTACGTTTCACGATCCATAAGAGTATCAAAACATCCACTGGTTTGGCACAACACGACACTAGATGTGAAATGTTTCGCTGAATTCAGGTTAAGTCGCGAACGGAAGCACTGCTCAGATAGTGCGTCGTGTTTACAGTTGGCGCGGCGTTTTGCGGTTTCGAGCGTGTACGAGGCGACCGCTGGCTTCCGTGGTTGACAGTCGACTGGCGGCGGCGTACGCGGACGAAAGAAAGCTGTGTTGTGCGCGGCGGGGTGAGGGGGGAGTGAGGGGCGGGCGCGGGGCGGGAAGCGGGGAGCGCGGGCACACCTGCGGGCGGCGGGAGCGCCTCTTGCCTCGGGCGACGCGGCGAAGCTTCCCGCTGCTACGCAATAAACGCTCGATAAACTTTCTCATTAGGCGCGCCTAACCGTGTGACCGTAAGCTCGTTTCTGCTTGCACATTAAATGCAATGCAATACGACAACATTCATGTAGGCAATTCACACTCTAGCATGCACTAAGCTTTCGCCTCGTGCGCGAGCTTCCCGCCGGAACCCATGCGTGTGCGCACTCTATTGAATTTCAGACTTATGTTAAACAAATGGCACATAACTCGATGAATAATGCAGGTGCCCAATAGATTATTGAATACTCGTTTAGCATAGATACATCTGGTACTAGTATTACCCACTTGTACCCATTACTTGCTGTTGTTCGTAGGTAAATTCTATTTGAATAAATAACCATAAGATAAACATTTATTGCTGTTATAAATGCCAAGCCAAACTTAACTTTAGATAAGTGTTGTAAGTAAGTAGTTGTAAAAAACTTAACCCAGGCCAGGAAAACTCCGATTTCCAACAGTACCACCAGTATCAGTACCTAGTTTTGAATGTCCACCTAAAAGTACATTAGTGCGTAGGTAAAGAACTAATTTCACAACCAAGATCCTACCTGAAGGTAATGGAATAATTATTGTTTTTGTAAAATAACACGCTTATGATTCACGTGGTCATAATAATGTAGTTTTTTTTTCTAGTAGCTTTTCAAACCAATTAGTCTCAAGTTTCCAAACCAAATCTCATTTTTGTCTTATTAATGTTTAAATGAGGATAATTTTATGTTGTTCCTCTACATCAGGGATCACCAATTAGATTTATTTGCGATCCGTTTAAAAAAATAATAGGAGTCGCGGTTCTGAACTAGCAACCAAGAAAAAAAAAAGAAACCTGTATATTTTTTTATTAACTAATAAACATATTATATTGTGTAAAGAACAAAAATGTCAAAGTAAGTAATAATAACATTAATTACTTAATTTAAAATATATTTTTTTACTTTGAACTATGTGTCTGGAGTAAATTTGGTGCAAGCTAAAACTAAATTTTTTATTGTAATATTTTTAGATTATGATTAAATATTTTTAGATTCCCATTTGGTTAGTTAAAGACTCGGAAAACTCAAGAGACTAGGCTAGTTCCTATCCTCCTGAGTTCTTTACATCTTCCTCAGTCATCTTGCCTAGTGGCAGCATCGTAATCCTGTCTTCAAATAACAATGTACTATTGCCACCAAATTGCCCACAAAACGAGATGGGCCGTCTCCACTTTGAAGCGGTTAAGACGGGTCCAAGTTTGGAAGTGGAAAATGTTGATAGTGAAAATTAATTTACTAATAATAGGAAATTGTTACTAATAGTTCGTGTAGCTATCTCTAAATTTTTTTGGGCGTCTTTCATGTTTTTTAGCGTAGCCAGGGCGAGTTAATCATGTACAGGAAGTTCAGTACTCAACTTTAGATTGGTCGTTGGCTTGGATATTGAAAAGAATGGGCGCTAGAACATTTCCTTGGGGCAGACCATTCTTCTGAGGTCTCCGCTTTTCTCTTTGTAGTGTTTTTTTTTGGAAGTCCGTTATTTTTTCGCTTTTATGTGGGTCAGTTTGTAATTTATCTAAGTTACAATAGCCTAATGACAACTGCTCATCACCTTTGTACAAAATATTGCTTTACCCGATGCAGGGACGAGAACTCCTCAACGATTAAGTCGTTGAAGAATTCTCCTGGTACTTCACCATCAGCTCCACTTCTCTATATGGTGGTTTCCGAGAGCAACTGCACGAGTTACATAAAAATTCCCAAATCACTATAGGTGCCTATAATATTTGAAGAGTTCCCTCGATTTATTTAGGATCCCATCATCAGATCCTGACCTGATGACAATGGGACCATCTTGGAAGTATACCCTATCAAACAAAAAAGAATTTACCAAATTCGTTTAAATATGACGGAGTTATGCCCGATCATAGTGGTGCATTATAAAATATGTGTATAAACATCCGAATTGATAACCTCTTCCTATTAGAAGTCGGTTAAAAATACGCTTATATATTATGGAGATACGACAGTATTAGAATTATAGAACGATAAAGGCTGGCAAGTCATTACATTAGGGGCGCAAGTCATTAGAGCACGAACCTGAATTTATTGTCTGTACAGCTAACGTAAAATTTATCGGGTCAATAGGATGAAGTTTTTCTGAAGATACACAATATACAAAAATGATGACTGCCTAGGCAAAGTAATTACCTACAAGACATTAATTTATGTAAAGTGACCAACCAACCACAACGTTATGTATTTCTGAACATTAATCCATTCTATTCTATGTTGGTCTTGGTACCTGCAAGTTTTATAATACAATAGGTAAGGTGCACTGTGCACTTGACAGATCGGTATGACTATTATTAATACAGAGTGCATCTGTTGGTCCGAAGGTTAGTCACTATTCACAACATATCTGTCTGTATATCATCACGGCAGTGGCCACGTGGACACGGCACGTGGGCCAGGCACGTGGCCCCACTGACGCCATTGGTACCTAGCGAACACCGACTGCGAACGAACAAACACTTTATTGTACTATCTCATTACACTCGGTCTAGTCTAGATTAATAGACATAAATAAACATCTACTGGCACAATTCACTGGTATGCCTTTTAACTGATTAATGAATAGTAGCCTTAATAAATCAAACATAATTCCAGGAATTGTTAGATTTTCCGCAGGGCGAAAATAGAACTGACGTCACTCGGTACCGCGTTACATTTTACTACTCACGATAACTAAACCCACTGAGATCGATAAAGCACCTAGGGCTCGACAGGAATTGTCCTAAATGAATTACTTTTCCGTCTCGGAAAGACGATTATCTAGAGGGGTTGACATTCTTAACCCCATTTCCTTAAATGAATCTGTAATTTAACCTGAAAATGTGGCTGAAATTAATAGAAAGTTTCAAATAAAAACGATAGGTTACGATAAAAATGGGGCTCGTTGAAACTTAAGACATTCAGGAGGCTTTTAGCTCCTTAAACATAAGAAAGACAGTACATTAAAAGTTAGGTGAGTTTTACTTAAAACGAAAAATGTCTTGATGTCAAAAGAGAGAGATATGCGAAATAATAATCTGGAGATAAGAAACGTGTTCAAGCTGCTATGCAAACTTTATGATTTTGATAAATGGTGTATTAGTGAAAATGGTTTTGAGATTGGTTCGATAAGATATCATCATCTGATGTCGTCGAAACGGTTTATTGGTCGATTCACTCGATTCGCAATAATTTACTCGCCCGAAACGGGCGAGTCGTTACTTTTAAATAATATTATTTTTTCTATAGGCGAAGTTAATTTATTTGTGGGCAAATCAACAACTCCAGATATAAGTAAGGCAATAGGCACAAATGAATTGGCAAATAAATAAGTTCCTAGTGTGCGTTTTTTCTTAACTTTCTCGCTCACAATTCAATCGCCTATAGAAAAAATAATATTATTTGAAAGTGACGATTCATTCGTGCGAATCAACAAATAAACCGTCAAAAACTCGAAATACACAACGTAACATAAACATGAAATAGTTTATGCTAAAGGATATATAAGGTTACATTCAAATATTCAATGTAAATAAACAAAATACCCCGACATAAGGAGATAGAGTAGAGGAGCGCCAAGATCCAACAATAGATTGACTTTTGATCTTCACCTACCACTTCAAAGTTTGACATAAGGAGATCTTGTTCGCCAATATGTCTATTAAAGATTTAGACCAAAGTATTTTGGGAGTACGTTCAAAGATGTCATAAGGTGTTGGGTGTGTAATGAAATGTTTGTAACAGAAAAGCTAATAATAATAAAAACAGACGAACGGGAAACAATAGCAGGTACATTTTTGTGCACGATTACCTTGGAAAAGCTACAGGAAGGGTATCAGTTTTTTTTTAATTACATTACTTTTCTAACTATTTATAGAAAAGCACACCACCACAGCTGTTATCCCCACATATGCTAGACCTGAGTGATGAAGACTAGAAGGAGGGAGAGGCAGTTTGATTAGCTGCGGTTACAAGCAGGAAAATTCGGAGGAAAAGGGAACATACCCAGTCTTTCTCTAAATGGTGCGATTATAAAGGTTGTTAAGCAGTTTAAATACTTGGGGCACATTTTAACTGATAAACTTCATGACGATTGTGACATAGAAAGAGAGCGTAGGGCCCTGATGTTTAATGTCACACATTAAACATCAGGGCCCTACGCTCTCTATCTCTATATATATATTTGCTTTTAGAATGTTAATATGATTTTTATTTATTATTGATATTTTGATGAATTTTTAACGACCAACCGTTCGTAATTTTGGAATTTTATTATGATTATTTAATATTGACATTTTATTTTAAGGAGTTTTACTATGGTGAATTATTTTTATTGATATTTTAATGATTTCTGTGCTTTTTGTGATTTTTTTGTGATTTGTATTCTCTCACTATGGGTATTTTTGCCTGAAATAAAACACAATTTTTTTTTTTTTTTTTAAAGTTATCAATTGGCAAGTTAGGTTTGCCTACTACTTATTACACCTTGCTGGCATTCTGCAGTCACCACTAGGTATGGTGATTAATGACTATGATATTCTATGACTTAACACAGAAGTATCTAATCATTACACATAACATAACATCACGCCTGTGTTCCGCGATGGGTTAGGCAGAGGTACACCCACATTTCGCCAGTTATGTTTAAGTCCCATTCCGTGTAACAGACGACGTGCCTAATTTATTATTTCCTTGTTATTAAAATCACAAATATTTGTTATCTTTACTTATTTATTTTATTATTTCACGTTGGATTCAATAGACAAAACGCGCAAACATGAAAAAAGAATATTGGTAGTTCGGTGGGTAACTAATTTACCGTAGCCGTACCTAAACAGACGAGACTGATCATGGAACACAGGCTGCGTAGAACATTACATCTATAAATTGATTATTTATGCGCATAACGATGCAAACCCAAGGTCGAAGGAAGCCTGCCTGCCTGCAAACCATGGCTTAGTGCATCGGTACAGTACTAAGCAGGTACTAGGAAAATAAGACTAATAGACCAGTAAAAAAAAAATATATCGGTTTTTAAAAACTGCAGAAAGAGGCTTACCAAAAATATGGAAATAAGGAAAATATGGAAGGCGTTAAATATAACATAACCAAATAGTATGTGTGATGTCATCATGTCTCATAATATTTAGGCAAATATTTGTATATATTATTTGTGTTTATATATATTTGTAATTCACGTTGTCGAAAACGGCTCTAACGATTTCGATGAAAGATGCAATATAGGGGTTTCCGTGGGCGAAAAATCGATCTAGCTAGGTCCCATATCTGTCATATCATTTCACAGTGAAAAATTATTAGTTAACCTTGCATTTCACAATTAGTCCAGTCAAAGCGTAGGTGTAAAATAAATCTCGCACTGAGCTATTTGTTGTTCGGAGAAAATTGTTTGGCTTTTGGCTAATTTTCAGAGAATTTCAGAATGAAACTGTTTTCATTTTGGTCGAATTAACTAGCTTTTATTAGCAAAGTTAAGGTTAAAACTCTAAACACGTGATATGTTAGGAGTTGCGATATTTCTGAAAAGAGTGGGTAGTGCTTTGTGCTGACGGAGTAGGTAGGTAGGTACTAGCAAAAGGGCAAGGGGCAAAAGTGTCGTACAGGTATCTATTTTATTTTTATTTTTTTTGTTTAGGGCATCTCGTAGCTGACCTCTGAGGTCATGACTACTTAACCGTGCTTTCCTGTGGCTGCCTTAAGCTACTACACTCAAAGCCTCCAGCCTGGGGCAAAAACTATTCTAATTAAAACTAGGCGAGCGCTCGCTAAGGGCATCCCCTGTGGGGTACGAACCTCGGCTTAGGGAGTCGCTGGGGGGAGGAAAGCAAGATGGGACAGGCTAGATCAAAGATATTTCATGATTGTTAATCGGGGAATTTAAAGCTACTCGCTCAGCATCGACGCGGGCTGGCGCGTCGTCGAGCAAGGGTCGGGGGATAGGTATCTATACGGTACATGGGACTTAAATATAACTTGCGAAATGTGGGTGTACTATGGGTACACCTCTGCCTAAACCGTCGGGGAAACAAAGCGTGATGTTATGTTATCTTAATATGATAAAAAAGATAAAAAATCCAATTAGGATATCAGACTTATTTTATCTAAATAATTGATAACGATAAACTTGAAATACCAGTAATCAACAGTCACGTGCTTTTTAACTTAAAAATAATAATAATTTATTGTATTAACTCGCATGGAATTTTAATCTAAATTATTTTTTTAATCATGACTGTATAATTATAACAATGTTGCACTTGAGTCTTTCTCACTCAAGAAATCGCTCTCAATATTAGGTACAGTCCCTTACCTAATATTGAAAGCGATTTTTGTGGCAAAACTGTCACATGACCTTTCTCTTAAGGAATAAGGAAAATTGTTGTGTTTTTCCGGGAGCACCTTACCGATCCACTGAGGTCTCACTTAATTTAATCTAATAAGATAGAAGATCAAAGATTGAGAGCTTTTAAATCTGAGCACAGTAACATTAACATGAATGAAAACGATCAATTCAATGCCACAGCATATCAAAGACAAACAAATACTTAAGCAATCAGATCCGATATCTTCGTAGAACTCAGACTACAGCCTCTGTATGCAAAGGAATACATATTTTAAGTTCAAGCAAGTTCAAAAGCGGCACAAGATCGACTATAGATCTGGGTCAACATGTTTGGCAGATATACCCTCTTATTCATAAACGTTGTTTAAAGTTTTAAAGTTAAGAAACGTTTAAACGTCTTAACTTTTACACCATAATGGAAAAAATCATTTTACGATACCCCCTCTCAGTATTTTGCATAGAGGTTTGATGAAAGTGCTGTCTAATATTTGAATGTTACTCTTGAATTTGATTGCGATCAGAAGAAGTTCAGAGTTATGAAACTTTTGTTTTAAAACTTCTGTAGGCAAAACGACGACTAAAGTTCTACGACATATCATAGGTATCTTAAAAGCATGGATATTCTTGGCATAGAGACCAGAAAAAAGTTTTATGGAGTTTATCTATTAAGATCGATCTAATATCTGTGTGTGTCATGTGTATATAAATTAATTGAACCCGTTTTGCTACTGCTGTCTTGGTTTTTCCATACAGCAATTTTATATAGTCGATCAGTGATCAGATAGATCTCGATTAATTTAATTATAAATGTCCCTATTAAGTACCTAATGTGCGGTCAATTTTTTCTCGCCCGCCATGTCAGGAACTCGTTGCCTTCATCATCAAACGCATGAAATTCCCTATCGTTAATGTTTTCATTATCTGACATCTGTTAATGACACGAGGAAATACGAGGGAGGACTCACCCGATTGATTTTAATTGCTTTCATGACTAACCTTGTAAAACAATTTAAACGCGAGGGTGTCATCCCATAGCCTCAGGGCAAACCTGCCAGTGCCTAATTTCGGGGATTAACTCTAATAATTTGTGAATTATCTACACGGCGCAATCCGTGAATTTGTTGATGCGAGCAGACAATTAATTACGGTAAATATCGATTTCGGAGTTACGAAATCGATATTTACCCTTATTAATTGTCTGTATTCGAAACGATTATTTCCACAAATTACAGCAGGAGAGAGCATAATTTAACACGCATTCTACTGAGGCGTAATGCTTCATTAACATTTTCCGTTCCCATTACGGAAACAGGCGCGGGCTGTTCGAAGCTAAACCGCGCGAAACGAACCTCTTTTTGTCTGTGGAAAAAGAAAAAGAACAAAAACACAAAAGTTCCAGCCAGCTGCGCCCGAGCATCCTGTCGACGTCACTACACCTTTTTGCATCCATTGATCACGATGACATGCAGCTATCCTTTGCTGTCGAACCGCGCTATCCCGCGGGGAAGCGAGATGACAGTAATGAGTGGTTTCTCCATCGAGATAATAACGGCAGTCTTCCGCAAAGCGCCTGTTCTTTGATAATGCGTTTTGTTACAGAGCTTGTTGATTTTTACTTGGGTGTAAACGGGTCCGGGGCGCCGCCCGGGACGAAGGGTGGTCGCTTGTCAATAATTGTTATGACACCATCGCTTAACACTTGGGGTTCTGTCTAGCTCATTATATAATTTGCAACCGCTGCTAATTGCGGAACATTGTCTGTCAGACGTCACTCGAGCGATCGAGAACGAATTGAGATAATGTCGTTGAAATGTACCATGAACGAGGCATATCTAGCATTGGCATCTGTTTAATTAGTTGAATGGACAACTTCAAATACGTCAATTTGTGTTATAAATAGCATGTTTTTAACGTATTAAATCTAATAGGTAATTTATAATCGCACATAACTGCGTAACATCATTGTTATCAGTAACTTGTCACTCATATTGATACTGGACATAAAAGGGGCCCGGTTCTACTTAGCACAGTTTATCTAGGGCTGTGCAACACCAAGATAAAAGAGATACATAAAATTAAAAGCCACATGAACCAACGAGTTTTAAAGGGTAAGGTTAATAAAATTTAAAATGGTTAAAGCGATTTATGGTGAACGTGTACGATTATGAAGTATGTACGCGGAAATGAGTTTTATATGGGGTAAGTATTTTGTTTTTATGGTGAACTGTTTCCAACAATATTAACCTGTTTTCAAAATGAAATAACAATAATTTGTGAAACTGCAAAATTGTTTTTGTTTCTAACATTTTTGGGAAATTGTTTTAAAAATACTTAAACAAATTTTCAGCTCCATTTTTCTTGTATCATAATTTCCAAGATAACACCAGCCGGGCAGCCCTATCACAATCACTAAATATTTGTCGTTGACTGATAACAAGACTGTAGAGCGGTTAAGGTCAAGTTTTATCTGAGTATGTCACCGTTTGCGTAGTGCGGATGAAATTGAGCCAGAATGTTACGGTTATGTACCTACTGAAGGAAGAGGAAGTACCGAGATACATTCAAGGCTCGTTCGATGAAGATCAAGGTATTAAATTATGCTCTAGTCTTCCGGTGTAGAGTTATCAATAGGAATAACGGTCAGCTTCCTCTTAAGAAGTTGGAATTAGACTGCTGTTTGTTTTTGAACAGTTATAATCGTCTGGTCGATGTTATTCGTACATTAGCACCAATTTGTTGGACTACTGAGTGGTAAATGTCGGTGTATGGATCCATGTGATCGTTAATTGTGGTACCCCACACGATGAACGCCGTAGTTTATTTCTTCTAATCTTGTAAGATGGGCGTTGCTAATTTCTTCATCTATCTTACGAAAATCATGTTTTTTGTTTTTATTAAATCTGAAGACAGTTTACACCATTGTTATACTCGTATGTATAAGCATAGCGACCACATTCGACCGACCGCGACCGCTTTGAAATAAATCAGTACTCTAATTGCGTAATACGCGATCAATTGGAATCTAAATCGTTTTGAAACAAATTGCTAATCCATTGCTTCATAAGTTCGAAAAAAAAATCTGCTCAACAACGTGAATAACGCAATGAATGTTGTTGAACTGACAAAATGAAACAGATTTGTCGTAATCGTTTACGAAAATTAGATAGCTGGATAAAATTCACGGAAAATCTAAGAGGCAGGGAATTGCAATAAACAGGAATTAAATTCCGACTATTATCCAAACTAAGTATTTATTTTATTATTCAGTTATTTAATGTATTGCCTAGAATGGCAAGTTACACACTGGCTGTTTAAAAAAACTATTAAATGGGCAACAAATATTGGTCCCAACAAATAGAGCCAACGGCGAGCCAACGTTTGGTTTGAAGTTCGAACTTGAATTAAGGCGTAAGCGATTCGTCTATCTTGAATTCTTGGCCCCAAGAGCTGGCCCGAATGGTTGGTTGGTGCCAATGCATGGTTAAGTAACTCGTTCTTCTCAATTGACTTACGACTTTAACAGCAAGACTGGCAGGCGATAAATCTTGTTTTTCTTTCATTGCTAAGTCAGCATGGAAATTGTTTATTTCACTTATGTTTATGTAAATATTTATATTGCTGTGTTAGCAAACAATTTTGTAAATAAACAGGTAATGGTGGGACATAGACAAGATGACATATGTGACATGTTTGTGTGATAAAGTTTGTACAACAAGTAGGTAAATGAAATAATTTTTAAGGAAACAGAAATAAAAAAACCATTTCTAATTATTTTACAAATACATACACACCTACTATTATGAGTTTTTGACGTTTCAAAGTATTTTAGCTTAACTTCAACATGCTTGTACGTAAGAAGCTTTCAAAGCTTTTCCACCAAGAAAATTATTCAAGTGGCCCTAACGTTTCGCTCTCAAACTTTTGTTGTATGCTGTTCTTTATCCACGTATTTATACTCAATACCCAACTTACAAACTTGTCTTAAAAATACCTCCTTGTATCTATGCCTCTTTGACACATTTACTTCCCTGGCTAAAGTAGACTCATCTTTCATGGGGTACTGTTTAAAATGTTACAATAAAATTCCTCCCTACATACTTCAACCGAATGAGACGAAATTCAAATCTTATATAAAACGCACACTATGCAAGCAGGCATATTATAAGTTTGGGGTTTATATCGCTGATAAAAATACTTGGCTCATTGCAGGTCCTGCTCCACAACCACAACTAATTGATTAACACTTGGAAACACTGTTGCAGCTGCGGAAGGTTGTAAGACTATCTTTGTATTGTATAAACTCGATCTCCTTTGTATTATATAATTGCATAGCACAGGTGTGAGTACCTACTTTGTACTAAAGAGCTACCATTTACCGGTTAATATGTCTTTCATTGACTTGTATGTGCCCTGGCGGCTATGAGTATATCATTCTCACTCAGATGTCTCGCTGATGGTGGCGCGTGTGTTGGATCATTTAGCTCCCTTCAAAATGGTTGAGCTGAATGGTGCTGATCCATGCGTCATGTTCATGAACGGGCGCCGTCAGTTGTGCTGCCATGGCTTATTTTAATTTATATTTGTATAGAACTCCGTTATAATTAGCATTATCCACTAAATCGACTAATTAATATGAGCGTTTATAAATGACGGCTTCTATGAACTTCTATCTTAATTAATGCGAATAATTGTGGCTTAGATATAATTGCTATAGTTTAAGTTGTTTCTTAAGGAGACTTATAAGTTATAAGTAAAGTGCTATTTATTTGATGAACGAACTGAAGGAGATTTAGATTTTCCCTCCCTTTCCTGGATTTTTTTTCCGGTCTATACCTGTGATATCTGTCCAGCTTATCCCGCCAATTCCTTCTGGTACGAGTAGTACCTAAGTTCGTACTTGAAAATTATAAGTGGGTCTGGACAGGTGGTTATCGGTATCGCATAAAACAGTGCTTACTTATGCATCTCTACACGGTTTTGACAAGTGAAAGGGTACATAAAATAGCAAATATGATAACCATCTAATTACAGACAATCTAGAATAACGGTACAACGTAACAATAGACAATAACGGTTACCGACAATAATAAAATAAATAAGGGCACATCACTACGACTTTCGATCATTAAGGTTAGTATACGGCAACCATCTTGAAAATACCGTTAAGAGGTAGAATAGGTACCCAAATAATAATATGATGTGGCCTACTGTACACGGAAGCTCAAAGTCTCCCCTAAGGGGTTCGAAATTCGAATCTCGGCAGGTACAAATGGTAGTAGTACGGAACCAGTTTAACGGTCAGAGTCAGGACCGTTAACTGCGAAATCGCTCGTCGACTGTATCACGAGGCATTAGTCTATAGTCTGTGAATAGTTAGCGCCACAGATTATCTGTTGTTGGTTTTGTTTTGTTGTACTGTTGTGTTTTTGTTACTGTATCGGGTGGTTATGGAACAAGTTTATTTATATGGAGTTTGGTCACTTGATGATTGATTGTTGTTGAATGGGTTATAAAAACTAAGATCTATTGGGCTGCGAAATGATCTATCAGATAAAAACGTAATAAGGGAGATGAGTAGATAAATACTTGAAAACAGTAGCTATAAATTATTTATTTTTAGAATTAACTATGGCCTCGACCCGTAAATGATGTTTACATAGATATACTGACAAGGTACCGTCATGATGTTAATGTCCTTAAACAGTTCCCTTAGAGAATCGCGCCTACGGAGATAATATATGGCTCTGATAGCTCTTTTCTGCAGAATAAAAATAGACTCGATGTCTGCAGCCCGTCCCCACAGCAGAATACCATAAGACATGATACTATGAAAATAACTGAAATAGACTAGCCTGGCGGTATCTACATCAGTTAATTGACGGATTTTTCTGACAGCATATGCTGCTGAACTTAGCCGTCCTGCAAGAGATGTTAAATGAGGACCCCATTGTAGCCTTGAGTCGAGCGTGATTCCTAGGAAAACAGTTTTATCGACAAATTCTAGTTTCTCTTGATTCAATACTATCTCACAATTACTATTTTTAACATTTGGTAAAGAAAATTTTATGCACTCAGTTTTTTTTCCATTTAATACTAAATTATTAGCAGTGAACCAATTTTGGACCTGCAGTAGGGCGTTATTTACGTCGTCAAAATTTGTAGCACGTCTATCTACCTTAAAAATTAAGGAAGTATCGTCAGCAAATAACACCATTTGTGGTTGATTTTTTAATAAATGGAGTAGATCGTTAATATACACTAAAAAGAGGAATGGACCCAAAATCGAGCCTTGTGGCACACCCATTTTTACTTTTAAACCTAGTGAATTGATACCGTTTATTTGAACTTGCTGTTGTCTATCATTTAAATAAGATTTTACTAAATTGAGTGCAAGTTTTCCAAGTCCGTAATGTTCAAGTTTCGAGAGTAAGGTTTCGTGATCGACGCAATCAAATGCCTTGGAGAGGTCACAAAAAATTCCTATTGCGTCTTGGGCCTCTTCCCACGCGTTAAAAATGTGTCTTAATAAGGTTACACCGGCGTCGGTCGTACAACGTCCTTTGGTGAAACCATACTGTTGATCGTGGAGGATTTTATTTGTGTTAAAATGATTCAGCATTTGATTAAGCATTACTTTTTCAAACACCTTGCTGAAAACTGGCAACACGGATACGGGTCTATAATTATTGGTGTCTTTACTGTCTCCGGATTTGAAAAGTGGTATTACCTTGCTGTATTTCATTAAATCCGGGAAGACTCCTTGATCCACACACAAATTAAATATTAAGGCTAAGTAAGGCGCTATGGTCTCAATTATGGAGGTACAGATTTTAATGGAAAGCATTTTTATTAAATGTAAGCATTTTTATTCGATTTCTTTTAATGATTGTTGTTAGTATATTTTAACAGATACAGTAATGAGTGTTCTTTTTCATTATTCGTTAAACATTAGTGGTTAAAAAGCAGTGCTTACTTTGTACGTACATTATTTGATATTGCCATAGGGATTGTTTATTTCGCAAAGGAGTGCTTTGGGTACGGTTGTGACGAATATTAATAATATTTAGACTGCAGGGTTGGCCCAGTGGTTAAGCGATTGACTGCCGCGCTGCGTGTCGCGGGTTCGATTCGCACGAAACAAATATTTGTATGACCTACAATTAGTTGTTCCGGGTCTGGCTGTTTGTGTATGTGAGTTTAAATGTTTGTAAACGCACCCACAATACAGGAGAAATACCTAGGGCGGGGCAAGTTATTAAAAAAAAAATTGTATCGTTTGTATTTTAACGTTGTTACCGTATTGTATAATTAGAATTCTTAAGTTAGCTTTTTGGACTGATTGTAATTTAAGACTGATTAAAGTGGCTTGTCATAAGCAATCAGACTGCTATATGAAGATTTGTTATAATAGCTATAGATGCTACAGTGCCTTATTACTTATAAACATTAAATGTTCTTACTTAATATATATAGGTAAATTTTGTAACTGAAACGTTTTTTTTTCGAGAAGAATGGATATTTTTTGCAACAAGTGATTGGTGATCATTTTGGTGTATTTTTCTACCTGTGACTACCGACCCCAGAACTGTCACAACCGCCCCTAGGGTGTGGTCAGTTGAGACATTTTCTCTTTTTTTATAACTTGCTCCTGTGAGTTAACCATAGTACTTAGAAATACAATTTTAGTATTTATACGTAGCCAGATGTACTCTTCACAATAAAAAACAGCTAACTGCCACACTAACAAACTTATTGGTCGTCAAATGAAAATTGTCCCAACCGTACCCAGTCTACGCTACGGGCCACTAGAGAGGCCGCAGGCCCAACAGTGGGCATATTATAGGCTGTATGTCTATGTGCCAGTTTCTCGAACGAAAATTATCGCAAAATTAATGTAACAAATTATCGAGCGCGTGTAAACTGCTGTGATTGGTTGAATGATTTATCAACAGCCAATCGCAGCAGATTACGCACGCTTAACAATTTGTCACATTAAATTTTGCGATAATTTTCGTTCGAGAAACCGGCCCTAAGTGTGTTATAGAATATGAAAAAATATAATCAATTGTGTGAATACATTGTATGTTTCGCAAGTTATAGGTAAAGTAAGCATTTATTTCCTGATTTAAGTGCAGGTTGGAGAACGTGGTTATAGGTCAGTGCCGAGTTACAAGACATTTATTGTTACAAGAGATTGTTTTTTTTAAAAAACTGAGTTATAAATAGTGTTATGAACATTGAAGGTGTTGTAAAACGGTAAATAATTGCTTTTAAGCAAAATTAAGAAGTTAAGAAAGGAAATAAAGCTTTAAAAAAAAGAAGTTGATTAATTGATACTAAATGGTTGTGATCTCCTGTTGTTTCGCACAAATTAATTACATCACCCAAATAAACGACCTCTGGATATCCAATTATTATTTTAGCATAAGTCATTGACTTTAAACTTCTTAGTCGTGATGAAACTATTATTGTGTGAATTCAGATATTAATATGATAAAGTGTAGCTTTTGTTATTCGATGTAGGATGGCCATTTTGTTGTTTCTGATGGCTTTTATTGAATTTTCAATACTCTGGAAAGAATCACGTAGGCAGTGGTGACATGAAGAGCTTTTATAGTTTATGTTTATAGAGTATCCTACATACTAGATTTTACGATTCAAACGTCATGGCTGATGGATTTAGGAACATCGTCTATGTAATGTACAATAACTAGACGCCTTTTATACTGTTTTGCAGCAACAAATTGACTGAAACATACTTACATAATACGTCATACCTAATAATGTAGGTGCTTACCTATTATAGTTTCGGTTTTTAAATTAATCGTAGATATAAGTGCAAAATACACACGCTAAGCACGTAAACATGGTGAGTATGTAGCCAAATTGAATAAAACCGAGATAAAATCAGCAGGTACCTATTTTATTTTAATTTGTTTTGAATCAAAACTTGCTTACTTCTACTAAACCACACAATAGAAATGAAACAGCAAAACATGCTTTTCAAGCACTCTCCCAGGCGTGTCAGCTGTGTCAGCTGTGTCCCTATTCAAACACTAAAGGACGTTTATCGCGTGTTTACGAAAATTTCAAAACCAAACATGCTCCAGTACCTACCTCCTACTGTTTGCTGTAAGGAAATAAGTTTCAGAAGCGCATTACTGTACCTGCGGTTAGCTGGTTTTTAACACGAATAATTAGTAAACTTTGTTTTAGGGTAAATACTGTTTTATGGGGACGCAATTTACGATGATTATTGTTTCATAATTGTTTACGAACATGTGTAAAATATATAGTTACATTTAGGAGCTGTTGTAACGGTCCCGTCTTACGTGTCGTAACTAGACGAATTTCAAACCAAGCGGGCACTATACTTTGTGTAATTTATTTCATCACCACTGCTCACAAAACAGTGAAGGAAAACATTGTGAGGAAAACGAAACAGGGCATGTTCTACAATCAAAAATTCGAAGACGTGTGACATCTACCAATCCGCCACTGGGCCCGCGTGGTGGATTACGGCCCACTCTCTCTCACACTTATTACAATGGGAACATTATAGGCTGATTATAAGCATTGTTTGTGTATAAAATAAATATCTACCTATAGTATTCATTTATTTATTTAATTGGAGACTAAAGTATAAGTTTCTTGTTAGAATACATTTATGTGCTGATTTATACACATTACATACAAAGTGACATGATTACTTTGTAAAGTATTATATTATATTAAATTTTGTGAATGTGAGGACTATGTGGATATTTTTAATGTATTTTTTTTTCCTTTCTCATTTAGTTTTAATGATGGTCTGGCAGTTCGAGTAGTTAATGCGGCCTACCCAAATGTCCTTTCTTTGGTATTAATACTTCGTCGAGTTGAGCTCCTTAAGTTCTGAGTTGAGGTCCACGATTACTGACAAATACTTGCACTGACAGGACAGGTCCACTCAAATCTGTGTGGTTCTTTTCTCAAAAGACCATTTCAGACACTAATCTACATGGTCCTCATATGGCCTGACCAAGATTATGTCTGGACTTTAAAAGAGACTGTGACCTCTGAGTTTGTTTCGGCCTTTCTTCTCAGAGTAGGAAGGACAGGAAGGAAGGATAGGAAGCGCCGAACTCATCTAGATTTTTTTTTTTTTAAGATTACTTGTAAAAGTGATTCCAATATCCTATTTACAGAAAAAACAATTTTATTTCATTTCTTTTTAACACTCATTAGGTAGCTACTCAACTGACGTTATTCAAGTGAGCATTAAAGTATACAAACGTAGTATATTAAAGCCAGCAGAAAAGGCTTATTCCATAAACTACTTTAAGCACATAATTTCTCTATTTGTTTGAGCAGAATCCAAAAATGTTGTTAATTAAGCTTCCTTACGTAGTTTCTGCCTTTCTGAATCATTAAGCTAGCTTACGCGAATACTGGAAAAATATTACTCAAGTCTGAATATAAGCATGGACTTATAATATCGATGCTTCCGACAACAAAGGTCGTAAACACCAAAATAGCACTTTTGGTAATCAACGAAAAACAAAAAATAATTTCGTTTTTGGCTTATATCTTTTTAACTTTAAAAGTTGTAAAATTGTGTTCTATACAAGAAATACGTAAAATACGATGGTGTTTCATAATATATTATTGCTATTTATGTCAAAGCCTTATTTTAAAAGTTAGCTTGGACATACACCCCAGAAAATTCAAGAAGTTGGTATTTACGACCACTAACAAATCAATGGAGAACGATTTGTCTAACGGAAGTTAGAAGTATGCACCAGTTTTTAAATACAATAGTTCTGGGTTTGGTTTAAAAAACCATATACTGAAATAAAAATGAGTGTAAACACCACGATCTGATGCGATGGTATGTAACAAACATGGAAATATCTGAAGCAAATCAATGAATTTAAGACTGTAAGTTGAGTTTTCATTACTTGTAATAAAAACAATAAAATAAAACAAAATTGACATAATTAAAAAAGGTTTTTTATTCATTGACCGTCATCGTTTAATCAAAATAATGGTTAAGCAAGGCACTAATACAAATTCAAAGTAAAAAAATGTCTAAACCAATTACTTAAATTTCCATTAGAGGATCTTGTACATCAATCATCATTCATCATCATTGTTTGTGTCGCGGCTCGAAATTTTTATACCTTTAGGACCTGGCAGGTCCTAAAGGTATAAAAATACACTTAAGTAAGTATATTATAGGCATCGTCCCGTATAATTTAATCAAGCGTTTGTTACAAGATGCCTATAGTGTTCTACCTCCAACGGCGTACCTAACCAGCCAGACATAATTCAAAATGTTAAGTAATCATTTTGTTTCATTGATTTCAAGAAGATTTTATAATCACGACATTTTTTTAAAACGTATTGATAATGAATTACAAAAAAATATAAGTAAACATTCTACCAAGCTTACTGCTCTAGTAATTTTAATAAACTGCCCATTTTCACCAACGCCCTTAAACATTTAGGTAGTTCATCTTTCTAGATCTTGTTTGTTCGGAAAGCTTCTGTACTATGGTCTACCTAACTTTTAGTGTCGTTGGTGAAAATGGGAAAGTGTTATCGACAAGATAATAAAAAAGTAGATGCAAAACATAATACGACGACGAGTTATAGAAAATCAGGTCTTCAAATTTCTGATTAATAATCTTCTGTCATTGGATAGAAGATTATTAACCAGAAATTTGAAGACCTGATTTTCTGATAGAAGATAATTAATCAGAAATTTCATCTTCCTCGTCAGTCTCAGGAAGAGTATCAATGACATTATGAGACTGACAAGGAAGCTGTTTGTATTCGGCATGAAACCGTTTGTGTATTGTCCCCTGATCACACAATCGTTGCAGATCTTTGTATTTAGCTGCGGTAATTGGTAGTTTATCCGTATATAGCTGTTTTGGAGTCAACTGCTTTACTCGATATTATTGTAATTCTAACATTTCTTCTGTATTTTCTTTTGATTTATTCTTCCCTTTTCCCTTTCTTAAAATTAGGAGTACGACCTACATAATTCAATTTTCAAACCAATTCTCCAAGACCAAGTGACATTACGACAATTGTTTCTCAGCAGAACTTACGTTTTAAAAATGATTGTGGGGTGTAATTACAATTAATTATGTATTCATGTTGTTACGACCGACAGCTGTTTATACGTTGTATTATACGACCTGCACGGTTATTCGGTTCTAAGCAATATGAGTTATACATACCCTCTTTTCTAAAAAATCTTGATTATACTAGTAAAAATTTTGGGTGTAAAAGTATTTTTTTTAGGCGAATATTTTTTTCACATTTTTAGATCGACGCAGCGCCAAAAATTAAGTAGGGCTGCATTCTTAACTCATTTTCGCCAAAATGGCGTTTACGACATTTGTTGCCGGAAGCATCGATATGATGTGCCTTTTACATCAGGCCTGTATTCCGCGATGGGATAGGCACGTAACGCACTAACAAAAGGTAGAGTATTGTTGTACCAACACTGTGTCGATTACAGTATAAGTTTAACTAGGTGGCGATGTCGTATCTAGTGCAGTTTTCCGGAAACAAATTGAATCCTCTGTGTGATGCTACTGTGAATGGTCTAACGGGAAAACCATTTTAAACTTTACACAATTTGAAAATTTAAACCAAAATCTGACTGTATATTTTGTAAAGCAGATAGTCTGAAAACGTATAGTTTAAAAACTGACAGCCAGGGAAATTCATTTTTCATCAAATTGACACACTACGTCAATTTGCCGAGTTATAGAAATTTCATACATGCAACTATAGAAGAATACGGTCAATATAAGTTGGTAATTAGTAATTTTGATAATAAAATAATATCTTTACCAACTGGTTTCCCTACGCATGAAACACGTGGCAAATGCTCCCTTTTTGTATTCAAATATTTATAAAACGGTGTAAGTGCGAAGGGGAGTGAGTGGATTGGTGCGTCCGTCGCCGTCGTCCGGCAATGTTCCCATCCGGAGCCCGGACACAAAGAGGGATGTGTTTTTATTCCTGATTGTGCCACAAAGAGGTCCAACTGTCGAGCATTCACTCACTTTCCTAGGGCTGCCATAACTATAAACAAAATTGTTTTATGCTCTGAAAAGAGTTCGTTTTAAGGGTATCTATAAAGATGAAGTGGCGGTGCTTGGGGGAGGCCTATGTCCAGCAGTGGACGTCTTTCGGCTCAAATGATGATAAAGATGAAGAGTCGCTATAAACGAGCGGCCTGAAATATGTGACGAATTTTCGGAAACATTTTATACAGCTTCTGTTTTTAATGTTGCGGATTTTCGGCTTACAATATTGTGAAGCGTTTATCAAAATGCAAAAAGCTGTTTATCGTGTAAACATAAATAACGAGTACACAAAAACATGAATAAATTGTAGATGCGGAACATTTTGCTTCAAATTCGTATAACAATCGAGTGTTAAACTGATCATGGTGGATCGTGCAGCCCTATATCATGAATATTTCTACGGGCGGATTCCGCTAAAAGTAACGCCGACATTATAAAGCCCGAGCGGATTTCCGAATGCTCCTCAAAGCTTCGGGGAAGATAACATTTTTGCGTTCAAACGGATGTAAGCACTCGCGTTACGGATGTTGATAGATTTTTAAATCGATCCACGATTCAATCTATGATATTTTTTCTTATATCTGAAGAACTGTGTGTTGACATATCTAGAGATAATTAATTACTAGTTTATTTATTTATACCCTAGGTATAAAAATATGTATTAGGTTTGTGGAAACTGTTTGTACTTCCCGTCACTGGTCCCAAAGGTTCATTAGAAAACCAGCGTCAGGCATCTGTCTGGGATTAATGCTGCAATTTACCTTTTTGGCGCACCTGTAACACCTAATACCTTGAAAATGAATAGTAGCTTGATGGGCGTGGATAATTTCCCCCGCACGCGGGAAGTGGCGGTTCCATCTTCCGTGGTCAGCCGCTACGTCGCCGCCACAAACTTATCTGAACCAGTGGCCAAAAGTCGAACTAACGAAATCACTGACCGGAATTTAAAAAAGTTACTTACTCGCATGGACTTTGGCTTAGCATTATTCTTGTCACTGTCGCACAGCTGTCAAACTAAAAGAGCAAGATAAAGACGGAAACATACCTAAGAAAAAAGTGCGTGCTAAGTAACGTTAACATCTCGTTGTATGAAATTTTTGCACATAGCGAACCATGGAGTAGAGTAGACAAATAATACAAAATAAAACTAAAATATTTAAACAACACATACAACACTAAATTAAACATATTAATAATATGTTTAATTTAGTGTGTATTTATTAATCTTCTATATTTATATAAAAATCGGCCACCATGCACAATGAAGGGTTCCGTAGTTGGGAAGAACATACTTAACTTTGTAATTGAAAACATGTTCTCCCATTCATCGATATACGTCACGGACAATTCTCCAACTGCAACTGTAAGTTTGTTACCGCTTTTATTTTTAATTAGATAATTTGTGACCGACCATAGCTTCGTTTTCATTTTCGGCCATTTTTGACCAAAAAATCATGATTCGGCCATAAACCAGCCTAAGCTTGGCCAAGTCACAAATCAGAAGTTCGTGAATTGTCGCGCGTGATTCAGCCTACTTCGTAAAGCTCGGCAATACCAGGTGACTTTCGGCTAACTTCGTGGTGAATCGGGTCCATTCGTGGTTTCATTCAGCTGACTTAAACAGGCGCGATTTTGTTTTGAAGTTGTGAAACGAGGTTATGCTGTATTTTTTCTACACGCGCATAAATTTTCTCTACCTAGATTTAACAAAAAGCAACCAAGATTTCAGTGTACAGCGGAAATATTAGTATATTTTAATGTCTAAATCATTTTCGTTTTCGGCCGAAAATAAGACTAAAGCCGAAGCTTCGTTTACATTTTCGGCCGAAAATTCATTTTCGGAAGGACACTAGTGATAATCCTACAAATTACCGATTTTCGGAAATTTCCTTTACTTTTACTGTGAGACCTTGCTTCTTGCCAAATTTCATGATTCTAGGTCAACGGGAATTGATTTATCAGATTTTTTTTCCGGTTAGACTGGTAGCCCAACTATTGGTGGCTTGGTATTCCAAGCCCAATAGCCCCAACATAGTTGGGAAAAGGCTAGGCAGATTGATTGATTGATCTACTAATATAACACACATTCCGTCAATAACGTAATACTCTTAACATGTCCATCGTAGGAGTACACACAGTTCAGTTTTCTATTTCAAGACTTTTCAGTGCTTGTAAGCATTCCAGTTGAACTATATAGAACATAGTAATTCCATGCAGTAAATTTATGTGTAATAAATAGATAACATATTTGCCGGCATTAGCGGAAAAACATGACGCTTCCAACGACACTTCGTTGTTCAAATACGACGAGTAATTTAGGAGTTATGAGAAAACAGGTGAACATACATACATAGCTTGTTAAAATATTAACCGTTCTTTGGCTTTGCCGTAGTCGGGGTCTCAGTTTTTATCACAATTCAAAAGCGACTCCATTCCTTTTTTGTGCTCTATCATTGTTAGTGACAGTACTTGACATATTGATGTATTGTTGACGTATTTCAAACTTAAAAACGAATTATATATTTTAGCCTATTTCTATAAATAAACAATTAAAAGGTTTCTATAAATAAGTGGCAGGTATAAAAACAGACGTTCTTAGAAAATTTAAGGGTTACCCAATATTACTATACAAGGCGAGAATAGATTGTTGTTGGTTATGGTGGTTGGTGAAGGTGGTGAACTCGACTCACTATTATAATCATATTATTGCTTCGTTAGTTCATTGATTGCCCTGTGCAGATACCTACTCCAAACGTTGCAGGTACTGTTCAGTTTTGGTTTTTTATTTCTTCCCACTTTTACAAAAAATAATTTAAATGTCGCCACAAAATAATAATAGAAAAACAATGTTATATTATAACGTTCACAGTGACAAGAATACACACACACACACAGTCTAAATACCTTTTCAACACTAATTGTATTGAATAATTACTTTAACTTGCTGAACTACTAACCTTTTTTGTAACGTAATTATTTAAATCACGTAAATTTGATCGCACCGATTTGCAAAAAAATTACATAGATTCATCGTCAATGAGCCCCACCAGGCGACTGATTTATGGATGAGAGTGATGATATTACTTTTGATAGGCAAAAGAAGGGATAATGTGTGTGCGCTAAAATAAAACAACGTATGTGCCAAATGGAATTGCCGTCTTTTATAAATAAAAAGTATTATTAAATCTAAAACTACTTTCTAAAACCTTGATACGGTAACTCTTACTGTTTTAAAGAAAACTCCATTGAATAACAAATAAGCGTTACGCCTTGATACTAAAAAAACAACTTTAAAATAGATGGAAGTTTGCAATTTTTTTGTATTGAGAAAATTTCATTGTATCGTGTATTCCTTTTTCAGGATATAGTATCCTGAAAAAGGAATACACGCCATATAGTCAAAAAACATACACCTAAATATTGAATCACTATTCCATATTCTTAGTAAGGTACACGATAAAGAAAAACCATTTTTTTTTCAATAATTTTCACATTTTTGTTTTGATAAGTAGGTATTTGTATTTTGTGTTTCACGAGCTGTGTCGAAATAAACGTTGTTCTTAATTTCTTTCTAATTTAATTGATTCTTAAAGAATTATTAGAATACTGGAAGTATTAAATAGATTTGGAGTTGAAAGACACTTTATCAACATGTCGCTTCGCTTGTCTACCTAATTCTGCAGATAAGTACTATAAAATTACGTTAGATATATTATGATCTGGCAAACCATACTATCGCGAAGCTAATTGATAGCGATTATGGAAATTGATAGAGGACGTAGCGTAAACGATAATTTAGATTGAGTAGGTATACCACTATTCATTGAGTACAGAATTGTTGATGCTGTAAGTGCTATAAATATTAATTGAAAACCACAATAATATTAATAATTAATAACGCGTTATTTAGGCTCACAAAAGCTGGATGTGGATTTTCCATATTGCAAATTTTGTACTGTAGGATAAGTCAATAATTAAGGAAATGAAAATATATTTAAGTAATGTGTAAATGTGAGTATTTATCTATGAAAGTGAGCTTATCCTTAGTTTTATCATTAGTAGCCTTTTTTGTGTCGATTAAAGGCTATCAGTCCTTTAATCGGCACAAACCTGAGGAAAAACCAGGTCTTTTCAGTACGTACAATATATTTTTATTCATTCGTTTGCCCATTTTAATAAAAATATAATCTATGAACCCATACAAGGAGGATCGGCCTTTTTCCTGATGGAAATACCTTATAAAAAAGGCAGTTATATTACCAAAAAAAAATATACAAAAAACATGCAAAATTATCTCCCCGATAATAAATGGTGATAGCCTGCCATCTATTAACATTAGATAAAAAATAACACGTGGAGCGGAAACAGCGTATTTATCAGATAATAACGTGGTTATGATAACGCTGATTTGTCTATAAATTAGTCACGAGATAAGGAAAAAAGTCGAAAAAAATATTGTTTTCGGTAGCTCTCCGAGGATTTCCCTTTATTGACATAAATGAACGGGATATTCGTCTACCGTATAATACCATATAATATAATATACTTACTGGATGGCGTCAAAAGAAACTGCTCAAACGTTTTCCAACGAGTCTTACCTGAAACAAAAAGGTTGAGTTTAATTTGCTGGGACTTGTAATAGCTTTGCTGCTTAGCTTGCGTGGGCTGAGTCCGAGTCGCCCACTCGACGGGAGGGTTGACTTTCTTGAAGGAATTTTTCTATCAATATAAATGTATCAGTTCTGGTAGTTCAAAAGTAATATAATATTGTTTGACTCTTACTCATGAATGTTACTTTGCCAAAGTATCTTCTACTTAAAACTGCCTTAATTATTTCAATATACCGCATGTTCATGGGAGAAATTAGATGAAATTTTATGCGTGGGAAATGGAAATTAGGAAAAGGATGAGTAAGATCCAGGACGGGATAAATTGAATATACTGTAATATTTCATCAGTAACCTTTTAAATCATCGACGACACGTGCACGAACAAATACATTTTATTATTTCATGTCTAGACATGTGCTAGGAAATTCAATCATTCAATGCAAATGAAAATGTTATGTAAGTTAGTGCAGGCAAAACAAGAAAACCTCATAAATACATATTGAATACCCACACGTCGTGGAAACTTACACTTATAAATATACTAGTTTTAGCCCGCTACTTCGCCCGTGTGGATGCCGGGAAAATACCCCACGGAAACGTACTACCAGGATTAAAAGTAGGTACCTTATGTGTTAATCCAGCTAATTACGTAACACATTTTCGTAAACGATTACGACTAATTTGTTTCATTTTGACAGTTCAACAACATTCTTCTTTCAATCGTTCTTCTTTAATCATTCTTTTTTCTAACTGAACAGACAGCTGTGCTGCTGGGGAGTTTGTTGCGCCACTTCTTCTTCCCAGCTAAAGCACTAGGAAGTGGTGAAGGGTGGGCGTTTTGGGGGACTGTCTTATGTAATTTTGACGTTCGAAAAGTGCTGATTCTCAGCCTAGTTTGAATAAATGACTTTTGAATTTTGAATAAAAAAAAATCATTGCGTTATTTACGTTGTTGAGCAGATTTTTTTTTCGAACTTATGAAGCAATGGATTAGCAAGCTGTTTCAGATTCTGATTATAAACTATTTGTATGCCAATTTAATCCAAATCCGTTCAGCCGTTTTTGCGCCAATCTGGAACATAAATCCAGACAAACGGCCAAAAAGTTCTTCGTTACTATTTTATTTAATGGAAGATAGTGACGCGCGCAAACCACAGAAAAAATAGAAAAATAAAACGTTTTTATATCGCAAAGATTATGTAAAAGTACGAGATTTCATCCATATTACGTACGTTTTTTATAGAAACGAGAACATAAAATGGCAAATAGGCAATCGGTGTCCGCTTGGATGTTTTATGTGTTGCCGTATGTATTGGTAATGCGTAGGAGCAAATGAGTCACGCATTATTTTTGTAGTTTTCTGTAGACCGACATTAAAGATTGGTCGGCAATGAAATTGTGATTATGCAATATAAATTATTTTTGTTTGTTATTTTCTTAATTTATTGCTGTTCATGTGCTGTTATGGTTATAATAATAATTTAAAGACATAGATCGTATTCAAAGTGTTAATTTAATATGAATGATAAAACACTGTTTTTAGTATTGGAATTGAATTTTGAAACAGTTATTCTTGACCTCGGTTCACTTACCTAATTTAAATTGATTTTATGTAAATGATCGCTTAAATGTATATTTGCTCATAATTTTCCAACTTGATTTATTTTGAAATGCGATAAAACAACGTCTGTTTATTTTTCAAACCCGACTACTTATCGTGTAGCAATTATTAAGAAGTTCTACGAACTGATTAATGGCTGCCCAGCTCATTCGTGCGTAGTTTATGTTTGTGCAATGGTAACGCTCAAAAGAAAATCTCCGCATTAGTTTGGAACATGCACTAATCTGACTCAGCGGATGATTCAGCAAGGGGAGTGTTAGAAGTATTTGTGAAACATTATGACGTAGGTAATCACGACTGCAGAGGGTCTCTTGTTAAAGCATAAATCACCTTTAATTATGTGAGAACCAACCTTAAAATTTGTCGAACAAGCAAAAGGGCTAAACAACAATGAATGACGACGAGAGAACTAAAAGGCATTCATTATTGAATGGAGACGAGCCGGGTCGGGCGCCCACTAAACCATTCATCTTCAAAAATATTTACTGTAGGAAGTTCCCGAATTGCGGGTGACGTCTCGGGAATCCCGGCGGCATGTTCCCGGCTACCTGTCCCGGATGGGACAGCACTAGATCCTTCGATACCGACGAACACAAACACGCCGCCCGCCGCCTCCCGCCAACACCGTGTAATATGAACATTGTATGTTCACAGTCGACAGTCACTGTTCTCACTGAACAACTACTTATTGTATGTATGTTTAAGCTAAGCGCAATCCATTTGTTTTGCTCCGGGATAAAAGTATTCATGGAATTCCCCGAGACGATATCGTCGGGGAACTTAAATATGTAAAAACCCGAAGCATTTCTTATTGTTATCGCAAACGCAATATGGTTTTTATTGAGTGAAACTTTACTACGAGGTGAGAAGTTTTTCATAATACTACACATTTTTCATGTTACGCTTATTTCAACAGAAACCCTAGAATTTTCCCGTTACATAGGAGACAAATTACCGTTTTGCACGCAAAAGGTGCAGTTCAATTTAAATCACGGTGGGCACCCCACAACGAGCTTAGGGGAACACAAAAAAGGGAAAAGTGTGGGTGCTACTTTTTCAGCCACCCCCTTTTGAAAAGGCTCACGTGTCACGAACAAAGTAGTGCCGTGCTAATAAAAACACTGGATCATTCGAACACAACAAAGCCACGGAACAACGAATGGAAATCAATCACTCACCATACAGAACCAGTTTACGATAGCACGTCGCAACAGCGACTCTGAGAACTTCACGCTTGTAAACGAGAACTTTAATTGGTCCAATGTTTTGTTTGTATTTTGGTTTAATGTGTTTGACTAGTTTCTCAACACGCTCCGACACACGTCTATTCAGATAAAATAACTCTTCACTGACTGTAATTGAAACGCGTCCAGACTTCCAAGCGATAACTGTGATAGTGTTGACTATTCAAGTTTTCGGGCTTCCCAAAAAAATACGTAGCGCACTCATATAAAAAAGCAATGTTTTATCGGTCGAGAAGTAGCGAGTTTATTTTAAAACTGGGAATATAAATGTAGAGTAATTTATCCACTTTGTAGAGTCAGTGTGAGTTTACGGTCAGTAGTCCGCCAGTGACAAATACCATGTCCAACTGACGCATGTTGGACTGATTCATACAAAATTGCAACCGCATTAAAGTATTGTGTTATAAATAGGGATATAAATGGGAGCAAAAAGTGAAAGTATGTGTTTTTATAAAGGAGAAACTAACTGTAGTTGTTTGTGGTGGGAACTCGGGGTAATTATTGCGACTATCATGCGCTTTTGATAATGTTATCTTATCAAAGCGGTGCAAGGTCACAGTCATGTTCAAGCTTAGTGATCATTTGTGAATGTTTTAGGTTACGTTAGTAGAGTTATTGTAAACTTGTCCTTGCTTTGCTTTGTCAATCTGCCTATTGCAGTTCACTGTTAGGCATTACAGAACTCTGTCAAATTGACCCGGTTATCCTCCTTCGGAAATCAGTCTGACCCTGCCGCATTTGCTAAATATGTGCAAAAACACTGGGATATTGCAGTAGGGTAGTAAGTACTACATCCTAGCCACCGAAAAAGGATTACATTTTCCGCGACTCCGATCGTTACTCACTGTGCACTTAGTCCGTAGTTTCGGCCGAAGTTAAGGGCGTTTCGCACTCCTCACGGACATAGTTTAGTTCAGGGCCCGAACTAAGACTGAAATATAGACAACACGATTTTACAGTACACCCGATGTGTTTATGCCCGTATTTTTTTTTTACACTTGTTATCACGGGTCAGCTACTTTAGGACGCACCCCTATCTTTTTTGACGGACTTAGACAGTAGACCCCCTGTGGTATTTCATATGAGGCCCGTTAATTATTATTTATAAACCTCAGTAAGAAGTAAACCAGCGCGTTTAGTAGTCTTAACAATACCATTTTGCTGGAACAAATATGTTATAACTACTGAATGAAGCCGTTACTCTTGTCAAGTAACTTGTAATTAAAGATTCTGCTCTCGTACTCATCATGATAAAGGATAATAAAACTTGTGTAAACATGAATAAGCAATGTCCGTACCGATATGATACATGTACGAGGTAGCTCTGATCTGAATCAGTGGACGTATATAATTACGCCTACACAAACAGCATAATCGTGATGAAATGTTACAAATATTGTACATAATGTGGTGTAAACTGAAATTAATATTGATTCTAGTAATAATTCATGTTTCAAGCTCGTGTAGGTATGATGAAGGGAAGTGGGCGATAACATTAGTTGTATTTACAGGAAAAAACAATCGAACAATTAGTATTGGTAGTTGTTGTTGCAAAAGTATCTACATTTTTAACAATAGGATGGAGTTTATAATTATTTAAAAAAAACAATTTAGTTACCGTAAAATTACAGTTTCGCTAACCCTTACACTTTTAATTTTTCAGTTAATTTTATTGTGGAAACAGTTATAGTTATTAATAACAAACATGGTTTTAACATTACAAAGCGGACGCAAAAATATAAACTTAGCTATTATTTTTGTCTACAGATTTCTGCAACATAAATTATTCGCTCTGTACTTACCTCCTACCACGCAGTAGCTGTAAACCTTTTTGTTAACCAAATACCTAAATGAAGTCCGTAAGATATTGGGAAAAAAAATGCCAAAACACACAAAATTACATTCAAAAATATTGAAAATGAACTGCCTTGTTGGTTTAGTGGTCGCAAGCACTACTGCTGAGCATAAGGTCGGTTCGATTGCCAAGTCGTGCAAAGTGATATTAGGTTTTTTATCAGTCATTTCTCAGTAGCAGCTTGGAGTCAGGATTAAGTTTAAAGAAGAAACTTTATTCTCAATAAAAACAATTACATGTCACTTACTTGAGAACAATAACTAACACATAAAAAAACAAATTTAGGCTCGACAACATCCATGAACAGAAATACTAATTAAACTTAAAGTTAAAACTAAAACCTGTCCCATCCAAAGCATTCATTTTTCAAATAATATTTGATTTGCAATCAGGTAATGGCTCAGCTGGGTTTTGAATGCATTAAATGAGTGCAGGTTCCTTATGCGTGATGGTATTTTGTTGTATAGCTGTGCTCCCTCAAATGTAAGCATTTTTTTGCCATAGTTGGTCCTAGTTTTTGGTAAAACCAATAAACTTGCTCGCCGAGTGCTTCGTTGACTAACTTGTTTGTGTTGGGTAAGTGTGATATTTGAGTGGATGGTTTTGTTTAGAACTTTTCTGATAAAGTTGCATGTGTTATATATATATAGTTGTTTTATGGTCATTGTTTTTGTATCGCTGTATATTTTTTTTGTTGCTGTTAGGTACGGGTAATTGAAGAGCATTTTTACCAGTTTATTTTGAGAAATTTGTAGTTGATTCGCCCTCCTTTTTCATAGGACTTATACATAACTAGCAGAAAGTGGGTGTACTATAAGCAAACCTCTGCCCAACTCTTCGTGGACAACAGGCGTGATGTTATGTATGTTAATATTGAAAATTATAACAAAACCTTAACCACACGCCGGGAAAATCCAACGTAAACAAATTCTAGCCAGCAATATCAGCGCGCGTTTCCCATCGGGCAACAAAGCCTAGTATTATGTTTATTTATCCACCGTACATTTTAACTGGAACCAATCACAAACTATAGCACAAGTACGGTATCAATTAGCACCATAACGCGAGCTTTGTCCATGGATAACGCGGTCAATGAGTCACTTCACACCGCTAAATGCCCATTGTTGCATTATGGCAGTATTTTAATATCGAAGGCTTATTTATTTCTATTTTAGTCGATTAAATAGGCGTTGGCTTGTGTTCTAGGACAATCCTCAAGCATAAATATTGATTATAAGAACCTAGAAGCTTTTATTTATAGACAGATTTTATTATTCAACTCCTAGTCAAAGGGCGTATTAATTGTGTGCGAAGAGGTCTACGGACCAATAGTGATACGATATTTTGTGTAGGAATACCTCATCTATTTGTGCAAAGGGCATCAAAATCTGACCCAGCAAGTTTGAGATAAAAATTATAGGTCAATCAATCTGCCTAGCCTTTCCCAACTATGTAGGGGTCGACTTCCAGTCTAACCAGATGCAGCTGAATACCAGTATTTTATATGGAGCGACTGCCTATCTGACCTCCACAACCCAGTTGCTGGGTAACACGATACCCCTTGGTAAGACTGGTTGTCAGACTTTTGGGCTTCTGACGACCCGTAACGACTGTCAAAGATGACAGCGGGGACCATCGGATTAACGTGCTTTCCGAGGCACGGAGGAGTTTCGGTATGTAAAGATGTTCACCCATCCACGGACCAACCCCGGCAAGCGTAGCTTAACCTGATGGATCGTCCCGTGCGGCTGTTATTATTTAGCCACGAGCTCCGTGAAAGAAAAAAATTCAAGGAATAAAATATAAAAAACTATAGGTACCACACCACTATACATGAATCATAGACCACTTTTGCCCAGTATCCTTTAGTTCTAAACCAATATTTTTAGGATATACGAGTCGCAGTGTTTTTGATATTCCTTCATTCACCTTTTATTCATCTCATCAATAATAATGTAAATAACTGCTGTTATACAGTTACTTTGGTGGGAATGTTTCTTTGTCATTAACACTATCCCATGTACAAACTCCACAAAAACCACAACAAACAAATATCTAATCGAGTTTAATATTATTTGCTACACATCTATCTATTTTTATTTAAATATAAAACACTTACACACTATAAAACTAATTTAAATCCGTAAGACGTCCTCGTAACATAAGGTCCAGTTGAGAACCAGCGTCAGACACTAGTTTTCTGGCATTTATGCTGAACTGGGCCTATTTGGCGCAGCCGTGAGGCACACAATACTGTTTTAAGCTTTCTCTGTTTTTTTTTGTTTTTGTGTGAATATTAATGCCTTGATCTGAGTCAAATAAATTTATTTTCTTTCTTTCTTTCTTTTTTATCAGGTCCAATTATTTACCTCTGCTGGGTCTGACTCTGCAACCCGTGTCTTTTCCGCCATCTTTGCCTGATGTGTGCCAATTTAATAATGGGCTTGTCTATTACCTATAGACTACTTTCACGATTTCATCTGTCTGTCTGTTTCACTGTGACTGAGCTCCTTTAGGTTTTGCATGCTGGTCATGGATACTTTGCTATTGTGATTTTCGTCTATAGGTCGTTTTGTACCTTATATACAAACTATCCTCTTCAAAAGTTTTAATACAGGCTAGGTATAAACACATAGGATAAAGGATGAATGCTGTCACTATAATTAATTCAAAACCGGCGTTCTTTGAATTGTATGCACATCTAAATGAAAATTACTCATACAATGGGCATTTAAAATTTATGACGTTTTGATTGTGGTTGATTACGATTAGATAATGCTGAGCTATTTGTCGCCTTAAATTAATAGTGAATGATGCATAGATTATAAGTTTAATTCCTGATGATGCACTCATAACAAGCTTAAACCCTATATTACGCATTTATAAGTTTCAAAATCGTCGAAGTGTAAAAATTCGTCGGCATCGCTATAAATATATAATTTATAGCGATGCCGACGAATTTTTTGATCCCCTATGATTCACCTAAGACACACAAGATAATATTTACATAATATATAAACTAACACTTATATATTATGTAAATATTATCTTGTGTCTAAAAATAATAATAGTAGGTACTTAATATACATGTAAATCAAAAAGGAGGGGAATGAATCATAGGGGATCCAAAAATTCGTTCGCATCGATAATGCCTGAAGGGCTGGCAGTATTGCCACGTTGTATGGCAATGTTGATTCTTTGGCCAACAAATAGGCCAGTCCCTCTGGTCACGTGAAGAGTCAACAAACAGCTTGGCGATGTTTCGAAAAACCAACCAAAAAAAAATTGCTGCCTTCAAAACAGATTCTTTAGAAACAAATTTAGCCATGAAAAAACACTTCAAAAAGGTTAAAAGAAGATTATTTAAACATTGACCAACAACACGCACCTTGACCCAGTTCAACACAGACCCTGCGGGAGGTTTAAAGCCAAGGACGTTTAAAGCAAAACAATACTATATACTTGATACTACACTCTGAAACTGACCATGATATCAGGGACTGGTATTATAGGAATATCTTTAACAATTTAGTTCATACCTTCATCTGCCTAGCCTTGTCCCAACTATGTTGGGGTCGGCTTCCAGTCTAACCGGATGCAGCGGAATACAGTATTTTACATGTAGCGACTGCCTATCTGACCTCCACAACCTAGTTACTGGGTAACACGATACCCCTTGGTAAGACTGGTTGTCAGACTTTCGGGCTTCTGACGACCCGTAATGACTGTCAAAGATGACAGCCGGGACCAACGGCTTAACGTGCTTTCCGAGGCACGGAGGAGTCTCGGTATGTAAAGATGGTCAGACACCCACGGACTAACCTCGGCAAGCGTAGCATAACCTGATGGATCGACCCGTGCGGCTGTTATAACTTAGCCACGAGCTCTTCTTAGTTAGTTCATACCTATACTAATTAATACAGCTGAAGAGTTTGTTTGTTTGAACTCTAGCGCGTTCTATCTCTAGAACTACCAGTCGCATTTGAAAAATCTTTTTGCATTTGATAGTCCAATTATTGAGGAAGGTTAAAGGTTAATTGGCATCACGCTATGTCCTTAGGAGCAGAGCAAAAAGAAAAAAGTCTAAAAGAACGATAAGCGAAAAGTAACAACGTGGACCAGCGATGCGATGCGACGCGGTGGGCCGGGGCCTAAATTTCACGCGGAAGAAGTCGCGGGCAGATGCTAGTCTGAATATATTATACCAAGCTGTGCAAAGTGTAATTGAGATAACGCAAAACTTGAAGCTGGTTTGTTCGGAATCGAGAGTAGAATCGATTACACTTTTTGAAATGTAGGTTAAATATTTTTTTAGAATTTTTCATTTCGATAAGAACCAGCAGAGCCACCAAAAATTATATCTTTTACCAAAAATTATGACACTAAATATTTGATTAGTTGACATGACATATACCTACACTTCTTACCGACAATAAAAAATATTTGACGTGTCTGCACGCGTAGCATGACCACCTAAGAAACATTAGAAATAAATGACAAAATTACAGATTGTTGTTGTTAAACGATTTCTACGGCGCGCTGTCAAAGCTAAAGAAAAGAAATGTCACTTAGTCTTCGTAGAGTAGAAAATAAATAGAAGTGATCATGCAGTTATTATGACCGTTATGGAATCAGTTTAGTTTTATAAAACCGGCCGAGTGCGTGTCGGACCACGTACAATGTAGGTTTCCGTAGGTAGAATGAATTTATCCCACGAACAAATTTAACATTGTAGTTGAAAAACATGTTCTAATACATTCCAACTGATGTAAGTTTACGCAAAATATTGAGAGATTTGCCACGTGATTTTAAAACCATAGACTTCTTATAGGTTTTCCTGTTATCTATAAGTATAGAACTATTTTCTGTATTTTTTTCAAAATTTTAGGCTCACTAGTTTCGGAGATAAGGCGGGTCAATTTTCACCAATTTTCTTAAATAACTATAAAATCTAAAATTTTGAAATAAAAAAAAAAAAATAAAAAGATGTTTGAGATCGTCACAGTCCAACTTTTTTTTAATTTTCCTTATTTGCCGCCCAAAAGTGAAAGTTTGCCCCCCGTATTCAAAATTCATTTATTTGCGTTACACGTCCGTGTTTGGGTTACAGAAATACACATATGTACCATATTTCAACTTAATCGGTCCACTAGATTCTGAGCTAAGTTAAGACCTTGAGGCCGAAGCTCAAGAAGGTGGTCGGATCAAATGTCCGAGCATTTGACGATACCTAGTAGCGCCGCACTCCACTGGGCCACTGTCAGTGGTCCAGTGATCGTAACAGATGGAAAAAGACCGTTGACAATTTGATAAGGAGTCACGATTCTCAGCAGTGAGAGAGAGATTGAAAAGAAGAAGATTCTGAGCAAATTTTCTGTGACAGACGGACAGACAGACACACGAGTGATAAGGGTTCCGCTTTTTATTCAGACGTACGGTACCCTAATAATGTTATGAAGCCGTTATATCTGGAGTCATCAAGTGCATTCTAGACTGACGCGAGATTGAATCTAAGTGCTATTATAATTATACGGCATGCGTTTAATGGGTTCGCAGAGGCATATGTAGAGAATATTAAATAATTTAAAAGGTTTTAAAAGGTCTCTTAGTTTTGTTAGAAACATCTTCGTAGTACAAGCATAGAATGTGGTTGTAGGATGAACAAAAGAACAAAAGGGACAACAAAAGAAAAACACAACAAGAAAGTAAAAGAAGCTTAAGATAAACAAGAGGAATCATCCAATTAGTACACTCAACGTTGAGGCACAAAAAATATCTGCATACGATTTACTCGCAAACAAATGCAGTAATTTTAAAGTAGTCCTTGAAACTAGTCCACAGACGCGATAATTGTGCGCCAGGGCCGGATATGACGTCACACAATCTTTATGACCGCCACTTTTGAGAATGTACCTATAAACTCCTTTGAATAGATTTCAAAGAGCTTCATATACTTAAAGTAATGTTCTTTTTTGAATTTTTCGTGTTTATCGTCTTGTGTTTAAAATTAAATGTTTTGCAATGCTGTCTTATCTTGCTCTTTACGTAACTACAGCAGATATCATCTTTCAAAAAAGACTACACTTGTTACACAACATTTATCTGAAATCTTCGATATTTTGACAATTCTATAGAGAAATTCTTTAGAATAATCCTAATCATATCCAAAAGCCTAAATCCAAAGGTGTTATCGGATCGACTGCTTACTGCTCCTTGCGGCAGCTAAAACCAGAGAACAAAAAACCTAGCTGGACGAATGCAAACAACACAGATAAAACGTCATAATGACAAAAACTGCATAACAAACCAACTATCATATCCTTTATGAGCCTTATACCAACCAAACAGTTCGGTGAACTCCACAAAAACAAAGGGATGCAGAGAATCTCGCTGTGCATGCATTATTTAAAAAAATTGTACCTCTAAAATTGCAGAAACCGTGAAAAAGGCGAGTGGCGACGGCGACTGGCTAGTGGGAGGTGGCTGGGAGCGTGCCCTATCGCGCAGACGACTCGCCTCACTGCTGTTAGTACCAGTATTACTCATTGCTTATGTGTGTGTGCGCTTGGCTTTAGCTAACATCAGATTTTGGGATTTATCTTGAGGTATATTTGAAGTTTACTCTGTTCTAGCTTTGTGTTGTTTAGCAGGGGGCTATAGAGGCTTATTGGCAGTTTCGTCATCAATGATAGCCTTATTTTGCCAAATGTTTTTTTGGTATGTGCCTCCGTTTTGGGTCATGTTCTACAGAATCATAAGCAGTTTTTACCCATGAAGTTTTGCAGTATTGCATTTATAATAATATACGGTTTTATGGATAATTATTACTTTTGTTTTTGTGGAAACATGCTTAGCAGAACCTAAGCAAACTAGGCAAAAATAAAAGTAATGATCCATAAAACCGTATACTGTAACCGTAAACCGTATAAATGCAATACTGCAAAACTTCATGATGATGGCATACACATAATTTAAAAAAGAATACACTGTAACAGCGTATCTAAAAATACTGTAGACGTCAGTGAGACGAGTGTACAGGGACACGTAGACTACTGAATCAGTTCTGTTTGAGTTCTATTTGTGCCGGTACACCTCTATCATTGTAAAACATTACACATACTCATAAAAACTTTGATATACTTTGGATTACCATTTCTGATTATTATTTCTTGTTCGTCATAATCTAGTTTCTTTCAATGTAAGTAATCTATTTTCAAATAATTATATGATACTGGTTTTTGTTCGTCATTTATTTGTGACTTTTCCTTTATTTAACTTACTGGTGATATATCAATTTTTAAGTTTAAGGGTAGATGTTTCTGATACACCCTTATTCTTTATTTTCAGTTTTAAGTATAAATACTGAGTTTCGAGTTAATCAGACAGCACGTTAAAATTCTTCCATACAAACTGACACCCCGCAATCCCCCGCAATAGTTTAGAAAAACAATATTTGACAAACTTTATAATTTATTTAAATAAGTGTTTCTGCCAAGATTTAAGTTTATTAACTCAAGGAATAAGGTTTTTCATACAAACTTTCATCCCCTATTGCTCGACATGTTTTATGGATAATTCCATAAAAACGATGCAATGATGATACCAGTCTTTACAAATGACTATATTTGTACATACACTCGCGGTCATATAATACGGGTCGATGACGAAAATCCCTGGAACCTGAAAATTCATAATGGTACATGCATGAAACTAATTTTATATTACAGAGAATTTTAATGTTGTATGAAATAAAACTTTAAACGATCTACGACATAATTTAAAAAAGTTTAAATTTTATAAACCCTCTAATTTGGAAATAAATTCAATTCGCGGTTGTTTTACTTTTGCTTGTTTTGTTTGTTTCCAATCTGTCAAATCAAAATGATAAAAGGCGGTCATTGTCGTCTTTCACCATCATTATTGAATTACTATCATGTCGCTAACACCAGAAGAACGTACACATTTCGTCACTATGTTAGAAGAAGGCAGAAGTCAGCGAAGTACAGCAAGAACAATAGGCGTGTCACTTTCTACAGTGCAGCGAGTCGTCCAACGTTTCCGAGAAACTGGGCAGAACATAAGAAGACCAGAGAGTAGGCCCCCAGGAACCGGCGAACCGAGATGTACGGCTTGAGAGGATCGATTTATTGTTACGACCATGCTCCGAAATCGGCACCTTACGGCATTTGAAGTAACAAATCAACTTCGAGAGACCTGTAGAGATGACGTAAGCGAGCGGACTGTGAGGCGGCGGCTCCTTGAAGCAAATTTGACCCCACATAGACCCGCAAATGGTCCAAAACTTGAAAGGGAACATCGGGTAGCAAGATTACGTTACGCCCGCGAACACGCACAATGGGGAGATGAAGAATGGACAAGAGTAATGTTTTCTGACGAATCCAGATTTATGCTGTATGCACATGATGGGTGGTAAAGAGTCTTCCAACGATCAGGGGAATGTTTTATTCCAACTTGTTTTGAGGAAAAAGTGCCGTTCGGCGGTGGATCTGTTATGGTTTGGGCTGGAATCTCGTCAGAGAGTCGCTAGTGCAAGACATGTGGCAGAAATTCTAAATGAGCCCATATTCAATTAATATGGGTGAAAATTCAATATTCATGTATGTCAACGCCAGGTCACATACAGCTCAAATTGTAAATGAGTATTTTCAGGACGTTGGCATCAATCGCATGGACTGGCCCGCGAGAAGCCCGGACCTGAATCCAATTGAACACGCTTGGGACGAGCTTAGGAGGTGTGTAAGGTATCGAAACCCCGCCCCAGCTACACTTCGAGACCTGAAACATGCGTTAGTGGAAGAATGGACCAATATTCCGCAACGTCGCATAAGAGGCTTAATAAACAGCATGCCCAATCGCCTGGCAGCTGTGAGAAGAGCCCGTGGAAGCAATACAAAGTAGGTATTTTTTTTTTTTAAAGTTCGTTTTTGTGTTGTATGTGAGATGTCAACCATAAATTTTTCAAGGTAAAAGTTAATGTTTTTTTTTTAAATGTAATTTGGACAATTAAACTAATAATGGTTCCAACATTTGGTGTTTTTTATTAACTGGTAAATTATCTACAATATACAGTTTCATTCATGTGGCTAGCTGTATTATTTTAAGAGTAATTTCAGTTTTTCGTACTGACCCGTATTCTTTGTCTGCGAGTGTATATTAAAACATTATAGCGAAATACTAGTTTAAGGAACTCGTAAAAATACACCAAAATACTGCTCGAAAACAGCTCTAAGTAGTGGTGAAAGTTCTAACAAAATCTAGCGAGCAATTTGCAAGATTTGTCTGGACACACATATACGACTGTCGACAGGAACATTGTAGAGATGCATCTCAAGTGTACGTTATAAGTGGGTAGTTGACGCTACCACTGCTATGCATGACAATAGAAAAATACATAACTAAACTTACAAAGCTAATAGTGCCTTCGTCGTTAATGTCGACGGATTAGCATTTTAAATATATTCTGATTGCCTACTTAGATCTATAAATACTTTCAAAGTAAATATTACGAAGTGAAAAGCTCTACAAACTTCTCCGAAGTTTGAGCTTAAAACTTGACACCGAATCAGAAATATACTTACGTATATCAAAATATTATTTGACATAATATTTAAGTATATGTTTAACGAAGGATGAAAAAGAAATAAGATTTAGTTTAGAAGTGAGACTGGGCGTTTTTACGCCCTGTCTACTGGCTCGATTTTGCACGCGTTTGAACGGTCAAGATTTTAATCAATACTCAATACATTTATTGCTTCCACATGTGAACTTAGGTGGTAGGTTTTACAAAAATATGATCATTGTGGACCTTGTCGGGCACAGCAGAGTAAGAGAGAGAAAGAGGGCTTTTTATTTTGACTATTTAGTTGTTATTATTCTATAGACATATTGTAATTGTTTTATAAAACTTGTAAATTAAAATTTGTTATTTAAATAATCATTGATATTGTAATAGCATTTAGATAATAGAAATTGTTTATAAATGTATTCAATTTTTGTTCTTTTATCAATTAGTTCTGGTCGTCACAATACTGACTGTTCAAAAATGTTACACAGAAACTGAAAGGTAGCAGCGCAATTTTGAACGAGTTCATGTCTATTAGTTTTGCGTAGATGCGAAGTATTTCTATCTATTCTCGTCTTTATACCAATAGGTACGAACGATGACAATGAAATCCTAATAGAGAGATGAAAGAACGTCGCGTATTCAATAACTGGCACTTGGAACCCGGCTATTGAAAACACTATTCTAAAATGAGGACTTATCTCTAAAGTTTCAGAATAAAAGTTGGCATTACGGTTTGAAACTTGCACGGGGAAATAGATAAGATTAAATTTTTATATTTATTTAGATATTTATTCTTCTGTCTCGTTGGCCTAGTGGCCGCAAGCGCTACTGCTGAGTATGAATGAGGTCCTGGTTTCGATTCCCAGGTAGGGCACAGAATTATTGGATTTTTTAATTTGGAATTTCTCAGTTGCAGCCCGGAGTATGGATTTGTGCCCATTTAATGGCAATAGGCTCGCCTCCATTACATGGGACTTAAACATAACGGGCGAAATGTGGGTGTAGGTACTATAGGAACGCCTCTGCCTACCCTTCGGGAATACAAGGCGTGATGTTATGTGTTCTTCAGAAAGCTTACAGTCTAATTCTAATTCATCTATTTGGGGATATTTTATTGAAGTGAAAACTTCTTTAGGCGCGTTGAGCACTTTTTGGGTGAACAAAAATCATGGAACTCGTGTCATCTTTACCGAACGTTTTCCATGAGCTATATGTATGTATACTGTGTATATATGTGTACTTTTTGGGTGAACGAAAAGCGTGAAACTCGCGTCATCGTCACCGCACACTGTTTTTACTTCTATCGGCAGTCCCCAAAGAATGCCCCGTTTTGTTTTTAAACATGGTACATTTTCTCACCGTTTCACTCGCTTTCTAGAAAAACTGCTAAAACTTAATACACACCCTAATAAAAATTATTCTATGTTTGAATCTAGGAAATGATGTACTTTTATGCCAAATTGCATCTAAATCCGATCAGCTGCTAAAGCGTGATTCAGTAACAAACAAACAACTAACTAAAACATAGTAATTAGGCATTTGGCCTTCTGTGTGTAAGTTGCTTGTAATGTCCATCTGACGTGTGGCCGTTATAATAATTAGTATTACGTGGAAACATTGATTGTGCTTCTAATTTATTTGAGCCATAGGATAGCGATGTATTGAAAGAGACGTGTCAAGAGTTCTCGGTAATTCTGTTTTCTCCGAAAAGGTAGAGATGTGGGTACTGAGTATCCATTTCTCCGAAATATTCGGTCCTGTATAATGCCTTTTATAAAGCACACTCCCAAAAGTAGGGGTATTCCTGAGAATTTCCTAATGGGAAAACCAAATAGCAGTTTTCCTGAGACTCGGACCGCAGGCAATCGCGGCTTACATCCACTTGGGACCTGGGAACTAAGTAGTTTTTCACATTTATATTGTTGAAGTAAAATAACATTTCTATGACATGCAGTAACCAGAGGTTTTCGGTAAGCTCCCGAGCATACTATCCAAAAAAATTGATAAGCTTTTACTGAATACTTTATCCTCAGATTTGAAAACAGTAGTTGGGTATATCTTGCACCAAGTCTTCAATCTCAAAGATAAAAGCAATCATATTAATTTGTGGTATTTTACGGAAAATCTCTAAATTACCAATATCATAGGAAAGTTAACCAAGAATTATTTTTAATTTTAACACATAACATAACATCACGCCTGTATTCCCGGAACGGTCAGGCAGAGGTGTATCTATCGTACACCCACATTTCGCCAGTTATATTTAAGTCTCATGTAATAGGGGGCGAGCCTATTGCCATCAACAGGGCACAAGTCCAGAATCCGGGCTGCTACTGAGAAATTCTAGATGGAAAAACCCATTATAACTTTGTCCGACTCGAGAATCGAACCCAGAACCTCATGCTCAGCAAGTAGCGATTGCGACCATTAGACCAACGCGGCAGTCTTAAATCTCAATTTTAATTATATCGTAAATAAATTGCTCTTTAAAACAGCTCTTCTGTCTTGTCCATAAACTATCACTTTAAAATAAACAGGTAACAATGTAATCTGTGGTATCAAGCGCCGTATCTATGTCCAGGCTGTCACATTTACTAGGACTTTGACCCACTTAACGTACATCAAAAACGGACCACGGCACTCTAACTTTGTAAATAAGAACCGACGGTATCAAGTTATGACTGACCCAAATACTTTAGAAAACAAAATATACACAAGTAACAACGGATAAGTCTTAAAAATTCGGTACTTATTCATTGTTGTACAGAACACATATTGTTCTAGCTTTTGTTGAAACAGCAAACAGCTACAACAAAGTTGTTTATCACATTTAGAGTCAAATAACAACGGCGTAGAGAATCGCAATAATAAATTAATCTCGAAATATATTTAACAAATAAGTTGGGCGTTAATCCGCGCGCGGGCCGCGGTTGATAACTGCTTAGCAAGGCTTTCCGCTTAATGAAAAGCCAGTGGCTGCTAGATGCGGCCCGCTTTTCTCTACATCCTGTATTCCGCCGGCGTAGTTGCTCGGTTGCATTTTCGATTCCAGTACGCTCCCTCATCACTAATGCTTACTGGCCAGTATATTATTTAAATTAGCTTTGCATTTGTGCTTTTAAAGGAGCTTAAAGGCTGTAAACAAATAGACTCGCCTACACTGTATTTTTTATGTGTTTGTAAGCAAATTTATGTGAGACGCGCCTTTTGCATCTATGCTATAAAAGTTTGGAGTTTTAAAGATTGCAGTTGTGACAGATCGTAAGTCAAGCTGTTTAAAACACACAAGACTAACCTTTTTCGTCAGTTGGTTCTTTCGTTACCGTGGGCAAAGAGAAGGACTGTTTGTGTTTTTCTTTTGTTTTAAAATAGCCGTGAAGTTTGGAAATCAACAGTAGATTGATTACTCAGTGACTGGTCAGGGATATTATTCTAATTGCTATTAGCATTAGCGCTATTTAACATGTAAATAAATGTTTCATAGATGTAAATTTTCCTCAATTGGTTGTCGTTGTTGAGAATAATTTCCAACACGCCACGTTTCCATAAATTACAATAACACCATAAAAAAAAAACAGTTTTCGTTTCAGTTTAAAAGTCCAAATTAATAACAAATTCGTTTCTGAATTAAATTCATGATGTAAATAAAACATTAAAACAACGTTATTATTTCTGTATGGGTAATTTATTGTTTTCTAGTCAAAGGGCGTATTTGTGTGCGAAGAGGTCTACGGACCAATAGTGATACGATATTTTGTGTAGGAATACCTCATCTATTTGTGCAAAGGGCTTCAAAATCTGACCCAGCAAGTTTGAGATAAAATTATAGGTCAATCAATCTGCCTAGCCTTTTCCCAACTACACACATCAACACGGTCTAGGGATATTTTTTAAAAAGCGAATTACTATCAATGTGTTAATTATTTATATGACATGTATATATTTAAAAGATACGTTATTTAATATTCTACCATTTTTTAATAATGGTTAAGGTACTTCGATTAAAATTTCAGGATTTTATGGAAAAAAATGAAGCATAGACGGAAACCGTATATGAATTAACTTTTAATTTATGAGTAAAAACTGAAAAAAATCATTTAATTTGTGTTTATAAACTTGAAGTTAGTAGTCTGAGAAAGCGCCCATGATGTTCATAACACATCGGCAACGATTCGGCATGCTCAGAACAAGGTTGTCAATGTCTTGCTGCGGAATATTGTCCCATGTCCTTCTGCGCAAAAAGTTGATCTTCTGTAGCCAAATTTTCAGGAACTTCCTTCAGAGCTCTTCTTTGCAGCATATCCCACGCATGCTCAATGGGATTTAGATCTGGCGATTGAGCAGGCCAGTCTAAGGCCCTAACATTGTGTGTATGTAACCAAGCTGCTACCGTTCTCGCCGTGTGTGCCCGGGCATTGTCGTGCATGAGCAGGAAATCTTGCCCCATTTGTGTTCTGTGGGGCAAGATTACGGGCCCCAGCACCTGTTGGACGTATCGGCCGTCATATTGCCCCGCACCCAAACGAGATCCGTCCGTCCTCCAAGACGAATTCCGGCCCAAACCATAATTGTTCCTCCTTGGTATGGGTGAACTTCCTGAGGGTTCTGAAGACGGCTCCATCGTCCAGGAACTCGCCAAACACGCGTCCTTCGTGAATCTGGATGGAAGCCGAACCTGGATTCATCCGTGAACAGCACATTGGACCATTGCTCACGGCCCCAGTCCACGTGGTTCCGAACCCATTCTAATCGTCGTCCACGATTGCCTCTCCGTAAAGGTGGGACCCGGAGTGGTCTACGAGAGCGTAGATTGCTTTCATGCAGTCGCCTTCTTACAGTTTGGTCACTCACAAGCACTTGGTGTTCCACTCGCAGCCTTTGGACCAATTGAGTCGCCGTTGCATTTGGTTGATCTCGCGCAGTAATTTGCAAAAATCGATCTTGTCTGGGGGTAGTGATGCGACTTGGCCCCCGGTGCCTCTCCGCTACTTCACCTGTGGCACGATAGCGTGTCCACAATCTTGAAATTACATTTTGGTGGGTCCCTATGGCCTCAGCAACATTACGCTGAACAGACCCAGCTTGCAGCATTCCCACAGCTCGTAACATCTCCGCCCTCGTCAAATGTTGGCGTTGCATGGCTAGAATACCTCAATTTTAATTTAATCTTTCGTTTAAAAATGAAAAAAAACTGTAACTAACACCGAAACAAAAGAATTTTCAAAAATTTGAATTTGGAATTAGTCTGAGATAAATTACAAACAAATCAGTGTATGAAAGATTACAATGCGGCCAGTACTTTTCGAGTTATTTAATTGAGTATGAAATATCCCTAGACCGTGTTGATGTGTGTATGTTGGGGTCGGTTTCCAGTCTAACCGAATGCAGCTGAATACCACTGAATACCAGTATTTTACATGGAGCGACTGCCTTTCTGAACTCCACAACCCAGTTACTGGGTAATACTTATACCCTTTTGGTAAGACTGGTGGTCAGACTTTTGGGCTTCTGACAACCCGTCACGACTGTCAAAGATCCACGAATGACAGCCAGGACCAACGGCTTAACGTGCTTTCCGAGGCACGGAGAGGTCTTGGTATGTAAAGATGGTCACCCATCCATGAACCAACCGCTTAACCTGATCGATCGACCCGTGCGGCTGTTATTACGTAATTTATTGTTTTCTTTTCTCATTAAGGAGACAGACTGACAGACAGACATAAAGTTGTATAATTTATACTTTTGATTAAACACTTACATTCATTTTAACTGCCGCCCGTTTTTGTGTTAACTTAATCAATTGGTTTTTTATCGACTACAAATTGAGGCAGCAATTAATCTAGGTATCCGAACGAACGATCTCGTGTTATATAAATTAAATTAAACTCAATCATTTTAACTTTGTGGGTGTGAATGATTTTTCGTGTTATAGCATCACAAATCGTTTGTTTTTCTCGTCTGTTAATCATTTTTTTACATTGGATCCCATTTACACAATGCATTTCTCAAGAGCGCCATTGTGAAAGTTTCAACTAGGTATGTAAAGTCAGGCAAATTAATTGTTAATTAATTGGCTACCAACTTAAATTCTCCGTATATTCAAATCACAACTGTAATTCTTTGACAGTTGTATAAAATGGCCATAACACGGCAAATTGACGAATTAGCTTCACAAATAAATACCTTGACTGCAATTATCAATTTATCGAAATGTTTATGACGTAGCTAAATCAATGGCATTCAGTGACATGTGACATATGCATCTGATGCGCACGATTGACGATTTTCTATTTTTAGACTAATCTAAAATTAATGATCTGATGATTGAAACTCTATTTTAAGTTCACCAGCTACATTATTATTTCAGTTTTACATTTCAAGGAGGTAATGAAATATTCGAAACGCGATGTGATTGTAGATTTCAATTTTCCTGTTACCCTATTTTGTCAGTTGATCAGAAGTTATAGTAAAAATGTAATTGATGCAAAGGTTTTTTAAACGCTAATAATAATGTTTATTTTCATATAAACATTATTATTTATTTCTTTATCTTTTGCATGAATGGCGATTAGATGTTTATATGAATTTTAATTGGCCAATAAATATCGTGGCCGTTCCCACCGTGACAATTATTACTGAATAAAAGATAACAGAAATTAAGAAAAATATAAATTAGAAAGTCGCTCAGCTGGTTCTTTAGAAAGGTCGTTTAAATGGACGTATTTCATTGATACAGTCAATACTCGATATAAATTAAATGACAATTATAATTACCCTTTCAATACGATTTGACTTTTATGGGTTATTAATATGGCTGTCATCTATCTTTCTTTGAGATGTTTTTGCTTCATATGGCTGTATTAAGCCTCGTGCAGACTAGCGCGACGCGACTCGAACAATACAATTTCTAAGAAAACTTCCCAGTATAACAATAATCGGTTTCGCATCGCAATAGTCTGCACGAAGCTTTAAGTGGGCTGGTATCTCGTTTTTGAAATGGCAACTACATATTTGTATTACTTAAAGAAGTGTGAGAAATACGGATTGTAATTGGGAGTGAACAATTAAGTCAGCTGAAGATAAGGTGAGGCTAAGCGTGTAATCTATCTGTTAGATAGGACTTTAAACGAGGTCTCATTTGTTTCTAGGCAGTGGAATGACGAGGGAAGCATCACCGGTTTAGGCTAGACACACTATAGCGCTCAGATTAATAGTGAAAGTAGGTATTTTTAACCAAATTAATTCGCAACTAACATAAAATAACATCACGCCTGTTTTCCCCACATGGTTAGACAGAGGTGTACCTACCTACATAGTACACGCACATTTCGCCAGGGGGCGAGCTTATTGCCATCAACCGGGCACAAATCCAGACTACGGGCTGCTACTGAGAAATTCCCGATGGCAAACCCAATAACACCTTTCCCGACCTGGAAATCGAGCCCAGGACCACATGCTCAGCAGTAGCGCTTGCCACCACTAGACCAACGGCCAAGGCAGTCGCAACTACTTCACGCAAATATACTAAAACCAATCTTATAAACGTTTCTAAACAGATGTACGAATGTAAGTAGTATTTATTAGCGCTACTTTACGGGACCGCTACGTTTAGTAAATGGCTCGGAGTATTTATTGTTTCGAGCGATAGGGAAGCGGTAATTGGTGCAGGTAAACAAAATTAACACTGTTTAAAACCTATTTTAAATTAAGACATTAAATCGTTGGTAAAGTTTCGTTTTATTCGGAGACTACAGCTTGGTTCTTTGCACAATTAAGTAATTAAAGGTTTTTAAATGTCGTATTTCTTTTTCTGTTCTCTAAAGTAAGCAGGTACAAAATGTTACTTTACTGAAAAAGGGAAAAATAAGAAATATTGCAACATTAAACGTGTTGAATACTTGTAAACACATTTTTCATTTCTCATACTTGGAAAATACGCTGATCAGAGAGATGAAAACAGTACTTTTTGTCCTGGGGAAACGATTTTCCCTGCTGTCAATAAAAAACTATGCAAGCCATCTCCTAACTTTTTATACAGCCACTCTGTTAATTCGCGGCGTAATTTTATAATTAACAAATATTAACAAGACTTTGTACTGATAATTTACTTTTCACTAAATTATTATTTAATTTACATAGATTTTAGCTAAATATTTACCATCATCAATGATAAACAATACTGACTGGTAGAATGCCACAGAAAGAGAAACATATACATGTGTGAGCACTGTGACCATGTACCTTCTATGAAGCTACCATTTACTGGGTACGTTTTTCATTGACTTGAATGTGCCCTGGTGGCTGAGAGTATGTCATGCTCACTCAAATGTCTCGCTGGTGGTGGCGTGTGTGTTGGATCGTTAAGTTCCCTTCAAAATGGTTGAGCTAAACGGTGCTGATCCATGCGTCAAGTTCGTGAACGGGCGCCGTCAGTGGGGACTGGTCATCTCTTATCTGCCACGGCTTATTTTAATTTTTGAATTGTTTTTATCTTTTTATAACGGACGCTTTTTACGTGCACGTCTTTCTACATTGGTCTCACATGTATAATTTCAACATGAATGATGTAACCAATATTTTGTAACAATATTATGATTAAAAAGAGTGTCCGTGGAGTTTCTTGCCCGTTCTTCTCCATAGGAACCTACGCTTTGGAATGGGCAACTAGCTTCATATTTCTGACTGACTGACCCCTTGACAATTCAAAAGTGCCTGTAAATGGTTTAATTGAAATAAATGCTTTGAGTTTGAGTTTGAGTTTGATAAAAAAGGCGGGAAAGCGGCAATTCGATCTTCAGTTGTTTTGTCGAGTGCTAATTATTTACGTTTAGAGATATGTGTATAAAATGAGTTCATCAGATTCAGATATGGATTTGTTTAACTAATTAGGTTTTTATTTACTTTCCTCGAATTCTAAATGAAAAGAGAGTGTTTATCTCGGGTGAAAGACCAATTTAGGCACTCGAACTATAGGCGCCCTCGCTACGCTCGTGCGCCAACCCACCTCGTGCCTAAACAGGTCCCTTTCATCCCTTGTATAACAATCTACTATTACGTAAACTCTATTCTCTATGAGTAAATAAAAAAATCTTTAAACCTATAAAGCTACGGAAGCACGTAAAGAACAACTTTTCGGGATGATGTGACTACCATCACCCATGACTGCGTTTTTCCAAGCAAAAGAAATAATGTGTTTCTGAAACAAACTTTTACCACTATTACCATTAATATTTCATGTCACAGCAAACTAAATCCACACCATCGGACCCCGTCATCAAAAAAACAAATCAAACTAAGGTAAAGTTTATTTCGATTCGTTTTTTACGCCAATTTAGATTTCGGGCAGCGATAGAACGGTCGGAACCCGTCGCCCCCAAGCCCCCAATGAATGGGGGACGGTTGTCAACGATTAGTGATAACATAGCTTTATTAATTTTCTGTGAAGAATATTTTTCTCTCGTTCAAGATGGATCGAAGTCTTTAAAATGATTGTTAATGTGCTATTATTTCATTTGTAGCTGGAAGCACCTTGGTGTCCAACCTTGGACTACTATGTGATGATGTTTTTTTTTTTATATAAATAAATTAATTATTTATTTGCATAAAACATGGTATACAATCGTGTTTAAATATAATTATAATGACAGAAACATGTTTAGCTAGCAAAAATTTGAGGGTATTTGAAAATGTTAAAACGTACATCACCTTTGAAAGAGTTGAACATGTTGCTTCAACTCTTTTAGTTTAAAATAATTGTACATGGGGTATTATTTGATTTGCAGCTGGTAGCAGCTTGGTTTTCAACCGTGGACATTGATATAATGACGATTTTATTAGTTTTCGAAAGATAAGAGAATGTTTTTTCAGCTTTCTTTGCAGCAGCCTAAATTAATTCTATTCATTCTATTCTACAGCACTAAACGAAATCAAACTATCAAACATTTAACTCAATAACCGAGCCACAAATTCTCAAAGCACTCAGAACCACATCACAAAGTGGAACTAGATAATTAATAGTGGGCTTATGGCAAGGGAAAGTCAAGCGGACAAACATGGCGTTTCGTTATTCCGTCATTGTGACGAACAATGGCCGAACCGCAAGCTGTCAACCCGTCGCCGGCGCCGGGCGGCGGCGGCCGGAATAAGGACACGCCTAAAGGTGAAAGTGTTGATCATGTTGTCATTGAGAACAGAAAGAACATCGTGCTAATGATATGTAATTGTTTTAAATTCAAACGAGCTTTGAAGTTTTTGTTTGAGCTTTAACTGTTGGTTTTTGTTTATTGAGCGGGTATTTTTTTTTGGTCGATATATTATTTTAGTAGGTACGCCCCGTGGTTTCACCTGTATAAGTGTCGATTTCGTGGGAATATCAGGATAAAAGTATTCTATGTCCTAACCCAAGTCCTGGTCTACTAATGTGCCAAATTTCATCCAAATCCGTTCAGTCGTTTTAACGTGAAAGGGTAACAAAAAACAAGCAAATAAACAAACTCACTTTCGCATTTATAATATTAGGATTGATGCGAAAGTTTGTATGCGTATTCGGTAGGTTAGATAGATATTTAAGTACACAAATCATCATCATCTGCCTAGCGTATTCCCAATATGTCGGGGTCGGCATCCAGTCTAACCGGATGCAGCTGAATACCAGTATTTTACATGGAGCGACTGCCTATCTGATCTCCAAAATCCAGTTACTGGGTATAACGATACCCGTGGTAAGACTGGTTGTCAGACTTTCGGGCTTCTGATGATCCGTAACGACTTTCAAAGATCCACCGATGATAGCCGGGACCAAAGGCTTAACATGCTTTCCGAGGCACGGAGGGTATGTAAAGATGGTCAACCATCCACGGACCAACCGCGGAAAGCGTAGCGTAACCTGATCGATCGACCCGTGCGGCTGTTATTATTTAGCCACAAGCATAATTAAGTACACATATCATAGAAATAATGGGCCAGGCACATGTTCGGAAAACTGAGCAATTTTCTTTCCAAGTAAAGTCGCGGTGGTATATACTTACACGTAGTTGCTAAGTATATTTTTCGTAATATTGAAAGTGTTGACGAGAAGGATGATAGTACCAACGATATAAGGTATCTCATAAAATAACTTATGGATTCTAGCGATACCAGTATCCCAATATCAGTTACCTCTATGCTTCCAGAGATAAAACATGTTATAGTATAGCTTAGTAAAAAGTTATTTTGCAAAGTTTACAAAGCTAAGGGTTATAGTTTCAGAAAAAGAGATGATAAATATTTATACCATGTAAATGAGTTCACTTTTTCAAGAGCTTTGTGTTGCGTTTCTCTTCACTTGATTAGCCTCAGACGTGAACAAATGTAACTTGCATTAATTAATCTTACAATAACATTTAAATGTTTGAAACATCTAAGAACAATGGCCCAGTAAAGTGAAGCCTACGATACGAAATTCGGGGAATTTATGGAGAAAGCTTTTTACGTAAAATTAAACACAAATAATTTTTCTTCATAATTGGGGGTTCATAAGAAGTGTATTATTCAAAATTTGCTGAAAAAAAGTTGGGTCAGCATTGTCTATCGCAAGGCTTTTGTTATACAAATCTTGGAGAAGGTAAAGGTTACGTGAACAAAAGTGGAGTTGATACCGATCACGCGGCTACGAGCCGTAGCTGGTCAAAATATCGAACGGGCGGACTCGTAGATAAGTTTTTGAATTTGGAACAGTTTGTGGCGCTTCTTCAAACAAAAAGACTTGGTAGAGGTAGACCAATATTTTTTTGTCAGGACTTGTCATCGATTTTATCTAGTTTGTTGCCGTTCAAAATGTACCTACCTTTCACAGTTATTTACCTCTGATTTCGCATCACTGTCAAAATCACAGTGATCTTTATTCTCGTTATAATAAGGTTGCTGTTGTGTTGCTGCTACTGACAAGTTTGTCAAAGACACAACAGTAACATTGGTTGCTGCTGTCAGAGATAAAATAACTGTGGAAGGACTACATATTTACTGTCTGAATAAATATTTATTTATCTATCTATCAGTTGTAGATACAATCTAGATTTAACAAAATCTCCATTGTCTTAACTACCACATAACATTCACGAACTAAAATGCTCACTATGCCCAGTATTAGAATAATAAGTGTGCTTCAGATCTCTATCAGGCAAGCATAATTGCAATTAGCGGCATGGCACTCGTGGCTCCTGCTTTAAACAATGTTGGACGTAAATAGCACGGTTTTGTCGATGCTGTTCTGCGTGTGATGCGGTTGTCAGACTATTGTTTGTCTCTGTCTGTCATCGCAACTTTAGGTAGTATGAGGAGCTGACTACAGATTGAACGCGGAGACTGTAACGTGATGAGAAGAAGGCCTATGTGAAGCAAATTAATAAAATAGTCTAATTTTATTTAGTTGTCTATAGCAGCTGACAGCTGAGGCTCCTAATTATTGCTTAACATTTTGACTGTCAGTGAAGCAGACGCAATAATTAAACAGTTACTATAAATCATAATAATCTTATGGGATCGCAGGACAGTTAAAAGGTAAAGATAAAACTTAAGACTCAATCGACATAATGTATAATGAATCTGAATTATAATGGTTAATTTCTCAATAGCAGCCCGGAGTCTGGATTTGTGCCCGGTAGATGGCAATAGGCTCGCTCCCTATTACATGGGATAACCCGTCATACTTTTCATAGAAACGCTCATACGTGATTAATGGCGTTGGAACACAAGTTTCTTTTAAAATTTAAAATTTCTATGAAAGCAAAAAATCGACAATTTGAGAAACAAATTCAGTATAAGCCTCCAAAAATCTGCTTTTTTGCGCAAATTTTACCTGAACTTTGGCCGGTCATAATGTATTCATAAATTGTAAAAGTAAAGAAAACATCTTCATAGAAGAAACCTCGCACATGTAATGGAGATTCTAAATGACAAGCATTTATTTTACAAACTTGTAAGGCTTACTCAAAAAGTCAGTAAGTGAAGGGGTCCGATAGGACCGATGCTTGCCGGGGTTGCGGGAAAGTCCGAAAGGGATACCGTGGCCCATGGCAACGTACAGGCAACGGAAAGAACACGGGTGGGTTTTAGTCAGTAAGAGTCTGACACGAGCCTCCAAAAAGGCTTACTCAAAAACATGTATTTCGAGAAACTAATTTTTACACACTATTTTTCGTAAATTTTTATCGCGTTCTCACTTGCTTGTTAGCAGTTCTAACTTGCGCTCGATGAAGCAACAAGCTTTTCGACCATTCTCGCGTTGACGATAGACGGACCGGGAAGGCCCTCTTAAGAGGCCGTGCACGAAATCTTGATAAATTTTGTTCATGCGTTGTGAGAAGAGGACATAATTACAAAACTATTTGTGATTTGCAAAGTCGAGGGCTTTGTTTTGCATGTGGCTGGAAGGGATTTTTCAAATAAATTAACTATTCATGGAAAATTACAAATATTCGCAACAAGTTTTCCGAAAATGACGCGAGACTGACGTTTGATCACTTTTTTACAAGAAACTACTTTTGATTTTGAACATTTAAAAATATTATCAACATCGTTATATCGTCTACTTGGCTGAACCACTTTTGTCAACTTCCATACAAAATATAGCAGAAAAGAATGTTGAAAATACCTTTTTTTTTAAACCTGTCAATAATGTATTTTTTACTATTATATAGCAAACCATATCAAGAAATTTAAACATCGCATATTAATCTTCATCTATCCTTGAAATAAAATGATAATTTTATTTTGTGATTATATAATATCTTCATTAAGTAAATTAAAGGCGAAATAAACCATATTTTCGAGAGCGCAAAAGTGATGCAAATATTATCAGGTGCTGTGACTGACAAGAATGGTTTAGCACCATGAAAACTGTACTTTTATAGTTACACAGACTTAATGTTTCAATTATTTCAAGCTTTCTTACAATTAGATACCTAAGTTATTGACGAAAAAGGTTTTTTTCGTGCACGGAGCCTTAAACTTAACTGGCGAAATGTAGGTATCTACTATAAGTCGCCTCTGCCCAGCCCTTAGGGGACTATAGGCGTAATTTAATGTTATAATCAGTAATCGGAGTAGTAAGGGAAAGTCCAAAGATAAAAAACAGCAACAAAACAAGAGAAATCCAACAGAAAATGATATTAAAAACACAATTTCATTACCTTTACATTGATTTGTAGTTGAAGCACTCCCGCTTGAATTACTCGTCTTATTTTTGTGAGCAAAAATCTATTGTTGCTTCTCGAAAACGGGCAGAAAAGCTACCGCACGTTTTAATTGTACAGGGAAAGGTAAATTAAAAAGCAGTCGTCCGTACCGATCGGCGTAGTAAAGGAGGCTGTAAACCCGGCCTCATCTCACTTAGTGTTTGCTTTTTGTGAAGCTTCTGAACAAACAATTGAACGCGTACGCAAACAAAAGATTTCATGTGATGTCGCTGTTTAGACCGAGGATTCTAAACTTCGGATGTGTTATGATTAGAGATCGGATATTCGGATGCATATATTTTACCTTAAGTAAATTTTTGGTCAAGAAATTATGGAAATGGTTTCTTAATTATTTTTTTTCATAATTTAAATCTCGGAATTCCATAAAATCCGGGGTGTGCAACTAATCGGATACATGGTATGAAAATGACTTATCAGCCCTCTTATGAAGCTTACTTTTGCGGTGATAACATAAACATTGATATACCTACTGTAAACATCTTTTAACCAAACTCAAGGCACCGAGTTGTTTGTCGCTATGTGCTATGCCAATTTGGCAACCAACTTTACAACATTACCTAGCATTTCTATAGTCAAAAAGTACTAAATTTATCAATTCCGAAATCGCAATATTTTTGCGATCGATAGAAAAGTGTATTCCATATTAGCCAAACCCTGAACGTAAGTAAATATACATTCGATTCTATAATCAGAACTCTAAATTTGTCGATCCCGAAATCCCGAGATTTTTTCGATACAAAAGTGCATTCTACATTAATAGCCTGTTCTCAACTTTAGATAAATATGCATCCGAATATCCGATCTCTAGTTATGATAGCAATAAGGTGTTTATTTTACTTTTGAGTGGTTCCTATGCCTGTTAGAAAAGGACTCGTTTATCTTAGCAATGCAATGGTGATTTTTAATCATCAAGATCAAAGTATGTTAAGCGGTACACTATGAAGGTACAATGTTTACAGAATATCGTTTATCGTACCTGAAGGTAAGAGCCGTATTACTACCTAATAACACTCGATATGACACGGGAACAGATTGCAAGCGCTACCTCTGTTAAGACGGATTTATTTAAATAAACATTCCGTCAGGGTATATAATATGTTCTGCCGGGGTTGCGGGAAAGTCCGAATGGGATACCGTGGCCCCTGGCAACGTACAGGCAACGGAAGGAACACGGGTGGGTTTTAGTCAGTAAGAGTCTGACACGCCCTCCCGCTCCACCCTGAGCGGGAGAAGTTATTTGATAATTTACCACCCAAAAAAAAAAAAAAAGGGTATATATGTTGTGTGATAAGCATAACCTTATGGGTAACAACTACAGTTTTGAGCAGTTTGGGGTCGAAACGCTCGGGTATTGGGGCCCGAGTGCGTTTCGTTTTTCGCCAACTGGTCGATGCTTCACGTGACCAGAGGGCTGGCTCGTTCTTTGGCCAAAGAATTAGCAATGCCATTCAACGTGGCAATGCTGCCAGTCTTCTGGGCACGTGTCCGGATGACAGCAATGCGGACGAGTACTTCGACGCCTAAGTGCCCTTTTGCTTTTGTATTTATTTGTATACTTACAGCCAGTTGCAGAAAAGAACTTTAACTTTTAAGGCTGTCATTAAATACTAATCTTCCCTTAACTTGTTGCAGAAAGCAACATTAGACTCGATTTTAATGGTTATTTGATGAAATTAATGAAATCATTAGCGTTAATGATCCATTGCGTAATGGGGCCACTGGGTGTAAGTTAGTTAGTAATTTAATATAGTACCTAATGTAAATAGTTAGGTGTGTTGAATATGGGACAACTGTAAGCTAAGAGCGGAGCGGTCGCTTCAACGAGTGATGGCATGGCTCTCGGCGAATTTGTTAACCCTCAATATTGAGAAAACCAAGGTTGTTCGCTTTACTCTCCCTCACACGTCCACACCTCCCGCGGGTTCTAGTATGGTCAAAGCCCATACTTGCCTGAACTCTTTGGATCACAGCCCCAATACTTGCACCTGCTTAACCCTATCACTGGTTCCAAGTACCAAATACCTCGGAGTCCACATTGATGAGCACCTTAGCTGGCGCCCCCATATAGAAACACTCTGCTCGCGTATTAGGAAATTAATATATATTTTCAAAGAACTCAGACACTCAGCTGATCGAGAAACTCTATTCCTTGTTTACCAGAGCCTGTGTGTCTCTGTTCTTACCTACTGCATTTCTGCATGGGGAGGAACCAGTAAAACCCACCTGATTCAGGTTGAGCGAGCTCAAAGAGCAGTCTTAAAAGTTATGCAGTTCAAACGCAGAGATTACCCAACTGCCCTGCTCTACTCCGAGTCAATGGTCCTAACGGTGCGCCAATTGTACATTCTGCGTGCCGTTCTACGCCGTCATTCTTTGCTTCCTCTGGACAACAAAATTTTAAGGAAACGCAAAGGTCATCCAGTTTGTACATCAACTCAATGTCGTACTTCATTCCGGAGCCGGCAGTTCGGCGTCCTCAGTGCTAGAATATATAATAAAATCCATTGCCTTCTCGATATATATCCTCTCAACAGAAGTAAATTGATGACCAAGCTTACGAATTGGCTGCAGGAGTTGTCTTACGATAGCACCGAATGTGTCCTTATAGTTAACTCGTAGTCCTTCAATGTCTTAGTGTACCTTCTATATACATAATCTATTCCCTATTAAATACCATTTACGCGTCCACTTATCTAACACCACATACACACAAGCATACTCGTACATACACTATCACACACACATACCATACACACCCTCTTTTTACTTACCTCCCACAACACTGTACTTGCCGCAACTAATTGTATTGCTTTAGTACGTCCTGACATTGTTACTCGGAGTGGGGACCTGGTGTCCTATAACACAGGTTATTAGCCTAGCTTAGGCACCAGTCTCCCACAATATTGTATATTTTATTATAATAACTAAACAATATCTTCTTGTTATGTTTAAATATTGTGGTGAGAAATAAATGATTTATTTATTATTTATTGTAATAATAATTGTATCATTTGTATCTTTAATAAAAATATAAGCATTTAGGTATCATTTTATAAATAATAAATGATTATTTTATTTTGTCCCCTGCTTAATTGAGAGCATTTATTTCTGTAATTATAGGTAACAATTATAAATACTTCTTTTAATTGTTATATATTTCCGTGTAGATATATATTTTATTGTAAGTTAAAAAAAAAACATTAAATGTTCCTGTATTTGGTTGTTATCGTTCAGAATTCAAACCGCATTGAACTGAAAACCGCATGATACACCACAATACCCAGTTTGCGTCAATCGGTCGTTAGGTAGGTATATATTGTTTTTATATAATAATGGAATTCACTGCAAAAACTATTAAATGTGCCTAGTACCTACAGGCTGGAAAATAACGCGCAATTTAATTTACCTACAGGGAATTCACTCAGTCTTAAATATGTTTAGCTATATACCGAAGAAATAGTTATGTAAATAAGTAGGTACCTTCTAATTAGTTAGTTTAGTGTTTACGATTAGTGTAATTAATTAAGAGGTTTACCTATAATTACATGAAGGAAATACGAACTTCTGCGGTATTATCAAAGCAATTAAGAATCGACTAAATAATTATCACAATTGGATCAATAAAAAAAAGCAATTGTTAGAAATCCTCTCGATGTTCTTGTTAATTTTAGCACAATCTATTAAAAATTACAGTTCATTCAATCTCAATATCTTAAATGTTCACGTGAATGGAGATAACGGCGCGGCAGCTGTGTACAAGCGCCAATCTCCGGACCCACCCTAGCGGGATATGCGAAGGAATTGGGGAATAATTTATTGCCCAATTAGTAGCCCCTTCGTACCCAGAAAAAATATGAAAATCAGACCTTAACAAAGCCGATAATTGCTTATTTACCCGGACCCACGACTTTGCTGGACGTGATGGAGCCAAGAATTTTCATTGGTATTTTATGGATACTCTTAATTAAAAGTACATCGTTTGCACGCCGCTTTACGTGATTCTGATATAAGCTTATTAATTATTTGAATACCAATAACTTCGGAACTGTTAAATTAATTTTGATGTAGTCAAATGGGAATTTAATTTGCTGATTAACTTCTGTTGACAAATTAATTTTGAATGGAATTGAAACGGCTAATTTATATTGACATTATTGTGGAGTGTCGGGTGTTCGGGTGTACTTACTGAAATGTGTTTGTTTTGCTTTAGTGGTCATTTAAACGATTATGGTGTTTGATATTAGGCTTCAGTAATTATGCGATATCAACACCTGTCCTAACTATTATTCAATTGTACTATAGGAACGATGTACATCGTTCCATCGTCCAATTATTTATACAAAACAACATTTGATCTTGTGAACACAATGACCACATCTGTTACCGCCCCAGTTCGATAGCTGCCGAGCGCTGCAAGCTGAAATAGTCCTTACGATGCATAGATATGAAGTTCTTTGATGGTACGTTTATTTGCGGTAAACATGGCGCAAAGAAAGGACACAAACTCGAAAAAAACAAGTTGGGGGGAAAATATTCGTCACATCCACGCAAAACGGCCATCGCTCAGCATAGTGGTGCGACCCTATGCGAGACAGAGCACCAGCGCTGGTTTTCAGTAACTGCAGTCGGCGCGGTGACGTGATGGCGTCAACTGGTGCAGCATATAAAGAGATAAAAATTATAAAATAAATACATTACTTAGTTAGAACACACACACATTTGTGTAGTTTCACAGTCATCTCTAAAAATTGGTAGGTATCTAAAAATCCTAATACTTTACATCCAATCTAGTTTAGATAAGTCGGATAACGAGAAGCTAAAAATGTTTACATAGTATAATGTGTCAACGATAACACGGTGTTCGTTTATTATGTGCCGAAGAAAAAGCTTTCTGATGTCGGTAATTCTCAGAAAATGGTACTTATCTCTACACCCGATATTTATCTCCAGAAAAAAAACATTTCTATGAATTTGAAACGTTTTGTTTTTCTATCGATACAGAAGTTGCGAGATAAGAGAGATAGAAGATAAGGGAGATAGAATTTATGTTCGACGGAGCTTAGATTAAGAGCGGAAATATTTTTTTATTAGAGAAAGTGTTCGTATGATACTTTCTTATTTATACAACTAACGAGGTTCAAACAAAGGTTTAAATCTATAGATTCGCCCTACCAAGTCAAAAAGGTCGCGTTTCTGTTCGTTTTGACACCGACACACAATGACGCAGTGAGTTGATTGGATTGTCATAGAAACACTATTTAATAATGTCAGCTCTCTCTTCTCAGTATAGACGCTTTTTTTTGTGACTAAGTACGATGGGCAAATCTAGAGATTTAAATCGTTGGGTTCGAATCAGTCTGTTTAACTATTATAGACAGTTGGTTTAAGTACCGATAAATAATTGTAAGAGAATGTTACTAGGCTAGGAACTGTGTGACGGAATTATGTGTCTGACATAGATAAGTTCTTGAGTGTGATTAAAATTGTCGCGACATTTAATTGATATCCTTGTTGGTCTTTATATACCATTTTAAGAGTTTATTTTTAGAGTTTTTAGGATCGAATACTTAACTCCTGAACGATATGCGTTTTCAGAGAACAAGTATTATGAATATGTACAGTTTTCATTTAATGTTTAAATTTATGCGAATGCTTGAAGCTTTCAGAGTATTTTATTAGTCATATTGCTTGAGGATTGCTTCTAAACAATTTGTGAAAAAACATATTCCGTTTTCACTCTACCTTTCTGTCAATTTCCTTCATATTCCTATATTCATTCATGCTCAAGGCATGAATGGATATAGTCGTATAACACCACATCACAAGATACTAAGCCCTCCACAAAACGGCCGTCAGTCAACCCTCCAAGCGATTCGGAATGGGAGAACCTTATCATTCCCTTTACGTGATCTTCACCCGACCACATTGTAATCAGATTTAACTATCCGACTATCAAAGCTTAGGAAACATTTTCTTACTCGACTCATTTTTTGTGGAAAATTTATTGAGGAGAAAATATAGTCTAGGAGCTAAGCAATTTAATTAGTAACAATAGCAATTAGCAATATAATAAATAACAGTAGCCATTAGCAATTCTTTTTAGTAATTTTATTTATTGGTCTATAATACAAATAAATAAAATTGAAGTTTCTGTTTGTAATGTCAAAATAACAGCTTTTTACTAAACGTATATGAAAGTAGAAAGAAAACAAAAAAAGAAAAATATTAAAAAAAACTGTCCGTCTGTTTGTTCCGGCTAATCTCCGAAACCGATTTTAACGGAACTTTCATTGGTAGATAGCTGATGTTATATAGAGTAACTTAGGTTGCTTTTATTTTAGAAAACGAATTAGGATCCACGCGGGCGAAGCCGCGGGCAGTAACTAGTATTTTTTATGAGTCTTTTATTTGTTATTAAAAACTGATACCGAAGAACTAAATTTCTTTTTATTTTTCAAGTATAAAAAGAACATAAGTAGGTAGGTATGTAAATACATAATTTTAGAACCCATTAACGTCAGATACTCAGCCATATTTTACGGCCCTCTTTATCAGATAACAGAAAAGCTTTTAAAGATGTCACATTATTGGACAAAACTTTAGTTGATAATATCGTCTCGTTAATATATCAACAGAACGACTAGTGTTGTCCTAATCAGTCTTATCGATAACTTCTACAAGGCGTCTCATCTCATATGATAGTTGATGAATAGTGATGTAATTGTCACTTGACAGTTCGACACTTGTCAGCCTTGCGCGAATGATTGTAATCGATATTGAAATTGTCGATTCACACGTAAACATTCCGTACGATCAGATGGCCGGCCTCCCGCTGTGTTTTGCTCCTGTCAGAAGTGGGTCAAGGTATATCGTACTGTACTGGTGACAATAAAACTTTTTATTGCTGGTATGTAAGGCTCGCTCGCTCGATTCGGTCGACAGATTTCAATCATTCCTTTCTAAATTCTTTTGCTTGTGCATCTACGGTGTATTGTAATTATCGATGTTATTTATGTTTTAACTTAAAAAACCGGCCAAGAGCGAGTCGGGCTCGCACACGAAGGGTTTCGTACCGTATTAAGATCGAGCAAAAAACGACGAAAAAAACACGTTTCTTGAATGGGAACCCACTTTAATTATTAACTTTATTTAATTTGTTGTTGTTATAGCGACAATAAAAATACACAATATGTGAAAATTTCAACTCTCTACCTATTACGGTTCATGAGATACAGCCCGCTGACAGACAGACGGACGGACAGCGGAGGCTTAGTATTAGGGTTCCGTATGGCACCCTTCAAGTACGGAATCCTAAAAATGACTGACATTCAATCAATATTGGACTTTAAACACTCAAAAGTAAAAGCCATGTTCATGAGCTATCCAATACATCCAAAAATATGATTAATATGATGATTGTAGCCAGTGACAGGCGACATATTTTTCATAATGTTATCCGTTACAAAAATAGTTACTAAAGTGACCAATCCACTATCGGAAACGTCGACCAATTTGTCAATGATGAAGCCGCGTTTACGATATAGATTGATAAAAGCGTCGATAGGTATAAAAATAAATGCAATTTGTGTCGCATTCGTCAATACTTTTTCTTTATTTTTGTCTGTCTGATACCGGATACCTATTCTAAAATAAGACTCATTATTTTTATAAACGCGAAGGCGTGACTGGAAAAAGGTTCAAGTACATACCTACGTCCTTTTCTTGGTAAACAACTGCTACAAATAGTTAATTTATGTTTACCTATTTTAATTCATAGCAGTGAATAGCTTAGTGGTGTGACCATCGAACTGCCAAGTCATAGCTGTAACCTCGACCCGTGTCATACAGGATGTCCTAGTTTAGGGGTAGAGACCTCATTGATGTAACTGAAGTATTCTGAAGTTTGGAAATAAATTACTATTACTATAGGTCTCGAGTTCGAACCCAACGCGCGCACCTCTGACTTTTCGGATTCAAGTGCGTATTGTATAATTATCACTTGCTTCGAAAACGGTGAAGGAATAAATACATCGTGAGGAAAGCGGCTTGCCGGAGAGATAATTCTCGACGACATGAGAAGCAAGGTTAGAGGCCCATGTGCGGCTTTAAAACTCTGACACCAAGTTAGTTACTAACCAAACGAAAAAGAAAGATAGATGTATTTGCAAATGGATTTTGTCTCGACAAGATTGTTTCTTGTCTAACAACAATCATTTGATTACCTCGTTTAAATATCACTTCTTTCTTTATTTAAATTAAACACGGCTCTAAGTTAAATAAGTTGGTTATTAAGCTCGATGAGGAAACGAATAAAGTTATGTTAGCATCTGAAATTCGGCAGAAATCCAAGAAAGTTGGATGTGATTCGCCAACTCGGGCCCCTAAACTTATCAAAGTGATTTGGCAAACTTTGCGTGAATTCTTTGAAGATGCTTCCAATCGAATATGGATAGGAATGTGTATGGAATTGAGATTTTTTCAATAACATCGATGAATATTTAGAATATTGACTTAATTCCGAAAAATAAAATCGCTAAGTTAGAAATAAGTTACCAAAGTACGATAAAATTCCGATCGCCAGACTGGATTCTGTATCGTTTGTTTCGGACCAAGCCACAACAATAAAACAATGGTCCCGCTAAGCCACTATTTTGTTGTTGTGATTCGAAAGTAGTATCGGGGTTAAGCTTTAAACTGGTATCAACACTAGGTGTATTACTCTGAAAGCTCGCAGCTTCAGAGATCACAATAGTGACTTGTTGCTGGCTCTTTGCCTATAGGTACGTTCTACAATAAGTTTTCCTTGAGTTGACTCCAACATGTGACAAACTCCAGCACGGTGACAAACATACGCTTTCTTTCTTAGTAAATAAACGATAATAAACTGTATAAAGAGATGTCTTACAATACTTAGAATCGATAGGTATGTGAAATCGAACGGATTTTAAATCTTTCACCAAACTTAATATCAATATTTCACGATACGTTAACTTCGTATTTTTTCAATTTATTTCGAGGCAGCAGTTTACGGTTGGGTTGTTTTGGCGAACATTCGATTATTTGTGTACACTCGCCCACGCTGTGGCCAATCAGATCTAAAATATTTGTTTCGAATACAGTGCGCTGAAGTTAATCTCTCCTGAATACTCTGATCCCTACATCACAATGTTTGAATCGAGACCATTTGTTGTGTACGTGTGTTGTCATTTTTTATGAATAAGTAGTAGGTACATACGTTTGATTGATGTTGTTTGAATGTTAAGAAGAAAAATGCTTTTCACCGTAAAAGGAGGTACTTAGATGTGAATATTGAAGGTAATTTTGAGTAGTCTGACAATCTTTTGAAACGGGATCGTTTGAGCCATGTATAGACAGACATATGAACGTTTGTATAAAGTATTAAATGAAAGAAGAAAGTCTTTATAGAAAGTGGTATATTATATCTAACTTTATATGTATTTTGCTAAGAAGATTTTTTTTATTATTTACCTGTTATCCTTTATAATATTTAAAAGTGGGTACATAACAGCGTATAACTAATTAATTAATCAAAATAGCAAAAGTATATACTAACTTAAGTAAAACTATTCAATAACTAAAATATAGCATCGAAAAATTCATCCGCATCGCTGTCGACTGGTAATGTACCCAAAAGACTGGCCGTATTGCCACGTTGTATGGCAATGCTTAGCCTTTGCCCAAGGTAAAAACCAGCCCTTGGGTTCCGGGAAGTGTCAAAAAGCCGTTTTGAGATTTGATTAAATAGGCCGTGAGCACTCGGACCCCACGGCCTGAGGGTTTCAACCCCAAACGGTTTTGATTTTAGTCGACGCGTCTGGGGGCAAAAATTCTCGAACACCCAGGATTTTCTTCTAAGTGTAGAGGTTCATCAAGAGGTGGTTTTTATTCTAGGTATATTGTAGGTACATAATACTGAATACACTATAACACTTACTTAATTGCTTTGGGAGGTTTATGTCAGTGTAAGTTGCGACTGCCGATGCCACGAGCTGTTCGCCGTTGGCGGCGCCGTAACTTTTGGACAGGGCCCTACATTTGTCCACCCTACTCTCTACATCGTATTAACTACAAATAAAAACAAAGGCATCCCAAATCGATATTTCTACTCAATAACAATTTGCGAAACTGTTCCGCTCGTTGGTTCAGCAAATTTAGCGGCACCGACGATAGATGACAGCAGTCGTAAATATTTTGACAGCCCAGCTGCCGTTTGAATGCAAATGGCCGATAATGTGATTAACATCGGTTACAAATCACATGATAGCTCCGTGCTCATCAAAACGTAAAGAAGCGAGAGTTAACTCAAATTATGCAATGAACTAGATACACTACTGTAGGTAATGTTTACTAGTGTGACTGACCGTCGTATGTATGTCAAGGCTCTATTTACACGTTCTAAGTTGCATAGGTGTCTTTGTAAGCTACCACTCAACAAAAACTCTAGTTTTGTTTCTTAAATTTTACAACGGTCCTTTGTAAAGTTTTAGAAATCATAGGCCTCTTATTAAAACGAGTATGTTGCTATATAAAATCTTTTAAAGCTGAGCTTAATTTCTAAGCTTTAAAAGGCGTATGTATCAAATAAAATATGAAATTTACGACGTTTGGACTCGTTTTTCAGAGGATTGGATTACTTTTACTCTTTACCTAACTTTTCAATTTACTCTGGAATATTTACTTTTAGTAAAATTAATCTCAAAACTAAAGACAAGTCTCCAACTGAATAGCTCGCCTCTTTAGTCTTTACCCAACTTGGTATCTGTATCATTGAAGTGAAACTTTGACGACTGGTGCGTTACATTTAGCTTTCCTTGTTAGACTTTAGCTCTGTAATGAAATGGTGCCTATAAACTATGTATTTAAGTTATAAGTGGTTAACTGTGTAATGAAGACTTTTATCTTAATAAAAATTGCACATTATGACATAGTTGCCTTAAAATGGAATCAGGCAGATTTCAGAAATAATAGGATTTTCTGAAATCAGCCTGTATTTATTTGCCTTACCAAAAATTAGAATCTGTTGAGAAACATACCCATCTATTTCCCATGGATTTCTTTGTAGTATTTTGTTCAGAACCAGGATCTTTGCTCATCTTTTTTGTAATCGCACTTGTGCTACCCTGTTCCTTATCATATTTTTTCCTCACTCACTTCTCATAACAATTTGTACCAGAAAATCACAAAAATAACAACAATGTATGACTATTTCTCCCAAGTTTAGTTTGGACAGACCCAGACGTGTGTACGACTTAGGTATTAGTGGTTTATTAAGGTCGATAACTCTTGCCTCGTGTTTGTTTTATCTAAAAGATTGTGTCAATTGTATTGTCCCACTCATGTAGAATACATTCTGGTTTATATCCTTGGATACCTATACGTAGCTATTTGCTCGATAGAATTCAGATTTTTTAATATATATCATGCAATATCAAAGAGATATATATATTATATATCATAGTTTAAACGGATCTCATTAGTAGAAAGAGATGCCTGTATTCGTACAATATTATAAACTCTGCAGATATTTTGAGTTTATAAATAATTAGTTCAAAACGGCTAAGTTTATCAAAACTACAACAATTTCTTCTAAAATATTAAATTCATTCGATAGCCATTCACGGCCAGCTTTTTTCTAATAAACTCTCGTTAAAGTTTCGCTGCGAAGTTACGCTACAGATTTTTCCACTCCGTGGTTATTCCGGCTAAGTAAGCTTGTAAAAAATATCGTCTGAGAAGGAAAGTGGACCAGCGAATGTGGGGAATAGTCCGTTACGTGATTATGGCGCTACTGACGTCATCCATCCTTTCAGATCAACCTTCCATTTTTAAATTCTAGACAACATGGCGTCAATAAACTTTGTATAGAGTTACGACTTACGACGCTTTATAATTACGATGTATAGAGCTTTCTCATCGTTCCGAGTCGTGACAGATTTCCATAAGCAGTGGAGCGAATGGTAACTTACACGTAGACGAACGAAAGCCTCGATTAAAACACATAAATAAGTAGACTAATGATGTAGAAAATGTAGATGTGATCATGATGTTATAAAAGTTTAGAGCAGCCATTTAAATTCAATGAGTTACTTCAATAAACACATTTGATGTTTAGTTTGATAGATTTATTCGTCAAATAGAGTATTTTACATGTAAATATGGACGTGTTCAAGTTAAATAATAACACCATCGAACGTTTTCCTAGAATATTCGAACAGAATTTTCAGGAAACGCGCAACAGTTTATTTATTTAAGCTCAAATTGTATTACTTTAAACGAGGTCCATTCATGGAGTGACCTCACAGCATTATTTACAAACAAAGAAGCACAATAACACCCCGTGCCCGGATGTAACCAATTTTCCTTGTAATGATATACTCGTGAACTGTGTACCAGGAGCACAAAGATCATAGGAAGCACTGCAATAAGCGTAAACCATATTCATTAGCTATTAATTGAGACGTGACGAGACAAACGTCGGCAAACATACGACACTACCCCCACGTAGATCAGCCTTATTATTGGCACAATAAGGTTCATTTCTCTGCCACCAAATGTCGCTAGGGTTGTGCGATGCTATCGGCCACGAGAATAACAACTGTTAGCTTGTTCTCACGCCCTATTTGTGGCTTTCAAAGCCCTGTTGTTGGTAAATATAGATTCAATAAATGTTTTGACTGTCTCTGATTGATCGGAATTTTGCACTGTTCGGGAATGCTTCCGTTTTAAACAACTTTATTTCGCTTACATATTCAGAATTACTGGGAATTCCTTTGTGTTTTCTGTGCGTTGTCATTTTATGTTGAGTTTTATTTTATTTCTGAACTAGTGTTTTATTACCAGTGTGGTGCATTGCTTAGATAGTGTATACTTTGTGTTATTGTGTAGGAGACTTGGCTCCAAAATTGTGTGGGTTGAAGAATACATGAATTGTGTAGTTTCAATGTTGAGGATTCGAATGGTTTCCTACTCAAAGACAGCCGTAAGCTTTATTCTTCCAAGTTCAAACACTAGGATCATACACGGTAGGAAAATACCTTTGGAGAAAGGATAATGTAATCTAAATTTCCCTACCAACAGACAGGTGGGAAGATTTTCCGCGCGCAGTTGATACAACATACACCACTAATGTTTCTCTGTTAGAACATTTTACACAAATAGTCGCTTGTCAGCCGCTAGTTATGTTACTTTACGTGTCTGAGCTGTGGCTCTGTGAACAACATTCTCCGCAGTTGATTCTAAACGACGTTTCCGGTGAAAAGGCGGATAACTTACTCTTGTGCTTTTCTTTTCAGTTTAAAGCTGTAGTTTAAGAGTGGGTTGTCTTTGCTTTATACTGTGTTTAAGTGTTTGTGATCTTGTAGTGTTAATAAGACAAGAGAGTGGACTTGAAAGTTTCAAATGAAAAACCAAAATTACTTAATCATTACGTATAAAATACGGTATATAAGCTTTGGTTTCGTAGGAAAGCGGTTCCGTCATATAACGGCTGTCATGAAAATCTGTCATTTTCACCAGGGTTTGACATTAATACGGTGTCAAAATGCGCTTTGTAGGTATTTAGACAACCGTTATTGTGTGACCGTTTACCGCTTATTTAGGAAATCAAAGCTGTACGTAATGCGTCTACGCCTCTACGGGCTTTTTTTTATCTAAGTGTGTAATTGAATTTAGGAACAAAACAATCATAATTTTGTTTATGTATGAACGAGGACGAAGTAAAAGAAACAACTAAAGATCATTGTATAGAATTTAAAAAAAGGCGTTACTAAAGTCAATACTCAAAACAGATTGATTTATTTTCTCGGGAAAATAGCACGACAAGTAACAAAACAAATAATGAGAAAGAGCGTGTAAAAAAACAACTTTATTTTCCCAGCAACATCTGGCAAGTTTCAGCCCTGGAACGCCAGACTAATATAATTGAGGCACAAAGATGACTGTTATCTGTAGTCTAAGGCACCGCCAGGCGCCCCATTCAGCCTTCTAAAGTACTAAGTTGACGTACTACGTTGTACTATTAATCTGTGGTTGTACTTACTTGAATAAACTTATTCAAGTAACGCGGTACTTACTTAGTAAGTTAGTAGTTGGCGTTCTATTAGTTGGACGGTTTCGTGTCAGGAAATGGAGTCTAATTTTCAAGTTAGTTTCTTTTGATTAGCTATATTTATTTGGAGATTTTAATTGTGTAACATAATAAGTAATACCTGTGTATGCTATGTTCGCAATTCGGTTACAATACTTGTAAACAAATAGGTGTTTTCAATTAACTTTAAATCGCATCCATAAAGTTCAATTTGCGCTACAACTTAAAAATTATTTATGACTTTTTAATAGTCATTCTGAAATCAACTGAATTAACACGAGTTATTTAGATGGAAACAATGTCAATCGGAAACAAGGATTTGAGGAATAGATACTGGAATCCGTAATACAGTGATCTCGCAACCAAGAGACGGAATTACGACAGGCTTATTAATTGTTTTCCCTACAACAGACCCTTGTCTTATATGGAGCGGGTAATGTTTGGCAGTGTGGACATTCGGGGGTTAATATGGCATGATGATAATGATTCGATGTAAGTACCTATTATACCTACATTGAAAGATGTACGATGAAATGTCGTTACATATTATTTTTTCCTTAAAACTGCTACGTAAGTAAGTAAGTATTTCTTTGTAGACTGAAATGTGCTTTCAGTTGTGGTTTATTTTTAGATTATTTATAAAAACTTTATAGACGCGACGGAAGACCGCCAGCGAGGCTTTGTTTTACTTTACAGCAAAAACTGAAAGGACTGAGGTAGAATATAGCCATTTCAGGCAGAAGTGCGTATTTTACGAGAGAGTGCAAGGTTTCTCTGCCCTTTCAACCGAGAGTTTATGATTTACGTAAGTAAATTATTTAGAAAAACATGGCGCAAAAAGGGAATTCGTAAATAAATTAGCCGTTTTGCCCTACAAATCGTTTATATTTACATACGCAATTGGACACGTACTAAATGTAATTCAGTAGCAACGACAAATTCCCTAAAACCCAAAACCACCCTCATCCAAACAATATGAAACGGCAAAAACAGGAAACAGAACGTTTACAGGATTGTCGGTGTATAAAAAGCTATTTTCTACATAGTCGGGTTGGCGACGTAATGGGCCGCGCAAAGAGTGTCGTCCGTATTTCGCAGTATCGAGTTCACGCTTGCTCTCTCCAAATAAATTACCACCCAGATTGACCTAGAAAGCTTCAGGCTGTGCGGAACAATGATCTGCACTACGTTCGATAAAATCTGTTGATTTATTTACGGTTCCCTATGAAAAATACTGCGACTCGTTGTGGGCGATAATCGTTTGTTTCGTATGCCCCTTAAGTTTGGTTGACACTAATCTTCTGTCTGCTTTATAGTTCGTAGAATGTCTCGTAGATGGGGACACCGATAACACCGACGAGAATTATACTGTCGCTTGCAAATTAAATAAGTATAAATAGTATCGAGGAATTAAGCTAATTTGCACGAATATAAGACAGCTAAAGTTTATGATTAATTGCGATTTGCGACCTATAAACTAATATTGTTGTCATATAAAAGTTAACAAATCCTGGCATACGTTCAACTGCGTTTTAAAAACTTTTTCACGGTATAAATTTTGAAGCCAATAAATTCCAGTTAAAAATCGGATGTAGCCGTTTAGTTATTTTTGTACCAATATTTAAGTTATTCTGTTATAATTTTAGTTATTTGTAGCGTTGAATTTAATTCCGAATGCGTTGCGTGACGCGATTTTCTCGTGTATTTAGGGCGAATGCCAGCGTGAAATATTTAGAAGTTTTGTCGTCTATATGGAAATAACAGCTGAGATATTTCTTGGCTTTCTGAGTCCTTGGAAGCCTTCACAAAAGAAAACTTGGTGCGCTAATTTCATAAAACATGTCAAGTATCTTTTCATTATGATCCAGGAATAAAAGGAAATTATGTTGGTTGTTTTTGCCGGCTAGTTGTGAGTTACTACGGCCAGCTCGGGAAAATGAACCAATCAGCGTAGGGTAATGGATTGCTGGCTACGTTATTCGTCCGGCGGTTGGTTGATCACCCGTCATGTTTGTTCACTACACTGACTTTTAATCGTTGATCAGAAAACGTATAGGTAATCGTAGTTTTGAATTTAAATGTTTTAAGAGAAAATTAAGACCTTTCTGGCAGCCAGATGGGTTAAGAGCGTGTGCTCTTATATGTGGCTAATGTAGTTTATCTTGGCTGAGAAGTTACGTGCACAGTGCTGCCAGTATAAGTTAAATAACTTATTTTCATTAATTAATTATAATCACCTTTTTGTTTGTTTTGTTTATTGTACTGTAGCGCAAATTTAAAATCAACTAAGTAATGTCAAATAAAGGCCTGACATAAAGGCTGATTAGATTTGACATGGTGATAAAAGCCGGACTAGCTCAATGTTTTAATCAATCGTTTGATTATCTAATTTCAATCAATATTCTATATCGATTACATCATTATCTAAATCGTTATCATTATCGATCTACTAACTGCTTGTTACGATAATCGTTAATAGACACGTGTGGTCGTCTTGAATAAAAAGTCAAATAGGACGAGGTTATATCGAAAGCTTCAACAGAGCGGTTGTTGATCGATAAACGATAAGAAAACCAGCATTTCTGTTACGAAAATCCAAGGTAATATCTCAATATTGTATTTACAATAAAGAAGTATGATCGCAAGAACAAATATTATTCGATAAAGGTGTATAATTCCGCACATAACTCCGGGGTTTGAGCGCATGAAATGTATGAATTATGTATTGTACGGTTCGGGAGTGCGGCGCGGCGGTACGCGCTGCGGACAGTGATACCGCTAATAATAATGTTACTACGATGCTATCCGTACCGTTTACGTCATAGACTATAGGTACCTTGATGAAGAGTATTTTGATAACTTTTTTTACGGTTTATTTTTATTTGTTGTGTTTTGCAGCAAGGGCGTAGAGCTTTTTAGTTAGTTTGCAACGGCCCGCAAGGTTTCCTCGTTACCACTGTTACCAGCGCATGTTCGGGCTCTGGTTGAGTCCGAAAACTACCATAAAGCCGATCGTCCACCGCCAGCTAAACTAAGTTAGCTCGCATAGTTGAGCTAGCTTTTCATACACATGTAGTCTTTGAAAGTTAAACCGTAAAGCCTTCTTTACTGTGAATTCCACATAATATTCAAATGAGAAGATCCAGTACTTACCTAAAATAGTAGGTATAGTCAACATTATCGTGTTGCTATCGGCGAAGTTAAGTTAAACAGAGCTCATTATAACCAACCATCAACATCAAGGTTAAGTAAACTTGTCAAATGTATGGGAAATGATAGCATAAACTTTTATTTACCTTTCTATCAAGTTAAAAATAAGTTAACATTGTAAAGAACTCAACAGATGTTCATAATACTCGGGGTTTCTATAGGTTTTCACAGTAATTACCTCCTTTTTAGGCAGCTGTTATAGCCAATCTTTTAGATAGACTGGATAAACTTTTTTTGGTTGGGAAATTATCAACGTGTCAGACTTTTACTGACTAAAACCCACCCGTGTTCCTTCAGTTGCCTGTGTGTTGCCAGGGGCCACGGTATTCCTTTCGGAATTTCCCGCGACCCTGGTAAGCATCGGCCCTAGCGGATCCCGTCAGTTGTGCTGACATCTCTTTGAGCCACGCGTGGAATACAACGCGCCGTCGACCCAGGCCAGAGGGTCTACTCCCTAAGCGATTTCCGAAGATACGGCCGATGTTACGGGCGCCTCGCTCTCCATCTGTCTTACCGTATGTCCGTAAGTGAGACGGTGGTAGCAACGCCGGTAGGGAGTAAACTCCCTGGTCCTTATCGGGCGGCGAGCTACCCATTGTTCACCGGCCGCAAGCCCACGCCCAGGGCGTCTCCTGCGGCGACTAGGGGCGTGAGAGCGTGAAGTTTGACTGTCCCTCGCGCGTTCCGCCTCCTCCTTCGCGAGCATTACTGCTTCGCATAACGCATTCGAGTAACGCCCCGGCGTTTCGCCTCCTCGCGCCACCCTCATATGTACGCGAGGCCTCTTGCTTCCAGATCCCATGGCGGCAATCCAGCAAGGAGGTTCGCCGCCTCACCGGAGACCGTGCGGAGTATGCCCAGACCAGTCAGATGGCCATGATCTTATGGGACGCGTTTAACCGGCGGGCTAGCCGCCGCCTCAAGGAATGCGCCCACAGCGGTGCCTCGTAACTCGACGCCGATGTGAACCCGTCCCAATTTGCCGGATCCTGTCGACGATTGACTCGACTGAACCCCGCGTGTCGCTAGTTCGGCCGCCGCCTGGTGTGACCTCCCCTGCGCCAGGACTAACGTGTCGTCCACGCTGACGCCGCTAGGAAGGTCGGCACGCAGCACCCAGTCGTATCCGATATCCCACAGTTGCGGCCCGAGGACCTAACCCTGTAGGACACCGCACGACATCTCTCGCCGGTTCCACACGACAGAAGTAGGTCGGCATCCGGTGATATCGGAGTGCCTCCCTGATGGAACTCCAAGGCAGGGTATTGAAGGCATTGGCGGTGTCTAGAGACACCGCCGTGACGCACGAGCATGATGGTGCCCACCGTAGAGCGCCTCCTGCGGAAACCAAACTGGCTCTCTGCCAAATCTGGCCCCTCCCGCACAAATCAAAGAACTTGCCCACCTCGTTGAGCAGCACGATGGGCCGATAAGCGGACAGAGAGTTCGCAGAGCGTCCCGGCTTCTTAATGAGGACCAGTTTCCCCGTCTTCCAACGAAGTGGAAACTGGCCCCTCCCCAAGCATACGCTTTAGAGCCCCCTTAGTCGAGGCCCGAGGGCTTCGAAGGCCAGGACCCAGGCTTTCCCAGTTAAGCAGTTGGGTCCTGGGATTTAGATAGCCCCTTGAAGGCAAAAGAAAGACCTTTTATTAGAGACCACACGGATAGTTAATAAGGAAATATTTCGTATTATTCATACTAAAATATTTATTCGTTTCTACAATATAAATATGGTGATTTGTATTAGAAGAGTATGTTCACGTAGCAACGTTTCCTTACAATAATTCAAATGGAATGGGTGTGTATTATACTTGGCTGTTTCCGTTGTTTTTGGCGCCATTCCACAATTCTCAGTTTATTATCCGTTTTTGAAGAATCTCTGTTTTCTGAGTACTGCGTATTTATTAAATATGGCTGTTAAAAATGTTAAAATTACGTGTAAACACGAAAAAAAGATTAATCTCAGAATTCTGAAGTAATCTTATGATTACTTCTATTAATTTTATGATTACTTCATAATCATAAATCTTTACTTATCTCAAAATCATATTACAGGCACTGGTTAAAAAAATTACAATCTTAAATAGAGAAAGGTGTCTGAGTTAGGAGGGTCGTGAGTTACAGATCACCCGCCTCTCTTAGATAGGACATGTAAATTAACAAAACAGTAGAGTCAAGATATTATAGGTAATAAAAGTTTGAAATACATAAAAAAAATAAAAACAAAATAAAAGAAAAGCAAGAGAACATAAAATTCAAAGAAATATACAAATTGTGTACCTATATTATTATTCACTGATATGTACTGAAGTATCTACATAAGAAAATAAAATAATAATGAAGTATTCTTAACCAGAGTTGATCTCCCTATTCGATAAAGCTGGTGGTTCCAAATCTGAACACTCAGTAAAGGAGGAACTTCGACTAAATACCTAGATAACTTTGTCGACTCAATAACTACTAAGAATTTATTTGAATACCTCACAATTTGAACTTTTAAGCTCATGTATTTTTTTTAAAGAGACGATACAAGTATACAACTTAAAAGAGTACACTTAAAAAGGCACGGTAGCGAAAATTTAATTCAATTTCCATGAAACTGAATGACATGGTATGGAACCAATTTAATGTGACCATCGGCAAAATGACCGTGCCGTGTGTAAACTGAGTACCAAGCTATTAATGTCGGTTTCGTACAGCGGCTACGTTGTTAAGGTACCCGTCCACTTATCCACTTACATGATAAATTAATACGTGATTCTGTAGGTCTTTGACTAAACTACAATAAGAGTAGTGCTGTCTTTTATTTTCTGAGAGAGTCAGAAAGAGACGGTTTTAAAAACAGTAATTTAACAGCTTGCAACTGATTTTAAGCTGACAAATTACTGTTTTTAGGTGGCAGACTGATGTGTCTTCCAAACTTGTTTGACTGTTTTATCTTTGTTCAGAGAATGACAGTGACAGTAGTCAAGGTGGTCTAAAAAAAACATGATCATTATGGCACTATCGATAACGAACAATCAATCTGACTAGCCTTTTTCCAATTATGCTGGGGTTGGCTCCTAGTATAACCGGGTGCAGTTGAATACCAGTATTTTAAATTGAGTGATTGTAAGACTGGTGTCAGACTTTTTGGGCTACCCGTAGGCCCTAACTACTGACAAAGATCTTCGAATGAAAGCCGCGACCAAAGGGTTAACGTGATTTCCGGGGCACGGAAGGTTCTCTATTTGTAATAGATGATCACCTATCCACGAACTGACAGCAGCAGGCATAGCTTAATCTTGGATCGACCCGTGCGACTGTTATTATTTAGCCACGAGCCCCCTTTTTTTTTTTTTGGGTGGGAAATTATAAAATAACTTCTCCCGCTCTGGGTGGAGCGTGTCAGACTCTTACTGACTAAAACCCACCCATGTTCCTTCCGTTGCCTGTACGTTGCCAGGGGCCACGGTATCCCTTTCGGACTTTTCCGCAACCCCGGAAGGCATCGGTCCTATCGGACCCCTTCACTTGCTGACATCTCTTTGAGGCGCGCGTGGAATACAACGCGCCGTCGACCCGGGCCTGGTCCTTATCGGACGGCGAGCTACCCATTGCTCACCGTCCGCAAGCCCGCGCCTACGGTGGCCGGGAATCGGCCTGCGATTCCCGACGCCCAGGGCGTCTCCTGCGGCGGCTAGGGGCGTGAGGGCGCGAAATTTGCCTCTCCCTCACGCGTTCTGCCTCCTCCTTCGCGAGCATTACTGCTTCGCAGAAGGAGGTGACGGCCTCCCATGCCCTCTCGCTCCGTACCATGGCCTGAACTAGGGCCGGACGCGAGAGATCCCCGCCGCCGATCGCCTCCACGAGGACACGGCGATGCTCTGCCCAAGCCGGACAGACCTCCACCGTATGCTCAACCGTGTCCTCCGGGTGATCCACGCAGTGATGACACCCGGGCGTTTCCTCCCGAGCCACGAGCCCCTTGACTATCGATAATGAACGCACTGTAATTGAATTTCGCACAATTTTATGTTAATTCGCTCAAGTCTTGGCACATGTGCTCATGCACATAATAAATGTCGCCATAATAATGCATGGCAGTACGTTCTGTCTTAACACTGCCGACTTCCGATACGTTATAGTCTGGAATAAGTGCACGCACTTCCACAGGAATTCAGACGGACTAATCCTATGTCTGCTATGCGGTCTGTGCTATAAATAGACGCTACACAACTTCCCGTAATTGTTCTAAGTCTTAACATATGGACTTGTGGACTATAATTGTATTGGACTTGATTGCATTGGAATTTTGACTGTATCTATCAGATTTATTTGATGTGGTAGAATAGTCTAAACATAAAGTGCCTTTTTAGTTAAAATTAGTCAGAGGTCTCGAGTTCGAACCCAAGGCTCTCAAGTCTTGTCAGACTTTTCGGATTCATTGTGCGTATTGTGTAATTTTTTATCACTTGCTTCAAAAACGGTGAAGGAAAACATCGCGAGGAATATATGCCTGACAGATATATATCGACGGCATGTGAAGTCAAGTCAGAGGCCCATGGGCGGCTTTAAAATTCTGACACCAGGTTAGTCACTAACCACACGAGAAGAAGTTAAAATTGACACTATCTGCAGTATCTGTCGGTTTCTGACAGGCTGATCAAATCTCTGATCAAATAATCTGCTGCCAAGTCTAATGAAATGAAATGTCAAGCCTGGGTACTTGCGTAACACACATAAAATTACAATTGATCGCATTTGCTTTCATTTCGATAGTTCAGCTACCTTTTTTACATATTATTAAATATATGACACAATGGATTAGAAATATTCTTCAATACTCTCGGATTGTGATTGAAACTGTTACGCAATTAGGGTAGCTAAGGGCTGTGAGATATTTCTCGGCGGCATGTGAAGCCAAGTCAGAGGCCCATGGGTGGCATACAAACTCTGACACCATGTTGACTACCAACCACACGGAAAAGAAAGAAAGGGAGCACCCTTCAGCTCTAGTGATTGTTTGTAAATTAATACATATAACACCATCCAATCTTGACAACAGCTTTCACAACATAAAGAATGGAAAAAGTTTTCAGAATCCCATGCACAATGTGTGCATGTGACTAGAAAAAACTGACTTATTATTATTACCTACGCATAATGTAAATCACTTCTCGATACGGCCTTTAACGTAACAATATTTTGGCGTTTCTTGCCCGTTAATTCAATCTCTCATAGGAATTTACTATGATTTGAAATGGACGCTTCATTTTAGTGACTAAACCACCATTATCAAGTTCTTGATAATTTAAAAGTGCCTGTAATTGGTTGAATTGAAATAAATGCTTTGCGTTTGAATGTTTGTCTATGAAACTACAGTTGTTAGTTTAAACTCTTATTTGCAACCTCGATTCATCTGTTACACTGCAGTTTGCGAGAACCTTTACGGTGTCAGCGGTATTACCATGTATTACGGAGTGGGCGGGCGGCGTCACTGACGTCACGCCGCCCACCGCAACCTGCAGCTAGATTACTTTTTTATACTTTTCAACCTATTTGTTAATTTAGTCAGTGAGCCGTTGCGGGGATTTTGTCTTTGGATTTAAATGTTCATGTCGGTTAAGTGAAGTACTTAACCTTTATTTTATCGTAGAGTAACATTATTGTTCTTCATAACGTGGTGTTCTATGATCGATTCCCTGGTCCTTGGTCGGGCAAAGTGTTTTCGGGTTTTTGTATCAGGAATTCCTCAGAAGCCTTCCAGAGGATTTGTGCCGATTAATGGCAGTAGGCTCGCCTCCTATTACATGGGATATTTTTATAATAGGCGAAATGTGGGTGTAATATACACCTGCCGCTCTATTCTGTAAACATCTCACCGTGAAAAGGTTAGGTGAAGTGAGCATGAAGTGAACTGTCATTCCACCTGCTGCTAGTGACTGACAGCTCACTCCAAGCTCACTTCACCTAATTTTTCACGATGAGATGGTTACAGAATAGCACTGCTGGATGCAAGAGATTGACACTATTGACAGCTCACTTGAAGCTCACATCACCTAATCTTTCACGGTGAGATTTTTACGGAATAGATCGCCAGAAGCCCTAGTGTGAGTTTATTTGAACCATCTCGATTTTACGCATCGACCGCGTTTGGCGCTCCGATTGGCCGTTCACTGGTGAATGCCGGCCGGCTGCCAATCGGAGTGCCGAACGCGCTCGATGCGTATAGTCGAGATGGTTAAAAGAAACTCACACTAGGGTCTCTGGTCTGTCTATATATACTCACTTCGGGAGACATAGGCATGATGTCATGTAACATTATTAAAAACAAACTCAGCCACTGTACATAATTTATTATTGTAACAATGCCCATGCCAAACCTTTCATGGTTATTATTATACATTACCCGCATAAGTTTTGATCCCGTAGGAGTATCGGGATAAAAAGTATCCTATGTCCTACTCATGTACCAAGTTTCATCCAAATCCGTTTAGCCGTTTAAGCGTGAAAGCGTAACAAAGAAACTGACTTTCGCATTTATAATATTAAGTTAGGATAATTAGGATTATTATGAATCCCATCATCCCCTAACTAAAATAACTTCACAAATACCTAGTACACAACAATATCAACTCAATACTTAAACAACAGCATTGCATTTGATAGCGTGTGGGCGTTAAGCCTGACATTTTCAGCGCGTGGGCAGATGCATTAATCGGATTCTGACGTAGGTACTAACATTCCGAAAATAGTACTACAGGTATATATATTACTGTAGTGTAAAAAAATTGGTATTTTCATTTACAATGAATGGACATAGGAATTATGTAGGTGTTAAAAATGTGTGTCTGAATGTTGTTGTATCTTTTAGCACTTTATTAACAGATGAGTTGGTACGTAAGAATATCAGTCTTATAATCATCGCCTACGACTTACATTACTTTTAGTTGAGAAAGAAATACTTAGTGCCTAAAAGTAGGGTTTGTCATCAACATCTTTCCTCTCGCTTTCCTGCAACATGTGGGAGTGATTTCGTGAAAAGGGACGGAAGTGTGTAACAGGAAGTCGGGGAAGCGCGCGCTATTTGATTTGACCAATGAGCGCGCGCGGAGCTTGAATGGCTGTCAGTAACGACCTTGACGAGGCCCCACCCCTTTAATGTTACTTATTACCTTAATGTTGCTTATTTTCAAGGGGAGATGTCAGATGTTACACACATTATGTGCGACTTCTGTAAGGCTCGCTCGTTTTTTTTTCTAGCTTGACTGTCCCAAACCTGAGCAAAAGTCGCCTCAAGTCTCTTTTGTCGTGCGTACGGGTATGTATCGGTAATAATCACAGTTTCTGGGCTTTAATTATTGTTATTTATACATTCACAAACTCTAATTGTTTACATTTCAATTATGCGGTTTAAAAAACTTAATTCAGTAAACATAAATTTTCCTACAAATCCAAATTGGACTAGGGGAATTTCATGAATTTCATAGCGCGAGACCTTTTACAATATAATTAGATTATCAGTTTTCAAATTGAAGCACCCTGTGGGCGGACCGTATATTCCGACATTTTCCTTCACGTGGGTAGATTTAAGGCTCGTTTATATGAAGTGAGTATTTGGCTCGTCGAGAGACGAGAATGTCAATGTATGCGATTCTCGCAGCCGAGACCGTGACAGCCGTTTGCGTTTACACTGAAGCTAGAAACAATAACTTATTATTTTGTCATATAAAACTAAGTAAAAATAATATTTATTTATTTACACAAGTTATGTATACACTAGTTTAAAGAATGCCGTGGCTCCTACGCTACTATTAACTGTAATGATGGCCTAGTGGTGTGACCATCGATATAAGAAAGAAGTCATAGGTCTCGAGTTCAAACCCAAGGCAGGCACACACCTCTGACTTTTCAGATTCATGTGCGTATTGTATAATTATCATTTGCTTCAAAAATGGTAAAGAAAATCATCGTGAGGAAACCGGCATGTCTGAGAGATATTTCTCGACGGCATGTGAAGCCAAGTCAGACGCTCATGGGCGGCTTTAAAACTCAGACACCGGGTTAGTCATTAACCACACGAAAAGAAGAAGATTAACTGTAATTCAGTCCGTATTTCCCCTTATAAAACTAGTCACGTGATTTTGCCGAACTGTCATTTGAAAACTCGAAATAAGTTTTGTATACGGATGCAACCAATATTCTGACGAGCCGGTTCTCGCCCTTGGACTTACGACTTCATGCGAGTATCGAGACTGTTTACACGTATCAACTTCATCTTTTATTTTATTTTATTTTGTAAGGGAAAACAAATAGTAATGTTAAAAATAAACAGAATTAACTTAATAATAAACTAAACAAATATGCTACCCACTACGTTTTCCGCAGATTATAATTTATATTTTTACAAACTGATTGCAAACGTAACTGTAATCAGCAAAATTTTAATGAACAAAAGAAACTAAAAATAACAAAACAAAACTCTTGTTTGTCCGATTATCTTCTTTCGATAATCAAGTATTCGAAGCGAGTAATACTCCTCGTGTAAATGATCGTTTACCTAACAGCATCCGACACGTTACGTATTTAGGTAATACGGAGTAATACCTACCAATAACAATTTCCCGGTACAGACACTGTTGTTTACTTCGAAATTATTATCTTTGCGAGGTGCAAAATAAATACAGTAGGTATTTCGCTGAATTTAATCGACTACTGCTATTGTAATTAACACTACTGTTATCAAAGTCAAAGTCAAAGTCAAATCATTTATTTCAAATAAGCCCTTAAAAGGCACCTTTGAACGTCAAAAATTTACAAAAAAATATAATTGATTCTAGTCGCCCCTTCCAAAAGGTAGTTTTCGCATGGAGAAGAATGGGCAAGAAACTCCACCGATACTCTTTTAATCTACTTTTTTATCTACTTCGTAATGTTTCAATGATATTAAGGCATGTACTTAACCGAACCTCGAATAATTCACATTTTGCGCTCCTAAAAATATTATTCAACAATCTAATAATAATGATTGCGCCTCTGTTTGTGAACCTCAAATAATTCCTATTATGGGGTCCTAGAAAGACTAAGTAGCCAAGTATCTGCGACCGACTTGGATGTAGTGTTTGGTCACAGTTCTAACTACTGCGACCAACTGTGAGAAAAGACCAGGAAGTTAAAAAGAGGCTCAAATATTAAAAAAACGTGTGCGTCATTAGATGGTCAATACATTCTTTGAAGATCGGTTGAATAAAGCATATCTTGTAAAAATGTGGACGTCATTAAAGCTAAACATGTAGTTACTTGTAACTTGTAGCAAAAATAAGAACTTTTTATTCTATCTTAGCAAGCAAAGGATTTTGCGTTCGGTATCGCGATTGGCTCGCAAAGAGACAACTTAATTCAAAGGTGGATCTTCCCTGTAGCGTCTCTTAGCCTCCATCTTTTCTCTGCAGTCTTCAAGGCAAGGCCGCGTTGGTGGGTGGGTATTTTCCATGAAGGGTACGCAAACATAATTATATTAACACGATGATGAAGGAACTGTCGTATCACTAAGTAATATTGTGTATTTTAGTGTGTTATTTTATACCCGGTAATATTTTCCAATTCAGGTTTCGAAGCTTAGGTAGAACAAGAAGATGCAACATTTATTTGGAGGAGAGTTATACTTTTTTTTTAATTTTTAAAGAATATATTCTTCAGGCTCCCGCAGTCAAGCGCCACGCAACTCTAGTAGAACAATCTTTATGAAAACTTCATGGACATTGTTCTACCAGAATCGCGTCGTCGCACCGTCGTGTTGCGCCTGTCTGCAGGAGCTTTAAAATACACTAAAAAGGACAAGTCATAGTCGGTGGTGATTTATTAATAAAACCAAAATGTAAGTGATATACATAATTACATAACAGGCAACCTAAAGCGATGTTTAAAATTCTTCTACGATAGGAATTTCATACATTTTAATATTATGTTAATTGAAGGTTGTAAAGTCGATATTATTCGTTGATCCGAATATTCGATATAAGGAAGCAGTATAATACCAATCAAGATACGAGAATGATAAGGTAGCATTTTCATTAAACGGGTTTTGTATATAAAATATGGAATAAATTATAATAAAACTCGTGAATCTCGAGTTACATGAGAAATCGTGTGAAAAACTCCGCTTTAGTCATAAAACTGTTAATAAAAAGAGATGTAAAATCACGGAATGTCATTAAGAGTGAACTTAAGTGCGATTCTTTAAGAGCTGCTGGGTATAAAGAAAGCATTGAGCGAAAATATTGATTTTGATCACAGTTCGAGCTAGATGTATAAGCTTTTTTCAATAAATCTAGTGCAGAGCGACGAGTTGAAGAGCTTTGATTGAAAACGTAAGTTTGCTCGGAATCTTGAATAATGAAAAAAATTCTCTTCCTAGAAAAGTTCTTGTACCTATTTGGGTGCGCCTATATTATGTTATACTAGCTTCCGCCATCTTTATAAATTAGCCTATGTTACTCAGTGTCAATATAGCATTATATTTATTTATTTATTTTATTATTTATGTCCACACAGTAAAATGCATAGAGATACGACATAAATTATAATTTGAGTACAAAGGTACTGCTTATTTCTTAAGAAATTATTCATTATAATGTTAATAGAATTTTTAGAATCGTTCCAGTAGTTTTTACCCGGCTACGGCCAAGACAAAAGGAACGGTTATGATTTTAGCAGTCTATGTTTGTATTTACGTGTGTTCCACCGTAGCGCCTAAACTACTGAACCGATTTTGATGAATGAGGGATCAATAAATTTTGGAATCTGTTTGTTTGTCCGGGTGACATAGGCTATATAAATTCTTATTAAATTTAATATGGTGGACTTTACACGTAAATAAACAGGAAAATATTTCAGACAGAAATCAAGACATAGGTACAGACGCCAGCACATCAACCTACTACAATCTGTCTAATTTCTTTAATAGATTTTCAACTTTATCACTAGAGTCACCCAATCAACTTTGAACCTTATTTCAAAGTTGATTGGGAAAATTTGACAGTTTCGGGTAGGTTGAAATGCTGGCGTCTGTACAAAAATGGTCAAGGTAAAGCCGTCGTCGCATTCCTGTAATGTAATGGCATGCGAGCACGGCTTTACCTTGACCATTTTTGTACCTATGTCTTGATTTCTGTCTGAAATATTTTCTTGTTTCGTACTTTTAAGATCACTATTCGTCTTCCGTAGTCGGGTTACAGATTAAAAAAAAAAAAATTGTTTATTCATTACAAACGAAAATAAAAATCTTTACTCTTTATAATATTAGTGTAGATAACACATGAACTTTTGTTATTTAACGCGTCCACATTATTCAACATTGCTGACCATTCATAGAAACATGTTATGTGCAGGTATAACATGTTATGTTATATTGGATGGACACACCGTTACAGACATCTATGTACGTAAATAAGACAGCCTGCAGCGGGGTAATTGCGAAACACGCATAAAATGACAATCGATCGCAATGAGTTTCACCCACGTTCATTGCGTTATTTACGTTGGTGAGCAGAAAAAATTCTCAAACTTATGAATCCATGGATTACCAATATCCTTCAAAACTATCGGATTGTGTTGAAAGTGTGTTACGCAATAAGGGTGCTGGTTACTGTAGAACAAAAGGTGTTAGCGCCAAACATTACGTTCCCTGTTCAGTTAGTATTAGTCTAAAGAAATAAATTCATTACAACATACTAATAACATTCGAGTAGCAATCAGTCACAGCTTTACGACAGTAAAACAATAAATATATCTCAGTGACGACTCCATCTTATTTTTTGTTGACATCTTGTCAACTTAATGCTTTTTTAATCAAACAAAAAGTTGTCTTAAATGTTTGAATAATACATTTGTTCACAGATACATCCTAATTAAGGCTTTACGATTGACAATCTGATTAGATTAAAATATTCATCAGTCTTTTGTTTTGATTTGCTAATGAACTAATGAAGAATGTATAATATTTTTAGTCCATTGCATTTAACTGGCGAATAAGTAAGTAGGTAGCGTACTCATTTATTTCTTAACTATATTGATTCAAATTATTTTTTTAAAGTGGTTAAAATTAAAATAAAGATTTTTATTTGTATTTGTATTCAATATATTTTTTCCGTTAACCGTGTGTTGCTCGTGTTTAAAATTTCGCAAAAATACTAGGTTACAAAACAAATGGTAATTTATACTCCATTCCGCAGTATGTCACAGTTCCATTTATCCTTATCACCAAACGAGATATAAATACAACCTTAGTTTCACATGACCTTTGTGTGGGTGTTGCTCCATTCTTGATGACCTTTCTGCTGGGAATACGTGGGAGTTGGCGGGAAATGCGAAATTTTGACAGTAGGCGGTCATCCAGCTATATATTGTTACATAGAAACTTGCCCATCATACGGATAATTTTGACTTTGTCGTTGGAAATAAGGTGGATTTGGTTCGTTTACATGTATGTTGGTTTGTATGTACGGTTACAATAATAATGTAGACTAGACAATAAATCTGTGATGTAGTTTTTAAAATAGGCAAAACAAAAAAAATTGTCTTTAAATATCTGTGTAGATATTCCTTTATATTTTGAAAGTTAAGAATATTATGCTTTTGCATTTATCTGAAGATGATTATTCACTAATATGACCATATAAATATTTCATACAATATGCTACTCCCGACTTCCAACACACTTGACATTTAAAACATGTCAAATTGTTGGCGGCCAATTAAAAAACAATAATAATTCCATGTTGATATCACATGAAAACAGATGAAACATTTAAGCCGACACATGATAGATAAACACGTGATAAACCGCACGCGACGACATCTACAAGTAATAATATAATCTTTATCGATAAAACGTAGATATCTATAAATACGAAAGAACAAATAGTGCGCGGGCGACGCGACGACAACGGTTACGACACTTCCGTTCTTTACATGTGTGCCATATTGGGATGATATGCGTCGTGTCATTTAAATTCGCTTAATTTGGTACTGCATGTTGCGTTTTTTTGTATGCTGTTAGGTAATATTTTCCTGTAATTTATTTAATGAGGTAAGTATACACAATACACTGTCTACCAGGACCACTTCTTATGTGCGACTGGGATTTCAGGTTAGGTAAACAATAAATAAACAATATTTAGGTGATACAGGGAATACTGCTATTCCTTAATCTACTAATAAATATTGGAAAGTAAATTAGAATAAATGTTCAGCAAAGGTTTTGTTTGTAGAATGTTACATACAAGCTAACCGCAACTGTAAAAAGGCGATAACAACAAATAACAAAGAGCATGACCGTGCAAAAAGATCCAATAAAACTGAAATTAGTTTAGCGAGAAACCTGAGTAAAAAACGTGCAACTTTAACAATTTTAACAGCCGAACAACCTACAATAAAGAGCTAGGCTTACCCACATTATACTTTAAAAATGTATTAGGTAAAGATGTAGGTACAAGCTATAAAATTCCCATTCGCGGGCTCGAGAAATTTGGCCGAAGCAAGCGTAGTGTGGCCGCGGCAGTAAGGTATTTTACGACGTTCAGCAAATTGGGTCACTACAGACGGGCTGTTTAATTTACCATATAAAAAGTTTAAACGTGTTTTTGATTATAAAGTTCTAACGTGAATTGTGTTTATTAACTCACTGATGCTTCATGTTTGTTATTTTATTGCGCTTGACGTTGTGCGTGACATTTTAATTTATCGGCGTCGAAATGACCGTGAAACTTGTTTACGGGGACAATCAATAAAAACAATACAATAATGTGTTTGTTAATTCTATTATTAAATAACCGAATCAGTTGTTTTTGGACGAGTGCCTACTACACAGTAAATAAAAAAAACCGGCCAAGTGCGAGTCGGACTCGCACACTAAGGGTTCCGTACCACCGTACATTATTTAGCAAATAAATGAAAATACTAAACGAGGAATACTATTATTTTTCATCTTAATTAAAATCGCAAAGATAAATTTGTATTTCATAATGATACTATAAATTACAAAGTTATTTTTGCAGTTTCAGAAAATCACCCATATTTAAATGAATACCTTATGAATCGACGTTTTTTTGTATTTGTTGATTATATATAGTATATGATACATAATATACGGAAGTTTCAAATTCCTTACTTGTTTAGTTGTTGAGATAGAGCTCGTACAAAAATGGTCTAAAACTGACAACTTTTACGGCCGCATATTTCTTCAATTTTGAAGATAAAATATAATACAAATTATATTTGTTCTCTGCTTCATGAGCTCTAGACAATGACACCCCACATGCCTAGGGTTAAATATTTTTATCAATATTAATAATTTATTGTATGGAGACCCCTTTAATTTTAATTTTATTTATTATTTATTGTTATAGCAGCAATAGGAATGCATAATCTGTGAAATTTTCAACTGTCTGCCTATTACGGTTCATGAGATACTGCCCGCTGACAGACAAACGGACAGCGGAGGCTTAGTAATAAAGGTTCCGTTTGGCACCCTATTACTTGGTACGGAACCCTAAAAAGAGCCTGCAGCTCCATACATTTCGAACAACATATTCGTCCCACAAGTTCCGTCAGTGCTTGGAAACTCAATGAGTGTTTTCTCGGAAATTGAATGTAGGAAGAGCAGGACAAATTAATGGAAGCCGAATTATTGGAACTTGTGATTACATTTCAGCCTGAGAGATCGAAACCATAAGGATTCCAAGAAGGTTCTGAACTGACTCATTTCAAACAAACATTATTGATTTAATTTTAGAAAACTCTTTGATGTTGCTTTAACAGTTTTGAGAGGGAAAATGAATATTTCCACTAAATGACTTTTTCTAAAAAGCAATAATAGGTTTTTGCGGTTTTTTTATACGAAACCATTCATATTGAGTCCAGCTTCTAGGAATAATATAGACTGAAAAAACTTAATTTGATATACTTCTGTATAATAAATATAAAGGTAGTAACGTAGTACAATCGCTCAAGAAAAAAAAGGTAAGAGTCAAAGGAGATGATAATTAGGTAGATAAATAGGAATGTCAGGATTTCAAGATCTTTCGCAAAGAAAGTCGAGCTCAGCATTATGTAAAATTAGAGCTTAATCAGGGAAAAATAACTAGAGCTTCTTCGAAAGGTTATTTAGAAGTTATGTATATGCGGATTCCCCGACGCTGTGAAAAAACTTCCGACATCGTTTTCTGAAGAATTATTAGGAAAAATAATATTTTTATATCAATAGGTACGAGTACTATTTATATAATATTCTTACTTAATTAATAAAATACATACACACATAAATGAACTCACGACCTGCTATTATCCTTACGTAGGTACCTACTCTTTTTGCTTCACTGCCGTTCAGATGTTATTTTCTGTTCGTCGTTTTGGATAGTCTAGAGTTAATATAAAAACGGAAAAAGATGTGCAAAAAAGACAAAATAACTCATGTAATTAAAATGAAAGTCAATCTAAACTTCTACATAACGAAGGCATACATACACTGTACGTTTTCTGCAGTTTCAGGTACTGCGCAGTTTTGTAGGAAAGTGTCGGTCTAGAGGTCGCGACCGTGTCCTATCTGACCTCTCTGCCCTGAAGCGACTTAATATCGCTGTTTCAAATACATTATAAAACCATTTTGAAATATTTGTAGTTATTAAAAATTTTCAGATTTGTCTAGAACTTTTTAATTTCACGTGGGTAAATTTTACAAAATCAAAGGTGAAAATGTATGGATATGTGTAAAAGTTACCTGAAAGGGTTTTTAGATAGATAAGGGACACAAAGCTCTAAAGCTTTTCTACTCCTAAGAGTAGAATCAGATCTATAAAAGAATATAAAGTTGAGATAAGACTGAGAAAAACGACAGCAAAAAAATAAGTTGTAAATACTTCTACAAATATAGGAGAAAAATCCAGCGCAAAAAAAAAAAAAAACATAAAAATAGCATATTATGTTCCCACCACTACAGAGCCCTCCTCTCTGTGAGAGTGAGTGGGCCGTAATCCACCACGCCGGCCCAGAGTGGGTTGGTGGATGTCTTTGAATTTTTGGTTCTAGAACATGCCGGTTTCCTCACAATATTTTCCTTCACCGTTTTGAGAGCAGTGGTGATGAAATAAATAACACAAAGTAAAACGCCTGCTTGAGTTCGAACCCACGGTCTATAACTCGTAAGTCGGGGCCGATATCACTGGGCTACCATCCATAATATGAAGGACTTTGAGATATTTATGTAATTTGAATACAAGAGAATGATAACCGTGAAGTCAGACATTAAAATCACAATGCGGTCTTCAAACCGCTCGACTGAACTGCAGAGAACCAAGGTGGACGCTTTGTAACGTTGATAATAATCGATGGCGATTAAGGTCATGTCCTTCAACGCTACACATATGAAGTTGCGTATTCCAGTCTAAGAAATGTAGAACACATTGAAGTAATATAGGACATTGATAAATTGCGGGACATTAAAGCATTGAATAAAAAGGTCGCTTCTTTATCGACATGGAACACCTTTACCGTCAAACTCATCCTGTACTTCAGATGTATTTAAGGCTTTTCGTTCGTTGCTCTTTGAGAAACGCTCTTAATACTTCTCCTTTTCTTTCCTTCTTCTTTTTGAATTTCTAGTTTTGTCTCCCTTAGTAAGGCCCCCAAATTTTATCTTCGATTCTTTCCTTTTAACATTCATATTAAACAGATTTGTCGGTCAAGGTTGTGAGGGTCGGCCTAGCTCATCTTTGTTGTTATTATTGTATATTTTTTTTAGTTTAATTAGTTTTATAAACTGAGGAGTTGGGGATTTTTTTTAAACGTTGTGTTAAGTTGAGACTTTGGGCTTGACGTTTGCTGTAGTTAGTTACAGTTAGTAACTGACCCTTTATTTTTTAAAGATGTGTAGGTATTATTTGAAAATTACTTTCTTAATTTAATATATTTACCAATGATACTTTAATTTTATTACATTCACTCCATACCACTCCACTACATACAACAATTCTGACCTTTTCTTTCGCCCACGCAACTTAGTCTACTTCATTGAACATTAGTTATAAATGAATGAACTGACAGAAAAATAATGATCGATGTCTCAGCGTTTTCACCACTTTCCATTTCATATTTGAATTGTACATACTAGACATTCTATTTAATAATTAATATTACTGTACAAGAAGCGGTAAAGTCAATTATATATGATAGAAACTGTACCCCTCTATCACATGTCATTTGTCCCCGTAATGGGGCTATAGTGTTCACGACTCCATGACCGAACGTCTGTAATTATCGCACGAAGTGTGGAGAAAATGGCAGGTGTACGACATCACAAGCTTCATTCATTCGTACATTCGTTCGATTAGCTGTCAGAGAACTATCATTAAGTGCCTCTTTAGTCTCTCGTAGACCGATTGACTCCGCCTCTAACATAATGCATCGCATCCAGTTATCGCATATCTTGACGTTTTTTTATCTAGAAACCTCAATGAAATTATAGATGTTGTTGTGCGTACTTTTATAATCCACTTAATTCAATTGCAGATAGATATATTTCTTAGAATGTATTTTTGTATTGGAGATTTATTTATATTGATTGCGTGCTGCTTAAATAAACTCTACATTGAACAATTTGTCATACGAAGTTTCGTGACTAAACATAAATAAAACACGCAGAAAACAGCAAACAAATCTACTTAAGTTTAAAACTTCTTAAGCAACATAAAACTTCGCAATAACTTCCACAAAAGCGTCTGCTTATCTGCTTAACGTGTGGCGCAAAGAAAACAAAATGAGTGAAAACAACTCGGCATCATATCAATTAGCGCGGAGCAAACAATTACTTTCCGTCACTTGCGACTCACTCCGCAGACTTTGTTTTGTGGTTTACGTAACAGACACATAATCATGTTATTTGCGTAATCTGTTGCGACTCATTCATACGTGTCTACTTGTTATTTCACTCGTAAATCGACACCAAAATAGGGAAACCACATTGTAAACAACGAGCAGGGAAAGCAACAAGTCGCGGGGGCGGTGCGCGATCGCTCTCGCACGACCTCTTCCGGCCTTTTACGACATTTACGATACCATCTATCCTTATCCACCACCCACGAGTTATACGGATCAGACCCACTGATGCGTAATAACCCCAATTTTCATATCAAACATACGTAGGCAACTTTCAGGAAATTGGCCGTCGTTTGAACTCTGTCATAGCACGTCATTGCTTATCCACCTTTTTCCATGAATGCACTTAAGTAACCACACGAAGTATACTTAAACATAGTACGTATACGCCGTACGCTTACTACGCCGTACTCGAAAGCTCTGCATACGAGAAAAACAAATAGTGCTGTACCATTCGCATGTTGCAGCCCGGCCCGACACTGCGTGCGAGAGTCATCGTTGCGTTTGGACTGACGTTCCATCGCTTGCATCGGCGGCAAGTCAGCGATCATCGTGCCGAAGGATTTGTTTTGGTGTCGAGCTCAAGCCGCGTGGCGACGCGGCGCAGCGCGAAGTACAGACTGGCGCGCAATTCGCCAGAAAGGGATAGGATGCGACGCACGCATGCGCGAACACAAACGCGGGAAGCGATTTCTAGAAACGACTTCCGCCAACATGCGCTTCACAGGGCGGCGCGAGACGTGGCCATTTGATTTTTGTCGCTTTAGGAGGCTTAAAGTATCGTTTTCAAATTAAATGGTTGCATGCCATTAAACCAGAAGACACTGATGTAGATTAGACATAAAGCTTTCGTTAACGTTAAGGTAGTTCGCGCGTATAAGCTGACCGATGCCGGAGAAAATATTATTGTAAGTGAGCGCACTTATTCATGAGGAGATCGAAATTGGGCAACTGTTACGTAACATTGAATTCACGTTTGGGAAACACAAAATTGGTCGATTTTCTTTTATTTTTCTCTTTGTCTTTAGGGTCGGAAAACATTAACTATTACTATGGTTCTTTTAGTTGAGTCACGGACGAGGTTTTGATAGACCGCTAGGCGGTCTAGTCCTTTGAGATTTCAGACCAAAAAGGATAGCCTGTCAAAATTCCTAAAGTAGTTGCCGACTCATCACGAGCTTATGCAGCTATGTTTAAACTTAACTTTATGGATAGTTCAATAGTTGAAACCTTCAAATATTTAAGACATAGTATTCTGCATTCCTTTCTGTTTACGCAGTACCTGTATTAGAATCCAGTATCAAAATAGTAAAATAGTTGTTTGAAATTGTTAGTTTGATTAAACTTCTTCAAGCACCTTGCCGTTTCTAGTAATCGCTATAACAAAATAAGTCTTCGTATAAGTTACGTTCGAAGTCCTTCAAGCCTTGGTAAGGTCAAGCTTTTATTTTAAATTGTGTGATTTTGGGTGTCAGGTTTTTGGAGATAAGAGTAGGAAAGATGAATTGAGTGAAAGATTATTCAGAGGTGTACCTAAAGTACACCCACATTTCGCCAGTTATGTTTAAGTCCCACGTAATGGCGTACGAGCTTATTGCCATCAACCGGGCACAAATCCAGACTCCGGGCTGCTACTGAGAAATTCCAGATGGAAAACCCAATAACACTTTGCCCAACTTGGGAATCGAACTGGGAATCGACTTCATGCTCAGCAGTAGCGTTTGCAACCACTAGACCAATGAGACAGACCCGGTATATGTAAGTATTTAGAAAGCGGGTGAATACTGAGATGTCAGATGATAGAGATGAATGAAAAAGGATATGTTACGCTGACCACAAATAAATTGGGATATGAGCTTATGGACTGCCTCCTTGGTCTTGCGCTACTGTTGAGCATGAGGTCTTGGCTTCGATGCCCGGGTCGAGCAAAGTGTTATTGGGTTTATCGATCTGAAATTTCTCAGTAGCACCCCGAAGTCTGGATTTGTGCCCCGTTGATGGCAATAGACCCGCCCCCTATTACATGGGACTTAAACATAACTGACGAAATGTGCGTGTACCTGTTACAGGTACACCTCTGCCCAACCCTTCGGGGAAACAAGGCGTGATGTTATGATGATGAGCTTATTGAGCAGAATGGAGATGTGGAATTAAGTTCTATTTTAGCCATCAGGTGGTGTTAATAAGCAGCTGATGCAAGTATGTATTACTAGTTCTTTTTAATGTCTTCATTCAGTCAAATTATAGGGTCACTTATTACAATGTATAAGTGTATATTACTTTGCACCTGGAACGGTAATTGGTATAACTATTTTATTTTCATAAAGTACCCGCAAGAGTTTTAAACGCATTTTCTTTGTCTTCATGGAAATATAATGGAATTATATAAGGTCCCATTAAAATAGATGGACAAATTTTTAGAAATCATTCAGACCACCAAAATAAGGACAATGGTAAAAAAATAATAAGAAAAACGCATTAGATACTTACAAGATAAATAAATAAATAAAATAATAATTTAATAATTAAATATATTCTTTAAAATTGTTTCTTTTTTAATTTTGTGTTCTTTTTTTGCGTCATGTTTATCACAAATAAACGTATTTTCTTTCTTTCTTTTTTTTTTCTAAATCAGCTAACGAAAATACACTAAAAATGTTGGTTACCCAATGCCATTTATTATTTTAGGTCAAAATAAAATCACTTTAATCAGTGTTTTTTTTTGCTTGGATATCTTTGGTTAGACGTACTGAACGCTATGTTAAAATTTGTTCATCTATTTTAATGGGACCTTGTATGTTTAAATCCTTCTATTGCCCATATTATGTGTGATTTCAGTACTACTTAATAATATACTTGCTAGCTTGTTACTACAAGCTAGCAAAGTTATATAAAAAAGAAAGGAAAAAGTAAGGATGGAAAATAAATTGACTTAGTTGCTCCAGATTTCTCCTCACACGCGGTTTTAATTATAAATTCCAAGAGAGAACCTATAAGTTATTAAATTGTTTAGGCACGGACATTTCCATTTTCGTTTAAAAGCTTGTTTAAGTAGCACATTAGGTCAAGGATGGTTCCGTGTCCCTGGAGTCGATTCCTTGACTAATTCAGCTTCATTATTAACTAGTTCCCAAGCTGAAATGTTCTTCGTTATGGCCACAATTTATTGCTTAACTTATTAATTGGGATTAATAAAACAAACATAGGTTAAGGAGAAGTTGAGTCGTTGTCGGCCGCACGGGGATTTCGGATGGATAATAGCGATCATAAATCCGCCACTTGCAAAACCAGATTTTCCGTTTTTATTGCGTTGTAAGAGATTGTTTTACACGTTTTTGTTTTTTAATTCAGTCGTTAAAATATTGCTACCGAATTTTTTTATTGAAAGAGCAAAATCCAATTTACATTGTCTTTAAAGAAAAGAAAATACGTTTATTTGCGGTAAACATGACGCAAAAAAAGAACACAAAATAAAAAAAATAAACAAGTTTTGGGAAAATATGCGTCACATCCACGCAAAACGGCTATCGCTCAGCATAATGCTGCGACCCTATGCAAGACAGAGCCCCAGCGCTGGTTTTCAGCGACAGCCGGCGTTGTCTCAATATTGGAACCAGTGGGGTAATTGCGTAACACACTTACAAAGGCCATGTCTTTCATTTTGACAGTTCAACAACATTCATTACGTTATTTACCGGATCTATTATATTTTTTCGGATTTAGTTTGTTACTGGAAAACACCAGTTAATAGGTCCTCGAACGATGTGTAAGTTGGTACTTGTTGAAAGACTTACACTGTCCTCCCATACCTGCCTAATAATAACACTGTTATTTGAAAATATTGTTAAAGCCAATTATTTTTAAAAGAGTAACCATGTTGTTTCTTGCCGGCTCTTCTCCATAGGAAACGACCAATTGGAACCGTGCACCTAGCTTCTGACGTTTTTTTTTTTTTTCTTTTTTAAAACGTTGCCCCACACTAGGAATTTCTCCTGTGTCGTGGGTGCGTTTACAAACATTTAAATTCACATACACAAACAGCTTTAGTTAAGTATATAATAGTTTCATAAGTGCCCATGTAGGTTTACGTGAAATAAAATATTATGAATATGATTTTTTAAAATTTTAATTTAAGCCGTGATAAACAGCAACCCAAGTGAAAATATAAAATAAAATATAATAAATAAAGGTCTGTTACACACGCCGACCGGATGCGATTTCAACGATAACATCTATATTGAGAAGGATAAGCGGGAGCAGTTTTTCACAATCCCTTCAAGATGATGTCTTGAATCTTGAAGGTCGTTTAGCATGACCGAGATCACTGATATTACCCTAATATAAGTGTAGTGGATGTTTTACGAGCCATTCAGCTCGACGGCCACGGAGATAATTTGCGTGAACGTGTGATAAAATCGCTGGGTCCTTATTTAAGGCCCGGTTCGGACGAGCTGGCCCATTGTGCTGTTTAAGCGACGGTTAAGTGGTGATTAGGAGGAGTACACATCTGTGATACGAGCCGAGATAAATATCAATAAGTAAACATGGGTTACGGTATATTTATGGCTGAAGACATGAGCAGAAAATGTTTCGGATATACCTACAGCAAATTGTACTTAATTTGAATAAAAATAAATATTGTTTTATCTGATTATGACGCGCGAAGTAAGTCGATCACTTGGTATTATTTTATTCTTGTAGACGGGCGTGTTTCTGCGCTGCATAAATAGATTAATTAAAAGACTTACCTTATTTTTACAACCCGATCGATTTCAATTTCAAAACCCAGCTTACCTGAAACAAAAGTAAAATATTCTATTTAAATAACTCTTTAATAAATTCGAGCTAACGAACTGTAAGTGAGAATTTCCACAAAATAAATGGTGGTATAATAAAGAGCATCGCTTTAACTATTGGATTGAGCCATGGACACCGCCGGTTACGGGTTACGGGAATATTTGGTTTTATTTCCTATTCCGGACGGCAGATCGAACCGTGCCGTTTCGAGGCAAAACGCTTAATTGAAAAATGCCTGTAGTTTTCAATCTATTTTTGTTTCCGATGCTATCTATGAACATTGTCTAAACCGTTTTTATTGGAGAGCAATAAACACTGTACGGAAACAAATATATTTGCTGCGTATGAAATCGCGATGTTAGATTGTTTATCTATGCGGATTTTTATACCTTTTTGAATAGATAGTTGTGAAAAAATACAGAAATTTCATGGTTTACTTGCTTCTCTAAATAAAACAATATAAATACTTGTCGAGTTTTGAAGTTTTTGGCACATCTAAATGTATTGACTAGAATATCAATTTCGCAAACACTAGAGGCGGTCCACGTAAACAAAATACTCAACAATAAATAAACACTTATGCGCTATCGAGACGAATAAAAATCTGTATATATAGAAAACATTTCTGAGAACTAACTAAATTGTATTCGTATGACAAAGGTCGTCTTGTCCCTGAAAGTCCATAAAGCATAAAGTATGACCCAAGTATCGGCAATGTTTGTTTAGGGCCCTTCCTCTTGGAACTTAAACCATTATTCAGGATACTGTCGGTAAATGATATATGTCGAGTGTGAGCAGTTTTATATTCCGATATCAATGATCTATTGTATAATAAAAATGAAATGCTCATCACTTGAGAACGATTTGGCTATTTTTTGTTTTGAAATGTTTGTATTTGTCCGGAAAAATTCAGGAAAACCGAAAGTGCATTTTCTATGGGAATTTTGTATGTGGGGTCAGCAAGTAAAACTTATTTGTTAAAACCGCAGATATACCTAATATTAATACATTTATTGGCGTCATTCAAAGATATTAATCAGATTGTTGTTGATCAATGTGTTCGTAATATCGTCGTACTTTAGCCGTAGGTAAGTCTATATGTGGATATTAATTTTCCTTCCTCTTGGCATATTGCCCGGAATATTATCGCAATTCACTCTACATGGCTGTATTAATAAAATGTTTTAGTTCATTATTTTTTTATTATGAACCAAAAATTCGAAGACATACCAACCCGCACTGGGCCCGCGTGGAAGATTAAAAAGCCCACTCCTGTGTCCCAGCAGTGGCAACATTATAGACTGATTATTAAGCTTATGCTAAGAGATAGTAAATATAATGTTATTATGGATTAGCCGCAGGCCAGTTACGTAATTAGCCTACTATTAGTCGCCCTTTCTATTATGCGTCAATTAAAGGCGAGATCTTTGTCTGCTTCTACTTGCTACTAATTAATTTATATGAACTTCGTAGCTATGTGAGGCATTTAAAACAATCTGAAATTCCTATCGCATTGTAGAGTACGTTATTTAACGCGGTCATTATGAACTGAGAACGGCGAGCGGTGAGCGCAATTAGTATTAAATTAAAACACTAGGTCAAACTGAATTCGACTGAATTTCACTAAATGGTACGCTATACAAACGCCCAGTGGTTTTTTGACACGTATCACAATATGAAAACAATACGCCGCAGCGTAATCCATATTAAACGATCAAAGCGGAGTGAAAGCCGCCGACGTTCGCCACAATATGAAAATTTGCCATTGTGCTGCACCGTCGGTACGTCGGTACACATTTTTGGCGATCCCATGTAATGGGCCACGTAAATACGACTGCGAGCGACAGCCCACCAATTACAACATCATTAATAAACACCTCGAAATATGAAGTGGTGAAATAATAAAGTCCGAACGACTCGCCGCGCAAAATTGTCGGTTACCAGCCGTTGCTTGCCATTTATTCATAAAAGTACATTTGCCACGTGTATCCAATGTTGGTTTATTGGATAGCCACGGTAAAAGGTATTATTATTAAAATATTGATCCTTTTTTAGGGGAACTGCTGTTCAAAGGAGCGGAGATATTAGATTATATCGGAGATGTAGCACTGAATCGTGATATCATTTAGTGACTGCGCAATGGTAATTCTGAATTTCAGACATTGGTTCTAGGAAATTAGAGTGTTCAGAATTTCAGGAATTGTTTCTTTGAATAACATACCCAACAACAATTTATGTTTATAAAATATGCAAAAGTAAGTTGTTCAATACCTTTGCCTTTGCTCTAAGAGTAAATCTTAATTCACTTTGTCTTATAATCTTTATGCTCACTATATGGATGTATGCAAATATATCCATCAATTTACAGTAACCAATGGGGAAAATAAGATATATCGTTTGATAAGACACAGAAGATCGCGGGGAAGACTTGGATGAGACTCGCACAGACCAGGGAAGCATGGAACAAAAGGGAGGAGGCCTATACTCAACGATGGGTGGAACAAGGCTGCCGATGATGATGATCATGATGAATGGACAAAAACAGTTCCTTTTACATGCGTAGATACTATTTGTAGCTTTTGACTAGATCAGCAGTGCTATTCTGTAACCATCTCACCGTGAGAACTTAGGTGAAGTGAGCACGGAGTGAGCTGTCAGTCCCTAGCAGCAGGTGGAATGACAGCTCACTTCACGTTCACTTCACCTAAGTTTTCACCGTGAGATTATTACAGAATAGACCAGCTGTTACGTATTTTGGAATGACTAAAATCAATTTTACCGGCAAAAGGTTACAATAGATACTATTTTAGTAATTTAAGAGGGTTTCCTAAACTATAAAGATTATGCTTTTATATTTTTGTAGCAACGAGAGAAGATACTCCAAATAGAGTCTTCCTACTCTACTGCCCCATAACCACAGAATTAATGGCTTATCTACTTAGCAGCGAACCACATGCCAACTAATTGAATAAGTTAAACATGAACAATATCAAACAGAATACATTTAGTAAACTTGCTTACTGTAACATTGATTAATTTAACCAGCTGCTAGACATCTCACGGCTACATTAGATGAACGATTTATAAATATATAATAACGTAATACTCTAAGTACCAATACTATAATGATATTAAAATAAAATAATGCTAAAACCTAGCACAAATAACACTGAAATAATTTTATTACGTAAATAAGTGTTCTGCGACCCTTTAAAAAACAGAAAGAATAAAGGAATGAAATAACTAGCGCAAAACAGTGTGTTTTTTTAAATTAATGGAACTTCCTTCATAACTTCCTTTTTTTATTTTTGGAAACCTGTCCTATCTAAACTTCTAACCTAAAATTGTAAAGAGATTAGATGATTTCTTGAATGTTTGTTTTTTACGTTTTCACGCTACAATGGCGGTTCGAATTTGGATAAAATTTGGCACATTGTCAAAGTCAAATAATTTATTTCAATTAGGCACAAAAAAGGCACTTTTGAACGTCAACATTTAAATAATAATTGATTCTAGTTGCCCCTTCCAAAAGGTAGTTTTCGTATGGAGAAGAATGGGCAATGGAGTACTCTTTTAAAATGTTTTCACAATATCTTGTATACATCAATTATATAATTATATGTGAAGACGATGCACCTAGAATAAGATTACTATACCACGTTAGGTAAAAATAATGAAAAATTAAGGAATGATAGATAAATTAATCATGTGATAGATGCATGGTGTTCACATATTTACAAACATTGTAAAATTATACGATATTCCTAGCATTTTTACAAGTAATATAACTCAGTGTGTGAGTTCGAGTAATCACAGAATGTAAAACCAATATAAAAAAATATATATATATTGGTAGACCATGACCTGGTCCCGTGGGAATATCGGGATCAAGACTTATGCGGGTGAAACCGCGGTGTGCAGCTAGTTGGGCATAGTTTCAATATTCACCCTGAAGCCATAGGCCAAGGATCAATTATGGAACTGGATCCAAAATTCATCCCCAGTCTTCCTAAAACTTCTTAAATCAACAACAATTCACCGCTGTACAAGACGTTATATAGACAACACAGCACCGGTAAGTGAGAGGGCATTAGTTGCTTATCGTCCATTCAATGAATCACTTGAATAAACCGATTTCCTCTTAATGGAACTCCTACGCACTCCGTATAAGAGATTTACACCTAACTCGTTATCGCCTTAACTGTTTTCTTTCTAGCTATCGTAAAGATCTTTGCCTACCTCATAAAGGATAACGAAATAAATATTTGCACGAGGAGTATTTACATAGGTATTATGACTTAAGTTGTAAATAACGTTTTGTGTTTTATAAAGATTATGTAATAAGATGAAGCATTGCTCATGTTAAAAAAAGAAACAATTTAAAAATAGATGTAATATACAAGAAGTAGGCAACATCCAAAGATCGTTTACACGGTAGGAAAAAAAGAATCAAATGTTTGCTGAGCAAAAAATCAGCCAAGTGCGTGTCAAACCACGCACATTGAATGATTCCGTAGTTGGGATGAATTTATCCCAAGAACAAACTTAACATTGTAAATGTAAGTTTGTACGCACAATATTAAGAGATTTACCGTGTTATTTTAAGACCATAGACCTTTTATAGGGTTTCCTGTAATCTTTAAGTATAGAAAAATATACTGTATTTTTTTCAAAATAATATGCTCAATAATTTTAGAGTAAATAAAAATGATAAATTTTCATAAATACTATTAAATAACTTTAAAACTATTTATTTTAAAATTATTAAAAAACATATTTATGACCCTCACAGTAAGCCCTTTTCTTTATAGTATGCAAAACTTTTTTTTCTTATTTGCCTCCCAAATTCAAAACCCCAATTTCAAAATTCATTTATTGACGTTACACGTCCGTCTTTAGATAACATAAATTCATATGTGTACTAAAATTCAACTTAATCGGTTCATTATTTGGAGTAAATTGCCTGTGACAGACGGACAGACAGACACGGGTGATGACACACGAACAACATTCTATTTTTAATTCCTACGGTTCCGTAACCCTACAAATTAAAAATAGAATGTTGTTAGCGTTTTAGTACGTAATATTACTCATCTTTCTGCATAAATATAACCCCTTCTCTACATCCATCACTCTCAGAGTTTAGGGTAAGAGTAGCATATTATGATAATCTAAACGAGCTACTCCCGCGGTCGGAGGCCCTAGCACGAACGCGCGACGTAAACGTCATGTTTGGACGATTTTTGGATCGACAATACAATTATCCTATAGCATTTTGGTTAGAATATTTGCGACAAGCACGATGAGTACTCGTATCACCCATATCTACACTAATATTATAAAGAGAAAAGATTTGTATTTTAGTCTTTAATGAATAAACTCAAAAACTACAGGACCGATTCTAATCATATTAAAGAATAATTATAATTTATTAATAAATAATAATAATAATTTATTTATTAATATATTATTATTTTGATTTTTTGTATTGCTATATTATCACTGAGTTAGCTGTAATTTATAAAGATACCACGAGCGAAACCGCTGGCGGAAGTTAATAAGTACATTATGTGGCAAACGAGCATTTTTATTTTAAAATCGTTCGAATTTACTTTGCTTTGCTCCTCTCGTTCGTGTTAGGCCTACTGAATAAGAAAACAATATCTCATAGTTCTTGGCATAAAAAAGCTTAAGCTTAGCTTAGCAAATACTGAGGCAAGATAATCTTTACATATTACAAATCAACCTCGCTTTTCGTGTCTGCCTGTGTGACCGCGTTGTTCTTTTAAACTACGCATCGGATTTTGATGCGGTTTTAATCATTATTTAGAGATATTTTTCTGGAAGGTTTATATGTATAATACATTAATATTAAACTTTCATATAATAAAGAAATCACGATGATTTGTCATGTCATAAAAACCGTGCGAAGTAGTGTGAAGCTAGTGTAAACTAAAGCATAAATTATTTGGTATTTTCGAAGCGCAGTCTTGTCATTATATATTTTTAGTACTACAGCCAAGAAATCAATTCCCTCGCAGACATCGCTGCCAATTTATGGTAACAAGTTTCAGTTTTACGATACGCAAAAATAACGGTACTACATAGTAATGTTATTTTCTCTGGAGTCCATTTGTTTGGCCACGTGTCCAATAAATTCGTGGATACTTGCAAATATTGTTATACTAATTCCATGGAAATAGGGTTTTATGGGTGCTAGAAGTGTCGCTGTTTTGGCTTCGCGAATAAGCTCAAATTCCATGTTGACTGTAAATATGAATGAACCTAGTTCTTGTATACCATTGTACCTATCATTTTTTTAATAAAAAAAAAATTAAGATATATAGAAAATATACATAGGGTGACTGGTAATTAGTGACCGATACTTAAACACGTGACTTCACAAAAAAACAGCTGTTCCCTACACTTTGACGAGTTATGCGAGCAGCACTAGGGGACAGCAGATTTTTTTCCGCGATTTCAAGTTTGGTCCCAAAGTAAAAGTTTTTCATAATGATGAGTAAAGTCACGTGTTTAAGTATCGGTCTCTAATTACCAGTCACCCTGTATAAGAAAATATTTATGAATTGTCAGAGCAAAATATAACTTTTATTCTTCCAAAAACATACACTGATGTTTGCTGGTTTTAACAAAGTGTCCAAAATGAAAGGCTGTTAAAACTGTCGATGTTTTCCATTGAACTTCAGGTTTAATCAAAACGTTTTCAAGTATTTCAATTTGAACAACGCGTTCAATAAAATATTTGTTTTTATTTTACTTTTTCAGTTTTATATCTGATCGTAAGTTTTTAATAAAAAAATATTTTGTAGTTAAAAAATTAAAGCTGCATTGGTTTTTTTTAAATTGCAAAAGATACGAAGGTTTTCTTAAAGCCAATTTTGAGTAGGTAGGTACTTACTTACATAGGTAGTTACTACAGTCAAATTTCTTTTTGGAAATACTTTTCATGTTGAACATAAGTAGGTGAGGTAAAAAAACAAGAGGGCTTTAGCAATAACAGTTAAAAATCAAAACGTAATTAGGTAACTCTGTTTCCAATCATAATGAAAACGAAATTGATTAGTTTACTAAGTTCTTGTTTTCAAAAGGTGGACTGTCGCCGGTAGCACACCTGCGCCTCGAAACCATAGCAGCGAAACCGCAGTAGTTCAATTGAACTGACTCGCGTCATGTTCCGCTACTCGCATCCGATTTGACTTGCGGAAAATGACGCGAGGCTTTTGAATTGACCTACTGCGGTTTCGCGACGGAGGTGTGTTATCGGTGTGCTAGTGTTCTTCGATCGCCAAGATATGCACAAGTGCACACGGTCTATATGAGTATAATTGAATATAATATGAATGATTATAAAGGCTTGACAGTGACAGTATATCTTTCTTGATTTGTTTCCTAGATTCTGTGCAAGTTAGATAAAGATAGATACAGTTTTTATAAGCAAATTTACGTCAACTCCGACGGCAGTGCCGGGAGACCCGAATCCGGTTCCTCAAAAAACGCGGGTTTTTTGACAGAAGCCCGAATCGGGCGCCGTAACATTGCATCTTAAGTAGTCATCGATGATAACGAGGCACAAGAATCATTATTACTAACCAATCAATCTGCCTTGCCTTCTCCCAGCTATGTTGGAGTCGGCTTCCAGTCGAACCGGATGCAGCTGAATAGCAGTATTTAACATGGAGCGACTGCCTATATGACCTCCACAACCTAGTTACTGGGTATACTTTAGGGCTTCTGACGACCCATAACGACTGTCAAAGATCCACGAACGACGGCCGAGACAAAAAGCTTAACGTGCTTACGGCACGGAGGAGTCTTGGTATGTAAAGATGGTCACCCATCCACGGACCAACCCCGGCAAGCGTAGCTTAACCTGATGGATCGACCCATGCGGCTATTATTACTTAGCCATAAGCTCCTCAACATTATTACTAACCAATGAATACATTTTGTAGAGCTCAGTTCGGGTACTTTTGAATTAAACGAATTTTTTTTTTGTTTTAAGCTACAAAGTCGAAGCTCTTGGCGTGCATCGCATCTGATGGAAAGTGATGATCAGGCCGAAGGTGGAAGCGAGCTTTACCCGGAATCCTCAACCACAAAGCAACTGGCTATCTTACCTCTAACTGCCGAAACACAACAATGCTGTTAACATTGTTGTTATGGAGATAGACTTCGATAGGATGGTGGTAGCTAGCCAGGCGGCCACCAACCGAACCGAGTAGAAAATTTTGCCCCCAGTGGAAATCAAACCCAGAACCTCTGGGTCTGAGCCAGGTGGTCTAAGTACTAGACCATAGAGGCGGTTAAACACTCTTAGCTACTAGTTCCATTCACTTACAAAAGAAGTCTTTTGAAACATAATTTCAAAGATAGTTTTCATCTGGTTCATAAATGCGCTCTCCGAGATTTTATCCGAGCATACAGTATTCATGGCTACTCACAATTCCGTCGCAAATTTTCCACGTTTGCTGAAAATAATTAATAAAGTCTACGTTGCCTTTCCTTTCTAGTTTCAGTTTATTTGTTGGTCGGCCAACCGGTTAATTACAGTTTTATGTTTAAATTTTTTACATCCAATAAAATGTTCTTAGTTTTATTCTTCTAAGAAATTTTCTGCGCACATTCAGAGTTATGTCGACTTTATATTTTTATACTTTTATAAGTAGAACGGTTAAAGTTTGAGCTTTTGTTGAGCATAAGAATGTCTTATAAGAAGAAAATAACTTACGGAATTTTGTCTAGTTTAGTTTAACTAAGAGTGTATTTCCTGAGAAATGACATTTATATAGTAAAATTCTCTACTAAAAACATTTCCTTGATATCTAGACTAATTTTAAATACAATGATGAAGACAAAGCGCCCTGTTTTTTACTGAAACACATTATACGAGGTGCAGAATGATAATACCCACTAACAATGAAATAAGAGACCCAAAAAAGCATTCCATTTTGTCGTTCACTGTAAAGAGACGACGAAAACAAGACAGAAAAAATAAATAATGAAGCCCAATTAACTAAGAAAAGAGCGACTACAACGGATTAGGGATTCTAGATGTGGTATGCTGGAAAAACTCTATTGTTTTCTTATCAATGGCTGTTCAAATATTTTTTTTGCACTACTATGCTCTTAGAGGGTTCATTTACTCCAATTTTAAAGATTGATGAGCATCAAAAAGTAAATATATAAACGATAGGTATTTATAAATTATATTATAACCAAATGTTTTTTATTCTCTTCTTTATGAATAAGTTGTTGATCTAACAGCTTATAAATAATAAGAGAAGCGATTTCAATTAAATGTTTCATTAGTGTAATTTATACAGGTAAAAGGGCATTAGAATAATGAAACTCACAAGTTTTTTTTTAAATTAATAGGATGAACTTATTATACAAATAGGAATGAGCTCTCGTACCAAAAACACGAGCAGAGAGAGATAATGTATACCGAGGCTGTTTATCTCTTTCTAACAGGGTGACCAAACATTCCTAAACCAAACAGGAAAGTTCGTTTTGAAATAATTTGTGTCCGGTTGACACTGAGTGATTTCAAATCATTGTTATATTACAAAAATATTCAAATTATGTTGTTTAGAATATTGAACTTGTGAAATAGTAAACTTAAAGCTATGCGTCGCCACAAAACAACAGAATGCCATGGCAGGGTTGCCAGACGAGTGCGAGTGAATTATCGTATCAATATTCGAAAATTATCGTATCAAACGAAAAATTATCATACAACCACTGCAAGAGCCACGCGGAACGCGTAGCTAGTTCGCAAAACTAGAAATAGGATAGGAATTTTAGGAAGTTGTGAAATGAAAACGAAATTTAAAAAAAAACATTTTTTTCAGTTGCAAAAAACATTCTTTTGATTGAGTTTTTACGCATTGCGCTGAAAGTAAAGCTTTAACAGTTTTTATTGCAAGTTTTTTTTTTATTCTGGTTTCCGTCACATTATTTTTGCTGAATAGTCGTTACATCCCACTTCGAAGGAGGGTTGCAAATTATCATACTTTTGCGTAAGAGTATCGTACTACGTAGTGTATCGTACATCGTACCGGTATCCAAATTATCGTACATGTACGATAATTATTGTAAGTCTGGCATCCCTGCACCATGAGACCATACAAGACACCATTGATGACAGATTTCAGTGCTACCAGAGTAATTTTATGATACCTCCCAAACTATCATTTTATTTTGCCTCGGTTAAGATAGCCTAACAAAGTAAACCTAAGGTCCATGGCACTGTTGTATGGTACGATGTTGGTGTTACACACTTAATATAAAGATAACTTATAAAAATAATATAAAAATAACATCACGCTTGTATTCACCGAAGTGTTAGGCAGAGGTGTACCATTTCAGTCCGCACATTTCACTTTTTCACAACACCAATAACTCGTATATATATATTATGTCATCTACTCGACGTCCGTATGTCACTGCAGGGATTCAGCAGAATATCAGCGTCAGGTGTATTTGCTGAGCTGGACTCCTATTTGGTGCAACCTTGAGACGCACACCGCACTTTTTTATGTTCGTTGTCATTCCATAATTTTAAAGTGTGTCATAGCCAATAGTGTCATCACAATGTCTTGTTTTCTTCCTTTTTTATTTGTTTTTATATTGGCACCTTGCAGCTATTTCCTAATAGCTAATTAGTCATTATTTAATCGTCATTTTGTATGTTGTGCTGTTTCTTGTGTGCACTAAATAAATGATTTATCTATCTATCTATAGTATATAGTACACCCAAATTTCGCCAGTTATGTTCAAATCCCGTGTAATAGCCTATTACCATCAACCGGGCACAAACCACAGGCTCAGAGCTCCAGGCTGCTTCTGAGAAACTCCAGGTGCAAAAGCCAGAAAGGGCAAAGCGTCCTACTAGGGAAATCGAACCCAGTATTTCATGTTTAGCAGTAGCGCTTGCGGCCAAGGAGGCAGACATAACTAAAAGTCTGACAGATTTCACTTCTAGTAATAATTAGCGAGTATCTGTGTCGGTCTCCATGGCCTGAGTTCGAGATATTTTGTTGACGTAACTCGAATGCCTGTCTTTGTGCCTAATTTGTACTTGCACAGGATTGCGCTTTAAATAATAAAACTCAATTATTTTCTGCACTATTTTTTGCCGAGACTCTTTCGTGAAGCTTTTTCTTTGTATCTGGCGTTATGTAATTTCGGTGTTGTTCTCTGGTAGGTTACGTGCAAGCGTGTTTTAGATGTAAAGCTTTATGACACGAAATGTAGGGGTAGTGCCAAAAAGGTAGGAATGGTGAGTAAAGAGAATAAAGTAAAGAGAATATATATATATACACTAGAGAACTCTCAGTCCTACGAGTTTTCTAATCTTAAAGTAACACACATAAAATGGCAATTAATTGCATTGGGTTTCATTTCGACAGTTCACTTACGTCCATGGCGTTATTTACGTTGCTGAGCAGACAAATTTTTCAAAACTATGAAGCAAAGGATTAGCAATATCCTTCAAACCTCTCGGATTGTAATTCAAAGTGTGTTACGTAACTAGGATGCTGTTTAGCCGAAGAATAATTCTATTTGAATCAGGATTCTATGGCTCAGTAATATTGATCTTGTATCTATGTCTACCTACTGAGTTTGTCACCGCTTCACCGGTAATCCAATATCCAACAAGATGATGTAACACAATATTAATAAACGTCTTCTATGCCTATGCTCTAATAGGTATATATCTCCTTTTGAGAGGCACATCAATTCCTGTGAATGGCCTTCTTATAGTTATCGAGAAACAACCTCTATGATTATTAGGTACACTACCTACCAACCAGGTACTAGGCTCACAGTGATTTAAAGGAGATAGTAATTGAATCATCTCTTTGAAGATCCAAGAACACAAACAGCTGAGTACTCGTAGGTAGGTTCCTACCTGTATTATTAGTATCTGCTATATGATAATATAATGCACAGTTTACCGGGAACTAATTATGGGATAGTGGTCTCTCCATAGAATTACTGCTCAATCGACTAATGAGGTTTGTAATTGGATATGTATTGCATTCCGCATATTGATATCGGCTTGAGGGATTACTGCGTCTGCATAGCAAATGATGTGTGTCTAACGGTGGTAATTATAATGTTAATTTAAGTGGGGCAATGGTGGTGAATGAGTTATGGCTTGTATGTAACTAAAAGTAACGTAAAATAAGGCAAATCAAAGTGTTCATGTTTAAAATTTGGATGTGATGATTTTTTCATTAAAGTGGATTATTAAGTACTAACTGTTTCCCGCGACTTCGTCTGAGGACCAGGATGAAAAGTAGCCTATGTCCTTCTCCGGGTCATGGTTTAGCCATGTGCTAAATTTCATCCAAATCCGTTCTGGCGTTTTAGCGTGAAAGCATAAGAAACAAACTCACTTTCGAATTTATAATATTATTATAAGTTAGGATACAATGGGTGCTATTGAACCCAATTATAACGTATGAATTTACCTTAAGGGTACACTAGTCGACGACTCGAACTCGTTGGTGGGCGTGACTAATATGCATGCTAATTAGTCTAATTATTTGTTTAGTTTTTATTTACTTAGTTTTTATTTATATATTTATTAATTTATTTAATGAAATAGACGATGATTTATAACGAAAACGAGCGCGCAAAATTTCATGAATATACCTTTGGGCGTACAGATATTATGAGAAAACTCCTCGATGTATTTACTCAAAATAAATAAAACTATTTAATAAATTATCTATCCCTGTACGGTTTCTTTTTTGCCATTTTCTTACAACATAAGTTATTTATTTATGCAAAGACGAGCCGATTTAAAACCGCATGAGTCGACTGTAACCAGTTGGTTATGGTGGGATTTATCACTATTTTTACTGCTAAATAATTGCTATTATCGTCTGTGGGCTGTTTTAACCTATGGTTTTACGGATATTCTCGTTGATTAGACTAAAAAAATACAGGTAACACCGAACAATTCAGAAAAATGTTTAAAGTGCCGTAAACCGCGCGTGAATGTCAAATTACGGTGCTTGACCGATTGTTGAAATATGGAAGTTTCGACGCTCATAACTTCCAAACCAATTTTTCCTTGCAGGCTAGATAATGACAAGAAAAATTAATATAATATTTAGTTTTGAACGTAAACCGTCAAATAGACGAGTAATCATATAACGTTTATATGGAAGAATGACCGACTAGCGTACTCTTAAAAACTAAACAAAATTACGGTGTCTGTGATTTCATTATAGGTTAACATGCATGAGTTGTTTGATAGGGTTTTGCAAATGATACCTACCAATTTATAACTGAGTTGGCAGCCAAATCATAAGTGGAAAACTGGAAACCCTAACTAAGTCTCCACGCTCCAAAACACCAAATTCCTCTTTAAAATATTAGGTAGGTACTTACCTAAAAAAAAAAAAACAACCAACAAAAAGCTTTTTGTAATAAACAAAAAGAAAGTCGTACCTACGCATTCCATCTAGTTAGAGCCGTCCAATCCCTTCCGACTACATCTGTACTAACAGACTCGACAGCACTCGAAATAACGGTATTATCGTGTTATGAACAAAACAAAGCTTTTCTATTATCTCCGAGGTAATCACGAGACGGCCCGAGTATTCCCGAACCATAATTCCGTCCAATAATCCTTCACGATGGCTGACGTGTTATGGCATATTCCAGGGCGTCGTTTCCTTAATAATTTGTCTCAAAGTTAAGGCTGACGGGTTCTACCATTAGTTTACGAACTTGTGTCACTTTGAATTTAGAACTCACTTCATTGGCTTCATTGGTTACAAAACATGACTACTTTGATTATACGTTCGAAATTCAACTTATAGAAAAATAAGGAATTGATTTTGTTGAATCAAAGCGATCAGAAGATTGTATTGGATTTCAAAGAGCAAATGCGATTGGTTCTCCCTCACCCCATGGGATCTAATCCTATCATTGACAATCTGTGCCGTGGCTGTACAACATCAAACTTTTGCTTCTTTTTAACTCAAGTATAATGCGTATGTCATCATTGTTATCTTTAGCGTGTAATCTGATTTTGATTAGTGTCTTCTGTGTATAAATCACCCGATATATCCTGGTCCATCGTAGTGGCGCTGCTTGTCAAGGCACAAAGCAATAATATGGAAAATACAGTACGTACTATTTTAGTTTCCTAATTTGCCGCCTGTCAAAATATACTGGGCATGATGTGTGTTATAAATTGCGTGATGTAATTTCTGCTTAGAAATTTTTTCGCCAAAATAATGTGGCTAGTATGTTTTTGCTCTGTCAGTCAGGGTTTTTGCAACCACTTTGTATGGGAGTTTTTGGCGGAAATAATGATTATGGTCTTTATTTGGCAGTGGAAATCTTTTGTAATGTTCCGTGGGAATATTAAGGTCATGAATTAAGTCCTATGTGTGTACTTAATTCATGTACTAAGTAGTAAATAGTACTAAATATAAGTGAACCACAATACATTTTTGAAATCATCAAATCATAACTTTTAAATTTCTAATAGGTACTGTAATACCTATCCTAGATGGTCAGACTATATTTGGGTGCATACATTGATACTACCTAACATAATTATATATATAAGGATTTACCTACAAATCTACAGTTCAGACTACAGACTAGGAGATTTCATAATTTAACCTCTTTGTCACAGGCCACAGCCGAAATTCGCTCGGTTTTCTAAGTAACGTGGAGTTTAAGCTTTGTTAGCACTCTCATCTGCTTTGTACCCCGACTAATAACGAATATTCGATTATATTGCATGCACCCTCTACGAATTTTGATTATGAAACTGTAGTTGGGGTTTCGGGAGAGAAAACTCCGGGGGTGGGGGCTACCCTTCCGGACTAGGTCAAGGGTCACTGGATCCTCTGCTCGGCAGGGGAGGCCTCCGCCCCAATATATATAGGATAACGATAATAGCCCATTGCGGCCTCATTACACCACTATATTGGACCACTTATCACGTACTACATTTCATCATTTCGAATCGTACATTCACTCATTAATTATCGCGCGTCATTCATGGGACGTAATAACGTTTGTAAACAAGTAATCGTCGGTTGAAATAGAGCAACAAACGCGTGGCATGTGATAAAGTAAAATGGTGGTTTGCGCCTGCTTGATATCAAATATTTATGCTCCAGCGTGGAAAGCCGCGGGCAGCGAACGCCTCGCAATGGCGCGGAAACGGTATAGAGCGTGTTATCCGACTACAAATAACATTTTCAGTGAAAAATAACATTGGGAAACTGACAGTGTTTGCAGTAAAGTAGTCTTGAAAATGAATTGACTTTTCACCATTTACCCGACGCCGTCAAACGAGCGGGAAACGCAATTCCACACATCTCGCATTTCCTCGCCTCGCTCACCTTTACATCTTTAAATTGCTCCACAGATGTATTTTTACGAGATTACAGCGCAGAACAGAGAAAAATCTTCTAAAAGTTGACGATTATGCGAAAAATAGATAAAAATCCTTTAACCGACATAATGCGCGCCTAAATCCGGCTTATCGTAAACCCTCTGGTATTTGCTCGTTTCTGAGAATTATTGATACAATAAATTGTTTACATCAATAGACTGGAAGAGTTTTACCGAGAATTTTCGCTAAGTAATTAAAGCGTAACATTAACCGCTTTCAGCATTAATTAATTGGTTGTTTATTTGTTGATATAATTAGTCGATAAAAGAATGTTAAGTAGTTTACGACTGCTCTAATTTACGTGACATAGAATACGAGGAGTTGATGTTTACCGGTTAAATATAAATTCCGGCGGCGTAACAGAATATTGCCTCCATAATAAGCCTCTCCTGGACGCCAAGACATTTTTATTCCAGTCTCGTTCTCACTTCATTTTATTTTTAGACAAAACACCGCCATGCATATTCGAGCTTTTCGGCTGTTTAACTACTAAAATCATTGCTTAGACGACGGCTGAATTTTCAGCGCTGTTTTTTATAGCTAGTTAAATATTTGGATTGGATTGTTAACCACCCCGGATAATGCTGGGAATATTTCTTCCATTTTTCGTAAATAATTGTAACGGTAACGGATATACGTAATCGGTCACGACCGACGAATATAATAAAGAAAACCTCAAGTTAAATAATTGAGACGTCTTTTTAAATATATGCAATAGATTATAGAAACCAAAAATGGCTAAATATGTAAATGTAAAATTAACGAAACGTACGGTACAGACACTAAAAGTAAAATGCATTCCCATGGAAATGCCGAGCAGACTTAAAAATCTCTTACATTTTCTCCAGTCCAATTTCTTCAACACTTGGTTTACTTGGTCATGTAGTTTTAACTAGGAGAACCCATTTTCTTAAAGATCTCGACCGTAGCTAATTCAGAGTTCACGAGAGACCAAAGAAATTTAAGCCGTTTACGAACTAAAGTCCCAGTTTTAACATTTCAAAGTGCAAACAAGTCTGTGAAACTTGTTCCTAGTTGTGGGACCACACGGGACGTGTTTATTGCAAATAGGAGCTCAGGACGGTAGTGGAACTAAACTAAGCGGGGATTTCGTGCAGTGTGCGACGGGCCTCGCTCCTCACGTCTGTTATTATTTTATTTGCTTGATGGATATTGCTTGTATCTCTTAAAAGTGTATGAACGAAATCTAAAAGACTCTGTGCCGGGCCTTTGAACTCTGTTTGTTTTGCTTTTCTTTCCTGTAATGGATAGATTTGATGATATGTGTCTGTAACAGACACTGTTACAATATAGTGCGGTATTGAGCGAGACTTACATATGTGTTTATTTAGAGACTGATGGTAGAACATTTTGAAGAGTATCAAAGTTTCATTTTGTTTTGGAGACAAAGGATTGTTGGTGCTTCAGGTTTTAAAGATGGATTACCTAATTAATTTTATCCATACTATCCAGACTTGTCGACAATTTAAATAATATTATAAATCCGAAAGTTACTTTGTCTGTCTGTCTGTCTGTATGTTACCCTTTCACGCCTAAACTACTGAACGGATTTTGATTAAATTTGGAAAGGAGATAGATGGGATCCTGGGGAAGGACCTAGGCTGCTTTTTGTCTCAAAAACAATCCTAAAGGCGGTGTAATAGGGGATGAAAGTTTGTATCGGAAACTCACCATTTCTTACATTTTTTAATTTAGATACTTACCTATTAAGAATGATAAAAACCTGTTTTATTTATATGAATTTATCATCATTCCGTTACCTTTTTACGCCTGATTTAGATGAGAGGCTTACAGATAGACCGCCTGGGATAGGACAAAGGTATTTTTTTTAATTCTCGTACTAAGTTGCCGTGGTATTATTTCCGACTTCAACGCGGGCGAAGCCGCGGGCGAAAGCTAGTATGTTATGATGATGTTGAATATGTCAGCAGAACTGGCGGGGTCCGCTAGAACCAATGCCTGCCGGAGTCGCGGGAAAGTCCGAAAGGGATACCGTGGCCCCTGGCAAGTACAGGCAACTGAAGGAACACGGGTGGGTTTTAGTCAGTAAGAGTCTGACACGCCCTCCCGCTCCGCCCAGAGCGGGGGAAGTGATTTGATAATTTCACACCCAAAAAAAATAAAAAATAAAGCCCAGTGCAAAAGCTAGTATGCTATGATGAAGCTGAATATATTAGGTTGGGGAAAAAGTTTCTTCGCATTTTTTAAGAAAATTCAAAACATTTTTTAACATAGTATGTTTACATTTAACTAAAGTATGTAGGTACCATTTTGTTCGATAACTTTTTGCCATCTTGTAGGTAGGGACATGATCCCATTGCTATAGAAATTTTGGGACTTCTGATCAAAATACCGCGACAAGTGGTTTTGGCAGTCCTCCCGTGATGTTAACCTGACACTGCCTAAAGAATTCTGAAGAGACCGAAACAGGTGGAAATCTGAAGGTGCAAGGTCAGGACTATACGGCGGATGCATTAACACCTCCCAGCCAAACTCTCTTAATTTTTGCTGAGTGGCTAAAGATGTGTGAGGTCTAGCGTTATCATGATGAAAAACCACACCCCTTCTGTTGATTAATTCCGGCCGCTTTCTCTCAACTTCTTGCTTTAATCTCATCAGTTGTTCGCAGTAGAGTTCAGAATCGATGGTCCTGCCTGGTGGTAACAGCTCATAATGAATAATGCCCTTCCAATCCCACCACACACACAGCATCACCTTGTTGCGAGTTAACCCGGGTTTTGCCACAGTCTGTGAAGCCTGACCGGCCTTTGACCACGACCTTTTTCGCACGTTCTTGTCGTACGTGATCCACTTTTCATCACCAGTTATCAGCTTCTTCAAAAATGGTTCGGTTTCATTACGTCGTAATAAAGAATCACAAATGAGTACACGGTTCATTAGGTTTCTTTCAGTGAGCTCGTGAGGTACCCAAATATCGAGCTTTTTTGTGTACCCAGTTTTTTTCAAATGCGCCAAAACTGTTTTGTGGTCAATTCCCAGTTCTTCAGCTACGTCGTAACTACTAATATGCCGATCTTGCTCCACTTTTTCAAAAATGGCATCCATTTTATCCGTAATAGGGCGACCAGAGCGACGTGCATCTTTGACATCAAAATTTCCGGATTGAAAACGCTTAAACCAAATTTGTGCTACTCTCACAGACACTGCACTAGGTCCATAAACATCGCAAATTTTTTTCGCGGCTTGCGTTGCATTTTTACCTTTTTTGTAGTAAAATTTTAAAATGTATCGAATTTCTTCATTAGATTCACTCATCTTGACAGTACGAAAAACAAATAAAAATCACACATTTTCCTAATTTGAATTTGGAATTATGTTCTTTAAAATTTAAACTTTCAATGATACCAAAACCAGCCAGATACACATAGTATAGCCAAAGAGATTTTATTACAAGTTCATACATACTATAATGCGAAAAGACTTTTTCCCCAACCTATTATAATGACAAGATTTCTATTTTGTTTAATCCTAGTTTCGTTAATTAATTAGGTAAGTAATAAAGTGAGACTATGTTAATAGAATATGTAATAGACTAAGTTTAAAGTTGTAAATAAGTACAATTAGTGTCTTCTGTTCCTATACTAAATATATTATCAAGCTTAGCTTTCAAGTTAGTGGAGTCAACCATTACTAAATGATAAAAGATTACATTAGACAAAATAAATTAGTGGTTATAACTCAATTTTGTAATTTAAACAAACAATTAACGTAATGTTGACTGATGAAGATCTTAAAAGCTTAACGATGTAAGAATTTCCGTGTAATTGAGAGACGCGGCAAATATTTGTAATCGTTACGTATCAAATTAATTACACAAAGGGATTAGGGTATAATACAATTACTATCTATATACAAATAAATAAAATTGAAGTGTCTGTTTGTAATGTCAAAATAACAGGATTTTGACGGGACTTTCACTCACAAATAGCTGATGTTATAAGAAGTAACTTTGACTACTTTTATTTCAGAAAAACGCGGGTGAAACTGTGGGCAGCAGCTACTTAAAAATTAATGTCTTTCCTTCATATATTTTATTGCGAAAGTTAGGATATTTTGTTAGTTTGTATGTTTGTTACTGAATTACGCTATAAGGGCTGAAAGAATTGTCGGGAATCGCAGGCCGATTCCCGGCCACCGTAGGCGCGGGCTTGCGGACGGTGAGCAATGGGTAGCTCGCCGTCCGATAAGGACCAGGCCCGGGTCGACGGCGCGTTGTGTTCCACGCGCGCCTCAAAGAGATGTCAGCAAGTGAAGGGGTCCGAAAGGACCGATGCCTGCCGGGGTTGCGGGAAAGTCCGAAAGGGATACCGTGGCCCCTGGCAACGTACAGGCAACGGAAGGAACACGGGTGGGTTTTAGTAAGTAAGAGTCTGACATGCCCTCCCTCAAGCGGGAGAAGTTATTTGATAATTTCCCACACAAAAAAAAAAAGGCCTGAAAGAATTTGGTTGAAATTAGGCACATGCTCCCATAGTTAGACTATGGCCTGTAGTCAAATATTTAACTCTTTTTAACCGGATAAGTAATACTTACATAGTAACACCTGGAAGCATAAAAGTAGACGGGGAGACAATACAACATGTCCAGGAATACCTTTACTTGGGCCAAGCAGTCTCTTTCCAGGCGAGGCAAGATAAAGAAATCAAAAAACGAACGGAAAACGTCTGGAAGAGCTACTCGTACTGGTCCATGACCATTCCGTCAAAACTGGATGGAGGACGCGCGGGCTCGCGAAATATGGAAGGAGTAGAGGGAAGCCTTTTGCCCAGCAGTTTGACAGTGTAGGCAAATATTTATATAAATATATATTTACCTGGCATGTTATAGTCTGTCCTAATTATAAAGAGGTAACATTTGTGAGTTGGTATGTAGGGGTAATCTTCGAAACTACTGATCCGGTTCCGTAAATTCTTTCACTAACTGGAAGCTATAGTATTGTAGAGTGACAGGATAATTTTTTTAAAACAAGAAATTTCAATCGAACGAAGTCACGGGGATACAATGATATAAAATATTCCCCTTTTATCGTAAAAAGTAATGGAAACCAAAAGGGGAATACATTTTATGTTTAATTAGTTAATAAAATTACCATCTGACTGTTTAGTCTTAACATTCAGACGTAATTAGGTAAGCTGTTTCCCAATTAAAGAGTTAAGTTATGAGGTTGATACAAAGATAAGCAGATATCCTTATACGGACCAAAAGTTCCAACATTTTCAAGCAAAAACATAGAATTTTACAACACCACTAAATCGATGAAATAACAAATAATTCAAAGTAGAATAACGTTCAAAAGTCGACTATAACATTGAAGTTGACTACTTGATTTATTCAAACAGAACGGCAAAGAATTAATTACTTAACCGAGTGTCGGTACTGAAAGAATTCACCGGCGTTTGAGTTACTGCAGGTTGGTGCTAGTACCGTCAAACAAAGAGATAAGTATACAGGCTGCTAACTTGCAACTGCTTTTAAACAATGTTTTGAGAACGTTGCTCTTTTAATGTTCAGACATTGTCGTGGTCAAATCATTTGAGGACCATATGCATATAAGTGTCTGAGATGGTCTTTTGAAGAAAGAACCAGGCAGCTTTAAGTGGACCTGTCCAGTCAGTGCACGCATGTCAGTCTTGCGCACTTTTGTTGCACAAAAGTTTGCAGTATAGTGGACTTTTACTTGTAAAACTATTTGTTTATAGTGACGTCACTTGCGTGCATTTGTATGGTGGGTAGTCCATTTAATTAGGCGAACAGTTGCTACGATGATTACTTGCGGGATTATTGCATTTTGTTTGACTTACAGCGTGAACGCTTGCGCTGTTTGTGATAACGACATTACTTTTGTTTTAAATTGCGAACGCGAAATATTTTGATCATCGTGTTTTGTTTTTGAGTTTACCGTTTTTGTAGGTAATACTTACAAAGCTTTTGGACATTTATTATTCGGAATTGTGATTAGGGATTTGTTTTAAGAAAGTCTGTTAAATTAAAAGAATATCGTCCGATTACATGATCATTTCTAAACTAAATATATCAGACGTTAAGAGGGCTTATACATAATAATTAATATCGTAACACCGAATATTTAGTTTTAGATATAAAATCAAATTCCTTTACACCTAAAACGGTTAAAACATCAAATTCAGTGTTATAATTATTGTATTTAATTATTAATATTCTAGTTCGTTAGTACATTTCACATTTCCATACAGTCAAATTAAACAAAACAGCGAAATATTTGACATCTATTTGCGACGTTGCCCACTTTCAGAATAAACGCTCTTAAGTGAATATTCAGTAAAATAATAATTTTGTTCATTATTTTGTATAACGTTTAGACTAAGTTTTGGCTTCCAAATTTAAGTACCTACCATTACATTATACACTTCTGGCATAGGATTCTGCAAATATCTGTCTACTTATCATAAGTAGGTACAACACATTAATACTTTAATAGGTACTTATACCTATTTCTTTATTCACTCCACTACACAATCTAGTTTATTATTCATTAGTATTGTTCGTAATTGGCTCGCAATAAATATCAGTTACAAGTTACGACTGCTTTTCTATTGCGCGTCATTAAAAGTGCTGAGAAGTGCAGCACTTGGAAGTTCCACCGATATTTCTATAGCGATGGTGTCGTTAAACTTTATAGTTATGATTATTAAACCTGGAATTTTTCTAGTTCTTCACAACTACACGAGTAAGTATCTATGTGGAAGGTAAAAGGTTTAATCTAGGATTAATATCAGTCAACAGAACCTTATCAAATCCTAATCCTAACAAATACAGCGAAAGTGAGTTTGTTTGTTACGTTTTCACGCTAAAACGGCTGAACGGATTTTAGTGAAATTTAGCACATGGGTAGACCATGACCTGGAGAAAGACATAGGATGCTTTTTATCTCGATATTCCCACAGGATCGAGACTTATGCGGGTGAAACCGCGGGGCGCAGCTAGTACACAATATAATGGCTTTAAGGGGGAACAGGGCCTGCGATTCTCCATAAAAATGTATTCCTTTTTTTTCTTCCTGAATAATACCTCTAGAGCATTTTTTTTTTCATAAAATCAAGGTCTGTTGTAGTCACGTCCCTGTTATTTCCATTTTTTTAGCAACTTATCGGTAAAGAAAATATGACCCTCTAAAAATTACAAAAATGCCCCATTATTATCACCGTGATTAGAGGCGTACCAGACAAATTCGAAAAGTTTTTAACATAAAAGAAAATGATACGAACCTAGACATAATCTTTCGTAAAATTTGAATGTAAAAAAATATTGAATCGGTTCAGTTTTCCCTATCGCAGGTGTAGCCATCCCTATCGCACTCTACGGGGGCAGACTTGAGGTAAGAAGACGGCAATAGTTTCTTCATATACCTATTTTTCAAATTTCTCGCAGGCCCTGTTCCCTCTTAATACCACGATTAATACTCCTGTTGGGTCTTGGTTCTATTACATCTAGTACACACAATAGGTTTCATACATATAAATGTAGGGGCGGTGTAGAACAGCCCTGCCCCTGATTATTGTCATACTGTGTAGACACGATCTTCCATGTCTAACTGAGTCAAAACTCTTTTAAGCCAGACCACCGCTCCGCGAAAATCCGTCCGTATGAAACTGCAGGGATCTAACAGAATATCAACGTCAGGTATATTTGCATGACACATGCTGAGCTGGACTTTCTTTTTGTGCAACCTTGAGACGCACACCGCACCTTGTTTAATTCGTTTATTTGATTTGAAATATGTCATAAAGTCACAATATCACTCCATTTTTTTAAGTATATTTTTTTATTTTATGTATATTGTTATCTAGTTTTTGTATATATTCATGTAATTTGTTATCATTTAATTGTCTTCTTGTGTGCACTAAATAAATGTTTTATATATCTATCTATCTTTTAGGAGCTCGTGGCTAAGTAATAACTGCCGCACGGGCCGATCCATTGGGTTAAGCTACGCTTGCCGGGGTTGGTCTGTGGATGGGTGACCATCTTTATATACCGAGACTCCAATTACTAAGCCCTTGGTCCCGGCTGTCATTCGTGGATCTATGACAGTCGTTACTGGTCGTCAGAAGCCCGAAAGTCTGACAACCAGTCTTAGCAAGGGATATCTTAGTACCCAGTTACTGGGTTGTGGAGGTCAGATAGGCAGTCGCTCCATGAAAAATACAGGTATTCAGCTGCATCCGGTTAGACTGGAGGCCGACCCCAATATAGTAGGGAAAAGGTTAGGCAGATTGATTAATATATCTATCTATTTAAAATAATTATCATGCTCGCATTCGCAACAAAATAGTCTCATTGTCAAAATTGTCAAAATGTACTGAAAATCAGTTTTGATACGATTAACAAAATTATTCCGTCTATCACAGACAAAACTGTTTTGCTTCTAGGCTGCGCCCTGCCTAACTAAGGTAAGGAACAACATTGAATTCTTGTGCTGTGACTAGCGTGTCTGTCTGTGTATTCTTTAAAACATTGTTCCACGGTTGAATTTTTTTCTGAACACCCACACCCTCAAGAGGATCATAACATCGCGCCTCTAATCCCTGAAGGCTTAGGCAGAGGTGTACCTGTAGTACATCAACATTTCGCCAGTTATGCTTAAATCTCATGTAAAACGGGGCAAGCCTATTGCTATCAACCGGGCATTACACATTTTTTTTTTTTTTTTTTTTTTTTTTTTTTTTAACGTTGCCCCACACTAGGAATTTCTCCTGTATCGTGGGTGCGTTTACAAACATTTAAACTCACATACATAAACAGCCTCATTAGTACACATTAGTACATATTATTCTGTAGTCCATATAAATACTAGTCCAGTCCCAGAATCGAGCAAGTTACAAATAGCGGAGAAGCCAATCTATCACCAACATCCTCAATCGCAGCTCTTTCCCCAATTGTAAAAATATTACCTCCATTAGAACAGAAGATTAAGCAATTTTCCTCAACTTGAGAAATGTACCTCCTCACTGAACAGTAGCGCCGTAGACAAATATGAAATATGGAGCCTTAGCCGTAGATCATTAAAATTTGTCATACCGGTAATTTATTGATCGTTTACGACTCAACTATTTGACTTATGTCCATACTTTACATGGAGTGTCGTAATTGTTTATAAAATTTATTTAGCTTTTCAGTGTCTGGACAGTATGTGAGACATTCTTTGGAGTTTTTTGACGTCATTTTAGATGTTTATCTTTTAAAATGTTTATGAATAATCTTGGAATATTTATCTTCGAGAGAGGCACCTTTAATATAACTACAATAGTGTCTACTATTGGTGTTATATTATAGGTGCCTACCTAACTTATATAAGTTTTATGGTACGGATACAGCATACCACGCGCCTCGGTAATTTCATTTAGACCAACTGGAAGCAGTGTGCAACCGGCTATCTAATTACGCAACACATTTTCGTAAACAATTACGAGAAATTTGTTTCATTTTGACAGTTCAACAACATTCATTGCGTTCTGTACGTTGTTGAGCAGATTTTTTTATCGAACTTATGAAGCAATGGATTAGCAATTTTTTTCAAATGATTCAAATTCCGATTGATTGTATATTACGTAATTAGGGTGCAGGACGCTACGTGTAACAAATAACGGGGTCACATGAGCTAAGGCATCACACACACGCGTACTTATCGACTCTATTCATTTCGGAGTTTCATGGTTTTTTAAAGTAATTCAGCCGCTCTATTCTCCAAAACGCTCATCGTAAAAACTTAGGTCAGCAGACCTTCTACCTGATGCTTCATTGACACTTCCAGCACAGTTCTCCTAACAATGAAATGCAATAAGTATTGTTAAGTAAGTGTTGTTATATTTAGTATATTTTATTTTAACTACTAACCTTGCTCATGATGGGAAGCGGTCGACGGCGCGGAGAATGCGCTGGAGCAGCCAGGGCGACGCGCCAGTCCTCCCAATTCTGGCACTGCGCACAAAATACACAAATATTAATATTACTCATTACGATGACAACTAAGCGACTACTGTAGATAGATCTTGTATGTTTTAGTAAAATCTTATGGATAATAATCAATCGGCTCATCACCGAGAGTTGAAAATCCAACTAATCGTTTTTATTAGGCATTACATTTAGGTGTCGCGTTTTCACTTACACTAGTAAGTGAAAACGGGATGAGACTAGTAAAAGTTAGTAATTATTTCACCACTCATTTGGTTAGTTTAATTAGATTAAAGTGAACAGTCAGGTTACACAGTGTACGAATGAAGCGCTCAACTAATTCTTGTATTTACAGCGTGGTCACAAAAGTAATGACTTTTACTTCAATTTACTCGGCTGACCCACTTTAAGCACTCCCAGATAGGTACTCATGAATTTCAGATATCCCGTACTATAGTTATGCTCTTTGAATACAGCTAAAAAGTTTCAGATTCAAGAATTCAGTATAAATGTTCGTAAACATTCAGGAAAAGAAAACAATGTCGATCCCGATTCCTAGAAGTCTAGAATCGTGTTTGAATTTTATTTAGATACGGAACACATTTGCTTTGTTCTTACGAAATCTAAATTTCCTTGAAAATATAATATTCTTTTGCTAACACGAAAGCAACACAGGGAGCCCGTTAAACAAAGAAAACACAGATAAATATACTTCAAACATATCTCGGAGTTGTCATACATTTATCCCGGCGGCAAACAACACAAAAAGTGAATCCGGAGCAGCGAATGCGAAGCGATTAGCGTTCGGCTTTCATGATTAACTCACACAATTTCGGTCTCCCCCTCGTCCTTCGCTATTTTGTTGTTCGCCTGTCCCGAGAAATGTTCAAATGGTTTTTTTTCAGCAAGATAACAAATAGGCCACGGCCGCTTAGACACTAATCGGGTTTCACCGAAATGGGATTTCGCTAAGCTATGAAAATTAAATGCTCTGCTCTCAAATTCGAATTATCCCGAGATGAAAATTAAATAAATTCAACGTGGCCTGTAATTTAAACCTCAATCTCAGCGAACTTTTCTCTATCCGACTGCGACTGAACTCCGCGGTGTGACTTTCAATTGTTTTATATTGCCGGATTTACTGTATAGTTTGCACGTGGATCTTTTTATAACTAAAACTTTGTGAATCGGCGAAGTTTAATCGAGTCATAATTTTACCAAAAACAGGATGTTCATTTTTTTGCGCTGCCGTTAATTTGTACCTAAATCGGTTAAAATACAAAGCTTCGTGTGTTAAAGCGCTGTAAAATTTCACACACGTAAGCGCTATTCAATTTAAAATTATCTCGGATAGAAATTAAATTGAATATAGTTGAGATAGTGCTGATTTGGAGTCTGTGCGGTGAGCGGGCGCTTAGATAAGTGGCTGGTATTTAATATCTGCAAGATAGAGGACTGGCGCCGTGCCACCGGACTACGACGAATTACAAATAGGCACAACTCATAACTCGAGAACGCAAGAACTTAACTCAATTACTCGCCAAATAACTCAAAAGAAACTGTTTATGGTACTCGAGACGCTTTAATAGAGGCGATAAAGTAATGTATTGCTTATTACCCGTCAGAAATCGCTTAACAGCCCTTGTTGTGAAGGGCAAAGTACCCATGGAGTATAAAATGAAGACTTTTTATCTTTTGTTTATAGTCACAAATTATGCTATTAAAGGAGGACAGGCGTTTTCTGACTAAGAGTTGTTTATCGTAAGTATGCTGTTAGTACATTAAACGGTGAAAACATATTCAATTAATTTTGCAAATCGCTTTGTGTGTGCAAATAAATTATTCTTGGAATAATGGCTAGCAGAAATAACGTAATAATTAATAAGTGTAGTTATTTTCTTTGAGGTTACTTTTCGACTATGATTTTAAAGCTTAAAGCATTAAAATGGAGTGAATAAATAATTAAACCCAAACCAGCCGTAAAATGGAAGCTTAAAGGCACAATCTTACCTGGAATGAGGTTAGGCAGATTAGGCTCGAAGCCTGAGACAGAATGTGCTGAAGAGGAATTGATCCTGCCATCTGCCCCCACTAGGGGAAATAGGGCAAAAAGAAAAGACACGTCCGTTATTTGTTTGCGGTCAGATCCCCTGGGAAACTGACGAATACACAGAAAGTTTCTTAAAACTACGGGATATTTAAAACCGTAAATTACTTATTAAACTAAATTAAATATGAGAGGCACTGCTGTAAGTGACTTCATTGAACGTATTGGAGAGGATTTTTTTCTGCCATCCAGCTAGAAGAAATAGCGCAAAAAAAGGGAAGACACATACCTACATTTTTCGATCTTTACAGATCGATGGAGTATTTGCTTTGGAAAAAATGGGCTTATAAAATAGTTATACTAAATACATAAAGATGCCAGTTACAAGGCAGAGATACAAACGTAGGTATTACCTGGAATGAGGTTAGATGTGCAGCCTGTGACAGTATGCGGTGGAGAAGATTTGTGTCTGCACTCAGCCCCCACTAGGGGAACGAGACACAAAAAGGTACATTATTTTATTTGCCTATTAACTTAGCTTAGTATGATTTGAGCCCGGCTCACCCTCTGTTACATGTAACTTAAGTTAAACATTACATAACTGGCGAAATGTGGGTGTACTTACATTTGTCCCAACCCTAGAGGCGTTAGGAACTTTATGTAACTACTTACAGGATGTTAGTAATTCTGTTCGTTCTAACATAAATAATTACACGTAATTTAACAATTGGATATTCCCGATTTATTGCAGATGATTACGTTTTTTGGATTGAATTTTAGAGATAAAGTTGAAGATGGAATAAAAGCGAGAACTTAAAAATGCCCCTGTTCTACATGATGAATTTATTGCATAGCAGTGCGTTATATTTGTAATAAGCCCAGAAGTTTAAATAGGTACCTAGGTAAGTTGCCATCATATCACAAAGAGTGAGTTTTATTCCCTTTTTACTAACACTAGGAAATACCTAAATGAATGCCTACATAAAAGCACGCTGAAGGATTATCAACTTTCGGCGCTAAGCCGAGCGTTTATTTACACATTCATTTAGTCTTCGCCTAGTGTAAGTGTAGGCGGGCCATAAATAGACGTGTAGCCTGCTCCAGAAAGCGGTGAGAAAAAAATGTGCCCTAGCACTGATTTAGCAAGATTTTGCCACAAACGGGGGAGCATTTTGTATGCAAAAATTCAAATTAATAGTGATTGACTTGGCTCTCCTTGGTATGGAGTAAAGAATATGAAAATTCCAATTAGGTTATTTAGATTAAGTATTAAACATTAGGAAAATATTGCTTATTGCAAAGAGGATAGATTAAAATTAGTATTAGAAAATATAGGTTAAACAGACCTGTTAAAAATTGTGAGCAATATTGATAAAAGCTTTCCCTTTTTACAGCATAAGCGGCTAGTCGGCCATCACCTCTATGTGGGAAGCGTAGTTACAACGTCTTACCTGGCGTGGGGTTAGGCGCGCAGCCTGCGACGGATTGCGGTGGAGAGGAATTGTGTCTGCCCTCAGCCCCCACTAGGGGAAACGGGACAGAAAGAGAAGGTAAATCAATTATTTAACTCCACAAGATCAGCAATCCTAAGGTGCTTAAAAAATGGTGACCTTATGGCCCCCTTTGGCACAAATTTTGTAGTGTTAATAGAATAATCTTCCATTTTTCATTTTTAAGGATAAGCAAGGAGTTAATGTATAATTTATACTATACTACTATATAATAAATTTTCTATTCTTTTAAGAGATTGATGGTAATATATTAAAACTATAAAACTTACAACTATATCTTATTAGCATGAAAAATGGATAAGGTACTGGACAATACTTAATTAGTCGTCAAACAGCGCATTGCAGACATAATTACAACGCAAGTTCTTCAAATGCCTTTTATAGCTATCTTCACGCCTAAGGTATTACTTTCATATGTTAAAGTACGTAATAATGTAAGGGTAATTCCACTAAAACTCACCCCTTTAGCGAAATAAGCGTAAAAGATACATAGAAACAATGTTGGTTTCTGTTTACGTGTTTACATGCCATTAAACATATTCTTGCTTGCTTATATAGCTTTGTAATTTCCTTTGTTTCTTCCTTGGATTTTCCTACTGCAACCGTATTACAAAGAGAGTCTTTGCTATTGTTAAAATATCTTGTTAGTTGTTCTGTGTTCAAACTCAAACTCAAAGCATTTATTTCAAATAAACCAATTACAGGCACTTTTGAATTGTCAAGGGGTCGGTCAGTCAGAAATATGAAGCTAGTCGCCCATTCCAAAGCGTAGTAGGTACCTATGGAGAAGAACGGGCAAGAAACTCCACGGACACTCTTTTAAATCAAAGAAATGGTTATATAATATTGGTTACATCATTCAAGTTGAAGGTATACATGTGAGAATGATGCAAAACATTAAAAGCGTCTGTTAGAAATAAAAATATAAACTAATTCAAACATACAATTAAATTAAAAACCGCCGTGGCAGCTAAGAGATGACCAGTCCCTACTGACGGCGCCCGTTCACAAACATGACGGATGGATTAGCACCATTCAGCTCAACCATTTTGAAGGGAGCTAAATGATCCAACACACGCGCCACCGCCAGCGAGACATTAGAGTGAGCATGACATACTTTCAGCCGCCAGGGCACATTCAAGTCAATGAAAGACATACCCAGTACCTAAATGGTAGCTTTATAGTCGGTACATAGTACTCACACATGTACTATTGTTGGTATTTGGATCCAGACTATGTGACTATACCAACAAATATACCAAAAAGATTTATCACATAGGTATATTAGGTACGTTCAAAACAGCTGCTCTCACTAAATATGTAATTTAAATCTCTTCAGTTAAGCACATCAGTGTCAAAATTAATTATCTCGTAGTTTCGGTATCATTATCCCGTCATTAAATTATTTTTGTTTGTCTAACACAGAGTGTCAACTACGGCTGAGTTGTGCTCGCAGCGGTTTTAATGTTTGAGCACAGTTCCAACTAAGGGGATTAAAAGTTTATTTTGCACTGACAAACACGACCTCTGTCGGTCAATATTTGTAAATGTTGGACCTATTTCGAATAGACGGAAGATTTATTGGATTCAACAGAAGCGCTTGTTTATATTGTAAATGGATCTTTTGTTGGTATCAAACTGTTTTTTTTTTAAACACGCTTGGGAACACAAGTAACTTAAGAACCTAAAACGTTAGTTTGAAGATGTTGGAGCATATCTATTCAAAAGGCAAGTATAGATTGCTATCGAACAATCTCTGTTTTCTTAGAAAAGATGAACAAAACACTACAATAGGACCTTGAAACCCGGAGTTAAAGTCCATAAAAACATAAAACCTGTCCAGAACAATCTTTTTGAACGAAGTAAAACAGCTTTTTGCAGTCCAAAGTCCAAGCATTTATTCCGCGTAATCCTAATTAATTGACTCATCAAAACAAGAAACTTAAAGCAAAGACTCAAACTACAAACAGAAGCAGACATGTCTAGGGATCACAGAGGACATTAGTTGGAAAATGAGACTAAAACATAAGAGATTATGTTAATAGGTGTTATAATATTCTCCGGGAAGAGCCCGGGGAGGCCAAGATTCTGCTTCGACATCTGCAGGCTTGGCACCACGCCAAACTAGTCGTTATACCTACTCCAGTCGATACTTAACTTACTCTGTGTTTATAAAATGTTTAGAATCCCTTCAACAGCACAAACGTTTTTTCGTCTTCGTTATTCCAAGGGTAATTACGTCCAACTGTTGTTGAAGCTATCTCTGAAGTATCTTATCTTTTTTATGGGGTAATTTAGGTTCGAATGTATCAATTAGAGGGATTGCAATTTTAATTGTGAGGGATCGTGATGAAAGGAACGTTTGCGGATATGTACTATTGAAGAACTTCATATCTAAGCAGTTTGAAAAAAAAAACCCGTGAACACGATGACCACATCTGTTACCGCCCCGGTTCTATAGCGGCCGAGCGCAGCAAACAGAAATAGACCTTACGATGTATAGACTTGAACTTCTTTGATAGTACCTAAAAACTTTAAAATTAATTGCTAATGTATTTTTATGAAATAGCAAGGACAAGCAATAGTGAACGTGACACTGAATGATTATTTATTTGAGAACGTATCATGCTCATTCGCTTTGAAAAGTTATACTGTTGAAGAAAAACAAGGTTATATATAATATTGTAATCAATTCATTCAAATTATAAAGAATAAAAAACAATGAAGAACATAACAAGTAACAAGCCGACATGATATAAAAATTAATAACCAAAACGTGAACACGGTGGCACAACCAATGAACGAAGCGAAACGAACAAAAAACGTCCGGCGGCGGCGTGTGTGAAACGCGACACATCGGTTGCGCTTGCGACGGTGCGAGGTCGGTGCTCGGCGAAAAACATTGACCTATTAACGTGCAATATGAGGCAATCGGTCACGATGATAGATATACTGGAATCCTGATATTTTTGCTTCTTCAGCACAATTACCAAGACTATTAAAAAGAGCCAGCCAGAGAAAAGACATATGTAATTGGATTATGTGAAAGATGTCATGCCTAGGAAGGAAGTGAATGTTGACATTCAAAAGTGCCTTTTAAGCAGAGATCGGATAATCGGATGCATATTTACCTAAAGTAAATTTTTGTATAAGAAATTATAGAAGCGGCTTCTAATTTTCTCTTTTCTTAATATGAATCCCGGAATTCCAGAAAATTCGGGAATGCACAACTAATCGGATAAGTACATGGTATGGAAAGGACTTATCAATCCTCTTATGAAAGTTACTTTCGCGATATTAACATAAAAATTAATATACCTATTGTAAACATTTTTTAACGGAGTTGTTTGTCGCTATGTGCTATGCCAGGCAACCTACTTTATAACATTAGCTAGCATTTCTACAGTAAGAGCAGTGATAGCTTAGTGGTGTGACCGTCAAACTGCCAAGCCGTAGGTCTCGAGTTCGAACCTAAGGCACGCATTTCTGACTCTTCGAATTCATGTGCGTATTGTATGATTATCAGAGATTTTACGATCGATACCAAAGTGCGTTCCATATTAGCCAACACCTGAACGTAAGAAAACATATATTCGATTCTATAATCAGAATTCGAAATTGGTCGATCCCGGAATCCCGAGATTTTATCGATACAAAAGTGCATTCCATAATACCCAACGTTTCAACTTTAGGTAAATATGCATCTGAATACCCGATCTCTACTTATAAGGGCCTATTTGAAATAAATGATTTCTCTTTGACTTTGAATTTTGAGATGATGGTGGCTAATAGAGTCGTATGGACGAAAAAGGCGGCCTTCCCCGTACCCAAATATGTAGATTGATAAAAGCGCTGAATGAATGAATCAAATAGAAATCCAAACATGACGGATTGTAGAAACATCTCGTTTTACAAAATCATAAATTATGAAAGGAGTTTAAGAATATAAAGTTTATAATAAACATGTTTGTGATGATCTACGGACTTTGATATGATAAAAGTACAATATAAATGTGACTACATCACGTTATATCTCCTGATATTTATGTTGAATGTTATGGATTAATAAATAACGTAAAAAGGATCGTTAAAAGGTAGCTGTCACTTTGTTTTTGTGAGTTCGGGTCGGTCTGGGTAGTCTGGGTACGGACAGTTCTACATTCAGGTTCACGTTTCCAGTTAATTTGTTATAGGTCAGACGTAATAATGGAAGTCGTTGTTCGTCTAATTGGTCCAAATACGGATTGTTTGACTAACCAATTGAAATATATTATTAATACACCTACTTGGTTATGTTGTCGGCTAAAAGTGACATTAACGTCTTTTGAAAAAAATTTAGGCAATGTCACCATTGAAGCAGTTGAAGAAACTACATGATACATTTCGATATTGAAGGAGAAAAAACGTAATTATTTGTTCTTTTATTGCAATTTTGAATGTAACCATAAGAAAGAAAGAGAAAAAAATCCAGTAACTGCCATTCTGGAGTGTTAAATAAAACACCTTTTCCAAGAACTTTTATATTTTTCTGTTAATGTTGATACATTACTCGACATCGCCCATAAAATACGAGGTATCAATTATCACACTAGTGTACAAACGGGATGAATAACAGCGAAAAGTCCGACTAGTCAACTTTGTCAAAGCGAGCGGATCCGCGGGTAAGAGCTAGATTATAATCTGGATAATATGATGCATTACCATGACAGATGTCAATAACAATATTGACATCTTCGATTCTCGTGCCGCTGCTTTCAAAAGACATGTATGTACTCTTTCTTTATAATATTTTAATCTTGATATTATGCTTTAAAAACTGTTTTCTTTAAATAATGTAACTTTGTGTCATTTATGTTCTTTACCTAGCTTTCCTTGGCTGGATTCCCTGCCTAAGTAGAAGTGAGTCGGAGGGCAGACGCACAGAATTTGTAGCTGTAATTTTATAATTTTCTGAACTAAGCTTTTAACTGTAGTTGTCATCATTATTATTGTTGTTGCTAGTCATGTTGTGAGATTACGCTTTGGGTGATGATCAGGTCGAAACCTATAACGTGAATCTAGTGATATACAGTGATTGTTACCTGTTGTAGTTGCCATGTAAATAAATAAATTACATACAAGCTTAAGACCCTAGGTCTTAAGCTTGTATGTAATTTATTTAATTTATCAAGATCGACTGAACAGTATGTTTTTAAAGATCTGTGATAGAGTGTTCGCAGCTGTTCTAATTGATTATTATAAGCGTGTGTCCCACTGCAGGGCAAATGCAAGGGAGGCATTTGCACTGCATTGGGACACACGCTTCTTTCCACTCTTTTCTCGGCCTACTGCGATTGCGGGCCAATCCTTTAAGAAGGAGTCCAGCTCATCCTGCCCTCTGACGCCCTAAGCCGAGGTTCGTACCCCACAGGGGGTGCCCTTAGCGAGCGCACGCCTAGTTTTAATTAGAATAGTTTTCGCCCCTGGCTGGAGGCTTTGAGTGTAGTAGCTTAAGGCAGCCGCAGGAAAGCCCGGTTAAGTAGTCATGACCTCAGAGGACAGACGAGATACGAGATGCACTAGACAAAAAAAAAAAAAAACCTGCCATCTCTTTCTGGGCCTGCCGCGTAGTCGTTTCCTGCTGTTTGGGATCCATTGAGTGCAGGGTTTTGCGTATTGCTGCTCCGACATGCGATAGATGTGGCCAGCCCAGTTCCACTTTTAAAATCCAGCAGCTGTGCGGCCAGCGCTCGTTGTTTGTGTTTTAGGACGAAGTATAGAGTTCCTAATGCGGTCAGTGAGTTTGACAAGTAGTATACTTCGTTCTATAGCCCGTTGGTAGACTGCAAGTGCGAACTTTTGACGCTTTGTAAGAGACCATATTATATGTTTGCTCTCCGTAGGCGAGGGTGGGAATAATGCACATGTTCTAATAGGTAAATCGAATCGATCGAATGTATAGGCTCCTAAGTATTCGTCAAGGTAAGTACATTAATTTATCAGTAGCAGTTGGTGTTCGTACCAACTGCTACGAGAGAGTTTAAAACTCGAAAAAAAATCCAAAGCATACTTATTATCATAAACAGTAAGTGAAGGCATATATATGACTTGTTGTACAAGATAAGTGTTCTCATTACTATTCCAATGCCCCCTCACTTTAAAGTGTTAACATGAGCAATGAGGCGTTGTAGACTTGAATTTAAAACTGTGCTCCCCGGTCCCCCACACATATGTAGACCAGATAACGCCAACATCCAACGTTTAAAGAATTGCGTTCAGTGCTAGTTTTGTTCGAATGTGCTTAATCAATCTGGCAACCAATGAGACAATGGACGTGTTTGTTGGCGTTGGTGGCTAATATGTGGTTAGATTGAAAGTCATGGCTTCACGGCGTAATGCCCGTGTTAACACCGCTTAAAGCTTAGCTAATCCGTGCCGGAAAAAAACGTATGTGAAAAGTTTAACTGAGTTTAAACATGATTTATGGTTTCAACGAGAAATAAAACCTAAGCTCATGGATTTAATTTGTTACAAACAGATTTAAGTAACGTTAATTGACGAATTAATTAAACTGAACATTGCTACTCTTTGAGAATATATAAATATATCATGTTGATGAACTCACATAAATATATTGTTCGGAGAAACGAATGCCATCATAATGTTACAATTTCGTGGTAAAATGTTTTTCTCTGATATGTAAATAAAAATAGCATTTATTTGTTAGCGGTTGTGCCTATTATAATATATGATTTGTTTACACAATTTATGTGTGTATTATACGGTTTTTCATACCGGTGTTATTTACAGAAGCTTACCCACGCTTTTCCGGATTTTATTCAGGCTAAAAGTAATGAAATATTATCAGTCTCTTTTATATCGAACTTGAATCCGAAACTCGATAAAAATGTTATATATGCCTAGTGTCTATTTAAAACTTGTTTCCAATTGATGTTATTTCCACTTACACAAACATACATTTTATGCTGGTGTAAGTAAAGTTGATTTTAGACTGACTAGTACTGTTGAAAAAGTCATAAAAAATATGGAGTTGTAGCGCAAACTGAACCTTATGTGCATTACAGTGGTTTTTCCTAAAACTCTGTTTGTTTCGCAGGTTAGGTAAAATATTTTAATTTTAACTACTTGTATAACGGTCTCCATTTCCAGTTACAGGAAAATGTTTTCAGAAAAATCGAAATTAAAGCTCATGGCTACAAAAAAATATTCGTCAAGTACTTTTTTCAGCTTCGGTTACTCGAAAACAATCACACGGAGTTTCACAGTTTTCGCTTTTTAATAACCGAGGTGGAACGCGGAAGTCACGTGTAAAAGCCAGTAGTTATTAATAATGCAAAGGGAAGGGTTGTTCGTTTTATATTTTTATGCAAACATGATGTATGGGATTCATACATCTGAGCTTTCATCAAGATTTGATGGATAGGTGAATGTTGGGAAAAATCTGGTATTGATACTTTTGAACATGGCAGAATGTTACAGTAAATATATTGATAAGGGTTCGCTTATTTGTTATGATCCGTTACTTGGATCAATTGCCTTATTCGATCTTTAAACTTTAGGTTAGTCAACAGATAGATTAATAAAAAAATCTTTATTATGTATGTACACCATAAAGATTACAAATATAAGTGCTATAAATGTCGAATTCTCTCCTAAACCCCGAACCCCTTATAAAACTTTTTTTTTTTTAATTGCTTTATATAAATGTAGAAATTTTTGCCAAATATAGTTTTATAAGGGGTTTTGGATCCCCCAATTAAATTCGACATTTATAGCATTTACAGAATGGAGTAATATTTGAAAATGAAACAGATGATTTTGTAGGGAAAAATACTTTACCCACCGATATAACTTTTGATAATCGTCTAACATAAAGTAGCAATTTAAATGGGGTGATCACGGTAAACGCCTTCCGGGCTTACAAGTTTAACGAGGGCGTTAATAGTAGGGAAACTTAGGATATTGGAGTCTTGGAGTCATATAGGAATATTACACTGTACGGATCGTAAGAATTCTAATTAATATGGCCCTTAATAGGGATTATGTGCACTGAAATATGCGTGGAGTACTTGATTTTACTTCTGATAGCGCAGAATGTGCAATTGATAAAAAATAAACACCTGTTGATTCTTAGGTATTAATAAGTTTATAATGCAGTGAAATTAAATTGTTTATAGGTAGGTATTTTTTTTATGAATAAGGTTTAATTAATAGGCTAAGGTGGAGCAGCAGTTGTAGCCCGAGAAATTCAAATTTTCTTACGTTATTTGCAATTTGTAGGTTAGTGTCAGGTTATACCTATCTATAAATACATATCTGTTATAGTCGCGAATCATATTTTGATCAAGATACAACTTGACACTGACCTGCAAATTGCAAAAAAATGTAAGAATATTTAAATTTCGCGGAATACAACTGCGGATCCACCTTAAACCTATAATTCAGTTTCAACAAGACGACAGTACTAATATGTTTTCTCCCAAATCTTTTCAGAACATATAAAGATTTGCATATTTTTCAACAGTCCAGAACAGATCCAATTAGGTAAAAGAGTAAAACCCACTAAAATATCACTTAGTTCTAAAGTTTATTAACATAATATAATAAAATTCTGATGAAGATTTACGCGAGCGTATCATTTATTCCTGAATAAATTGAAGAATAATTAATAAAATACACCGTGCGAGAGAAACAGGTTTCGTAGATATTATCGCCATTGATAACACTACCGACTTGATACGTTATTATTTATATTACTTGTTTTCATGTTCATACACTTTGCAATCTACCGCCAGCGGTATCGTCGTGTAGATCGCAGAAAAAAGACTGACGATCTAAATTAAAATATCGCGAGCGATGCGCATATCGCGAGCCTTCCAATTTATCAGGAGACTTCGAAATCTTCTCGATACCGCGGTATCGGTATATAGAAAAAATAAATCACGGGTACGGATTAATGTGAACAATGTTTTCTTTCACAGGATTTCATAAGAAAACTCACATCGATTTAAATAGATACTCTACTTAACTCAAAATTGGGTAATTTTGAAAACGTTTTGGTAAGTAAATTTATCTTCAGTGTGATACACTAGCCTAAGAGATGCCAATTTACTAAGCTGTTGAATCTGCATGAGAGATTTGGCACTACATTCAAAATATATTTACCTGGATGTGGATGATTGTGTTCGGCGGGCGGCTGCATGGATGACAAAGCGGAAAGCGGAGTGTAGCGGGCTCCATCCTCACGAGAGCATCCCTCCTGTGGATACGGTAACGTTATTAGCATTTAATACGGTAGCATAAATAATTTGATTTATCTACTTGTCTACTTTACCTACACGTAATTTTAGCTCGCGGAAGGGAGAGAGCGTCGACGCCAGCTAAGATAGGATTACATTACGCCTCGGCGCAAAAAACGGCTAAAGGCTAAAGTGAAATATACCGTCGGGAGTGAGGTATCGTACGTAGATCAACAAGCTTGTATTATGCATATCTATTTAGGATCCCTGGCGCTTCTGAGAGTTTAACATAACATTAATAAGATTTAACGCGTCAGACGATATAATCTGCGTCAAGGGTAACACGATGGTTACTCCTTTCATGCGTAAATCGTTCACGCCTCAATTGATAATGAGAATACAAACGAAAAAGATCGTTTAAGTTAAATACAAAAAGCTTATTTTTCTATGTAGACCTTCGTAAGGCAAAGCGATGAAGGATAATGTGTAGATGAGGTCCCGAGGCGTGTTTACATAGAACTTACTTCATTACCGCGTATTAATGAGAACCGAAGCGCTGGCGGGTGTATAGTCTTTATTACGTATGGGTAATACGCTACTCGATTTACTAACTTTCCCGATGGCAAGGGGTCGTCTTACCCCATTATTCATATTAACAAGTCTGAGGGATTTATTTGAATTCGATTTTGGATTAGAGATTTTACTGACAACTGATTAATGTTCTTACCTTTTCGCAGTTAGCTGTTGCTGTGGTCTGAGTATGACTTGTTGATGAAATACGATACTGCATTCCGGACACCGTGCAAAACCCCTCATGATGGTGCGTAGCATATACCCCAGTTATGGTCACATCAGTGTCTTGGTTAACTATAACTTCCACTTTTTGTTTTCTATCTGACACAGCGGATTCATCACTTTCGGATGGAGCTTCATATTCGTTTTTTGATTCCGACTTAACGCCGGAACTTACCCCGTTTTTTGACTTCTGAGAATAAGATTCATCGCTACATGAGTCTGATGTAGTATCATCTTTGCTAGATTTGGGCGAACGTTTTTCGTAACTAGCTGCTAGAATTGCCGTGGCATTAAGACTTGCCATTCGTTTTTGTACGACCATATCTTTTAGGTCCATTACTACTTCGTTTCTGTTACGTTTTTTCTTAAGGGGTACACCGGCAGTCTTTTTCATTTTAGCTGGTGGCTTGTCTGAATCCGTCTTGCTCGTAGATGCTTTAGGTGAGGCTTTCTTTCTTTCTGAAGTTGTTATTTTCTTCTTAGTATCTTGTTCACTATCTTCACTGGAAGAGGTAGAAGATTTTGGATCCCAATACTTGCCCGCACTTCTGATACCAAGTCCTCGCAACGATCTCTGAGGAGGGTTATCGTCTGAACTTTCGGAACTGTCATCTTTCTTTTCTTTTTTGGCTTCGTATTCCGATTCTGAAGTACTTTCTTGTTTTTCGATTTCCTTGGGCTTAGTTTCTTTCTTTTTAGGTAATACAGTCTTAGATGTGCTCGGTAGAACTTGTCTATCTATAGTTTTCATTAGACCCAATTCCATATGTGTTTTACTTTCATTTTCATACAAGCAATGAACTTTTGCTATCGCGTTTAGAGACGCCATTCGATGTTTTTTAGGCCCAGACCACATTGACAAAAGTTTAAGCCGCCTCTTACTAGGTTTTTCGTTACCTATCAAAGCAGAACTTTCTTTGAGATCAATCAGAGAATCTTTTGATAGCTCTTTTAATTCTTTAGACGGAGGTTTCTTCGCACCGTCCGTGATTCTATTTTTCTTGAACTTTTTATTTTTTGCTCTCTTATTTTTTGGGTTATCGGATTCGGAAGACTCTTTGGTGTCATTATCGTCATTAGACTCGCTTTCTTCAGATGACGAGTAGTGGAAAGCCTTAGTATTTAGAGCAAACTTTGAATTATCGATATCTTCATCCGAAAGGCTGCTTTTCTTGGCTTGCTTTTTAGTTTTTGTCGGAGTTTTCTTTGCATTCGGATTTGGCTTAACAGATTTTTCTGGTTTCTCATTTTTATTTGCCGCGGTTTCTTGTTCAAGAAATTTGATGGGACTAAAAGGTTTTCCAGTTATACTTGATTTTCGAGCCACCATTTTATAAGATTTGCTAACAATAGGTTTTGGTTTTTCTTCGGCTTCTGCTTCATTGCTACCCGGATTCGTTTCTACGCTAGTTGCAGTGCAAACACTTTGATTTTGATTAGCATTTAACTCTTCTGATCGTTTATTTTTCAACTGTTTTACAACTTCTTCGATAGGTCTATGAGGCGAATATTTTTTCTTTTCTGATTCAGTTTTCTTATCTATAACTGTTCCTTTTACTCTAGCAATAGGTCGTACTCTGCCAACATTCTTGTTAACAGGACTACGAAAGTCGGATAGTATGCTTTTTGGAGAGTCCACCTTTTCCGAGAAGGTATAAACATCAATCTCTGGTCCCTGTGATACTAATGAAGAATTCGAAGAACTTCTGTCTTTAGGATTGTCTTCCACTTTGTTTTCCAACTTCATAGAAACAAATCTTTCTGAAACACTAAGGTTGCCTTTTGAATTTTTGCAACATTTCACGTCTATATCTACTGTACGGGGTGATCTAGTAGATGTGAAAAATTTAGGAGGTCTTTCTGTTTCAGCTTTTGGAGTCTCTGGTTGATTAACCGAGGAAGTTTTAGGAGGCGTTTTACAATCTGCGGAATCAAAAATGTTTTTAGGATCGACTTTATCATCAATTTTTTCTTCAATTTTACCGCTCTCATCACTACTTTCACTAGGCGTATTTGACTTGTTATTAACAGAATCATCGGTGCAATTTTTGCTACCATCGTATTTTTTATCTTTTTCCGTTGTTTCTGGTTTTGTTTGGGTTGCACCTTTCTTTTTGTCATTATTAGCAATATTACCTTTCTTGATAACCGTCTTGGCTTTGGAGAATTTCGGTATTGTTTTCTTTATAACATCTTTATTAATTTTGTACTTTACATCTTTTTTACCTTTTCCGCACTTTTTTACATTGGCCTTGGCAGGTTTGGGTTTTTTTACCGCCTTGGCTGCTTTTTTTGGAGGCGCTTTCTTTACAATGTCTGAAGTATTTTTAGGCGCGTCCTTCTTCTCCTTGGGATCTTTCTTGAACTTTTTTGTTGGTGAATCACCTCGAGACGTAGACGCTTTACATGGTGCAGGTTTATTGGGTTCAGACGATGTTTCATTTTTATCAGAAGTTCCGGAATTATCATCATTTTTGGAACTGGAAGAGTCATCTTTGGAAGAACTTTTCTTAGGATTTTTGATCAATTGTTTATTTACCAGATTTTTAACCTTTTTAGGTGACACCGATTTTTTTGCAGCTTGCTTGCTAGCTGTTGAGTTTTTAAATGATGTTTTACTCAAGTCACCTTTCTTAGGTAAGGGTTTTGAAGCCTGTGACCGCATTGTCTGCTATAATCATATGAATTTTGTCGTCATCGATGAAGTGATTCCGGTGATCACATTCTGAAACAAATAAAAAGAAACAATTATTTTTAACGAATTAATTAAGAAACACGACACGGGACACAACTGATAAAATTAATATATATATAATTGACGGCATGCCAGCTGCAACCCGTTTTAACTATCAAATCTTGCAGCCGTCTTTAATCGAGCAAAAAAAGCCTTTTGTTGTATGATTTGCCCCGCGACAGATGGCCGTTATTGTTACGCTTGCTTTTCTTCGAGTAACGGAATCGTAGGTAATAGTGAGAATTGAAAAAAGTAGTAGTGCAAGCTTTCGTTATTTTGTCCAGAAGTTTACTAGAAAATTCCACGACACCGCGAGGACTACTAAGAGGTTTGTCGTATTAAAACCATGAAAACATAATTTTATAGGATATAACTTAAAGGAATTTATCATTTCAAATAACCTAACAATAAAAGATTTAATTAGTCAAACTTAATAAGGTCCAAATAAAATAACTTCAATAGAAATAAGAAATAATCGTTTATCGATAAACACGTGCTAAAGGTAAATAAAATATAAATTTGGGCTAAAGCAAACATCTGCTTTGATAACTTGCGCTGGCGCACATAAATAAACCCTTGGTCTACACCAGGTTAGGGTTTTTTTTGTTGAAAAGGGACCGAAGCTAACCGAATTTTATACCTGTGAGCACGTGCCGTCATTAGTGAATACAAAAAAAGATAAGATAACCGCCATAAGCTAACAGAAAAATAAAATATAAAAGATAGATTATGTTGCTGGTTGTCCAATAATGTAGATGGCTGCGTAAAATAAAAATGTAGCGCTAAAGGTGTTACTTTAAGTGTAAATATTTTAAATGTAATTAACAATCAAAATATATATTACTATCCTAGATAAGTCAATGAATAACTCTTACTTTTAAAACTAAGCTTTTAGTGAAGGCAATATTGCCGTAAGCACTCATGTAGACTTAAACACACACTTTCATTTATTTAAATACATTCATTACAAAGATGAAATAAATAAAGCCAGCATTTCAAAGTGGAATTTTAAGACTTATCTACGCATTGCTTGAGCTCGAACACAGTCGTAAAAGACTGATGTTCATTGAGGTCAAACATTTTGAGCGAAAGCGTCAGTGTGGCCGAACTATTTCAATAAAACTTTTTGAGCGGCCTTCACTGGCCGTTTCTGTGAATATTTTGTGGCGCTGTTTTGTAATGTTTTATTAAATATTTTGCTAGAATATGTGCTGGCTACTTTATTAATACGAAGTTTGCTTGGTTTTATATAAACTTTGATGAATAGCGTGAGATAGTAACTTGAATTTCTAAGTGGATGACGTTAAACTTAGATCATTTCTGCTTGGAATTTTTGATAAAAGTCTACACAAACTAGGGTAGACTTATAAGGAGGGATTATGAGGTAGCAGTAGTATAACAACTTGTGTTAAATTGCTGTAACTTTATTCTATACTAGTTGCACCCCGCGGTTTCCCCGGTATAAGTCTCAATCCTGTGAGAATATCGAGATAGAAAATATCATATGTCCTAACTCAGGTCATTTTCTATCCAAGTGCCAAATTTCATCCATATCCGTTCAGCCGTTTTTGAGTGAAAGCGTAACAAACAAACAAACTCATCTTCGCATTTATAATATTATTAGGTAGGATTTGCCAAACTCACAGTCAAAATTCCGATGATTTCGGTTACAAAACCAACGGACTTTCAATTACATGAAATCTAAGAAGAAAATGTATTTTCTTTGTAAAACATATATAATAAACATTAAAAAACCAAGACTGCTTTAATAACATTTCTTGTGTAACGTAAGCCGTCATAATAAGAATTGTTGTTTGCAGTAAAGCAACTTTTGCATAAGGACCGGCTCCATTGTGGTATCATTTTCCACTTTTCCAAAGGGATATTGTACATTATGGTTTTTTATTAAAAGCTGCTTTCAACGAAACCGCAGATTATTTGTAGTTTTGTTTTTTCTTTTCATTGGTATGAATGAGACACTCGAATGACGTACTACCAACATACTAAAGATTCTGGTAGTATAAACCGATTTTTATAACTGTGAGCTTGTCAACGTCAACATTATAGAACCGTGGAGACAACACGAGTTATATAGACCGTATAAAGGAAAATCGTCTTCTTTTACAATGTTTGTAAATATGTGAGCACCATGTATCTATCACATAATTAGTTTATCTGTTGTTGCTTCATTTTTAATTCTTAATTATTTTTACCTATTGTGGCATAATAATTTTATTCTAGGTGCATTGTCCTCACATATAATTACATAACTAATGTACTTATACAAAATATTGTTAAATATTTTAAAAGAGTAACGGTGGAGTTTCTTGCCCATTCTTCTCCATGCGAAAACTACCTTTTGGAAGGGGCGACTAAAATCAATTCAATTTTTTTGTAAATTTTTGTGCCTTATAATGTCTTATTTGAAATAAATGATTTGACTTTGACTTTGAGGCGTCGGGCCACTGAGCAGGTAACCGGCGGGTGAATTCAATATTAACAACCTACGATTTTGACAGCTCCAACCGAACAGTTATAAAAATCGAGTTATATAATCATCATGATCATCCAGCAGAGGACGTCTTTCAGCTGATTCTGTAAGTTAAGTTTAATAGGTGGTAATATTACAGGTATATAAAATAATCTAAAACATTTAAGTGCATTTTGCAGATAAAATAATAAATAAATAATAGATAAGTGAAATACTTAGTATCTTATTCGCGATCTCCTGACTTCGATTATTATAATATACATGTAAGTTTAAACTTGTTCCCACAAAAAAAAAAACTTAATTAATTATCTCGTAAAACAGGACTTCCTGTCTCCTACCCTTTTGCTGTGCCCTACAGGGTCCATAATGATCTAAATTATATAGTAACCACCTAAGTAAACGTTATGGTAAAGCAATAAAGATAATGAGTATAAAAAAAAGAAAAAAATATTCAAGTACTTATAAAGTAAAATTATGATTTAGATTAATTACAATCGAGTAATATTTAATTCTAACTGTAATTAAGACCTGCCTGATCTAGGTTTGTGAAAACCTGTGTTTCAGGCCATCAATTTACATCAAACATTTAAAAAGAAGACAACAATAAGTTTATTAGAAGCTAAATTAAGAAGAAGATACATAATATTTTCAATGTATAGGTCCAAGTGAGACGAAAATCAGTTTGTAGGTACCCAAAAACCGAATCCAACACCATCATTATTATTTTAAACTACTTCCTTTCTTAATAACACTTAACCAGTTATTACCCACCTACTAAACGCTTCTATTTTAAATGTCAAAGGTATTCTAGCTACTGTACGCCTTAGTAACAAGAGATCAATCTTATTATGCAACCAGCTTCTCTGGGGCTTGCGTGACCTTTGACATTGGGGAAAATGAGAGCAAATACACCGCATGCCTGTTTCCAAGCGGTTACAGGCGATTCAATGAGCGTTTTTATCATGTGATTACTTTTCTCTAAGGGATATATATAGAGGGCCAAGTCCAGCTTTTAATGGTATTTGCATTTGCTTTTGGGGGTCGTCCATCACGAGCTATTTTTAGGAAATTTTTAACCCCTCCCCCTCCCCCCTGGTGATATGTGGTGAGGTTTTAGGTTATCGTCTCCCCCCCTGCCCAAAGTCACGTGTATTTTTTTGATGCAAGAAATCTTAAAAAATTGCAGATTATTTTATCTTTAAATAGAAAGAAAGAAAGAAAAATATTTTATTTGGAGGGCCGCATTCTGGTTTAGAAATGCGCGTTAAACGAAAAAATAAATACACGTGATATCTCACTCTAGCCCCCTCCCAGCTCCCCCGTGTGATATTTCGTGATTTTTTCTCCGAAACCCTCCCCCCCCCTCCCTTTCGAGCCTCACGTGATATATGGACGACCCCTTGTGTGGAGATGGGGACTACGATTTTCAATTACGCTTTAATTTACTGTGGATAAGTTTTTTATTTCAATTAAAACTTAAAACTAATATTATAACACATAACATCACACTTTGTTTCCCTTAAGGGTTAGACAGAGGTGTACCTATAATAACACCCACATTTCGCCAGTTATGTTAAGTCCCATGTAATAGGGGGCGAGCCTATTGCCATCAACCGGGCACAAATCCAGGCTGCTAGTCTGCTACTGAGAAATTCCAGATAGAAAAACCCAATAACATTTTGCCCGACCTGAGAATCGAACCCAGGACCTTGTGCTCAGCAGTAGCGCTTGCGACCACTAGACCAACGAGACAGTCTAACTAATATTATAGAGGTAAAGTTGTTTGTTTGTACCTCAGAGCTAATCTCTCGATATTCTGATCTGATTACAAAACCTTCCACTGATAGAAAAGTACACTATTGCTGAGTACAATAGAATAGGATCCGTTTACTTGACATAGACTTATTAGGCTATACTTGTAGGTTTATTTCAATATTTTAGTTTAAGACTTCGCATATTTATATTTTTCTCTTCTTGTTCTCACACACTATTGTCTACATTTCTTTCTCATTTCTCCTGTCGCAGGTCTGCTGGAAGAAATTTCTTAAGAAATAAGCAGTACCTTTGTACTCACAATTATGATTATGTCCTATCTGTATCTATTTTTCTGTGTAAATAATCAAACAAATAAATAAATAGACAAAGTCGCGGGTAGAAGCTAGATTTTAATAATTCTTAATAATTAAATAGCATTGTCAATGGTGATCTTTTAAAATAATGAAGTAATGTGACAATTCTTTTAATACTATGCGAAAAACTTCGTATTTTCATTGCTCAAAATCGTTGTATCAAGGCTATATTTAGCTTATATGAAACTGACTACTGTTAACCATTTTTTTAAAGACAAACATATTTACACTGCCATGTGTCTGTGGATATTGGAGGCCGCAGTATTTGTCAAAAATAATATTGACATGTATAATTACTACACGCCTAAACGCCGTAAGGACAAATAGCGCACAGTAGCTAGCAAGACTCATCTAATACATGAAAGTATATTTTGTACAGCTTCACGCATCTTTAATAATATTCCGGGGCCTATCAGAATAATTACAGAAATTAAAAAAAAAAAACAATTTCCATAATCTGTTAGTAAACAAGTGCTACGAGTACTACTCTATAAACTCTAACTCAAACTCAAAGCATTTATTTCAATTAAACCATTTACAGGCACTTTTGAATTGTCAAGAAGTCGGTCAGTCAGAAATATGAAGCTAGTTGCCCATTCCAAAGCGTAGTAGGTAGGTAGAAGAACGGGCAAGAAATTCCACGGACACTCTTTCAAATCAAAAATTTGATACAAAATATTGGTTACATCATTCATGTTGAAATTATGCATGTGAGAACAATTTAGAAAGACGTGCGCGTTTGTAAAAGCGTCCGTAATAAAAATAAAAAAAAACAAATAACCATTCAAAAATTTAAAATAAATCAAAATAAAAGAATATAAAAGACTTCCTATCAGACAAATCCGTTCCGTTTTATTTTTATCTTTCTTTATTTTTTTGTGAAATCTTAAGAATTTGTAACAATAATGTAAATTTAATTTCTATGTAACTGTTGCATGCCCTAAGGGCGGGATCACAATTTAATTATTTTAGACCTGTATTATGTACCTACCACAATAAAGATATTGATTGATTGAACTCATAACAACAATTAATGCTGTACCTAAATGTTGCCTATGAATAATTTAAGACATTAAACCGAGTCAAAATAACAGTAAACATTATTATATCAACAAACCACTGGTTAACAATCATAAAGCAGTCACAAGCCATGTTTACCCAGACGTTGAAAAAATAGTCAAGTAGAAAAGATGAATAAGAATGGCTGACCCTATTTAGGATTATAAGCCAACAAAAGAGAACAAAATTAAAGCAGAACTTCCTCAAAATATAATTGAAAGTGCAGCTTGTCTCATAATTAAGCTTCGAGTCTTTTGTCAAGTTAACCTAATAGGGGGCGCCACAGGCGGGGACAGCACTTGTTATTGTTCCAAGTGCTCTATTTTTATTTTATCTCCCAGAAACTCAGGCAAGTGTTTGTTTGTCAATGGACTTACAATACGTGTAAATGATACTGGTAAGTTGTTCCGGTTGTTCGGATATCTTTCTTCAGTTGTTTAAGTTTGTTTGGCTCAAATTGGTATAGTTTTCATTGAGATAGGATGGAGTAAAGATGTGTTCATGTAAGTGAATGTATTCCTTTGAGAATAAAGTTATGACAAACCTCAAATATTAATAACTCAGGATGAGGACTTCCTGACAGACTTTAATAAAAAATATAAAATAAATAAAAACATTGCAACCAATAAAACCTATTTATTTTCGTTTTAAAAAAAAAAAAAAAAAAAAAAAAAATTTCAAAAGGAAATGGGTTGTTTGTCACTGTTCAAATGCCATGCCATGCGTAACCCGCAAGCTATCATTACTTCATTACATTTGCTGAACTTCAACATAATTTGTTATTTGCTTGAAGACTACTCTTTGGGTGGCCAAGTGGCAAATTATAGGATGAATACACACAAGAGGCGCCGCCCTATAACATATCTAAGGTCAAACGGAAGTCAGTCCCTATCAAAGCAGTAATTTGCCATAAATCAAGAACCAAGAAATGATCGTACGCATACTAATAAGGGACCAATCTATTATTTTAGGTAAGGCCTGCCTCAAGGAGATATCTTTGGGCCTAATAAATTTTATCCTACATTAAGTATTAGGTGGCGTTGATTTCAGAAGACAAATGGGAATATATAATACAAAAATCGGGACCAGGTAGGTTAAGAAGAATAGATGATGTTTGTTTTCAAACATTATAAAGATACTTTTCCCCACAAGTCCGACATAGACCCGACTATGACAAATGAATCTAACTCCAGACTGAAAACTTCATGTATGACTTATGGGACTTTAAAGACTTTAATGGAGAATAGTTGTCACAGGTGGCTAGCTTGTCGCTTGTAACGACCATTAGGGCTCAATTCTGCAGTTTCCTCTTCGAAATCTATATGTTCTATCAGATTCTTATTGGAAAGCTTTTTCTTGGCTTCCTGCATTTTTTGCAGTACGATTCCTGTTATTTGCCGGTCTTTATTGGTAAATTTAACACTCCTGTTTGTTCGCTGAGATTGACGGGCGGTAGGCTGCAGCATAGCAAAAAAAAAGGCTCCTGCAGACAGGCGCGACATGACTCTGGTGGTACAATTTATATGAAAACTACCTGGAAAATTTTCGACCAGTGTCGCGTCGCGTCGTGCCTGTTTACGGGAGCCTTTAAAGTGTTTTTATACTTTTTATGAAACATTCCAGTAGTATTATCAAATAAACCTATTGCTTTTAATTCAAATGACACCTTTCGTAATTAAAACGATCCCCCTGTAGACAGCCACAGACTCACAGTCCTCCATTCTTTCTCTATGAGCATATTAAGACACAATATCGTATTTTTCTTTAAAGCCTTTTCTTTCTTTGCCTGTGGCGAGAGTGTTAATTTCCTACTCCTCTAGTATATTGCTAGCGTCTCGGTTCCGAGTAAGCCACTTTATTCAATCTGTATTCTGAAAGCAAGTATTAATGGCGGTAGGTATGCTATGTCAACCCGTTCGACAGCTTTTACTTAGTATTTATTGCTACTCTAGGAATTGGTTTTGATTCCTAATTGGCTACTGGAATACGCTATAAAATTAAGGATTTATGTCGGAAATATATTATGGTTTAGTGTGGAACTTAAATTAGAAACTCAAACAGCCTATTTCCAACAATTCCAGATCAAATTCAAATACACGATCAAATACAGATACAAATCTCTAGTGTTTCACAAAGGAATCGGCATCATAGAAATGAACTATTTCAAACAGATTGTTGTGATCCCCTTTGCGAATAACTTGAACATTTTTCAAAGCCCAGTGATTTCGTGAAAGCATGGTTGTTCCTAGCCGAAGGGGGGAGGTAATACGCGCGCGAGGGGGGGACTATCGATCTGGCTCGCGAGCCAGCGTCCTAACATCCGAGACGCCTCAGATTCACTTTTACGCCACTTGCCCGTCAGTTACAGTTCCTTAAAGCTGATAGGCGAGTGTTGACAGTTACCGGCCAATGAATAGCTTGTTCGTCAATAATGAAGAACGGACTAGTTTCGAGCAGTGAAGTGGGATGGTTTTTAATAGACTGTGTATTTTACGTTGCGTTATTTATCTAAGAGTTGCAGGAAAGGTAGTTAGGGCAAGGTCTTGGGTTGATTATTAGGTCAAACAAAGTGGAATTTGTTTTTTACATCAAATAGTTCTAGGCCTTGTTAGAAATTGGTTTTTCTGTAGTAGGATGCTGCGATGAAAACTGTCTTTCACGTCTCCTATTTGCCATTTAAATTGTGGCTGTACTCCTCTGACTAATATTCCAGGAAATACGGTCCAAAAACCGATTACATCAACATACAAAACCGCCACATAACCTATGTATTAACGAACATGAAACAACCCAATAACTTGCATAGCCCGTATCAATTTAATTGCATTATCCAGTGCCTGTTGCCATATCCCGTCTATTACGGCTAGCCTGATGCTCTCCTAGTGCTGACAGTGACCGGCTTACGTGTTTACTCTGCAGTAATGGCCGCCACGCGACGTCGGTGACGTCAGCTGCCAAATAAGGTTAACTCAACTAACTTCCCAGTGACTAGGATAGATTAGATTTGCCTTTGAGTTGTAAGGTAGTTGTATTGACGTATTGGCTAATGGAGAGCTGATTCGGATGACGTAATTGTTGAGATGTAAATGATTTATGAGCTTCGTTTGATTTTATGATGGGTATTTAAACCCTCATTGTCCTTTTCCAATTAGAATCTAGTTGAGGAGTTTAGATAGAGTCATCAATGAAAATCTAATTCGCAATCGATTCAGAGTTGTACCCATGGCTGTTAACACCATATTCACGCCTGTTTTCATCAAAGGGTTAGGCAGAGGTGTATGTATGTACTATAGTAGCTACACCCTCGTGGCGGTTGTTAACGGCAAAATAATCTTACTTTGAAAGAAACACTTACACAAAATAATAAAATATAGCTAATGAAGTAAAAGGTTGCAAAGTAAACTAAAAAAAAAGAAAAGAAAGAAAGAATGAATAATATTTATTTGGACACAGTTCGTGAAACACATAATAACAAAATAAAAAATCAAAATAATCATAAAGCAATAATAGTGTGTGCCTCACGGCTGCGCTAAAACGACACAGAGAAAGCAAAAAAATACCAAAAAACTACACATGTTCGGTAAAATTATTCTTCACAACTAAAACGTTAAGGAAATGAGCCACTCTATTTAATATAGAGCGGAACGCTCAGTAAGTGGCTACAGAAACTGGCAGTTATTTAATTAGTGCAAATGACTACCGATCTAAGAGCTAACGTTAATGAAATCGTCCATTGCGCCTTCAGTACCGCACCAAAGCTTTTATTTGCGAACTAAAAGAGAAATGAACAAAAAGCGCTGCGATATTTTCAATTGTTTCTTTGTCAACTTGTTTATGTTCATGAACGTCTATCGGATTAGCCTTTTTGTTTGAGCGGGGGCGAAAATGAGTTTGTGTGTTTGTTACGCTTTCACGCTAAAACGGCTGAACGGATTTGGATGAAATTTGGCACATGGTTAGACCATGACCTGGGTTAAGACATAGGATACTTTTTGTCCCGATACTCCCAGCTAGTCGATAATAAAGGGAAGAAAGAATGGAGGTGGAGGTTTTATTCATCATATTGCTTTTTGATGTGAACAGAACTGGCGTTTCATCACCTGTCTGGTGATGAAACGCGAAAAACTTATTTGATAAGATTTAAATTACTCGACTCAACTCGACTGCGAATAAGGGTTAAGTTATTATTCTAAACATTAATTATTCAGCCCACCGGCTAACAAGCAGGTGCGTGAGTTTTTCAATTTGTATGCTTTAATTTCTAATTAGAATTGAATTTAATGATCCGTCTTTAAAATCATCAATATATACAAATTATATGTTCTGGCATTCCTTAATGATTATTTTTTTATTACAAAAAAAAAAAACAATTACAAGAAGTTTTATCTGATCCTGTTCGACTTTCGTTTCCAAGTTATTGTTGTAATTACCTTCAATTAAATAACAATTGTTACATTGTAACCTGTAGTCATTACACAGACCCTGCTATTACCTAATATTACGACACATTACAGAACTACCAACAAATATTCAATTACACGAAAAACAGGGCTATTGTAATTGCTGTAATTTTCACATGTTTACTGTTGTAATTATGTTACAAATTGTAATTGTAATTATTTAATGGTGCGCCAAGCCGTAATTATGTAGTATCGACGCGACGCGCCGTGTGCTCTTTTTAATGAGATAATTATTTGAAACTTTAATGATATGTGAAAGGTAATAAAGTTGATTGTTGCGTGCACTTTTATTTGTGAATTTTAATCATAAAGCAGCGGGGTACCGTCCGAGGAGAGATTTATGAGGTCTGAATAAAGAAATCAAGTGTCAAAATTACACCGTCCGTCGCAAGCGCACGCACGAAGTCTTTTATCATGGTTTATTATACGTTCGCCATTCATTTTCACTTTGAACTCCCAGCTCGTCTCTTGAAATTTCTTCTCCCTTTTGTTAGGATAAGGGAGCTTGGAGGGCCCACTAGATATGAATACTGCTCCTTAGAGAGGACTCACTCAATCCACATTCACATTATGAACATGAATTGAATAGAACTCGCGTGGTTTCGCACGGTGAATGGTCTAAAATTACATCTTTTAATTAAGCTTGTTATAACTAAAAGTTAAGAATATATTAAGTAAATAAACTAAACATTTAATTTGTCACTTTGAACATTGCTAAAGGTGTAGATTAGGAATGTTATTAAGAACTGGTTTTGTAATTTAAAATTAAGTAAGATAAAGTAGTTATTAAAGGCGTATCTTGAATAAATGTTTTAGCATTAAATAAATTGAATTAATCAAGAGTTTAAGACCATTGTGCCACACGAAGCTTTTGTTCAGTTTTGATTTAAAAAGGTCCTTGAATTGTGGAACTAGATTATTTTCTCAATTTCTCAGTGAATGAAAAAGCTGAAAATGGAATACGTATAATACCTATATTCACGTTTTCTTTTTATATTCATCCAATCAATAATTTGTAGGTATTATTCACGAGGAACAAAAGCTTCGTTGATTATTTAAGACTTCCAAACGTGTTTTATCGATCTACTGTAAAATTACAGAGATAGTTAATTATTCGAAATATGCCAGTCACAAATTCTTGTTACTTGCGTAATCTATAGTGTTGTGGTAAGTATCAATGAGGCTTTATACTGTCACTCGTTTGTCCTAGGGATGATATTATAACATAACATTACGCCTGTATCTCCCCGAAGGGCTAGGCAAAGGATGTAGGACCTATAGGTCCTACGTCCTTTGAAATGAAATCTTCGAAATGTGGGTATACTAAAGTACACCCATTTCAAGGACGATTTTGTAGATTTGCATTTAGCCTGTTATGTTTAAGTCCCATGTAATAAAGGGCTCCCATATTATCCTATTGCCATCAACCGGGCATAAATCCAGACTCCGAGCTTTACTGAGAAATTTCCGAGAGAAAACCCAATAACACCTTGCCCGACCTGGGAATCGAATCCAGGACCTCATGAGCTCAACAGTAGCGCTTGCGATCCAACGAGGCAGGTGTTTTAACAATCACTTATCTACTGAAAAGCCGCAGAGATAGTTATTCGAAATACCTAGGCCATTTTTATCCTAGTTTCTATCAATAGTGTTGTGGTAGGTATCAATCAGGCTTTAATACTGTCACTCGTTTGTTTTAGCGATGATTGATACTGATAAAAAATCGATAGCTATTGTTTTTAGGCTTTTAGCGAGCCGTCAGATAGCTTTAGTTGGCATTGCAAAAGCTCGGTGCCGACAGCCCTATTTTAGTTCAGTCATCCATTTGCAATTCCCCTAATACGTAACTTGTTGTTTTGAAATTCAAAACGTTTGCTGTAAAAGTTAATTAAATCTAAACCTGAATCATGTTTTTATGGGTTTGTTGTTTATGACAAATTGATTTTTCTTTGAAACTTATTACCAAATTCTTACAGTAGGTAAATAAACTAAACATAACATATGAGAAAGCTCTTTTACGCCACGCTATGAATTCTCTGACTTTTAATTGAAGAAGGTACGTAAAAGTGTTATTATTAATTAACGAAATTCGCTACGGAACAGATAATCCAGCGTGTACCAAAAAAATAAAACACGCTTTACATACTTACAGTAGGTAGTCGGATATGATGTGTAACATCTGACATCTTACCTCGGTAATAAGCAACATTAAAGGGGCGGAGCCTCGTCAAGGTCGTTTCTGACGGCCAACTTTAGCACCGCGCGCGCTCTTTGGTCAAATCAAATAGCGCGCGCTTCCCCGGCTTCCTGTGACACATTTCACGAAATCACTCTCACAGATTTGATTATTAATATTTTTTTAGATTTTAATTTTGATTGCAGGAAAGTGAGAGAAAAGATAGTTATACACAAAGAGTGTTACACATCAAAAAGATAGTTGCACACTTAGATATGAAGTCTCAATTTTATTCATCATCCTACCTTCCTTTTTTTCTTATTTACTATAGGCACACCTCTGCCTAACCCTCAGGGAATTGAACGCGTGATGTCATGTTGTTATGTTAACAAAGAACAAAAAATATGAAGCAATTATCTATTTACAAAAAATCTATTGATTGGACTAAAAAATTAAAGCACTATTACGGTAATATGTTGCTGGTAGAATAATCTGACAAAAAACCATAATGCTTGCATGTAAATTATTATGATTTTTAATCGTTAACACAAAATTTTTGAGGTATCTTCGTGATTTTTTTCTATCGTATCAAATTGTTGTATTATATTTTTCAACACACTATCTTACTAGCATATATTCTGAAGAATATCATATATTTTCCTAATTTTGTTTACTGCAGTGGATCATATACTTTTAGGCATTAAAAAACTTGCGTTTAGGCACGTTTAGGTCCTGTAGTCCCCTTAACTCCGAACAAAATCAAACTGCAAAATAATGCATTTGTATCGGGATATCCAAGTGCACAAAATGTACGTGATACAATTTGAGCGAGAATAACTACGGAACCCACGCCAGGCAATTATCCGGTAAAACGCCTGTTACCCGACATTATCCGATTAACTTAATAAACAATTAGTTGGTAGGAAATTTTAATTAAGGTGTATATTGTTGGCTTTTATGTGCCATCGAGTTAGGTACGCGTATGATGCTGTGTCGTTTGACTCAATTTGAATATGGTTTAATGGTGGGTTGGTCTTAGAGTATAATTTTTATACTCTAGGGTATGCTAAGGTTTGTTACCCTATTGTGGGTAAGGTAATCGCAGATGTTAAGTACTGTTACGAGATGGTTGTTCTTGTTTTGTATAGTTCCCGGCATAGACTTGGCATTCCCTTCATCAAAAGTCTGAACTATAAAAGCGAGGGTGGGTAGAAGCGATTTTTTGTTTCTACTGATAGCAACCAACTAAGATTACCAATAGGTAGGTACACAGCCAAGCACGATGATTATAACACCTTTCTGATATCGTTAATTATATATGTCGATCTAAGGCTCTTGCAGGCACGACGCGACTCTAGCAGAACAATTTCTATGAAAACTTCATGGAATTTATTCTACCTGAATCGCGTCGCATCGTCGCGTCGCGCCTGTCTGCGAGAGCCTGTAAAGATCTCACCGTGAAAACTTAGGTGAAGTGAGCTTCAGTCGGGGGTGCGGCGAATATACAAGTATCTCCCGGGCCCCCGACACATGGTAGTAGGAGGAACAGTCGGGTTTTAGATGGTAGGAGTCCGACATAACCCTCCGTTCTCCCGAGACGGAGGGAATCCGTGAGGAATTCCCCAAGGAAATAATAAATAAAAATGAAGTGAGCTGTCATTCTACCTGATGCTAGAGACTGACACTAATGACAGCTCAATTCAGGGTCACTTCACCTGAGTTTGCATGGTGAGATTTTTACATAAAAAATTGGTAGCTGATGGCAATAAAAACCAATATGTTCCCGGCTGATGGCAATAGGCTCGCCCTTATTACATGGGACTTAAACATAACTGGTGAAATGTGGGTCTACTATAGGTACAGGTACATCTCTGCCTAACCCTTCGAGATTAGAGGTATGATGTTATGTTATGTTAGATCAGCAGGTCTATCTAAAGGCATCACCGAAGATCTCTAGGAAATTTACTGCTATGGGAAGTCCAAGCTACATCAATAAACTAACGGCCGAACCCAATAACTGTCAATAACCTATCACCAGATTTGGCATACTGGAGATAGAAAACCTATCTATCTATTTTATTCTATTCGGGAAACTTACAGCTTACTTACACGGTGTTCTTAAACAATATAAAATTGAAGGCCATTTACAAGTTTCCTCTGATAAACACTAAAAAAAAAAACAAAAAAAAAGGTCGGTACAAAATATCTATTAAACATAAATTAGGAAATAAATGGTACACGATAAATTACAAATTAAGAATCATATTTTGCTAACAATTATTTTTCCTTAAAGAAGCTTTTCGCCAATAAATGCTTAAGCCGAAAAACACTGGTATTGAATATAGCCAAATCATATTCACCAGACAGTTTACAAAAACTTCTGCTCGCTTAGAAATGAATTCTGCCAGTACGTGGACTTGGAATGAGGGACAAGTAACAAGCTAGGTTCGCGAAAAAACATTTTTTGAAGTGAATACTTCTTTAGCGGCGTTGTGCACTTTTTTTGTGATGGGTAAAAAATTTTTAACTCGCGTCAGGACACGTGACCTGCAGGAGACGCCCCGGGCGTCGGGAATCGCAGGCCGATTCCCGGCCACCGTAGGCGCGGGCTTGCGGACGGTGAGCAATGGGTAGCTCGCCGTCCGATAAGGACCAGGCCCGGGTCGACGGCGCGTTGTGTTCCACGCGCGCCTCAAAGAGATGTCAGCAGAAGTGAAGGGGTCCGTTAGGACCGATGCCTGCCGGGGTTGCGGGAAAGTCCGAAAGGGATACCGTGGCCCCTGGCAACGTACAGGCAACGGAAGGAACACGGGTGGGTTTTAGTCAGTAAGAGTCTGACACGCCCTCCCGCTCCACCCAGAGCGGGAGAAGTTATTCGATAATTTCCCACCCAAAAAAAAAAAAAAAGGACACGTGACCTGATCGAAAATTCGTAAGACGGAGGGAGAGTAGACCGCAACGTTAATGTTCAAGTTTTCACTTCTGCCGGCACTCCCGGAGTGCAAACCGTTGTTTTTTTTCTATGGTTTTGCGTTCTAATAATCTGTCAGAGACTAGGAATTCTATGGAATATGACACAATGGCAGATAGAATTATACTATCTACCATCAATTGCGATCTGGGTAATTGCGTAATTGGGTTCGGCCATAAGTAAATAACAGTTATTAAATATTATGATTAGCGTTTAAATCACTAACTTATTATAACATCGCATGTCATTAAGTCACGTGACGTTAACTTAGAATGTCAACTCAGTGATTATAGCGTAATTGATATGGCAAGCAATAGAAATTATTGCTGCACACCTTACTGTAATTATTATGATGATTAGTATGCATAGCTCATAGGCGAAGTTATTGTTAGTCGACGAGTAAATAATGCGTTTTCTACTGAGAATGAGGGTGAGTTTAAAGTCTATGTTTTTTGTAACGCTTTTTACAGTGGACCTACACATTTCTTTCTTTTAAGTTAGTAAGTTGTGTGTACTATCAAAGAAGTTCATATCTAAGTAGTTTGAAAACAAAATCCCGTGAACACGATAACCACATCTGTTACCACCCCGGTTCTATAGCGGCCGAGCGCTGCAAGCAGAAATAGTCCTTACGGTGCATACATATGAACTTCATCGATGATTCTACAATCTGTTTGTTAACATAGTTGATGCTTTTTGATCTATATTCTGCCTATAAGGCCTGTTTTTGGGGTTCAGTACCCGAAGAATGCCAAACGTAACCCTATTACTAAGCCTCCGCTGTCCGTCTGTCTGCCAGCGGGCTGTATCTCAAGAACCGTAATAGGAAGACAGTTAAAATTTTCATATTGTGTATTTCTATTGGCGCTGTAACAACAAATAATAAAAATGAAATTAGGTTAAAAATTAAATGGACAGGGATACAGAAACGTGTTTTTTTTACTAAACTATTTAAAAAAATGTAGTGTTAAATATTGTACGGTGGTACGTAACCCGTCATGTGTGAATCCGAGGGCGATTTTTACAGTGCTCTCCCGTACTACCGTACCGTACTTTCGTTCAATGTATAGAAAGCTTGTGTGTTCCAACTTGCAATCTGCGATCACTAATCTGTTTATCAAACATGGTTATTGCATTGCTTATAGGTGTGATTTTAATGTCTTCATTTTATAAGGTTTTAGCGTTCCCCTGCGCAGTATTTTCATTATTTTTTTTTCATTAATCATCCATTTGCAATTCCCAATATCTGTAACACGTAACAGGTTGTTTTGAAATTCAAAATGTTTGCTGCAAAAGTTTATGAAATCTAAACTTATGAGTAATGTTTTATACACTACGTCTTTGTACTTATACCATGTTGTTGTAGTTTGTGTAATTGCAATCTGAGTTTCCCTATCTGTCATGTCATGTCAAACATGTTTATTGTATTTATCAAAAGATTGCGGGAATATGCTGATTTCGGAAAGCATTGTGGCAACGCTTTGTAATGGACGATGACGAGGTATTTTCTGAACAACTGCAATGGTTTAAAACTTCCATTCTTATAATAAAAAGCTTCTTACTTTTAATTATTGACTCCAGTCTAACACTTCTACTCCAAAATTAAACATCAAACTCCGTAACATTTCATTCCAGACCCCATTTCCCCCATTCTCCGTGTTTGTCATCAAACGTACGTCACTACAAACAGTCGGCGCTCGCGTGACGTGCGTCCCCCGGCGTATCGCTGATGACGTCAGTTCCTGCCCGTCCGGTTTGCTATCGCCTTCAACGAGTCTACGAGTACATTAAACCGCGATAATATGTTTTTATCAGATTTAGACTTTTTTCTATTGTTACAAGTGATAGGAAACTACTACATTTTTTTTTTTTATCAACTTGTTTTGAGGGTTGGGTGTGTCATTTACTAACACAAAATTGTTTTATTTTTTTTTTTTAATTTTCGTAGTCTTAAAATTGTGTTAAATTTAAGACTCAGAAAGTGATTTTCTAAAACTATCCGTACATAAATGTCATTGCCGACAAACAAGAATGTTGTGACGTTATTTCAGGTAATTAAAAAAAAAATATATTATCTTAATTACCTCCGTGACACCTAAGACACAGGTTTTATGTGTGAAACTAGGATATGACGCTCACTATCTCTATAAAAATTGTATCGATGCTTCTACAAAACACCCTAAAGTAACTCTGTCCGTCTATTACTTTTTCACCCCTAAACCATTTACCGATCGATAAAATTTGTCAATAGTTAATCTGGAACCTGATATGCAAGTCATCATCCTGAATATTTATATTAAAAAAAATTGTAAAATAAAAAATAGAATAAAGCTAGTTGTTTATACAGGAAATCTTTTCAGTCTCTGCAGGTTGGATTTCGGTCGACCAATGAGAATGCTCGTTCGTGAAACGAAGTATGTGCGGTTCTCGCCTGTATCTATTTACACGATGATAAAAACTCGCATCAATCAAACGATGCTCAAATACGATTGTCGGCGATGACAATCACCTACTTTACACTAAAGGCAAGCAAAGTGATGTTGCTAGTTGCTTAAAAAAAAATGGGATACATGCATTTAGCATAAGCATAGCATATACTGTTCCCACTACTGGTACACAGGCGTCATCTCTTTGAGAGGGAGTGGGCTATAATCTACCTCGCGGCCCCAGTGCTGGTTGGTAGATGTCACATGTCTTCGAATTTTTGGTTCTAGGATATGCCGGTTTCCTCACGATGTTTTCCTTCACCGTTTCGAGAGCAGTAGTGATGAATTTGTTTACAAAAAGTAAAGCGACTGCCTGGGTTCGAAACCACGACCGTTAGTCGGGGCCGTTACCACTGGGCCACCACTGCTCCTCTGCTCTGCATGCATTTGAAGGAGTGAAAAGATCGCACTTAGTATAGCCTGCCTTTATTTAAAAAGTAAAGCAGAAGTCGAGAAGAAAAGAGAAATAACCCTTCAATGCGTCAGCTGGTTGAGCTGATTATCATCTACTTAGGTACCATACGTCGAAAGAAGGGTCGCAAATAATGCGATCACTTCGCCAAACATCATGCTCTCGCCCTACTTATTTCTTTCAATTTAACTGTGATGTGATATCTACACATGTTTTCATACTATTTCACAGCACACTTTTTTGCCAACAAAAGTATCTCTAAATAAGTGAATAATGTCATCGCGTTGCGTTTATGGGGTGCAGTTCCATTCATATTATTTAGGGTGATCGGTATAGGGAGTCTCATTCACAGAAGCGTATATATGTAATTGCAAATTACGGAGTTTGAAGGCCGGTTGTAATTTGGTACGTGTTTGTTATTTACCAAATAATTGGAGTATATTATTATTTAGATCTATAGAGAGATAAGGAGGATAAGAAGCTTTTTATTTTTTAACGAGGGACACAGCTCTCAACTAACATCTCTACTTTTAATAGTAGGAAACCTTAAGAGTTCCTTTCCACAGTATCGTAGAAGAGAAGTTTCTTTCTAAGTTTATCTTGGACATCACTGACAACAGTGAAGCAAAAATATCGTGAGGAAACCTGAACTTATCGTATACTATTAAACGAGCAATATTTGTAATCACGTTCTCGAAAACGGCTCTAACGATTTCGATAAAAGGTGCAATATAGGGGTTTAAGGGGGCGAAAAATTGATCTAGCTAGGTCTCATATCTGGGAATTCATTTTTAGAATAACATAAATTACTAGGTACCTACTATCGTGGCAGCATGGAATAAGTATGAACTATCCTATATTATAAAATGAGCATTCATTATTCTCACCAGAGCAGAGCTTGGTCGCCCAGGTACTAATTAGGTCATACGAGCAAGCATTGTGATCAATGCTTATACCTTCTCTGTTCGAGAAGAGGCTTTTACCCAGCAGTGTGACAATAATAGGCCGGTATTGTTATAGAAGAGAAGATCATAGACGCAAAATATTCACTTTATTTTGTCAGTTAAATAAATAAGTCCTTCGTCATGAAGTAAAGATAACAATAAATTAAGTAGCTTGTAGCTATTCTAGTAACCTGTCTAGATTGGCAATTCATTAAGATTGGACAATTTTATTGATAAATTATAAATTAAACAAAACAATTAATTTATGTTTTACTAAAATCTTTAGTTTTCGTAGAATATCTTCGTGTTTATAAATGGATTATTCCTTTTATTATTTTTTCGTCTCTGACATTTCTCGAGACCCTGGGGTCCTGGAGCTTTGGAAGGCGTACGAGGGGCCGAAAGCAACTCGCAGAGACCCGTTAGACGCTTGTAATTAGATGAAGCACTCTTTGCAATGTTTTGAAGCAACTCAACTTTTGTCCGGACTACAGCAAGTTTGAACGAACAGATAAAACTAAAATGCTTGAAAAATATAAACTTACATAAAGAAATGAATAACCATAATAAAGCGAATTCAAACTTTAGATTATTGTGAATCATTTATTTTAATCAGTCTTAAGTGCGATACTTAAAGACTAAAATAATAAAAATCTATCCTATTTATATGAGTTCTTCTAAACTAATCTGCTGTTTGAAGAATGTCATTTATCACACTCGACACAATTAGCGTCCCCTTCGCTATTAGTTTACGCAGGGGTTGCGATGCTTTCGAAAAAGCTTATCGATCGCTTGATATTTGACATGACAAGCAGTTTTAGTAGCCTTGAAATCTGTCACCTTTATTGTGATTTAATTTTAAGTAAGTACTAACATTTGCTTCGTCAAGTTCATTTATCTGTCATTCCTTAATCTTTCATTATTTTTACCTATCGTGGTATAGTAATCTTATTCAAGGTGCATCGTCTTCACATATAATTATATAATTGATGTATACAAGATATTGTGAAAACATTTTAAAAGAGTAACGGTGGAGTTTCTTGCTCATTCTTCTCCATATGAAAACCTCTTGGAAGGGGCGACTAGATTTTTTTTTTTTTGTGAATGTTGACGTTAAAAAGTGCCTTTATTGTGCCTAATTGAAATAAATTATTTGATTTTGACTTTGACATTCCAAATAAAGAAATTAAAGCGAATATTTACTTACAATAAGCGTATTAGCACGACATTACTCATTGTGTAGCGATAACGCATATGAATGATACCTACACAGCACTCGAGAAGGATAATACGCATTTTCCTGTAGAAAACCTGCGGTTAGCAAACCAAATTAATGAATAATAAGGAAAAATCCTCCACGAAAAACAACCGCACGTTTCATGCCCTATGATTTGTTAAAGCGATTCCGGTATAGGGCTCACAGCCGGTGTCGGGTAAATTTCGATTTCCGTCTATTGTAAAGGTCTGCGAAAATGAAATCACTTGTTAGGTTCGCCGAAACAGAATCACTTTTACGCCAATTCGGTTCTGCTCAGCCAATATATCCGTAGTCAGTTCAAATGGCGATTTTGCCGCCATTCTCTCACGATTTATTCATGACGGCACAGTATTATATGAACGTGTATTTTTTTCAGCGCCCCTTTATTTATTCGCCGTTGTGCTGAAGTATTATGGCTTATTGCTAGACTTTTACTAGAAAATAACGTTTTTACGATGACAGAGGAAGGAAATACTGCTGCGTGTCGTTTGTGAGTTAAGACTCGGAAGAGTAAGTATCGGTTGTTGTGATAAACAGACTTTACTCAGGCATCCTAGTTTATTTGTCTTTAAGGCTTGAATATTGGCAGAGATTTCGATCTACACATAGACTAAAGACGATATCATGTCTTCCCTAACAATACGAAACATCAAGTTCCTCACAATGAAGATTTCAGCATTGATAAAATAATAACTTATAAAAAGTTTGAAATATCAGAACTGAAATAAACCATTCTAGTGTACCTAAATAATTCTTACTATCCTTATTAATATTCTAAATGCGAAAGTAAGTTTGTTTGTTTTTATTTTGTACGCTTTGACGCTAAAACGGCTGAACAGATTTGGATGAAATTTGGCACATGGGTAGACCAGGACCTGGATCCGACACTTTTTATCCCGTTATTTATTTATTTATTTATAAAAACTTTATGCACAAGTAAAAAAATATACCGTATAAAGGCGGACTTAATGCGTGAGGCATTTTCTACCAGTCAACCTTAGGGTGATGCTGAGAGGAAACATGGTAGGTGTAACATAAGGGATTGATAATACGAAAATAACCATAAAAAATATAATAATAGATATATACCTACATACATACATATAAACAAACAGCATATTCGGGATCGAGAGTTATGCGGGTGAAACCGCGTGGCGCAACTAGTTAAATAATAAATCTGTATAACGGACGTTATAAATATTATTTCCAAGTAAGTTCGCTATAGGTAGAGTACTGAGAATTTCAAATTTTTTTGCCTATAGATGAAAATTTTACGAAACTTTTCTTAAACAATTTAAATTACAAGTCATACTTATGTTTGCACATCTCTTTGAAGAAAACTTTTTATTTCTCAAGCAAAGAAATAGCTAAAAGAAAGACAAGAAGTTTATTACTAAAGTTTATCTTCTTTGCTTCGCTTGCCGAATTGGTTATCAAATAAAACTTGGAGGAAAACAAATGTGTTAGGTTCAAAGTGCGGGTTTTCCTCTGCTCGGGTTTCGTACGTATTATTTATTTACAGAGTTTACCTCTGAAATTCAGATAAGTGCCATTAATTATACAGCAGACAGGCAAAGCCGATTTGGTATAAAAATACTTTGATATGTATGTTTGTTTATACATATTAACTTTGTGTGTGAAAGTGGTATTTTCATCGCTTTCCAGTGAGTTTCGCGATTATTTTATCTTGTAAGTATTTTAAAGATCATTTGAGTCTCCTGGCGCTCTTCGATCGAGATTTAAAAATAAACATTCCATAATTCAATATTTCTGTTGCCGCTACCGCCTTTGTTACGCCCCTTGCCCCGCCTACTGTCTGACGCAGCGATAGGCACTGGATTACAGGATCCGATGCGTATGCGCTGCTGAAAGTCACAGGACGAAAAGGACGAAAAGTGCTACCGAGATAATATATATATGACGTAGTTACTGGCCACAAAAATAACTCATGCAAAGCTCGGCACAGCACTGAACGTTGAAAATCCAACCACGCTTTTATTACGGTGTCGCTTAGTATTAGTGAAAACGATAATATCATGATCAAATAACTGTCAAACTTAAGTAGATAAAGACAAATTGAAATGTGCGTGAGTAGGATTTAGGAGTTTAATACTATTTAGGACAAAATAAAAAAAAAGATCACAGTATATCTGTGATCTTTTTGGTTTACAGTCTTTTTTACAGTCCGTTCAACTGATTCTGACTTCTATACCGTAGGCATAAGGATGGCATTAATTGCAAAAAAGAGGTTATAATACCAACTGTTTACTGCAGCTGCCATTTGTCATGCCACCAACGCAATATAAGTCAAAATCGGTTGAACGGGCTTTAAAAAACGTTTAGTTAAATTACTAATCTTATTTCAAATGGAGTATAAGTAGATTAAGAGAATGAATTTTATTTACCGATAAGTACCTACAGCTTAGTTATCCTCAAATAAATCCACTTAACAATTTTACAGGATAGTGGTTTAAGAAAAGCGATAATGTTCTCAAGATTAAAAAATATCGCTGGAAGTAATTATCGGGTGGCGCCGTGTTGCCTGTTGCCTAGAAAATATGAAAATACTCAGGGGAAAAATATTCCAGGAGCTTTTATTATTAAGTTACCTCTCTTCCTATCAATTTAATTTGCTCACATAAAATATTTAGCTCTAATTTTTAAACGTGCTTATTTTGCATAACTCATTATAATACGAAGTATAAATAAGTTATAAGTTATCTTTTTGTTTACTAACCCATATGGATGTTGCTTACCCAAATAAAGATTTTATTTTATTTTATTTATAAAGGCCCCGCAGACAGGCGCGACGATTCGGCGCAACGCGACACCTGAAGTTTTCATAGAAATTGTACCACCAGAGTCACGTTGCGTCTGTCTGCGGGAGCCTTAATACTTACTTAGTTCCATTATGTTTTAATGCATTGCACATGTAATTTTATGTTTTAATAAGATCTGTAGTTATTAGGCAGGTAGGTAAGTACTTGGAATAATTTATGAACTAAACTATGCCACATTAATTACCACGCAGACAGCCGTACCAACAAATTCTCATAACATCGAGGTAATAATTAAGGCATTTAAGCAAACTGTATAGTTTTATATTAACGTAGTACGAATTAGCCTATCTCCCATCTGAATCTTAATTTCTACTTCGCGCGGGACTTATCTTGATGGCGCACGAATCGCGAACGACTCGATGTTCTCTTGCGTATACGGACATCAAAAAACAATACGTTAAGTACTCGAAGTACTCGAACACGTCAAAACTTTCCCCTGTCTGCCAAAACCCAACACATGTTGACGCACTCATTTAAAATTCGCCGTTGTAAATCGTCTGTTGAGTTGGCACAATGTCAAAATGGCGGAACAATTACGTTGTCAAGTCCATAAGGATTACACGTCGTCACGCCACGTTTCATGTCGACCAGACAACTTGGCTCGTCATTTCACGTCAGATCCGGGACCGGCAAGCTCTTTACCACTTTTATACCTCGTTTTATGGAAGATTGTCAAAGTTACGCGCGAAAACAATGGGAGAGCACGCCAGAGCACGCCGAGAATCGCTGAATAAAAAAGAATAGCTAATAAAATAATGATGCCGGATGTTGTTTGTGGGTTTACGTCAATTTTTTTGCTGATAAAAGCTCGCGCTTGTTTGTGAATGGCTATTTATTTTATTATAAAAATATTGTGTCTTACGAATGTTTAGTTAGCAAATTGTTTTAACATCTTCCCGCTTGTTATCGAGGTCGGAATTTTCGAGGTGAAACATTATGACACTGAAGTTTTAGATTTACGATGGAAACATGAAACATATGTTTACGGTGTTTCTTGAGTACCTTACTACTTTTAATCCAGACTCTACTTTGACGAGGACCCAAGTTTTCTCTTTTAAGATCACTAAAGACTTATAGAACTCCATTTAGCCAATTATCGTTTCCATCGGACTTTCGACAAGACCCTAAATGATAAATAATAGAGCGCTTAGAAACTGTTTAGGTATGAAAGGTATCGATTAAATGGGTGATATTGTACATAAAATGAATTCAGTCATAAATATAATGCAAGATGACTGTAGATTTGTCGACCATCATTATTCTGTTAAGTACCTGGTACTTGTTGAAAGACCTACATAACATACCTAATAACACTGTTATTTGAAAATATTGTAAAAGCCAATTATTTTTAAAAGAGTAACCGTGGAGTTTCTTGCCTGCTCTTCTTCATAGGAAACGACCAATTGGACCTAGCTTCTGACGTTTCATAAGTGCCCATGCCCGTTTTGAATTTGATGAAAAAAAAGGAAAAAAGAAAATACGTTTATTTGCGGTAAACATGGCGCAAAAAAAGAACATAAACACAAAAACGAACAAGTTGGGGGAAATATGCGTCACATCCACGCAAAACGGCCATCGCTCAGCATAATGCAATCTTGGTGAACTTAAAAATAATTCAAGCCCAAACCAATCCCATAGAAGTGAGGATTGGTATCGTTTGAACTTAGCGGAAGAATGATAGCATAGCTCTAAGCGTTTTGAGGTAATGTCAGATAAATAATATTGTAAGTTCAGCTAACATTACGGATGAAAGAACACGAACGGAAGAGATAAGTGGGACAATCTTTTGCTATAAAAATATAAATACCGCTTGCGGCCCGCCCCCGCCCTGCCTACCATGAGACGTGTGATTAGCAAGACTTTTTATTCAGTTTTAAATGTTAACTATAAACAGTTAAATTATTTATATAGTCCTCCAGACCGTATGTCGGCCACGGCGACCAATCTTAACCGAGACTAGCCTTCGGCGCGGGAGATATTATAGTGCACAAGTGTGTGCGCAGACACAGGTGCACTCTCTCTTCCCTCACTCTTATAGTCCGATGGGACGGCAATCCGGCACCACTGGAGAGAGATCAGGCGCAGGACCAACGGCTTAACGTGCTTTCCGAGACACGGGGGTATCACACCGCCAACTTCTAAACTCCGGGCTGTTACTAAGAAATTCCTAATGGAAAAACCCAATAACACTTTGCCCGACCCGGGAATCGAACCCAGGATCCCACGCTCAGCAGTCGCGCTTGCGACCACGAGATCAACGGGGTAGTTAAATTATTTACGTAGTTATTGTACTGAAAATGTAAGCTATTTAAACACCCCAACTTTGTTAATCTAAACAAACCATTGCGGCATTGTTTAAACTCATATTTTAAAACAGATTGTTCACATTTTTAGTGTTCTGTTCATTTCATAATTTTTTGGCATTGTTTTTGCTGTAGTTCGTAAAATATTTAACTTCTGTGTGTTTTAAATATACGTGTTTTAAAAACAATGACACATACATACTGACACATAAATACTGACGTATTTTTACGTAGGATTGAGGGGTCATTAACCTGCATTGCGAAGTGGGTGCCTAATTAAGTGCCTTTCGTTACGTCATGCCGAAGTTCTTCGCTGTCGCTACGTCGATATCGAATTTAAAGCCGGTTGTGCGGGTTTTTGCAAAAATTATCATCACAGAGCCAGGAATTCTTGCTGTCGTGAAACTGAAAAAATCATGCATATGTATCCTGATACGGCCCGGAAGATAATTTAGTGGATATTTAGACTCCTAAAAGGCTTTTTAGTAAACCAAAATATCTACATTGCCTTTCTTTTTGGGATTGTCATATCAATCTCTCTCTTTGTCCGTCCTTCTGTTCATCCGATAATCTACGGGGCAGTTGCGTAACACACATAAAATGACAATTGATCGCAATGGGTTTCATTTTGACAGTTCACCCACGTACATTGGGTTATATACGTTGTCGAGCAGACGATTTTTTCAAAGCTATAAAGCTATGGATTAGCAATATCGTTCAAAACTCTCGGATTGTGATTCAAGTGTGTTACGCATTTGAGCTATTCCGTGAAAAATTGACCCGTTACTAAGTGGGACAAAATGGACAATTTAAAAAAGCCACTATTATTTCACGACACTAAACGGACGTGATGAAATGCCGCTTTACTAACAATAATGACGACAAAACCTTCTTTGTTCTTTTAGAGGGAATCTTTATTTCATTACATACGCAGATATATAAAGTATAATTCGCAAATGAAAGAATGTTTTAAGAACTTCCAAGTATAACGTTGTAACTGTGACTATAGTGGACTTCTTATTTGACTACCTGTAGTTCGTACGCCTTTCGTCACCGGTTACCGTGTCACGGTTGCCCGATGGGTAAAAAGAAATGACTGATACCATAATAATGTTACCATGAAAATAAAATAACTTGTTTTGGTAGTTTTGTACTTTTGAAAGCAAATAAAACATCAGTGACTAAAGTAGAATGTCCATCTTGGTGATAATAAGATTATCATTATTTTAAGAATTTTATTGTAATTCAATAAGATTTATTTATAAAATTAATGTTATAATTTAAAAAAAGAACAGTAACCCTAAGGTTGCCTGTTTTGCTTCTTACTTTTAATCAGATATACTAGCAACAATTGACTCCGTTATACATTTTTTAATGCATAAGAACTAAACAGTACATTAAGAAAACTGCATTCAATAAAGAATAAGAATTTCTTGTAAATTGTTTGTAAATGTTTCAGACAGTACTTTTTCCTTAGGGTAAATTTTTCACGGAATGCAGCTTTCAATCAAATTGAATTTCAAATTCAAAGTACCTATTTTTGTTGAACAACAAAAGATGTTCAACTAAAATCGAACCGTGTGAACCCGGTATAATGGAGAATATACTATTGGTCAAGATAGGTAGGTACACATGTCTCAATTTAAGCTCAATTTAACAGTCGAGAACTCGAAACGAGACTACTTTTTTCCGCAATAAACATTATACGATTAGTTATCGTTCATTCTGTACTATATCTCCGTGAGTTCGATAAAAAAGTCCTCTGTTTTCAATTTTTTTCCCTACCTAGAGGTACCATCATGTTAGAACATGATGGCACGCGTTACTTATGAATCGGTTTATAATTGACACGCGGGCGACTACGACTGGATTGCGCGTACGCCGATTGAAATGCTTGCCAGTCTCGCTACTGACTCATTCATACTTATTACGATTCATGTTATCGTAGATATGTTATTGTTTTCCTTTATGTTACGTTGCTATTGTTATAATATGTTTATTGTTTTTCTTTGATTTAGTTTTTTTTAAATCTCTGTTTGAAATATAAATCTAGTTTAACTTAAAATCTAGCTTTTATATTGTCTTGCATTGATTTATAATGTAGCGTTAATTTTTAATATCTTGATTACCATAATATACTATTGTTTAATTACTTACGTCACAATAAAAACATTTATCGTAATAATGTTCAAGTAGATCTATTACGATAACGTCCTTATATACTTCTATTGTTTTACAACATCATTAAAGATGTAAATAAAATAACCAGCTGCTAACGTAATGACGAATGGTTTGTTATTCCATTAATCTGTACAAGTAACAATTATGGCGGTCGGTAATTGAATAGATAACTATTTTATGACACTCGAGCTCCCCTCGATTGTTTGTCGCCATTCTTGAGGGAATTGTAGTTGTAGTAAACTTGTAAGTATGGCTTGATAATGTAGAAAGATTATGGGGGTTTCCGAAACAAGGCTGTTTTGTTAATTAGAATCACAGTTTCGTTTTTATACACATTAAGTAGGTACCTTTCCTGATAGGTACTGTAACTTGGCAAGGTTTTGGCGTATTGGGAGTAAGTTTGCGCATGTACACTTTTAGTGCATGACATTATTCTATGGTTATTGCCATAATTTATTTTTGAGCATGTCTGTTAAGAAAAACAAGCGAAAGCGAATTCTGCGCATCTACGATTCTTGCCAAGTTACGTGCCAAGTTATACCAAGGTAATTAAATTAAATTTTCAACATGTTTATTATTATTGTTTAAAGATTTACAAAACCGTGAGTTCGATCAAAAATGCTGCTTAGAAAACTTATAAGAGGACTCCGTTTGAGTACGATATTATTCGGGCGAACCCAAAGGCGTGAGTGTTATTAGTGTATTATTGATAAGAGGAACCATAAACAATATAAATATCAGATATAAAAACTTAATTTTGATAAAGGAAGACAAGACTATAATATGAATTTGACATAGCGTTGATAGTTTATGAGAAGCTCGTCTAAAAATAGGTGGTCCATCTCCGCGGGCCTGAATCCTGAAGAAACGGCCTGAAAAAAAGGCCAGAAGTGATGATATAAAAGTGGGTGGGAACAACAGGATCTACCTGTAAACTGATAAAGTTATCTACTTTTCTAAAGGTAGCAAAGTTTCACGTTGCTCTGAATAAATCAGAAACTAGATATTTTCTTAGAACTCGGTTTTCTTTTTCTTGATCCCTCTTTAGTTTTTGAGTTACACGAGGTCCGTTAATTAGTGTTATAGAAATAACTTTGAATTTAGTTAGTCGAAAATAGGTAGGTACACGGAAAATATTAACTGATGATAATGCAAAACAGTTTTCACTACAATAACCCGAAATGCCTTTTATAGAATAGTTTCTGGCATATTTTATATTGTTCTCAGTCAAATACCATCCACTATAGATGCGATGATTAATTATTGTCAGAATATGCAATTAATAGATATCCACAAAATTATTGACCTAATTGATGTTACTGCAACACCGTGTAATAAGCAAACTAATCATTGGCTTTCCATGTTTTCAGTAGCACTTACTGAAATAATGTTTCCGCAAATGTTATGATAATGAAAAGCTAATCTCGCGTTTGTGTCTGTTTACCGTGTGGTTGTTTTACGAATACCGTGTTTATTAGGTATCAAGTCGTGTAACGGATTGCAAAGCGAATTTGCGTAGAGGAATTTAAATCTTCAATTTAAGCTAACAAAAAGGGTCGGTGGGATGTGGAAGCTATTTCTTATACATTTATGTATGTTTAAGGATGTTTCGTAAAAGGGATGAAGGCATCGTTTTTGGGTCCGGAAACCGCTGGCTTTGTATCTTTGTAGCCATCAAAAGTTGGTACACATGCAAGTCGGAACATTTTTGGCGAAAAGGCAAAGCTTTTGATTTTGGGTTGACGTATTCGGACTTCTGAAGTTTTCTGGATAAATATTTGGTACCTACTACTAGTTACTTTAATAGCTCTTTATGACGACGAAATTTAAATAATATTATAACTATTCAATGTCTAATAAAGAGCATGCTATTGAATTTCCGAATAATCAGTACTGTCTTAAGGATAATTGTTACTGTTTTCTGAGTAAACATATTTTGTTAGTTATAAATTTATGATAACCTATCGTGTCTACCTATCGATATATCTATACTTATTTCTGCATAAATATTGATCACACTTAACCACATTTCAGAATAAGTAAAAGGCCAGCGTGTACAGACTATATCATTCCCATCCCACACGCCAATGGCACAAGACAAAAAGAGCCTCAGAAGTAAGCGGGTTACTGGGAGCACGTCGATTCGCTCTGGCCTACAAACCTGTTAGGCTATTACTACTTACGCACAATCACGACCTTTAAGCTCAATAACTTGGAATACACGTATACTGGTTTCTTGCACCATGTGAAATCGATTCTCTACGTAAAGAAGATTATATTTAAAGTTTTTTGTTTAGAGTGTTTTGTGTGTGGTCTTTGGAGATACAATCCCGGGATCCCGAATCCCGGATTCCCGGGACCGCGGTCTTTTTTTTACCCCTAAAATCCCGGGACTGTACTTGGATAATCTCGGGATTTTCGGAATTGCCACAAACAGGTTTATTTTGTATTCCGTAGTCCGTTGCACCTTGCCTAGAATATATTAATAGACCGACTGGTCTATTAATATATACTTTACTCTAGAGCTACCTAAAAGTAGAAACTAAAAGGCTGGAAAAAATTGTCGATTTATGGTCTATCTTTCTATTACATAACGACAAAAAACAACCCTTAGATACGCCGTACGATACGTACTACAAAATGAATCAGGGTTGGCAAATATTAGACGTGAAATGAGCCTGTTGAAAGCGGAGGAGTTCGTGGATATTACTTAGAAACAACATTTTATAAGTACCTATCTATTGTCTATTCCTCCAACCAGTGTTGAACCTGAGCGAGCGTTTTCAGCTGCTGCTTATGTTGGCTAAACTATGAAGCACGCTTGGAAGTGAAACATTGGATGCTTTGATATTAATGCGATTGTATTTTCGAAATTCTACGTAATTTTTTTGGTTTGTTCTTTTTTTTCTATATTTTGATTTGTGTTGTGCAACAATATTAAAATATTTTTTTAAGAAATTACTCAATTTTTTTTCATTTGAGCCCAATTAGAAACCTAGTCTAATTCCGGGAAAGCCTCGGGATCCTGGGATTACGCATAAAAAAACCCGTAATTCCGGGATTGAAAAACATGCTCGAGATTGTATTCTGTAGTGATCTTGCTTGGTAACGAATAGACCACCGTCGTTAGGCCTAAGGAATGAATGATAATGAAGAGAAGCAAAAGGAGAGACTGAAAGAAAGAGAGAGCGGATTAAGGAATGGATTATGACAGGAGAAAATGGAGAGGGATGGGTGAAGGGGTGTCTAAAGAGGCTTGACATGGGGCTTCGGTCCTTCGAACCCAATTCAAAATCTATAGATAGCTCTTCAATGTGGAAAAAATTTGAAATTTTCTTCCATCCCTTTCTAATTTAACCTTCCAGTAAATGATATACAGTTAGTTGAATTTATTAGGCGCTTCAAATCGACACAATTGTAGCTCGTGGCTCGGAAACAATCCAAAACCCTGTATACCTACCTCGCATCCGCTATCCGAGCACGCTATCCAGTTTGTTACGACGTGTATTGATCAATAATTCCATTCATTCATTGTTTGTTTATGACCAACACGACTATACATTACTTATATAATATTCAATGAATGTGTGTAGAAATATTACATTAACATGTTGAAGAGATACAATCGATTTTTCTGAACGACTACGGTCTCGGTGCGAACTTGAGAAGGTCGGCAAAGCGATTGTCTACGGTCTTTTCGACTATTTATCTTGGCAAGATAGCAGCTTAAATGTAAATCCAAATACGTATACACAACTCAAATATTTCTTTTACATGACGAATCCACATTCTGTGAGAATAGAAGGACTTGTTTCTGTTCAATCAACTTCGAAAGGGTAATGTATTCTAAAAGCGTTTATCTATATTAAATTCCGACATCGGAATCTTGTAATAGTTACCAACGTCTGGCCCTATTCCTTTGAAATCGCGAAGCTTAGCATTTAAAGTCAGCCAATGAAATAGAAGTCATAATTGTATGTAATTTACGACTGCCTCCGTCGATACGTAATGACTTTATAATGGTTTGAATATCACTGATGTTTCAATAATTGAAGTAATGACTATATCAATATTGTAGATAATAGTTACCGAAAGATTGGAATTACTGTAGATAATGTAAATTATGTCCTTTGTACAGCACTAATCGTCAACGATTACGCTGACATACAAACTTCCTCCCGACTGCTCAGAGCTGGAGTTTGTTTTTTCTCCTTCTTTCCTTAGGGCACCGACGTCTTCTAAGGGACATGACGGTCATATTATCTATCATCTTCACTCTTTAGTATAGTGTATGCTGTGGGTTTGCCAGTTTGGTATGGAACTATTTTATACGTATAAAGAATAGAGGTATAAAACGATGTCTTCTCTTTGTTCTCTTCAAGCATATGATGGACTAGAATTTAAGTACGAACAATAACAGCTTCTAACCTTTCAATTTACCCCAGATCAATAGTTAAACATTGATTCAAACGTTGCAAATGTAAATCTATCTAACAGACCCGCTATCGGCACACATCTCACTCACCAAGCGCAGTTCATCGTACCCAGACATCGTCTGCTAACCGACGTGTATTTGCATTTCTCATAGTCCAGTTAATCCTATCCTGCCTTAAATCACACACGCGTATTTGCACCTGTAAAATAACGTCAACGGTTCCGTCCGTTTACATGTGCTGGAACAAAGAGGCGAGATTCACCTACTAACCTATTTCGCTGTAGGTATCTTCGTATAGCCACGAATCGACTGGCTGTTATTACGTATCTACTTAGTCAGCTTCGTTGCAATTGCAGTTGCTATTGCCAAAATGTTTCAATGTGTTCACTTGTTTTATTATGATTCTTGTAAAATGTAGTGTGAAATATAAGTTTCATTAAAGTTCCATTTTAAAAATAGTGTTATAATTACAATCATGTCTTTATTTGTTAATAGCGAATAAAAAAACAATTGCTTTTATATTGACGTTGTATATGTCAATATTTAATTGTAAAGTCCCTTACCATTAACAAAAAATCTTGCACACAACAGCACAAACAACACGTCAGTCACTTCAAATAAGGTTACCCCAATGAAGATAAGTGATAAACGTCAAATCGTTATCTGTTTGACGTATCAAAATCGTGGTCGCAAGTTATATAGTGGGAGCAGGCGTGTTCTCCACGGCTATACAGTCAATTACTCTTGTAGGACCGCCGTTCAACAATATTGGCCCGTGTTATACCGACAATACGTGTATACGAATAGTTTTAGCTTATATACTCATTTTCGTACGTGAATTATTGACGTGAAATTGCGTTGCGGTGCAGAATTTAGGATTTTCTTCATGAATATTGTGGTTGTTTAGTATATTTAACTACACTTGTTACTCTAATTTTTAGTTTCGTTTGAAACAACTAGATTCTTACTGATTTCTGAGTTGGAAATCAGCTGTTTCTAGTGTAGGTAACTGAAGATTTCCGTTCGGAAAGTCCTCCTTAGCAGAATCGGGAAAAAACCTTGCAATAAATAGGGCAGCAATCGAGATCCGTTGGATAAACAATGTGTTATACCGAAAATCGTGTATATTTGTTGAATATTTGTAGCTTATATACTCGTTATTGTACGTTAATTATTGACGTGAAATTGCGTTGCGTTGCAGAATTTTGGATTTTCTTCATGAATATTGTGGTTGATTTGTATATTATCTAGGCTTGTTATAATATAATATATTCTTTATTTCGGACTACACAAACAAGTACATACAATCCATATAGTGTTAGTAACAATGTTTTAAAAACTATGTTAGTAATCTTTTACAAACTAAACAACTAAAACTGACGTCGCCCAACACACGTTGGCACGTGCCTCCGCACCCAGTGCCTTATAAAGGGACTGTCTACTTTGTCTGATAGTGTTTTTATTGACGCTGTTCTCTTCCTGATAATGGCATGAAAATCTTCAACACGGGCTTCCGGCTTATTATAATCTTTAGTTAAATTTGAAACAACTAGATTCTTACTGATTTTAAAGTTAGAAATAAGCTGTTTTAAGTGTGACCGTGGATTCCCATTCGGAAAGTCCTTCTCCTAAGCATCATTATTAGCCTATAATGTTCCCCCTTCTGGAACACAGGCCTCCTCTCGGTGAAGGGGGATTGGGCTCCACACGGGCCCATTGCGGGTTGGTAGACGTCACATGTCTTCGAATTTTTGGTTCTAGGACATGCCGGTTTCCTCACGATGTTTTCCTTCACCGTTTTCGAACTGTAATGGTGAAATTATTTACACAAATTTAAAGCGCCTGCTTTTGTTCGAACCCACGACCTACTATCCGTAAGCCGGGGTCGTAACTGCTGGGCCACCACTACTCTCCTTAGCATAATTGGGAAAAAAACCATACAATAAGTATAAGGAAATTGAGTTCCACTGGATCCAAGACGTATTTTGTACTCCTACGTATGACATAGGAACAAGATGTATAATCAAATAGAGTGGATAATAGATTTTTAACAAGTCTAGTTACAAAATTGAACATATTGAAAACCAATTAGGAATAATGAATAGTTATAACTAGATCATGTACGTAAGTAACTGAGACTTTCCGTTGAACAAATTGACAGTTTGTTAATGTATGATGAAAAACCGTGTAAGTATTAAATTGGAAATCAAGCTTCTGTAAATACTGCTGTGTGCGCAAAATATATCCACATTGCAGCTTACAACATATTATTATCTATTTGCTACCTAATTTTTCTGTAGTCCCTTTAGGCATATTTTGTAGGAGATTCTCACTGTCGTGATGAGAATGAAGGAGAAGGAGAACATCTTTATTGTGTGAGATGAAAGTATCTGTCAGTCAACGAGTCTCATGAAATTTTTGGTTTCCGTTCCAAGGGTTTTTAACCGACTGCACGAGTGGGTCATGTTTTTTGTCAGTGTGTTTTACAACTGCATGTAAAAAAAAGAACGAACCGACTAATTGAAACCCATCAACCAATAATTACATCGCTATAGTAAACAAAACAATAAAAGGGCGATAGTCGGCTTATAACGATCGCATAACAGATGCTTAGCCCCGATCTCCCGGGGGCATGGGGCATCCTCTTACTCCTAATAAAACACTATTAGTTTCTGCTAATATCGGTCGCGATCCGACAACTTGTGGTTACGGAATTAATGTTTTACAGAACATTTGTTAAATGTTTTAGTAGTTTAATGGATGGATTTCTTGACAATTCAAAAGTGCCTGTAAATGTTTTAATTGAAGTAAATGCTTTGAGTTTGAGTTTGGATTATTGAAATTAGTTTTTTTTTGGGAACTTAATTAAGACTTAGATATTATATTAATTAACTTACATAAGTTAATTTTAAGAGGTGAATAATTAAAAAGTTTATAGTCGGCTTATAACTACCGCATAACAGATGTTTAGCCCTAATCTCCCGGGGGCATGGGGCATCCTCCTACTCCTAATACAACACTATTAGTTTCTGCTAATATCGGTCACTATCCGACAACTTACGGAATTAATGTTTAACGGAACATTTGTTTGACCAAATGTTTTGGTAGTTTAATGGGTTATTGAATGAGGGTTTTTAATTAAATAATATGCATGGGTGAAGATAAGAAAATTATCCGACAGTTTAAACAAGAAAAATCTGCGCGTGAAAGAAACTTAGTTTTCCTGTCCAGATTTAAAAGTATCTTTAAAAGTTTCCGGAGTAACTAGATAGAGATACTCAAACATCTCCACCTGCTTTTGAAACAGTTGTGAGGTATTCTACTAGGGGATGTTCAACCAAGTGTAGAACGTAGAAACTTGTGTTTTTACTTTATCCATAACTAGTGACCCGCCCCTGCTTCGCACAGTTTTTACGACTTGACGAAACATCAAGATTTCTATATTATATGTAAGTTAAATAATAATGAAGTATAAGAAATAAATTCTCTGAATAATGTTGAAAATTGCATCAAAATCCATTGTTTTGAAGAACAACACAGGCAGACACGAAGAGCGCCTTTAATTTATAATATTCTGTAGATATATATAAAGCAAATTTAATTAAAAATCCTCACCAGAATCCATGTATCTACGAACATTTGAAACGCATTGTTGTAACCATACATTGTGTATTTTTCCTACTATGAAAACCTTATCGGAAAATTCTGCTATCGTAATAGAAAAATGTTACAATTTCAGTTTCATATCGACACAAGATTTACAACAGGCCTATTCATAATTACACATTCCATTCATTAAAACCGATACGATTTTATACGATACTTTTTTTAGTAGGTTTAATGTTTTTAAAACTGGCCACTATTGTTTGAGAAATATGCATTGTTTTAACAAAAATACGCGTAAATATGTGTATTTATAATAAAATATTTTAAATATTTACGCGTATTTTTGTATCGTGATTACCTTTTATAAATGCCAAAGTTACCTTCAGATTTGGATGAAATTCGGCACACGGGTAGATCATAACCGGATAGTTAGGGTATATGATACTTTTTATCCCGGCAGTAAGTTCTCGTGGGAGAATTTCCGCTGTCTACACGGGCGTAGCCGCAGGCAAGCTTGTAAGTTCATAAAAATTTAAGTAGATACCTACTGTAAAACCTTTGGTCACATCATTTTCTTCGGGGCTTTAACCTACAATATTATCATAAATCCGTCCCGGTATTCCTTTTTCCTAGGCACTTAACACTTAGAAATCAAAATGGTACGTACAGACGCCAGCACATCAACCTACTATCTGTCAAATTTCTTTAATAGATTTTCAACTTTATCACTAAAGCATAAGGTTCAAAGTTGATTGGGAAAATTTGACATTTTCGGGTAGGTTGACCTGCTGGCGTCTGTACAGACCAGCGCGACGCGACTCGAACAATACAATTTCTAAGAAAACTTCTCGGTATAACAATAACCGGTGTCGCGTCGCGCTAATCTGCACGAAGCTTAAATCTTAGAAATCCAAAAGGTAGATAAATCTCACTCTCTGTCCCTCTTTCTCCTGTAAGGCTTCTAAATAAACATTAGAGAGAAGACAAATACTCCAAAACTAGCTCCATAACACAAGTGATAATAGTAGTTTGCACATCGTAACTAAAATAAGCTATTAATTATGTATAGTGGCCTAAACAGCGAGGATACGGATGTCGTCACCTTATGTGGAGCCAATAGTTTCCTTGCGGGGAGTCACAGGTGTCATATTGCCGGATACATTAATCAAAATGGCGGGCACTAGTTTGAATTATGTCGACCCGACCACCTACGAACATTTGGCGATTTATTGTGCAAATAACAAAAAATATTATTTATAGTCGTTAGTGACACTTAAGGAAAATATGACAGAAACGTCTTTAAAGACAGCAATTTTTTTCACAAAAATTAAGTACGTTGACGTTTGTGTATTGTGTTGTGTTTTTCGACACTGTGGGTATTTTAAGTGTAATTGTGCGAGATTTTAAAATGTTTTATAAAAGCTGAATATATTGCCCAAAATAATTATCGCAGCAGGGTTTATGCTACGTACATTTAAAACAAATATCCTTAAATAATTAATTAAATGTTTTTGGTGCGGATCCTACTTAAGTACATGAAGTTAATGCGCTGTAAAATAATGTTTCATTTGCAGCCTTTCAGTAAATAAATCTGTGTTAAAATTAAATGTTAACGTGACTATTAAAACCGCTTTTAAGCACTAAGCACCATGTTTTTAATTACTTGTAAACTTATGTATGTACGTACAAGGAATTAAAAACAGTATATCTACTCCACAGTAAATTCAAAGCAAATAGAAGGTTGATAGACGTACTTAATAATTATGTTCTGAAATCGAACTGCCCCAGAACGCTTCTATAAATTGCCTTTTCTGATAAAATAACAAACATATCAACTCAACATAAATAAAATAGAAAAAAATCTAAATAAGTAACAAACGGTCGCAGATTATACTTCGTTAGATAACCCCAACTTCGTCTACGACATCCACACTCAGGATAACTAAGTCTTTCATAATTTCAAACTTGATAAACAGCACTTCTCACTGAAGTCTCGGTATCATCGTAGCGGTTTTTCTTATCTCCCTAACCACAAAGGAACGGGAAACTTCCCCTTTGTACATCGTAATCCTGACAACGATCAAAGTTGACTTAGTTGAACACAAATTCAAAGTTGGAGAGGAAGTCGGGCGTGATGCGACTGGTCTTTTTCAGCACTTTGTCAAACTATCGTATTGCAAGCGCGGACGCATGATACTTTTGATGGGACCCATTGATGTTGGACTGGGTTGCTCAGAAGTATTCTTCTTGTTCTTAAGTCATTATTGAGGTTTTAAATAGAAACTGATCCAGTTTTGAACAGAATACATGAATAATGTTTGCCATATATATATTTTAATTACCTACTTCTAGTTTTTCCTTGTGAATATGCAATCAGTAAATATTCAAATAAAAAAAACAATTATATACTTAAATTATATTTTTATCTACTTTGTATTTATTATATATTACGTAAATATAATTTAAACATTATGAAGGTACGTTTATGAGAACTTCTCGATTTATCGAGTCATTACCAAGATAAAATACAATAAGGGATGTAGGGACCATCAAATAATAATAAGTATCTACGGCTCGGATAAAATCACAATAAATGGTATCGAGATTCACACCACCAAAAAATTGGGGTGCATTAAATAACCCTCCATGCATGCCGATAATACGTGCACACTTTGTCTGGCTAACCTTGCTCTTGAACAAGACATAAAGCTAATCTACGAGTATAATAGAATTCAGACACGAGACATGTAAACGTTTCAAATTAAGAACACCGTTGTAACTATCGACAACAATCTACAAACATCTGTCCCTAATGCCATAGAACATTATCTCAAACACAGCATGCACTCCGTGACAAGCCACCATATAATTTAGCAGCTAGTGCGGCGCCAACCGCAACGATGATCTACGCACCGACTAAGCTACATACAAGCCTGAGGAACTAACCCTACCTAATCTATGTTATGGGGACAACCCTAACTTGCCTCAAGTTTGCCGCGTATAAGCTTTGATGGAGCTGGGTTACGGTAGGGTGATTATTGAAACGAGAAGCTTTAGTAAGTTGAAATGAAGTGATTTTAGTCGAGTCTCTATGCTTTAGTAAGAAAGTTTCTGCCTTAGTTTAGGGTTTAACTATTTATAGTTTGCTGCGCTAAAATAATATTCTCTGCGTAACCACTCATGTGGTGTAGCCGTACTCACGCGCTCTTTTTAACGCGACGTTTGAAATGAAATGAAATGAAATGAAATTGTTTATTCTGTAAATAGGATATTGGAATCACTTTTACACGTCATCTTAAAAAAATAAGTAATTAAAAATTAGCTAGATGAGTTCGGCGTTTCCTATCTGACTACTCTGAGAAGAAAGGCCGAAACAAACTCAGAGGTCATAGTCTCTTTTAAAGTCCAGACATAATCTTGGTCAGGCCATATGAGTACCATGTAGATTAGTGTCTGAAATGGTCTTTTCTTGCTACGCACTGGATTTTCAACGCTCGGCTTACCGGCGTGAGTTGAAAATCCAATTGAGCACTTTTTGAACGCGCTAGGGATGCACTCTGTTGGATTCTCAACGCTCGGTTCAACCCCGAGAGTTAAAAATCTAGAGCAAAGTAGTACTAGTAGAAATAAATAAAAAGTGTCCGTAATCCGTGATAAGTGTGAATCAGTCCTTTGTCGCGATCACAAGTGTAACAGCCCCGTTAACCTTTTTAACACTCCGTTAATCCTTACCACGCAATCAATTTAACCATGAAGCGTTTGAATGGAAAAATTATAGTTTATTTAACGCAATATTATATTAAATTTAAATGCAACTAAACACTACTAGCTTCTGCTCGCGACTTAGTTCGCGTGGAAGTAGTAGGAAACCACAACTTATCTACTAAAATAAAGGCCACATTTTTATAAAACTCCTTTTGATAACGTCGCATCGCATCGCCCGCCCGCGCTATTACTTCGTTTTCACGTAGCGTTCTTTGACTTTTTTCTTTTAGCTCGGCTCCTAAGGATCGTGGCGTCATAGCCTTCCTCAAAAATTGGGCTATCAAATGCAAAAAGAATTGTTTAAATCCGACTGCAAAGTTTCAGAGATTAGCTCGTTCAAACAATCAAACTCTTCAGCTTAATTATTTACTAGCTTCCGCCAACAGCTTCGCCCGCGTGATATCTTTATAAATTATAGCCTATGTTACTCAGTGATAATATAGCATTCTACTGGTTAAAGAAAGTTTTTAAATCGGTTCAGTTGTTTTTGAGATTATTCATTACAAACGAACGAACAAACATACAAAACATCAAATCTTTTATCTTTGTAATATTAGTTTGGATAGATTAGCTTCCCGCCCTAGCTAGCCCGCGACTTCGCGGCGCGTGAAATTTCTTGTACCCCGACCCACCTCACGCTGTTACTTTGTTTTTACTTACCGTTTTTTCTTTTTGCTCGGCTCCCAGCGTGATGCTAAATAACCTAAAGCCTTCCTCAAGAATTGGGCTATTAAACGCAAAAAGAATTTTTGCAATCCGAATGGTAGTTCCAGAGATTAGCGCGCTCAAACAAATAAACAACAAAACAAACTCTTCAGCTTTATTGTACCTACTATAGATAGATGAGTTACTATAAATGATGCACCGACCTTGGGGTTTTTTGTTTTGGACCGAATTTATTTGGATAAATTGGGATAAGGGCAAGATAATGAAGATGAGAATATAGAGGTATGAAGGACAGGGTGTACAGTTCACTCATCCTCTATAGATAAGGGAGGATCCTCTGATCAGACGGGTGTTGTGTCTGGTGGACAACTGCCCAACGATATATATGCTGATCGCGCGGTTAAAGGCTTGTACAGACCAGCGCGACGCGACGCGGCGTCGCGACTCGAACAATACAATTTCTAAGAAAACTTCACGGTATAACAATAACCGGTGTCGCGTCGCGCTGTCGCGTCGCGCTAGTCTGCACAAAGCTTAACACTGTTGCGCGATGCAGGATTTTGTGTGACGTCAGGTCTTTGATGCGTAGTTCACATGTGGCGATGTAGATGCCGCCACAAGAGCATAGATGTAAATGCAATTTAATTTAATTTAATTCACGTTTATTCTATAAATTGGCAACTAATTCTGTTTGCCACGTTTAAAATACCAAACTAATTCTACGATATTAATTTCATCAGGGCAATATTTTAGCCACAATTTGTTAGTTTAAATAATGCAAAATTTTGGCTTTATCTAAAATTTTAACAAAATTTTATCTATCAGCTCAGTTAACGTAAATTACTATAACAATAAAAAACCGATAGAATTCGTTAATTTTTGGCCGTGGTGTATAAAAATGTAAAATAAGGTTACAAAAAACACCGATTATTATTAAAAAAATCATATCTTTGGTACCACCTGTCGTTTTTTTTGAATTTTTTTTCAGAATGGCCATTAGTTTTACCATGACCCATTTTAAGGTTATGAATTAATTACCGGACACCCTGTATATACAGATTTTCGGTTTAAATTAATTTATGGTGTGGGTGACCCATAGTATAGTACCTATAGGTACTTTTCACGTCGACAAAGTAAGATAAATTCACGCAAGCGAAACCACGGGCAAAAGTAAAAATTACAAAGCAGTATCCACATTAAATTACACAAACTTTCTCTTAATAAAACAAGTTTCTAAATAATAATAAATCTGCGGTCGGATTGTTTACTTACAAAGAATAAAAATAAAGCAGTCTTTGATCACAAGTTGCGATTAAACTTGCTCGCTATAAATCTTCTTTAGTAAGAAGTATAGCTTTATAAGTCCTCATTGAAGGACGGTAATGGCCGACAAATTGGGTGTGGACCAACGATCAGGAGGTCGCCATTAGAAATCTGACCTTACTAAATCAATATGGAGACTATTCACGTAGATATCTACACAATTAGCTCGGTGATTGGTTTTATCGAAATATCTATACGGAGTTATACTCGTATGAATGTAAATGGAACTTTATTGATGCTGATTCTTTCAAACTCCGACTAACCTGATCTATAGGGTAAGTAACCATCCTATAGATCAGGTTATGTAACCACATAATATAACATCACGCCTGTATTCCCCGAAGAGTTAGGCAGAGGTGTACCTATAGTATGGGAGAGTGTATATGAAAGAGCCAGTTTTAAAAAGTATGAAAAAAACATTTTAGGCTGATTGTTCTTAAATAAAAATACTTTTTTTAAATAATTAGTTTAATATTTATGGTACTCAAATTAAATAAAAGTAGGTAACAATGTAAGAAATCTGAAATATAGCCACCCGTCAATGAAAGAGCTACCGTGTGCTACGAAAGAGCCAAAATCTATTTTGTAGAAACAAACTAGTTTTTCATCAATTAAAATCTCTTATAGACTCAAAGATCTAATCAAAATAAAATATAAATGTAAATTCATTCATAATAGTTTTGTAGTCGGTCTTAAATAATGTTGAAACTCGGATATAACAATTGAAAACATTTTTGGCGGAAAAAATTAATCACTCCTTTGTTACCACAAGAATAATATGTCCATCCTTCACATATTTTGCACTGGTACCATTCTTCTTGGCTCTTTCAAAACATTTTGTATTAAAAAATATAACCTCAAACTACAGCTAATTTGCCTTAACATCATAACAATACAACATACTCATTTTGTCAACCTATGCTTTACACTTCTTGCCATAAAAAAAAATTTAATCCCAAAAATACTATGCAGTCCTACGACGCAATTTGATTTCCTAGAACTGTCAAATACCTGTGGGTGACAGCTGTCCAGTGTTGATTTATAAAGAGTAAAATTGAATTATGGTAGGATTTTGTTAAGTGGGAGATAATCGCATCGGCTCTTTAAAATCTTGGCTCTTATAATATGCACACTCTCCCCTACCTACCTACACCCACATTTCGCCAGTTATGTTTAAGTCCCATGTAATAGGGGGCGGGTCTATTGTCATCAACCGGGCACAAATCCAGACTCCGGGCTGCTACCGAGAAATTCCAGATATATTTAGATGATGGAACTCTAGGAGGTGACGTAGATACTGTTTTAAAAGATCTCCATATCCTAAAGCAGCATTCATCGGCCTTGAAGTCAACTACTCAAAATGTGAAATTGACCCTTGTGAAAATACCGACAAACAATCGACTATATACAAATTGAATTCAATAGCCCCAGATATCAAAGTTTTGGAAAAAAGTTCACTGCACCTCCTAGGTTCCCCAATTTTAAAAGATAGTTTTTCACCTTTCATTGATGAAAAAAATAAAGCATTTAAACGACATATCGGATAGACTTTCTAAAATTAACTTACATTCGGCATTCACACTTATTAGATCCTGCTGTTTCGGTCCAAATTTTATGTATTTGATTTAATTATATGGAAGAAAATTATATATAAATAGAAGAATTTAATTTTATTGAAGAAGCCACCACACCTTTACACCTTTTAGACAAAATCGATCGAATCATTCGAAGTATTCTAACATCAATCATAAATGTGGCATTGGACGACCGCGCGTGGCTACAAGCCATACTACCCATTCGTTGTGGTGGGCTCGGCGTCCGCTAAATTTCTAGTGTAAGCTTACCGGCGTTCCTGTCCTAGATAAAGCACCGAATAGTTAACTACAAGAATTTTAACCGTTTCTCAGGTTGACTTTGAAGTGCCGTGTTTGACTAATGCGATGAACGACTGAAAAGTGGCTTGTCCGGGCACGGAGCAGCCCGAGAATCTATCTTCCTAGAGACAATGGGGTGAGCCGTTGCAGGTTATACGGAATAACATCATTAATACGTCCACCAACACTGCTGAGTTGTGTGCCCGCTTATTGGCTATGAGAGGATGGGAATCGGGCCTCTGCCTTCAGGCCCTATCTTCACCCAACATAGGCACTATGCTGGGTGACCCCATTTTCCGGCTCGCTACAAGTCTGCCTTTGGGCGCTCCTTGCGGGGCTCAGCATCGCTGCCAGTGTGGTGAAGCAGTCGACCGCATCGGACACCATGCCCTTTCCTGCAGCAAGAGCGCTGGTCGGCTGACACGGCACGCAAGCATTAATGACATCATTCGTCGGGCTCTTGTCACCGCCAGGGTGCCAGCTGTTTTAGAATCCAATGGCAATGGAAGAGGCCAGAGGGAATGACCGTAATGCCTTGGAAGTTGGGTAGGCCTTTGGTGTGGGATGTAACCTGTGCCGACACCCTCGCACCATCCCATCTTCCTAGCACGGCGGACTGTGCTGGGGCGGCTGCTGCAGGTGCAGAAAACCTCAAACGGCGCAAATATAACAACCTTATTGGTACTATATTTTTGAGCCGTTTGGGGTTGACTAGGGCCGTGGGGGCCGAGTGCTCATCGAGTATTCCGGGACATCGCCAAGCGGTTGGTCTATTCTTCACGTGACCAGAGGGCTGGCCAATTTTTAGGTCAAAGAATCAATCAAAAAAGTCCCCAAAAGGCTGGCAGCATTGCCACGTTGGATGGCAACGCTGCCAGTCTTTTGGACACTTTTCCCACTGACAGCGATGCGGACGAATTTTTTGATGACCTCTTCCTTTATTTTTTTCATTTTTATCCTTTATATACTATATATATTTTAGTGTTACATGCATATTATATTTAAGATGATAAATGAAATAAAATGTCTAGATGTATTAAAAAAAAAAGATGGAAAAACCAATATGACTTTGCCCGACCCGGGAAACGAATCCAGGGCCTCATGCTCGGCACTGAACAATAGGTTAGTTAATATTAAGCTAACAAACGAGAACAAAACAAATAAACAACGACATAATTTTTAAAGCTTTCAAATAGCTTACATTTATTAAACTTCAGAGTGTTTTATTTTAGAACAGTTTAGTAGGAGCCAAACAAAATTGGGGCAGTTCACTTTTCAAAACAGTCTTTAGGAAAATGGGAGATTCATAAAAATGGTTTAGGTTTATTTCAAAGTTTAGAAGTAAAAAACACTCCATAGTTCACCAAAACATTATAAAAAACGATGTGATTCAATCAATTCATTGTTATCCATCAACAGACAAAAACAATATCAATTACAGTTATCTTTTTAGATCTTTGTTTTATCTTTACATTAATGTCAAACAGATCACAACGTTTCTGATAGGAGCTTAACAAGATCATGATTATTAAAATCGGTCCATTAAAAAAAAAAATATAATAAAAATTCTTAGAAGCAGATCTCGGTAGCATCTTGAACTTTTGACTTCATTTGAGGCGAATAACCCTCAAACACAAACACGGTTTGTTGAACCAGTTAACAGGAAAACTAATAAGTAAACTCTTTCGTCAGTTTGTTTTTAAAAGCTTTTATCCAACTAAGTTTATGAGATAAATGAAATTAATACGCGAGAATTTTACGGTAGCAAATGTTTAAAATTTTGTTACTCTGCAAGTTTTAAGGTACTTTGTCAGTTAACGAGTCGTAAAAATTATTGTTGTGTTGCAAGACTTGCAAGCTGGACTGACGTCAATAAAAACTTGAAGTATTTCAGTATGCAAAGTACTTCATTACAATTTAAAGCGGCTCCGTGTGACATAAACTGCGTAGTTGTATGTTCAGCTTCTCTGGCGAGACAATGTAGCGTTGCGTTGTGCAATCTTTTGTAAGTGACGTCACAGAATCAGTGATGCATAATATTTAGCTAAAGAACAAGCCTTTCAGAAGTGATGTAAGTGTAAAACAAGCGGTGACCTTCTCAAATGTAAAGGAGGACGTTTACAAGGTTCTTACGTACATATATGTTATGTATGTACTGTCGTATTTTATTGTGTTACTCTGCGGACCTGTCAGGCGGTCACGTGTTTCCTTTTTGTCTTGTTTTTGTTCATTCATGTCATTTGTTTCGTTTATCAGTTGTTTCTTAAGTGGTTGTAAGAAGGTCATAACTTCATGAGCTTTCATTTTTGTACACGTTTCAAGCTAAGAAGCATCTAAGGTTTATTTATAACCTTGTTTGAATTGATGTTATTTCCACTTAAACAAACATCAACTTTATGCAAGTGTTAATAAAGTTTATTTTAGACTGACTAGTACTGTTGAAAAATTCATAAAAAAATATGAAGTTGTAGCGCAAACTGCACCTTATGTGTTCGCATTACAGTTGTTTTTCCTAAAACTCGTGTTTGTTTACATGTTTGGCAAATAAATCGCGAACGCAGATTACATACACACATAAACTTAAGAAGTATTACTTGAATCCGGGTTAAAATATTATAATATGTTTAAAATGACAAACTAGACATAAACTAGAAAATAATCATAATCTTGAAATTGCAAAATAATCTCAGTAACTTTAAATACATAAGCCTCTTAATACTAACCCGCTCTGGGCCCGCGTGGTAGATTACAGCCCACTCCCTTTCGAAGGGAGGCCTCTGTCCCAGCACTGGGAACATTATGGGCCGATTAAGCTATTCTTTGACTAAAGGATAATGTAAAAATCTGTATCTATTTTTCTGTGTGTACATAAATAATAAAATAAATAAATAAAAATAGTGGTTAGTCAGCATTGCATAATGGATACTCTAGCCTCATTGCAGATGGATGAGAAAACTCTGCTCTTTCATAAATTACATTTTAAGTCTCATAGAGATATTTAATGGGATAATAACACATTTAAATCATAATTACTGTGTATTAGAATTATCTTACACACAAAGTTGTGGATTTATTGCGAAGTAGAGACCCCCCGTGGCTTTGTTTTGTATGGATTCGATGTTTACTTTGAACATATATGATTATTAACGATATTAACTTAGCTATTTATTAGCAATGGATTGGAGATACTCTGACAAAATATACTTAAATGTGATTTTCTTAATACATTAGTTATAATGCAACCCAAGTATTTTCGCACTAAGCGTGTTCAAATTAGGTGGCGTTGACGCCGCGTAGACGCTCGCTATGCTGCGCTAACGTCGTGTAGATAATTGACTTTTCTATTAGCGTTATTCCTAATCGAATGTTACTTTGTCTAGGCCCTCTGGCGTAGCAGCGGTATGCTACGTAGTCGTGTCGTAGCAGCGCGTACGCGGCGTAGAAGCAGCGTAGCAGCGCCTACACTGCGTACCCGTTTGACTAAACCTACGCTGGACCACCGCTAGATAGAAGGCACCTTAGTAGCTTTTAAATGAATATTAAATTCAGATTTACATAAAAACGAACTAAGTGATCTTGATGCGATTTATTAAATACTTTTCGAAGAATAATTTTCTTGTTTTAATAGTATCGAAATGGACACATTATTTATTTCTAAGCCGATGCTTATATTATTGTCTATGCCAACACTGTAATCATTCAAATGTTATATAGCACAAGTAGTGCTAGTGTAGAGACATACAGATTAAGATGACGAATTGCCGTCCGATTGTAATCCGCAGATTGTGTATTAATTTATAGCGATGAATGTTGCTATCTCTAGTTAATATCTTGATAGATTGTGAGTAATATTGTATAATACATATTAATTAACTGACAGTTATAGGGAGATAAAGACTCGAGTAGGTAACTGTTGACGAATTAACCGTGCCTATAGCGTTTTTATAATTATAGGGACATTAGACATTGCAGCATTAGTCTCTAGACTCTCTGGGATAGTACCTAAATGCCACTAGTATTACAGATTTCTATGAGCGGTGGTTACCCCATAAACGAATAAAAGTTTTTGTTGTTTAATATGGGTAATAAAATACCTACTAAAATTTAACCAATAAAGGTAAGCGGTCAACCAGCGCTCGGTGAACACTGTTGACTTTAAAAATAGCTACGTTTTCCGTGCTAACCCATAAACGTCCAACAAAATAACTTTGTATACATTATTTAAGAAACCATATGAAAGTCAATGTACTTAGGTACATACTTGTTACGCAAATTATCCCTCGAAATTCTGTTAACTTTGAATATAAGTAGCCCCGTAAAATACGTAGACAATTCATTCACAACATATTCTATTTAACCAAAATCGTCAAACCTAACTATGACAGTATCAAAACAAAACTGTCAGACGCCATTAACTAACGAGAACATAAAAACCTTTCATTAGTGCAGACAGGAGATTATTTTGATCCACAAATAGGGCGGTATCCACACATGTCTCAAATACGGCGGTATCTACACGTGTTGTGATGTGATGTGTCGGGACTAGAGATGTGGACAGACTAGCGCGACGCGACACCGATTATTGTTATACCGTGAAGTTTTCTTAGAAATTGTATTGTTCGAGTCGCGTTGCGCCGCGCCGCCGTCGCGTTGCGCTGGTCTGCACGAGCGTTAAAACGTTCAAGTTGAAAAAAAAACATTATAAATTAAAATTAATACAACGGATAAGATTTTAACATAACTGTTATATTCATCTTGTTATATTTACGTGTGCGTTAAGTTAAATTATAAAAAGAAAAGGTTTTTAAAAAGTTAAACAGTTGAATGAAACATTATAGGTACAGTTTAGGTTATAGGTACCTACACATTCATCCCGTCAAACAAAATGTTATTTTAAAAATGTAGTTACAAAATAAAAGCTATTTGTACGACAATAAGACTCACAATTCTATACATCATATTGTTATTACTAAGAAGTTACAACCTTTAAAGAATATCTTAGCATTTATTATCGAAGACTGAAGAAAAAAAAAAAAAGAAATAGTAAAATTTAAACGTTTAAACCGTTCATGGTCATCTCTAGTTGGGAGTGTCGAGACTAGGGATGTCTCGGGAACACCGCGTGGCTCCCCTAAAAATATCTCGAATCAACGATAACCAACGGATCGGTCTTGGTCACGAAAGAGACGTATCAACACTATTCAACACCACGTTAATCTTTGGTCATAAAAAATAGGCCGTATCTGTGTTTACGACATGGATGTTTTTTTTTTGTGTATGATACAATGTTTCATTGATCGATGTAAATGGGATATTTAAATTATTAATAGGATTTACAACTAACATTTAGTTAACGCTTTAAGAACAAAGTATCTACATCAACATCATTGTCATCAATCAATCCTCATCCCAATTTATTTAGGGTCGTCTCAACCTGTCTTCAGTTCTTCTTCCTCCATTCTTTCTCTAGTCGTTACCTCGGTAGTCTTCCCTTTTCTAACAATATGAACAAAGTGTCTAACATATATATACTTTTAAAACGTTGCCCCACTCTAAGAATTTCTCCTGTGTCGTGGGTGCGTTTCCGACCCTCTTTTTGATTTATATTAATGAGCTTTGCAACCTTATTATCGACGGTGCGAGGATACTGTCCTACGCGGACGATACCGCTATTATCTTCTCCGCCAAGACATGGGACAAAGTTAGGCTTGAGGCTGAGAGGGGATTAGCTAGAGTTAGTAATTGGCTAAATGAAAATCTACTTACGCTAAATACCCAAAAAACAAACTACGTCTGCTTCACTAAATACACAAACTCTCAGCCGGCGCCTGACTTTAATATTAGTATTCATTCTTGTCCTACCCCAACCCAATTTACCTGTAGTTGCCCTATTATTCAGAAGGTAAATTCCATCAAGTACCTAGGTATTGTAGTAGACCAAAGATTAAGCTGGTACCCACACCTCGAACTAACTATAGGGAGGGTAAGAAAACTCATATGGGTTTTTAAATCTCTGAGACATGTTATGAGTACAGAATTACAGAATAAAATTTATATCGCACTGGCCCAGTCTGTAATTATTTATTGTGTATCGGTTTGGGGTGGAGCAGCTAAGACGTATTTTTTAGATCTAGAGAGGGCACAGAGATCCTTGATTAAAGTCATGTACTGTAAACCCTACAGGTTTCCTACTGAATCACTATACTCAAGCTCTAAGCTGCTCTCCGTCAGGAAACTCTACATCCTATACCTTGTACTCAGATACCATAAAATTCTACCCTTTAGCCATGCCAAACTTAAAAAAAGACGCTGTGATATAGTAGCCCCTACATACTCAGCACGTTCAATTTTTGCTAGTCGCCAAAATGTAGCTCAAGCACCACGCGTTTATAATAAAGTAAATCGCATACTTAACATTTACCCTATGCAGCTGTACGAGTGTAAGAAGATATTGAAGGAATGGCTCCTCACACTTAATTATGATGCCGTGGAGGACATTTTGGTTACTCAGGGTTGAACGTCACGTATACACACACACTCACACACACACCATCTCACTCACTCACACACACTCACATACACTCTAACTCACACACACACACACCCACTTAAACACACACACATACACACAAAATATACTTTCACATGCACATAAACACACATTTACACCTTTCGGCCATAAGCACGATTTAATTCATTTTTCTTTTTCTTTTTTTTTCTTATTGTTTTTATTGGTTTTTAATTTTTATTGGTTTTATAAAAAATGTGTAACTTATACCTAATTAGCACAACGAAACAATTGAACTAATCGAGGAAGAGCGAGGTTTATCCCATCACAAGTATCTTCGGATTACTTTCTGGGAAGCCCCGGCAACTTAATTGTATCTAGTTTTAAGATAATAAACACATTTTTTTTTTTTTTTTTTTTTTACAAACATTTAAACTCACATACACAAACAGCCAGACCCGGAACAACTACTTGTAGGTCATACAAATATTTGTTCCGTGCGGGAATCGAACCCGCGACACGCAGTGCAGCAGTCAATCGCTTAACCAGTGCGCCAACCGTGTCGTCGATTTCTATTCATCTAGTATATCTAGGAGTGAAACAAAACATAAATTAAGTTCCAGCTAGTTTCTTTACAAACTTCTTTAAAGTTAAAAGGATTAACTTATAATATTATAAATGCGAAAGTGAGTTTGTTTGTTCCGCTTTCACGCCAAAACGTTTGAACGGATTTCAATTAAACTTGGCACATTGGTAGACCATGACCTGGTTTAGATCATAGCATACTTTTTATCCCGATATTCCCAAGGGATCGAGACTTATGTGGGTGAAACCGCGGGGTGTAACTAGTGATAATAACATAAATAGTACCCACCTATGTTCAGACCAAACTGTCTTTCCCAAGTATAGGTTGCAAAAAGAGAAACTTAAAACACACGACTCTATAACACTATTAATTAAATTGATAAATTGACGCTCAAATGTCAATTATAATTGTTTCCTATTAAATACGATGAGTACGTATTTGCAGATACGAATCTAAATGTAACTTTACTTATCTGACATTTTATTATGATATACACCGACAATTTGTAATATGTATACCTAATATAAATAATTATGTCTGTATGCGTGAAACATGTTTTGCAGTTGCAGCGTAGCGAACATGTAAACAGATTTACTATTATACTGATGAATTTTGCTGTTTAACACGATACTATATTATTATGGTAAATGTATATGAATTTTCTATTATTTAGATAAGGGTTGATGTAAATTGCCGGCACGAAAGGATTTAGTTAATTATCTACCATGGCATAGAGATCATAAAGGTATAAGTGAAGACTTGGTGTCATGATTACTGCAATATTACCTTAAACAAACATTATCTTGGTATGTTCCACATGTGTATCTGGTTCTAAAAGCTTTGCTGGTTTTGTTAAACTCGCATGTAGTAGGCATAGACATTCCAAATTCAGTATTAAAAATAACAAAAGCTGATAACGAGAACGCAGGCTCATCCCAAACCATCATCAGTCTTTGTTTTTGTTGGCATTTTACCCTCTCATGTCGTCATGCAGTACGAATGAACGTTTTGTGTGGCCGGTGAAGTAGCCATAAAACACAGCAATTATCAAAAGTGCAGGCGAGCGCAACGAAAAAACAAATGAAAAAACTTTTAGGACATTGAGGGACACACAGGCATAATAATGTACTATAAAGTATCCAACTGTGCTTAATGTTTATACATCAGCCTGTATATGCGAATGTGAGAGTCATTAACGTTTTTATATCTTGATTTATGTCCCTGGTCCACAGACGCAGCGCGTGCCAAGTATTTATTACGATGATTGAAACGCGGTTAAGTATCTAAGTTTATCCCGCAAGAAATACAAGCTCGATAATAAACTTTCGTTTTCTGTAAACACTCCGAAAATAAATCCGTTCTTATGAAAAATTTTCGATGTAAATATTATCCACTCAATTTGCGATGAATCGCTCGGCACATTCATTGTGAAAACATCGCTTTCGTCATGTGGTGGTATTCCCACGTAGACAGTTTCCCTCGCCCGCGTCACGGTGACAGTTAAATTAATAACAAGTTAGAATCTCCGCTCCGCAGACGCAATTCGCGGCGTAACATTCTCATTCCTAATGTAAAGTCCCTAAGTACTGTTGCAGACTTTTGATTGGGACTCCCGGGACATCGCCGGAATTCGTCGACGAGGAAACTCGACTATTTGTCGACTGTTTAACGAACGAAATAATTTACTTATGCCTTAATGATAGCCCGAGCGATCTGTCAGCGTGTTGAGTTATTGAGACATTTATTACGCTCGGTTGACATTTCAACGTGGCGGGAGAGAATGATATTAACGATGTATGTGCCATTGGACGCTTGTACCGTTTTCTAAACAATAAAACGTGGCCGTCGTCAGCTAATCGATCTCAACAGAGCGCATGAATTGACTAGAACTGACTCAGCGCTGTATAAAGTAGCGATAAATTTACTCGGAGTAACGAGTCTAGCCAGCGAGCGGTCCCGAAGTGACAAACGAGAGATTTGCCGGTGGTTTACTACACTAGCTTTAGAAGATTAGTTTCCACTAGTTCTCTCTGAGCTTACTGGAACTTGACTTGGAAACTCAGTTACGCATCGATGTCAGATATAAATAATTAATTTATTAACTTTGCGCGCTTCTGTCAAACTTGACCTGTGTTTATAAGAATATTCTTCCCTCCTAACTTACTTGCTCTGTAATTACCATAAAACTTTAACGGAGCTTGTTATAGTCAGTGCGTTTGTTAACTTACTGTTTCTTTTGTAACTTAACGTTTGCTTAAACATTCAAAATAGTCATGTTAATTGACAATCTTTTTCTATAGATCTTCCGAAAGCTTTTAAGCACCGTTTGAAAACAAAACACAGTTTCGAAACAAGAGACAATCTTTGTCTTGTACATAGAAAGGGGTCCATTTATCATTATCTAAGTTGTGTAGGTAGTTACCTAGTTTGTTCGTCCAACAATACACTCTGTATCTACTTACGCAAATTAAGCGGTTACTGATTAATATCTAGTGAGATAATCTTGAAACAAGGCGGCTCAAGTTTGATCAACGACTTAACTTTCTCAATGACACCTCATAAATTTCCGAACCGAGGGTACCTTGTGAATTAAAGTTAAAAGGCTTTATGGTCATGAATAAAACGTGTCGAGGGTACTATTAAGTTTTCCAGTTAACTTCTCATTATGCATGGGTTCGCGTGAATTTTATATGCAGCGCTCTTCATAGTTTAATCCTTCAATATGTTCTAGTAGGTAGTCACTTTGTCGGTTCGAAAACCCTGATGTAGAAGTACGTCATGTTCATCTCTTGGTAATTTTGTCGTCAGATTTAGCGACTAATTACAAAGCCTAATCTAATTGGAAAAACTGATAAAGCTAATCATTTCAATAGCCTTGCAACTTAGGTATATCATCTTTAACTTAATTATCTCTTTGAACCAAGTTAGGAGGTTTGGTACGAGAAACTTAAGATACATTTAACGAATAAATCCAATTAGAATAATTAAATGCGCATAAATCTTGAAGTTTTACACACTCATCCTTAAGTCAAAAGCCATTAAAGTAAGGTAAGCCAAGATAGTTACTTGACATACTTACATAGCGCAGGAAGAGTTAAAAAGGAAAAAAAAAAAAAAACTATACTTATCAGGATTAATAGTTTATGGTATACACCGAACCTGTTTATAGACTGTTTATTGACCTCAACGAGCTAAACACGAAGAAAAACGTTTGTCTGAAGATAAACTACTCAGACTATTTCAAAAAGAAACTCAGATAAACCCATTAGGATTTGAAGACTTCTTTAAATAGTGTTTCTTTACACACATAAGTACGCAATACACGTAGCGAGTGCACGAGCCAATATCAAATAGAAAGTTAAAAGTATCAAACAATAAAATAGCAGACTTGCTTTATTGTTTGGCGCGTGAATGTACTCAGTAAGCGCTCTCAACTTTTCTAATACTCCGTTTGGAACGGAATCCAAAATCGAGACTTGACAATAAAGTTTTAACTTCGCATACATCAATCGCTGACTCCGCAGATTTGCTAGAACGCTTCGGATTACACAACAAACAAATAGAAAACAAATAGATCGAGGGACATTCCGACTATCTGTCGGACTCTGACGGGGCGAATCGATCAACTCGACCCTCGCAGATAATATTTAAACTGAAATGGTCGGATTTCTGCCCGTCAATTCAACTTGTAGTTGTGATAGGCGCGTAACGCCCGCTGACTTGCTAACCAAACTATTTGTGCGGTGAAGCCACTATCGGTATAACTACCAACGGAATGGGGAACGGAATATTAAAGGCACGAGGCTCAAGTTCATTAAACTGCCGTTGGAGACTGGTTTCATCTAGCATTGTTAGATAGATGCCTTCAATTGTTGTATAATGCGAAGATTGAAAAGGATTTAGAACATGTTAGACGAATTGGTAATAAAATACTAACTGAAACTGTTTCATTTGAACCCAAGATATAAAACCTGAGGTCTTTTTCAACCCACAATTGCATAAATTTTAAGCCAGATAATTCCGTTGTCAGCAAAATTACTTGTTTTATATCCAACTACACCGAAAACGCTCTGATTTCAGCATTTGAGCTAGTTACAATAGATGTCGTGGGTGCCATTACGGTTTCCCAGACATCGTGGATGCTCGGTAGGGAGGTGTACAAGTACTGCGAGTGAAATGGCCGTCGCGTGACTCGAACCGCCTGAACGATAACACTTCTTTAAACTACAAACGTGCCAGTACATTTACCAACACTTCAAGTATTTGGGGGAACAAAATAAAAGTGTTTCGTTCGTCGCTTATCTTCCAAAGTTCTTTGTCATTTGGAGAAGTGGATTGTTTTATTGCTTCGAGCGGGTCGCCAACCCGACACGGTTTGTGGTGTAAAACGTTGTTGGTTTCGTACAGAATGATCTATGTCGGCCGTATTTCATTTTCAACATGCATGGGTTACTAAATTAATATTTGTTGGGTATTCTGCGTGCGAACTAGGAGATGAATGTACTCGCAGTGTCGCCAAACATGCCGCTGTAAATGGATATCAGTAAACAGGCTTTGTAGGTAACAGTTGCATTCATTTCCTGGCCTATTTTATTTTTAACTGATACTTAGCTGTATAGCTTTGGTGTTTGTTTAAAAAAGATTTAAATCCAATACTGTGTTGTGGGTGGCTTCAATTCAAAAGGTACGACGGTGTCCAAACATTTCGTTATTGGAAACGTTCGAATCTTTTCTTATTCCGGAACGAAAGACTCCATGAGGTATTTGCACATTTATCACTATAAGAATACGAAGAACCTTCATGCAGTACAGAATATACAGGGTCAAATAAAATTAGCAAGCGAAACGCCGGCGCCGCAGATGTTATGGGTAAAATAAATATATTTTGCAAGGTGCCATATTATAAAGTAATCGTTTTACGAAGCCGACATCTAAGAGCTTCAAAGTTTTGAAGATGATTTTAATGTAGGTTTACTTCAAAAAGATTTTATCTAAAACACGTTAAATTTAAGCAAAATGGAAGCAAATGAAGTGAGAAAATTTGGGAACTTTTGACTTGAGATAAGATTATAAGAAAATGTTAAACATTTTGACAATATTTTAAATTCTCAGCTGGCATTTTATGTTTCTCACGAGCAAACAGAATTATTTTAGAACAAAGGCGACGTTTTTGCATTTTTTCTGCTTTGTTGGGTTTGAGAAAATCGTTTGGATATAAAACGTGGTTTAAATATATGTTGAATCGAAATTCGTCAATAAAAGAGTAGCGCGTTGCAGCATTTTTAATGTTAAATGTTCTTTAATGCATTTTCAAGTATGAACTTAATATTGAGATATCAAGATATGAAAAACCTAGGCCTATGAACCCAAAGAGGATCAATGCAAGACCGACAGTCTTGCATTGATCATGATTGTAAGAATTTTCACGACATAGCGACAAGTTACCAGGCTACTATAAAAAGGTAAGTTGTGTCTAGTCCATACCTTTAATTCAAGAAGCCTGTACCCACATATAAGAAACAATAGGAAGCTCCACACGTCGCGTGCGCTTTTACTGCTTTCTATTCCACGTAAACACAAATTACCTTCTCTCTAATATTAAAATTGTGGTTTATGCAGTGTTCGGTTACTTACATAAAAATAAATAATTACACTTGTACGTTGTAATGTCAGGTATTAGCATAAAGAGACGGGAAGGCTGGATCGCTCCAACGCAAATGTATACGTACATCCGTGGTGGGGCGACCCAGACTGCCAGGCACTTCTTCTCATGCAACCGAGCGGGTGGGCAGGTTGCGGATAGCCCAACTTCGGCTGCGGGACCGACCACTGACGGTTATATTGGACCGTTAGTGGGCGATCCTGCACTCGGAGCATCTCTCTTAAAAAAAAGATCCCGGACAAGAGAAGTTCTCGAAAGTCAAATCCCAGGCTTAGGGTAACCTTTATACCTCTTCCTATGCTACCCACCAACAAACCGATCCATCCCTCCCTATTCATACATATCCCGTCGATCCTAAACCCCTGGGCCAAATCCCAAGCCTAGGGTGACCCCCAATAACCCACACCCTCCATCCAACAATCGCCGTCCCTCCTTCCCCTTTATCCCGTCGGTCCCAGAGGAAGGGTAACCTCGATTCCAAAAAAGCCCACCACCCGTAACAATGCAGCAGGATGAACAAAATACTACCCAGGTGGGTCCCGGCCAAGCCGGGGAATCCCACACCGCTTCGGCGGTCAGCCCCCATCGTATTCTGGGGGGGGCATCAAACTGCCCAATTGAAAGATTGTTGCCGCGCTTCTTAGCGCGGCCGGCTGCTGACTTAGCGCCCACTACACAGGCTGCGATAAACGCGCCCACACACCCAACCTCGGCTGCGACCAACGCGCCAATACCCATGACACGGGTTGTGCCTCCCACGGGCCTCTGGCAACAGAGCACCGTGCGGAATAGCAAAACAAACCCGGACAAAGACCCAGACCAACACAGACAGACAGAGACGGGGGAAGATGCTGGATCTGGCAACCCCAACACTCTTCCGGCTGCCTGTGGTGAAGTACGCCTGCTGACTAAGCGCGAAAAAATCCAGGCCCGGAAGAAGAGAATCGGCGAACGAAAGCGCAAAATCCGCGAAGGCATTAGCCAGCGCGAAGCGCGATCGGACGTCGAAGGGGAGGTGCGCGTCCGGCCCCAAGTCCGCGAAGGGGAAACCCAGCGCGAAAAGGGGCCGGATGCACGCGACCAGCCGCGAGAGCGCGAAGGGGAAACCCAGCGCGCAAAGCGACCGGACGCGGAACCACGCCTGCAGGGGCGTGCTTGCGAAGGGGCAACCCAGCGCGAAAAGCCTCTGCAGGCGACCGAGTCCGCCGGAACCGACAGCCGACCCCAAGACAAAGACGGATCCCACGACCGACCAAAACACAACAGGGGCAAGCGGGGTGGTGCCTCACACCAGACGTCGCCGGCAAAAAACACCCAGCCTGGCACCTCCAAGCCGCGACCTGGACCGAGCGGTACAGGACCGGCGAAGAGGGGACGCCCTGATGACACGGCCTCACCGAGCGCGATCCAGGGGGACGCCAAACGGGTGAGAATCCACTCTGCTCAAAGGGAGCAGAGGACCTACGCGCGAGCCACGAAGGACATCCCTGCGCGGCTGGCCGTAGCAATCTGCCTTCCCCCCCCCTCCAGAGACCTGACAAAGGACGAGGCCGAGCTCATTAAGACTCGACTGGAAAACCTGGTTATGGACACGGACCCTACGGCGCCACTACCTGCTTTCCGCGGATACCCAAGGGTAGCGGAAGGTACCGTGCAGATGTGGTGCGAGGATGACTGTGCCCTGACTTGGTTGACCCAGAACGTGCCCAAAATCCGACTCCCAGCTACAGACCTGACACTCACGGTACTGAGACAGACTGACGTGCCCACCCGTGTCCGAGTCTCGCTATTTGTCCCTCGTTACAGAGGTGACGTAGCCAGACTCCAAGGTATTCTGATCCGTCAGAATACCTGGTACGACATCGCCAGGTGGTCACTGTACAGGGCGACTACCGTCGGTGGCGACAACTACGGGACTTATTTGACCCTGGGTGTGCCACCGGAGGAAGCCGTAAAGGTCCGGGCCAGGGAGCGACGTATATCATACCTGCTCGGGTCGATATACGTACGCTTCTGGCCCACGGCCGAACCCTCTGACGTCCAGACCGACAGCGACTCTAAGACCGCACAACCGACGCTGACACAGACTGATGACCCAGAGATTGACCAGCTGGAGGAGGTCATGGCCCGAGCGGTCATGGCTGATGACGCCGACACCAATCCGCCCGAATCACCTGGCTGGAGCGAGCGTCTACTCGCCTCGTCGCCGGGGTTAGAACACGACAAATACAGAGAGGAGGTAGGGGAGAGGCTGTCCGATGGATCCACCTCCGACTAACTCCTCTCCATCGCCGTCAACACCCATCAACATCATCCAGACCAACCTCCAGCACAGCCAGACTGCCACGGCTAACCTACGCAGGGCACTGGAGGTCAAGCCCCGAACCATCGCACTGATCCAAGAGCCGTGGATCAGGAACAATAGAATATGTGGCCTCGGTAACATCGGAGGTAAGCTGATTCTCAACACACACAGCTCAGATAAGCCGAGAACTTGCATCTACATACCCAAAGACATTCCTATCGCACCACTCACCCAATTCTGTTCCAGAGATCTGACAGCTGTCAGGCTCCAGACCGAAGGTAGCGTTCCAGATGTTGTACTGACCTCGGTATACATGCCAGGCGAGGACTTGGACTGCCCGCCTAAAGAGATGGCCGACCTAGTGCAACACTGTGAACGCGCCGAACTAGACCTGATCATCGGCACCGACTCGAACGCCCACCACCCACTCTGGGGCAGCGACGCACCGAACTCCAGAGGAGAGGTACTATCCACCTATTTATTCTCTACTAACCTTAATATTATAAACCGCGGCTCAGAACCCACTTGGGTCACAGTCCGTGGACAAACGATTATAGACCTAACACTTGCTACGGAAAACGCGACGAACCTTATTACAAACTGGCACGTATCGGACGAACCTTCCTGTTCTGATCACAGAAGGATCCGCTTCTCACTAACTACCAACACTAGAAAACCCGATCCGAGGCGAAACCCAAGGCGCACCAATGTTCCCGGGTACAAACGCCTCCTGGCCTCCCTATTGGCTAAACACCTAACGCAATTTACCATAAGAGACCGAACACAATTAGAATACACCGTAACAAAACTATCTGAATATATAACCGAAGCATACCACGCATGCTGTAAACTAAGAGCGCCACAGACCGGGAAGGAGAGAAACCCCTGGTGGAACGCTGAACTTGGTAAACTCAGAGATGCGCTACGTAAGCAATTTAACAGAGCCAAAAATACTAGACTTCCGGACGACTGGGAGATATACAAAGAAACCCAATACATATACAAAAAGCAGATTAGAACCGCCAGAAGAACAGCATGGCGTAAGTTCTGCGAATCCATCGAGACAAACAATGAAGCCGCAAGGGTAAGGAAGATCCTGTCAACCGATCAGGACCGAACCCTCGGCGCGCTCAAAAAACCCGACAACTCATACACATTGACTGACCGTGAAACCTGTAAGGTCCTTCTCGAAACCCACTTCCCAGACTGTGCAGTCCTGGACGACAGGACGTGGGAGGCTGAGCCAGAATGGACCCCAACGGATCAAGACTGGTCACGAGCCCGCAACATGATAACAGATGACCGAGTAAAGTGGGCTATTAACACCTTTCAGCCATACAAGTCGGCAGGGCTGGATGGCATCTTCCCAGCCCTGCTGCAGTGGGGGGTGGACTATCTCACACCATGGCTGGTGGAGATATTTCGAGCCTGCATAGCACTCAGGCTCGTACCTGTCGCATGGCGCGAGGTGAAGGTCATTTTTATACCCAAACCTGGCAAAACCGACTACACGCAACCCAAGGCTTATAGGCCCATAAGCCTCACATCCTTCCTACTGAAAACCCTTGAGAGACTCTGTGACAGGCACATCCGAGACGGACCTCTTCGGGTAAACCCACTACACAAACAACAGCATGCGTACTCCACAGGCAAATCAACGGAATCAGCGCTCCACAGCGTGGTTTCCAAAATTGAATGTGCAGTGGATCACAAGTGCTCGGCACTGGCTGCCTTCATTGACATCGAGGGCGCCTTTGACAAAACCACGTTCAACAGTATAAACACGGCCCTCGACAGACACAGCATAGACTCGACACTGAGTGGCTGGATCACCAACATGCTCAAACTAAGGGCTGTACAAGTCACAGTAAATGACACTACGAGAGCCATCGTTGCGAAGGGATGCCCGCAAGGGGGAGTCCTCTCGCCTCTCCTATGGAACCTGGTAGTAGACAGCCTCATCAAAACACTCAACGACAAAGGTTATTTCACCGTAGGCTACGCTGACGACATAACCATAATAATTAACGGGACCCACGAAAACACACTATGCAACCTCATGCGTCATGCCCTGAAAATAGTAGAGGAATGGTGCAACAAGCACCAACTCTCAGTAAACCCTACAAAAACTGAACTGGTTCTCTTTACGAAGAAGAGGAAACTGACAACACTACAACTGCCACGATTCTTCGGAACAACCCTAAGCCTCTCAACTGAAACCAAATACCTGGGCATCTATCTGGACAAACAACTGAACTGGGCAAAACACACGAACTATATCACTACAAAAGCCAGCATATCCCTGTGGCAGTGCAAACGACTGCTTGGCCGGAATTGGGGAATCAGCCCCAAGGTCACCCACTGGTTATACACCACAGTCATCCGACCGATTATCACATACGGCTCACTGGTCTGGTGGCCCAGGACAGACCGGTGCACAGCCCAAAAAGATCTCGAAAAACTACAGCGGTTTGCTTGCGTCGCAATCACTGGTAGTATGAGAACTGCACCCACCGCCGCCCTACAGGCAATGCTGGGACTGCCACCTCTGCACCTCATCGTGCGGGAGGAAGCGGCCCTGGCCACCTTTAGGCTCCATTTAACAGGAACCCTATGTAACGACTCCAGAGTTAAGCACATACGCATTAAGGAGGATGCGATCAAACGTGAGCCAATGATGGCATCACCCTGCGACAAAGCCCCGAAAACACACCACTTTCAAAGGCACTACAATATAACACTTACAGAAGAACAGTGTGACTACTCAGGCCCAAAAGAGATGAGAGTTTACACCGACGGATCAAAGACCGGCTCAGGTACCGGAGTCGGAGTTTTCTCACATGACCTCAACATAAATATATCCAGACCGCTGGGAATGTTCAACACCGTCTATCAGGCGGAGTGTGTGGGCATCATACAAGCGGTCCACGCCCTAGAAGCCAGGAGGGTTACGGACACCCACATACGCATACTCTCCGACAGCGCCTCAGTTCTCCAATCCTTACGGAAGAAATATACTACCTCGAAGCTAACACTAGAATGTCACGATGCACTAGAACAAATAACGGTATCTAGCCGCAACACAGTGACACTGCAATGGATAAAAGGACACAGCGGATCGCTAGGTAACGACGCGGCTGACGAACTTGCTAGACGTGGATCCAGCACGGCAGTCTGCGGACCCGAGCCTATCGTACCCATCCCCTTCAACCAAATACGCAGGTGGCTGCAGAAGTTCACCCACACACACGCGGAACGCTGGTGGACCTCGACACCAGGTTGCAGGCAGTCAAAGGAGGCTATGCCATCTTTGGACAGCAGGCTGACCAGGCGTTTGCTACGCCTGGACAGGAACGGCCTGCGCCTGGTGACGGGGACCATCACGGGACACTGTTCGCTAAACAAGCACTTCCACACAATAGGCATAACGGACAGTCCTCTGTGCAGGGCGTGCATGGAGGCTGAGGAGACCGTTGCGCACGTGCTCTTCGAATGTACGGGCGTCACCCAGATTAGAACAGAAACCCTCGGGTCACCCAGATCATACACAGACGTTCTAAACAGACCAGGAGACCTAATCAGCTTCTGGAGGGAGGTGGGCTGGTTGGAATAACCACCAAACGGCCGCTATGGCCCACGCACAATGGTCCACCTGACGGACTAAGTGCGGAAACCAAACCCCCTAACATAGAACATAGAAGAGACGGGAACAGCATTCAATAGTGGTCAGTGAGAATAAATAACAAGATTCGCGCCGCGAAATACAGGGTTGTCGCGTGTACTAAACGCAAAGACTCGTGGCAGTCGCGTAAAATGTGAGAGTAGGACGGTGAATATTTAATAAGCGATTTCTACGAACTCTATGCCAACTCTAGTGTCATCTCACTCCAACGTTCTAAGACCGTGGCTGCCACGAACGTTTGCGCATACCGTTGTTTGTCATTTGCAGCGAAATTAGTGTTATTGCCTCAGTTGACATTAAAATAAATAGTTACATTGTGTCTATTTTATTAGTGACTATTAGCATGAAGAGACGGGAACAACACCCAATAGTGGTCAGTGAACATAAATAACAAAATTCGCGCCGCGAAAGTCAGGGTTGCCGCGTGTTCGGTGAACACCAAGTATTGTGGCAATCGCGGTCATGAACCGTGGGAGTAGGATGGTGAACTATTAGTGTGGCATTTAAAAAAATATTTGGTAAATCCAAAAGTGCACGCCTCATAACGCTCATTCAAAAATTTTACCAATCAATATTGGTAAAATTTCTCACTTCGCAATCTTTACATACTTTCAAAGACTATTTAGGTTTGCTTTGTTGATTGCTAGGCAACGGAAGAGGGTCGAAGTTGGAAATATATATAGTTAAGGGGGATGCACCAGGGTAGCCCGCGAAATTCAAATTTTCTTTAGTTTTTTGCTATTTGTTTTCAGTGTTATTCGTGATGTAACAAATAAATATGGATTTATATAATTATAATCATTACAATCATCAATACCTACAACTCCTTAAGTTAGTGTAATCTTCAAATGTCATGATTTCATGAAATGGTCAGTCAATAGGATTACATGAACTTAGAGAGTTGTATTGAACATTTTTATGATTACTATTCTATACTATAAAAACATTTGATACGGCCGCGAATCATATTTAGATCAACATACACCATGATACTGACCCGCAAATTGCAGAAAAAGTAAGAAAATTTGAATTTCACGGGCTACCTTGACGCTTTCGCCTTCAAGATATCTTATGCATTTTCCTAATGCTTCGCATTATGAGTCTCTTTTTCGAGTCTCATCTCGCTCCCGCATTTTACGACCGCGGCTGCTTAGAACATAGACGCCATACAATAGTTTGACTTTTCGCATCCCCGGTAAAATTACTATTATATCCTCAGTTCATATAAAAGTAAACAATTACATTGTGTCTATTGTAGTGCTAGCTACGTATTAGCATAAAGAGACAGGAACAGCACTCAATAGTGGTCAGTGAACATAAATAACAAGATTCGTGCCGCGAAACACAGTGTTGGTAAGTGGTTTACATTCTGCATCCCCGGTAAAAATATTATCATTACTTCAACTTGCATTAAAATAAATATTTAGTACATGTCATGTGTATTGTTATGTCAGCTTTTAGCATAAAAATAAGAAAAGAACACTTATTAATAGTCAGTTAACTCATTATAATATGTTTCCCACCGCTAATGTGCAGGGCTGTCATTTTGATTTGACATTTAGAATCCTCGGGTATTCATTATTTTCAGAATAATCTGTAACAAAACGAATGCCGCCGAATTTATCTATCTTCTATATAAATAAAAATGAAATGCTGTTGACTTGAGAATGGTTGGAACGATTTGGCTATTTTTTGTTTTAAAATGTTCGTAAAGTCCGAATTAGATTTTTATGGAAACAAAAATAGGAAATATTTTCCGGATTTTTTTCAAATTCTGGAAAAACTGAACGTCTTTTCTGTGATTTTAATTTTTCCTCCTTATGATACGGTGTCACTTCCTCATTCCAGTGTAAATATTTTATCCGTAAATACCGTAGATAAAACGTTAACCTGTGGCTTTTGTGGACATGATAATTCAGATTTGTTACAGCTGTAATAGCAATCACGTCATTTCGTTTAAAATACGTTTTTATTTTTACTAATTTATTTATCTTTTAAATATAGATTCTTTTCTATTTTGTGAGTGTGAGAACGCTGTAGGCTTAGTGGACTGTAGATTTGTTGACCATAATTATTCTGTTAAGTACCTGGTACTTGTTGAAAGACCTACACTGTCCTCCCATACCTAATAACACTGTTATTTGAAAATATTGTAAATGCCAATTATTTTTAAAAGAGTAACCGTGGAGTTTCGTGCCGGTCTTCTCCATAGGAAACAACCAATTGGAACCATGCACTTAGCTTCTGACGTTTCATAAGTGCCCATGTAGGTTTATGTGAAATCTTTTCTTTCTTTCTTTCTTAAAGAAAGAAAGAAAGAAATAAAATATTACGAATTTGAAAAAAAAAATGGAAAGTTTCCGAATCGTACACATTAATAGAACACAGGGACCCGGGTTTCGCGTTTGCAATTTGAAGGCACTATACCTTTTATTCCCGACGTTCCGGTCAAATCGGAATAAAAGGTAAATGGGAAGCAGACTGGAGTCTTTGTGTTCTATAAAACATAGTAGCGGACTTTTATTTGTTCTGCAGTAGGTGCCAAGCATGAAAATACTGCAAACAACAACATCATAATATTGTTATATATATAATAAATCTTTACTAAATGAATAGAAATCGATCTGTCTAGTCTTTTTCAAATTATGTTGGGGTCGGCTTCCAGTCTAACCAGATGCAGCTGAATTTATATAAAATACTTTTACATGGAGCGACTGCCTATCTAACCTTAACAACCCAGTTACTGGGTAACACTACACAATTGATAAGCTGGGTGGTGCTAATCCGAGTGGATCAGCACCATCTAGCTTAACTCATGTTTGTGAACCGGCGCCGTCAGTTGAGACTGGTCATCTCTTATCTGCCAGGTCTTATGTTTTTAATTATATTTTTCCATTGTTCTCACAACAAGCAACAAGAATAATGTACCCAGGATTTTGTAATATCTGAATTTAAAAGAGTGTCCTTGGAGTTTCTTGCCCGTTTTTCTCCATAGAGATCTACGTTTTGGAATGGGCAACTAGCTTCAACTTTCTGACTAACCTACCGACTGTTGGACAGTTCAAAAGTGCCTGTAAATGGTTTAATTGAAATAAATGGTTTGAGTTTGACGTTGAGACGATGACCTTTGGTAAGACTGGTTGTCAGACTTTTGGGTTTCTGACTACCCATAATGACTGTCAAAGTTCTACAAATGACAGCCGGGGCCAACTGCTTAACGTGCTTTCTGAGGCACGGAGGCGTCTCGGTATGTAATGGATGGCTACTGTTATCGCGGTCGGTTCGCAAACCGCGGCAAGCGTAGCTAGCCTTCAATCGACCCGTGTGGCTGTTATTATTTAGCCATGAGCCGTTCAACTAAATGAATAGAAATAACTTTATCAAATAGTAACTCGTTAAGTCGAGTTTTCTCCGCAAACTAGTTAGAATATAATGAAGATTTATTAATAATGTAATTATGAAATGTTCGCCAACCCTAGTCCTTATTGCCTTTTGTTTCGAACACGTGCGCGCTTGGTCTGTTTTCTAAACTTGGAGTGTTGTACTTAGTAAGATATTGTAAGATATGTTTTTAGATAATATTCCAATTCTTACTGGTCCATAAACGTTGTTAGCGATAGTGTTTCTCAGCTTTAATAAAATAATGGCAGGCAATGGATATTCAACATCCAATTCTTTGCTGAGAGCGGTGGTGGCCCAGTGGTCACGGCCCCGACTTACGAGTTGTAGGTCGTGGGTTCGAACCCAAGTAGGCGCTTTACTTTGTGTAAATAATTCATCACCACTGCTCTCAAAACGGTGAAGGAAAACATCGTGAGGAAACTGGAACATCATAACAACCAATCCGCACTGGGCCCGCGTGGTGGATTACAGCCCACTCACTGGGATCTCACAGAGAGGAGGCCTATGTCATTACAGGCTGATTATGATGATTTTTTACTAAATAAAAGGGGGTAAAGTTTTTCTAAACCCTTCCCTATATTAAAGAGTTAAATAAAAACATAAACAAGAAACATTTGAATCGCATTCAATTAACCAATATAAAGTTACGTCTTATCTGTTTAATAAATCATTAAGCAGACAAACGCAGCATGCAAATTAATTATAATTATTGTATAATATAATTACAATACTTATGAATATTACATTTACAAATAAGAATAAATTTCCAAGTCGATAAAGGGAAATGATTAGTCAAATGTTCACTTGTACATCGCGGGAATATTTGCAGTGGAATATTAAGTTGTAGGCAAACAGAGATAGTCGGAAAGTCGGAAGACAGCTGGAAGTGGCTGATTATTAAGTGCTAACAAACACGGCGAGCCGCGAAATACACAACGTTGTAGGGTTCGAAGGAGATGTAGAAATGCACGCTACAACAAGGACCTACACCGCTGATAATGACACTTCTAGTTTCAGGAAAAGTTCGGCTTTCAAGAGCGTTGTCTCTGTCAATCATATTGTATGTTAAACACAGGCCACACTGGGAACGAAGCTAAGTTCGTTTTGCTTCGCTCATGTAGCTACCGCGTCTTTTCATGCTTCGATTCATAGTTCACGTTGTGAACCGAAATATGCAAATACGCGATAACTCATGAGCGAAGCTAAACGAACTTACCTTCGTTCTCATTGTGGCCTGGCCTTCAGTCTCGTTCTAATCCTAGATACTAACTCGGGTACCTACTATACTATATACTAAACTTACCTCAGTATTATTTTAAGCTTTAACTAAAGTTACGGCTTGGTGTAAAAAAGGAAGCTCTAAATATTTCATTTTGGTGGGTTTTGTTTAAAATGTTAAGGCTACATAAAACAAAGCAAGCAAATATATTTCTACTTTTCACTTTAAGTTACGAGTTCCTGTATATACAAGCTAGGAAAACCCTTATTTAATAAATCAATTTACGAACACAGGAAAATAAATATTAAGAAGAAATATTTATCCTGCGAACACTCGACATGCCACGATAGTAACACTTGTAATGCATTACAATTCTAAATACAAGTCATATAGGTAATGTCAACAATAACTTTTATGGTATATTTTTAGTAAGTAGATACTACATTAAGTACATATCATGCATGACTGACCCAGTTCCGAAAATAAAATATACCTAGAAAATTTCAATTTCTAAATTGAAAATATCATTAATCCATTACATGTAGGTTCGTCGAAGTTTTTAATACCGAGCATACTGTATAAAAAATACAATTTAAAAAATAATGAAGCCAATGCAAATACTATGAGTCATTAGATTAAATCAACCTGAGTAACTAAACCCAATGTTAATAATAAATTCTGTTTTAGGAGTACATAACAGGTATTAATAAGTAGACAATGATCCATTACCAACAAATAGTAGTATGCTTAATTAAGGCCATTACAATAGCTACTCATTATTACCTACAATAATCATGTTTATATTTACGTAGTAAGTTTCTAATTAATAATCAAATAATCATACAGAGGTTGTCAAAATAATACGTAGGTACAACTTTTGTCCACTGACAGAATTAGGGGAAATGAAACCTTTAAAATAAGGGTAACACCGTTTGCTCGGATCCGTTCGTAGCTCGTCACCCTTAAATATATAAAGTAAAGCTTGAGCACCGAACCTTCCTTAATAAACGACCGAAAACCTCATGGAAATCCGATTTCAGGTTTAAGATACTGACGAACCCTTCCGTTTTTAATGAAAAACGTACGCTTAGCACTTTAAAAATATAGGATTACTTAAATAAAGACTTGGGAAGTATTTACAGGAAGTTAAGTAACGTAAACACAAACTTTAACAGTTATATTTTTTTAAGTTGAGTAGAACAACTACATTATACAAAGTTACGTGCGCGCCGTCGAGTTCTAGACAAAGCAAACAGATGCCACGACTCTATAACATTAGTTGTCATGATAACCGCAACATTGTAAAACGTTACGTACAGTTGTCGCCTTAAGTATGTTAATAAAATTTTACTGTCTACTTTCCCACTTGGTGCCTTCATAACTGATTAAAAATTAACTTTGATCACAGTTAATATCAATTAAAGCGAGTCATCAGTGTGCTTCATTTCCAATAAATTAAACATGAGTAGGTAAATGGAAGCGAATTTAAAAATAATTTAATTACTTTTTTAAACACGGGAGCAGATACAGCCCGGATATCAAGGTAAAGCGAAATTATTAATGCTTTTACGAGCCATCTGAGGTATTACAAAATTCTTAAAAAGATACTGCGGATATGGTAAAACCAGTTGGCGAAAGAGATCCGTTTCATTAATACATTTAAATGTTCTTCAAGTTTATTAAAATATAATTTAGAGTTAATCCTTCCAATGAAAGAAACACGAGCCATGATTATTTGCTCGCTTCATATAAATGAAAGCCCGAGGGAGATGCCGGAGATCTCAGATAACTGAATTTAAAAATAACACTTTTCAACTCGCATTACCGAGTTGAAATTGTGGAAAATACGTCCTAGAAAGACTCCACTATGAATATTAATTACTTAAGTGATCGCTTTAGTCTCATTTAATTAGAATTTCAAGCCAGAAAGTGTTAAATTAAAAAGTTATTCTGGACCCTAATTGTGGTTGTCCCTCAAACGTTTTAACAATTTTCAGTTTGCACTGAACAGATTCTATTCAAATCCATTTAATTTGCTCTAATGTTTTTGAATAAAGACTCGAAAATAAAATCAGGTATTACTGGTGCAGAGTCCATAAAACTTTCTTGAATTAAAAATTTGCGAGAATCGGAACTGCCAGATGGACTGATCCGAGTAAATTGGATCGTTCAGTTATTTTCTCAATGCACCAATTTTATGTTCGGCTTAAATCTTGTTTGTCGTTTATGTAAGAAGCCATGTCGGTCTAAATTCATTTGGTACGTACCTAGGTACCAGGTTGACCTTATTATGCAGCCGCATTGCAGTGGATCTCAGTGGATTTGGACAACCTCTTATAACATCAGTGTTGTACATAAACCGCCGACTGTACCGATTGTACATTTTTAATTCCAAGTTTATCGCTTCCCGCATTTCCATTTTGTTCTGTATTTAACGCGAGTACAGTTGAAACATTACTTTCAGTATTGTTCGTAATAAACAGAAATTCTTCGTCTGGCTGAAATGAATTAAAATGATTACTTTAGGGCACTGGGCACCGCTTTAGCGTCTACATGGGAGTAATTACGTACACTTTGGATAAACAATTTGTGTAATCTCATCACGTAGGTACACAGTGTCATGTCGATCTTCATACAGAATGGTTCTAAATAATTGTAGTAATCAGAGTTGCGACAGACCCCTATACGTCAAAGGATAAAGGAGATTTAGTGCTCCCGAGCAGATTAAAGGACCATTCCATGGAAATCTTTATTACTTCTAATTCATTTGAATAGCAAATAATGACATTATCTGTAGACAGTAGGCCGTTTAGTTAGAGTTCACTAAATCTGAATGGGTATTAAGATTTGTGATCTACGCAGTCTATCCTATTGGATAGACTTATTAGCCCGACCTTGCGTAATCGAATTTTGAATTTCTTAAGAATACAAGTTTAGAGAGCTTCTTAAGAGTTCTTTGATTTCTTTAATTTGTTATTTCACCCAAGACTCCAACTCTGACCTATCCAACAATAGGACACTAGAATAACTTCTAAAAGCCAAAAGATTTTAACAACAATGAAATTGCCGTTTCTGTAACAGCACTGACGCGCGAACAAAGAACTAAAAAGTTTGCTCGCTCGTACACTGTGCGAAGCCGAAATGTTTCTCCATTAATATGTTCAGTGTGGATTTTAACATTATTATGTGGAATTCTACTACGTCTAGCTAAATTAATTACACTCTTTGCTAACTTCCGTCTTCAAGATAATTTTGTTTCTCCTTGCCAGTCTTTTGCATCTTCAAAAGACGGTTTATTATCTTTTTTAACATCTGGTTCTGGTTTATTATTAATAACTTTGCACGAGATATTACCTTTTCATGTAGTCAATGAATCTTAGTATTTATAAATAATCTTATCTACGTTAAGATGATACGCTAGATGCTTTACGAGTATTTATAAACTTCTGGAATGACTAGTAGAGGTAGTATTACACTTCTGCTATCGGTTTATTACTAAGAAAATGCGGATGACAGGTAAGATTTATATGCGGAAATAAGTATTTATATTAGCTCTGATCTCTTCCACGAATCGACCTCTGGCATTTCCCACGGGTTTTATGAAATACTATTCAAAAGAAGTAATCAGGTCAACAGTGGCCCTGTCAATACCATTCCTCTACTATAATCGATAGTTGTGGAGCTAAAGCTACAAATGTAATTTTTCATAGCGGTTTGAATAACCTTAAATATTTGAACCTGGAAAAATATTAGGGATTTGTGGAAAGAGCTCTACAATTCCGCGTATTGGGTAAACCACAAATATTTATGCGAGCAATGCGAGGGTTGAATGCTTATGCAATAACAGAATAAATATTGACGAAAGTCCACGTTTCGATACAGTAACTCCACAAATATATAGACACAGTTTTGCCTAAATTGCCCCATTCAAGTTGTATGAATGAATTTACATAGTAATACATTAATTGACCGAAGCTATGTTTTAATTAATGACAGTCATTAATATTCACCATTTATTCCTTAATTTGGTAAATTACGTCAACTTGGGATTAAATTGATTTGTTTGGTTCATGAATTTTGTAATATCTTTGCCGCTTGGGTGTTGATTCTGGTTGAAAATCATAGTCCTCTCTCCGTGGTGGGTACGCTTTTTAACAAAATGGTGATCTGCGGTACCAGATCCATTTGTCAAGTGTGGCGATTAAAGATGTTTTTATTTATTTAACCATTTATGTACACACATATATAAACAGACAAGAAGAAAAGAAAAGAACAGAAAACACAACAACAACAACATTATTGGGTAGTATGTCGTTAGGACACCAAACGCAGCGATAAGACCATATTTTGAATACGATCTTATAAAGGCTTAATTTTAGTAGCAGTCAGAGGTTTTTTACCTACAAAAGCGGTTAAACTTTCACTTCAAAGCATTTTTTTTTAACTATAAATTGCATATAAATTGTTAATGATTGCAGCAAGCTTACTACAACGTCTGTTTTCCATTACAGTAAGGTACAATTCGAGAAAAACTTTCATCCCCATTTGTCTCATAAAGTATATGATGCGAGCAATATTATCTTAGACCCCGGCCTTACTCCCGAAAATGATTCGATTGTGATTTTGTTTCCGATTCGAACTCGTTTCTGATCCGAACTCGATTTAGGACCTTACTCCCGAACCAGTTCGAATCGTCAACCAAGATCGACTATAAGTTCGAATATTATCAGCGTCGTTCGTATCCGACGGATTACGTCACCGTCAAGTGCAAGTCTTTGGTTAGTAGTTGAATGTTTTTACTTCTCTATCACTTTCCACGTAAAAAGCGATACCCTAGTGCTTTATTTACAAACAAAAAATTATAAAAAAACAAATGATTTATTATTATTTTTGAGAATAAAGTGTAACCGAACCGTATTTGGGTAGTCTGTGCCACGAGCTGTCAAGTGTCAAATCGTATGCGAAGAGCGTTGTTGTTCAAAAGTATATTTGTGTGTCTGCTGCTATAAGAGATAGTTATTTAGTTTCAATTCATATCTTCATAAGCTCGCCTACAGACAAAACAAAAATGAGAAGAGGTTACAATTTTATTAAATTCCTTGGGTATCGCAACAAAAGACAATCATGAATCATGACTAGTTATAAAAGTAAGTTAAACACAGTTGAGATAACGTAAATATTTATGCTATCCGATCGAGGTGTACATACTATCTTGTTTGGTTAAAACATACATATAATTTGAAATGTCACTTCGTCTGGTTGTTTTCTTCATGTATGGTGTTAAATATTCTACCCACACATCAAAAAACTCCTTCGACAAACGATAATTTCTCCATAATTCTTCCGAATTCATTTCCATAAACCTTGGTGATACAACGACTAATCCTTTGCATATTTCTTCTTGCACGAATAACCATACGATTTGCTTCCTCAAGAACATTGAATAACGACGCAAGGCGAGCCATAATAATAAAGAATTTGAAGAAATATAGCAGTAAATAACACTAATAAACCTTACTCGATCTGAATAAATTAGCTTCTTTGTTATCGTGTAATTTGACGTTTAGTTTCGATCCAACAACTCGATAATCAACTGTCAGATGGCGTGTGGAGTACGTACTTTTCGATCCTAACGAATCTTTCGATCGAAATTAGTTTCGGTTTGAACCACACCGCACAATCGTTCGCTAGTGTCGAATTCAAGAGTATGAATCGGCATTTAATTCGAATCGAATTCGATTGATTCAGAACTCGAAGCTGTCGGGAGTAAGGCCCCAGACTTAAAAAACCTCGAGTGTTCGAGGATCGTAAAAAAAGGACAAAGGATACATTGAAATTTTATGGCTAAACCCATGTTTAAACTATGACCCTCGGTTAAATGCCTATAAACGTGAGGGAACTGGCCATTTTTCAAACAAAATACTCGTATATTATTTAGAAACATTGTAGAAGCTCTTCATAATAAAAAGTTTGTTACCGTGTCTACTCGTGTAACTAATCTTGGAAACTATTAGGTGTTTTCTAGGAAAGTTTCACATACAGATTTCAAACAAAGTTTTCAGTGGGAGCTACATTTATTTTATCACAGAAAAACACAATGCTATTCCGAAATATCATAAAGAGGAGTGATATTTTGTAAAAACTCACTGTAGTGAACACTAAGTTTTGCCAATCGACAGTGAGATTCAGAAAAGAGGTTTAAAGAATAGTCTGGTCAAACTTTAAACAAAACATTTCATAAAGCTCTTATTTTTAATCTAAAAATTTTAACTTTACAGTCCAACACCTACGTGAGCATTACCAAAATTTTAACATAATGAATATTTTAAACAACGAAAAAAAAATTTGTTTTTGCATTAAGAGGAAGTAATCTCTGTTAGCAAGGCTATGTCCTTGTTAACGATATCTAATTAGTTCTCAACTCTTAATGAACTGCTAATTAAGCACATACATATTTACTAACATTAAAACTATTATTCGTAAACGATATTTACTTTGTAAATGAAAAAAGAAAAGGTTTCTTTGTATTTTATGACTGTATTTAAACATTTACGAGGATAGGAAGGATATGCTTATTAGGTGATGAGAATTACTTAGGTTCTTGTATGTTGTATCTGTAAGTACCTACCTACATAAAGTTTTAGAATTAACTAAGCCAACGTACCTACCTCAGTTTTCTGAAAGACTTTTTAATTTATAATTATAGTAGTGAAAACCTTGCGAAGCAGGGGCAGGGCAGAGGGTTTTCGCGAATAATTTGCGACTTGAAAAACCATTAATATTTCTTTCTTTATTTTATGTAAGTTTAAAATTCTGCCGTCATTCGGTAAAAAGCCGTAACCACAAAACTGTAATTTACTCAAAATCAACTTTGTGCTTTTGAGTAAATTACAGTTTTGTCCGAAGTGAAGTTTCAAGCTCAGTCGAGAGTTTCAACTTTAACAGTATGTATCTACGGCTACGAATTAAATACAGCTTTATCACCTAGACAGAAAGATACAGAGTATAATACTGTGTCCGGCTCTACATTTAACTCGTTTTTGGAATAAAAATGTTAGTTACAGCCTTTCACCTTATGACGGCAGTATTAATGTTTGTACAAATCAACTTTTTGGAATAAATTCTCTAAATGATTTTGAAACCCGCATCAAAATCTGTTGCGTCGTTTAGAAGAACAACGCGGTCACACAGACAAACACGAAATGTGACTTTATTTTATAATATGTAGGAATAGAATATATTTAGAAGTTATAGCTAAGGATGCCTGATTACTGAGCTTAAAAGCGAAAAAGCTTTTAAGCTTGCTTAAAAGGGAAAATATTTAATTCTGGCTACTCATACATAATCCTAATAACAGAGTAACTAATATTATAAACGCGAAAGTGAGTTTGTTTGTTACGGTTTCACGCTGAAACGGCTGAACGGATTTGGACGAAATTTGGCACATGGGTAGACCATGACTTGGGTTAGGACATGGAATACTATTTATCCCGGTAGTATGTTCCCGTAGGATATTTTCCGACGTCAATGCGGGTGAATCCGCGGGCAAAAGCCAGTATCAAATATTGTAAAAAAAGTAGAAGGAACACAAACTAATGATAGAATGTAATAAAAGCTCGGTATGTAAAAGCTTTTAAAGCTCGATTAGTGCGATTGATTCGTAAAAGCACTTTGCAATTACAATTGAATTAAGCAACTGCAAAAGTACAAATACAATCAACGACCAATGTTCTTAGATTATAATTTTAACTTGTTTTAATCAAGGTGTGGACACCTACTTATTTATCTTTACTTATAATATTATTCATAAAGAGGTAAAATGTATCAGTTTGTATGTGAAAGGTGATATTTGAAACTACTGATGCGATTCCGAAAATTCTTTCACTAATTGGCCATTAGTGCTACAATATTGCTGAGTGTCATATGTTATATTTTATGTGAAAACAATAAATTTTACGCGGACGGAGTCGCGGGCAGAAGCTAGTGATAACTTAACTTAACTTAAAAAATATTCGAAACTTACCCATTAAACGATTTAAAAGCTGTATTAAAACCAAACTTTGTAAAAAAGGGTACTATAAAATTTCAGATTATTTAGAAGATAAAAAAGCGTGGGATTGAGCTGCTCGCTCTGCTAAGCTTTGTGATAAAACCACAAAATTTGACATTTTAATTATTATGTAAATCACTAAAAATACCAGTTTTTATATACATATTGACATTGTTGAAAATTATATAGAAAATAACATGATTACTTTGTAAAGTATTATATTGTTTTAATTATTGTGAATGTGACTACTGGATATTTTATTTTTATGGTTTTTCCTCTTTCTTTAATTTTTTCTTTCTCAGTTAGTTTAAATGATGGTCTGGCAGTTTGAGTACTTTATGCGACCTACCCAAATGTCTTTTCTTTGGTATTGTTCGTCGAGTTGAGCTCCTTAAGTTCTGAGTTGAGCTCTACGATTACTGACAAATGCTTGCACTGACTGGACAGGTCCACTCAAATCTGTGTGGTTCTTTCCTCAAAAGACCATTTCAGACACTAATCTACATGGTCCTCATATGGCCTGACCAAGATTATGTCTGGACTTTAAAAGAGACTGTGACCTCTGAGTTTGTTTCGGTCTTTCTTCTCAGAGTAGTCAGATAGGAAACGCCGAACTCATCTAGCATTTTCTTCTTTTTTTTAATATGACGTGTAAAAGTGATTGCAATATCCTATTTACAGAATAAACAATTTCATTTCATTTCATTTCATTTCATTTCAAGTAGGGTAGACTAGCGACTAAATTTTAAGAAACTAAACGACTACTGCTTCAGTCCAATATATGAGCTTTTTGAGTACGTACCTATCGGTTGCGTTATTTGATCTTCCGCCCTTCGTTTTTATCATCTCAAGGGGGTTAATAAAAACAAAGGCGAATTGTTCTATTGATCGCCTGCTTTTGAGGTAGATAGAAATTTCAAAATGGCACGTCCTGCGATCCCTAGTAACTAACTTTTCTTAGACCGTGTTCATATCAGAAAATATTTTGATGATTTGCTGCATTATCAAAAGGACCAATGCCTTTGGCATTAGGTTCGCCTATGTACATGCAAGCAGGTCAACCTACCCGAAACTGTCAAATTTTCCCAATCAACTTTGAACCTTATGCTGTAGTGATAAAGTTGAAAATCTATTAAAGATATTTGACAGATTGTAGTAGGTTGATGTGCTGGCGTCTGTACATTTGTGTGCTTGAAGTATTAAGAGGGAACAGGGCCTGCGAGGAATTTTAAAAATAGGTATTTGAGGAAATTAGCTACAGCTCAGACTAATTATATCACAAAAAAAAATGAAATTTGTCTGGTACTCCTCTAATCACGGCGGTAAAAATATTTTTATTTTTTGGCGGGTCATATTTTCTTTACCGATAAGTTGCTGAAAAAAAGGATATAACAGAATCTGATTTTATGAAAAAAAAAAGATTGCTCTAGAGGCATTTGTCAGGAAGAAAAAATATTTGTATGGAGAATCGCAGGCCCTGTTTCCTCTTAATATTATAAATAAACCAAGCAGTTCCTTATCAACACAGAACCTAGCACACAAAACCTTATTTTTATAAATTCTCAGTCATACTCGTACAAACATAAACTCACTCCTTCTTCTCAGAACGCTACCAGCACGCTTAGCATAGCATGACCACAATAGAAACAGTTTTTTTCGACGGAAGAATAGACAAAATTACAGATTGTGATTGTTATCTGTCACTTTGTCTATTCTTCCGTCGAAAAAACCCGTTTCTATGGTTGTCATGCTACGCGTGCTACTACGGTCCTGCTATACTCCTTTTTCTTTGTTTACGTTCATACGTCTGCTGATACCTTGGAATCGCAATGCCCTCATTAAATCCATTGCACTAAAGAGAACAAATCCCAACAAAAAGCATGAAGATGAAGATGAAGCAAACGAAGAAAAAGCTGCCATTGATCCGATATAATACAAAGGTGATTAATAAAACGAACACAAAAGCCATTGAGTCAATCATCCGAAACAAAATATAAAATGGCCGTCATAAATGGTGTAACAATTATTACAAAAGAGTAACGACACAGCATTTAGAGGAATTTCGATGTTTATTGCAATATTTTGCTCTCGAATAATTTTGGTTTTGCTAAAACTTAACAAGAGTTTTAAATGGTAAAGATGTTTGTCCTAGAGCTGGTTTTGTTGGCTTTATTAAGTGAAATTAGTCTATCCGTCGCATTTTAATCTTCTTTAAATAAAATCTATATGGGGGCGGGTCACACTTATAGGATGCATCAAAACAGATGGGCCAGGATCACATAGTGGGTGCCTGATGACGGGCGTCGTCACCGGGCAGGCCTAAAAACCGCTGGAGTGACAATTTGGACTCATTCCTGACCGATTGGCCGGAACAGCACAACATAAGGAAGACTGGAAAAGTATGGGGGACACCCTTGCCCAGCAGTGGGACAACAAAGGTTGGCTAAAAAAATATATATACAAAAAAATGAAATGCTGTTCTTTGGCAAGCGCATCAGTGGAACGTATGGACCGAATTGGCAATGTTTTTTGTTTAAAAAATGTTCGTTGTAGCCCGGATTAGGTTTTTATAAATGGAAAACTTTCTCAGATAATTTTCAAATTCGGAATAAACTGAATGTCCTTTTTTTCTATGAGATTTTATATGAACTAATGAAATTTAAACAGGACTACGTCTATCGGGTCAGCTAGTATATTTTAATATTGAAGATTGCTCGCAATATAGTTCATACTACGAATTCACTTCAATAACTTAATTTAGTTGATCTTTCGCAGCATTTTGCTTAGATCTGCTTTGCTAATAGGAAATACCTGGAAACGACTCATAATATTGATTTTATCTCAGCACAAATTGGCTGCTGATGTAAATTGATTTTCGTTCATGAAAGAGGAACGTTTTGTATCAGCATTTTGATTGCCATATCGAGTTGAATTTTGATATCATGTTATTTCGAACACAAATTCAGAAACGATTTGTTTCACTATAATTTCTGGAACATCTATTTGTATAATATTTAGGAGTTAACAAACACAACAAATAAGGTAGTAAAAGAACTTTGTCCTTATATCTGGAGTCTTAACTTTGAGCGTGAAGTAACACCTACTTTCGTGCCCAAACATTTACCTTCCCTCTCTTTCTTGTCCCCTCTCCCCTTAAGAGAAAAAGAGCAAGAGTATAAGTACCTGCGTTTATATTGACAGATTAACTTAATAGGCAGTCAAGTACTTTAAACAGCGTTGCCAGTGTTGCCGCTTTCGAATAAGTTGGAGCTGGAGGGAAAAGTGCTTTCTTCAGTAATCAGCGGAGCCGTTACTGAGACGGGACTTCTCTGTACGATGGATTACCTAAGCAAATCATTAATATATAAACATCATTACTTTAACGATGTTAGATAGAGACTAATAAAGCTACCAGTTAATATACTTAGTATGAGTAAACAAGCTTAATAAAACCTTGTTAATTTTATCAATGAAAAGTCGAAAAAATATTGGAAATGAACAGAAAATGTAGGTAGGAATGTAACAATTCAATGAAATGAAGCTTTTAAAAAACAACCAAAATTCAGCCCACCTCACGATTTCTGGGAAATTCAGAGGCATAAAATATTTTTCCATTTAAGCAATCGTTAAAATACCTGCACCAGAAATCAGTTCGCTGGTCATTTTTTATAAAAATGAAATGAACAGTAATGGTAGATTTAATTTTCCAAGTATCCGATAAATTAATTAAGTATTTGTTTAAAAAAAAAAATTATGTCATTTCTTTTGTTTTTATTTCTGAATATTATGCGGACTTCGGACCTGAATTCGGAACGGAATTTTAACTAGTAACAAAGTAACTCAAGTTTTCCAAATACCATGAATACTAGAGAATGTTCGCAATATTAAGAAGATTAGTAATACGAAACATTTCTTGGAAAACAAAACAATTGAAACGTTGAAGCGTCTATAAAGTAATGTACTAGACTAGCGAGCGAAGCTGCGACTATGAAATGAGTTGTTAATATTTTAAAATGTTGAGTAAGTCCTTTGAGAGAGGAGAGAAAAATATTTCTATGAAAGTAAGAGATTGGAAATTCATAAGAATTGTTCGGGAGTATCTCGAACACATATAGCGAAGATATAAATTGGATATCTGATTTCACGTATATATGTTCAATTGATTTAAAGATGCTGTACTATCCCACAGCTCACTAGATAGATGTTTACAGCCTGCAAATATACGAAGAAAAGTAATATGAGTAGAAGTTGAATGCCGATAGAGTAAAAAAACCTTTGTCTTTCTTGAAAGGATACATAAAGGTGTTTATATTTGAGATTTAATACTGACAGTATCTGTTCAAATATCTGAGAGTAAATAAATCCCTTCCTTTCAAAGTATTTGCGAAGGAATCTTGTTTGTTTAGCGCTCTCCAAAAGGTCAAACACGTTGATCTCTATGAAAATTAAGAATACATAACTTTGGATTCGGTTTAGGGATTCAATTTTGTGGGTTTTATTTCTGTAGTTTGCATTATTTGGGAAAATTAAGTTTGCCATATTTTTTTGTTCGCATTTTATGTCTTATTCAGATTTATTATCATTGTTTTCTTGTCTTTTGCTTGAATTCGTCTTTGGTGTTTGGAACTTTAAATTCTTCTCATATTCAATTTCTCGTAGCGAATTCATAAAGAATTTGTACTAACGTGTAGAAGCGACATTACTTAAAGACGTAATAAAACTTAAGCGGGCATTATTGTTATTATTTGCATAATTCGGCATTTCGCTTTGCATAACGAGTCCAGACCCATGAATAACGTAGTCTACATTCGCACTGGCGCACTCACCCTCAATTCACTGAAAATATTATACCTACTTAATTATACGATACAGTATACAAATTTACATAGGGTACAAATTACAGATTTATGCAAAAATAAATTGTTTTATTTTCACACTCCTTAAAAGGTCCTGATTTAAATTTTCTCATTCATCGGGAGCAGATTAAAGGATCTCGGCGGCAAATATACGTTATAAACGAAATTCTCGGCAATTGGACTCAAACAGGGTTCAAAGGAGGCTATTACCAGGTGGTCCATGAATGATAAAATCCCATTTTTCACGGCATTAAGCACTGAACAGGACAAAAGATTCGCGGCAAATTATCCTCACGAAACCACGTGCGGCGCGGCCGGGTTCCCAACGTCTAACTGCGCACTCTGGCTGCGCGGTTACCCTTAACGTAGGTACCCTCTTATTAATAACCTACCCGACCTCCTAAACAAAGGAACTCAAATCAATTAGGGTCAAACCAGCAGCCTTACAATTAGGGCTGAATCAAACCGTCGCATACGAAATGCATTCGTTCATCGAATACACTTTTGAAACAATCCAAACTACGCTTATGCTTCGACACTGGCATATGACGCGGCAAAAGAAGAAAAACGCGCAATATGCGCCGAAAAGAGACGGAACTATACGTATTAGCTGTTCGTCAGAGTAAGACAGCATCAGACATTTTGTAAGCTGATAACCAGAGGCAGCGAACAGAGCGAGGGGAACCATATTCTCGCGCGACTCTGCATGAATGTAATGAATTAAAATTCAATGGAATACAAGCAAGACTTTGTGCGTGAGTGTGAATCTCTTTTAACATAAAGCTCATCGTATTTGTAATATGTGTGTGATTTTACATTCTTTGTAAGATGGCGGGTTTTGTAAATTCAATCGGAAACCAATTAGAACTTGTAAGACGTCCGTTTTTATTTAAGGTTTTTTAAATCTTTATTGAGTTATTATCAATTTAGTATCAGTCTATCAGGATCTTAAATCTAAACTGCACGTTACACAATGAACCATGGAGGAAAACATTTCGTCAGACCGAGTGTTATTCAAGGTCCAGCCAACCTCATTCATTCAGATAAGGAAACTAAAAACCAGAAAGCTCATAGTTTAATTCGCGCTCTTATCCAATGTTATCCTTATCGATTCAAGGATTCTTACACCGAACTACAGAGCTAAGATGTAAAAATGATTAAGATTTTAAACAAAGCAACTGACCAACAACGAATTGGTTCATTGTACACTGCACAGTGGGACAACGCGCAAGTATACGTGAACAAAAATTTGCGGGTGATTTTTACCTATACATCCATGGAAATGCAATCCATCATTGGATCCTCGCGTATCCACGGCCGCGGCACGCACACAGGCGCCAGCGCGCACACTCGCGCACCGCACCTCCTCACGCGAAGGGAAAATCTTCACACACGACACAGATAAACATGTCAACTGCTAGACATTGTTACCCTAAAGTCCTTTCACGTTTTTCACCACAAAACCAATATACAACACTTATTATAACACAAACAGCATAAATGAACACAGAAACACTGGATTATTTGGCAATATCACCCGCGTTCGAGTCACGAAGCCGACGGTTTCGACAAAAATACGCGTAGATATTGTAGTGTCGATTCGGCGACTGTTCTCCCCGCCCTGTTCCAGAGGCGAATGGCGCCGCCATATTGAATCTCGCTCCATCGGCGCACAGTGGAGCATCTAGCGGCAGGTAACGGAACAAAATGCTGCGCTCCCGTAACACACAGTGCTCGAAATTTATTATTTACTCCTTCTTTAGACAAAATAAAGTTTACGATGAGGTAAGAGATTACATAAAATGCATATATGATCCAGTTTTCTCAAATAAAACTGTCGGAAAAGTGCTACTTTCAGCTGTAACAGCGAAATATTAAAAAAACCGGTGCATATCAGTTACGTATCCGAGCTTGTGGTATCGCGCTGAACCGCTAGATAGCGCTGACAAGGTCAAAATAATATACAATCACGTTATATTATCAATATTCATGTTTATGTATCAGGTTGGAACATTATGGCACGCGCTTTGTTGTTCCGAAGGGTTTTATGTAATCCAAGCGCTGTAATGGGAACATTATTTCTATCGGAATTTTATCAATTTAGGGTAATCAGTATCGTTCCGAAAATTGTGATATATAGAGATTTAGGGTAAATTTGGTAACAGTTTATTTTGAGAAGATTGTAAGTATAAAGTATACTTTATAACAAAATGGAAGCCTACAATTCAATTGTGAGAGCAATATAATAGAGAATCCGTCCGGATATTTGTGGTCGGTTGCCTTATTCTTACGAAGATGGAATATTAAATCAATGGATGTAAGTTGTTATAGCATCGATTGCGGTCGACCCACATGCTCGGCGTTACGCTCACGACGTGTTTTATGCTCCTCCAGTGATAAAAGCCTCGTCGTTTGCTTCCTAAAACCACGATATTGACGTTAAATTAGCTGTCAGCGGTAAAAAAGAAATAAGGCCCTGGTTTTGTTTAGCGCGCTGTACGATTGAAAGATGTGGCTGAATAATGTACTGTTTTGTGAATTGATGTTTTTTCAAGCATCATGAGGGTGTTGTCTATGAATAAAACCACGATATTGACGTTAAATTAGCTGTCAGCGGTAAAAAAGAAATAAGGCCCTGGTTTTGTTTAGCGCGGTGTACGGTTGAAAGATGTGGCTGAATAATGTACCTACTGTTTTGTGAATTGATGTTTTCATAAGCATCATGAGGGTGTTGTCTATGAATTGAAATAAACTTTCTCATTTTTGTGCCTGAGGCTGAAGCTTTATTTTATAAAATGCAACTTGTCTACGTTTTTTCCTAGATTTTAAAAGAAAATATCGACCGAGCAACGTTTGTCAACTTATTTACCTCTAACTTTTAAATTTCGGGGATTACCTCTTCTGTGTCTCTCTTTATATTGTGTTTTATTGAGATTAAAGTAACATTACACAATTCTATTTCCACGCATTCCTTTGCCTAACTTGTATGCTCTCTGCGACCAAATGTAACTTTTAATGGGATTAAAGTCGAAACTTTCTCTAAATTGCCAAAATAGTTTTGCATGCCCACAAAAGTCTCTATTGGCAATAAGCCAGTGGTTAATATAGAAGTGATTGTGAGTTTAGTCATTAAGGACGATAAGGTCGTTCTACTGTGCAGGCCTTTTGCGAGCTATGACTAAAACTTGCGGGTTTTGAACACTGGGCCCGGGCATTTGAAGGGTCATTACGCCTAATAAAGTACGCATTGATTAAGATATTGTTGTTGTTTTTAGTTTTGCTATAAGGTCGAGGAATATTTTGCTCAATTTTATGCTCGGTTGCTTGTATAAAATTAATGAATTTAGTTACATAGTGACAACAAAGATAAATATTTCAAATAATGTGAAGTAATGAAGTTTCTGACAAGATAGTTAAGAGGGAACAGGGCCTGAGATTCTCCATACTAATGTATTCCCCTTTTTTCTTCCTGAATAATGCCTCTGGAGCAAATTATTTTTTTTTCATAAAATGACGGTCTTGTAGTCACATCCCTGTTATTTCCTTTTTTTCAGCAACTTATCGATAAAGAAAATATGACCCTCCAAAAATTACAAAAATGCCCCATTTTTACCGCCGTGATTAGAGGAAGTACCAGACAAATTTGAAAAGTTTTTAACATAAAAGAAAATGATAGGAACCTAGATATACTCTTACTTAAAACTGAACCGATTCAATTATTTTTTACATTAAAATGTAAAAAATAATTGAATTGGTTCAGTTTTCGAGGAGAAAAAAGGGGAATACGAAACGTCGATTTGGCTAATTTTTTTTGTGATATAGTTGGTCTGAGCTGTAGGTATCCCTATCGCATTCTACGGGGGCAGGCTTGAGGTAAAAGACGGCAATAGTTTCTTCAAATACCTATTTTTCAAATTCCTCGCAGGCCCTGTTCCCTCTTAAGACAAAAATTGAATATAGCAAAGAGTAAGTAGTAAACTGGCGTGAGAATAATTTTAAAACATGCAACAAAAATCACTAGCTTCCCGGCCTGTTTTAATTTTCTAAAGTTTAATGAACGCTCTTAATCCTCACCATGTCGGGCATGAAACATCCTGCTAGTCATGCTTTCAAAATGTCGCTTTTCACTGTAATGTTTACGTATAGTTCACTACTTAAATTGTCTCACTCCAGATACTTACTTACTGTTCACACGACAAACGGCACTTAATCCATGCAGCCGAGTATGCAGTTCCTATATGTATAGGTACAGACATATTGAACTTCTTCTTTGCTTACCACTTCCTTTGCTATCAATAAATGATAAATGATATTCCATGGTATCTTCTAAAAAACTGAAAATAATTTCTCGGCGGGAAGAGTCTTTATTTGCCGAAGTCGGACTAACCTACTGAGGTTCGAAAACAATATACAGTCTTACTGTGTCATCTTAGTATTCACCTCTCTTCTGGCCATTTAATTTATTACACATTTTATTTTTTATTTTTTCATCTAGGGCATCTCGCAGTTGACCTCAGAAGAGGGTCGTAGCTGCTTAACTGGACTGTGGCTGCCTTAAGCTTCTACACTCAAAGCCTCCAGCCAGGGGCAGGAACTATTCTAATTATAAACTAGGCGAGCGCTCGCTAAGGGTACCCCTTGTAGGGTACGAACCTCGGCTTAGGACGTCGCTGGGGAGGACAGCAAGAAAGGACAGGCTGGATCAAAGATATATTATTATTATTAGTCGGGGAGATTAAAGCTACAGGCTCAGCATCGACGCGAGCTGGCGCATCGTCGAGCAAGGTTCGGGGGGTTTTTTACACCATCCATACATCGTTATTTATAGTCATCCACACTTCCACATTCATGTTCAAATCTTTCCTCACGAACATAAGACTCAGAAATATAAGTAAATATTGACATTTACAACCAAAGTTATTCGTTTACTATCAACAAACCTATCACCAATTTCTATTTTTAGGCGCAATAACGATCTATATTGCAAAAATATTCAATTCACTATAACAGATAACTTATCTACGTTTAATAAACCGTTAGGTATATTATAGTTGATCTCTTATCACTTACGTTCGAGTATATTAAACGAGCACTAAGTTAGTTCAAGTATTCGATATCTTATCTGTGCTTCTAGCAGGCGTTAAATTTAAGAGCTCCTAGAGAATGGCTGGCCACCAACATTTCTTTATAAATAGGTCCTATTGGGCTGTTGGGCCAACACTTGTGCATAATTTGTGATAGAATCTGTTTATGCCGTCCATAATCATGCATGCATGCAGATTACGGAGAAACAAACATAGAATTGTACTCAGTGTCTGTAATATAAATGGGATTTTATTTTGCTACATTTTATGGAAGATGACTACCCCATAATAATGTTATGAACATCAAAATAGGTTTTATTATTTATTATCAAACGAATTGACAATGGACAATAGATACCTATCCCACGAATACACAATAAGTATAAATTTTTTGAATATATCAACCATTGATATTAAAGTAGGGTCACAATTTAATGTAATTTAATTTTGTAACTTTGATGTACCAAAGTCACAAGTTACCAATAATCAGAGCCAGGGTTTTGTCGCATCGTGACTTCAGCATTGTTTATACACCGAGTAAACATACAATTTCATCACCACATACAAACAAATAAATCCACTACATTACAATGTAACTTCTTACTTTCAAATCAACAAAGTAGGTGTTACCAACAAAAAAATATTCGTACTCTTACTATGACACTGCGCACTGCAACATTTGACTATTACCTGATTGGTTCCGGCCGGGCGCCCGATTCGCTACAGTTGCGCCTTCTCTAATATCATAATTAGGAACGAATTTTATGTTCATGACGTTTAGAAATCGCATATTTTATGCTGTGTGAAATTATTATGCCTTTAGTAGTCCACGTCGTTAATATTTGTGTCAAATGAATCTGCCAGTACTGCACTGTTCATAGTAAATTGAGCTGGTACACAAGATTCAGTGACCTTAAACATGACATCATTTTATATAGGTCTTTTAAAAGTAACGTCTTTGGGGTATTTAGAAGGTTCCAAGATTTTTACCTCACCAAAGCTACCATTTTTCAGTACATGCGAAACTGCAAATGATATAACCGGTCAAGTTCTCCCGCTCGAAATTGATGAATATCCAAATAATTAGCTAGACTAAGTATTCTAGATCCATTATTCATTATATAAACGTTCTTAGTACCACAGTAAGTCAATAAACGCCTGCACTGCTCGCAGTGTTCCTTTAACTTATTAAAGGAACTCGAACACATCAGCATTGATGGCCACTTCTCGCATCCATTCCGACCCAGCTCTAACCACCTTCCTAAATTCGTATTTTCCATTAGCTCGAGCCACCTCTTACTACTTTTCCCGACTTACAGTTTCCACTAAAACTTCTTAGCTCCTAGATTCATCGCTCCTTCTTAAGAGGGAAAAGGGCCTGCATTCTCCATTCAAATGTATTCCCCCTTTTTTTCCTGAATAATAGCAATCATTTTTTAAGTGAAAACTTTTTTAGCGGCGTTGTGCACTTTTTTTGTGATGGGTAAAAAATGTTAAACTCGCGTCAGGACTCGTGACCGTCAGGATACGTGACCTGATCGAAAATTCGTAAGACGGAGGGAGAGAAGACCGCAACGTTAATATTCAAGTTTTCACTTCTGCCGGCACTCCCGGAGTGCAACCCGTTGTTTTTTTTTTTCATAAAATCAATGTCTGCTGTAGTCACGTCCCTGTTATTTCCTTTTTTTCAGCAATTTACGGGTAAAGAAAATATGACCCTCCAAAAATTACAAAAATGCCCCATTTCTACCCCCGTGATTAGAGGAATACCAGACAAATTCGAAAAGTTTTTAACATAAAAGAAAATGATAAGGACCTAGGCATACTCTTTCTTAAAATTTTAATGTAAAAATAATTGAACCGGTTCAGTTTTCGAGGAAAAAAAAGGGGAATACGAAACGTCGATTTTTTTTTTTAAATATCGCCGTATTATGTGAGATAGGGGCCTTTTTAGCCTCGCACAGGTCGTTATTATTTTGTTAGTTTTTTATATGCTTCTTTTTTTTGTTGAGCTGGTGCACAAGATTCAGTGACCTTAAGCATGACGTTATTTTATTCAGGTCTAGCGAACCTGCAAATGATATAACCTACGAAGCTCTCCCGCTCGAATTCGATGAATATCCAAATAAGAAGCTTGACTAAGTATTCTAGATTCAGTAGTCGTTAGACAAACGTTCTTAGTAGCACAGTAATCGTGCTACTAAGAACGTTTGTTTAATAAACGTTCTTAGTAGCAAGTCAATAAACGCATTTTTTTTATTTTTTTTTATTTGTATTTCCTGTGCGTGTCCAAAATAAAATATTTTTCTTTCTTTCTTTCTTATATATATACAGGGTGGATTTTTGAGATGGGACACTAAGGGCAGCTGCCTTAACCGTTGTAGCTACAGGAAAACGGTCTTAGGAGACTGTCCTTAATGTTTTGAGACATTTTGATCTGCATTCATAGATTTTGAAAAAAACGTGCAGTCAGCAAGAAAATGGGCAGTTTTCACAAAAACTTTCTTTGATACCAATAGATCCTGTTATAAGGATAAAAAACTGTATTGGACCAACTGAGGTTTGAGTACTAGAAAAGTCAGAATTCGCAAAAAACTTTTCCCATAAAATTCGTAGGAAATGAGACTAACCTACTTATCACTATGGATAGACTGGACGAAAAGAAACAAAAAAATAAAGGGTTTACCGGGGCGAAAAATCGATCTAGCAGGTCTCACATCTGGGAGAATTCATGGCCAGATACTGTAAATAAAACGTTGTTATTTTCTTAATCATTTCCACGAAAATATTTCTCTTCTGAAAAAGCAATAAATATACAAGGCTTTCAATTAATTTTAATTAATTTTTTACAACACTTGAGGCAATTTGTTCGCTACATAAGTAAAAACGTAAAAGAATCGCCTTTCGCTAGTGTTCAGGCGTCGCGTCGTCGTAAAAAGTGTGAGGAACATTAGTTTGGAAAGCCGGTGCGCCCGCGCAAACGTACACTTTGTTATTGTAGATACTGTAGGAATGTACAAGGCATAAGCGGCAGCAGGGGCGTGTAACGATTAAAAAGGTAGAGTTATAGTAATATAGAGAAATAGTATAGAATAAAACCCGGGCTATGTTGTTATTGTTCTGTTTTTTTAATCGTTTTTAATAATTTTGTGCAGCAGTAGAACCGAATGGTCCTATTGGAAATGTTTTCATCGAATTCAGTTGCCTAAAAATGTTTTTGTTATTCGACGAAAACCACACCATATGAGTGTTTATGTATTTTCCTATTGCTTGAAAAAGAATCCCCTCTGAATCGTGCTGATTTCTATTATTAGCCGCATGACGCCACTCACTCCTCAGTATACATATTAGCGTTATAAAATAATACATTAAAAAAAAAAAAATATTCACAAAAAATTACGAATTATTAGCACAGTCATAATTAGGCACAGATTTGTGAAGAACTTTTGCTGATAACACATATTTTCAAATACAAAATCGTTTTACATATCAAAACGCATTGAGCCAAGCTATTAGCCCCTAAACTCTCATAACTTGCAATACATCATGATTCATGCTTCATTGGGCACATTATCGTTGGGCAATTTGCATGCTTGCCCCAGCCACCGTATAACGGTTGCTCGTCATATTTCATATCATTCTCTGGATGCAGCTAATCTTCCTGCTATTTGGATTGTGATTCATCGTTTTTTTATCTCGAATCGTGCATAAAGTCGTTTTGCAGATTTTTTGCGTGTTGATTTGGTTTGCGATGTTTGTGGGTGATTGGTTGTCGAGAGAAGTTTTAACTTTTTTTTTTTTTTTAAAGATTTACTTGCTATGTAAATAGTTATATTACATCATCCTTCATGAGTCATTCTGGGCGCTACTTTATATGTATATAATTTATTTACATATTAGGGAAAAGAGAAATTTCACTTTCCCGCTGTGACGAATGGCCCCAAAGTTAAATAAATTATTTATCATAATTTATAATATAAAGTAGCATTACAAAGATACAATGTATTAGGTACTTTCAGCTTTCTATGTTACGTAGGAAGGTATATGGTCCACCAATCTACTTACAAATGCGGAGATGAAATCGTGCCATAATCAAGTTATAATCGGTTGACATATTAACGATATCGTGCGGGCTTACTCGATGTCAATACGCGACGTCATACGACAAACGATCCAGATTTTTTGTGAGTACCGCATTTTATGTGTGGAGTTTTTATTGCGAACTGCTACCATGAGCTCCATACGGGTCAGATTGTTGCCATCGTAAACAAAAGTTATTTCGTCAGTTTATTACACAATGCAGTAAAGATATATTATGGCACAGATGCGCAACACTTCCCCAAAATAAAATGGCTGTTCATGTTGGTCAGACTTCATGGATTATTAACATAATCAGCGTCTTGCATTCATCAAAAACCAATTATATAAACCTAACTTATAAAACGTTCGTGTGTACCTAAACAAATTATTGTATTATTACATATTTTTCTAATTCCTATGAATAAAGGCACATAAATCCTCCTGATACATGCAAACGTCAAGATACGTAATAAACAATATTGTTTGATTATTATTATACTAGCTTTTGCCCACAGGAGCGCCCGCGTGGATGTCGGAATATATACCCAACGGGAACATTCTACCGGGATTAAAAATACCCTATATGTTAATCCAGGTTATAAACTATTTGTGTGCCAAATTTCATCCAAATCCGTTCAGCCTTTTTTGCGTCAATCCGGAACATAAATCCAGATAAACAGACAAACGGACAAAAATTCTTCGTTACTATTTTGTTATATATATAGACTACATATGTTTTATTAACTCCTTATGTGCACACGTAATTTATCGAGACACGTTAGTTCATATGCAAAGCTAATAAATCAATTTGTTTGCATATCTATTGGGACAGTATGATTAATTAAAGACTTATAACGAATTAATTAGGTTCAATTAAAGGATTAAGGCTTACTAATTGATATAAGTCAGTAATAAGATCTTTTTTTTGAGCACCAGGTGTTCGTCTATAGCCGTTGTGAAAAGCGACGAAAGAATTAGCTACTATAGAAAATGCAAATAAATATTGCAATTAAATTATTTGCAAAAGCCACCTTATTTAAAACATGCTGTTACCATTGAAAAGTTTATTGTATATACATCTACACAATCTATACAAATAAATAAAATTGAAGTGTCGTTTTGTAAAGTCAAAATAGCAGTTTTTTACTAAATGCATATGAAAGTATATCTGGCAATGTATTTCTTAATTTTTTGTCTGTCTGTTTGTTTATTCCGGCTAATCTCCAAAACGGTTGAACCAATTTTGACGAGACTTACACTGGCAGATAGCTGATGTTATAAGGAGTAAAAATAATTAATATCCACGCGGACGAGGCCACGGGCATCATCTAGTGTTCAATATAATAAGCCTGAGACGCAGTGTTGCATTCAAGATGATTTTCAAGACAAATGCCTGGTGGGGTACCAGGTATCTGCTACCCAATTTCTGAAACTTTATTGAATTTAATCTGAAAACAAATCTTGTGTAAAGTGAATTATTCACTCAATCGCAGCAAGGGCTCATGAGTGATTCGCGCGAAACGGGCGAATCGACCCTTTTAAATAATATTATTGAATCGATTTCTGGAGTCGTCGATTCGCACATCACCAATAGGCCTATTGGTCATGTGCATGTGGTAACAGCATGATTTAAATAAGGTGGCTGTTGCAAATAATTTAATTGCAATACTTATTTGCATTCTCTATAGTAGCTAATTCTTCCGTCGCTTTTCACAACGGCTATGGACGACCACCTGGTACTCAACAAAAACGATCTGATTACTGACTCATATCATTTAGTAAGCCTTAATCCTTTAATTGATACTAATTAATTCGTTATAAGTCGTTAATTAATCATATTACAACTTAGAAGATTCGACAGCTCATTACGTAATTAGTCTTGATGGCTATTAAAAACCGGAGATACAATGAAATATTAACGTTTTGCGATAACCATTTTTTAAATAAAATAAAATGACCTGATTGATCTTTAGTAATGTTATTATGTTGTCCTTGTATTCGCCTTTTTTAGTAAACTATTGCCCCACGCCTGATTAAAAGTGCAAGTAAAACAAGCTATGATTAAAAATGATAAAGTTGAACTTGTGTATATTATAATTATGTATTAAGAAACTCGCGGCTGCCAAAATTGCAGTTGTTTTACACTGACAGAAAAGTTAACAGCAGTTCCATTTACAGTTTTACACACGCTTTCCTAGGTAAGTCCGCATATGCTCCTTTTCAACTCTCAAAGAAAGTTAACAGTCAGGCTCTGTTAACAGCGTACCATGGATTGGTTGCCTCGGTTTTGCGGTATGGCATTATTTTCTGGGGGCAGTCTGCTGATAGGGAGCTGGTAAGACTGCAGAAGCGATGCATTAGGTCAATGTGCAGTCTTAAGACAACTGATAGTGTATTCCCTATTTTAAATAGTTATTTTTTTTAACTTTGCCTTGTTTAGGTATATATAATGGAAACAGCTTTGTTTGTGAAATGTAACCCACATCTATTTAAAAAATGATCAGAGGTCAGGAAAAATCCAATACGAATTCAATCAATTATGTCAAGCAAAATGTAAAACGGCGCTAATGCAAAAAAGTTTTTTTGGTATTGCCCCACTCTTATATAATAAATTACCTAATATTATAAAAACAATGACTACATTAAAATTTAAAAGGGTGACACGATTGACGATTTTCTTAATGATGATTCACTAACTGATTGACATGCTGTTACTCTGATTGACATTATTATTATGATCGTGGTTCACTTACTTTTTGTTTCCGTTTGACATTATAATAGTCTTATTTTATTTTATATTTTTTATTGCTGTGACCACACTGGCATTATTATTATTATTTTTGTAATTTCCAATGATTTGCCGCTTATTTTAGATTTTGAATTGTAAACCTTTGCATGCCCACGTGACGGTAAATGATGGAGAACTTTATTATAAAAACACCTATGTCCTATACTCATGTTTGCAAAGAAATAAATGATTTGATTTGTAAGTAGGTACAGTCACAAGCTTATATACCTTACACTTACGCAATATTCAAAATCGATTTTCTCCTCAAGTATTGATAGATATTTTATAATATTACGAACATAGTATTATCATAACCATGCTATTATGAAATAGGTATTTTCTCAAAGTTACAATTCGCATTTCACGAGAAACACGCTTTAATTTTTTTCGTAATTGCTAGGTATTTATGCTCGCGACTGTACCTACCAGTCTTACCCAGGGGCGTCAGTAGCTAGGTGCACGACACGTCAGTAGCAAGGTGCACGACAAGTCAGTAGCTAGGTGCACGACACGTCAGTAGCTAGGTGCACGACACATCAGTAGCAAGGTGCACGACAAGTCAGTAGCTAGGTGCACGACACGTCAGTAGCTAAGTGCACGACACGTCAGTATTACCCAGTTACTGGATTGTGGAGGTCGCTCCATGTAAAATACTGGTATTCAGCTGCATCCGGTTAGACTGGAAGCCGACCCCAACATATTTGGGAAAAGGCTAGGCAGATTGATTGCTCGCGACTGTACCAACTTACTTCGTGCTAGGTACTTATTTTGGATCCAAAGTAATTGCCGTCTCATAGAAATTATTTAAATCTTCCTTCTTTCATTGTGAAAACCTTCACACATAATTATCTGCGGGGTAATTACGCAACAACAACAACAACATTCATTGCATTATTTACGTTGTTGAGCTTACAAATTTTTCGAACATATGAACCAATTGATTAGCAATATCCTTCAAAATCATCCAGATTGTGGTTGAAAGTCTGTTACGCAATAAGGGTACTGGGCAGCACTCAAAGTAAAATAGAAAGACGTTTTTGTGTGCTAGTTAGTAGTACTTGAAACTGCAATTGATAGTCACTATTTAATTCATCATTTATTTCAGAATAAAACATTCCATACATTGTTAGTAAATAGTACCTACTTATAATTAAGTTAGTAAATTATTTATTTATTATTATTTACAATTCCGCTATTTCATATTATATAGGGTACATCCAGGGGGTCTACTCCCTCAGTGAAGTCCTTAGTATTGGCCGAAGTTACGGACGCTTCGTACTCCGTCTCACTTACACTACGTCCGTGAGTCACTTCGTCCGAAACTACGGATTTCGCTAAGAGAGTAGACCCCCTGATCCGTGAACGGTGTTCCAGTGCCTCACAACCGGCCCTTTCCAATATAGTATTCAAAAGGCTGTAGCCCGCCTTCGCTGCCCTGACTTACATTGTTTATTGCTACTATTAAGTTCTAAATAGCATCCACATACTTCTTTATCTCTACTTGTTAATTATTATGATGAAGATGTTGATTGGCGCAACATAGCCAAGTGGTGTATCTACAACTCAGTTGCGCAGCTAATTCCTGCGTAGCATATTATCTAGTACACGCACGATATACTTTACAGCCTCTAAGATAACAGTCTGAAATAGTACCGCTGTATAGTTAATTTATAGTTTTACCCATTTACAGGAAGTCGTTCGCCATTATTCTAATATGTTCAACTTAAATATCAAGTACAAAGCAAAAATATTATGCTATAAAATAGGTCGTGAATAGCATGGATAGATAGGGCGTGTATACTATGATTGGTCTGTATACTATGATTGGTCTGTTTACTATGATTGGTCTGTATACTATGATTGGTCTGTTTACTATGATTGGTCTGTATACTATGATTAGTCTGTATACTATGATTGGTCTGTATACTATGATTGGTCTGTATAGTATGATTGGTCTGTATACTATGATTGGTCTGTATACTATGATTGGTATGTATACTATGATTGGTCTGTATACTATGATTGGTCTGTATAGTATGATTGGTCTGTATACTATGATTGGTCTGTATAGTATGATTTTTTTAAGATTATGTTTACGTAAATTATTCGACATTGCCTTGACATTGCCTTGACTTGTATTTGACTACATGGCCAGCCATAGATGGCAACCTATCCTAACTATATACCTAATCCTAACTTACTATCCTAACTACGTTTGTTACGCTTTCACGCTGAAACGGCTTAACGGATTTGGATGTAATTTGGCACATAGATAGACCATGACCTGTGTTAGAACATAGGATACTTTTATCCCAATATTCCCACGGGATAAGACTTATGCGGGTGAAAACGCGGGGTGCAGCTAGTAATATTATATCAACCAGCACTTACGTAATTTTTCACGGCTAAGAAAATTGTTATAGTATACTAATTTTATTTCAGTAACAACTTAAAACTAAACTACTGTAACTTATCTACTTGTCGGTCACCATGATTGACTGTAGGTGTAGTAGTTTTAGTAAATTGAAGCAAAGCTCGTTACCTTTGAGTAACATACGGTTTTTTGACCCACTTAATTACATTTACACACGTAATCTTTTAGTGACATTGAATGGAACAGGTTGTCGGTATGATTAACCGTGGCCGAGATAACATTCGTATTATTATGTGCAATTATTTTTTTGTTATGAAATATTGCTTTATTACTTACCTTGTTACAGCAGTGTATGGTTCTGTTCAGATATTTTAGATTGTGTTTTGTTTGATAAAATCTGTATTGCTGTGAAAAGATTAGGTACTGTCAGTCTATTCAGTAAAAATCTCGCTGTGAAAGTGAGTTGTCAATCTACCTGATGGATTGACATTATTGACTTCAAGCTCACTGCACCTAAGTTTACACGATCGAATTTTTAAGGAATAGATTAGCTGTAGCTATTGGCATAATTCAATTCAACTCCAATATAAATTGGTAGGTTTAAGAGTGTGGATACTTGAGTATGATGGTCGGCGCAACCCGGTTAATCAGCCCCGCTACCGCTACCAGCCTTGCTGACTGACTTATCTTTTTAATCCGGTTAGAAAAGGTTTTCAATCACTCCGCCCAAAACTATATTAAGTTTAAAGAAAATGTGTACATAATTTAACATATTCTTTATTCAAATCAGCAGAGCTAAATATTCTTCATCACTACACAAGTAAAAAATAAACTGAGTTAGACAATACTCCGCAAATTTAGTTACTCTAACGGTACCTACCTAAGTTGAAAGCTGGGCGGTCTACTCGTAAAATAAGCCACATGAAAGTAAAAATCAATAAGTTTCAAAGCTATGCCCACAGTTATTCAAGCAAATAACCAGTTTTACGTAACACCATGCAGGTTTACATGTGAAAGGTCGTAACTCCCATGAGTGTGGTACGACGGGTTTTCATTTTACGATTTTGTACCTCTCAGCGCGCTCGAAATAAATTCCCGTGAATTTTCCAGTGTTATTTCTTTCTGTTTTTACTGTACTGTAATGGAATTCGACGAATATTTTTTTAATTTGTTGCTGGAATTTATCAGTGGTCAGGGTTTAACGCTTTTGTTTATTTTGTAGTTTAATTAACACACTTTTTATTCTACATAAATATACAATCATTTTCAATCAAGAGAGGTTTATATGACCCAAGTAGAGAGTTTTGTAAATAAATAGATATATATTGATTTACTGATTTGCGTTTAGGTGAATCAGGTAAACCCATGAGAAGTACGAGACCCAAAAAAAATTTGGACCTCTATAAATGGGCCACTTGTATGTTGGTTCCAAGAGAAACAGTTTTATTTGAACACTACTAAAATATTTTAAATTAATGTTAACAACCTATACGAAAAAAAACTGTTATGTATGAATATACTAAACTAAACACTTGCATAAAATAGACAAGTTATTATTTAAAAAGTTGTTTATTCTTTCCTTCATGCAGCCAGTACCTCGCGTGCACTTCGCTTCAGGTATAAATCAAGTACATACATAACTCACTCAACTTCCGGTTTTATTACATCACAAATCTTCGGTGTGGAGTTAATTAGTAATATTTTATATTAATCTATTGCAAAAATAAAAACTAAGGTGCGTTGAAATGAAAAGTCTGATTTTTTTAAGTTGACTGGGAACACGTTTATTATGTGTAAAAAGATTATTTTTCAACCATGACAGTTAACTATAGGTATGAATTTAACTTCAAAAGGAGGTTGTGGATAATATTATACATTATAATGTTTCACTACAAATAAAACAATAATAATTACATTTATGTACACCCATGCTATAGGTAAATCCTCGATAAAAGTTTCTGAAACAGTTAGCTTATTGCCAACATTAAAATCAACCAGTGTCATAGTAACCGTAATATCATTCAAACGAGTGTTATAATGTTGTACTAAATTTCATTATGCAAATCCAATTTCAAAAAAAGAACATAGTCATGCACGCGTTATGAATTTACATATATAGAGTTCTTACAACACTGTACAACACCCTATGGTTTCAGAATCTTTTACAGAGGATCCATATCATGGGTGTAGATAAAGTCTTGTATGCAACTGTACATAAACCCACATTCGTGTTTTAATACCCCTTATTATACAACAGTTGCATAAATAACTATTAAATTATCCTGATAGATGTGAGGTCTTACCGGTTCTAGTCTATTGCTCGTATTTTACTCAGCCGTGCACATGCTCATAATCCTGAAAAGAAAGCTCTAGCATAGTTCTTGTTTCATCAGAAACACTAAAAACGGTTCACCCTTGTTTGGTCGAACAATGTTTCGTCGAAAATCACTTCGGCGAATTTTAGTTGCAATAAAGTCATTTCGTAGAATTATTCATTTGACCGAATAATTCATTGGTAAATTTTTATTTAGCATAATTATTTATTTGAACTAATTCCATTTGAACAAATTTCATTTCACCGAATTTTCAAATGCACTAATTTTATTTAAACTAATGTTTCACTAGACTAATAATGATTTAGTCGAAAGATCGTATCGAATATTTAGTTCATTAATAATTCGTTTCTTTTCATCGTCTATAAACTAACATTGTTCCTTCGGATACATATTTGAATGCCGAAAATTAAAATACCTACGAGTAAAATGTCAACGTTCAAAACATCGAAAATTTAAATATCGATTGTATAATAATATCGAAAATTGTTATACCTAAGCCTAAAATGTCTAACATTCAAATGCCGAGTGATAAAAATATCTAATAATTAAAAATATCGATAGTCATTATACCTACATTTAAAATGTCAACATTTAATACACCCAAATTCATTATATTTACGTTAAAAATACCTACTCGCTACCTAATCCCTATACCTAAAATGTTTTCACCATTTTCTAATTATCTAGTCGCAGGTAGATTTTATGATTCATCATTTTGAACTGGGTAAAATAGGTTAGGTTAGGTTAAAACTGTGACCGAGGTGGCGGCGCGTAGTGTTCCACGCGCGCCCCTCTTAGACGTCGCGGGGGGAGTCAAACACCTCACTCCCCCAGCTCGACGAGACGGAGCCCGCAGAGGCGGGCTGGCACCAGTCGTGGTCGCGGAAGATTTGAACGTTCCCGCGACCCCGGCGTAGGTGTGAGATGGAACACCGGGGTGGTTTTTAGTCAGTAAGAGTCTGACAGACCCCTCCGCCCGCCCCAGGGCGGAGGACATCCATGAGGATTTTCCACCCCGAACAAAAAAAAAAAAAAAAAAAAAAGGTTAAAACTGTGACCAACTGCGCGTGAGCCGAGCGAGCGCAGCGAGCGGGCCGCGGCAGCGGCCGGCGAACGCTACGTCCAAGTTGCTCGCAGATTTTATTTCATCATTTTCTAAACCGTGTTCCGAGTCCGACATGATAATATTCGCTAAACCATACGTTAAATGTTTGCAGTGGAGGACAGACTAATGACTAATAGCAATTCGTTGGCAGAATGTGTCAATTTCAAATCTACCTACATTTTTTCCACACATAATAACCACATAATCAAAATTTGTTAGATATTTTATCGAGTAGGTATTTTTAACGTAAATATAATGAATTTGGGTGTATTAAATGTTGACATTTTAAATGTAGGTATAATGACTATCGATATTTTTCGATAAAATACATGTTATACCATCTGAACATTACATCAAATGAACATTATACCTTTTGATCATTAGCACAAATGTTGTTATAGCAAATAAATATTCGACGAACTGAAAATTCTGTCAAACGATATTATACTAAGTGATGATTTTCTTAAACGTTGTTCGATTTAGTAATATTGTATCAAACGTTGTTCGACCAAACAAGGGTGAACCACTAAAAACATGAAAAAGTTCAATAATACCAAATAAGTAAAAGGCAATATTTACGACCATTCGAGTAAACCAATCAATAAACAAATCAGCAAGCGACGCCAAAAGTCCTAAGCATTGATAAACATAAACACAGAAACATATCATAGCAGAACGTATCAAGTTTAGCGAGTGGAATTGAATATTGCTTCAATAGATTCCGTCGCCCGCAGTTCGGTTAGTATTCATACCTCTGATTGGTTTGTTTTGTATCTATTTTTATTAGGTATACGACCGTTTGCAGTCCTTTGTTCGGAAAAACGGCTCGTGTTTACAAAGTGTGTTTTTGCATTTCCCTCACGTACCTTTTGTTAAAATATATGGGCCAGTTTTAATGAACCCGCTTGGGGGAAAACAAGTGGCTTTATTGAATTGGGTTTTAAAAACAGACTACTGTTTTTGTTTACAAAATAAAGCTATAATTTTTAAACTTTTACACCCCATTTTTGCGGATGACTGTATTAAAATCCTATTATAAGGCCTGCCTTCCTGCAGGCCTTTAACTGTAGCTAAGTGTTATTATTTCATACTTTGATTAAAAAACATTGAAAACCAAAATAATTTTACCCAACCTGCTATCTTAGTTTCGTAAACGATTACGACAAATTTGTTTCATTTTGACAGTTCAACAACATTCATTGCGTTATTGACGTTTTCGAACTTATAAAGCAATGGATTAGCAACTTGTTTCAAAACTATTCAAATTCAGATTGATCGTGTATTACGTAATTAGGGTAGTGATCATTAAAACTTGACTGGCGCGATATTTTTTTTTACTTCAAACATTTGCGAAAAAAGCACCACTATCGCCAATCAATTAAAATATTTACTCGCATGAAATGATTATCAAACGATTAAAATCAGGTATCAGTTATAGAATACCGGTAACACAACGTAATTAATATACGTAACAGCAATTAATAAAGTATCAATAACCGTTAATTAAATTTACCTAACGCCTAATTATAATGCCAAATAACTTGATTGAATGCTCGATTATAACTAACATCTTTTGAATTGTTAAAATGCGATTACCGATCACTGCACTGAAACGAAATCGTGATTTTTCATTTATTTCGTAATCGGTTTTCACGCGTTAACCGGTTAACCGTTGGTCAACCATAAAATAAATTGACTGCTGCATATCAACGGTAATGCTCTTATCTTTTATGGATGTTGCGTTTTTTAATTTACTGTTCGCACCTCTAAGAATAGTTGAAAAAACTATAATGGAACTGACTTACCGGATAAGAAAGTCGGCAGCTTCTTTTTTCTCTTTTGCGGAGGTTTTTATGGCACTCACTCAAAATTAATTTTAAAATCTGGTAGATAGTTTACGCAGGAGTACCTACTCACATAGTTTTGCATTCTTATTGTGATAAGATCACACTATATTTCTAGACTTGGGATTCGACTCATATGAGTCGTAGGTATAGTACAGTCACGAGCTTTAATTTGGGACCCATTTCCGTTAAATGTTGTTAGAACAATCATAATGCAATAAGGTCGAAACTTTGAAACTTTGCTTTAAGGTTGAAATGTTGAATGTCAAGTTAAGACATAAAATGTTTTATCTAATCGACCTATGAAATGATAACCTCGTTGCAAAAAGCTATCATTACGATTTTCTAATTACGAACATGTGTCGTGTCAGTGTCATTTAAGAAAATAGTTTAATGTGATATTTTCACAAAATATAATTTACCAATTAATAAAATGCTTGCGGCTAATCGTGACCAAATAAGGCTCCAAATTATTGATTTGCACGAACAAGGAGTAGGCATTCACGAGATATCGCGACGAATAAATGTGACAAGAAACACAGTTCGCCGCTGGGTTCGACGCCACGGGAACGAGGAAAATATTATTGACTTACGACGAAACAACCATCACCCGCCAGTTATAACACAAGAGCAGAGCCGCTTGATGCAAAGGCAATACCTGATGAATGGATTTACGCCAACGAGGCATTTTGCGGAAGCGTTTGAAGTCCACCCTTCAACAGTTAGAAGGCATCTTAAAGCTATGGGACTGCATCACAGGCGGCCTGCAAAAAAATTGCGTTGACGGATGCCCATAAAGCTGCTCGACTTATTTTCGCACGTCAGTATCTAAATTTTGATTGGACGACGACGGCTTTCATCGATGAAAAGACTTTTCAATCTTCCCAAACGGGCAGACTACATTTGTGGCGAATTGACAGGACGCGATACACGGAAGACCACGTCATAGCTAACAACGCGTCTGGTCGCATTACAGTTAACATGTCTGGCTGGATTAGTTCAGCCGGCATTGGAGAACTAATAAATTTACCACCCAGGGCCACTGCTCAAGATTATGTCGATTTATTAGACGAGAGTGTCCTTCCAACATTGCAACTATATTATCCACAAGAAGATGTTGCTCCAATAAACTTTGTTCAAGATAACGCAACAATTCATACGGCAAGAATCGTTAGAACTTGGTTCGACAATAATAGAGCAAATTTAAATCGTATTCCGTGGCCTGCAAAGTGTGCCGATTTAAATCCTATAGAAAATTTATGGGGCTTAATGGTTCAAAAATGGTCAAATAGAAACGAAAGAACTAGAGAAGCACTTATGGATCACTGCCTCACAGTCTGGGAAAGTTTAAGGGGTACTGACATATGTGACTAATTGATTGGATCCATGCGTAACCGGCTCCAGGCTGTGATTGACAATGAAGGTGGATATACGCGGTTTTGAATATTTACGAGTATGATAAAAAAATTACTGGAGAGATTTAAATTAATTTAGTCGTAGCCTTCGGTGATAAGTGTTTATTTTGTGCACCGCTAACCATGCTTTCTATATAATTGTGTTAAGATTGAGGTTTGTGTCATAAATGTCTTAATAAATATAAAGAATAAAAAACTTTGTTTTTCTAAAGATTTTATTAATCAATATTTTAGCTGAAATCTTCTAAGCCCCCATAATCATAAACGGCCTTTAAACCTATTTTATTTTAAATATGTTGTTTTGGTCCGTCACTTTGATATTTATGTTTGAGAAAGAGACAAAACTTTTTAACTAATATAGGTTTGAAGAATAAGCGGGTTAGTTGACTAGCTATCATATATTGACAATATAATTTTGTTCTTTTTTATTTGTTTCTTTTTTCTTATGGGACCACAGGACCAAAAATTAATTATTACTCGGAAATCGGTAATGATCGTTTGCCCTCGCTCCAGTTGACGTTAGCCCCTAGAAACGTAAAGTTGTCGATGGTAAACATTATGACGTTTATTGTTTGTGCAGTGACAGCGTTAACATAATAGCTCTAAATGGCGAAAGTTTGCTACACGATATTCAACCTTAGGTGGGTCCCAAATTAAAGCTCGTGACTGTACCAAACTGGTGGCAGGCCCTATCAGAATATCAGCGCTGCGACATTTATTATTAAATGTCGCAGCATCATGCTGAGATGGTGTATAAATGCAGGCTTAATTATAGATTGTTCGTGAATTATCTAAATTATAATAATTACTAAAAACAGGAATGAAGAGGAAAACACACCAGACTGTACACTTTTCGTGCTTATTTTATATTCTCATTGTATTATTTTATGTATTATTATTATTTCTTAAATTTATGTTACGCACAAATGCAGATATATATTTTTATTTTTTATTACTTATATATGTACATACTATATTCCGTTGAATCACACATATTTCAGTGGAAAATAATACTTACCCGATATAATTACAGCACACGGGGGAACGTCAATGTGTCATTCCTTAGGTAATTGCTGAAAACCAGCGCTGTTGACGTTAGGTTCATCCGAAGTCACAGCATTTCGCTGAGCAATGACCTGTTCTTGCACAGATGCGACGCACAGTTTAATTTTTCTTATTATTTATTACAAAAGTAGTTTACTCTGCAATCGGCATTTTTGTTTTTGTTATGTTTTTGTTGTCATTTGCCAATGTCGTAACCACAGAGTATGTAATGTTTTTACAGTAATTACGCAATATTGTCTTTGTCTGTGGCCTTGACATCAACCGATGAAGAATCAATTTTTTAAATAGCGTTTATTTGTTGGCTAAATACGAGGCTTTTGGCTACTTTTGTATTGTGTATTTTGTGTTTTTATTTTATTTAAATGTGCGTTTTGTTTGTGCAGAATAAGCGTATTTTCTTTCTTTCTTTCTTTCTTTTAGATAGGAGCCTTTTGGCCTCGCATAGGACTTGCCGCTTTATTTTAATTTTTACTTTGTTTGTTTTTTCTATTTTTATTTTTAGTGAGTGTGTGTTTAGTTTAATTAAGATCTCCTGTGCTTGTCCCAATAAATACTTTTCTTTCTTTCATATATACGATACCAGTTAGGTACTATGCCCAAACAGAACGGTTGTTCAAAGAATTGTGTTATAATTTGCTGCGTAAATTTTCCCTCGGTGACTATTAGGTACTAAAAGGTATTAGAAAATATTTGACACATTTGTAATTTATTTATACACTGTTTAAATACAATATTTAATATAGTTGCAGTGCATAACTTCGTATGTCCGTGTAATCAGAGGTCTTTCACCTTAGAGAATGTTAGCTGTTTCACTTTACACAAATAATAGCTGCATTACGTAACAAAACACACGATTTACTGTCCACACAAATACAATTACATAAGCCTTGAAAAAAAGAGGAACTTTTCAATAGAAACACCAATTTGGTTAGGAGGATTCTGTTACGTTGGTCACCTATGCATTTAAATGACGTTATCTAACTTTTGGTAAAAGTATTGGTAAGTAAATATAGTTTTCCTATCAATACTACCGGTTTAAAGTGATTTTTTTTACGATTATAATGATCGATTCGATAGGAGTCGAAAATGTCATGTTTGATATTGCGTGCATTGAATTGGTAAAGTTGCCGGCAGGTCGAACTTTTTTATTCCGAATAGAAAATTGTAAGGATTAGAAATGTCGCTTTGAATTAAAGCGCTTAAACCTTGATTAATTACCTACCATACATGATATCACTTTAAAAATAATAATTATTATAAGTTATATTAAATAGACATCAACCGCAGGCACGTTGTCCGCTAGGTGAAAGTCTCCACGCAATGGGTGCCTGAAGATGGGCGCAGCCGAGGCCAGCCCAGAAAGAGGTAGCGAGATGGCCTGGACGCGTAACGCGAGAGCTGTTTCGAGGTGGCGCGGGAAAAGAGTTCCTGGATGGACTTGGGGGAGGCCTTTGCCCGGCAGAGTGACAATATAGGCAAAATAAAAAAACATTATTAAAATGTTAAAAGTAAGTAAAAATCGTACCACGCCTACGAGATAAAAGTCGTGGTGCAAGGTCCTTTTAAGGCTCGTACAGACCAGCGCGACGCGACTCAAACAATACAATTTCTAAAAAAACTTCACGGTATAACAATAACCGGTATCGCGTCGCGCTGTCGCGTCGCGCTAGTCTGCACGAAGCTTTATCCTTTATAATATTTTTATTACAGTGTGTTTTCATTCACAAGTTCATTCGGGAACAATGAAATCTTGTATTGCAACATTCCACCACACTGGTGGTTAAATCAAAAGACAAAAATGAGACTCCCATTATTTCCACACTCAAATTAATAAATTCTTCATGTTCGTAGGACAAACAGTTTACAAGTTTCATAATTAGCTTCACTTAGATTTTAAATCACGTAGTTCAAAACAAATTCCTACATTTTAAGTCCTGTTAAAAACCGTTCGACGTGTGAAAATTCTAGTCTGAGCTCGGAAAACGGCACTTAATTTCTAAATTACTTGCAGCGAAGGAGCATCTAGATGCACCTACTTATCGCAAGTGGCCGGACACCGGCACTACCGCATGCCAGAGCTCGCCAATCCTGTATAAAGCAGGAAAAAATCCCGCTATACCTCCCATTATTTAGAGATACACTACACGCGCGCCGCATTTTGCACCACGTTACAATTTTATCTGAAAGTCATAGTGAGCTTAAATTTTTGTGCTGGTATGATTTATTTTTGTGCGGTTGCGCAAAATGAGACTAGTTTCAAATGTTTATGTATTTAATAATTTATGTTTAAATCCAATATATGAGTGGTAAAAATTATATGTACACAATTAGTTATCAGCCTACCTACCTACACAAAACGAAAGAGTAGATTAATATTAAAATTGTTAACAAATATCTATAATAGCCCTCCTCCTAATTTTTATGTTGTTATGCCCGACAGGGCCCACAATGCTCCAAAACGAATGTATGTCTTTATGTACCTACCACCTAAGTTCACATTGTGGAATGCAATAAACGTATTGAGTATTGAGTATGTTGAAAGTGCATTGTATGTACCTATGATGAATTTACATTGTTAACTAATTGGCAAATAATTCGTGATGCTGAAAAAGATTGAATCAAAGCGTTCATGAATGTATCAATATCAACTACATATCAATTTAATTTACCGTGTGTGGAACACATTATCTACACATGCGTAAATCTGTGTAGCCATTGTAAATTGCCTTTAAGATTTTGAGTTCCAAATAACGGTAGTTCCAAAAGAATAGGCCCCAAGGGGGTCTAAGTAATCAAGCTATAGTTGAGTCTCTACAATTCATCCATCCATAAATTATACGTTCTTAAAACTGCCACAAGTCATTAATAAGGTCGTCGTGTTCATTGTAGCTATTCTAGGTAGTTAAACATAACGTTATGGCTGGAGGCAAATCAGTATTTTATTTTGCCGGCAGGTTTTATTTACCATGTGAAGAAAAATAGCCGACTTGCGGTGCGGCATTCCTCGGCAGGCAACAGCCGTAGTCTCAAGCGGCCGCAGTAGCGAACAGACTCAGTTCGAAAGTAGACTCACGGTTGTGTGGACGCCCTCGCGTTGAACAAACGCGCACGCGCGCTCTCGGAATACGGTGGAATTCTAAATTCAAATCTGACATACGGAAGTTTTCAACTTTTTATATTTTAAAAATAGTGTCCAGTGTTGTGCTTTGAATTTGACTAATTGGATTTAAATCGGCCTGTACATCCGACACCCGAATTGGATACCGATTAGTGTATCGATACTCCTATATTGGATTGTTTATTGTGTAAGTAGCCATCCATCATTATGTGTGTTAATTGCGTTAAATTACAGCGCTAAATTTAATAACCGGTGTTTTAGATTTCCAAACAGATTGTAGGCAATTTTGTTCGAGGATATTTAGTTTACATGCATCCGCAATTTACTCCCGTCCATCAGTGTAGAAACTAAAATTATTGATTTAAGCTTGAATTAATTCCCAACATTCAGGTTTGTGATACTATTATTAATAGAATTGCGTAAATTACTTAAAAAGTTAACCATAACTGCAATGCCTTTTTACAATTTCTGTAACTGTTCAGTAACTTAAATAACACCAGAAAAAGCTGTTATTTAACCATTCTACTTTCAAAGCAATCTGTTAAATAAAGTAATGCAATTCCGTTATCAGAATAAAATTAAAACTTAAATTACTCTGCGATCCATGAATTTCAAAGTTTTTATTTATAGGTATTACTTTTGTATAGGTACCTACAGCAGCATTATGACTTTAAATTATCCTTCAAACATCAAGCAACAGACTAGCTAAGTTCCTTTTGTACCATTAAACGCCCAAATACAACGCCTAGGATACATACACTAGGATGAAGTAAAGGGTTCTTCATCTTGGTGTGAAAATAAAGATGCATCAAACTATTCCAAAAAATTGTTTTCAGGAGCCAGATACTCCTCTGCTCATTCTAAAATCGGACATTAAAAATTCCATGATCTCATAGTTTAAAAATATTTATGCAGAAACTGATTGAAAGAAGAACAAAATACATGGCAGCCCGATAATAATTTCGCCTCTATCAAAATATTTTTCCAGATTCAATTTACTTTAACTCCTTTCAATCAACACCTATCATCTCGTTTTTATCGATAAGTATTTATAGCAGATGATTTCGCTCGTAAAGATTTATATTCAAACGTGTCTAGACATTTTCACTCGCATACTATTGCTCGATTTGCATCGGAATCGAATATGTTTGCGGAGTCGATTTCACGCCGACACTCCGGATGCCAAACGGCCTAGATGCGGTTTCCATGCACAAGTGCGAAAACTCAAATGACATGTGAAACAATCTAATTTTACTATTATTGTTTCCATTCGATTTTGTGGCTGATAGAATGAACAGTATTGATAATGAATAGATGGTACGTTTTGTAGGAGCGTCGACAGTTATAGGGCTTTACGTATCTGGTGTAAGTAGCGCAGATTAAACGATTAATATGTCAATGTCTTTAAAATCCTATTAAAGTTACAACGCTCATTGACCTATTCATAGAGCAGACACAAGCGTTTGCGATATTGAAGAGCCAAAAAAATAACAATTGGGCAAATTAGGATTTTCAATTCCGGGGTATGTAACTGATGCTTTTTCTATAGAGAAAAATATTTCTGGTAAGAGATCAAAGACCTCAAAATTGCTCTGAATCATCAACTCATCAACTGTCATAATTTCTTCAAACAATAATGTAGGTCTAAAAATCATTTGTAATTCTGCCGTCGCAACTAGTACATTAATATACTCGTGGTATCATCCCACCCACTATATCCAAACATCCGTTGTTTTCTTACATCTCGTGATCATCATACAATAGATTCTCGTAGGTATGTATTTGTATAATAATAAGGTACATATATAATTACACAAGTTTTGTATAGTCTCTATTTCGGATAAAATATATCAAGTTTTATATCTAATTTGTTGTAAGTCTTAGGTTTTACTCAATTAATTAAGTATATCTATTTTCTTTATAAAAGATTCCGTTATAGGATTCATTGAAGACTCCTATAATATCAGCACTAATTAACTTCTCATCTAATCATGCTACGAAATTAGCGATATCAAACATTACGAAGTCAAACTATTCATTGATAGAGGGACAGCGTTTATCAAATACAAGCGCAATCATGTACCCTAATCAACTGTTTCTAATTGAAAACGCCAACCACAATTTGACCCAAAATCCAAAACAGAATTCAAAGCGAAGTTTACTATCTCCGAGATCCACGAGACAATTTGCATGCTCCTAAATTAAATGCTACTGTAATGAAACTGTCGACAGAGCTTCCTATTGTTTCGTTAATAATAGACTTTAGTACACAATGTGTTAGGTAATAATTATTACAGTACATGATGTTATCAAAATGTTGGTTTAAAAGCTTTAAACTAAAGACATTACGGAGAAGACATATGAAAAATTTAGTTGCGAAGACAATGGGACATTCCTACAAAATATTGAATAAAGATGATAAAACTCTGTCCTTGAGAATATTTTCTTTATCTTTTATATCTTGACTTCCGTTTGAGTAAATAAAATTTCTAGTGACGACAATGTCTCGGCCGATATTTTGGTGCCAAGACTTCCGGACAAACATGGATCTTCCGATGTTGACTTTGTTCTTTTATGTTCTGAAGTTTTTGAAGAAAGTAAAGATTTCGTGTTCAGTGTTTTTTAACGTTGCTGAAACTGTAAAATACTAGATGCCTTTAACAATAACTTTGACGCACTTAGTCTAGAACCTTCGAGTATTTGTAATTAAAGATCTTTATGAAGAATCATGTCGTGATACGTGAACGTGATGTACCAGATTAAGATTTGTTCCTGATGCATGACACCTTGAACATCCTGAATTAACAATTTCAAAACAATTCTGAGCATAATACCACGATTTAATGCCAAGACACGACTGAGAAAATTTTAATTTAATTCCTCACTATTAATATTTAGATTAGTCTTGTAACTCATTTTTGATGTTCTGTTGTTGTTGTTGTTCTTATATCCTAACTAATATTATAAATAATGCGAAAGTGAGTTTGTTTGTTTGTTACGCTTTCACGCTAAAACGGCGGAACGGATTTAGATGAAATTTGGCACATGGGTAGACCATGACCTAGGATGGGACATAGGATACTTTTTATTCCGATATTCCCACGGGATCGAAACTTATGCGGGATGCAGCTAGTATATTTATAACTTGTTCTCATAATACACACATCAAAAGTGTCTAGGAATCAAATACGTTTTAGAGAATCGCCGCAATTCAGGATTATTATTTTAACTTTTTTGGATCGTTATTGATTATTTTTTTGCGAATTTCACTATTTGAATACAGAAGTTTCTTTAAATTTTGAGTAAAAAAAGAAAATCAACCGTCAATCAGGAGTCCTACAAAAGTATATAATAGCGTTTTTACAAAACCATTACAATTTCTGCATCGGAACTAAAAATATGGAGCGATGACATCATTTGACACGAGAAGAGATGATGAGAGCCGTCGGAATGTTGCAAGCTGGTTCCAGGTAACGTACTGTGGCTGTCGCTCTTGGCACTACACAGAGCGTCATAAGCCGCCTCTGGACACGCTATCGTATCACGGGCAGCGTGGCCGAGCGACATTGAGGACGATCTCACATCACCACTCGCAGACAGGATCGGTACATCCAAAATACTGCTCGACGGACTCGTATCATGACCGCCATGATGTTGGCTAACAAGGCTCCACAGCTCTTCAGGCTTGCTGATAAGCGACCAAACCATACGAAATTGTTTACGTGAAGTGGTTCTGCGTTACCGAAGGCCGCTGAGAGGTCCACAAAAATTGTGAGGAAGAAGACTGGCGTTATGTTTGCTTTTCCGATGAATCTCGTTTCGGTATGAGGCCAGATACAAGACGTACTCGAGTTTGGAGGATTTCTGGACGTCAAACACGTTTGAAGTTTTGTCAGTAAATTAATTCATGAAGGGGGAACAATGGGGTTTGGGCCGGTATTTGGATCGGTGGAAGAACCGATCTCATTTGCATCAGGGGCAACCTCAATGCTCAGATTTATGCGGAGAGGATTTTTTAAGACGTAATCATCCCTTTGCGAAGCGGATTGGTTGATTCGTTTCGACTAATGCACGACAATGCACGTCCACGCATGGCTAGAGTCGTAACACGCACTCTTGCCGATGTTCGCATCAACGTTCTGCCGTGGCCTGCTCAATCGCCAGACCTCAACCCAATTGAGCACGCATGGGATATGCTCCAAACCAGAGTTGCCGAGTATGGATGCCGTGCATACCCCACAACAACTTTTTGACTTGTTAGAAACAACGTGGGCGGCCATTCCTCAAAGTGATTTTGATGAACTGATTTGAAGCTTGCCAAATCGCTGTGATTGTATTATTCGTGTCAATGGTGGAAGTACATTTTTGCCTTTTTTTGCCATTTAATTGACATTAACTTAGGTTAATTTCCCACAATTAGCAAAAAATCAAGTTTTCTTATTTTTTACAAAATATAGGGATATGTTGTTAACTTACTTAAATATAGAAATTAAAATAAGAAGCCAGTCTGGAAGACTAGAATAGGTAAATATTAATTGAATTTTTTTTTTGTAGTTAAAAATGTACTTGATCCTTAGACACTTTCGATGTGTACAGTAATAAGACTACAATTATCATTAACAAATAACGTCTGTTTTATTTTATATTTTATTATTAAACATGGGCTTTGGGAACAAGCATATGTTTGATTTGGTTCTGAGACGGTTAGAACCCTCAGTTTTGAGACAAAACGGATTTTTTATCATGAGACTGACCTAATCCATTGCTATTTAGGTATATTATTAATTATATAATTACTTAAATGCTCCATGAACGAATGTCTGCCAACAGAATTAATTTCAGCAGCTAATTCTGTTACATCAATTTACTTATAATGGCGTTTTCAAGCATGATTTGACGATTTTACGCAACGTCACTCGCGTCGCGCGCATTTTAGTTAGATTATTTTGTGAGTAGTTAAAGTGATATTTAGTTGAAATGGTTATAACTTTGATCATAGGACTTAATATAATTCAAAACTCAAACTCAAACGCAAAGCATTTATTTCAATTAAACCATTTACAGGCACTTTTGAATTGTCAAGAAGTCGGTCGGTCAGAAATATGAAGCTAGTTGCCCATTCCAAAGCGTAGTAGGTACCTATGGAGAAGAACGGGCAAGAAACTCCATGAATACACTTTTAAATCAAAAATTTGATACAAAATATTGGTAACATCATTCATGTTCAAATTATGCATGTGAGAACAATGTAGAAAGACGTGCACGTTCGTAAAAGCGTCCGTAATAAAAGGAAAAAAAAACAAAGAACCATTCAAATACTTCATATTAGCAGTATTTAAATAAATAAATAAACGAATAAAATCATTATGCACTAATATGCCACATTGCATTATGCTTGTCCATATTCCAATTAATTATAAAATTAATTTGACTTGGTAACAAGTCCTACGACAAACTTGTAAATTATAATTACACACATATTAATTATTTATTCTTCTTTTTTTTTTAATTCTTTATTAGAAAGAACCAGGTTCCTACTAATCAATTACAATCTAGCCTTTAAGACTAATAAGCAATTTAAATTTAACTTAATTTTTTACGTGATAATTATTTTAAAACTTAGAATAGTGTTTATTGCACTTTACACAAGTCCGTTTCACTTTCTTAGAGTCTGATATAATAATAAAAACACTTTGTTCATGTGTTATATGTGTGTCATTGTCACTAGTATTTCTACACTTTCTACACTACACTAACTCAAAGGGTTTTGTTCGTTTTAGTCTTCGCACTATGTTCGTGTTGTCTAACAGCTGAATTGCCTCGACGTTCACATGACGGTGGAGTCTGTGTTCGTGGGACTCAGCAAATTTTGTAATTATGTTGGTGACGGGTTCCATTTTTAAGTCACGATGGAGGTCGTCATTTCTTATATACCAGGGCGCGTTAACAATGCTCCTGAGTACCTTATTTTGGAATGTCTGTATCATTTTGATGTTGGTCGGTTTAGTACAGCCCCACAGTTGGATCCCATAAGTCCATATTGGCATTTATTCTTCTGACAATCGTTTCTGTACACTAAGATACCATGTAAAGGGTACAATTCCGTGGCCGACCGCAGGCGGCAACTGCAGGCGACACAACTGGTTCATATGTATTTCTTAGAGACGACGTGTCACTAGCTACGGAAGGTATTTCATAGAAACCAGTCGTGTCGCGGCGACACGTCGCCTGCAGTTGCCACCTGCGGTCGGTTACGGAATTGTGCCTTAAATTAATCTGACCTGCATAATGCACAGATTGAAATGCATTTTGTATCTACACAAAAGGTACCTACCCCTTTTTAGTGTAGGTTATATGATAATTATGATACAAACGTTTTAGAAACATTCTTAAAGTCTCTAATTTTCTACAGTTTCCAAGCTAACCAACGTACCAACTGACTATTTTCAACATACCTACGGTACTCAAATAACTGTTCTTCCAACCAACGATGACTTCACAGAAACATAAACAAATCTTCTTAAAGCACCTGACGTAGGCATAATGAGTGCCAACTAATATTAATAAACGAGTCGTTAAAGTTACCGTTTCCATATAATAGCTATCCGTTGCTTTTATTGTTCGTGACTTTTTAGCTGACTGGCTCGAACACGAGGTAATTGTTTAATATTCTTATCTGAAGTAGGCTGTGCTGATTTTTGATGGCACTGAAGATAACACAGATGTTTCAATTGAATCAGATGAAATCAACACGTCCAATTAATTATAAGTATCTGCGCTTAATTATACACTCGATACCATTGCAACTGCAACAATTAAAAACTAGTTTAAATATGATTTACGCTCAGTATTTATATCGAAAGGAAAACCTTACGTTTTCAGGCTTTTCCAGCTGAAAATACGTTCTCATAAAATCTCGCTACACGCCATCCATCATACCAAAACATTCTATTTAACAAAAACACGACGAAAGTAAGGAATGTGAAAATGAATAGAATTAATACATTTTGTTGTAAGTGCATAAACATCCGCCAAACTAATTAGTTTGTCAATTATCTGTGCGAACAATGACTATAAAGCCAAGTTTAGTGGTATGCTAGGAGGAGTTTCCAATTAAGTTATGCGGAACGCCGCCTCGTGAACATAAGCGATACATCATGAAAACTGGAAGATTGTACATTCTACCGTTCATAGCACGAATATCGTTTTCTTTGACGTGTTAATAAATAAAGCAAGTTGCACGAATGTTTGCGATTTTGTTTGTTGCGATCGAAATTGACTGTCAATTTCTGGCAAGGATTTTATGCGGAAGTTAAGTAGACTATTTGCCTTAACTGGTGTGTAGTATTGAATTTTTTGTATAGTCTATTTCAAAAGTATCTAATGAAATTGTAAACTATTCCTGTTACGGTTAAATCTTACGCAATCACTCACTAAAGGGAGTTAGTAGCACATTCATCTGTATTTAGAAGATTTCAACTTAATTTCTCACCACTTTTTTCAACAATTATTGTATGAATAACATTATTAAATTTTTATTGAAAAATCATCGACGAAACTTGAGGTTATAAAATAAACCTCCATTGTAAAATGAAAGTTTCTTTTAGGTTATTTAAAATTAGAATTTCGGGTTTATGTATTCAAAAAATCGTAAGTGAGTGGCTCTACAAATTAGCATTCAAAGGTACGATTTTCAAACCAGTTGTTTTCATTTTCATCAGATATTTTGAAACAGACTGCAGTTGTCTTTGAAACGCTATAATAAATAGGTTTCTAATTATAGCCGTTTTACAAGTGACCTGACAGTTCCCCCTTTTAACACCCAAAGTAACCAATTCGGTGACCCATTCTTAACCAACCGCTTGCGTTTGCTCCACGACAACACTATTGACATTACAATTTTACTTGCATACTGACACTACCTTATCAGCTTCTTTCAGTCAATTATCAATGCTGTTACTATAACAATACAATTCATAATAGCATGTTTTTTACCACATTGAAATCGTGTCACAGTTTCGACTGTTGGTATAATACAAAGCTTTTTGTACTAACATTGCAACTGTTGTGTTATGTTAAGAGCGTTACATTTAGCGTTCATTAACTTGCCATGTGACTGAAACTATGTTGTCATTCAGAACATTCAGTTCGGTGTTCCTAATACAAGATAAATGGGGTTTCATTATCATCAGACTTTGCCTGAATTTGCCAGCGTCTTAAGTCTTTGGGTGCGTTTCCACCAGAGATGAGCGAGGATGCGTAGCGAGGGTTGTACGTAAAACTAACCAATAACATCGCTTCACTGTCATAGCATGAGCTAAGCTAGCTTTGTTATTGCTTAGTTTTACGGTTATTCCTAGCTACGCATCCTCGCTCATCTCTGGTGGAAACGCAGCCTTTGTGGCACTAACCGCTGCATTCAGCGCTGCTATAACTATACGAGTACGTAGGTCGATTTCAACAACAGGCCTCCCATTGCCTGTACCTTCTGTCTCATCTTAATCATCTTTATCTACAGCCTCATTTACTTTCCGGTTTGATTCCATCACCTTCCTACTGCTACGTACATATAAGAAGTTCTGTACCTCTTTGTTTACTGCATTATTACTTTATTTCATTTATGTACGTATGTGTATGTATCTGGTTTCTATATCTGTAACCTACTTATAAATTATGTCGTTGACCTACCGTCCTCTGGGTATCCCAGCTTTGCCTCCACTGAATTAAGTCATGCTTAAAGTAATAAGTAAACGACGGATAGACAGGAAATAACGGATTATTCTGATACTTTTATCGTTATGCGAGACTTGCGAGTATAAAAGAACGACACAGGAAGTAGTGTGATCTGAGATCGGATAAGGTCATAATGTAGTCAGATGTTTCTTGCAAGTTATTTATGTAAATTAACGAAAAAAATCTTAATCGTTAGAAAATAAAAGTTATTTTTATTTGGCACACCAGATGGTCTTAACGATGGTAGAAATTCATAGAAAGTGGTTCCATTGCAATTACAATAAAATATATTGATTTTAATCAGTGGTGGCTTGTGGCTAAGTAATAACAGCCGCACGGTTCGATCGTTCAGGTTAAGCTACGCTTGCCACGGTCAGTCGGTGGATGGATGACCATCCTTACACACCGAGACCTCTCCGTGGCTCGGAAAATACGTGAAGTTGTAGTCCCGGCTGTTATTCGTGGATCTTTGACAGTCGTTACGGGTCACCAGAAACCCGAAAGTCTGACCAAGGGGTATCATGCTACCAAGTTGCTGAGTTGTGGAGGTCAGATAGGCAGTCGGTCCATGTAAAATATTGGTTTTGAGCTGCATCCGGTTAGACTGGAAGCCGACCCCAACATAGTTAGGATAAGGCTAGGCAGATGATGATATTGATTTGAATCATATGATAAATCACTGCTATAACACCCGAGGTTCCACAGATTCAGTTACTAACCTATAATCATATAAAAATATAGAGGTATAGGTATGTACCTCCTATTAATTTCCGATACACTCGAGCTACGCCAAGATCAATATTCTCGAGAACAATGTGAGTGAGTCAGATATTTAAAAAAACAAGTCACTGACCTCTTTAATGAACTTGAAATTGTGAGTACCAACTTCTGACCTCATGGTAATATTATGCAGCAAAATCTGGTGGAGAAACGTAGAGAAATTATAACTTTTAACAAACAATATGCCTAGCTTTTTCCCAACTGTGTTTGGGTCGGCTTCCAGTCTAACCGGATGCAGCTAGTCTACCAGTATTTTACATGAAGCGCGGCAACTGCCTATCTGATCTCCACAACCCAGTTACTGGGTAACACCATAGCCATTGATAAAACAGGTTGTAAGACTTTCAGGCTTCTGACTACCCGTAGCGACTGTCAAAGATCTACGAATGACAGCCGGGAGAAAATTAAAGTGTTAATAGAATATTTTAATTGATTGCAGACTTCTTCAAAAACTACTGTACTGATGGTTTTACTTTTTTTGTTTACAATGAAAATAACTGTAGTCGAAAACTATCTGTCAGTTAAATAACAAACACTTGTCTATTTGCTTTATTTCAGATAAACCAATTTGAGTTTAAAAATATATTTTATTTACCCCAGACCTAGTTTATAACTTTGTTTATTTGAAAAACTAAAGTAGGTTAACATTTTGGGATACAATATACATGGGTGTTACAATATTGATACAGCGTTTTAGCATTTAGATCGATTTTCGAATTCAAAAGATTTTATTTACGACACGGAATCGAAAATAATCAAATTTATTTACTTTAATGTTTTATTATTGTTTTTTATATAGTTTCTGTTGTTCCTGGAAGGCCTTGGGGGAGGTCTTTAACCAGCAGTGCGAATAGGCTAATAAAAACATTAAGTTGTAACGTTAGTTGCCCCGTAGGTAAGCGATCACTAAACACTTTGGATTGGCTCGAAAAAAACACCAACCCCAATCATTAATATGCACGTCAATAAACTTGTAAATACTACGACGCATTACTTTACGCAATTAATTTATATTACCTGTTCTTTATAGTAACATTATCGTGTCGATAATTGTATATTTAACCCAAATTATGTGGCTATCTAGACGATTACGGCCAATCAGTTGCAGTCATTTAATCCGACTAACAGAAGAGCTTCATTTTTAGAGCTCGATGAGCTAAGAAAAGTAGGCCGTGATAGAAAAAGAACATAGTTTTTTTAACTATTTGAAAGTATGTATTCAACATTTTCTTTTACAATTTACTAAACTACTTATAAAAGGGGGTTGAATGATAGCGTGACGGCTGACAGGGGAAAATGGAAGAAGAAAAAGTGTTGAGCTAACCCCACGTAACATAGAAGAAGATCAGGAAGATAATGTTTACCGTAGTATTGTGATCCTAAACTAGCCAGTAAAGACACATTTTATTGCAGTTTCAATTAAGAATGACGAAAATCCCATAATTTTCTTCAACACCTACTTCGTAATTCCTAAAATAAATTTGTTTATGGAGGTCTATTCCACGGAACGTAAATAATTTGAGCCTCAGAGAGAAAACCGATTTATAATGAGTAATTTCGGTTACGATGCCAATCTTATTTGTTTTTTTCAGTTAAACTGAACCGATCCCTGGTTCAGTTCAACCACGGATCATACTTTTATTATACTTATTAGGATTTGGATAAAAACATTCATTCACTCTTCAAGAAATTAGATCGCTTTCAAACTTGTTCTTATTCTGTATTGAAAAACAAACGGCTTACTATTCCAACGTTCACAATAAGTCTTACTGCAGCTGACCACCTCACGCGACACCACTTTCTTCTCAGAAGTGCTAAATCACTTGGCACCTGTACAAGTTTTGCAGTGATAGTGCTTCCACGTAAGAAACTTATGGAATACGGAATCCAACTGTATTAGATACTTCTGAAGTAGCACTAGCTTAACCCCATTGAATATCGAATGCAAACGTAATCTCTGTGAAGATAATATATATCATTATAATATAATAAGGAGAAATGGAAACCAGCAGATGAAGTAATGATTATCATGAGAAATGATAATGATGAAGTAATTTTTGTTGGTGTAATTCCTGAATGACGTTCCGGTGTGAGGATAAATAAATAAATAAAATAAATGATAATTGTGTTTTTATCTAATCTTCGATATCAACAACCATTAATTGGCAATTGAATGGTGATACTTATAGCAACCACTAGCTTGGTTTGTGTCCTTTTAGCATTTAATCGGCCTTTTTGCGCATTAACAGGCACCAAGAGTGAAGGCACAAATCTGCTTACAAGCTTCCTAAGTTGCTTAAAATGACAGACACATAATCCCGTAGTATTTTTAGACATTACATAACACTCATCTGAAACCTCAATCCGTTGAAATAGACGCTCTGTATGCAGTATGCAGTTCTCAATCACTTTGCAAGTGTAACCGACTCCGCAGTTGTAACGTGGCGTGGCTTTCAATGGACAATGTTCTTTAGGTCGTTTTCGCTTCATTATGCGATGGAAACTAACTGGGCGTTCACTTGTCTTGTCACTACTTTGACATCGTTAAGGCATTAGTGCCAGGAAGTGTTAAAAGTAACAAGGTGTTGACGACAGCGGTACAAATTAACATAGTTTTGAAAGAAATGGGGTTAAAATTAGTTAAGAGTATTTGAGTACAAATTAAATTTGCAACACGAATAGTTTCATCAACATCTTTTTTTATCATACTTCCCATACAGCCCGGGCGTCTACAGATCACAAGTCTCTTACTTTTTATGCTCATCTTATATATTTTGTTTCAATTTTGTAACACTTAGCGTAAACTCTACGGTGTCATCTCCGTTGATACTTTGATGTAGAAAATCCAGTCCTAACCAGCCTTGCGAGGGGCCTCTAGTCAAATCAAACCACTGCACTGTGTGTCCATGCATATCAAACCACTTATTGCTACTTCATAACATTTAAAAGTTGTTAAAACTAAATATCATGTTTCAATAACATTAATGACTTACTTTGATAATATCCCCAGGCGCTTATTTGTAAAGCCTTCATGAGAAAATGTATGTTTCGACCGTTTCACCTTTATCCTACCGACTGTAAGGCCTCCGGCTGTTTTTTAGTTCTACATTGTTTTTGTTTCTTTAATCGGTTTATAATGAATATTTAATGCTATAGTATTTCGTGTCTAACAAAAAAATACGAGGAACGCAAAACGAATCGTATTTCCTTTTTTATGTAATTTGGTCCCAATTTTAGCAAAAGATGGTTGTTATATTAACGTTTTCTCTTTTGTGGCTTCCGCACAAGGATCCTCGACTTTAGCAGTATATTTTGATTTTTAAATATTTTCTTTCAAATGGTCGCATCGCAGGTTAGTCCTCCTAGTATTCTACAAAGCATTTGTCTAGTTCTCCATCTAAGTTCTTTACATTTTCTACTACTATGGCCAAATCCTAAGCTGCAAACGTAATATTCATCCACAGCACGTTTTCCAATCCAATCACAACAATTCTATCAATATCACCAATTGCAAAACCGTTCCGCTCCTAACTTGCGCCGATCCGGTAAACCGCGTGTCCAATGGTGCTGTCCGGCGATTTGTCGTGCATCGCTTAACAATAAGCACACGTAAGTCACACTGTCGCAGTCGCTATGTCGGTACTTAGTGAAGGAGACACTTCGATTTCACGTCGTAAGTGGTCTAATGGGTCTTATCCTTTACTAGTATTTAGTGGCGTTGCGGTATGTGCGCTGTTTCCATGATATTAGTTGCAATATTGGGATTAGGTGTTTCATCGTTAAAGTTAGCAGTATCCTCGTCTTTATAGTCAATATTATTGTTCTCTAGTTTGCTACTAATATTGGTTTCATGATCGACTGTTGAAAAATCTTCTGCTTCATTTACTCATTTTGTTGCGAGTAGCAGATATTAAAATTTTACAGTTGGTAACAATTAATTATGTAGACATTAAAAGGAACTTCGACACCTTCCGAAGTTTTATTACCTCATTAAAACATTCTAACTTGAAAGATAAAATTAAACTATGCTAATAAGAGGAAGTTGTTCATTATACATATATCCAACTATCTTTCAACAAATAATTTAGTAACACTGAGTCTTATAATGATAGCATGTTTATTGCAGCTTCTTCCTATAAATGGCTCCTGTTTTTTTGTTGCCACAATTATACAACTCAATTTACCTATCAAAATTATTTAACAGCCCTGGGTAAAAGTGAACAATAGGTACTAAACTAAATGGTTCAAAATTTTAGACGTCGTAGGTCAAAAGTTCAAGCAAAGCGTTAATGAAAATGTGAATGAACTAAGAAGCCGAGACGCAGCGTGCGAAAGAGATCATTCGCGCGATAACGACCACGGTCAGATTATCTTTTTAGAAGCAACCACGCCTGGATTATGTGTTTCGATGTGTTTACACGAGAATTATGTGTTTTTTTTACACTGCCTTTTGTTTTTTGCGTCAGTTTAAGATTTTTTAATGATGGGTTAAATCTGTCCGTCCATTTTTCAATGGAAGAGGACAGAGGTTTTGTTCTTCAGGTATTGGTTTGATTTAATAAACTTATCTCAAATGTAAGAAGACATGTGTAAGTAGATGAGTTGATTTCCTTTTGAGCTCAATTTAAGGAAGGCTTCAAAAATAATTTAGAGAATATTGAGAGCAGACTACCACCCTGAGTTTTCGAACACAGAAGACTACTTTCATGCAAAAAGTAACAATGAGGTTTACCGGTAGGATAACAAAGCCTACTTGTAATAACGGAACGCAGAACTTTAAGGAAAAAGATGTAGTTTTAGTCTCATCAAAGATTTTTGGATCATTTTTTTCCTCTTTCCAAAAACTGCTACATATCTTAAAATTACACTTATTTTTAAAGTTGAACTAAATAATGTGCGCTATAACGAAAAACCGGTTAAGTGCGAGTCGGATTCGCACATGAAGGTACTGTATTAAGATCGAGCAATAAAACTATGCCGAAAAAACACGTTTCTTGTATGGGGAACCCTTTTAATTGTTAATTTTATTATTTGTTGTATATACAATCTGTGATAATTTCAACTGTCTACAATGTGAATGAGATACAGCCCGCTGACAGACGGACGGACAGACGAACAGCGGAGGCTTAGTAAATACCCAAATACTTAAAGAAGTTTTATAAAAAAGTATAGCCCACTTATAATATTATAGAAGGTAAATAAAAACATCGAAACTAAACGGAAATATGAGTAAGGAGTATCGACCTCCATCTTTAAAGGAGTGAGAGGAGTTGTAGAGCACATTCACTCCTTTCCCGGTGTGCCTAGTTTACTACAGCCAGTAAGTCCAACATCGCCTTACATTATTGAGACAACGACACAGATTACTACAGATGGGACACTCTGCAGTTTAGGTATGAAGCTACTAAGTACGAGGCAGGCCCGTTTTGTTGGGCCAATTCAGTGAGTGTAACGTAGTCAGAAGATGTGATGAGTTACGCGATAGAAAGAGAGGCAGGTGAATATAACTGTAGCTATTTAGCGCTGTGCGACCTGAATTGCACTTTATTGGGTCGTAGCAAGAGTCGCTCTTTATTCAAATGATTTTGCGGAGTGTCTCATCTGTGACAATGATTAAATAGGATATTTCTAGTATAAATAAGCAATTGCCACATAGTTCCTTTTATTACACAGTTTTGAAGTGATTACTTATTGTTATTATCCCTGTAAATATGTCGTAGTGTCTTGCTTAAAAAACAAATTATTATGTTAACTTCGATTGAACAATATAACTGCATATATCAATAGGTGACATAGTGTCATCCATTAAAAAATCGTTATAAGTGGCAATGACCCTCCGATTAAGAATTTATGATCGATGCCATGACCCAATTTCAAACAAACGTCTCACAGATTCAATTCAGATCATATACTCATCAACTATACTCGATTTGTAATTTGCTAAACTAAAATGACAGTTGGTGTCGACATAAAAATAACCAAGTAAATAATCTAGTTACCAAGCTCACCAAGGACCACTAAATCATTATCTGACCTTCACTGTTGTCGTGCTGTCTCAGTAATATTAATTATTTATCGTGTTATTAAAAAAAAGGTCGTGCGCAGCTGTCATTTTGGTATAGCAAATAAAAAATCTGAGTTTAAGCCTTCTACATTGACCCCTATTATCTTCCAAAACTCCCTAAAAAACCTACCAATATACATGCAAAAGTGAGTTTGTTTGTTTGTTACGCTTTCACGCTAAAACGGCTGAACAGATTTGGATGATATTTGGCTCATGGGTAGACCATAACCTGGATTAGGACAAAGGATACTTTTTGTCCCGATATTTCCAAGGGACCGAGACTTATGCGGGTGAAACCGCGAGGCGCAGCTAATTTCATAAAAGAGCTCAGGCGTTTTGACTTATCTAGCTTTTATAGCGACTTATTCCTGTCAGTCTATATTAGAAATCTCTGTAGTCCATGAAGCTCTATAAAAACGACTAAACATGGCGACTTTCCTATAAGTTAACCGTTCATTTAAAAAGCGACGAATGTATCCAAGAAAGCGGAAAGGTCTGCTATTTGCGAGTGGGTGTTGAACGTGAGGTTATTGCGATCCCCGTACGTGACAGTATGCGCTCGCGCACGAATTGTTTGTTGTTTACTACTTACTTACTGCTCCCAGGAGAGTAATGGTAGTTAGGTAAACAGGCCACTTGTTTGTTTACAATGTAGGTAAGTTATAATAATACTAGCTTCTGCCCGCGAATTTGTCTGTGTGATTTTTTTTTATACCCCGACCCACCCCATCGCATCGCATCGCATCGCCTGCTCGCTATTCTTTGTTTTCGATTAGCATTATTTTAGTCTTTTTTGTTTTTCTCAGCTTCTAAAGATCTTAACTTGATGTGATTAGGTATATCAAATATAAATGCAAAAAGATTTTTTGGAATCCGATTGGTAGTTCCATAGATTGGCGCGTTCAAACAAACTAACAAATACACAAACTCTTCAGCTTTATTATTAGTATAGATTATGTTTATGTACCTACAGTACCGGCCCTTAATATGAAAGATTGAGTTTTATGCATAAAAAGGTCAGCTTCGTAGCGCGTCGCTCTCATCCACACCTGTATGATAATCTCTTTCTAATTATCGATATACAAGTACTATACTAGCTTCTGGCTTATTCCAAAACTGGTACAGTACGTACCACTTTTTGAATAGTACCACTAGAATACTAGCATCGCCACACAACGTGGCAATTCTGCTAGCCTTTTGGGCACTTTTCCTGATGACAGAGATGCGGATAAATTTTATGATGCGCTATGATGCTTTCCCCTCCTTATTTTAAATCTGTTAGAGTATATATTATTATGTAAATAGGTACCATGTTTAAATAAAAAGTACTGAACTGTACCTACATTTTGTGTCAACAGACCACAAAGTGTTTGATTCAAGTTTGAATATTTTGCTTTCAATCTTCATATGGCATTTTCACACACGTACTTACTTACACGTACGTAGGTACACTACGTGCAGCGTTCATACATATACGGTTTCTCTTAGGGTAATGAACCGCCTCAGAGCCGTTTGTAAGGAAACCTGTACGTTGTGTAAAGGCCCTTAGTTTAAACAGCTACGTACAGAGAATATGGATTTGTTTCTCAGAATGTTGACTTACAATATTCCGTAGTTATGTATTGCAAGCGTTGAGTTATGAAATAGTGAAGTTTCACATTCCACACGAATTTAAAGGTGTTCCGAAACGTGATTTAGCCTTTTTCTTTTTGGAACTGGCAAAAATATTCTAATATTAGCAATATCATTAGAATTCCAGTACTTAGTGTACTAAGATGTTTTGTAAAGACCAACTCTACAGTAAGTTAGGTTCGATGACCAGATCAAACGTGACTTCGTTTCGATCGTAGGAACCAGTTACCTACAATCATGAGTTATCTTAATAACACGGTACCATCCAATCACGAGAGTTCTGGAGCAAAGCTTTATTTGAAAATCGCGGCACGGAATGATATCATTAACTGTATCTCCGAGGAATAACTTCGAGATGGGAAACTAAGAGAAAATTTACCATCACATATCATCCTAGCAGGCTGTTTAAGTTGTGACCACATTGGAAATGGGACGCGTATGTGAAGTGTGACATCAATAGTAGATTATTCACCCAGGGGATAAAGCAGTGTCTTATATCACGGGTGCTATATTGAATCCCGAGCGTATATTCGAGCTCTCCCAAAACGAAGACACTTGTATCGCCGCGTATACTCTACTTTCAAATATTCTGCGAGAAAATAAAAAGCAATCCGATTTTCGAATAAGTTTTATTTTTTATGTAAAAGTTTTCATACACAAATTTCTTGTTGACGTTCCAAATTCAAATCACATTACTGACCTGGGGCCGTATTATGACGTATTAATGCCACCGTTATTCCAGTGTGAGTGAGAGACAGAGCTATACAAGGCCGCTAGCACCATCCTTTTTTCGCAGTGGAATAATGATGGCATTAATACTTCATAATAAGGTCCCTGCAGGTTATAATGAAATTCAGTACAATATTATTGCCCGGCTAGACCCCAGGTCTGCAATGACTTACTTTAGGAGGTGGTGTGAAAAATATTTATTGCTAGCTTCTGCCAGAATAATATTGTAATAGAAAGCACTTACACTAGATATTCTGCACAGTGGACTAAAAAGGTGCAATCATAAATCATTGTTGCCCCCAGTACCATTGCTGATATTCAATTGTTTCTGGTTAGTTTTATTAGGAAACATATCAAAAGATCACGTTGTTAAATGAACTCGAAAGCGACTGTGTACCGCTGTCGCTTTTCTAATGTGAGCGCGCCCTTATGGTGTTGGTCTTGGGAAATGGAGTACAATGTTCGTGATCTTTAAGAATATCTAAAATATATTTAATTAAAATTAATCATTAGTCATTTTAATTAATTATGTTAGATATGCAAATTGTTTACCATACCATCATTGTTTTAATAGGTAAAAAATATAGATAGCTTAATTAATTTTGAATAATATATTGTGTTCAATAATGTTAGAACTTCTGAGAATACCTTGGTAGTTAGGTACTAATATTAGTCTATTTTGGTTCAGGCATCAGCCAAGATCGAAGGTGCGAAAAATATTCTTAATTTTTAGTTCTTATAGCACCTCATTATCGTCATTGACAGTGTTGTTCCACCTATAGGGCGTCTCCTTTTTGTGCCATGCTTCCCTGGAAGCTTAATTTGTGATTGAAAGTGTATTACGTAATTAGGCAGTTGGTCTGTGCGAGCCCCATCCACGTCTCCCCCCCCTCGCGATCTTCTGTAGGTCATCCACCCACCTTTTTAGATTAGCTTCTAGGATTCAAATTTATCTAGATACTATTACTGCGTTTTTCTGAAAAAGTTAACGTAAGAGTTACCTAGCATACTGGTCACTATATTTTCGAACATAAATCGTGTCTGTACTTCTTTATTGCAAAGGAACATTATAGTATTATCTAATAATCGATCAGTATCACTATTAGACACATGCTTTATGTAATAGCGTGCATAACGATGTATTAATGGTAATCAGTTGATTAGAATGAAAGCCAGCGTTGCTTATCGTTCATTATCGTCTTCCGTAAGCATTTACAATTTATAGAAAACTAGCTTCTGCGCGCAACTTCGTCCGCGAGCCTATAACTTTCCTTTCAAGAATTGGCTATATCCAATGCAAAAATATTTTTTCAAATCCGACGGGTATGTTCTATCTATGTTCTATGTTAAGGGGTTTGGTTTTCGCACTTAGTCCGTCAGGTGGACCATTGTGCGTGGGCCATAGCGGCCGTTTGGTGGTTATTCCAACCAGCCCACCTCCCTCCAGAAGTTGATTAAGTCTCCTGGTCTGTTTAGAACATATGTGTATGATCTGGGTAACCCGAGGGTTTCTGTTCTAATCTGGGTGACGCCCGTACATTCGAAGAGCACGTGCGCAACGGTCTCCGACAGGTAGTTCCGGAAATTACCAGGTACAAATTTTGCAAACAAACAAACAAATTTTACCTCTTTATAATATTATAGTGTAGATTATAGACTTTATTAAGATTTTTTTATATATAATTTAGGCACTGAGGTGTTATAAATGTCTACAGTGATGTAAAAAATAAACAGCATTACATAAGCTATTGTCCCAGGTAACGAAGAAATGTAATCTCCCGGTTACAAGTGAGATGGGCGCACCAGGCATACTACAGGATGTACTTTTCTGTTCCTATATATATCCTAGGGGATATGGGAGTAGGATGTAGGACCTACTATAGGTAAGGAAAGTGCAGCAAGCAGGAATGACTGTCGTTTTTGATAAAAACGGCAGTGTTGTTGTGTACAATGATGGTAAGCCGGTAATAAAGGGGTAGTAGGGCTATTTTCATTATTATTCTGCTTGGCAGATAATTAGGTGATTGGTCATAACGAGTCACAGCTTTAGAAAATTGTACATATACCTACTAGCTTCCGCCAGCGGCTTTGCCCGCGAGATATCTTTATAAATTATAGCCTATGTTACTCGAGTGATAATATAGCATTCTACTGGTGCAAGAATTTTTAAAGTGGGTCCAGTAGTTTTCGAGTTTCTGAATAAACTCGAAAACTACTACAAACAAAAAACTAATCTTTTCTCTTTATAATATGTAGATAAGAATTTTATATATGTGTGCATTGATAGGCATTGCATTTAAAATTCTTCTTCATAGATGAATTATGTCATTGAATAGAATAAGTTTATAGTTATTCCATTCAATGACATAATTCATGCAAATTTCAAACAGTTATGCGTCGCTCTATTATGGATGAAAGAAAATGGCGTGTGCATTGCTAATACATTCATGACCGGTTCCTGTAGTTGAATAAAGCGGACCTTTGTAGGCTTTGTATTTTATCCGAGACATTAGAGTAGGAACCTTCTGTCCCGGATACAAGATGTAAGAAGAATGGGGGGGGGGGGTTTGCGAAGCTTATCTACAAAAAACTCGTCAAAACGTATTTTATGTATCGCAGTATAGACTCAGTCTTTCTGACATGTCACTTCATTCCATTCCTTTCTGCTTTCCCAGCCCTTTTTTAGGGTTCCGTACCCAAAGGGTGAAACGGGACCCTATTATTAAGACTCCGCTGTCCGTCTGTCACCAGGCTGTATCAAATGAACCGTGATAGTTAGACAGTTGAAATTTTCACAGATGATGTATTTCTGTTGCCGCTATAACAACAAATACTAAAAACAGAATAAAATAAATATTTAAGGGGGCTCCCATACAACAATCGTGATTTTTTGCCGTTTTTATAGATAATGGTACGGAACCCTTCGTGCACGAGTCCGACTCGCACTTGGCCGGTTTTTTATTATTTTATTATTTATTAAAAAGAACCAGGTTCTTAATAATTAATTCCAATTTAGCTTATAAGACGAATAAGCAATTTTAATCTAACTAACATTTTTACGTGATAATTATTTGAAAACTTGGAATAGTGTTGATTGTACTTATGCCCTGACAAAAAAGTCGATCCTGCCTGCCTGGCAATCTATAGAAATAAATAACATTGAAGTGTATGTTTGTAATGTAGAAATAACAGATTTTTACTAAATATATTATGAAAGTATATTTGGTACTTAAATCATTTTTATTTTTGTCTGTCTGTTTGTTCCGGCTAATCTCCGAAACAGCTAGACCGATTTTAACGACTTTCACTAGCAGATAGCTGATGTTATAAAAAGTAAATAAGGCAACTTTTAATTTAAAAAAAAGAATTAGGGAGCACGCGCGCGTAGCCGCGGGCAGCAGCTAATGAAACATAAAATCAAAGACACCATTGTACTTTTCAATACCAGAACCGTTAAATAAATTCAGTGTTCAACCTCGCGTTCACTTATTCCTAACAAAAATGGCCGTCAAATCTATCAACATTTCGATGTAAGCCTTTGCCACCTGTTAAACACATTACAAATTGCAATTTAGCGGAAATTGGCAAGGAAGTATGAGAATAGTGTTATTTCATATCGAATCGAACACGTACGTGCTTGGTAGCGTGTCACGTCAATTTCCTTACGAATTTGATAGCGTTCGCGTTTTTACTGTCAAGGCTTTGTAACCTTGCAACTATATTAATTGTTGTTGTTTAATTAAAGTTTTAGTTTAGTAAACATTAAATGCTGAATGGGAATTGTTCAATTTAAGTTTGCAACTCAATTAATTTGTAATATTTCATAATAAGCGCCTATTGAATGTTCTTCAAAAATGTATTGTCAAACTTGTGGCGGCATCTACATTTCCACATACGAACTACGAATCACTGACGTCACGCGAAATCCTGCATCGCGCAAGCGGAGTTTACCGCGTGACGAGTATATATACGACCTACCGATATCAATAATTGGCTTATCCGATGAATCGCCAGCCCTTGCGCAGCTGAGCGTGTAGCTTTAAATTCCCCGATTAATAATAATGAAAATCTATCCTTGATCCAGCCTGTCCCATCTTGCTGTCCTCCCCTCAACGATGCCCTAAGCCGAGGTTCGTACCCACAGGGGGTGCCCTTAGCGAGCGTTCGTTTAGTATTAATTTAGAATACTTTGCATTTATGCTCCTGGCTGGAGGCTCTTAGTGTAGAAGCTAAAGGCAGCCACAGGAAAGTCCGGTTAAGCAGCCACGACCTTAGTGGTCACCTGCGAGATGCCATAGTAAAAAAAAAAAAAAAAAAAACAATAATTGGGTCGTTGCCCACTAGACACTAAAACACCCGTCTGGTCGGAGGATCGTCCTTTTTCTATAGAGGATGAGTGAACTTTACACCCTGTTCATCATACCTTTATAAAATTTAAAAATATAGTACCTACCGAAGTAAACCACTTCTCTCTGAAACAATAAGATTTTTCAAATTAGTTTTTGCCATCACACGGTTAAAGCACTCAACTTTCCCAACTTAACGTCACGTTGTTATCCGACTTCCATGCGGACGAAGTCGCGACTTCATTTTGGTAGGACATTCACGATTGACGTAAAACTATTAGTAAATCATTGCAATGGAACTCGTATCTCGGTAAGGTAAGGTATAAATTAGCATAATTGCCGAGAGTTTTATCCAACTCCCAGCAATCATTCTAAATAATATTTTATTACAATGAGATAAGAGTTACATTGCAATGACTTACTAATGCTTTTATGTCATTCAAATAGGAACGCGAATGTTGTACCTTAGTTAGTTACCCATGCCAAGTACAATACGAATTATAATTACAATTCCTATAGTTATTATCTATCACCGATAGAAAAGCTTATTCCCGATACAGTATTTGAATGGTCCGTTGGCCATATCATAAGCTGTTGCTCGCTAAATAAGGATCGCATTGCGCATGCTTACCAAACAAAGACGTTGGCTATGTTTCCAATACCATTCCGAAAGATAGCCATCTACACGATTGTCCGCCTGTAGTTAAATATGAAATTGACATAATAATAAAAAACCATAATGATGGGCCAAAAAAAAAGGTAAAGGCAATTATTAAAAGCATCTAATCATTATGCTTGTGTACGGCTTAGCTTGAATTAATTGGTTACCCGGTTACCCCTTTTTTTGGGTATTTTTATTTATGAGAGCAGAGTAGGTACCTACCTACGCTCTATAAGTATATATGTAAGCCTCCCTACTCCCTGAAACCTATGTTCTACGCCAAACTACAGTGTTACATCAACCAAAACAAAAAAGAAGTGGGAGTTATAAAAAAGTACAGTTGAATTCAATTACTGGCCAGTACGTTTGCACAATAAAATTGTCTATTACTTTTTACTGAGGATGACATAATAATAATTTGGTAGCCGAGTGATAGTTTGAGTTTCAAACACTATGTACGTAGTTACGTAAGGTAGCTCGGATGGTACATGTTGGAGGCGTCTGAAGGAGGGAGTTAGGCGGCTAAATTCTTCAGTGATTAATCACGTTTTAGGTACATCCCATCTTTGTTACTTAAGTTTTGCTTAATATTGCTAACTCATATCGATGTCCTATATTTTTCAATGTTGAAAGCTAACTCAATGTTGCTATTAAGGCGACGATAACCGACTTTTAATGATTTTATACTGAAGATCACGTCTAAACGAGTGGTGTAAACGATTTGGAAAAAATATATGTTCAATTAAAGCATTGTTTTTATAACTACATAATACTAGAAAACTCAGAAAACGCAAAAAAAAGCATACTTTTGGTAGAAAAAAAAAACCAACTTAATTTTTAAGATGGACAGACAGACTAGCGTTATAATTGTAATTGATTTGAGAACAAATAAGTTTGTTGCTTGTGATTCCCGACGTTCTAAGAAAAAAAATACCTCAATTAATTTTAAACTTTCAGACTTGTATGGAACGTTAAATGAGACAAAAAAAAGTCAGAAAACACAAAAACTTTTGTATGAAAATTGTTTTTTCAAAGTAACAAACTTTGTTCTCAAATCAAATAAAATTATAACGCGTATTCGTTTGAAATCCCCCTTTTTTATTTTCGGCTAGTCTATCCATCGTAAAAAGTAGGGTTAGAGTTTTATTTCATAAGAAATGTATGACAAAAGTTTTTTGCGATTTTTGACTTTTCTAGTACTCCAGAGTTTTTTGATCCTTATAAGAAACAGTATCGAATGGCATCAAAACATTTTTCTGTGAAAACTGCCCATTTTCATGCTGACTGTAATTTTTTTCAAAATCTGTGAATGTAGATCAAAACATCTCAAAAAATTAAGGACAGTCTCCTAAGACTGTTTTCCCGTAGCTACAACGGTTAAGGTGCCCGCCCTTACTGCCCCAACTCAAAAATCCACCCTATATATGAATATTTTAGATTATGTTTATATTACATAGTGAAATTAATTTGTAAATATCTAACGCGGATAAAAACTGAGAATCACGCAAAATCTATCAAACGTATTTTTCTGAAACGATCACCATTTTAAAGATAATTTAATTATTGATCTTTTAGTATACCTTTTTATTAAAATACCTTTGTTTTGTGTATAATAAATGAATAATGCGTCTAATTTGGGACAGCGCTCCTTGATGGGTGAGTCCTATTACTGGCTGGACGTACGACGCGTTGCGTGAGGTCAATACATAACACGCAAGCTAACCACTCAAGGTCACTGACATATATCTGCGTCTTAAAAGACCAAATTAAGATTCAAATATCTAAGTTCACATCAGGTATTCGTTAGTAGGTATATATTATCAAAACAAAATAGCTACAGGCTTAGGCCAACGGCTCCAAAAATCCCTTTCCATTGTATTTATGATCACGTCCACAACCACATTTTTTTTTTTTAAACTAAACTAAAAAACGCTTTGAAATAATAAACAAAATCTAGTGGCTACTTACAATACGTGACCGCAATGAATAGACCATGTGCAACCACAGAGTAGTAAACGAATGGAGGCATAAGATATGACAGTTAAGCGACCGGCCGCGCTACACAAAAAAATGGCTGCTGCGCTGAAACACCGCGCCGAGCCGGAAAAATTGTTAATTGCTCAATGAATTAACTAATAGACAATTACAAGCTAGGCCAACCCGAATCTGAACCATAACAAATACGAGGCACAAGCAAACCACGTAAAACATTTTGTATTAATAATAATAATGATTATCAGAAAACTTGACTCAACAGTCTATTTCGATTTATTTCTTTAATATGCACTCCATTTATTTACTTCTCCGTGATATCCGGTGAAGCGAAGCGTTGAATAAATACTTGCTTATGAAATTACATATTTATATTCGTTAAGTCAGAGGCTTCCTCTTTCCCTTTCCGAGGTTGCAACGGTAGATACTGCTTACTTAATCGGTTATGAACGTAATCATAATTTATGTCAAATTTATAGCCGGCGTGCGGGTGCTAATAGTTGAATCAAAATTTTCTTCGGAAAATGTGATTGATTGTGAAGAAAAATCACGTCATAAGCGCAAAATTGAAAAGTTATTTCATTGGAATTGCAGTCACCTTCCTTTCATCCTTAGAACGTGATAATACTAGACTACTAGTAGGTAGCTATGGCAATGTTATCCAGAGTTGATCTAAGAAATTTTTAAATACTTGTACTTAATCAGATTCTAGTTTTTGTTTTTTTATATAAATGAATGTGATGGAAAATACTACGTTACTTCCAAAACAAAAAATATACAGTTTAAATCAATTCTACAGTATTTTCTTGCTGCCAAATCAGTGTCTAAGTATTCAAACAGTTTCATCTCAAATTCTCAAAATGCAATTCATTAAGAATTCACATTCCTAGCCAAGGTATGTAATACTGCATATCGAATACCAACATTAGTGCATTTATTTATTCAGTTTTATTTCGCGCTGACGTCAATATTTTATGTAATTTATTATAATTAAAAACAAGTTTTTGGTCCTTATGTTCGCACTCTGTTATTTATTATTCACTGAGGTATTTATTTTATCTCTCCCTTATCATTACAGGTTCAGTACCTAATGTGATAGCGTGGTCTCTTATAATTATATAATGCCTAATGATTCTTATGAAACTAGTAAGGAACAAATTCTAAATCAAAATTCTGTTACTGTCGGTACAAGATATTTCATCACATTAAATGGCAGCGGGTTATTCGAGCGAAGAGACATTAATTTCTTTAGGATATCGTAAATTATCTAATAAACTATCTATACATGTCTCCAATAATATATCAGGTATATCTGTGACAGGCGGAAGCAGGTCATTCAATTATGAAATCACACCAATCAATATTATTGCAGTCTATATTATATGCTGGAAATTGTCCGTAGATTGACATGACGAAAGCTGATCTATATTCTTAGTACGAGTATTAAGGATAATGTCCATAAGTGCACCATTTACCTGGCCATAATTGTATACCTGCTTTGGGTTAAGTAACTTCTGGTATATAATAACAGTCGTGTGCAATTAAGGGCCTGCGCCCACTGGCGGCATAGCACGGTGAGTGATTTTATGCCACGAATAGAAATATAACTTAATAGAATAGTATGACAATATAATTGAAATTTCAACGGAAATGATGCCGCAGTATCCTTAGGCATGCCGCGACGTCTTTAGGCATCATCATTGAAATTTCAATTTTATTGTCATACGTATAAATTACATTCCTATTCGTCGAATAAAAATCCCTTGCCGTGCCGTACCGCCAGTGGGCGAAGGCCCTTACTCTCCTTTTAAAGATAATAATATACGTTAAGGTAGGTATCTACAGAATATAATGTAAAAATGTTTACGTCTTTTAATATTTATTGTGACTTCATCATTACAGTACGTCCGATAAATCATGGCCGGTCTGAACATAGGCACGTCGAACTCTCGCGCATACAGTCACTCACACTCACCGCATGTCACCATTTGGGTCCTAAAAAAATATATGGTGCTTTCGCGCACAAGTTTCATATGTATATTTCTTCGTCTTTTCATCCTAGACTTTTCTTCGTCGTCGATAGATCTTAATATCAATAAAAATCTCTTTTATTATCATTCAATCCTTTTTGATAGAGTGAGACATCCATCCAAAATGATCGATGCTGCATAATGTTTTTTTTCACTGTCAATCATCATGATCGATTGTCTGCAGTTCTTTCAACGACCTGTTATGAAACATCGATAATCAAAATCGAATAGATTTGCAAACACCGTAATCGATTAAATGAGATACCTAACTGAAGTCTGCGTGATCTAATCAGGTATGAACCGTGGCCTTGACTGAGTAGTTACGTTGGAAGGTCATGCGCACGATTTGTAGACAATCTTATACCTACATTATACCGTTTACATCAACTAACTAGTTCTCATTGAGACACATTTTCTAGTAATTGATTAGCACCTTCCTTATTTGAAGTCTGCTTTTTACTCTTAAGTATTCTTTTGTATTGTAACCGTGAACTCTTGCTTTTTTGCATCATCTTTCTTCGTCATTAATGTCATTATAGCTTCTTATTTACTATGACGTTAATCTATTTCAATACAAATTCAAGTTCCACGACAAACTTCATAATTTCCAAATGTAGATTCAATTTAGAAACATTTGCAGCAAAATGTTCAGTTATTCACACTAGTTATTCAAAATTAACAATCAAACAGTCGTTTACACGCACAGCTATCTCATAGTTTCGCATGTTTAGTTCTCGAGTTGCGAAACCGAACAAAACCAAAGCTGTATTATTTGCTTCAATTATCTCTCTGCCAACATTTGGTAATATGTGTGTAGATAGGCCTAAATGGCCAACAATGGTGCCAAGCCTACTGGCAATTCACGCACGAAATAATGAACGAACTGGTTGCCTCAAGTATATTTATTCCGTTGTATTTGTTTCCTTAAACAACTTCAGCTGAGTAAGGTTCTAGCTAGGCGTTTCTAATGTTATAAACAAACATACAACTTAAAATATTCAAAAGGAAAATAACAGCTTGTGTGCATAGTAGCATTATCATTGGTAAGAAAATTAAATAATTGTATTTGATCACCGTGGGACTGCTTGCATCTGTACTTTGCTTTGTCAAAATTAATTCATCATTGTCATTCATATTAGTATTAATTTTACATTATTGAGCAAAAACTGAATTGTTTTCTTCTACCATAATCCTTAATGATAGTACCTGGGCGACCGAGCTCTACTCTGGTGTAAATACAGAATGCTCATTTAATAGTATAGGATAGTTCATACTAATTCCATGCTGCCATGTCATTATTCTAAGGTAGCCATCTTGTTCTAAACTTTGGGCGACCGAGCTCAGCTAGGGTGAAAATACGGAGAAAACCAATTTTCTCACATATGTAACCTAGCTGGATCGCTTTTTCACCCCCATAAACCACTAAATTGCAACTTTCATCGAAATTGTTAGAGCCGTTTCTGAGAACGTGATTACAAATATATATCTACATAGAAAAAATAGACCTTCAATCATTCTCTCCCCAACTTTCGCATTTATATTACCTCCGTTATTTTCACTTCTAAAGGAAACAATAACTTGTAGACTCATCAAAGCCATTAAATTAGCTGAGTTTTCTAAACCACCGTTTAATAATTAATCATTCCAGCTATTTCCCTCGTCATAAATGTCTGCAATTATAAGCGTATCTGTGGAATAGAATATTTCTATTAGTATTTTAATGAAGTGCTTAACGAATGCGATTCAATTCTAATTGCTCGTGCGATGAGCTATTTACGTAACACATACCCCATATACAGAACATATGAAACAGCGTAACACTGTTTCGTAATGGACCGAAAATCAACATGTTTTAGTGGTAAATTACTAGTTTGAATACTGAGCGAGTTAACGTATCACAAATTCATAGTTGCTCCTATTATTGCAGTGTGATGCCCACAACGGAAGGGGTCCGATAGGACCGATGCCTGCTGGGGTTGCGGGAAAGTCCGAAAGGGATACCGTGGCCCCTGGCAACGTAAAGGCAACGGAAGGAACACGGGTGGGTTTTAGTCAGTAAGAGTCTGACACGCCCTCCCGCTCCACCCAGAGCGGGAGAAGTTATTTGATAATTTCCCACCCAAAAAAAAAAAAAAAAAAAAGGGTAGGTACTGTATATTTTAAAATTGCATCGTTAACCTACTTCTTCACGTTTCACTAAATCGTCAATGCAGGTGGTTGATTCGTCACAGCTGTAGTCAGCTGGTTTAATCATTCGCGGTTTCATATTGGGAGAAATACTTCTCGTAGACTCCACATGCAGTTTAAAGAGAGCAGTAGACATATTTATTTATTTATTTTGTATTTTTATTTTTTAAACTAATATTTTTTTTCTAACCGCCGATTTTTACCTTGCTTCCTTGTTTGTATAAACCCACAGAAATGGTTACTACTTTAACGCCGGTAGCACATCTCCGCCGCGAAACCATAACAGCGAAACCGCAGTAGTTCAACTGAACTGGCTCGCGTCGTGTTCCGCTACGTGGTTAGCGGCTAGTAGCCGCTATGGTTTCGCGGCGGAGATGTGCTACCGGCGTAAAACTTGTAGGTAAAGTTTGCAGTTCCTACAAACAAAAGGAGTCCAAACAATGTCTTCAACAATGTCTACAGATTAAAATAAATCTTTGTATTAAAAATCAAAACATTGCATGATACTGTTACAAATAAAGGTGTGTTCAATTTATGGCGCGTCCATCGAATCACAGTTTCCCCTTGCACTTATGAATTGATAAGTAACGACCTTCTTGATACGATGGTATGAAGTCGGCCTCGGAGCACATTGAATAGTAATGCGTTTTGTACGAGTTTCCATTGCTATAAACGACACGTCAATATAAACTGCTTTCTAGATTTTGCATTGGTAATTTTATCTCGAGCATTTGCATATCTTCAACACAGTGACTGTTTATTTAGATTTTCAGAAGCTGCGTTGATGTTGAGTGCATCTTAGCATTTAATGCTGTTGCATATTTTATTTCATTTGCCTTTACTTTATATGCTAATGGAGAATCACGTAATATTTTCATATGCATGCATGACAGCGTTTTTATCACAAAATCTTGCTTCTCTAAGAGTTATATTTGCAATCTTGCTCAGTTGTCCAGTTTCCTACATTTTGCGGAAGCATCGTTTACATAAAAGTGTGTTGTTACCGAAGAACAATGCGGTTTCGAGTGCAATGGAGTTGCGTAAATAATTTGTTTGTAAACACTGAGCGTCCGTCAAAGACAATTGACCCACTTCAATCGAGCCTACTTCTTTGCCGATATCAATCGTATCGAACCAAGGGTTTTGAACCTTATGTCAACTTAAATAAGAAAGTGGTAACGAATAGATTCATTTCAACGTTGTCAAAAACCTTGTTGTAGGTAATGAAAATTTGGTTGGAGAAAGTAACACAAATTGGAATTATGATTAGTAGATACGAGTGCATTTTAAGTTGACAGGTGTGAAGATGGATTATCCAATTATAATAGTGAGGAAGAAATGTCAATTCAGACCGTAGCATTAGTATTTCGCAGTGTAAAGCGTTGGCGAATTTATCAAAATCACAACACATTCTAACACTATTTCTGATAAAGCCATGGAAACTCCTAGAATAAAGATGGCCTAAAGCTTTGTGTACAAAGATTACAATAACCCACTTTCTAAAGCCGACATTCGCGAGTGCCAAAAAAACAAGGCTTCCATTGTAGCACACATGTTTCGTTTTGCGGAAACCAATATTTTTATCTACCATCAAGACGAAAGTTTACAAAAAGATGGGTAGTCAGGAATCACTATAATTAGATGATTTTTGAAGGCAATCTTTTCATCTTTATGACCGTATTACTTAGATATTAAAGAACAAATTCTTACCTAACTTTTCTTAAATCCACAGATTTTTTGATGAGCCCCACTACTTAGTCAATTAAGGTTATTTCAGCAATTTTGATGCATTGGTCAAAAAAATACGAATTATTCCGTCAACATAATTACTAAACTACATGTTCCATTCGTAACATTAACTGTCAGTTGTCCGTAAGTTGTTACTACTCGTAGCAATTAACCGAAGGTTCGGCGGCGTGTTGTAACACTGGTTAGCGGTTACTGGAATGTGATCATGATTTACGAGTGTGTGTCTTTATGTCTATTTTATAGCCGTTGCTGAACAAACGGTTTGGGTTCCAAATTAATTTTACGTTTTGGTTGGATTGGTTGGTTGCTTTGAAATGTAAAGGAAATCAGGATGGCAACCAACCGATTATCCTTTAAAGTTAAAGTTCGCGAGCACATTCGTAAGAAGTTGGCAGTATCATCACAACGTTAATGTTTTCCCATTGTTTGTCTTATTTGTTCTAGTATATTCGTGTATTTATATATATTTATTTGTGCTTATATTTATATATAATTAGGCATATATATTATATTAATAGTTTGTAATAGGTATATGTTTATCTTTATAGTTCCTTTAAAAATATTCCTCAATTTCTCGTTGTTGGACCTACCACTGTTTGTCTCTGCATCACCCAAAGGTTGACTGGTAGAAAATGCCTATGGCATAAAGTCCGCCTCTGTACATTTCTGTGCTTGAAGTATTAAATAAATAAATAAACTGTTTTCCTTCATTTCCGGGTAGAAAGCAGATAGCAAAAAAAAACAAATTGGAAAAATAAATCAATCAATCTGCCTAGCCTTTCCCCAACTATGTTGGTGTCGGTCAGTCTTCCAGGCTAACTGAATGCAGCTGAATACCAGTATTTTACATGGAGCGACTGCCTATATCTGACCTCCACAACCCAGTAACTAGGTAGTATTAGCTACCCCTTGGTAAGACTGGTTGTCAGACTTTCTGGCTTCTGACGACCCGTAACGACTATCAAAGATCCACGAATGACAGCCAGGGCCAACGGCTTAACGTGCTTTCCGAGGCACGGAGGAGTCTCGGTATGTTAAGATGGAAAAATAAATGTGGGTCGGTTATATCATCATTGTGTAATATCACAGATTTTAATATAGTCTTTTAATTTCAGGACTTGTTGGTAGAAATAGAGAATTTATACCTAGTTAGATATAATGCAAGCTTATTTAAATCTTGCGGTGTCAGTATCTTGCTTACAACTGAATGAACAATGTATTCATGATTGAAGATGTCGTATCACGTAAGTGTAAGTTATGCTATGCCATCTTTGGACAGCAGGCTGACCAGGCGTTTGCTACGCCTGGACAGGAACGGCCTGCGCCTGATGACGGGGACCATCAGGGGACACTGTTCGCTAAACAAGCACTTCCACACAATAGGCATAACGGACAGTCCTCTGTGCAGGGCGTGCATGGAGGCTGAGGAGACCGTTGCGCACGTGCTCTTCGAATGTACGGGCGTCACCCAGATTAGAACAGAAACCCTCGGGTCACCCAGATCATACACAGACGTTCTAAACAGACCAGGAGACCTAATCAGCTTCTGGAGGGAGGTGGGCTGGTTGGAATAACCACCAAACGGCCGCTATGGCCCACGCACAATGGTCCACCTGACGGACTAAGTGCGGAAACCAAACCCCCTAACATAGAACATAGAAGTGTAAGTTATTATGTAGACGAATATTTTAAATGAACGACTGTGTAAACCAACAGCACCATTAACAGCCACCAACAACTTACAATACCATAAATCTCAATAAGCCGTAACGCATAATAAGTTGGCAACAGAAATTTTCTTAATAATAAGTGGAAGTAACGGTTGGCAATAAGGCACGATACTAAACAATGAGCCAGCTCAGAAACCCAACTTGGAGCAAGACTGTTCTTTCTACTACCCTAGGATGAGACAAAGAAGTATTCCAAGTCAATCATAGCGGCAACCGTTTATGATCACTTCTAGATGTTGAAGAAAGAGTCCCAAATTATGTCACATCTATATCTGTAACTCAGAAAATGACGTCAAACTAACTGGCTTTACAACACACGTATAAGTAGGTTCAGCTTCACGTTCTTCTCTTGATATGAAAATAGCTCTTGCTTTAATGAAAATAAAACTGAAATTGGAAGAAATGTTGAATATACGTATTAAATGGCTGATGGTCCAATGAAAAGTGAACCTTCTTTTTGGGTGTATTCCATGCTGCCGTTAACAATTTCCAAGCAAATTGAATGGTGACGTGAAACAGGCGTCGCGTGACGACTCCGTAACGATGTTGACAACAAAATACTGTTCAGCAACACTCATTGAGTAAAGAAATTTATGGAGAGATTGTTTTCCTGTTTGTAATACAATTTTGTTCTTGTTTTGGTTTTTATTCCCCAATGCAAAAAAGAGGGGTGTTATAAGTTTGATCGCTATGTGTGTGATTTGAATGCAGTTTTTTTTTTATATTTGAAAGCAGGTTTTCTAGCGATAGTTCTTAGACGTGTTTTATCAAAATCGGTTCAGCCGTTTGAAGATTATCAGCTCTTTTCTAGTTGATGAATGGATGTGAGCATCTTCCACAAGTCTGACCGATTTGAAATTTGGTATTCTGTTACTTCAATGATATTAAGAACATAGTAACCTTGAACTGATGCTGCACCATCACCTAAAATTTAGTGCATCAGGCAGCAGTGAGAATCTCTATTCTGACAGAGTCAAGTTTACAACAGCGCAGCATTCTAAAGTTACTCGTACCTTATCATACTGCAATACATGTGGTATAACCACAAGCTAACTGCAATGTATATGATAGGTACTTGGATAACGTCACGCTTTGTTCACATGCAGAGTGGGCAGAAGACCAAGCGGAACCGGAACAGGACGTGTGTTGCATTTGCAATCACTTTATGAAGAGGCTTACAACACTTGCCTAATTATTTTACCACATTATCTCTTACAATTCACTGCATAATTTTCATTTAGCTTTAACTCGTTCAGCTTACTAGAGCTCAAAAAACGCTAAAATATCAACATCGTCCAATCTACTCTCGCAACAAATAGTATTGCGTATCTGATGAAATTTTTATGTTCTCTCAAGTCGTAACATAACTGGTCTTCAAAATTAAGAAACATACATGAAATACATCATAAAAACCTGCATCTGACAGACAGTCCAATCAAATATACGTGTATGTTCTCACCTGCACAAACGCCAATAAATTGTCAAACTTTACAACACCTAATTACATGCAGAAAAACTCAATGCAACGAAACAATGCAACAGCCAAAAAAGAAGGCATTGTCCTCGATCATAGCGAAGCCCTATGCGCAAGAGCCAATCATAGTGGTGGTTATGAATATAATGCTGTTTCTATACCGATACAGAACGATAAATGGATTTTGGAAATATAATCTTAAAGAGAAGAGAAGAGGCCGCAATTGAGAACTAGAGATAAGAAGTAAACTGTGGAAGAGCACTTGATAGTTGTAATAGTTAATATTTTTTTTTAGATAGTTGCAGCGGATTTCCTTCAGCCGAAAAATGGTAATGATAGTGATGTAAATATCACAAACCAAACAGAAATGATTATTATTCCATTGACCAAAGATGCTTTGAAACCTATTTAAGTGAATGTCTCATATTCAATGGACAACTCCATGCTCCTATGCACGTACACTCAAGTGTTTATGGCTATGTGAAGCAAGGCGATGGCATCACAAACGCTTATGACCTTGGCTCCATATTTATAATTGCACGTAACATTGTCCCACGAGGTATTTCATTGCTATGCCGATAGAATCGCTGATTATTGATAACACTTACACCAACTTACACCCATATAATAGGCCATTTTATGACTCCTTGGTCGTGTTAAAGATGATTATTATGATATTAATGATGTTATAAGTTACACAGCTTTTTATGCCCGTTGCTAATTCTTCTGTAGGTAATTTCAAGATAACGAGTTCGAAATTCTATTGTTCTGTTTTTCCATTCTGTGATGTTCGAACTACCACGTCTACCAATCCATAATATCTTTAACTTAAGTGTTATTATATTTTATTTGTCGTAAAATCGATGTTCTATTCATTCTCCACGAATCTTGGGATATTATAACAGACTTAACAATCTTAGAAAATAACGAGGTTACCCATATATTATACCATCACCTTTACAATCAAAAGGTCATACTTACGAACCCAACGGTATAATCCATAAAACGTTCCGTTATTATTTTCTTCGCAATACCAGCTTATATATATATAGCTTATATGTTATGGAATCTCTCAATGACTTTGTCGTTTTAAATCCCATCTCCGTTTGTCGCTATTTTTTGTTTAAATTCAATAAAGTATTCCGCTGGTAATGTAGTAACAAAACATCTTCACCGTGGGAAGAACATCTACGTAATAGTAACAATACAATAATTATTTCAACATCACTATTAAAAATACTTGAGATGTTTTTAAAACATATTTAAGTATACCTAAGGTTATTCTACAATGTAATCCTTGCTCGTTGACGTAGCTAAATGACATAAGCAGCTCATAAACATAGACTTGTAGAATCTAAATCCAGTTTGCAACCAGAAATATCCAAACGAATAAAGCCGAATACATTAGTTAATTGATTAAGGCGTGACCTTGCGGAATTTACAGTAGGGACAAAAGAACAAATCTGGACACAGCTTTCCGCCCAACTATTCCTAAAGAGTCATAAAAAATCTTGTAAGAAATTGACACATGTTTCACCTCTCAAAGAGGCATCCTCAGGATGACGAGTGACTTGTCGCGAACCCGAACACGGCGAGTTGCCTCGTAAGTCAATCGTCATCCTGAGAATGTCTCGATGAGAGATGAAACACGTGTCGATTTCTTACAGGGTTTTTTACTTTAATAGCTTACAAAATATATCTACGTCTATTGTATTTTTGCCGAATACATTCATAAACATTAGATCAATATTAGAAGATTATCGTTGCTAGAATGCTGTTTAAAGCAAATGCCTGTGTATTGGTCGTTTGTCCATTTAAACAATTCGTTTTAGCGATATATAGAACACGTGCGGTAACGTCAGTACAGAGATGTCCCCTGCAATTTACAGCAATTAGTAAATTTGTCCCATCTATGATTCAATTAATCGCATCAGTAGCAACTGCCATCTATTGAGGTATACCATTTGCTATTTTACGCGAAATAATTGAACTTCTACGGTAACGGGACTGTTTCAGTCTCCTCAGTAGGGACTATCCACCGGCTATATATGAAATTGGAAAATATCAACAAGAAAAGTTTTAAAAAAAAGTGGGTGTTCATATCTATCTCGGGGTTTATAGGCGTGATGTGTTAAGGCTAAACAGAACTTATGCGCAATTAGTATAACGTTATTTTACCCCTAATGTTTAGGAAGGGTGAAAATGACGTCATAACATCACACAGATCTATCCATGTTTACCGTATCCTGTCACATGTCATCAGATATAGTCCGCCCGCGTCAATGATGGGATCATATTCATAGACCACACAGCAAGCTTGTATTTATCCTGTCAGCAATAATATTGATAATAGTGACACATTATTAATATTATGATTAAGTAGGAATGTTATTTCAATGTCCCTTGCTTTGACATTATTAATTTTCAAAGTCAAATCTGTGTTTGTGAAAAGGTGACAGGAATAAAATTGACTTTGTGTCTTATCAAAATTTTCTTTATTATGTCAGGTAGTACTGGTTTCTTTTGTTAAATATCAATGTGACCAATGATCAAAGAAACAGGTATATTATGTTCTTTATGCAAATGAAAAAGGAATCCATTCTAAAGATAGTGATTTCGTAACAGATGATGTAGTTTACCGGCAATATAAATATTTGTTGCGTAAAACTTGCTCATACAACTGACCTCACAATTATTAATAATTTTCTCGTTAGTTCACATTTTATTGGAGCTATGTGTTACCTTATAATTACTTTATAACGACATTTGAAAGACGATTCTAGAACCTACTGCTGTCCGAAAACTTTTCTGGGAAACTCGTACCTACTATTTGAATTTTAAGTTTTAACCAATCTTCTTTTATTGCTACACTACTGCATTGCTGCACTTCCAAATCCAGGCAAGCAGTATCACCATTTCAAAAATAATAATTTAATTAACCCAGTCAATTTAAGATTTCAATATCTACCTAATACATCTCTTTAACATAAAATATCGTTCAATAGCTATAGATAGCCAAACGTTAACATTAACAGACCCCATTTAAAGCGGAATAACAAAATATTTTTCCTTATAAAGTTCAAGTACATAATTATCGGCTTGTAAGACGCCGCACCTACATATTTAACCTACATACGAGACGTTACGTCTAAAGGCATGCCCTTATGGGCCCCATGCAGTCGAAGGCAACACTTCATACTAATTAATATTATCACCTCACTGATTTGTCGGCAATAGCTACTGCTTTTAGGCCTTATAGTAGGTTTGATTCCAGAGTTAGTGGAAATGTGAAGTAATTGCCATAACAATTGATGGAATGTGGGTATTTCAAGCGGAATGAGACCCATTATTTAATTGTCTATGGATGAATTTAAGTGCTTCGTCTAACAAGCTTTAAATGGGAACACAGGTTTGATATATTCGTCCTCATTTGAGGCGTGTTTTTAATTTAATATATCCTTCCTTAGCAGATAACCGCAGAAACATTCTTACATTCATTGCCACCTATAGTTCACAATAGGACATTCTTGATTCTCGTCTGGTATATTACCTTCACGTTTAGTATGTGTGTCGTCCGTCGGAATGTGTGGGAGTGGTACGTCTGACTCGAAGTGACCGCTAACAGCCGCACTAAGTGTTGTACCACGATCTATGTATACATCATTCGTGCTCAGCACGCGAATTTTTTATGAAGATGTGGACGATGAGAAAATAACGATTGTAGATAATATTGATGAAGAAGCCCAAGAAAAGTGAAAGAAACCAGTAGAGTTTTATTATTTATATATAACCAGTAGAGTTTTATTATTTCCAGCTTTGACAGGGCCTGCCTGGCCCTGTCAAAGCTGGAAATAATAAAACTAAACAGAAGGATATTTCTTGCACTTTTCTTGGAACGTGTCTGATTATGTTATGTTGAAAAAACCGACGGACAACTCTTACGGGCCCCTGTTTCTTCATTTTTGAAGATAAAATATATATATACATACATGTTGTACTTTACTCGATGACCTCAATGACAATGACCCCAAAGGCCAGGATAATTTCAAAATTAAAAGTTTATTGTATGGGGGATCCCTTTAATTTTAAACTTTATTATTTGTTGTTATAGCGGCAATAGAAATACACAATCAGTGAAAATTTCAACTGTCTACCTGTTACGGTTCATGATATACAGCCCACTGACAGACAGACGGACAGACTGACAGCAGAGCCTTAGTACCAGGTTTCCGTATGGCACCCTTTGTAGCCTTTAAGAATACAGGGGTCTGCTTCAAATTATATTAGAACACTTTTCCGTGAATACAAAGCTAAGTAGGTTACTGTCGCATTCAAAAATATAAATAAACTGGCGAGAAAGTTACGGATCTCGAACATAACGTAAGCGTCTACAAAGTTGTTGAAAATCTCGTACGAGCGTAGTAAATCTCTCTTGTAACTTGTAACCAAAAATGTCCAATCATTCTCACGTTGTAGACATGCCTATAAACTAAGCAGTCACGCTGCCAGGCAAATACCGATGTTTTAAATGTCAATTTGATTTCAATATCGAAGATTCCACAGACCTTGCAGACGAACCTTATGACTTACGAAACCTGTTTGATGTGCACTAAGAATAAATAAATATTATAGGTACTGTATCGTAATACAAAGCTCCAGCTCCTACATTTTCATTATTCACACTACATTTTATACAGATTTAATAAATAAATCTGTAGAAAGTAACACAACAGTTGATTATTAATTAAAATGTCTATAAAACATTAGCTAAGCTGTTCCGTACATATTTTATTGTATCTGTAATCGTCTTGCAATTATGTAGCTAATACTCGATGGACCTAAACACGATGACGGCATGAAGTCACCTGAGACAGAATGCGAGCCTGAAATAATTTAACGGACGATTTGGACACAATCCTTAACCTCACAGTCCTCAAGAATAACTCAGTCTCGCTTAGTTCTGAACTGACACAATTTAGATTACCATCGAAACACTAAAAAGAATTATGGATTGATAAGCATCTCGCAGAAACTGTTTTAACTATAGTTGGTGTATATTGTAACTCACAAATTGACAAACTTTTTTTGTTTGTGTGGGATTTTATCAAATAACTTCTCCCGCTCTTCGTGTCAGACTCTTACTGACTAAAACCCACCCGTGTTCCTTCAGTTGCTTGTACGTTGCCACGGGCCACGGTATCCCTTTCGGACTTTCCCGCAACCCCGGCAGGCGTCGGTCCTATCAGACCCCTTCAGTTGCTGACATCTCTTTGAGGCTGCTGACATCTCTTTGAGGCTTTGTAGGCGAAATTGACAACCTTGAGAAGACCATTTTGCCTTCTATCTAGAGAACCAGCTTCTACATTTTCATTACTCACACTACATTTTATACAGATTTAATAAATAAATCTGTAGAGTAGAAAGTAACACAACAGTTGATTGTTAATTAAAATGTCTATAAAACATAAGTTAAGCTATTCCGTACATATTTTATTGTATATGTATATCGTTCACGCTTTCGAGCCATCAGCAGATCAGTAAGTGGTACAAGAATGTCCCGTGTCTGATGATTGTTAGTTTAAACTATAGGTATACTAACTACGAAGTAACTGGCAGTTAGCACGATAGACTAATCTACAGGCTAGCGGCAAATTAATAACATGGAGCTGAAGTAAAGAAATCTTCATGATTTGTTGCCGTTAGTAAAAATAATATATCTAAAATTCGTAGCGGTCTTATCCGCTGTCGCATATATAGATTGTGTTTGAAACTGATTGTCACATGAGGAATTTCTAGTCTCAGAGCTTAGCTATCCTTGTTATTCCTACACTTATGATGAGGTCATTTATCCATTGGTTTATTCATATAATTCTTTTCCTTAATTTGATCACTTTTCTACACGCTGATCAACAATACAATAAACCTCATATATTAGAGCAGATATGTAACTCTCGTCTTCAAGTCTTGCTTTATGTGCTTAATAATTATCATTACAGACTGGAATGCAATGTAATTTTTACGCCACTTATTGTCTATCAATCGGTCGAGAAATTAACTCATGATAAAAAAAAAACATGAATGTAGTGTGTTAAAAGCATAGAACCGAAGTAGGTACTATTAGTAGCTGTGCGGTCAGCGAAGTTGTCATTACAGTGTGTGGGTAGTTGGGCACACAACCGTCCATTACACGCTGTTTAAAGACGATAAGCGGCGCGAGCGCTGCTTTTCTTTTTCATGCTGAATGGTGTACGCACTGGCGGGTTAAGTGGTAGTCAATTAATTAGCAGAATTGATTAGAATAGAAGATAAATTTTCTATTAATGTGAGAAATATTAAAAAAACTTGTCCATATCGTAGCATTTTCCTGTGAGTATTTTACAGATACACATCTTACATTTAAAGTACCTTTATGACTAAATTACGTGATATGATAGGTAGCAGCTGACCAGCTCAATGTCATGCCAATTCCATATTTTGACGATGGTCTTGCGCATCATGCAGAATACTGCCTTAAAGGAATACATTTGATATAATATAGTTTCATATCGTTGAAAATAGATTATGATGCTACTTCTCTAGTGTTGGAAAAAGTAATATCAAGATGTTATGTCATTTGTTTTATGTGTTCATCAGTGACACGTGTGTCTAATTCTATTCAATTTCCGCTCTAGTGCTGACGACTACCACGGCTACTACCCATTAAGTGTATCTTGATCAATTGTCTGAAGTAAAGGTAGATAGGTAGGCCTGTTTTTTAGATGTATTGGAATTTAATTCATTCCTGTGTAAAACTAGAGAGTCTTAGCATTTGTTAGTGGTCTTAATAACCAAGATTGCCCGATGAAGTACCCTTAAGCACCTGTATGTCAGATTTTGCGCCATTTAATTCTAAGCGTAGTTACCGTGTTTGGTCTGGAGGAGGTCAAAATATATTAAGAGATAATAAAATCTATTTTAGTCTCTTATAATCTATATGTATTTAATTTCCTAATGTTCATAATATCTACTTACCTACCGTTCCATTGATCTCTAAATATATTTTAGCCATAACTTCTTCAAGCGTTGGTACTTCAAAGTAAACATTTTTATTACTATTGCACGTCAAATCTTTGATGTTGTTCAAACCGTAGATAAATGTTTAGGAACCATTAAGTCCTATTAGCAACATTTTTTTAACACCGATGTTTACTTTTGTAATTTTGTTACAAAACGGTGGAAACGGTTTCTGTAAAGTTCATTCTACTTACATGTTTTTAAAGTTGCGAAAAATTACACTAGTGTTCAAATATTAGGTAGAATTTGATTGATGCAATGAACAGTTTTATGTATTTGGCTTTAAAATAATATGTGAAGTAGAAGCCGCTGCTCGGCAGTGTTGATTAAAATTAACGGCACTCACCTAAATGACAAACGGCGGTCAAACGTGAAAAAATATTTGCAATGTAATTAAGGGTATGTAAACTTGTAGCTTTTTAAGATTTCGAAATATCTTGGCTTAATAAAATACCAAAGCAAGAGGACCTCGTGTCTAAGTAATAACAGCCGCACGGATCGATCCATCAGGTTAAGCTACGCTTGCCGGGGTTGGTCCGTGGATGGGTGACCATCTTTACATAGCGAGACTCCTCCGTGCCTCAGAAAGCACGTTAAGCGGTTGGTCTCGGCTGTCTTTCATGGATCTTTGACAGTCGTTACGGATCGTCAGAAGCCAAAAAAGTCTGACAATCAGTCTTACCAAGGCGTATTGTATCACCCAGTTACTGGGTGGTGGAGGTCAGATAGGCAGTCGCTCCATGTAAAATACTGGTATTCAGCTGCCTCCGGTTAGACTGGAAGCCGACCCTGACATAGTTGGGAAAAGGCTAGGAAGATTGAATAAAATACCAAAGCAACCATAATAATTAGGAGGCTATTTATTTATTTATTATCGGCATATCCGTAACAATATCGGGCCATATTTTCAATACACAGATTTTGGAAGCACATTATTATTATTATGTAAACAATAACATCTCAAAAAACTATATAACTTACCAGAAGAATAACTTAATATTGATGTTGTGTTCAACCTTGTTGTTATTTTTTCCAAATCCAGTATCCGTTCATTGTACTTTAATATGAAACGTATTATTATATACTAAGTACATGGTCCATTTCCTCCGATTCTTCCTAGCCCCACCCACTCTTGGGAGGACGATTACCTCTAGGAGGTCATTGAACCTCTCTCTCTTTAAGAAAGGACGGATACAGGCATTAGTTACAGCCCGTTTATGTTAGCTGTTCGATTTTTCAGTGTCGTTGATTGAAAGATCCGTTTTTATTTTGACTAATCCGGCAAAGATATGTTTTGCTTATAAGAATCGAGTTCTTGCTTTTGAATAAAGTTTCTTCTACCATTATTATTGATCAATTAATCATTCATCGATATACGACTTTTTTGGACAGCTTTTCTGAGCTGTAGAAAATCTTATTTTTCAGACTTCATACTATTAAAAAAAAACCGCGAAAACGGTTTATTTAAAACCGTTTTGCAGTGTAAAGATTCTCCAAATCTCCACGGTTCGACGCGTGATGGTGACTACTTGTTCCTTTTTTGCAGATGAGAATGGAATTCATTTTGATGGCAAAAAACAGGTGTATGGCAATATAATGCGAACTCATTGTAATTGTTATTGAAATATTACGTGCTGTTGTATTGTAGATAAAATTATCTACAATACACTTATTAATATTTATCTTATATGATACTATATTAATTTATATTGAGTGTGATGCACGTATTTATTTAGATTTTTTTTTGCGAAACTCAATTAAGTTTCAATCATTTATGTTTTTGTTAAAGTTAGTCAAGTTCTCAATTTTTATAAGTTGTCGTGCATTATGCATTTTCGTATAGCTTTCTAATGAATCGTGTGTCATCAATTCCATTTGAAGAGTTCGGTGAAAGCAGACCGTTATGTCACAGTAAATAATATATCGAATGACTTGATCAAGTCTTGTTGACTTTACTGTTTCACACGATATTTTGTATGTTTATAGCAGGTTTTGTGATGCTATTGCCATGTTTTCTTTCATACACATAAAAAGTTCTAAGTAGATACTATTGTTACTTAAATTTGACTCTACTCCTTTATCAACTCCTGAAATTCATAAGTGCCTCTTATCATTTGAAACCACAATAAGAAAGTTACCAATCATATACTACTTAAGAGATAGTTTTGAAAAATTGTCTACCTACTAGAGACTTAGGTAGGTAATTTTATGTCCATTTAACAGTGAACAAAGAAAGAAAGAAAATACGTTTATTTGCGGTAAACATGACGCAAAAAAAAACACAAAATTAAAAAAGAAACAAGTTTAGGGAAAATATGCGTCAAACGGAAATGATGTCTAGTAAAACAACACCTGTGCTCATGACGCGCACCTTATACATTCTAATTTCCTTTTATTCACTATTTTCCATTTTCCCATTAATAATTCCGCACACATCACGACAATAAATGTCGTGGTGTGTGTTTAAGTGTTAGTCAATTTTACTAACACTATCTATAAGAAAACGTGACACGGGCGTCCGGGGGCCGTACATTGTCCAGTAGAGAAGTCGCGGGTCCTTTACTTTCAACTTTCACTGATGCGTCGCGACTCGCGGACTCTCCTATTGGCCTTACTGAATGGACACAAACAATAGACTAACTAAGTACTATGAACCTACTATAATACAGTTAAACCAGAAAAGGTATGCGCTTCAGTAATATTCGTGTTACCAAATTAACACGAATCCAACGTCACAGAGACCCCCCATAGAGGCAAAGTTTTTAAGTTTTGTAGTACCTCGCTTTGTAGTGATGCACGTTTATATAAAATTTCTCTGTCGAATTACCTACTCCGGTTACATCTCGTCAGCTGTGCTGTCACCCATGTGTTTTTTTTTGTTCATAGAGTTGTTATCTATTATTTTCTAACCATGCTTATACAAAATAGACAAGTACTTCTATGTTTGTAAATCAGCTTAATATTAGATCTCATCAACGCGTTTGAGCGTTTCCGAAGATAGACGATGAGTGCCGAAGCGCATACTGTTCCTGGGAAATCTGTACCTATACTCTATGAAATTACGATATAATATCTCTTATTAAATCACGTGCATTGTTACGTGAGCAATCCGTGGACTCCCGTACGACATCAAAAAGAAATTTCATCTCGGTCAGCGTAGAGACTGTTGAGAAACCTGTTCTGTTTCGCTGGATAGACTCGCTTTTACTAAAGTAGGGTCAGGTAGAATGAGTTACGATGATTTCATTCATCATTCTTACGTAATGTTAAGGTAACTGATTTGTTTTGTATTACGCGCTAGGCTCAATTAACATACATTAACAGTCCTTGAGATAGCTAATAACCTTTTTGCAGTATAATTCAAGCATTGGTTATAAAAATCAACTAGACCATAAATCATTAAGAAGATTAATAAATCAAAAATCGTTTTCTGTCCATGTTTCTTCACCACTTTTATCTTATAAAAAATATCCAAACGTCATTGTGTATTTAAAAAGTAATTTATACAATAGACGCTGGACCATGTTGAGATGATATCTCAACACACGATTACGAAAACAATGGATTTTTGAAATTGTTTGTAATTGTAATAAATTGTGCGATATGCATCAACATATTTTCTATTTACTATGCAATTTATTGAAGTAACAGAGGATGTTCTAGCATTCGGACCAAGGTCTGAAGTTAAAAATGTTTTAAATTGCAAATTATAAGTATTCGGCGTTCTCTAAACTTGTTCATAGTTATTTTAGCAATGATCTTGAAACTTTCAATGCATATTTAATATTAATTATAAACAATCCAAGCTAACATTTTTTTTTAATTATTTTATTAATTAATAAATTATTTATGAAAATTATTATTTATATTATTAAATATCTTGAAAGTTTGCAGGATCGTGTATCTATTCTTGCTTATATACTTTCTTACAATTAACATGTTTTACTGTTTAAAAACCTTTTAACTTCACCAGAAGTATCTACCTAAGAGCTCTTACTTAAGCTATGTGCTAACTACTTACCATTAGTAATTCAAGTTATAATTAAGTAACACCTAGTTATACAAAGATTTTCATACTTTCGCGTTAATTTCACTTTTACTACGTTCGTATTTACGTTTAATTCAGGTAATTGGTCTGGGTAGCGGTAGAGGTAATTATTTTGAAGTTTACACACAGTCACGGTCAGTAAGCGTATGTGTTTGTTCACACATTAGGTAATTGAATAACTGCACACGCGGTTAATCTTGCAGTTGGCTAAAATGGCGCTTGATTTTGCATAAACAAAGTGGCTGAACACTTTTGTTTGACGTATACAAGGTGGAGACGACAATACGACAGTAAATTAATATCTAATGACGTTCCCAGTCTGCAAACAAAAATTTAACCAAATATATCCAATAGTTTAGTCACCATAGCTAGTCAAAGATTGGCATGACCCCATAGTTGGCCCATACGCCCAACGTGCGATATTTTCAAAAAACTAAATAGTAGTGTATTTAGTTTTTTTTTTTAAATATCGCACGTTTTCAATTTCGATGTTAGGATTTATTTGATAGTTTCAAAATACTCCCTGTGTTTTAATTTATTGCCGTATGGTCGTCTTCACATTGAATGCTATGATATAATTTTTCGTTACTCTTGAAAAAATTATCAATTAAGGCTAATATTTATTATAGGAAATGTACCTACATTTCCTATAATAAATATTAGCCTGAAAGGAAAATAATGCGAGTGCTATATTTTCGTGACCATCGGACATAAGTTACAAGTATTATTACCAACAGTGTATAATTGCCTGCCAATTACGCGTTCTTATTATACGTTGAAGCAAATCCATTTCATCAATTTCACTGAACTAGAGTGGCATTTTTGATTATGATAGGGCTTCCAATATTCAATTACGTCAGATTATTGGAGCGTGGATGTGAAAGATTGGTAATAAAGGGTAAATATGACTATTTATAGGTGAAGTTACAAGATACTTAAATTAACAAATAAGTATTGTATAAAAGAACTACTAGGAGAGTAAAACGAAATGACTCAACGGCTCGAGGGTGACAAAACACAGACCGATACATTAAACATTGCCACACAAAAAAATAAAGTGTAAAAATAAACAAATAACAGCATTTTAAGCCCCCGTTAGTTACACCACGTCTGTATCTGGATGCGCTCCGTCTCTTTCAACTTTTTGTGTGTTTTGTGGCCGAAAGTGAAACTAAACAATCGCAGAGTCGGCAGTTACGCGTGCGACAAAAAAAACGCATTATGTTTGACGTATTAGATAAGTTATGACCTGTTAAGTTATCACTTAAGACATGAGGCATTGCGTGTATATTTACTAATTATGTGACTAATGAATGATTTAAGGTTTACACGTGACGTGAGCTGTAGATGATCACAGCGATTTGTCCTTTTTTCCATATTATAAAACGCACTTAGCAAAGTCGTAAAACTCAAATCTCTTGGTTTTCAATCCTGAAAATCTTAGTAAACTTTAATATTTAACATTTATATATAACGTGTACACTACCTAGGTTATCAAGCAGATTTATAATGACAGTAAAGGGTTTGCATTCTTCTACTCACACTCGAAGGACTGGGTACAAAATTCTCAACAGAATCTTTTAATTCCTGATTTTCGTTTCTATTTGTTTTATTTACGAAAATGACGTAGAGCCTATAAGTCTATGTATCAAGAAAAAAATATATATATCTACAAACAATCTCCTGTAGGTATCTAATTTTTAAATGGATGCAATAAACGAACATATCTTGTTCATATGTACAAACTCGTAAAATAAAGTCACAACCTAATAACCGCTTATAAGAAATTGAATACAGTTGATAACGCAAGTTCTTCGTCATATATTTTACATTAGCTAAAATATTATATGTTATATTAATAGAACACGTTTTCCGAAAAGACAACTTTTATCTACGTCCACCTTGGAATATTATGCAAACATGTATGTGTCAAAAAGCGTAGGTAAAACATATATTTTGGCATACAGTTATGCAAATATTGAAATGTCTACGTGCCCAATCTGATCATGTAAGTAAGTAATCATTTCAACACTATTTATTTCGTTATGTACTTATATAGTCTGTTCGGAAATGGAAGGGTTGTACGACACTTGCCAAATGCTTCTTTTAGAGCTTTGGCATTATACAACATGGCCGCGCAAAATTTAAAACCATAAATTCAGCAAATGATTTAAAATAATCAGCTATTTCATAGAAAATTGCAATACCTTCGCGGTCGAGAGCAAACTAAGACTTCCAGAAAGAAAGTGCCTTATAAGGGCATATTTGAAATAAATTATTTGACTTTGACTTGGACTACAAAAACGAGTATTTTTTTAAAATAACCGACATAAAATTTCAACGCAGTGTTTTCAGAATCATGTACTGAATCCATGGTGACAAGTTGCGCGTCGATGTCCCTGCCACCCTGTATAAAACGAATGTTTGTTTTTCGAAAAACTATTGTTTTTTACCACAATTTATTACTACCAATATTACTTTTACTGTGCAAACTGTAATCTAAATAAAAGAGAAAAAGTTTTTGTACGTGTCAAAAACCTTCACAAAATGAACAGACAGCAATTATCGCAATATTACCAGACACTCGAAAAAGAATTGTCTGAAGGCAGCATAACAATCGAATCAGTTGTGAAATCGAGACAGTATCGAATCACTACGATAATAGGGTATCACCACACTAACGTGTGGGCGATGGAATCACACCGACTGAATATTAATAACTGTCAAGGGTGCTTATACGGGTGACGGAGTATGGTCTAAGATATGAGACGTGGCGAATTATTTATTTGTATAATTAAATTCAAGCCTTTTTAGCAGCGAGAGGAATAAATAAGCTGTTTTTAAAGTTTGTTAGAAACAATTGTGATGAATGTTTGTCTTCTCTTGAATTATACGTGGGACATACTGAAAGGTCCTAGAAAATAAAAAACTGAACGAACCATTAACCTTTACTGTTTTTTTAAATATTCTCCATTCCTTTCTAAGCAACGTCGCATTCGATGGAACCACTGATTTACGGACCAAATGTGCACGCGTTTTTAGTCTTCGGACATTTTTTTTTTTTTTATGTAGCCCCGTACTAGGAATTTCTCCTGTATCGTGGGTGCGTTTACAAACAATCAAACTCACATAAACAAACAGCCAGACCCGGAACAACTACTTGCAGGTCATACAAATATTTGTTCCGTGCGGGAATCGAACCCGCGACACGCAGTGCAGCAGTCAATCGCTTAACCAATGCGCCAACAGGGCCGTCAAAAAAAAAAAATAGGGCATCCATCTAGTACATAGCTTCCTGACGCTTAAATGCTCGTGTAAGATTTTTTGCACCTGACTTATATGAATGCCTAAGTTTGCCCGAATCTGTTAGTAGGTCACTCTCTTATCAGCCTCTATTATGCGCCGCACAGTAATGATGTTATCGTCAATTGTCGCCGTTGCAGGACGTCCTTCACGCAGGTCATCAGTAAGATTCCTTCGACCACGCTTAAACTCGTTGAACCAGTTGTAAACAGTGGCACGCGATGCTCCATCATGAAAGGCTAATCGAAGTCTATCATAACTTTATTGTGGACTAAGACTACAACGAAAGTCGTAATAAATCATGGAGCGAAAATTTTCTCGCGGTAAATTCACTATGACGCGCTACACGCACTTTTCAAATTGCCGCCAATTTAGAAGAATAAATAACAGATGAATTCAATTATTAATATCATCATCAGGTTACCGAAGAGTTCTAAATTCGAAATTTCAATAAATTTTTCATTGGATTTGTCCTTCTGGACTACAATGTTGAATTTCAAAAATGCAGTTTCTACCAGTCAGGGGCCGTATTATGACGTGTTAATGCCACAATTATTGAGTGAGAGACGGAGCTATACAAGGCCGCTAGCACCATCTTTTTTTCGCAGTGGAATAATGATGGCATTAATACTTCATAATAAGGCCCCTGATCTAAGAACTTTCAGTGTTACCCTTGTAAATTACAAGACGTACGCACGATGATGAATGTCCCATCGGCAAAAATTTCGAACTTTTATAAATTCTAATAAATTCTACCCCTAAAGGAGTTAAATAAGTCTCTTAAATAACAACTTTAGGGGTAGAATTTCCAAAAATCCTTCCTTAGTACAAATCTATAGCAGTTCAATCTAATTCCAATTATAGAAATTATGACAAACTTACTAATCTACTATTATTATTATCTAAACTACATATTATAAAGTGAAAAGATTAGATTTTATGTATGTTTATTTGTTATACTTTCACGCTAAAACAGCTAAATGGATTTAGATGAAATTTGGCGCAAGGGTAGACCATGACCTGGGTTAGGGCTAAGACATAGGATACTTTTTATCCCGATATTCCCACGGGATCCAGACTTATGCGAGTGAAACCACGGAGTGCAGCTAGTTTATTTATAAAGAGTTTAGTAGTCTTGTATTTGAAATCATGAAAGAAAACCATTTTCACCGTTCGTCTGGGAGTTGAATCAGACATCTTGTTTTTCAACATATTATAGATACCTACTTAAATTTGTGGAAATTGCGAAGTTAAGAAGACAACCAATATTCCTCCTATCTCATTAGCTTTGCAATGAAATGGTGAGTCAGTTCCTCTCAAACAAAAAATTAGAAGACTTGAAACTTCAGAAAGCTCTGGACTCCAGTGTCCGCACTTAAACTCCGATTCTGTCCGTTGTGCGAGGTGTGTCCTGACTAACATACCCACCCTTGCTCCGACAAGAAGCACAGAAGCTTATCGGGGGGGCTTCGAAGGCAACTTCAGAAAACTGACTTGCACTTCTCTTAAGTCTCGCCCGACCTTATCTCTGAAGTGAGCAATTACTGTACGCACTGAAGGTCTACTCAAATCTGTGTGGTTCTTTCCTCAAAAGACACTCTCAAACATTACTCTACAAAACTCTGCATGGTCCTCACATGATCTGACCAAGTTAAAGTCTGGACTTTAAAAAAGACTGTGGCCTCTGAGTTTATTTTGGTGTTTCTTAGTAAACGTCGACCTCGTCTTATTTAAAAAATATTATTGACGTGTAAAAATGTTTGTATAAACCTACTTACAGAAATAAACATAATTTATCATCATTTTAAATAATTTATCTCCGCTGCACCCACTACTTGTACCACAGTGAGTGTTAGGCAACGGTAACGTGTCTATAACGAAACGGTCCGCAACGCTTCGACTGTGCGCATTATATTATATCGCACGGACGTGTAATAACTAGGGCTTCCAATACCGGGATCCCGGTATCAGCCAATACCGGGATCCCGGAAATTATTCGAGTTTTTTAATACCGGTATTGAAATGTTCATAACCGGGATCCCGGTATTAGTGATTTTATTTTAATTTTAGTACAAAACACAAAATAATAAACTATCACTACCGCACATAGACATTTTTATCCATTTATTTTATTTTGGAATATTTTAAATCGATATAATATCAATGATTTAACGACATGGCAGTTACACGCACGCAACGCAATAAATTTAAGTCGTTCTCTATCACCTTATTAAATGACATTCACCAAAGCCTCAGCGTGATCAAGGCAACTGTCTCTGCACTGTGCCGTCGTGATGCCACTCTTTTATCGGCTGATGCTTGTCTCATATTCATGCTGCGAAAATTAGACGAAGCAGACAATACCATAAGCCGAAATCTTGCCTCTACCCTCAGAATGCGTATAAAACAGAGACGCCTAATAATATCAGATGTTATTCAATACTTGCATGATGCCGAGGCTTTCTTTTCCGAAGAAGAGGATGATGTGTTTTCAAAACCAACCTCAAATGAGATCTACCGCGTCGTTGTGAACTTATTATAGCGCGTCAAATTTTCGAATGCAGAGTCAAGACATGAACCTCACTCCACTGTTTCCATAGACAGTGACAGTAGCGACGACATTCCTTCATTGAGTTTGAGCATGCCCACTTATGTTGAATTGCCGATTGAAAAGCAACTAGAAGCAGAAATACAAGCTAAAACTCAAAAGAAGACGGCTAAACGGCAAGATTCTTCTAGCACTGATATTGATATTAATTCTATTGTACGCGTTGAAATGGGTGTTTATGATAGTACTGGAGGTGGCCGAGAAATGTATCTTGATATGGCTTATAATTATTTGTTATGCATTCCGCCAACAAGTGTAGGAGCGGAAAGAGCGTTTTTCTCGGTCACATATTTATGCAATCGATTAAGAAGTTCGCTCTCTTCTCCCTAGATTCTCTTTCTTTCCTTAGAACGCAATTTCAGGAAGAAAGAGCCGCAGCCCAATGATATCGTGCTTGATGTGACAGTAAAATTGTGCTTTAAGCTTTTTTTAATCATTAGATTTTTTATTATGTTTATTTTTTTGTAAATGTTAACCAAAGTAAATAGGTATAAAATTATATTATTAAGATATCTTTTGTTGGCTAGATATTATGTGTTGATTACGGAGTATGTAAAAGTTTTTATTTTCACTGTTATTGTCTATCTTAGATGTTAAAACCCAAATATTGTTGAGATTCTTATTACTTACAGAAATATTGTTAGACAAGTTTTGTGAAATTCTATAATAATAAATGTGATTAGTCATAATTTTTATAACGCAAATTATCGTAAAAAAAAGACTGATCTAACTGACACTTAATATTATTGTTATATAAAAAGATAATTGTACCTACATGTAAATAATATATGATTTGACATTAAAACTTTGTTTATTAATTTTACCTTCTAAATACGTACTTAAAAAAAAGAATAAAATTAAGTCTGAAAAAAATAAGGTTTATTTTTTTTCAATACCGGTATCCCGGAATCCCGGTATTTAGAAAAAAACATTCGGTAGTAATACCGGTATTGAAAAAATCCGGTATTCGAAAGCCCTAGTAATAACTAATTGACGGTACTTAGCTATCAGTTGCATCGTATACCAACGGTTTTAGGCTAGGCGATTGGCATAAGTAATAAACATTTTAGGGAATATGTTGACTAGAATCCTTTACGGCTTTATCGATGGATATCAGGGTGAGATTTTACCAAGTTGATACAAACTATATATTATATATTTTCAATCCCTGTCTTTACGTTCAAAAATAAGCTCTGCTATTATAGTATCTCCACTCCTCGCTTAAATTATAGCTCCTGTATGAAAATTATAATTACAGAAGTACAGTGGGTTGCCATATTATTAGGGACAGTCAAGAATTTTTATTATTTGTTAAGTATGAGTCTTAAATTAATTAGAAAAACACAATTTTTGAATGATTAAAGATTTAATTACACAAAACAGTTATTAACGAAGTAAAATAAGAATTAAAAAAAATATTAAAATTATAATTAAGTACATAAATAGGCGAAAATAAATGTTACTTAGTAATTATCAGTACTTAGTGACATTTCCTTTCGCCTCAATTAGTGCTTCTATATGCCTGGGCATGCTTTCTATGCACTGTTTGGCACTTTCTTTTATTTTAGGGTTGTGATGCCAAACATTAATAAGCTTTTCTATCAGCCTGACCTTGGTGGTTATCATTTCTTTGGCTATTTCGGCCTTGGTAATCTCCCATAAATTTTCTATGGGGTTCATGTCGGGAGAATTACCAGGCCAAGGTAAAACTGGAATGTTGTGGTCTGCCAAGAACTTGGTAACGCTTCTGGCTTTATGGCATGGCGCTGAATCATGCATAAACATAAATTCCTCACCATCAGGGAACCATTCTTCAAGAGTCGGTAACAGGCGTGTTTGTAAAACCTGTCTATACTGGTCTTGTTTCATGGTTCCCTGGACAATGTACAGGCGCCCAACCCCCTTTGCGCTTATGACAGACCACACCATTATTTTAACAGGGTGTTTTACCCTCTCCACGATGCAGTCGGGGTGGTATTTTTCTCCTGGGCGTCGCCTGACGAAGCTGCTCTTGTCAGCTAGAATCTCGAAAGTTGACTCATCCGAGAAACACACCTGAAAAAAAAAGAAAGTTGTTTATTATTTTGAAAATTATTATTTTAAATAGTGTAAAATACCAGTAATAATGAAAACTGACCTTATTCCAGTCCTCAATAGTCTTTTGGCGGTGTTCCCGAGCCCAGGCAAGGCGTTTCTTTTTCATTGCATCAGTCAACCGGGGTTTTTTCACAGGACGATGACCTGTCAAGCCTTCCTCTGCCAATCTGCGCTGCACAGTTCTCTTGGAAACCGATATTCCCGACTCCTGGACTAACTGAGTTAATAGTCCAGCACTTTTTTTTCTGTTTTGTAAACAGATGTCCCTAATTTTCCTATCCGAACGTGGGGTAGTGATGCGTTTTCTGCCGCAATTGCCTTTTTTCTTAGGCGAAATTGGCTGATTAAGGTCTAATTTAATTTTTATTTTATTGACTGCCGTCTTTGAGACACCAGCAATGTCTGCAATTTTCCTTTGGGAATGACTGCTATGCTGGAGTAAGGTTTTTATTTCAGATTTTTTTTTTGGAGTCAAATCGCACCTCCGGCCCATACTGAAAGCAAAAAAAATAAAAAATATTTTTTTTTTCACTATAATATGATAAATAATACAATTTTATAATAACATATTAACAATACTTACATTTTATCAAAATTTTGTAGCACAAATATAAAAATAACTTGGTTAAAATATTCAAATTCGTCTTTCACTGATTAGCGTCTAAAGTGCACTACGGCTCTCACGTAACTTAAAAATTTGTAGAAAATAAATATACCCTTTAAATCTCAACATCCACTTAAAATTTGAGTTACGGAGACATGACGAATATAAATAATACATTCCTGGAACCCTTGTACCACTTAAAACTGCAGTCAAGAGCACCCAAAGTAAGAAATTGATAAAAAATGTGACTGTCCCTAATAATTTGGCAACCCACTGTAACATATCTACTATAATTGATTGTTATTATTCAAGATATGCTCCTAAACAATAAGCCCAATTGATAAACATTTGATCACAAATCACAATACTTCATTCAAATCACACAAAGAATCATTGTCTCATTCAATCTATTTGTCTTTGGGAAGCTGCGCTTGCTTGTAAATACACTACGATTTGTATTTACATTACAATTTGTAATAACAATATAAACAGAGGAGTACGTAACTAATCTTGTGAGTAGTTAAATAATGAAAAGTAACCAAGCCTTTAGCATCTCTGAATCAGAAATTCAGAATGATTTAGGGAACGCTAAATTATTGGTTTCTTTTCTTTGCCTGCCAGTCGGCGCAATAATTTGTTTTTTTTCTCATTTTCTCGTCTCAACCGTTGTTACCTCATCATTCTCTCCGTTTCCATTAATTTCACTTACAAGATCGATATTTTCTTTGGTCTCCCTCTCTCCTTGCTTTATCTGTACCGACGTACCCATCCGTTTTCTACTAGTGATGATGACATTTTTTAGATCTTTTCTCTCGTATTGGAAGAACCAGGTATAATATAAAAACTGGCCAAGTGCGTGTCGAACCACGCACAATGAAGGGTTCCGTAGTTTGGATGAATTTATCCCAAAAACAAATGTAAGGTTGCAATCGGATAAAAAATTGTGTGATAAACCTACAAATTAACTATTTTCGGACTTTTTCCTTTACATGTGCTGTAAGACTTTGGTTCCTGCCAAATTTCATCATTCTAGGTCGACGGGAAGTACCCTGTAAGATTTGATTTATTTGCGAGTCGAGTATCAAAATATGTCGCATAAATGGCCTTATTTTTTTATTGCGTTGACTTACAAGCTTGATTTAGAGCTCCAAGGCACCATAAACCTATAATTATTTGATATTAATTTCAACTTGATACCTCCATTCGTTCCTGAGAAAAAGGGCCTTGACAGACTGACAGACGGACGGACAACGAAGTGATCCTATAAGCGTTCCGTTTTTTCCTGTTGACGTACGGAACCCTAAAAAACCTAAAACTGTCATATTAGCAGCAGTCAGCAAGGTAGGTGCACATTTATATCCACACGTGGATCCCTCCTCTATTTTATTCACTTAGATATAGACTTCACATAACATCATGGCTTTATCACAACTCATCCATGAGAAACAATGAATCACTTACACACAGGAAGTACAGAGAAGAAATCGTAGTCAGACAGTAGAAATTGTAAGACATACGAGATAGAATGTTGCTATTGGATTACATTTGATGTTAGACTTGACGCTTGAGCTTGAATTTCTTTCATAAAATAATAAATCATTTACTACTCCTTTAATATCTGTAATTCATATGGTGTCTCTCTCTTAGAGGTTTGTGGGAAGGTTTGTGTCCCAGGAGTCGGAACATTTAGGCTGATTATGCTTACGCTTATATGGTGTACATAATAAAGAGTAGGCATTCTATTGTATTCTATAGTTAACTAAGTTAGTTAATTAAGTTAGAAACCCTCGGGCCGTGGGGTCCGAGTGCTCACGGCCTCTTCAATGAAATATCAAAACGGCTATTTAACACTTCCCGTGACCCAAGAGCTGGTTTTTACCTTGGGCAGAGGCTAAGCATTGCCATACAACGTGGCAATGCGGCCAGTCTCTTTGCGTACATTACCAGTCGACAGCGATGCGGATGAATTTTTCTATGCTATATTTTAGTTTTTCAATAGTTTTAGTTAAGTTTATATATAATTTTGCTATTTTGATTAATTAATTAGTTATAAGATATTATATGTAAATAAATAAAACCAATAATTGTAATAATAATAAGTGAAAATAAATTCATAAAAAAAAAGAACTAAGTTAGTTGAAAAATAGGTTATTAAAACCTGCCAAGTGTAAGTCGATCCACGTACGAGGTAGGGTTCCGCAGATCGTAAAGAGCAGAATGATGATGTAATCTTCTTAAAGATAAAGATTTTTAAAAATATTGACTGTTCAATTCTCATAGTTAGTTGAATACTTCATTATATTGAACCTAACTGAAGACACATTTCTTTTAAAAATTGTATCATAGTAACTTATCCCAAGCCATTAAATAAGTTTGGACACTGTAACTACCACACCTGTTATAATTCGTCAAGCGTCATAAGACTTTACGAGAGAACACACGTAAGCATTACAGCAATTCCAATAACAGTCTAAATCCAGTCGTCCTACCAGTTCTGAGAACACATATAAATGGTACTCGTACTCTGAGAACACATATAAATGGTGCTAGTACTCGTATTTTATTGCAAAACGAACAACACAGACGGGATGAATATCTCGCGACAGACTCACAGGATATGCTAATTTTAGCGGCATCCATTTCGAGATCTTGCTTGAAGCGCTTTATAGCCAGGAGCAATTTAAGAGCCGGTTATGTAGACTTGTAAAATATTATTCATCGATGTCTTAGCTGCTGCTTTGTATAATAAGTCTGTCTTTGAACGAGCCGCGAAAGCATGATTGTCTTATCTTAGATTTGCTAGGCGTAGCGTGCGATAAAGCGCAACTATAGCTGATACCTGATACTGAGATATGGTTCTTTACAATTCAGCATGTCTTTAATAGATAATTTTATAGATCTAGAGATAGACCATAGTTTTCTATTAGCAACAACGCAGTATATGTCGAATATGGCCGCAGCTATTGCCAAGCTTACGTTAAAAAGTTTGAATTAATCATCGCCTTTTTCATACAAATATGGACCCATGATACATCCCTTGGCATACATATGTTCTGCTTGTACATTGGCCTTTCTTTCGGTCTCCGTCTTCGATAATATTTGCCCTTGGTACATCCTTAACTACCACTCGAACTTGTCTTATTTCGACTACCAAAGCGAATGCAACTCAGTGCCGCGTAATTTACGCAACTGTATCAAAGGGACAAATAAAGATCGAGGTTTATTACGTTTTCAAACTGAAACAACGGTTTAGTGCACTCGATTTAACTTTTTATTAGACTCGACAAATTTAGATCAGGACAAATAAACCTTTGCTCTATCTGTTTCTGCTTCTTTAATCATCGCATTTGCATGAACAACATCTTCATATTTAGTTAGTCTAGTCTTCTCTGCATTCGTAAATAGATTAAGCAATGGCCTTCTATAATTATTATCCGTCATCCTCCTATCCTTACTGCAATTAATTGGGATCGGCGCAGTATGTAACTACGAACCTTCCTTGCCGTACATGTCTTATTATCCGTTATCTCAGTGTTTACTTCCTTCCTAATCACAAAACCATCTTCAACACAATCAATCTTTTCCTTTAACCACTTTTCCTTTGATATCCAAATCTCAAGCACTCACCCAAAAGCATTCACAATGATGATGACACAGAAACAATCACATAGGTATAGGTACAGAGGGAAAAAGACAAACCTTCCAAAAAGTTTTAAATTGACAAACTTATTTGTTCAACAAATAGTGATAACATCTCAATGACAGCCGCGTATTAAAAAGTGCTAAACGACATAAACTATCAATCACTTACAACATTTGACCTTGATCTTGCGTTTATGATACTGAACAAAAAGAAGACACAAGGCATCTTCTCCCACGTTTTTGTGCGTCTGCGCTCATGTCGCGTAATGATAACATCGTCTTATGCCTCGTCTCGTTTTGTTAGTAATATCGTGGAGATTATGTAATCAATGTTAACTAGTTACTGTTTAGCTAACAGAATTTTCAACTCTGGAAGGAATGAGTTAACGGCTCAAATCTAAGGCACTATGTTTCTAACATATTAGGAAAGGCGATTAAGGCGCTGACAAGAGGCAAACGGTAAAAGTGGGCTTGACTTAAACAAAAAAATTGCCTAATCTATATAGTTTGTGGTATGGGAAAAAATATATGTTAATCCTGAACATATTTCTCAGCACTTGGTTGTTATTGTTACCAAAACCGTTTTGAATAAAAAACTCAATAAAAATTAACAGTAAACTAACCCTAACCACCATCTAACCACCTAGCTAGAGTTCCAATCCAAAATATCTGTATTAAATATCAACGTACGTTGGTATTTTAATTAATAACAATAATGTCTTAATTTAATGCAGAACTTGGCTGTTTTTTATTTTCAATTACTCAACTCATTTTTGAGTAAATAGATGATTGCTTCATATTTTGCAATAAATTACTAGAGTTGTGTCATCGCGCTTCTCGTTCTTTTCTATGCAATCCGACAGTGGCCGCAGTTTAGCTCTTGTGAGCGTCTTAAGAAAGGTGAACATCTAAATCGAAGTTATTAAATAAAACTTCATTGATCCCAAATGAAGACAATAATAAATTATTAGATTCCATTTCATCTTTAGATTACAACAACCGCTAAACCATTAGGTACACCAGTCTATTAAAAGATGAAAACTAAAAACGTGTCAATTCACAGACCACGAAGCATACAATTAAAATAGACGAATAACGACACAAACGACAACTTAATAACAAACACATCACCCCGGTAAAAAAGTTGTAATGTTTTTATTCGCTAGCTTTCATGCGGAACAGACGTCAAGTAGAAAAGGACTTTCTTCTAATAATAGGGGCCTATTACAAGAGAAACCGCACAGCTGTTCAATAGTAATGGCCGGCACATTGGTATCGATTATTTTATTCGATTGAGCATCGATAATGGTTACGATCTCTCCAGTTATGTCAGTCGCTATTTAATATAAAATCGCTAAGAATATACAAGTTTACAAACGGCTTTATGTCTTATAGAAATCTATCAAATAAATAGGTACTGTAACTTAACCCAACTTTATTGAAAGATTTTACATTAAAAGATAGAGCCTTCTTGGAGAAGAACCGACTGGAAACTTCATGGTTTACTGCCGGTCAAAACCAAGCAAGACCAATAGTAATAATCAAAAAACATAGCAAATGAAATTGCTTAGTTACACAACCACATAGCTACTATTCAAGACACACACCTATAAGTGTAGTTAAGCGTTTAGGAGACCCTCCAGAACCCTCAAATAACCTCACATTATTTCTAGCGAGGCGGCACTTTTCTAAACCTAACTCCTTCCATTAGCATTAAACAGGTAATCCACCTGCTTACCAAAACAAAATCTTCCATGTTTGGCATAATTATAATAACTCATTCCATATTCCCATATAGCCAATATAGTTTTTCCATTAATAATAATTAATTGGCAAGTACCTCAATGGATATAGGTAAATTCTCCATTGATAAAATCGAAAGGAATGCCGTGGACGCGGCACCAAACGATGGGAAATACATTGTCGGACCGACAGACAATAACAGATAAGGTGGCAACCATTGTTACCAGTGTTTATGAATCGTACGTCAGCTACATTTCTCACTAGCTATAAACAAACTAATACTCACTCAATTTATATAGTTAGTGAGCAAACGAACTTTGAGGGGTTTATTTCAAAAATGTATGACTAAGCAGTCGCTAATCACTACTTAGTAAACGTAGCTGGTTAGGTTATTTTAAAGGATCAATACTGAAATAGAAAAATAAACGACCCTTGAACACCTAAGTCAACAGAATCGAACAGAACAGTCAGGATATACTGGAAATCCTAAAAAGAAGCTCTCATTCAGAATCAGTACGCCTCCCTTGAAAACGGTTTGCTTTATGTTAAACACATTTAATAAAACGTAAAGACAGCAGATGAAATCATAAAGAAAGATAACAGAGAATCAATAGAAACTGTTCAACTACATATAATGAGAATAGAATGACCGACTTGAAATTCATCCATACTGTACAAAGAACAATAAAAAACTGATGGAACCAAAACAATAAATAAATATAAATAAATAAATAATTTAAATGTGATTGACAAGAAACCATAATATCCCGAAGTTGCAATGAATGCTAAGAAAAAAAAACCTAACATCGCCATTGTAATCTTTACATAATCCAATAACTTATTTTAACCTCGTGATCTTGACACTGGCTTTGTGAACTCAGAATTCTCCACAATCATAAAATAATGCATAATCCCACGCATTCTCTCAACCAGGTCAAATGTTTCCGATTCTTCGTTGCGTGGCTTTAGTACAAAGATACTTAATATGATAGATTCTAATTCTTCGCCTTAATCAATTATTCATAACCCAGATTCCTTAATTCAATAACTTACTGTACGGTTGATCAGTTACGCGATTTTATATAATGATCCGTGACCAGTGTTGGTCAAGTTATTTCTATCTTGGCTATGTGATGAGTGTGATGACTGATGAACCATCAACCTCTTTTTTTCGTGATACCTACACTTAAAGTGTGGGCATGTAAAAATAAAAAATATAATTAATGGACTGGTAATTACGCCTACCTAGATGATGAAATTAACTAGGTATAATTATAAGAACAATGGGATGACGCAACGAATATCAAGAGACTGAAGACGATTTAAATAGATACTCTGAGATTACTCCGTAAAAGATACGAGTACCAACAAATAGACAAAATAATATTTTAAGTAAATAGGCATTACAGATCTCCGAAAAGAAGAGTCCTAATTAGGCAAATGTATGGAATGATGAAAAATGAGATACAACTGTTTATTAGAGTTTCGCTCACGCCAGTTCCTAAAAAGATAACAAACATGTCACGATAAACAATAACTTAACGTTACAGCTAATGTTTGTATTGTGATAATCCCAGCAGCTGTGTAGAAACTATGGTTCAGAAGACTAATGAAAATCTATCTCTTGTTACAGATCAAGTAAGGAATAATGGTCGCGCACTGAGCCAGCAATGGATGCGCTCACGTGGTTGTCGCTCGGGCTCCAATTCGCGGCACTATGCTCTATCGTCGGGGCTCTGCTGCTGTACCTCTTGAGGAAGGTCAGGGTAGCCGAGGTGCTGCCTGCCGATAGCGCCAAAACCGTACTTGTCACATCCGTTGATACGGCACTTGGATTACAAGTAAGTTGCGTAAGATATACAACTATTTTTTTCGTGAGATGAATTCCTCATATATGTCTTTAGTCTGAGGGTAGAATGGAGGGTTTTGACGTTCTCTTAATAACTAAGACCTCACTGAGTGGGAGTTCTTACTGCTATAAAGACTCCGAAGTGTAGGATTCACATTTACCACACCCCAGTATTCCGAGTCTAAAAACTCTATTCCCAAATAATAAGGAAACTGAGAAGAATAAAAGATAAGGAATAACGCCCAACCTGATGATGATGATATTGATAAACGAAAGGAAAATACTTCAGAGAAGAACCTTCTTTGCCGAACAATCTTCTCCCGAACAAGTGGGAGGAAACCGTCAAAATAAGCATAAATTTCTACTTGGCACGAAGATTTGTGACTACCATAAAATGTTATTGCTTGCAGTTAGCACCCACCTAGCCAGATGCCACTGCACGCTGTTCTGATTTAATGTCATCTCTTGCAACACCGGGTCGAAACGTGTTAGTTCCTTTTAACCGACAACCATAACTTGCGACTAAGTTAACAGCCACTCAGCCAGGTTTTATCACAAAACTTCTTAGTCAAAACTCTTACAAAATGATCAATATCCCAACAAATGACAGCCGAAGCTTTTACAAAGTCTACATGGATTTGGGTTTTCTTAATCCAAGCCTGGCGTTTCGTCATAGACGGCTGACGATGATTATGTATCCCGTAGGCAGGAACTGTTCCGCATCGTCATCACTACTCCTATTCTCTTTTCCTATACCCTGATGATGAAACACAATCATCTTTCGTTCCAAATTTTCCTAAGTTTGATCATCTTCCACAGATCGCAACATACCTAAGCAGCAAAGGATGGCGGGTCATCGCTGGTTGTAGGTCGGGAGGTCTTGGCGCTCGTCTGGCCGACTCCTGGCTTCAGGCCCACATCGCCTCCACTCCCGAAGACCAGCCGCAGCCGAGGCTCGTCACCCTCGAACTGGACGTGGCTAGGGAAGACCTGCTGGAGGAAGCCGCAAGGGCTACTGCCCAGCATTTGCCTGCCGGTGAACATGGTATGTAGCTGTGGTTCAGGACTTTTGAAAAGGCGAGGAAATTACTTGTATAGGATTATTTCGTCGTCTCTTGGTAACTCAACAAGCAGATGAGTAATATACTAAAATTCGTATGCAGACTTTACAACCTAGTTTATTTCTTTACGATGTTGGCTAAGCAAAAGTGAATTAAATTACCTACTTATTTATCTTTTTCTTTGCAAAACACATTGCACTTAAGATTACAGAGATACGTAGATATTATGCAAAAGGCTGTTTTATTAAGACAAACCTGTTTTATTTGCATAATTTTTAGATAAACAATAAATTGCACTACTTATGTGAAGTTGAACAGGACGATATTATCTGTGACGATATTTTCTTTTCAATATATGTACACCTCATTTTCATTTCATTGTTAAAAATTAAACAACTGATTAAACAACAATAATACAACAAAGGTGAAAAAATTAATAAATTAAACTATGCTTAAAAAGTAAAAGCTAAGTGCACTGCCCGGGAATCGAACCCGGGTCGCAAGAATGGGAATCTTGCATGATACCACTACACCAGCAGTGCTTGCTACAAGTCAACGAAATAACGGTTCAATATCTGTCTTAATCCTTGCTGATTATTTTACGTTCAATTGATACAGAATCGTTCAAAAAAAAACATAATCATTAGTTTCAAAAATAAAATCTGCAGAAACAAAATTACGGTGCAAAGGATAATTTAGCGCCATCTGTTGAAATTTACAATAGCTACTCACATTTCCCGCTGTCAAACGAAGTAACGCGATACGATACACGATGACGGATGACGAAGGTAATTATGCATCTCAACATAGGTGGCGCTTTACTTTGTTTTAGGACGGTACGAAAATAAAACGTAGGATATTATATTCGTTGGTACATTTTATAGTTACATTAATAGATACAACAGTAATTAATACATAGGTTAATAAGGACTACTAAATATTTATTGCTCATATTATTTAGTCGCTCGTAAAGGATTACGAGCGACTATAGTAGGTATTTAGGTAGGTACATAACAGATTTAAAATCTCTGCCATATTAGGTCCTTGAATCGAAGGTTTATTTTCACTAAGTGATTAGGTAGGTAAGTACCTATATGTTATTACTATCTATTATGAACGCAGGTTTCCTCAGGATGTTAACTTTGCCGTTTGAGCTCATTGTATCAATTTTCATTGTTTTCAATAATAGGTATTCGCTCCGCCCGCACATAACACTTACCTACCTAATTTTCGTATAAATAATCTCGTCTAGGTACTCGGTGTCCATATTATCCATAGGTATGTCTCTGCAGGGATCCAGCAGAATATCAGCGTCAGGTATATTTGCCAGAAACATGCTGAGCCAAACTCACATTTGATGCAACCTTTAGACGCACACCCCTCTTTGGTTGTTTTTTACGTTAACTTTCTTTACTAAGTACCTACCTACCGAGGTAAATGTCATAGTGTCACGTTCCTTCTGTTTAATTTATATATCGCAGCCATCTGGTTAAATTAGCCAGCTAATTGGACGCCTAGGCCGTTCATTAAACGCCAGGATCCAAATAAATAGTTGATGGACAACTAGCCAAGTCATTGAGCGCAACGCTTAACCAGATGGCTGAATGTCGTATAGTCATTTAGCTGGTTGAAATAGGTTAGGTTATGTTAGAACTGTGACCAACCGCGACAGCGGCCGGAGAGCGCTATTTCAAAGTTGCTCGCAGATTTTTTTTCACCATTTGAATCACTTGGCTGAGTCTTGGTCAGTCATCTTCAAAGGCCTGACTTTCAATACGCCAAGTTGTTAAAAACATTGAATGATTCTAGTTCAATTAACTATGACCTAGGCATCCAATTGGATGCCGGGTTTAATGAACGGCGTCCAATTAGCTGGCTAATTTAACCAGATGGCTGCGACATATATCTACATACTTACATACATTCACGCCTTCTTCCCATGGGGTTTATTTCAAATAGGCCCCTTATGCACTTTTGAACGTCAAACTAAAGACTACGTCAACTACAGAATGCCACCTGCTGCGATAATCACACTCCTTTTGCCTCGTTTACGTTCATACATTGGTCATACACGCACGCCAGTTGCGAGTACTACGCACCTGACCTTTCTAAAGAACATCACCAATATGGTCACTATATATGTCCTCCTAGGGCGTCCTCCCGGCGTTTCCACTCACATCTGCCTTTCCTTAGTCGCCTTTCATTCATCCTCTCAACATGACCAAACCATCTAAGCATACTCTTCAATATTTGTCACTACATCTTCTTTTAAACCACACCGTTGCCTTATCACATCATTCCTCAGCCTACCATTCCTAGCCACACCACACATGCTTCGCGAGGAACGCATGCTCGTCGCTTGCTCGCTATACTTGCTTTAATTATTGAATATTGGTACCTATCGGTAAATTGGGCAATTTTTTATTTATTTATGTAGTCAGGAAAATTTACTTTTAAGCAAATTGAGTCCCTACTTCAATTCGCCGTATTATAGCTATAGCCTTTTCATATCACTCTATGACAGCCGTGATTTGTATAGGCCTATACTAACCACCACATTACAATAAAACCAGTTCTATCTTTGATGCAAGCTAAAACCTTCCAATTAGCTTTTGTACTTACCTATTTCGAGCCTTATTTCGATTAAGATAAAGTGGCATCAGCTTTCCTCGAAAGTAGCTTTTATTTTATTCTTCGTCATTTTATCGAACTTATCCCCCTCGGTTCCAGGTATCTGGGCGGTGATTAACACAGCTGGCAGCAGCGGCCGCGGCGGGGCCACATGTTGGGAGGCGGCTCTAAGAGGCAATGTGCTCGGAGCCCTACGAGTCGCAAGGACCTTCTCGCCTCTACTGGCTGCCGCAGCCGCCGACCATCCACATGCTGGCAGGCTGTTTTATATTGGTATGTTAATAACTACTTACTGTAAAGCGGTTCGTCCAGTCAAGACTACCTACATTGCAGTGTCTGAATTTAACTGGACCGCTAGTAACATATAGTAGGTGGGTAGACTGGGTACGGTTCAGACAATTTTCATTTGACGACCAATCATTTTGTTTATGTGGCAGTTAGCTGTAAAAAAGAAGTTTTTTTGTTGTGAAGAGTACATTTGCCTACGTATAAATACTAAAATTGTATTTCTAAGTACTGTGATTAACTCACAGGAGCAAGTTAGAAAAAAAAGAGAAAATATCTCAACTGACCACACCCCAGGGACGGTTGTGACATTACCTGGGCTCGGTAGTGACAGGTTAAAAAATATACCAAAATGGTCATCAATCACTTTTATTGCACGAAATATCTATTCTTTCAAAAAAAATACGTTTAAACGTTAACAAATCTTCATATAGCAGTCTGATTGCTATAATCAGTCTTAAATTAGAATCAGTCCAAAAAGCTAACTTAAGAATTCTAATAATACAAAACGGCAACAACGTCAAAAAACAAACTATAGGTACTAATTAGTCGTCACAACCGTACCCAAAAAAATTGTCACAACCGTACCCAAAGCACTCCTTCGCAAAAAATACAATGACTATGGCAATATCAAATAATGTACGTACAAAGTAGGTAAGCACCGCTATTTAACCACTAATGTTTAACTAATAATGAAAAAGAACACTCATTACTGTATCTGTAAACATAGAACAACAATCATTAAAAAATATCGGATAAAAATGCTTACTTTTGACTGTCAAAAAGTAGCTCCTCTCTGCCCTCTCTGCCCTTACAGGGTTCCCCAGTATTCCTTATAGTTTCGCTAATATTGCAATTGTCACAACCGTACCCAGTCTACCTACCGTATGATATGCTCCAGCAGACAGTAAGACCGGTGCTTCTAATGGTAAATTATAAGCTTTCGATTTATAAGACGACTATTAATACACCAGAAAGCGTAAATATTATGAGGAACCTAATTCATCCGTACCTACATAGGTAGGTACGGATGAATAGATACTGTAGGTGCTGCTGTTCCTTAACATAGGTTAAGGAACAGCAGCACCTACAGTTTGTTCGCTAAGTTGGTGTAATTGGTTCTAGGATATATAAAATTAATAAATAACTCTCATTCCAGGATTAACATCAGACACAGCTTGCGAGAGCCTATCCCGCGTCGAAGTTGGTGAAACTGGCGAGAACAGCGCGGGCGCAGCGGCTGTTCGTTGGGGAGTGTGGGGCGCTGCGCGTGCATTGCGCGCCGGCCTGCGCGCCCGTCGATTGCACGTCGTGTTGCTGCACGCGCCCGACTTAGCGGCGCAGGAGATTTACTCGCCGCCAGCGCTGTTGCAGCCGCCTAGCCAGCCAGCCAGGTAAATTGTCATTCTGACATACTGCTCTGTGACAATGGATGAAGCGATGTACTTTTCCAGATATTTCACGACTGTTAGAAAGCTCATAAATACAAAAAATTGGTTGCCTGTAAAGTCGGTATACGGGCGAAAGTTTTACGTGACAACGACTTTGCGTGCCTTTCACTTTTTATGTCTGTCTCTCTCGCTCTTAGGCGGGCTAACCATGCCCGAGTGGAAGGGACGCGTGCCTCTCACTCGCTCTCATTGTGAGCGCATAACGTGAGCGGAGCGTAACGCAGTTTCTTGAAGTGTCACCCGGCAAACCAATTTATAAGACGTTGTCACGTCAAAAACATTATAATAACAGTCACCGCCGCTGTAGCTGAATTAGTCATGAGGTCCTCATATTTTGAGGACTACTTATTAAAACATCAACGAGTCTCGTGCCTTGTGTTGAGAGTCAAGTCGAGTTATTTACAAAGTGCTTTAGATTAGATTTACAGAATTCACCTTTCTCACCAGCAAACGTTTCTCATCTTTCAGTCGTCCTGAAACCCCAAGCTCGGAGATGAGCGCCGGTACCGCTAGCTGTGCGGTCACAATGCCAGGAGAAGCAGCTGAGTACAGCGCAAAGATCCTGCCAACCAGCGCACTGAAGGTTCTAGAAGATGCCCTGACAATACCTTCACCAAGAGACGCCTACTATCTGAAGGTCAAACAAGACTCCTGGTTCACCAGGATGCCGTCGTTGAGAGTCGCGCACTGAAGGAAAAGCGCCCTCTTCAGTTTGTACACTGGCAATACAGGTCGCATGTCACAACCAAGTTATATTCTGATAATGTCCGCACAGAATGTATGAACGTTTGCTTAACTAGTAAGAGAGTTAGATGAATCAGATATTTTTGTAAGTTTTGTGTGTGTCACTTTACTAAAGTCGTAGCTAAGCTAACGTTATTTTGATAACGATATCATTAATTTGGTATTGATATTGATGAATATTTCTTGTCTGATTTTTACACACGATCACCAATATTAAGGTGAAGGGTCCAAAACTTTGTCACATCGAAAAACTAACTTCTAATAATTTTTTTGTTATTTCCTATGCTTTTATCGAGTCAGTTTTAAATTTTATTTTGTTGCCATTCGGGCTGATTTTGCAATTTATATTTTATACTCATTTATCTGTACTTAATTAAGTATATTATATAATCGTATGTTATACTTATAACTTATAAGTTTTTAGCGACCCGGTAATCCCAGATATATCGAAGATTCGGGAGGACGGAAGTAAAGCACTTTGAGGTGCTTAAATATATAAACGATGTTTCTAAAAGTAATATTCCATGTTGTACTTGGAGTAGTGCCTTGTCTTACACGGTGACTGAAAATCTTTGCTTAGAGGAGCATTCTTATTTCATAAAGATATTTTTTTATTTGTGGGAATTGTACATAAGTATTTTCAAGCTCACAAGGTGCCAATTAAGAAACTCTTTGTTTCAAGAGTGTGGAAAACTGTATATTATACACTATAATATCGTAGATCCAGTGAAGCCAGTTTATAATAATAACGGTTTCATAATTATATTTTCTGTAAGGTTTGTACGATTTTCTGAGTTGTTTGTTTTTATGTCGTCACTTGCGTGTTAAAACGATATGAATCATAATCATGTAAATAATGTTTGTGTTGTATAATAAACATTTTGTCTATAAATATAACTTGTTTTATTTTAGTTGAATGATACATTCATTTTCACATTCACAGTTAACCTGTTAAGGACAACAATTTCTTACCATCTTGACCCCTAAAAAGCTTTCGACATTGTCTCCAAGCTGATCTTGCTACGGGTTAATCATTAGCATACTAATTTGAAAATATAAACTAAACTTAATATTTCTTGCAGGTCTAATAACTCATCGAAATTGTTAAAATAAATTAAACTATACTGTAACAGCAATTTTTGGAATGTGTCTGTTATAGTATAGTTTTCTTTCTTAAAGGGGTCCCGCAGAGGAGCATTCTTGGGCGTACCTAAATAGCTAGTCCCGATTAGTCTCTATATTTATAAGATGCCCTAAACATTATCGCCGGTTCTAAATACTTAAAATAGACACATCAATATTTTATAAAATAGATCGAGGGTGAGAATTGAATTACAAACCATTTTAAATATCTTCAATTATATTACATTCTGGTTCCTTTACTTTCAAATTATCAAAAGCTAGCCAAACGTGAAAATGAGTAACGCAAGCAATCATTCCTCCCATCGAGTTGCGTAGTTGGTTTTCAATGTTCCCAGTGCACGTCCAATATTGGTACTTGCTGAGGCCATTTCTCTGCCAAGAAACTGCTGTGCTTACAGCGAAGCCCATACTGTCTGATGAATTATTTATATAGTAAACACTGTCCTTATACTTTAGGGATATTGAGTTGATATTTCGTATGCTGAAACATTAAATTAAGTAAGTAAATTAAGTTAAATAACGTAAATAATTCTACTGTGAGCTTCTACGGCTGCGCTGCGTACTTGCAGTACAGGCGACTGGACTCCACCTGCACTCATACGTAACCACTAATTAACATATTAATATATAAAGCTGCCTCGTCGGTCTAGGTCGCTACTGTTGAGCGCGAGGTCGTGGGTCCGATTTTCAGGTCGGGAAATTGGGTTTTTCCGGTAGGAATTTCTCGGTAGCAGCCCGGAGTCTGGATTAGTGCCCGGTTGATGGCAATAGGCTCGCCCCCCATTACAGGCTAAATGTACACGTTTGCCCAACCCTTCGGGGAATATAGGCGTCTTTATGCGTGTATTTATTGAAAATTATATGTGGAGAAGGAGGAGGAATTACGTCATACACGGAATTCGAATCGTTTTGAAACAAATTGCTAATCCATTGCTGGATAAGTTCGAAATAAAAATTCTGCTCAACAACGTAAATAACGCAATGAATGTTGTTGAACGGTCAAAATGAAACAAATTTGTCGTAATCGTTTACGAAAATGTGTTGTGTAATTAGATAGCTGACTAGTTATAAGCGAATGATATTTTATTTTGACGTCGACTTACCTAGCTGATTATAACCCTAACGTAGAGCATAGTAGCCAAGCCTTGCTTCTCTAATCCGCCATAGACTACTTTACTTAGTCTATGGCGGACTAGTGGAGCAATGTTTGGCCGTTGGTAGGTGTACTTACATCTACTAACGGCAAAAATATAAAATAGTAATTACCTATATTGTTTGCCACAATAATCATTCTGATGTTCTCTGTGACCGTACACGTCCATGACAATTTGTTTGATTTTTGCGAAGCTCTTGTATAGGCAGCGTGGGTCCCCGGGGCTCCGGGCGAACATTATTCCACGCAAACTCTTGTTCTTTGTCACAAAGTCTAGGACTTTTGTTTTCCTTCTGAAAACACAACTAAGTTTTATAAATTGTTATTCAAGGAAGGATGAAACGGCTGAATGTTTCACAGTCAAAGAAAAGGGTCTAACTAATGCAAAACTAATAAAGGTAAAGTTTCAGAAAATAGTTATTTGTTATACAAGAGTGCAAAGTTGCTTTTTAACCTCGTGTTCAATTTTGATGACCGAGCAAGCGAAGGATTCTAAAATTGAAATCCAAAATTAGAATCCTGAGCGTTAGCGAGGGAATCAAAAGAGCACGAGGTGAAAAATCTTTGCACTCGAGTGCAACACGTAACTTTTCATTCCACCTCAGCGAGGAAATGACTAAATGCAAAAAAAAAACGTTTACAATCACAAGATAGGTACACTTTTATTTCAGTTTAGGTATTAATTACTACATTATGACAGGTAAGTATTACAGAATAATCTTTAAATTATAACAAAATAATACTAAGGTATAATTAAGAAAATTTTAAAGTAACGTTGCTACAGTTATTTAAATTGAGTGTAATATTTTTGTTTGGTACTGTAATATTGGTGTTAGTCACTTGTGTACTGTTTTTCGGTATTGTTATTATCTGTCATACTTAATAGTTGTACCGATTCATTCTCCTACGATGCCTTCACATATTTTAGACTTATTTTGGATGGAATCCTCTATGTATCCCTCTACAACTGCATTGGACTTCCAGCCTCCGTGGCGCTTAAGGAACAGGAGATCAGCTCCGGAATCAGCCAAAAGTGTGGCTGAAGTTCGTCGGAAACAATGACCCGTGTACAACAGGGGTTCTGGAAGTTCAAGAAATGTTGCTATTTCTCGTGGGATACTGCCAATTTTATTAGTACCCATAGGCTGTCTAACACACTTTCCATTGCGATACTGTAGAAAAAATCGATTGATTGGAGTGTTAGGCGGGCGTAAGGCTTGATATTTCTCAACAATCGTTACGTATTCCTTGCGAATGACGAAGTTGCGGTCTCTTTTTGTCTTTGTATTAGGTAAATTAATTAATAGTAAGTCATCTGAATGTTTCTCAATGTTTTTGACATTAAGTTGTGTTAGTTCATTAGTTCGACATGCTCCGTTTATTCCAATAATAAGAACAACCTGTAACGTAAAGAGTATTGTAGTAGATAAATGAATAAAATTGATATGAACGCATAATTATGCCTATCAAAATCTACTAAGTATACTATTTAATTGAGATTAATATACTTAAGTAGACACTGAATGTGCAACTGACTTACTTTTGCCGCCAAATATACGGAATCGGGTGCTTCGTTAAGAAACTTTTCAATATCAGATACTGTGAAAACCTTAGATTTTTTTGGTTGATGACCAGATGAGGCTCTTTTTAAAAATGCCACTAATTTAGGATAGGTATCGATATGTTTGTCTTTTTTCGTCTTTATTGTTGCTTTTAGCATCGAATACGTACTCCATAGAGTGCTTGCTTTCTTGTTCTCGGATAATTCTATAAAATATGCCAGCAAAACGATTTCTAAGAAAGTTTTGACTCCTTTTGCTAGTCGCCACGTGTTGAACATATCGTACTGTTTTAAATACTTCTCGCGTGATTGTTGAGGGAGAAAGCTCATTTGCGCATTATTAACAGTTTCAGTCAATTCTGTTGGCGTCAAGCAAACTTCCTCGTCGCTAGAACCACTCATTTTAGTTTTTTCACTTGTTTTCAAGTTTCTTGTTTTTAATATAAGGTTTAACAATGACGTGAAAAAATGCCGCGTAAAGAACCGCGTACAAAGCAAATTGAAAAAAAAGAACACCAAGAAGGTTCCGAGTCTGTTTTTAACAAATTAAAAAAAAGTTGTATGATATATTCGGCACCATAGAGGTAGCAGTAAATAGGTTTAATGTTTTTTTTAATTCACAAACTTAGTGCACACGATGTTCTAAATTCAATTTACTTTATCCTCTAGAGAATAAAAACGGCTTTTCCACTCAGATATTGAAGATTAAAAATACTCTTTCCGAGATGGTGGGATGAAAAAAATATTGTTGTGTAATTAAGAAAAATAAAAAAGAACGTTTATTTGCAGCAAAAAATAATGTTTATTTCTTTGTGAACTTCAGTGAGTTAATTGTGTTCTTCATGTGGTAATGTGGAGTCTATAAGAGTTGAGAATTAAAGAAACAGTAGGTATTTCATCAAAATAAATACTAACACAGAGGTCCTCGATATCTTCGGAAGTGGGGTCAACAATATCTTCCAGTCTGTGAGGAGTTCAATCTTTTGTGGTATGAAAATCCTTTTTATATACGGCTCCGTCTGTTTAATAGCTGTAGCTAATATGTTCAGGGTGGGCAGGTCCAATGTCAAGCACATAATCATATGGCCGTTCTTTAGCTCTTCCGGTGGAAACATCGGGGCACCCTCTGAAGGATAAAATTGCATGCTAATTATTTTATAACAGAAGATACTATAAAGCCACATTGACTATATGATCAAAACAAGTAATTCTTAGAAAATAAATGTAATAAAAGAGAAAATAGCCAAATGAACGCTTACAGTCGCTGAACATAATGTAATGTGTGTAACAAGAGGAGCTTCAGATAGCCAAAGAGTTTTGAACCTCCATTCATGGGCCGCCCTGTCGATTACATAATATTATACGTAAGAAATAATATTCAACAATAAAAATAAAATAAAACATTCCATATGTTTGTTTTTATTTATTTTTCAATGATTACAGAACTCAAACTCAAAGCATTTATTTCAATTAAACCATTTACGGGCACTTTTGAATTGTCAAGGAGTCGATCAGTCAGAAATATGAAGCTAGTTGCCCATTCCAAAGCGTAGTAGGTACCTACCTATGGAGAAGAACGGGCATGAAACTCCACGGACACTTTTAAATCAAAAATTTGTTTTAAAATATTGGTTACATCATTCATGTTAAAATTATACACGTGAGAACAGTGAAGAAAGACGTGCACGTTAAAACCGTCCGTAATAAAAAGATAAAAACAAAGAACAATTCAAAAATTTAAATTAGCCATGGAAGCTGATAGATGACCAGTCCCAACAGACGGCGCCCGTTCACGCACATGACGCATGGATCAGCATCATTCAGCTCAACCATTTTGAAGTGAAATGATCCAAAACACACGCCACCATCAGCGAGACATCTGACTGAGCATGATATACTCACAGCCGCCAGGGCACATTCAAGTCAATGAAAGACTTATTACCCGGTAAATTAATTACCTACAGTTATATTCACAAAGAAGTGGCCTCTCTTTCTATCGCGTTACTCTTATATCTTCTGACTACGTTACGCTCACTGAATTGGCCCGACAAGACGAGCCCGCAGCGTACTTGTAGCTTCATACCTAAAATGCGGAGTGAACCATCTGTGCTGTAGGTACCTACCTACACGAAATTCTATCTACCGACAAATGGGTTAGATCAGAAATGTGTACATACTGGTAATATCCGGAAATCCAGGGACAGTATGTCCGATCCATATGCCACCCATCGAATTGCCCATCATCAGTCCACGGGAGGCCGATCCCATAAAGTCCCCCATCGGCTTTTTTCCTTCGTAATCCACTATCGCTATATAATCAGCGTATTGCTCCTGTAACAATCAGTACTTAGGTATTAATAAACGAATGTAGAGTACGGTAGTGGAACCCCTATAGATGAGTCACATCCAGAACGCGTCGTGCCTTTACTGACAACGCATTGTGGCTGTTTCAACAAGCGCCACGACACGACCAATTTTCTGAGATTTTTTAAGAAGAGACCATTTTTTTTTTTTTTGTGTGGAAAATTATCAAATAACTTCTCCCGCTCTGGGTGGAGCGGGAGGGCGTGTCAGACTCTTACTGGCTAAAACCCACCCGTGTTCCTTCCGTTGCCTGTACGTTGCCAGGGGCCACGGTATTCCTTTCGGACTTTCCCGCAACCCCGGCAGGCATCGGTCCTAACGGACCCCTTCACTTCTGCTGACATCTCTTTGAGGCGCGCGTGGAACACAACGCGCCGTCGACCCGGGCCTGGTCCTTATCGGACGGCGAGCTACCCATTGCTCACCGTCCGCAGGCCCGCGCCTACGGTGGCCGGGAATTGGCCTGCGATTCCCGACGCCCAGGGCGTCTCCTGCGGCGTGAGGGCGCGAAATTTGCCTCTCCCTCACTCGTTCTGCCTCCTCCTTCGCGAGCATTACTGCTTCGCAGAAGGAGGTGCCATGCCCTCTCGCTCCGTACCATGGCCTGGACTAGGGCCGGACGCGAGAGATCCCCGCCGCCGATCGCCTCCACGAGGACACGGCGATGCTCTGCCCAAGCCGGACAGACCTCCACCGTATGCTCAACCGTGTCCTCTGGGCGATCCACGCAGTGATGACACCCGGGCGTTTCCTCCCGCCTGGTACAAAACAACCATGTCCGGTGAGGGCCTGCGTCAGGCGGAAGGTGAGGACGCCGTGAGAAGAGACCATCACGTGGCCATTTTGTCGCTCAGAACCGTTAGACTTCCTGTACATGACGCCGGAGCCGCACCGGCGCGGAACTGCATGTTTGTGTAAGTATACGAATGAATATCACCCATGTGCCGCACCGGGGCGCCGAACCGCAAGATGAAAATAAATTAGAATATCTCAGAATGAGTGTAATGGTGGCACTTCACATCGCTATTCGGTATTTGCGTTTTTTACTGCGTTTTATTCGGCTATATAGTTTAGAAGTCCGAATAAATCGAACACACCGTCCACACATCGTCATGAACAGCAAATATGCCGAACATTCAAGAATATTTTTGCTAGATGCTAATCTGAACGCGTTCACACAGTCTTAGTCGTAGTTTCTTTGGTCTTCCATTATTATCTTCTATTATTATCATTACTATCTTCTATTACTATCATTATTATCTTCTATTATTAGCATTATTATCTTCTATTACTATCATTATTATCTTCTATTATTATCATTATTATTCTCATTTTTTTTTTTTTTATGTCTGACATTTCTCGGGACCCTAGGGTCCCGGACCTTTCGAAGGCGTACGAGGGGCCGAAGCCAACTCGCAGAGGCCCGTTAGATGTGTTTAATGAAACAAAAACACAGTTCATCCATCGTTTCTTTGGTCTTCCATTATTATCATTATTATCTGCTATTATTATCATTATTATCTGCTATTATTATCATTATTATCTGCTATTATTATCAATAAATATTTTAGAAAAACTACTATTTTATCTTTTCTTAAATTCGAAATGAAAAGTAGTGTTTAACACGGGTCGAAAGTCATCAATTGATTCCTTTCGACCCTTGTGTAACAATCTAGGTACTATTGATTTTGATTTCGAGTCGTGACGAACCCGGGGTCTGCGGCGGTAAGCAGGCACGAAGGCAGCATTCCACCTATTTACCAAATTTTCTTGGCTTGTGTTTGTTATCGTTGGTTCTGGTAAAGTGATAAATAAGAATACTCACATTGAACATAGGAGCCGTTGTGTATCTGAGCATGGAGTCACCGAAGATATGTTCTGGGGAAGGCGTCCATCGTTTAACATTATCCGGTGTGATGTAGGAGAAGTTCATACCGGTCTCCAAGTTTGGGCCCACGTTGCTCGCAGGCTTGTATATGTACCACCTCCGTAGGCATATTCAAAATTATAGTAAATCACAGGTATATATCATCGATCCGTTTGCCAAGTAATTGTATCAATAAATCTCTTTTGACAAGTCTTTGCAAATCATAATGTACGTTGAAATATGGGATCATGCACAAGTAGAACACAAGAAACTACCTATTTACCACAAGGTAGTGTGAGTAATCAATTTGAACATTAGACTGACTGACTGACCGACTCGAAAAATACTTTGCAATAGTCCCCGGTCTTGTAGCTCTGTTTTAGCATTGTTCTTGGGACGGTTACCCGATTTACCTCAAAGTAGACCAATGTTTTACCTTAAAGTACCTAACACAAATCGAGGCAATAACCAGGGTTTTGGATCAATATCTATGTGTAGTTGTGTACGTCCAAGACACTTATTTCCAAATAAAAAATATTTTACCAGTCTACAGGCTCATTGTCGTTATCTCTGCATTGCAGATTCAGGTAGTCCCATCCTTCGACAACTTGCAAGCAAAAATAGCACTTCAGTAGAAAAATACACAAATAAATGTAGGACATTATTTCAGTTTAAAATGAAAAACAACGAAACCAGTGGTTACTTCATTTTTTATCAGTTTATTTTCAATTGAATACTTTATCGAGTCGTTAAAAAAATCGCATAAAAAATGTTGTTCCAAAACAATGAACAAAATAAAAATGCAACGATGTTATAAGTATTCCATTTTATTACGAAATTAGCCTAAATACTTAAGAATGTATAGTTATAAAGTAAAAAAAAAGCATGTTAAGCGATAATTTTGAAACATTAACGTAGCAAAAACTGAAAAAGGTATAAAAGTTCGTTAACCGGTGGCGATTAAAAAGAAACGTCGAATTTTATCAAACAAAGAATTAATTAAATTATTCATAGTCTATCTTTTTTAATTGATAACTTTATGATACAGTATTTTTATCTCACGAAGCGATGCGCGCTTTACTTGCGGTTACCAAGTGTAAAAACACGCTGTGAATGTGTGTGTAAGCGCAGGAGCTCTCAGTATCGTCCGAGACAATGGCGAAGTCGGAAGTGTGTGGGGGTGTGTGTGTTATGTGCTGACGCTACTCGTCTTCACGCACACATTAACAGCGTGTTTGTACACTAGGTTACCACAAATAAAACGCGCGTCGATTCGTGAGATAAAAATGCTATACAATAGTTATACTCGACCTCGTAATTGCTTCACCACTTTTGACAATAGACTGACAAATAGACTAACAAACCTTGCTGTTTCGTGTTTCATGATATACAAGTGATTAACCGGTGAAAGAAATAACGAGGTCGACTATACACAAGGTACATTTTCAAAGACATCATCTTACAACTAATAACACAACACAATCGTACCCCATGATCACAGATCATAACACACACCTTTTGTACTAGAACTATATTTTATTGGCATTTTCTCTTATTCCACTTGAAATATATAAACATAAGGGAATGTTGCAATGTTCAGTCATAAAAATTTAACCAACCGTGCTTAGACATATCCTACATATGCGGAACACTGCGTCTGAGGCCACATCCAATTAGAACGAATGAATAAAATCACGATACACCCTAAATATTCATTGACATTGAGTGTAATTGAGTACATAAATGAAAAGTTACAAACAAAAAAGAATTTCATTTTTGTGGTAACTCTATTTATTATTATAATATTCCTGTAAAGCCTGATGTAAACGGTGCTATTTAATTGCCTGTGGCGTACCAGCAGTTGAAGCAACAATAAGTTTTGCACCGTGTTTAGACGATGCAAGTCATTTGTTGATTAAATTTTATTGTATGCCACACACAAGAAACTGGCATCGTGTAAATGGGACTTAAGGTTCATCTGCATAACATGCAAGGATAAGACTAACCCCGCTAGGGATTAGCGCAGACATAGAACATCAAATTGCTCAAGCATTTTCTTTCCTGTCAAGTTTTGAGCGAACCTATTATGCCCGACTACGCGCCACAAGGAATCATCTCTTGCACGCTATTTTGAACTTAATTTTACTTGTGGTTTAGCTTATTATCAATAAAAAACTGTTCGAGTATTTTGCTGGTGTGTCTGCACTGACCCTAAAAGATCAGGTTATAATAATACTGTATTATTTTTCAAACTATATTATAGACAGAAAGAATAGAGTCCATCGTTTATCAAGTTATAATCAAATACACAACTATTTTACAACTTTGTTACTATTTACACATAAAACATTAAGATTCCATATTTAGAGCAGACACGATACTGTTAGCATCGGCGTTATCAAATGCTTAGCGTTGAGTCGCGGATTTCGCGTTCAGTGGCGTTTTGATTTTTGAAAATCACTTCAATTGCTAATCACCGAAGCATATTGTAGTATCTGCTATGACCCTAAATGAATTTTTTCTAATTATTAATACATAAGTTTAATATACATGAGTGATGATTTAATTTATAGGTTTCAGCCCTGTTACCAACCGTGCTGAATGGTATCTTTTCACCAAGGCGACGAGTACATCGTGCCGATACGCGAAAAGTATACAAGGCAGTGTCATATAGGGACTTCCAAAAGCCGGCGAAAATATCTGATCATCGTTGTAAGATGTCATTTTTAAATAAAGTTAACTAGCGAACAACTCCCATTAAGTTAATGCTATATTACTATAGTTTTATGGCAATTTTAACAACTATAATGAAAAATGTAGTTTAAAAAAACTCCGTGGTGTTTCTTGAATTTCGTACATTATTGGTAACAGCTTTAATATGAAATGATGGCCTTAACAGGAACTTAATAACAGCTAGTTACACGTCTGTACAGATTCTATGAGATGAGCGAAGTTCCCCCATAAGATTGGACCTGAGGTGCACACTGTCCCGCCGCCGCGTGACTCCTGTGGTAACTGAAACAAGTAAATCATATTTCAGATTTGGGGTTAATGGTTTAATTCACCAGGATCCAAGAAAAATCTGGTCAAATCTACCAAAAATCGTCTGTCGAAAGACCGATGGCCATTGAACCAGAAGATTTCTTCGCGAATTAGCAGCGAAGTGTAAAGGCCTTATAAACGCGCCTAGGACAAGCTGGATTACGAAGAAGAAGGAGATGGCGCAAATTAGGAGAGACAGCAGTATTTCCAACAAAAGACTGCGATACGCTAAATTGATTGAACTCCTTCAACGTTTTTCTAGGGTCGAAACGGAACTTAGCCTTTTAAACAGAGTTTTAACGGACGTCTAGTACAGAAAATCGGCTCCAAATAAGTGAAGACCTTTTAATGAGAACTCGAAGCCGCCGCCAGTTTCAGTACCAACTGTTTTGTAGAGTCAGATTAATTTATGAATCACTAAGAAATCACTGAGAAGATGACAAAGCCGTGAAACAGTTTTGTGGGAAATATAGTTCCGCTTTTCGTTGTGTCTCTTCTTGTTTACCAACAGGTCGATTTTTTCAGAAATTTTTGTTTTCCTCTTTTTCCTTCAAATAGATGGCGTCCGTTATAACCCTAGTTTTTACAAAAAAATAATAATAAAAATAAGTGGTGAGGTGACAATGGAAAAGGGTATCTTACCGCTCTATTAATATCTCCGACGCAGACCCAGTAGTCTGCGACCTTCGTGTCCTGACTGTTGTGCATCTTGTGCGCCACCGCCACCGCCCACTTCGAATGGTCGTTGTGTGACGTAAACGACATCTTAGCTATCGGAAACTTGAGCCGATCTATGTTTCGCACTCTGAAACAAAAGCTAGTATGAAACTGTGCATGCATTTTAAAATAAAACTTAAAAACTAAAACCCAACTAAGACAAAAACGCAAACTAAAAAGGTATAAACGAGACATCACTGACTGATAAAAAATCCGGAGTCACACGTCATGTATTTAAGGCATAAATCGAACTTGAACTGATGGTGTTTTTGTTGGGTATATCAATTATTTTAGGGTTTAGGATCATTGAGGTTCGGTACCTACTCACTTCTTTAGTTTGGGAAAATTCAATAGTATTTGAGGAGGTTTACGTATACATAATTATAGTTAGCCAATATATTTTCAGAAAGTACCCCTTAAGACCTTTCATTAGATACCAAACACGATATGTAAATCTTTAATATTTTTTCTTTTATATTCTTTAAAAAATGCCGCGAGAAGTCGCCATCTTGGATTTTATGTGACGTCTACAAATCAAATCAAATCAAATCAAATATTTATTTGTTAACATAGGTAAAGAAATACAGATCTTATGTTTGGTGTACAGAGCGCTATGTTATGCCAGGAGGCGTACAAATGTGTTGAGCAGATCTTGCTAAGGATTACAAATTAAAATTTATTAAAATACTTGAAATCATGCATAAATGGTATTACTTAAATTAGAAAATAAATTAAACAATTATATATTAAATACTCTCATTATGTCAAACCTAAATGAGGAATTATTAAAACTATATCAAAGTAATTAAAATGTCAAAATTATTTAATGTCAATGTTAAATAATTGTAATTCTAAATTAATTCGTCATTTAAGTATTCGTCAATAGTATAATAACATTTATCAATTAAGAACAATTTAATTTTTTTCTTAAATTGTGTAAAATTTAATTCTTTTATGGCGTCTGGAATTTTATTATAAATGCGTGGAGCCATACCCAGGACACTTTTTTTTACTAATGCAGTTTTACATTTATAATTACTTAAAGAATTTTTATACTGACTACGAATTGGAACATTTCGTGCCATTGTCATTTTTTCAAACAAGTTGGGATTTGTTTTGACGAAGATACTAATTTCTAATATGTATATCGCCGGTAGCGTAAGGATGTTTAATTTTTTAAAGTACAGTGCACAGCTGTCATCTGTTTTCAGACCACACATGGCTCTAATGCACCTTTTTTGTGCTTTGAATAGTAATCCCTTATCCGGGGAATTACCCCAAAAAATTATTCCGTATCGCAGAAGTGAAGCTACTAGACCATGATAGGCAGCAAGTAATGCGTCTATATTTACTTTTCTAGCCAATTGAAAAAGTGCATAGGCAGATTTTTTTTTTTTTTTACATAGCTGTTCTATATGAGCTTTCCAATTAAGGTTATTGTCAATATGGATACCTAAAAACACACTTACTTTTACTTCTTCTATTTCGTTGCCATTGTAATTGACACAAATTTTTGGAGCTTCAATTCTTTGGTGGAAATGCATTATTTTGGTTTTCTTGAGGTTAATTATTAAATTATTCATATTAAGCCAATTAATTATGTCAGTAAGAGTATTATTAATGTCAAATTGATAAGTATTTAAGTCCTTACATTTTACTATGGCAGTGCTATCATCTGCAAACAAAATCATTTGTTGTTGTGTCACTTTTGGCAAATCATTAATGTAAATAAGAAATAAAGGTGGCCCAAGCACGCTACCTTGAGGCACTCCATATTTAATACTCCTGAAATTCGACACATACGTTCGTTCCGTTTTGGTTTTTGCGCACACTCTTGTAATTTCAGTACATTGCAATCTATTACTAAGGTATGATTCTAGTAGTTTTAAAATGTTCCCTCTGATGCCATAGCAATGCAATTTGTCTAGAAGGATTTTGTGATCAACGTAATCAAAGGCTTTAGTCATGTCTGTGTAAATAGCGCAGATGTGAGTTTTTTTATCAACAGCAGACATAACACTATTTAAAAGATCGAAAATAGCCATGTTAATTGTTTTATTTCTCCGGAAACCGTTTTGTTCCTTACACAAAATATTATATTTGTGAAGATATTGGTATACTGAGTTATAAATAACTTTTTCAAATATTTTGGAAAAAACAGGAATTTTGGCTATTGGCCGGTAATTTTTTACATCCGTCTTGTCCTCCTTTTTGTGAAGCGGTTTTATTATTACTTTTTTCAAAGCTTCAGGATAGATGCCCTCGGTAATACCTATATTAATAATATGTGCTAGGGCAGGTGCTATAAGCTCAATTACATATTTAATTACTCGTGTAGATATACCGTCAATACCTACTGTATTAGTATTTTTAAGCGTCTTTGTGGCTAAAATTATATCGGATTTTAGAACAGGCTGCATAAACATTGATTGCATTGTCAAATTATTTAATTTATTGTTTATTTTAATGTCATTTATTATATTATTCTCAATGTCATCTATAAAGTAGTCATTAAATGTATTTGCTATGTCATTCGGGTTTGTGTAAGTCAAATTCCCTGTTTTTATTGTTAGTATCTGTTCTTTAGGCAGGTTAGTTTTAGATCTATTTACTATCTGCCATGTTGCTTTGGACTTATTTTGCGAGTTGTTGATAAAGTAGTTATTTTGTGCCTTCTGAGTTAGTCTAACAATTTTTTTATACTGCATAGTGTATTTTTTCAAATCGCTTTTAGCTTTTTTTGTTGGGTGTAGTCTGCAAGTCCACAACAACCGTCTCTGTTTTTTACTACATGCTTTTATGCCTTGAGAAATCCATTTAACCTGTTTGTTAGTGTTTACAGTTATAATTTTCTCTGGAAAACAGAGATTGTAAAACAATGAGAAAATATTTAAAAAGTTGTTATAGGCTAAATTAACATCATTACTTTCGTAAACTTCTTTGAATGATAAATTTTGTATACATGATTTAAATTTATCAAGGTTCTCTCTGGAGTAATCTTTTTTCAGCGTTTTCCAAAATTTTAAGCGACACGTTTTATTGACAGGAATTTTAAGTATTTGTGATGTGTGATCTGATAACATGAGGTCAATAATTTCCGTCTTCCATCCTCTTCTTAGATTATGTGCAAAGTTATCAATGCACGTTTTACTATGAAGCCTCGTAGGCTGGTTTAGTGCTAGAGTTAAGTTATAGTTAAGTAGGAAGTGTTCCAAATCCAGAGTAATCTTATTTCGTAACAGTACATTAATGTTAAGATCACCACATAACACAATTTTTTTATTCGATAATACACAAACTTTTTTTAATACAATGTCAAGTTTTTCATAAAATGTCAAGTAATTATATTTTGGTACTCTATACACACATATAACAATAATTGAATAGGATGTCAATTCTATAGCACAAATTTCAAACACGCCTGATACAGACTGCTTAGCAACATCAGGTAGTTCCCTGTACTGGTGCCCCTGTCTTACAAGAATACAAGTTCCTCCCCGATTTGTACTTCGTGAATAAAGAGCGGATAGGTGGAAATTCGGAATGTGCAATAAACTACGTATATAACTTGTAACCCGCGGAACAACATGACGCTTTTAACGATACCTCGATTTTCGAAATACGAAGAGTAGTTTAGGAGTTATGAAGGAACAGATGAACATACATACATAGCCTGTTAAAATCATAACCCTCCTTTGGCTTTGCCGTTGTCGGGTAAAAATTATGTCAAGGTCAAGGTCACGTGGTAATTACAGTTCCTGCGTTTGTATCTTCTATTTAATAAAAATTGTAAATTCACTGACAGACAACGCACAGCCTAAACCGCTGGATCTAGAAGCATGACATTTTGCACAAGAGTGCCGTTTATAAAGAAAGTGAGTCCCAAAAAGGGGTTAAATAGGGGACTAACTAGCTACGCCACGCGGTTTCCCCCGCATAAGTCTCGATCCCGTGGGAATATCGGGATAAAAAGTATCCTATGTCCTAACTCAGGTCATGGTCTACCCATGTATGTGTCCAATTTCATCCAAATCCGTTCAGCTGTTTTAGCATGAAAGCGTAATAAACAAAATATAAGCAAACTCACTTTCGCATTTATAATATTAGTTAGGATAAGTTAGAATTATAAACACTAGGATTTACGGAGAATGTAATAATTTTTGGAGTAAAACATAGATAGTGGAGCCACTTGTCCAAGGACTGTATTTTCTGGTATTACCCCTACCTGAAACTCTACAAACTACAAACTAAAACTGTAAACTGCGTTAGTAATATTATATCGACTAGCTGCTGCCCGCGGGTTCACCCGCGTGGACCCAATTTTTTTTTTTTTTAATAAATGTAGTTACTACCTAAGTTACTGCTTATAAAATCAGCTATCTGCCAGTGAGTCTTGTCAAAATCGGTCCAGCCGTTACGGAGATTAGCCGGAACAAACAGACAGACAGACAAAAATAAGTACCGTAATAATTTCATATGCATTTAGTATAAAATGTGTGTTAAATGTTACAACAGAATACCTTGTGATATATTAGAATTAAATGAAAGAAAATTTAAAACTCATATAAAAAATACACTTTGCAAACAAGCATATTACAAATTAGAGGATTATATCCAAGATAAAAATGCTTGGAAACATGCTGGTCCTGCTCCATAGGACAATTTAGAATCTAGACAAAATCTAACTGGTTGCTAATTTAATTGTATAATATATATATATATATATATTTTATATTGGTTTTACATTCTGTGATTACTCGAACTCACACACTGAGTTATATTACTTGTAAAAATGCTAGGAATATCGTATAATTTTACAATGTTTGTAAATATGTGAGCACCATGCATCTATCACATGATTAATTTATCTGTCATTCCTTAATTTTTCATTATTTTTACCTAACGTGGTATAGTAATCTTATTCTAGGTGCATCGTCTTCACATATAATGATATAATTGATGTATACAAGATATTGTGAAAACATTTTAAAAGAGTAACGGTGGAGTTTCTTGCCCATTCTTCTCCATACGAAAACTACCTTTTGGAAGGGGCAACTAGAATCAATTATTATTTAAATGTTGACGTTCAAAAGTGCCTTTTTGTGCCTAATTGAAATAAATTATTTGACTTTTTTTTTTTTTATAAAGCTGTTATTTTGACATTTTAAACAGATAAGAACACTTTAATTTTATTTATTTGTATTGATGTACAGATGTTTTATCTCACGAAAGCGGGTGACCCATACTTGTGTGTGTAAGTGTACATGCACACTGTCTTTGCGTGCGTAAGCTCGGGAGCGCCCAGTCGTGGCCGAGTCAGTAGAGCTTCTTGGTTCGCGCCAACATTATTTATCGAATACTGTCAGCATGGAAGGTACGAGGAAACGGAGAAAAGTTGTTTAAGTATCGGTGACTAATTACCAGTCACCCTATAGATAGACTACAATCGAGTATTACGATAAACACTTTCGAGGTTTCTAATAATATTGTTGTCTTCACTAAGACCACTTGTATAGATTTTCTGTTTTCAAACTTTGATGATTGTATAACAAACGTTCAAACTAGAATGTATTTTTATTATTTATATATAATATCTATGTTGATTCGATTCGCATTGTACGCCCGGGTTTATTATGAGTTTCGCTAGTGTAAGCAGGTTACAATACAACTAATCTAGCACGTAAATTAATTAAGAATGAGCCAATATTAAAAGGTACTTTTGGTACTGAAACCACCAATTTAGCATGGGACAAAGTAACAACATAAATATGCCAAAAAGCAAAAATGTTAACAAATGGATCAGAAAAAGTATTGAATGCTTTGTTTTGATTATTTGAATACTTAAACCCGAAATCAAATTTTAAATACAATGAATGAATGTGTTATAACCAGATTTTTATAACAGTGCGCCTGTCAATATTAAAATATTAGAATCATTAAGGTTTAAATAATAACAATAACAACTTAACGAATAATATGGCAGAACTGTGCAGCGGACACGAGTTGTGTAGACCGTACTAAAAGGCGTCGAGGCACTGTGGAGGTAACCGGGCGGATGAATTCAATACTAATAACCTACGACTTTGAGAGCTCCAAGCACACAATTATTAAAATAGAGTAATACTAAATCTCTCTAGAGTGTTTGGGTAAGAATTTAACCTAAACAGAGTTTGTTTACGCTTAAGTCAGATATTTTTCGAACAGACCATATTTAAAACTTGACATAATTAAGAAGTAGGTAGGTACTCACTGGAAGTTCCGAGAACACTCCGAGTCCAGTGTTCCAGGTCCATTAGTCCAGGACTCGACGAGAAGATCCGATTGTAACACCTCAGCTACCAAGCCGCTGTACAGGTCATCGTTGAACATCGCACTCTTCGCAAACGACAGGAACTTTCGTCCCACCAGTGTCTCGAAACTCTCTATGTGGTACCTGAAACGATGAACATTAAACGTGAAAACGGTGAAGGTAAACATCGTGATGAAACTGGCATCCTGAACTAGCTAGTACCAAAACTTCGAGGAAATCTTCGACTTTGACTAACCAGCAATGTGCCCGCGTTATGGATTACACCCGTGCTTTCTCTCACAGAGAGGTGGCTTGTGTCCCAGCCTACAAAGCCAACTGGCAGACTTTTTGATTACATTATTAAATAAACTATAAGTCCGCATGACCTATTTCTTTTCAGAACAAAAGAGTTTTAGTGGTGATAATTACATGTCCTCATTATTCTAGCCTTTTTCGATTCTGTTCGGGTCGAGTTTAACCGATTGCGACTGTCATCCGACCCCGCAATCTTTTTTCCGACTTATATTTATCCAGCACAAAGAGCGATAAAGTAGGTACGCAATAGATACATGCCCTAAATTTACAAAGGTTAAAAAGTTACATCAGTTGCTAAGAACTGTAATTAGGCCTTAAAGCAAAGAATAATTACTTGCTGAAAGTGCGAGAGCCTAACAGACTAAAATTATAATAAAGCAAAACATCCTGTCTGCTACACCTTATGCCAAAAATTGCAAAAATTACCCGGCTTGACGGTATAATATTGACAAAATCCCTACATTTTTCCCTCAAGTGTTATGATTTATTGTTACCAATATTTATAAACAAACCAACAAACGAATTCGGCTCTTAACATTGCATCGTAGCCGTTCATAATATGGCTATGACGTCATAATGTGGTTTCTTGTTGTCTTTGTTGTGATATATTGACTCATTTATGATCCTTTTGTTCAAACATGATCGCATTATTACGCAGTAATATTGCAATCAATTTAATTATTTGACGGCATACATTTCATTGTAAAAAAATTGACTAAATGTCAAAAAATGTGTCGTTTGTTATACAATCCTAAGTATTTTCACGTTAAACTTCTGTAATTTTGCAAAATCACAAAGTTAGTCAGTACGTATTGCTACCAGCTGTAATGCAAGATTACTCCAGTGGATTAAGCAACAGGCAAGTATGACAATCATTATGTTCGGAACCATTATGTTGAACCAAAATTCAATGGATGTGCAGAAAAACATTTTGTCCTGCAGATATTACATAACGACCTTAGGGGAAACAAGAGTGCTTTAACGATTTCAATAATACTGTAATCAGTTATTCTTCTCAGTGTCGTCCATACTTCTATTTTCAAAAAACCTCAGCTCCTTGTTAAAGGTGAGGAGTTTCGTGTAAACATTACTGAACCAAATTAAGTTGCCATTCCTCCAAACATTAAGTCCTATTCGCCCAGACTGCCGACTATCTAATATTCCAAAGATATCAATGAATGAAATGGACCAATCCTAGCATGGTTTAACCAGACTCGATAGATAGAATGAACCCCCAAGATTTGCACTAGCCCCTTGAGCCTCATGTTTGCTATTGCATATAAGGAGTAGACCGGGTGGCGCGGTAATGGCAAGGAAGATGTGCCCTTAGGATATGGAAGGAATATTAGTCAGGATGAATATATGCATCCTGACTAATATTCTACTAACATTCTAAAGATAGTGAATTAATGCATAAAAGTGGTGCACTAGTATGTTAAGAAGATCTCGGAACCTCTCTGCTAGTGCTAAGGTCACAGTTTAGTTTTTATTTGGTACTAGCGACCCGTCCCTAGTTCGTACGGTTTTTAGAACTTGACAAAACATGAAGATTTCTATATAATATTTAAGTTAAATATTAATGTATATACACATAATCATTCCGGAATAAATTCTCTAAATGTTGGTGAAAACCGCATCATAATCTGTTGCGGAGTTTAGAAGAAACAGACACGAAAAACGACTTCAATAATAATATGTATAGAAGATGCTCCTCACTCCAGAGGGAATCCTAATTGTTGCCCCAGTGGAATTTTCAACCGACAAAAAATAAGGCCATCACATAAGCTGCATAACTGTTTTGATTGTTTAATCAAAATAACAAACACAAATCACGTGCATTCCTAAGATATGCTACCAACGGATTTAGTTGAATAGACATTCAGAAATGTTTGTATTGTTTTAGCCATACAATAGGGCCAAACTATGTTCATTCTTTATTTTCCTTACCACAAGTGATATGGTTGCAAAAACTCTTTTTGTTGGGAGAGAGATGGAACTAGATGATATGGCGAAAGGGGGTACCGAGATGACGACTAATAGAGAAGTATGGAAGAAACAGATATGTTGGGCCCCAAATAAATTGGGATAAAGGCAAGAGAATGGTGAGAGAGATGGAGCTACACAGGGCGAACAGCCCCATCTCTTTTTCGCAACAAAACAATGATGGTTTAAACAATTCCTCGAATGGCCCCGGGAAGTATTATTGTTGTGCATTTGTCAAGCAATCTACATTGATTCATGGGAATGCAACAGCCAAATCGATTGAATGAAACTACTAGTAACTTTAAACATAAACATCCGAATCTAAACTTACCACGGCGATGCGTCGATTGTCTTGTTTCGGACAACATCGACTAAGTTCGGCAGTTCGTTTTCAAATTCCGGCGGTATATGCGCCCAGACCAGCAACGGTTCGTTGTACTTCAGTTGGGTAGCGATCTGGTTCAGGGTGGATGTTTGAACGGACACGCAGAGGAAAGACTGGCCGTACTTCATGCCGCTCGACGGATAGTCGTAGGAGCTGACGTTGAGGCCATTCGCCACTGAAAAGGGGAAAATCTTTTATTAAAATGCAATTTCAATTCAAGCGTAAACAATATAAAACTATAGGTACCTACCCTAAAAACAGAAGACCTCGGCGCGTCAATTCGATGTCGAAATTATGAAATAGAAAAGGGTGGGAAAGTGAGTTTCTTGCATAGTGCAAACATAAGGTGCTTGAACCTTCGTTCGTCGAGCGGACATATTATAGGAGCTGCAGAAGAGGCCTTGAAAGTCAGTTATGTGAATATTCTACAACCAATAAAAATACTTACTATCTGGAACGGGCGGGAACCGTGGAACAGAATGCACCAACCACAGCGAAGTAAACTTGTCCCCTAATATAACGCCTTTGGTGTGCCCGCTCTCGACCCTGGTCTTCATGAATTTGGAGTGCATCTTGCACATTTCAGCCAAATCGTAGTCGTCATAGTACTTGTCACCCAGTTTGAACTTCTTGAACTTCTTTATTCCTTGTTGCTTTACTTGACCTGAAAGATGTAACAAAGGATTTCAAACTAGATTTTCGGGTAGAGGAGGGATACTTTCGAAAGGAAAATGAGATGGTGTTATGGTGCTTTGAGGTGATGATGGTGCTTTGAGATGGTGTTAAGTCAGATTTTAACCAACTACAATTCCCTTTGATGAATGGGCCCCGTATGAGTTTAATGATAAAGCTTGAAAAATAACAGATATGAATGATACCTCTTTTGCTTTTGGAGTACATATTAGCGACCGATTGAAGGATGTCTGGCTGATGTTCTGAAGCCGGTGGCTGATCATTGTAGATCAAAGAGATTATATTTCTATCCTGGAAGGAAAACTGTGTCATGTAAACCAGAAGTCATTAACATTTTAACTTTATCAACACAATATGTCTGAGTCTGAGGCAAATTTTATTTTCATTCTTCGGATCCTTTTCTTTTATATTTTATGTAGGTTACTAGTACTTCAACTTTGGTGATAATATAACCTCTTAGGTTATTAGGCTTTTTTATATCGATTTTGCCGATGGTTAGATTTCTGATACAGAAGGTAAATTAAGTAACAATAACTATATCTGCGAGCTGTGGCCAAGTGGTAACGGCACCGACTTACGAGTTGTAGGTCATGGGTTCGAACCTAAGCAGGCGCTTTACTTTGAGTAAATAATTTCATCACCACTACTCTCCAACAAACGGTGAAGGAAAATATCGTGAGGAAACCGGCATGTCCTAGAACCGAAAATTCGAAGACATGTGACATCTACCAATCCGCAGTGGGCCCGCGTGGTGGATTACAGCCCAGTTTCTCTCACAGAGAGGAGGCTTGTGTCTGTGTGTGATTATGCTAACTATAACTAGGTCACCAAATATGTTTGACATCAAAATCTCAGTCATTCATTGTTGTTAGATATTACCTGATAAAGTGGTGATAACGTCTTCCCTATCATTGACCGTGGGTCGCTGATGGCCAGATCTGACATGATCCAGCCTCCTCTCAGTTTTGACGGCGTTAAATGCATGTATGCAACCCCTCGACGAACCAAAGGATTCAAATGGTTCTTCTCCCTTGGCAACTTGTAGACGTAAAACCTGCAATGACATAATACGTAACAATGTTGGATAAACATTTCAAATGGGGGGAAAATCCAGCGCCAGGCACATATATCAGGGTAGGTAGGGCCACATCGGTGTCTCTTATGAAATAGGAATTTTCTCAAAGTAGCAATCGTTATTTCACGAGAATATCGCTTTTGAAGTAGGTATGCGTAAATTAATTGTAACAGTTATGAGAGATATTGAGACCAACACTGAGCCCGACAGTCCCTGAGCGTATCTGTGGAAATTGGCCTTTAATTGTCTCCGGTGGGTAACATACCATAACCGAAGAAAAAACCATTAGGAAAATGTGCGACAGTATGCTCTTGTTGCAATAAGAATAATATTCCCAGTGCTGACACACAGACCTCCTCTGTGTCCCAGCACTGAGACCTGTGAGAGGCCGTAATTCACCACGTGGGCCCAGTGCGGGTTGGTGGATCTCACAGCAGTTCGACATAAATTAATCAGAAAGAAGTTTTCAAAAATCTAATGACTTCGTTTTAGTTTTCATCAGACCTCTTTGAATGTTTTTCTCAAATTTTCCTAGTTTCGGATTTAGCCATAGCATAGACTTTGGAAATTCATCCCTGTATATTTGTAGTTTTAGAAAAATGTTTACCTACGTATTCTATTGTTCTGGTGAAACAAAGCATCTATGTAATTACTGTTGTTGAACAGTAATGATATAGATGCTCACGTGCTGACACAGTCATACTTGGAAATATGCTAATCGTTATTCATACTTCTATAGCCGATATTGAACCTAGAACAGTCACGTGCAAAATTCATAATAGGTAATTTTTGTTCGAAAATAGTGTCCAGTAAATAATGGATAACCTTGAAATAGCATATAATACACATTGTGCTCGTTTAAAAAAAATATATATATCCCAAGTAGATTTTTCACCTCGACTACAAATTAATTAATTCCATCGGTTATTTGTTAAAGTAATATTGTACGTTGACTATGCCGACAGAGGCAGTAAATAATGTGACTAGAAATTGCAGTTTATTTTTTATTTTAATACTTTCTTAGGTACTACTTAGGATATATATTTTCTTGTATTTTTTTAGAACGGCTGTAAGGTCTATTATATGGGTATTTCATGGTTATACATTCTTTACCGGACACCCTGTATATACAAAGCATCACAAAATAAAAATTGGAGATTGTTGTTAAATTAAACTGAGACATCGTTTTATCGGTAGCTTCTGAAAGCCGGATTACTTCAATGATTTACTGTTCGTATTTTGGTTCACCAACCACAACATGGCATGATTTTTTTTTCAACTTATTAAGCTATCAGAACCCCCATCGAATTAGATAATAAAATAAAGGAAAGACATAAAGTAGTAACTAATTAAATTACTTATAATTTTGAAACATAATTTAACATAAGAGTAGAGCATGAGAACCACTTATCAATTCAAACAGGAAATACAAAACCACAACGTCAATGTAAACAACGAACCAAATTAGATTAACAATAACATATAATTTAAATTTATATTCTTTGGCAATATATAAATTGTTCAATACCATTTGGGAAAATATCAATAATAAGAAACACTGCGGTGCTCTTTTCATTGATATGTCAAAATCATTTGACTGGTAAAATATAATATTTTGTTTGATAAATTAGAAGGTATAGGATAGGAATAAGAGGTATAGTACTAAAATTAATTGAGAATTATTTAAATAATAGAATGCAGGCCACTTTTATTGAGGTATACAATGAAAGTACAAAAATGGTAGAGGTAGTGAAATCGGAATTCGTATCTGTAATACTCGGCGTACCGCAAGACAGTATATTAGGGCCTATTACATGGGTCTTAAACATAACTGGCGAAATGTGGGTGTACCTGCTACACCTCGACTTAACCCTTCGGGAAAACAAGGCGTGATGTTATGTCTGTTATGTGAAAAAAAAAAGTCAATAAATTTAAAAGTTAACCTTTCAAAAACTAAATAAGTTCAATTTAGAAATTACAAAACTAAACCTACAAAACTGAATATAACTGTAACTGATATAGCGATTGAAGAAGTTAAAGACACAAATTTCCTTGGAGTTACAATAGATCAACATTTAAACTGGAAGGCACATATTGCAATTAATAAAAAAATATCCAGTGCTTGCTACGCATTGTCAATCCTGGCAGAAACTACAAATACCAGTGTCACTAGAAATGCCTATTTTTGTTCATGTTTATCCACTGCTAACTTATGGTATTATATTATACTGCGGAAACTCGACGAACGTGCAGTCCACATTCATTCTCCAATAACATGCATAGCACCGAATCGCTTAGAGAAGTTTTTAGAACGGAGGGTTTCCTAATAAATATAATAAAAGTATATTCTCATATAATTTGTTTTATTTTATTAAGTGAATTGTTTTGATTTTATGTATTTTACTTTCTGTCTACTCTTACACGCGGTGTCTACATGTCTTTTTACCCTCTGTCCTATCGCAGGTATGCTGGAAGACATTTCTTTAGAAATAAGCATCACCTTTGTACGTATTTTTCTGTTCTTTTCTTCTTGTCTGTTTATATATGTGTGTACGTAAATAATACTGACTGGCATTTTTAATTATATACTCGAAATATGTTTATTTGTTAAAAATAATATGCAATATTTTAATTTCAAATCTGATTCTAAGAGAAACATTCGCAAGCAATATAATTTACCTGTTATTAATAATATGATTTATTATAAAAGTACCTATGTAACTGCTATTCGTGTATACAACCAGTTACCGCCAGCTATTAAGCAATTAAATTGAAATATGTTTAAAACATAATGTAAGAAACTGTATATTGATAATGTATTTTATGTATTGCATGAGTTTTTTTGAGAAAAAGTTATGTTCGTAGGTATGTAATTTGTTTGTTATATATTAATCTATTTGAAATTTATTTGCCTTGTAATAATACTATTGCATATCCGACATGGGTAGACTGTTGAGCGTATTTTTTTTTACGTTTAAAATAAGAACTGATTTACACAGTTAATGCAATAAATATTTATTTATCTTTAAGTATTTATATTTTTATAATAAAAAATAAAAATACTAACCAATCCACTGGCTCTCCCTTTTCATTCCTACATTGCGGAGTCAAGCCCGTACAAACAGTCACAAAAATGGATAACACAAATAGTACAATATAAAAACACATCGCGATGCGTGTATGAAGCACGACTAACGACATCGAAGTAATAAGAGACGCAGGAAGTTTGCGATACTCGATGTTTATGATGTCATTCAACACGATCGCATCACTACCGGCTGTGTATCAAACAATTACTTTATTTACACAACATACACAATTATTTTCCTTCGATTGTAACGCACGCACGACTGCCTTAAAACCGAATGATTTCATTACATAGTGTTACATTTTAACTTCAAACCGTTGTATTGACAAAGGAATGTTGATACAAAGTTGGGATACTGGTAGTAAGATGTACTGTAGTCTTTATTTGTAAATACATAAAGACTGTTATTGAGATTATAAGCAGCAAATTGCATCGGCCAATGAGATGATCTCACTGACGATTGGTCTATATTACATCAGATGCGTACGCGCATGTCATTACGCGGTTTATTTAAAAGTTTGTTCACATAAAAGAATCGAACAATAATTTAAAAAATTAGTATAGCTTGTAAGCTGAAAGAGATCTCTTCAGAAATAAGCATTATATTTTCTGTTCTTGCTTCGTGTGCTAGTTGTTATGTGTTTACATAAATGGTTTAATAAATAAAACATAATTTTAACAAGTAATATTTTAATATGATTTTTATAAAAATATAAAATGAACAATATGCTTAGGTATAATATGGAAGACTTAAATTATATGGTGTGTATTTAGTAGTATTTAGGTACTAAAAAAATAAATTGTTAAACATTCTTGAACACGTATAAAAATAGATATATATACTTATACTATGTTATTTCTTATTTACTGTTGAGTAGGCATAGATACTGCAGCCTTAGCGTGTGATACATCACTCTGTCTCCAGAAAGACACAACAGTTTTTAGTTCAGTGAAGAAATCAATGCCTTGTTTGCCGCAGAAGTGATTGGTACCAAGGAAACTGCCTCGGGAACCAGTGAAAGAGAACATAGAAAGAGGGACAGGGATAGGAACATTAACACCGACTTGTCCGACATCGATTTCGTTGGCGAACTTTCTAGCTGTGGCACCGTTGGTTGTGAAGATAGCTGTTCCGTTTCCATAGGGGTTGGCGTTGACCATTTGGATGGCTTGATCTAAAGTGTCGACGAAGAGGCATACTAGTACGGGTCCGAAGATTTCTTCCTTGTAGCATTCCATGTTGGTCTTAACGTCGGTAAGGATGGTCGGCCCGACAAAGTTGCCCTTTTCGAAGCCTGGCACTTTGACGCCGCGGCCATCGAGAACTAATTTCGCTCCTTCTTTTACACCTGCAGGAAGAGAATGATGTGGTCAGGTTTTGTTTAGAAAATAGTGAAAAATTACAAGGTACTACAGGAGGTACCAAGGTACTACGGTCTACAAAAATAATTACAATTACGGTGATTTTCTATCTGCACGGAATCTACATACATGCAACTTTACTTCTAGAAGATCTAATTGCTATCTACCAAACCAATACATTTTAGTATTAAAAAAAGTTACAAAAAACGAAACGTATTCTTTCGAGTGCCATAGTTTAAGAGGATACAGCGATTAATTATAATATTATATTATTGCAGTGATACGAACTTCAATGTATACGTTATTTTTTTATTCTTCTTCATTTCTCGTGTTCAACGGTCGTGAAAGATGGTACGGACGTGATGGAAAAAATAACAATTCAGCAAGAACCAAGTTTGGTTGCTGGGCTAAATGGCCAAAGTTTACTGGCGCTCTCAAACGCAAATCCACGCGAGATACAAAGGAAATTTAAATGCGGCATTAAATTGTTGGACCCCAAGTTAAGTTGTATTGACTTTACCTGATTCGACAAGTCTTTCGATCCTCTCCTTAGCTTTGACGGAGATGACAGGTCCCACATCAGTAGCGGGCACATGGCCGGCGTTCACTTTCAAAGCCTGCGCGCGCGCAACTAGGTCGGGGATCCAGTCCTTGGCTTCACCTATGTTAATAGATTCACTAGTTATTCAAATGCTATAGAATAAAAGCTATAATCAGATAGAGGGAAAACATTGATTTTATATGGGGAGAAGGCACATATCCCCATAGCCATTGTCTCCAAAACAAAACTTCAACGAAATTATATCCATTACTACTGACTTTCAAGGCTTCTACAACAGAAGATTGGAGCATAATCGTAAACAGCAGCAAACTTACTACAAAAGAAGATGTTCTGCTATAATGTCTATTCCGAATGTATCTAATGAAAGTGTAAACAAAGGGTTTGTTTACACTTCAGGTTGAATTCTTACGCAATCACTCAGTAAAGGGAATTAGTAATCCATCTGTATTTAGAAGGTTTCAACTACATACCTCACCACTTTTTCCAACCATTATTGGTTTAAAAAAAGTTATATATACGTTATTAAATCACGACTGAAAAATCATCGACGGATTCGAGGTTATAAAATTAACCTCGGTTGTTAAATAAAAAACATCTTTACGATCATTAAAAAAAAATTGAATTTCGGATTTTAGTATTGAAATCAAAGCTCTGAAATTGTAAGTGCATCCACAGGTACGTTTTCTGATCGATTTGTAAAACGATTTTCTGTTCTACTGACCCACAAACACCGCAGTACTGAGCGCCATACACCTCTGCCCGGCGGCTCCGAAGGCTGCGCCAGTTAACTGGTTGAGTGTGTGTTCTTTGTTCGCGTCGGGCATTATGACGCCGTGGTTCTTCGCGCCCATGTTGCTTTGGACTCTCTTGCCTGAAACAATGAAATAGAGCATAAACAATAAGGGGGATGCGCTAAGGTAGCATGCGAAATTGAAATTCTTACGGTTTTTGCAATTTTCCGGTCAGTGCCAGGTTGTATTTTGATTACAATATGATTTGCGACCATAACAAATGACCGGCTTTACAGAATTATAATCATTAGAATTAGCAATATAACTCCATAATTTAGAATAATCCTCAAATGACGTTTGCCTGTATGCCCCGCATTGTTCTTCTAAAATACGCGATGGATTGTACATAAACCTTCCCGATGTGTTCGGGAAGGTTTATGTATATAGATTACTGGGGCATCTCCATTAAACTTTTAAGCAATATAATAAACATCGTAGCCCCCTATCTAGCTGTTACTTTTAATAAATGTGTTGATTTATGAACTTTTCCTGACCTCATGAAGAGTAGTAAAATCATACCATTATTTAAATCAGGTAATAAAAATGATGTTGGCAATTTCAGGCGTATTTCTATCTTACCAGCATTTAGCAAAATATTTGAAAAGTTAATACTCAAGCAGTTGCTTAGACATTTTAATTTAAATAGCCTCCTTCATAATGAACAATATGGCTTTACAAAGGGTCGTTCGACTACAGATGCGGGTGTTGCTCTGCTGAAACACATATTTAACGCATGGGAGAACTCGCAAAATGCTACTGGGGTTTTCTTGATCTCTCCAAAGCCTTTGATTGCGTGCACCATGACACGCTTTTGCGTAAACTGCGTCATTACGGTGTGCAAAATGAAGCTCTCAACCTTATAAATTCTTATTTACATGATAGGTCCCAATGTGTAGATGTTAATGGTGCGAAATCTTCCGGGCTACCAGTTCAGTTAGGTGTACCTCAAGGCTCAATACTGGGTCCATTCTTGTTCTTAGTCTATATCAATGACTTACCATTCTATTTAAAGGGTATCTGTGAAGTTGTACTGTTTGCAGATGATACTTCACTTATTTTTAAAGCAGACAGGAATAGACAAGACTTTGACGATGTAAACAGTGCACTCTCTATGGTTACGGATTGGTTTTCGTCAAATAACCTAGTTCTCAATAGCAAGAAAACAAAATGTGTAAAGTTCGCCCTTCCAAATGTTAAAAATCTAGGACCCAACATCGTCTTAAATAAAGAGCTGCTTGAAACTGTAAACACGGCAGTTTTTCTGGGCATAACAGTAGATGCCAAACTTCAGTGGGGCCAACATAATCGAGCCTAGCGGGAAGGCTCAGTTCCCAGCAGCTCAGCCTACGCCGTCAGGAAAGTAAGACAATACACTGACGTTGATACAGCTCGGTTAGTCTATTTTAGTTATTTTCATAGCGTTATGTCCTACGGTATTCTGCTGTGGGGCAAAGCTGCTGATATTCAAAACATATTTGTCCTTCAAAAACGAGCTGTTCGAGCAATTTACCAGCTAGGTGCCAGAGTTTCTCTGAGAGATTTTTTCAAAGATATCGGTATCCTCACAGTGGCATCACAATTCATTTTCGCCAACATATTATATATTAGGCAAAATATACACTTATATACTAAAAACAGTTATATGCACAATGTTAACACTAGAAATAAGGATAAACTACGTACTCCCTTCACCGGCTTCATAGGTTCATAACTCATTTGTTGGGCTTGGTATAACCTTTTATGACAAGTTACCTTCTTCTTTGCTAGATTTGCCTTTTAATGCGTTCAAAACTAAAGTAAAATCCAACCTCTGTTCAAAGGCATACTATTCTATCAACGACTACTTAAATGATAAGAATAGTTGGTCGCTGTGATTAACTCAAGACAATGTTTAAATGTTCTTTCTCCACACAGGTGTTTATATGAGTAATTGTTTATAATTTTACTAATTTTACTTTATTTATTGTTGACATAATCTACTCATTACAATGTTTTTTTTATGAGTTGTATTGCAATATGTGGTTAGCTAGCGACCTCGATAACTTTTTAATTTACCTCAATGGTCCTAGTTTATCAATTACAACTTTTAGTTACAGCTATATGTAAGCGGGCACGCCCTTTATGCCTGGAGGCTTTTATTTAGATATTGTTTTCGTTAATTTATTTTTATTTCTGCTTGAGTATAGTTCTCGATGTTTTTTGATTGGTATATTGGCGTGTGCTAGCTGTCATATGGCTATTAATTTTATAATTTAAATTATGTTTTGTGTTGCGTAATGTAAATATCATTTTGCATACTATTACTATAGAATCATTTTTTTTTTCTAACTGAACAGACAGCTGTGCTGCTGGGAAGTTTGTTGCGCCACTTCTTCTTCCCAGCTAAAGCACTAGGAAGTGGTGAAGGGTGGGCGTTTTGGGGGACTGTCTTATGTAATTTTGACGTTCGCAAAGTGCTGATTCTCAGCCTAGTTTGAATAAATGACTTTTGAATTTTAATTTTATAATTCTTTTACATTAAACGTAAACGTACTACTGAAACTTGACTTTTTGTCAAGACGTGAAAAAGTCGCTTTTTTGAGCGCTTGGCATGAGCTGACTAAACCTTAACAGATAGATAAAACTAATTTCTACTGGATTGTAAATCTTATCAAGATCAACAGACAAGTCTACGATAGCATATATCTAACTTCTAAGGATGAGCCACACTTTCATCTTCCAGAATTTAATTTATTTTTAAATGTTATTTCCGAAGCTATTTTGACCAGTATATTATTAATCCTTATCCGATAAAATATGTTATTAAAAATGGCAATTTAATTAAGATCAAAATATGGCTGGACATCACATCATTTAAATGAATACTATAAAATACATCACAGATTTAAAATTATGTGCAGTTAGTTGTTGCGCCACGCCGTCAGCCATAATTATTTATGACTGACGGCGTGGCGCAACAACTGACAGGGGTCAATGACCTTTTCTCGGCTATTAAGGAACTGCGATTATTTCATTTTTATTACAGTAACCCATTGCACTGTCAGCAAAAGGTGGTTGAGGCTGAAAACCATTAATAAATAAGTATTTGGTTTGGACGTCCAAACTCCACTAATGGAGAAGGATTCACCATTTGTTTCATATATCCAGTTAAACCAAAAGAAATTGTGGGACCATAGACAATATAGACCACTTTTGTGTTTTTAATTGTAAGGCCCGTTCACACAGCGATGATCAGAACGAGCATCCGGCAGTTTCTTGGTGTTTCATACTGCATTTTGATGTTAACCGTATGAACGTGGGGATGTTGATATTAACATATTAACTTAATGACACGTGGACTATCTCAGCGCATCATACATAATATAATAATATAAATTATTAATATTTATATGTATAAAACATTAATATTTATTTTACTTAGTTATAGCACAGAAATCTCGATGTTTTGACACCCCTGCTTCGCAAGAGTGCAATGGCGGCATTTTTATTTATAGAATTACTAGCGACCCGCTAGTAATTCTATAAATAAAAAATTGATACGGCCGCGAATCATATTTATATCAACATAGATACTGATCTGCAAAATGCAAAAAAATAAAAAACGTAAGAAAATTTGAATTTCGCGGGCTACCCAGACGCCGAGCGATAAACAATTTATGATGTGAACCTTAAAAGTGAATAGAAAAGAACCCATGCGAGCAAGACGACAGTGCATTTCTTTTTGGTTTAAGTTCTTAAGATTATCTTGTAGCTATGAGACACATCAGTCCTATTAGCTTTTAAAGAAGATTGAACTCGCTGTAGTCGCAAACGACTTTAAGCTTTCAAGGTTGCCTCCTATACACAGGGCAGTAAGGGCAGACTACCTTAACCGTTGTAGCTACAGGAAACGGAGTAAGAGACTTTGTTGAATGTTGAATTTTGTTCTTATAAAATTACTAGCGACCCGCTCCTGCGTCGCACGGTTTTTACGACTTGACAAAAGATCGTGATTTCATAGGTAAACCTAACTTTAATATTAAAATATTATACACCTAAACCTTCCCGAATAAATTCTTTAAAAATTCTCAAAGCAAGTTTGTCATGCTCGCTTGCGCACTGCTTGCGGTTGCGTCAGGGGTCGGGTTGCCTCCTTCCCTCAAATATGGCGAGGGGGGTAATGGCTGATCTTTGCGTTATGCTCGTGAACGGGTGCTGCTTGTGGTGACTGATCGTCTTGCTGATCATGATTTTGTTATTGTTATTAGTAATTAACTGTTTATTTATTTTACCTTGATGGTTCTAGTTTATCAATTATAACTTCCAGTTACAGCTATATATAGCTATATGTAAGCGGGCACGCTGTCATATGGCTATTAATTTATAATTTAAATTATGTTTTGTGTTGTGTAATGTAAACTATTTTGCATACTATTATATATGTCTCCGCGAAAGCGTCTACCTGTAAAGATTATAACATAATCTTATGCGTAACTACTTATTATAATTGTTATTCACCATAAAGTCTTTGATCCTGCCCTCTATGGGTAACTATGGAATACTGTTACAGCCGCATGTGTGAAGATTATCGATTCCTTTGCGATTAAACTCCCATCTATTACCAACTTTGTGAACTCAGTCAATATACTGTGCGTTCGCCCGAAAGATAAATGATTACGCATTTCGATGTTGGGGCAAAAACTAAAGTTAAAATTAAAAGGGAACATTTATTTAATGATTTATGGGTTTTTTGTCATATTAACAAGAAGTAATTTGACATAGTAAATTTGTTTATGACAAAGCGGTACCTGAGATGGCGCGGTTTGCAAATATTAAGATCAATAACTGAATGTATTAATTTAATACGAGAACTGAATAAGTTTCAATAATAGAAAACTAACTATAAAGTAATAAGATTATTTTACAATGCAATTTACTAGTGAATACCTGTTGTTTGATTAAATTCCTTGAATCACAGGAAGTGTTGTCAAAGGAGCAATAGAAAAGTTGTAGAAAGTAATGAAGCTTCTAATTCAACTCTAATCTGAATAACCTTTGTATTTGTGAATATTAGCATTGTTTAATTATAAAATAATTAACTGATAAGCATTTAGCATTGTTTGTAAGTTTTATTGAACAAACTTAGTAATAAGATATTGTATTGAAATTCGGGGTATGTCACCGGACTTTGACAAAAGCGAGGCGCACCGAATGGCGTGTGTGGGTAATAAACATGAAAAGAAAAGTTGTGTTAGAAAGAACTGTGATTGTAATTGTTGAACAAATAACCTCTGTACCATAATGTTTTGATTTAAAAGAGGTTCCATGGAGTTTCTTGCCCGTTCTTCTCCATCAGGAACCTGCTTCGTTTGGAATGGGCGACTAGCTTCAAAAAATAACTCAAACTGAATAACTCTTTAATAAGTGATAACTCAAAAGTGCCTGTAAATGTTATAATTGAAATAAATGCTTTGAGTTTGAGTTAAGAGTTGTGTGTGATTGAAAACCAACTACCTATTCTACCATCAACGAAGAATTGCACCGGAGACTGGTGAGAAACGGCACAAGATAGATACCCCGCCGTGTTATATATAATTATTTTTTTCTAACTGAACTGTGCTGTTGGGGAGTTTGTTGCGCCACTTCTTTCCAGCTAAAGCACTAGGAAGTGGTGAAGGGCGAGCGTTTTGGGGGACTGTGGCATTTTGACGTTCGAAAAGTACTGATTCTCAGCCTAGTTTGAATAAATGACTTTTAAATTTTGAATTATGAATTTCTAAGTGGTGGTGAAAACCTCGTCAAAATCAGTTGCGTCATTTAGAAGAACAACGCGGACATATAGACAAATGCGAATAGCGACTTTGTTTCATAATATGTATAAATAACGCGTATTCGTCCGAAATTAGAAATTTATTGCTTGTTTTCAGTCAGTTTTTCATGATAAGAAAGTAACTTCAGAGTCTCATTATATTATTTCTTACGAAAAGTATGGGAATTTTTTTACGATTTCTGTTTTTTCTAATACTCAACTCAAACAATAGTTGGTCTCTAGAGTTTTTTATTCTTATAAGAAACAGGATCAATTGGTAACTATAACTAAGATTTTGTGAAATTATGAATTTACTTGCAGACTGTACTTATTTTTTTTTCAATATCTGTGAATGCAGATCAAAATGTTTAAAAAAGTTAGGGATAGCCCCCCGGGACTGTTTTCTTGTAGCTACATCGGTTAATATACCTACCATTACTGCCCCATCTTAAAAATCCACCCTGTAAAACAAACATCCTGTGTATTACAGCTACCTAATTACGCAACACATTTTCGTAAACGATTACGACAAATTTGTTTCATTTTGACAGTTCAACAAAATTCATTGCGGTATTTACGTTGATGAGTTTTTTAGATTTTTTTTTCGAACTTAAGACGCAATGGATTAGCAATTTGTTTCAAAACGATTCAGATTCCGATTGAGCGTGTATTACGTAATTAGGCTTCAGGTAATAGTTTATAAATGTATGTTTTGAAAGTCTAAGCGCAACATTCCGGGTTTTCCCAAGGTCCTAATTTATAAATCCAGTTTTTTACAACACACAATCAAAGCTCAGTTTGTAGTAGTAGTAATAATAATTAATATGATAAAGTCACAGACCTGCAGCGGAAGCCCTTGTGTAGATATGTTTGCCAGCCGCGTCGCCACCGACGAACGAGACTGCCTTGATGTCAGGGTGGTCGCAGAGGAAGTTTACCGGGTCGTGGGTACCGTGGATTACCTGAAACGTTATCATTAAAGTTAGGTAATATTATACATAGTATACATCCGCTATGTAGATGAAGCCACCATGTTTCAGAAGTTAACTATGTACAGACGCCAGCAGGTCAACCTACCCGAAACTGTAAAATTTTTCCCAATCAACTTTGAACCTTATGCTTTTGTGATAAAGTTGAAAATCTATTAAATAAATTTGTCAGGTTGTAGTAGGTTGATGTGCTGGCGTCTGTAGGTTTTGTATCTGCTCTCTGGAGATCGATATGATCTTTGAGAACACACTGATGTATTATCGCAGACCATACATGGTCTGTTCGTCCAGTTATCATCAAATTTGAATAAAGCTAGATGGTATAAATGGTGTAAGCAACATGATCTACAAGACAACATTAGTCACATCCCACTGGAGTGTGGAGCAGGCAATAGCCGCGTTTAAATGTGCTTAAATTGTCCATACCTACATGGTCTTCACTTCGTCAGGATTGTTATATCGCTGAAGAGCCATTTTCTCTTGCGATGTGCGTTTATAAATAACCAAGTAATACTAACGTTAACAACACCAGGCGGTGCCCCAGCCTCGTTGAGCAGCTCCATCATCATGAGAGTCGCGCCAGGGTCCTGTTCCGAAGGCTTGATGATGCACGTGTTACCAGTAGCCAGTGCCGGCGGGAACATCCACAGGGGAATCATCACGGGGAAGTTGAAGGCAGCCACACCTGTTACATTAGAATTTTATTTTTTAACTTAGCAAATATCGATGTGAGGATAGAAGCGGACTAATGACTGACGGACCACAGCCAGCGACCGTGATCCATATGGCCGCATACGGCAAATAAATACTTGAATTTAGTATAGCAACACATGTGGATATCTTTCTTTGGTAGATCTTTTTCTTCATCTAATCCTGTGCTGTGTATTCTATTACTGGTCATTGGAAATCATTTTCAATGCCTGAGTCGAACATAAATGCGGATATTGTGTCCACAAAGTATTTAAATTGGGTACATAATTAGTGAAACATCACAGGCTTTTAACAATAATTTTAAATTACCTACATTATATGCAAATACTTTTTACTTTACTTTACTTTGCATAATAAGTAAGTACGCAAAAGTGCCAACTTCAAACTTCCTACCTATAAATACTACAATTAGGTTCTATTAAATGCATAAATTGACTTAAGAGATAAATAATGCATAGGAAATATAGCTAAATAATGTGTGTTGTGTTAGCATAATTCTCAGTCTTGACCACAGCAATAAATAATAGTTGTTTTGATCTGCATTATATTTCTATTAGCTTTAAACAAATAAGATAAATAATGATGACGTATAATCGTTACATATTATAATAGTAATTATACTTATTTATGAATCGTATATTTTGTTATCTTGTTTGTGATATTTATTATTTTGTTTTTCATAGCACTTAGTAGTAATATCAGTAAATGTAAATCTAAAATCACTTTTATCTTTCTAATGGAATAACAAATAAAATAGCTATAAGAAATTTCTTCATTTTGTTACAAAATCTGTCTTCTTTACAAACTAAAATATCTGGGGAAAAAAGAGAATCGTAAACTGTTTTATAAACATTCATGTTTCAGCTTTGAACAGAAACAACCATGTTGGTTTTATGATTTGTTTGGAAATCAAAATGTTTTTTTTATAAGTCGACCGCATTGTTATTAAACCGTAAACATCTTACTTTGCCTATTCTGTCACACTCCTGCGCAATGTTTTGAATAACTCACCTCCAACAACGCCCAAGGGTACTTTGTAGCTGTGCGTGTCCATGTCCTTAGCGATGTTTTGGATGCAGTCACCCAACTGAAGAGTTGTGATGCTGCAGCTGTTCTCCACTGACTCTGAAGATAAAATGGATAAAAAGTGCTATAGGCATCAATAATTGCGTTGACATAGTTGTCTTACAAGACTCTTCAGCTTCCAGTCAAACTGCCGACTGCGACTGCCTATCTGACTTCCACAACCTAGTTACTGGGTATGATACCCATTGGTACAACATGTGGAAACTTGTAATTGGCCATATTTTGAATACACTTATTACTTACTGTATCTGTATAGCTGTAAGTTTTCGTAAAAATAAAATAAATAAATATTATGGATCAGTAAAAACTACTAGCTCCTTCCCTCTAATTTTCTACAACATCGCGCTTTAAGCCTGCAGCTTTGGGGCGTATTATACGCCCAGTTTTGCTTTCAAACTAAGAATTATTGTATGGCAGTTGGCTTCGAGTTCACTTCGTCCTATACAAAACTAAATGTACATCAAAGAAGAGTTCATTATACTTACGAATGCCTCTGAGAACATCGCCTTCAGCATCAGCAAGAGTCTTGCCTTGCTCTTCGGTAATCTTGGCGGCAAGCTTACTCTGGTTCTCCCTCAACAGACGCGCAAATCTGTGGATTTAATATGATTGATGATTGATTAAAGTAGATTAGGAAGAATGTAACAAAACGAAACTATTAGGCCCTTTTCACATAGTTGCCGTCGGCGCATGTTGCTGAAATGGGCATGTATAGAACTTGAACAGGTACTGGTACAATTTACCCGGCTTTTCCACCAGGTATCCGGCGCTGACTATCCAGCAGCAGAAACGTGTGAAAAAGTATTTTACGAGGCTAGTTTAAAGTAGGCGATTTAGTGCAAACCTGAACATGAGCTGTTGTCTGGTCATGATGGTGCTTTGGCTCCATGATTTATATGCGTTCCTGGCTGATTCCAAGGCTGAGTTCAACTCATCTTGAGTGGCTTCTGGGACCCTGTAAGTAAATAGTAACTTATTGAACATTATCATCATTAATTCTCCTTTGATAGTGAATAGCATATTGTTACATGTGGCCTTTTAATCTTTAACTTATCACAAAGATAATGAGCGGTTAAACTTAAAAATATGAGTCAATTAAGAGTACAAATGAGCAACAATTATGTGTAACATCTTTCCTATCGCTTTCCTGCAATCTGTGAAGTGGGAAATCTGTGGGAGTGATTTCGTGAATAGGGACGGAAGTGTATTACAGGAAGCCGAGGAAACGCGCGCCATTTGATTTGGAAAATCAGCGCACGCGGTGCTAGAGTTAGCTGTCAGAAACGACTTTGACCAGGTCCCGCCACTTTAATGTTGCCTATTACCAAGGTGAGATGTCCGATGTTACACATCATATGCGATTACTGTAAGGCTCACTCTTTTTTTCTAAGGATGCAGTCGACGGCTCAAACTCGTTGGTAGGCGTGACTAATGCATGCTAATTAGTCTAATTATACATTTATTTACCTAGTTTTAATTTATATATTTATTAATTTATTTAGTGAAATGGAAGATGATTTATAACGAAAACGAACTCGTAAAATTTCATGAACAGACCTTTGGGCGTATAGATATCATGAAAAAACTGCTGTATGTATTTACTCAAAATATAATTATTTGAACTATTGAATAAATTATCCATCTCTGTCCGGGCTTTTTTTCTATTTTCTTACTAGATAAGTTATATAATTACGCCCAAAGACGAGTTAAAATTAGTGTTGAAATATGGATATTTCGACGCTCATAACTTCCAAACCAATATTTTTTTTCCAATTCTGCTTCCATACAGGACTAGATAATGACAAGGCAAACTGATATAATTTTTAGTTTTGAACGTACATCGTCAAACAGACGAGTAATCACCATACTACGTTTGTATAGAAGAATGACCGACTAGGGAAAACAGAAGGTAGATTTTGTTTTCTATACCTCCAAAAAATTGGTGGGAATCATACAAAAATACAAGACCAAATTCACATCACAATATTGACCAAAAAGAAGTCTTATATTATGTTTACTGTTACATAACCACCTAAGATAAACCAATTAAATACGTAATTGCTCATGAAGGCAAATAAAACAAGATAGCAACAAAAAAACTGTGTTATCAGTAATCAAGTCACATATACGGCCAGATTTGGAGTTCCTGATAACAAATTAGTGGGCAAACTTTGATAAAGGTGTGTCGCTATGTCACAATTAACGAAAATAGGCAAACAATGTAATGATGTAATGAAATTACATATTCTGAATGATACAGTTCATTCAAACTTTCCTCCAGGAATAAATTAACTGTGAATAGTGACTAATGCAAATGCAAATTAGGATGCCTTTCTTTCCAACCTTAACTATAATTATGTAGAGTTGAGGATTGGAAATGAATTGAATATAGAATTTATTTAGAGTGTTGCAACATCACAACAGATACTGAGGTTGTCACAATCAACATCGATTTCCTGTAATAGAATAACATAATTTCATCAGAACGTGCATAACATCCCGCCTGTAATCCCCGAAAGGTTAGGCAGAGGTGTACCAACCCTATTGTAGACCCACAATGCTTCAGTTATGTTTAAAAAGTGTGTAAATATCATTAAACTTGTTGGACCATGTCTAATTCCATCCAACCATCCAATAACAATAATTAATAAGGGGAATAGATTCCCTTGACCCATGTTTTTGTGTAATATCAAAAGATTGTTACAAGAACCCTTTACAGTGCTGCAGTGGGCAAGCCATATTTTGTAAGCCTGAAGTAAGCACTAAACAAACAAACAAATGGAAAGAAAAAGGAACAGAAAGCTTTCTTCTATAAAGATCGTTGATAAAAGTAAAGGGTCTTCAAGTCATTATTTAAGGTCTAATAAGTGTATAAGCACTGTGAAAAAGGCACTAACAACCAGATAAATAAAAGCATTTGTATTAATTGTATCTCCCCAAAAATGTAACCATAACTTATTTGTAAAAAAAGCCATTAATCATTTAAATTACCTGCCAATAACTTCATTGGTGGCTGGGTTTGTGAGCTCAATCCAGTTGGCAGTCTTGGACTCAACATATTGTCCATCAATGAAGAGCTTTGTGGTGGGAGCGGCACTGCTGTAGCTTCTTCGTAGAACCAGCTGAGACTGAACAAGGATATATACTGCGTAAGAACAAGCTGTTGATTGACTCGTGAATGTAATTGTTATTGATTGTGCTTGTATTGCTATCCTGCTGTGAATTGTGATGCACGGTGCTATCTTATACACATATACTAATAAAGACACCACACATAGTTGATTGATACACAGTGCTACTTTATGTCTACTATTTATTTTGTCATGCATGCCTGCCATGTTACGCTCCCCACATCTTACAAGAAGTAATTTTAATGGTGTAATATTTTCTCTTTTACTTGTGTGCTCACTCTTCATTACATTTCAAATAAAAACATACTTATTGTTTTAATTTTAATTTGATTACAGTTATAGGGTAGAACTGTCTCATAAGATTTTTTATCATAAGAAGGTAATTATGTGGAAATTATTATATTCTTTGGGTAGTTAAATAATTATACAATTCAAACTAGTCTTTTTATCAGCCAATAAGCATCCACTGCTGAACTTAATTATTTGTCAATGATGGTGAATGAACTGCATCAAAGAAATATCGTAACACTTGGCAACTTGACTGCTTATGCAGTAGGTATGTTGTTTATACAGAAAAATGTATACTTCTGCTCATCCTCTTGACATACTTACTCACCAACATTGCATAAACTCAATGAAATTTTCAAAAGTGAATAAATGAAAGATATGTTGAAACTAGAACATCAACATTCAACTGCGCAACAGCCTATTGGTATCAGTTATAAATAATGTAGCCAGTTTAAATACCAAATTAAGTGAATGTATAAACCCTCTTTGTTTGTCTATAGAACAGCTACTTACTGTCAGTAAAAGGGAAAACAAAAATCTAGTATGACATACTGAAATTATGCTTGTATCGTATTAATAGATAGATAGATAGATAGACAGAAGATAATTATCTTTATTGTAAACCATAAAAATTACAGACATAAATTTAGAAATTTTACATAGGGTGACACAATGTGCGGTCTTATTGCTTAAAGCGATCTCTTACAGACAACCTTTGAATGGATTAAAGGTAACAGGAGAGACAATACTGCAGGAAGTCAGTGGTGTACCATTTACATATACAATAAATACATACATACATAAAGTATAAACTTAATATTTGAAGTAAAATACAAAGCAAAATATTTCCCAGAAATTATTGACTAAAAGATATAAAACAAGCTTTTAAATAGGTACATTGATAGGTGACACTCAAATTGCAATGCACACATTATGATATTATGTGCATACTGCATAGTGCCAAACACTTATAGTTTTTAGTTATGAATATTGGTACTTACTGTAATTCCTTTCCCATAATTTATTATACCGGTCAGAGCAGTTCTTGTTTACATATTTATAAGCCGATAACGTGACTGCGCACAACGTGCGGCGTATAATACACATGTTGAATTAATAAGAGTTATCGATGAATAAAATCAAAAATTAAACTTACTTCAGTTTTCAATAACTTCAGCATAGCAGAGGCCATTGTGTTTTTTCTATCGTACTTACGTTACGCAGCGAGATCTGTGAGCGGCCCTTAGACGTGAAGGGGGCAAAGCCGACTGATTAAAATACATTTATCTGGCCTTGAATTGATAAACTTGAATTTCATTTGTCGTCATGTATCGTAAAGTTGATTTGTTTTGATTTTCGGTAACGCTCCGTTTTAATTGGTTAGTTTACTTACATAGTTAGTAACGTTTTAAAGTGTGTTCGTGAAAAAAATAATTTGTAAGCCAATGACTAGTATTTATCATTAAAAAACGTGTTCACATTTACATTTGCAATCACTTTTAGGCTTTATGAAGTAAATTATAAATTAAAAAGCAAACTGTATTATGATGAATAGAAATAAAAAAAATCTCATTCGTGCAATGGAACGCAATATTTCTTCAAAATAAAAAATAATAATTCGTCAAAGAAGATATTTTTGACTTTGACAATGACATGCGTGAAACTGACATCAATGACATTAAACGAGGGTGTTAACTCTAATGTAATAAATAATTCAAGAGCTAAATATTTTTTAATTTTTAATTAAAGTTGAGGATATAGGTAAAATTTTATTATGCTTAATTGAAATATATACAATTATGTATGAATAATTATAACTAGCAACCCTTCCGATAAATACGTGATAAATCGGTTAATTAATTATAGCGATCATTAACAGAGGGCGCTACTAGTCCCGAATTCAAGCAAACTAATATTTTTTCATTTTATTTGGTTTACCCATAATGCACTCAATCAAGTAAAAAATATATGAAAAAACAGCGACTGCACTTAGTACTAATGAGATATAGCGGCATGAAAATTCATGCCGCCTTCAATATAGAAAGATGTCGGTAGATAAGTAGTAAAATCTCAAAATATAAATGGTGTTAGGAAACTAAACAAGAGCATAGATGCATGTTGTGACATGTACTGTTGTTATTTTAGAAGCACGTTTTGCATCCGGTGGGGTTGTCAGGGTGGTCACAAAGGCCCCGTTGATTGCTGGCTGGAACACAGCGGTCCACTGTGTTGATAAGCCAACACTTGATCAAACAGAGACATAGTAACTCTTCTGTACGAGGTATTTATGTATATAAACATATTTTCTACATAAATTCATGTGACAGTAGGTATCGCATAGGTGGAGTTACCTACTAAAAGCAATGTTTAGGTATCTTACCTACAAGTAAGTACGAGTAGATAACTACATACAACTGAAGAATTGAAATAAATCGCATTGAAAACTCTGCATGATCTATTTAGTTTCCAAACATGTAAGTAAAGAAATATGATGTGTTTTTGGAAAAACAACTTTAATATATACCGACAAAAAGTTCAATTTGTGTTTGGTACAACTTCAATATTTCGTATGACTTTTTCAATTGTACTTCTTGTTCTGTTACTTAATTTACACTACCATAAAACTGATATTCGTTTAAGTGGAAGTAACCTCAATTGAAGACAAGGAATTGAATAGACTTTAGGTAGGTAGGTAAGCAGGAAACTTATAAACTATGAACTCCATGAAATTATTATACCTATGGGGCTTGTGTAAGTATTTCACACTGATTGCCAGTTCAACCTTTGGTAGGCAGGAGTTCACATCGGCATTGAGTCGACGATGAAGTATTTGGGACGCGTCCTCGACAACCGGTGGAACTTCGTGGAACATTTCCGACGTTTGGCTCCCAGACTGGAGCGGGTCTTGACTGCCTTGAAGCGGCTCCTGCCCAATCTAGGGGGTCCAAACGCCTCCTGCTGGAAGCTCTACGCGAGGGTCGTGCGGTCTATGGCCATTTACGGGGCACCGGTGTGGCGTTGCTTGAGGCAGCGGCCAGCCCGCCGGTTGAACGCGTCCCAGAGGGTCATGGCCATCCGGCTGGTCCGGGGATACCGCACGGTCTCCGGTGAGGTGGCGAGCCTCCTTGCCTGGGATCTGGAGGCAAAAGTCCTCACGCACATTTGGGAGTGGCGCGAGGAGGCGAAACGCCGGGGCGTAACTCCGCTGCCGCGAGAAATCACGGCACAGCGGACAGAGCTCCGGCGGGATCTCATCCGTCATGGAGAGTGCCATTGTCGCAATCCAGTGCTGGGCACGCCACAAATGTGGCGAAAAGTCCCCCCCCTCTTTGAGGAGAGGGTAGAGAGGCGCTACGGCGTCCTCACCTTCCGCCTGACGCAGGTCCACACCGGACACGGTTGTTTCGGGAGGTTCCCGTTCCGGATAAGGCGGGAGGAAACGCCCGGGTGTCATCATTGCGTGGATCGCCCGGAGGACACGGTGTAGCATACTGTGGAGGTTTGCCCGGCTTGGGCAGAGCATCGCCGTGTCCTCGTGGAGGCGATCGGTGGCGGTGATCTCTCTCGTCCGGCCCTGGTCCAGACCATGTTACGGAGCGAGAGGGCATGGGAGGTCATCACCTCCTTCTGCAAAGCAGTAATGCTCGCAAATGAGGTGGTGGATCGCGTGAGGGAGAGGCAAATTTCACGCCCTCACGCCCCTAGCCGCCGCAGGAGACGCCCTGGGCGTCGGGAATCGCAGCCCGATTCCCGGTCACCATAGGCGCGGGCTTGCGGACGGTGAGCAATGGGTAGCTCGCCTTCCGATAAAGACCAGGCACGGATAGACGCGCCTCAAAGAGATACCTCAAAGGGATACCGTAGTCCCTGACAAAGTACAGGCAACTGAGGAAACACGGATGGGTTTTAGTAAGTAAGATTCTGACACGCCCAAAAAAAAAACAAAACCCTTGGTAGGCTCAGAAAATACTTATTAAAAATAATAAGAAGGTACACATGCTAATAAGCCAGAATTCTATCAGACACTAGATTTTTCCATGTAGTATTCTCCTCTCTTTATGTAAACCCAGAAAATGATTGAATAAAATGTAGCGATTAGGGATTCAACCTGAAAACCGAGATATTAACCAAATAATAAAAAAGCAAATAAATAATTCATCCGCAGATTTACCTACTGAAAATCAATTCTCTATAAACCCAAAATTGACTGAAAACGCATAGTTTCATAAGCTGATCTAGGCACATAAGGAAAATAATTAGGTACTTATATGTAAATGGTGTTCCAGTGTAAAAGATCATTCAATGCAACGTAGGCCTCCACGTAGGTAGCCTGATAAAAGGGTCAACGACCGGCCTATCGGTCATGCACACAGCGACTCACCGGAGCGAATGAGTCTACACACACATGTGCTATAAGTGAAATGACTGATTGAAAATGCGGATGAAAATTTAATATCGTAAAGCAGTTTCCATTCGCCGCTCATGGCCGTGATAAAATTACCAACGTTACACAGATTCGAAATAAAATTCATTAGAAACTTATGGCACTGCGTAACATGTTACGTAGGTACCTATGATTCATTTTCAACTTGTTATACGAGACAAAGAAAAAATATTTTAAAACTATAACAAAGAGCAACGTTCGTACTGTATGTAACTCATGAAGAAAATGTTCGCTTCAAACGATTGACTATTAACCATTTGACTAGGAAGAAACCCAACTTTCCTTGGGTAAACAAGAACACGTCCTATTTTCAAATCAATAAAACAATACCTCATTACACAAAATCAAAGCTCGGTTTAAAAACGAATCAAATAAACCTCGCGGTTACCCTTCTTTTGAACTATCTACGGTTGGCGTTGACTGACAAATGGATTAATCCGTAGATAGTTTAAACAGAAACGAAATCTTTCTTAAACATGCCAGCTACTGTTAGGGAATATATCGCATTTGATTGGCTGTGTGTTTCCAGTAAAATAGTTTAAATTACGTACCTACATGGTGCGTGTGTAAATCTACCAATCAGCAATGTTGTTGCGCTGCATTGGTTTCGCTACTTCAGCTGAACATAAACTTAAATAAACTATTTTATCTCACTTTATTATTTCACGGGTGTAAATCAATTTAGACGCAAGGCATGTTAAAATGTTTACGAGTTTAGCTATAATAGTGTACCTGCAGATCTATCTTCTGGGTAAGACATTGAGAAGCTTCCTACGAAGTTCCTGATGGGACACTAGCACTTATTTTTGAGTTAGATCTTAAAAGAAAGGAGATAAGAACAGCTCGAAGCCATGATCATGTGTCACCAAGTGTTTTACCGGTACCTATAGACTAGCAGTAGACTACGAAATGTTGAGATAATCACTTGTGACCACAACCCGGAAAATCTTATGTAATATCTTATGTAATGGTTACCGATATTCTCACAGTCCCACTATGGTTACAGAGGTCAGAAACAACAGTCTCCATCTCCACGTGTTAAATATGCGTCATTTCTAATTAATTTACCAAAGTAAACTATGTTTGCTTGAAGGAAACTGGTAATCAATCACATTCTGAATGATTTTGAAGGAATAATCCTTTGCTTCTTATGTTCGAAAAATTTGTCTGCTCAACAACGTAATGAATGTTGTTGAACTGTCAAAATGCCCATTGCTACTGTGAGTGTGTTACGCCATTACCCCACTGGATCCTTGCTAAATTAAATAATATTCGCCAAACAAGCAAGGAAGGAAAAATATAATCAATTTTGATATGTAACTTCATTCCGCAAAATTTCTAGTATTAGTTTACCGGCTTTCATATCCTCGGTCCACGGCACTGAGAAATTAATCAGGAAAATACTAGCCTCCACACTGATTGATTTTGATGTGCCGTGCTTCACCGAGGCTATGGATGCCTGGACACTCGCTTGCCCGAACTCAGATGTACCCGATTAAGATTATCCATCTTCCCAAAGGCGGTGGGATGAGCCGCTCTGCAGAGTAGTACAGAACAATTTACTTAACACGTCTGCTACCACTGCGGAGCGTGCGCGCCTGCTGGCTGTGGGTGAATGGGAATCGGGTCTGTGGCTTCATGCACTACCGTCGTCGAACATAGGCACTTTGCTCGACGACACTACCTTCCGCCTCGCTGCTTCCCTACGACTAGGAGCTCCTTGTTGTTCTCCTCATCGCTGTCACTGTGGCGAAGTTGTCAACAGCCTCGGACATCACGGCCTGTCTTGCAGCCGAAGTGCGGGTCGCTTAGCGCGGCACGCGAACATTAACGACATCATCCGACGAGCTCTTGTTACCGCCGGCGTTCCAGCTATTTTAGAACCCAATGGCTTGGCACGCGACGATGGCAAGAGACCGGACGGTATGTCCTTATCTCCATGGAAGGTGGGTAGGCCTTTAGTGTGGGATGCAACCTGTGTCGACACTCTTGCGCCATCCCATCTTCCTGGCTCGGCGTGCTGTGCTGGTGCTGCCGCTGCGGCTGCAGAAAACCTCAAGCGGCGTAAGTATAATAACCTTACAGGTAATTATATTTTCGAGCCGTTTGGGGTTGAAACCCTCGGGCCGTGGGGTCCGAGTGCTCACGGCCTCTTCAATGAAATGTCAAAAAGGCTATTTGACACTTCCCGTGACCCAAGGGCTGGTTTTTACCTTGGGCAGAGGCTAAGCATTGCCATACAACGTGGCAATGCGGCCAGTCTCTTGGGTACATTACCAGTCGACAGCGATGCGGATGAATTTTTCGATGCTATATTTTAGTTTTTCAATAGTTTTAGTTAAGTTTGTGTATAATTTTGCTATTTTTATTAATTGATTTGTAAAATATGTTTTTGTCCCTTCAAAGAAATAAAATGACCATTTAAATTATAAAAAAAAAATATGTTTAAAACATAGTAAATAAATTATACAATGATAGCTTAGGGAAGGTTACGCACAAAATGTTGAAAGCATTTATAGAATAATGGGACAGAGTGTATATGTGGTTGGGAAATCCATACTACATTTCAATCGCCGGTTTTTCATTAAAACATGTTTCATTAAACTTTAATACATAGGTATACATGAACGCATTGTTAATAGATGTGACTATTATGTGCATATCTCTTTATGAGGGAATCAACGATTTAATAGGAATGATGACTAAAAAAATGTTTGTTGTCCGTCATGTAGATTATGAAAAAGTAACGATCACGTATTTTTTCTTTTTTTACGTTATCAAAAGATTACGGCGATACATTGAGTTAAAATGTGCCATGACGTCACGAGTATGTAGATTTTATACTTACTTGTGACGTGGCAACCCCCACTCCACAACTTTAATGGGTTTTATCTAAGTCATTTTTGTTAATATGATAAAGCAAAAATACGAGTCTAATATTTTTTTATTATCTGACTGACGGACTAAATAGAATTTCTTTTTTTTGACCCAGGCATCATCCCTATTACATTATACGCTTATTATATTGCGCAAGTAGGTACCTACTAGTTGTTATTAACAATACAATACACAATAAATTGGACAATGTTTGTGAAATATCACGTAAACACAACTTTAACGTAGTTGTCATACTTGTATATAATTGATAATCGGCTATTAATACAAATAATGTCATTTGCAAAACAATTTTTATGTTTGTTTATTATGAGTATTATGACGTATTAAATTAATCTGAACTGTATGTATTTCGTCATTGTGTCGGGTTAATTTAACGAATTTTAACAAGTAATTATTTATGAAAAATGCTGTACCTATCGTGTCAGTTACTAAGAAGTTAACACTTTCGACTCCACCCACTTTTCATACGAGTAGAACTCATACGGCATGCCGCCATACATATTGGAAGTGAACCCTCCGGGAGGGTTGCCGGCATTACGTTTGCGCTAAAGTTATCTATAAGTACGTAGTTTCCGACCTTTTAATTTTTTTGTGAATATATATATAAACGAGAACAAATAATTAAAAATAAATAAAAATGCTTGGATTTTAAAACCAACGCACATACCTACTAATAAATCTTGTTAAAATATAAGTACCTAAATCAGATTTTATTTTCATGGTTTATAATGCTGTATTTGCTAAGAAAAACCTACATTTAAAATGAGCCCTACGCGATGGTTCCCGGCATCCCATACGCGACTATGTGAACCCTCCAGGAGGGCTCCCAGCTCCCGTGTTAGTTACAATTCCATAAAGGAAATTTAAAACATAAAGATAAAACTCACGCCTTCTGCCCATGGAAGCAGGATTCCGCAACCGTTCTCCTAAGACCGATTCGCCATTGGACTGTTCGCCGACAGGATGATTCAAGGCAGAAACTATAGAACGCCACCTGCTACGCTCCTTACATACTCCTTTTGCTTCGTTTACGAAACCTGTGGTCATACACGCTGATTGCGAGTACTACGCACCTGAGCTTTCTGAAGAACATCACCAATTAGGTCACTATAATTATGTTCTCCTAGGGCATCCCCGCCCGGCGTTTTCACTCACATCTGCCTTGGAAATACCTTTTGTTAGTCGCCTTTCATTCAACCTCTCAACATGACCAAACCATCTAAGCATACTCTTTTCTATTTTTGTCACAACATCTTCTTTTAAGCCGCACCGTTGCCTTATCACATCACTTTTCAGTCTATCATTCATAGTCACACCACACATGCTTCGCAAGGAACACATTCCACAGCATTTATTCTTCTTTCATGCTTCTTTTGCCACACCCTGCATACATAGGCGTCGGCACCAGCACACCAATTTAAGTGCCAATAATAACATAACCATAACCGCGCAATGTCCATAAATAATTCGCAGATAGACCGCATCCGCAGCCAATACCTAGTTTGTTTGAAACTTGTAATCTCCACGTCTGCCACACAAATTATTAGCTCATTACAATAATGAATTTCTCAACAACAGCTAAGGACTCCTGGCATACTCCTAGCTTAAAGTTAGGTCAAGGAGATAACCTCTCCCGTCTGGAGTCTGAAGGTATTTTCAATTCATACAGACTTTGTATGCAGACTCTATGGATCACGATTATCATGCAAATATTTTACGGTACATACGTGCCTACATACTTGGTTGTTAAGATAACACATCGAATGTTTGAATCAACAGCTTGTTTTGTTGTTGTGCTTTATTTTTAAGTATAGCGTCATGGTTGGGTACGTTCTTGCTTACTGCGTACTACGCGCCTATATTTTTCGGAGAAAAAAATATATGATGACTATGGTCACGTTCAATTTATAGGTACCATCGTGGATAGACCCTGAATTTCTCTATATCTCAGTCATACTAAGTATTGAGATGATCGACGTAGGTAACTATTCAATAAAGTCAAATCAGTTTCTTATTTTTTACAACAGATAATATCTTATTACATCAACAGATAAGAAGAGCAGTGGTGGCCCAGTGATAACGGCCGCTTCTTACGAGTTGTATGTAGGTCGTAGGTTCAAACACAGACAGACGCTTTACTTTGTGTATATTATTTCATCACCACTACTCTCAAAACGGTGAAGGAAAACATCGTGAGGAAACAGACATGTCCTAGACCAGAAATTTCGAAAACATGAGACATCTACCAACCCGCCCGGTGGGTTACGGCCCACTCATTCTGTGTCCCAGCAGTGCCAACATAAGAATAAGGTAAGATCTTATTTCGACTGTAGCAGTACCATTATTCATCGTCGTGATCGTGATGACACTGTTCTTATGATAAGGTGCATCATCTGCCTTCTCTCTGCTTAAACCAAGTATATAATAGGTACGTTGATGTCGGCATCCAGCTGTCATTTTTAGATTTTTGACAAGTCGTTACTGGTAGGCATAAGCCAGAAAGTCTGACAAGCAGTCTAACCAAGGGGTATCGTGTTATCCAGTAACTGCGGGTTGGAGATTAGATACGCAACTCCATGTAAAATACTGGTAGGTATTCAACTGCATTCGAATAGACTAGCATTTCTTAGCACAAGGTTGCTAATGGTTTGAAGTCACCAAGACACAAATAAAAGAACAGGTCAAAAAGAGGCAATTGTGTTCCTTTTCTATGTGAATTCGAGGCTCGTGTCTTGTAGAAATAGGACCATCACTTCATAATCATCATTTAGCCGAAAGACGTCAACTGCTGGACATAGCCCCAAGCACACCATTTCGACCGGTTCTGTGCTTCCCGCAACCAGCGGATTTCTGCGGATCATTACAAGCTGTCATTCGAATATTATTCACTTTTATCGTACTATCAGCTTAGATCATTTGTTCAACTTTATAGTTAGAATAGAAATAAATTAATATTTGATAAATATGTACGAGGTATCTAAAGATGAATGACTGAAACAACTTTAATCATTATTAATGTTGTTATTATGTTTAACAGGGTGTCATAACATCAGATTATTTGCATAAATTAGCAAGACCATTAATTATTTTGTTGCAGGCGAGAAGAGAAATACATTTTATAAAAAAACAAAAATTTGCAATGTAATTATTTATGTCCAAATATACATAGCATTTCTCCAACGATAGTAGTAGGTACGTAAATGAAAGTCTTTGTCTACAAAAATAGCTAATACATAAGTACAATAACAATGTCATAAACATTATTCAACTAAAATTCAAGTGACAGACTGTACTACCTAAGTACCTACCTATAATCTTTATGAAACATTTTGGTTTCTTACAAAATGTGCGAGTTTTGTAGATAACGGGGTATCTTCTCATTAGTACTAGGTACTTGAGACTTTTGACTGATACCGTGTGTGAGGCAGTTGATAACATTGTTTTAAATACACAATAAACATACGTATCCACTTCATAACTATTATTGTTCCATCTTCATTATAATTATAACGTTTGTGAATCAAATTGTTCGCGAAATTTCTGTGAACCTTGCTCCGTTCATAGTTTACACAACTGATAATTTCTCATGTTGAGTTTTCCAACAAGTTTCAGGAATTTAAAATTAAATTACCTCCGTAAGAAATTATGAATATTCAAATGATTCAGAATGGTATTTGGTAGTACTTCGTTAGTAATTATCTGTTTTGATAAATCACAAGATAATTATAGAGTTTTCTATGAAGAGATATCTCTTGGTCAAGGTTTCTCTGCTTTGAGATTGGCCTGGCTAAAGGCAGACAGGAGCGACGCGACTATAGTAGAACAATTTCTATAAAAACTTCATGGAAATTGTTCTACTAGAGTCGCGTCCCGCCTGTCTGTGGGAGCTTCAATGGTGTTGCAGATGAATGTTCCAGAACCTAATTATTAATTACGAGGGTAGCAGCAAGCCATATTGGTAGATATCCGCTCCACGTTCAGTGCCGGTACCCTACTGGAGGGTTCATCTAGTCGCATATGGGATGCCAGAAGCCCTCGCGGAGTTCTCAATTTAAATATAGGTTTTTCTTAGCGAATACATCATTCTAAACCGTGAAAATAAAATCTGATTTATGTTTTAACAAGATTTCATCATCATCATCATTTCAGCCCAAAGACATCCACTGCTGGACATAGGCCTCCCCCAAGCACCGCCACTTCGACCGATTCTGTACTTTCCGCATCCAGCGGACTCCTGCGGCCGAAGCCTTTTTTTTTGTTCGCTGTTACGGATATTAACGAAAAAATGTAAAAGGTTGGAAAATACGTATAGCGACAAGACCCCCTGAAAACACTATTTTACTTCGTTTTACAGTATTTTATAACACGGTTTTAAACCTAATGCCGTTGACCGTCCGCGTTGCTTAACTTTAGCGCAAACGTAATGCCGGTACCCTCCCGGAGGGTTCACTTCCAATATGTATGGCGGCATGGCGTATGAGTTCTATGAAAATTGGGTGGAGTCGAAAGTGTTAATAAGTAATTAGTTTTTTTTTTATTGTGTCTGGTGTTTCCCCGTTGGCATGGAGCAGTTTTTACTAGGATACGTCCACAGTCAAAAACTTTGTAGTGGTCGGTATACGTATAGGTACCAAAGTAAATTAGATATTACCTACTAGACTAACACGACATGGTTCCTAGATAAAAATAGATTCCTCCCTCAAAAATAGGACCTCTTGGAAAATCCAGGACTTCCAGTGTGTTTATATAAAACTCATAATCAGTGATCGGAGTAGGTAGATTGATTTTTGGTACTTGTATCATAAATGCACACAGAAAGAATAACATGGATAAGCCAATTTCCGGAAAGCAATTCCGGTATTTCCGGATTCAATTAAATATTGTTAATGTTGGTAGTGATATTATTTTCACAACACAGTAACAAACGTCGTCGGCGGGCGTACGCAATGTTTTGATAACCGGTTAGTGTACCACCCATGATCCTTTGTTCTGATTGGTCGTTGGGTTGTGTCAAATCGTGACTGTGCCGTTAAAAAAAATATGAAGAATATAATATTATAACTCATTTTAATACAATTCCTACCTAAGTTCCGGTTTTTTTAAATAATCAACTAATTCCGGAGGACTGTCCATATTAATATAATAATATACGTTTCGGATCAATAACCCCATTTCAATCTACCTACTCCGATCACTGCTCATAATACTAAGGAATACAACATATTATTGCAACAATTTTTTTGCACGATCTAGTCAGTCGTTGAATTTTCCGAGAACTCAATGATTCATAGAGTGCACTGTGTTCCATGCAAATCATGAGTCTTCCTGCTATGGAATTGTAGGTACCTACCTACCTACTTTAGTCAGCGGAAATAATTATAACAAAGTAAATATTCGCTGCAGAAACTGAATCTAACAATAGCTCAAGGAAGTGTTAAAATAGTTACTGGTAGATGGGTAACCTGAGGCCCAGCAAACGCAGAATCTCTCATTCAACAATCGGATATAACCCGTACTTCCTAATTCCGTAATGTTGAATTAACATAAAATGTAAACGTCACAGCATTCAGTAGTAATCCCGCAGAGCGATCTCGTAATTGGTGCGCAAACGCATATCGGCGCACAATCTGAACGCAGTAGGTAGGTATTACGTTCTGAACGCATTATCAACGCACAATCTAAACGCCGTCGGTACGTTCTCTATTTGAGAGCTAGGTCAACGCACGCTGTATCGCTCATTTAGCTATAAACAAAGTTTATCGAACGCACACGCACAACACAATGGCGCTGAGCGACATTAAAATCACCTACAATGCCTACAGTAACCACACAACATAATATGGTATTTTTCAGAGCGTAGGTAGGTACTTAAATTGAACTTACTCAATTGAGAGATTGAGAGTATTTAAGTAATACAAAATTAAGTATCGGTACAATCTACTTAGATCTATCTATATAAATAAAAATGCTGTTCCTTGGTAAGCGCATCACTTGAGAACGCTTTGACAATTTTAAGTTTTAAAATGTTCGTAATAGTCCGAATAAGGTTTTCATGGAAAAAAAAATGGAAAATCTGCCATTAAAATTGGGAAATCGGAAATGAAAGTCCTTTTTTCCTATGGATTTTTTGCAATGAGGATTTTTGTATGAACTCCAGACCATATTGAAATTTTGACAGGACAACGTCGGGTCGGCTATAAGTTACCTAAAGTCCCGCATAAAATTCTATGACAGGCCACGTGAAAACAGTTCTGGCCGTCAGGTCCAAGTATCTTTCTTGCCTTTTTTCATACCTGTAAACAGAGATAAGTAATTAACTAACAAAATGGAGTATCAATAGGTACCGATATTTTGGGTAGGTATAAGATATTTTTCAATGTTTTCAATGAAACAAACAATGTAACGAAATATCGGTTTGACTGATATCTCATGATGTCATTAGAGAGGAAAGTAATGTACATATTATTCATGTAGACTGCTCTTCAAAGCCCTTTAGTTTAATTTTCTCCGACAGGCCGCAAAAGGGATAATGACAATTTTTTTTTTTTTTGTTCTTCAGTTATCAAAAGATTACGGTGATACTTGCTTAATTGAGTTAAAATTTGCTATGACGTCACTAGTATGTAGATTTTATACTTACTTGTGACGTACCGACCCCCACTCCCCAACTTTTATGCGTTTTATCTTAGTATTTTTTTATTAATATGATAAAGCAAAAAATACATGTCTAATATTTTTTTATTAACTGACTGACGGACTAAATAAAATTTGTTTTTTTTTACCCAGGCTTTATCCCTAATATTGTTTTATGTATTACTAATCTAGCGATCCGTTCCTGGGGGTCTACTGCCTAAGCAAAATCCGTAGTTTCGGTCAAAGTTACGGACGTTCCCTATCCGTCTTACTCACGGTATGTCTGTAAGTGAGACGGAGACGAACCGCCCGTAACATCGGCGTAACTATCCGTAGTTTCGGCCGATGGATATCCGATGGATATGGATCGCTTAGGGAGTGGACGCGTGGTGCTTCGCACGGTTTTTACGACTTGACATCGAGATTTTTTAGTTTTATGTAACTTTAATAGTAACGTATTATACACATAAACCTTCCAGAATAAATTCTCTAAACAATGGTGAAAACCTCATCAACATCTGTTGCGTGGTTTAGAAGAACAAAGCGGACACAGACAAGCGCGAAAAGTGACTTTAATTTATAATTTGTATAGAAAACAGAGTTTTTGCTACATAAGTCCCCCCCCTTCCTCTTGATTACTCTCTGAACGACGCGTGTAAGATAAGCTTTGATAAAACATCCGGCACCTAATCAGTTAGGTATCACAATAAAAAACTATACAGGCAAATTTTATCAAAAACAAACAAATACTGACTTCCAAAAAACACCACAAAGTGAAATACTTATATCTTTAATTTCGGAAGTCGGTGTCCTTGGATCTGTATTGTGGTTTTATGTTACCGACTTCCAAAATTATTCCGAGTCGCTCCATGTCAAATACGATATTCAGCTGCATCCGGTTAGACTGGAAGCCGACCCCAACATTATTGGAAAAAGGCTAGGCAGATTGATTCCTACCGACTTCCGAAATTAAAGTAATTTTTCACTTTGCAGAGTTACTTTGTTGTTTTATTAGTTATGGTACCTACCTACCCCACCACACCAATTCGTATACCACTACTTGCTATGTAAACAACAATGAGAAGCATGATTTATAATATTAAGATCATCTTGATATACAAAGTGGATTAAATACGTATTGTCGAAGGTAACTCTAAAACTACCCAAGCAAAGTTAATATAATTTATATGGGACCACCGCGTAAGCTTTCTCTACCAAATGGAAAAAAATAATTTTCAAAATCAGTCCACAAATTGACGAAAATATCGATAAAAAACTTAAAAAAACATACATACAGACGAACATTATAACCTCCTCCTTTTTGGAAGTCGGTTAATAAACTAGCCTCACTCGACCTTTATCAGAAACTTCAAAGAAATGTCTTATTTAGAATACATTAATTAAGTCTGTAATAATTTTAATAACAAAGGATTGGAAGATTACAAAGGCGATGACGGAAGCACAAAAAGGTTGACCGATAAGAACCTATTTCGGTGTAGATTTTTATAAAACAACACTTAAACTATCTACCGCGGTACTTATGTTGTTGTGGCACATAATTCATTACTAAGTTAATACATAAATGGTAGAACAAATGGTGAACACTTGAGTAAATATCCGTATTGTCCTCAATTCGATACCTACCTGCCACTTGTATGTACCTGTATATACCTATACCTATCGCTACTGCATTTAATAGGTGAACAAAACATGGTCTCATATCGAATTTGATATTTTTTACCAATTCATTGAATTCCTAAAGCTGGCGGGCCTCGATTTTGGAAATATACCTAAAGCACCTGTTTTTTAGGGTTCCGTGCGTCCGAATTAAAAACGGAACCCGTATAGGATCACTCGTGTGTCTCTCTATTCGTCTGTCAGCCAATTTGCTCCAAATCTAATGGACCGATTAAAGGCTCGTGCAGACCAGCGCGACACAATACAATTTCTAAGAACACTTCACGGTATAACAATAACAGCAGTGCTATTCTGTAACCATCTCACCGTGAGAACTTAGGTGAAGTGAGCTCGGAGTGAGCTGTCAGTCCCTAGCAGCAGGTGGAATGACAGCTCACTTCACGCTCACTTCACCTAAGTTTTCACGGTGAGATGGTTACAGAATAGACCGGCTGGTGTCGCGTCGCGCTAGTCTGCACGAAGCTTAAGTTGTAACGTAAATAAATGAATTTTGAATATGGGGGTCACTTTTCGGAGGAAAATAAGAAAATTAAAAAAGAGTTGCATACTCTGTGACATCAAATGAAAGGGTTCACTGTGATGGTCTCAAACATATTTATTTTTATATTTTTTTAATAAAAAGTTCTATTTTATAGTTATTTCAGAAAATCAATGAAATTTTACCATTGAGCCTAAAATTTTGAAAAAGTACTAAATACAGTTCTATACTTATACCTAGATTACAGGAAAACCTATAAGAAGTAAGAAGTCCATGTTTTTAAATAACATGGCAAATCTCTCAATATTGAGCGTACAAACTTACATTTGCAGTTGGAATGTATGGTTGGAATATATTATGTATGTACATGTTTTTCAACTACATACAATGTTTCGTTTGTTCTTGGGATAAATTCATCCCAACTACGAAACCCTTAATTTTGCGTGGTCCTACACGCACTTGGCCGGTTTTTATAGCACCTGATATGAAAAACCGGTAAATTGGCGCCGTTTAGTTAAATTTATGTAGATTTGGTGGGACCCGTCGAACAAGAACTTAATGCTGTAACTACAACAAATCGAGTTGTAAGCTTAGAACACGAGTCTGGTACGCCCCGCAATAAATAATTCCTTGACATTTAACTTCGTTTTATATATCATTGTTACTAAATACTTTAGTAATAAGCAGTAGTTAGTACCCCATTACACACCACCACCATACCACAATTGATCATTATTGTGTTCAATCAAAGGCTATGTGTATTGACTTAAAGAAATGTAGTGACACAGGTGATCCGTCTATTTACACACAGCATACCACTTACTAATGTTGCGATGTTTGCCTCACACAAACACATTCACATTTTATCGTGTCATCCTAACATTTAGTTTCGTTTGTTCTTCGGGAATCCACGTATATGTATTCATTTGTTTGACTGCGTAAATCTTTCCTCATTCTTCACCCGAGCGTAACTACATAGTGAATCATAATGTCTTACTGATGAAATTACCATAACAACGGATTGCTCATTTTACTAGATGGTTGACCTTGAAAGTTAAAATTGAAGTTTCTAGAAGCTGAATTGCTAAAAAAGGTTGACACTCATCGTTGTTGTTGACCTTTTGTTATTTACTGATTGATAAAGTCACCATCATGACTGGTTGAACAATACCTAATCTTTTATTGGAAAAATCATCGGAAAATGTCGTTACATGCTATCTTATCAATATTGAATTATGATTAAACAAACGAAAGTATAATTCTTTGTTATAAACCGGCCAAGTGCGTGAAGGGTTCCGTAGTTGGGATGAATTTATCCCAAGAACAAAGTTAACAGGTAGTTGAAAAATCAAAATTAGCGCTTTGAAGCTTAATATTTCGCAAACGGATCTCTGTATCCAAAAATGGTTTTCACACACTCACAATATTTGATGAACGACCTTTCCAACGACACCACACACACCACACCATGGGATAGACGAGAAAAAAAAACAATCCCACTACACGTGTAGGGGAGGTACCCTAAAAAAAGAAAAACATAATTTTATTTTACTACTTTGTCGGCGTAATTAATATGCCAAATTACCGCTTTCTAGTACTAACAGTCTATGAGCTAAGCAGTGGACAGACAGACAGACGGACATGGCGAGACTATAAGGGTTCCTTGTTCACTACGGAACCCTAAAAAGGAGTTTGACCGTAGTACGCAAGATGTTGTCACATCGCGTTCTGTTTAATCTAACAATTAATGACCTAAGTCCACAACGTAACGGATAAACTATCACTGAAAGTGCAGATAAATTATTGTTTTAATTTCATAATATTGTGTAAGTAAATAGTGATCAATGTTGCAATTACTACTATCATTACACGATACAATCGTAATTAACGATGATTGCGTGTTTACTTGTTGCTTACTTAATTGCGTGTGCGCAAGGAACCACGCGGAACTGCGAAACAAAATGTCTTTTCATTTAATACAAGTACATAGAGCCACCGGAAACAATAATAAATATTATTGAGTCACTTTTCATAAATAAAGTAAACGCAAGACCTAAATTCCGTCGTATCTTCAGACTAATAATTCCCCAGTAACCATGTTAATGGAAAGAAATTGTTATTGAGACAACTCGAGTACACTTATATCGAGATTACCGTTATCGGCTATAAATATTATCATTATCAATAAAAGCACTGACTATGGTTGATTCATTGAAGACAATAATTTAAAAAATAAAAATAATTAATATCATTCATTATTCAGTCCTTTCAGACCTTTTTAGTGCATTGATGAACGGTGAAACTTTTACTGTCGTAAGTAACTTGTTATCTAATGTTACTCCGCATGAAAATGTTCTTTCTCATTATTTTTTGTGGAAATAATTTTTCGTTGTAATCACATAGAAAAAACCATATCCACGAAAAATATTGTCTAATTAAAATTAAATTAAAACTTCGGACTTTATTTCATGAAATTAAGTAAGTGCGCCAGAAAATAACATAAATAATAAGTTATTTTCCGACGCTCTTAGGTACTTAAAAAAATACTGTAATCTACCAAAATTTCGTGGCGGAGAGTTCGACGTTTACGCCTGCAATGTTTTTTATACTCGTCTGCCCCACAAGGAGGGTACGTCTTTTCCTTTGGCATGCTCTGTACTAAACGGCTTGATGGATTTTAACATATTATGAGGTGTCGTCAGATCCATCTTAATTGTGGGAAAGACATAGGCTATAAAATATTTATATATTGCATCTGCAAATACAAAAAAAGGAAGGGGCAAGTTTTTTAAAAATAAATTAGACCAATATTGATATCAAATAAAAGCTAGAAATGAGCTTCGCCCGCGTGGAGGGCGGAAATTATCCCATAGGAACGTATTACTAAAAAGTAAAGTAAGTATAAACTATCTGTGTGGCAAATTTAATTCAAATCTGTTCTGATGTTCAGCCATTTTTGCGCGATTGAGTTACAAAACTTTCACATTTATTTATAATATTAGTAGGATTAATAAAACCAAAAAAACTTGGAATAAAGCAAATAATAATTTGCTTTATTAAATAACCTATGACACATCGTAGTCTTCATAGAAAACATAAACATGCAGAATTTCCGTCGCGTAGTTTTCTGCACAAGTGTCGCTAGGATAAGGCTTTTCCGCCGTAGCATAGTTTTGTGTCTCAGACCTTAGTGCTAGCTTCCTATCTTGAAGTGGGCCTCTGAAATTATGTCACAATGATATAAATATTAGATAGCAACACTCGCAAGTGATACTTGTTTATTATTTTTAGCTAAATATATCTGATACTTTGCTATGTGGGTTACTGCCTGTCGAAGATAGCTGGCTGGGCGACGATAATGTGGATTTCATTACAAGTATTAGGTACTCTTTAGTTATACTTTTAGCTCTACGTGTAACTTAGTGTAGGTATTTTCTGCTGACTTTTTTGGAAAGCAAACAAAACGAAACGAACGAAACGAGGCCAAAGGATCGCAGCAGATGGCGTTCTGTAGTTTTTGCCTACCCCCATCAGAAGAAGGCGTGAGTTTATGTATGTTATAGGAAAGTAGGTAGGTAAGTACTTACAAAACACAGCGTTACTTTAAAAAGCTAGTATTACTTGAATCAAGAAACCTAAAAAACAAAAAAGGCTATTACAGCTTATTTCTTACTAATCTAATTTAACCAGCCTGTATTGGGTAACTGCAGGGCAAAGGCCTCCCTCTCTCTTTTCCACCCAATTCTGTCTATTGCTAGTGTCGGCCAGTCCTTTCGGTAGGAGTCAAGCTCGTCCCGCCATCTTCGTCTCGGCCTGCCGCGATGTCGTCGGGACCCAATCGGTGGTTCAAGAGAATCACCGATTGATCCAACACCGAATGGGCTAAGAAGCCCATTTGTCATCTGACATGCGGCAGACATGTCCGGCCCAGTCCCACTTAAGCTTAGCGGCTTTCTGGCTAACGTCCGTGATCTTGGTTTTGACGCGCAGTGTTGTGTTCATTATACGGTCCGAAATTCGAACCCCCAGGATACTGCGCTCAATGGCTCGCTGGCAAACCTCGAGCCTGGAGCTCTGCTGAAGTGTCAAAAAATAAATGTGAGAATGGGGAGAATACACATTCTGCGGAGTTTATTATGTAATTGTTAACAATGACAGTTCACCGCAAATTAGGAATCGAACATAAATTCCTTTAGCCATAACCTACTTAATTAACCCTAACCGCAGTTAAAACTATGACACCAAAATAATTATGGATAATTAACTTATGTTTTTCCTTGTTATCGTCATTTTCAGCAGTTATTTTCAGCCCTATCAACAGAATTGCAACAGAATTTCTCAACTATTTAGCTAATAGGATGATTCAGATTCTACATTGAGCAACTCTTTAACGTTTATCTACATTTTACAGATTTTTTTAAAGAATGTTTCCCATTTTTGGACTAGGAATTGCTCAACTAGGAGGAAATCGCAATACCTATCTCTATAGTTAAAGACAGCTTGTGTGGGATGAGATCAATCGGTCATAGACTTGGAGGAATTCCCAATATCATGCTCTATGGTCAAGAACAACTTGTGCGGGATGGGCTCAATAGGGAGAGGTCATCCATCCTCCTGCCCCAATTTTATTCGGGTTTGGCGCTGCATGTCTTCTTCTTCCATATACTCTTTTATTTTATGCGTCATCTCATACCATGATATGATGCCATATCATCTTTGACGGTGTATAACAAGATTGTTATAAGACGGATTATATCAAGCTCTCAAAACAGCTGGACCAGATCGCGACTCATGTCTTGCCGGTACGATAATGTGTGCTTATTTATTAGCTCACGGATAAGTAGATAAACCTATATGTATATATTGAACCTAAATTATGTTCTTCCAGAATTCCAAGATCAAGAAGATATAATATATGTGAGATAGATTTTCCCCGTTCCAACATATTAAATGTAATGACTGGGTTTTTCACTTTTAAGGTTTTTTTTTCTACGAACATCATGTATTCTTGTTTTGATTTGACGTCAAACTGATTCACGATCGAATATATTTTTTATGTAACTAAAGCAATTATCTCAAAGCGTGTGAATGATGCAAAAAATTGCAAAATAATAACATTAATAACAGCGATGAGTCAAGCAAGTAACATATTGACCTTTCCTTATGTACCCACGTTTATGTCTTTATATAGAGTGATTCACATTATTTTTTTGCAGAAACTAATATCTTTCAGATGAATATGTCATAAATTAAAATAAGAATTCAAATGCTTTACCGCTGGCAACATTTTTTATTAGGTATACTGATTGGATTACAAAAATGTATTTGGTATGAACAATATCAACTAACGGAGGCAGTGTTCAAATGCTCTTTATAAAAATAATTCATGGTTACCTATACCGGTGACCTATCGAATAAACACACATTTAAAAAGTTAAAACAACAGCTAAATGTTCGTATTTAGCTACCATGAATACGAAACGAAATCTTGGAGTAAACTTGAAAGAAGTTCTTACCAGGATCACTATCATTTGGTTTCGACTAATATACTCAGTCAGTACCTACACTAGACCATCCTTATTGACCGACAAGCGACAAGTCAACAAACAACTGCCAGTAAAAGAAAGAATAACGTTTATTTTGACACAGTTCGTACACACGAAATATAAAAAACAAAATAAAAAGTGAATATAATGTTTTAACAAAAATAGTATGTGCATCACGGTTGCGCCCAAAAGGTTCATTTTAGCATTAATGCCAGACAGATGCTGTCTGACCCTGGTTTTCTAATGAACCTTTAGGGACAAGTGACGGGAAGTACAAACAGCTTCAACATACCTAAATACGTATTTTTAATACTCTTTATAAATAAATAAATTAGTAATCAAACAAATATAGGTAACTACAAAACAGAAGAAAGCGTCCTTAAATATGAAATTGGCGTTTTGTCGAACTGGCCACTTTGATTTCAAATATCGTTTGGTTAGGAACTCCAAATTCAAATTTAGGCTTGTGTATTTGTGTTAAAAATTTAGGGTTTCATTTGTTTTCGCGCCATTTGATTTTTTTGACATCTTTCTGTTCACATCATAGAAAACTTAAAATATCGCTTCATTTACGAATACGAGTTCCACCGTGGCACCAGCACTGCAGAAACAGCTCGAAGGATTAATTATGTGTGTGGGGAAGCTACTGTAACTGAAAATACAGTACGGCTTTGGTTCCAACGTTTTCGTGCTGGAAATTTAGACCTATAGAATTCACCCCGTGGACGACCGGAGACCCTAGTTGACAATGAAGAATTAAAAGTGATCGTGGAAGCGGATCCATCGCAAACTACGTCAGAGTTAGCGGCAGGATTCGGTGTGAATGATAAAACAATTTTAATTCACTTGAAACAAATTGAAAAAATCTCGAAAAATTGAGGTTTTTCGTTTTCCTTTTTCCATATAAAACGCCAATTTCATATGAAAGGACCCAATATTAGAAGGCGGTGTCAAAAAATAACACGTAGCTTTTTTTAAACAAATCAAAAATATTGCAACAGCTATCCTTTGATCAATGTTGATCGAAACAAGTAGAAAAACAAATTATGTTTAGTTAGTTAATAATAGCATAGAATAGATAGACAATGGGCTAGTAACTTTATACCATAAGCATTGTAATGATTTTTAAACTTATATTGACAATACACACATCGTCAACACTTAGAATTCTACTGTACCTCTATGGAAAAATACTTAAAGTTCGATACGACAAACATAAATTAACGGTCAACAATAAAAACTACATTCAATACTTCCACGTATCGAATATTGTTGTTCTGCGAGTGTCACAACGTTTTTAATATAAACATAATAATATGATGTATTATGAATATTAATAGTTTTACACCAGTGGCGACGAGTTTCATAGACAATGGTAAAAGTCTACGTGATTAGATGTCATCGTATTTTCGCGTAGGACAATGGCCCTTTACTCATTTAACTAAATGTCAAAACTAACACATTTCCACGACAGGTAGATACTGCGGAGTAATTGCGTAATACCTACACTTACAATGGCAATTAGTAAATTGTCAAAATGAAAGGCACTTCATTTTGACAATTCAATAGATAACATTCATTGCCTCATTCACTTTTTCGAACAGACTAATTTTCAAACATTTGAAGCATTGGCTGAAGGCCGTCACAGACGTAGCTATATTAATATTGTAGGTACTTTGCTAATGTTTTTTTTTTGCGTTGTTTTTGGTGCGTACTAGAAATATATAATATTATACCTCCGTCTGAGGTCGCTCGGAGGAGGATCTCTCTTACTATGGAAAATATATCGTAATATGTCTTACTATAATATTAGGTCTTTACCTATGAAATTGCCGTTCTGCAGTACTGGCCATTTCAAATCAAAATAATTTTTGTTTGGCTAAGAATTCTAATTTCAAATTAATTTTATTTTAAAAACATGTTTTTTTTTTCCAAAAGTAGTCATTTGTTTATTGATTAGTGTTACATTTTCATCGCATTTCAATCTTTTTCGTCATCATGGATACGTTAAAAATTCGAGTAAATGGAATATGAGTACCGTCGTGGCAGCAACGCGGCACAAGCGGCACGCAACATCAACGACGTTTACGGAGCTAACACTACAAACCAACGCACCACCTGTTATTGGTTTGCTCGCTTCCGTTCTGGAAATTTCGACCTGAAAAATGAACCTCGCGGTCGTCCGAAGACTTTGGTCGACAATGACGAATTAAAGGCGATTGTGGAAGCTGATGATACACAATCTACGGCTGAATTAGCAACAGCTTTCGACGTTAGCGTCAAAACAATATTGGTCCATTTGCGTCAAATTGGCAAGGTAAAAAAGCTTGACAAATGGGTGCCCCACGAACTCAATGATCGCCAGCGCGAAGTACGCGTCGAGACGTGCCTTGCACTGCTCAACAGACACACAAATGAAGGAATTTTGAACCGCATTGTTACCTGCGATGAAAAATGGATTCTGTTTGATAACCGCAAGCGCTCAGCAAGTTGGTTGGATCCTGGTTCAGCACCTAAACAATGCCCTAAACGAAAACTTACCCCTAGAAAAGTGATGGTCACTGTTTGGTGGTCTAGCGCCGGTGTGATTCATCACAGCTTCTTACCAAACGGGGTGAGCATTACTGTAGATGTGTACTGTGAAGAACTGAACACAATGATGGAGAAGCTGGCACATCTCCAACCAGCATTGGTCAATCGCTCGTCTCCGCTGCTCCTGCGTTGGCAAAGATGCATTGATTGCATGGGTGATTACTTCGATTAATACAAATAAAAAATACATCAAAAAAATTCGTTTAAATTTTTTCATACAAAACGGCAATTTCATAGGTAAAGACCTATTATATATTATTGCTACGTCTGTGGTGGGCTTTATAGTCCGCGCGCGACTGCTAGTCACCGGCCGCGGCTGAGGTATGTGAGCGATGAGACGGGGGAGGTAGACAAAGGCCAAGCTAACTCAGCCTGTCAATTTTGTCAATGGCGCCCTGCCCCGTCTCACCGCTCACGTACCTCAGTCGGTGACTAGCAGTCGCGCGTGGACTGTAGCAAAACCTTCAAAATATTTCGGACTATGATTGAAAATGTGTTACGCAATTGGTGTGTAGTTAATAAAGCTGAAAATGTATAAAAGAAACTTGTCGGTTTTATTAAACAAAGCCGAGGATGAATAGAAATAAATCGGAAAGGATAGAAAAGAAATAAATCAAAAGACAAATGAGTAATTTACTAACTGATTACTTAGATAAAATTAGCCCTATTGTCTTGCTTATGCGCATCAAGATTTCTCACATACAAAAAGTACAAATTAGATAAGGTAGGTACTTATTTTTAAAGCATTTCCGACAGTTTACTGAAAAAATATGTTTATTCAGCGCGTGAAAATCATTTTATCGCTTCAGAAATAAAAATACATGCTGACGATCATGTAGGTACTCGCGCAAAACTCACCCTCAAATATTATGATTAATTATAATTAGCAAAGATCTCCTATCCTATCTTTGCTAATTATAATTAATCATAATATTTGAGTGTGAGTGGGCAATCAAAGAAAAAAACGATAGCCATTATTTCTTTGAACTCCGTGTGCAAATTTTAATGGGTTTTGTTCTTACTTACTTACTTACACTTTTTCAATTTCTCACCACGTCAAAACAGTCGAAAGAAACGCAATGAGGAAATAAAATTAATGAAAAGAAATGATTAATGTTTTGCCTCAAGGACAGTAGAGTCATGTGTTGCACAGGATTATGAACTGCCACTGCAGTTCACCACTAACGCCAACAGCCACGCATTTACTACGACAATTAATTAACATACCTTATAATTGACAATAAGGGACCTTTTATGACTAATAACTTGAGAAGTTGACGTCGAGAATAAAAAGTAAGGCATTAAGTATACAAAGGTCATTGTCATTCTTCTACAGAGTGCAGTCACAAGTAGTAGGATGGTAAGTAATGAACAATAGTAAGCTGAGTCAAGCAGAGGGATGAGTAAGAGGCAGCCACACAGACTGGTCGCTCTGTCGCGTCGGTCGCGGGCTGCGGTTGGAGGCACAGAACTGGTTCAATCCATAATTTTTTTATTTTTCGTAATGAACCCACCTCTTGCTCGGTCAGTAAGAAGGAAAAAACACACCATTTAATACGCAGTAGGTAATAAATGAATTGTTTATTGGTTCAACTTTCCTTTGAGCTTGTCGAATCGAAAGACAGATATAGCCGTAGCCAAGGGATATAATTGCTTTTAATGAAGCGTAAATGACTTTTAATTTTCTTTAATGCACAACATATAGGTAATCAGTATTTCATTAAATAGTTATTTCAAATTGGTTATACTTGTTGCAATAAAGGAGACCGAATCGACCATGGACCGGTTGCATGTGCCATGTCACGATTAATAATAATACAATTTTCTGATAGCATAGCATATAAATTAAAACATGAATTAAATTTCGGAACGATAAATAGTTATCGTGATAACACGACAGATGAACAAATGGACAATAAACGGCTGTCGTTGTACACACCGCTACACAATCTATACATTTCCAGTATAAGATGATCTCGCATTGTATAGGATTTCCGTACAACGCGAGGTCAGCTTAAACTACTTATACCTATTTAATCTACAAATACGCAGTATCGTATGATGCATTAAGGTACGCAAATCGTGATAACTTGTCAATTATTGTATTCTTCATACGTTTATAATAATAATCGCGGTAAATAAACAGGAAAATAATATAGTGTATGTTTAATGTTAATTTTCATTCCATGCAACAGCAGCTGTGATCAATTTGCCATACGTAACTCCAGGGACAATTTGTGCTCAAGGCTTCAATAACTCTGTGTACAGATAGCAGCAAAATGATCGAAATATAACAAAATGTATTAGGTACAAATAAAAAATATTCAGTTGCAGTAAATTGAAGAAAGACAAAAACCGGATGCTGCGCAACCAATTTAGACGTAGGTAATTTAATAGATTTTCGTTGCGACGGACTGGAAAAATTGTTTTATTATTGTACCTAATTATTGCTATCCACAGCACTCAAAACATTGTAAGAAAACCGGCATGTCATTGATAGAATCAAAAATACGAAGACATGTGATATCTACCGAGGAGGCCTGTGTCCCAGCAGGGAAGATTATAGGCTGATTAGAGAGAGAGAGACTGCTAACCTTGGCTAGCCGGGGAAGCATTTAAATGTAGAAGAAGGAAAAATGTCTGAATATATTTGACATTTTCAGTCTAGTACCCACCTATATTATTATTAGTGTCCGACCGAAGGTGCAATTCTGGCCGAAGCCGAAGCCGAAGCCGATTAATCGGTATTCACCAAAACCTTCGGCCGAAGCCGAAGCCGAAGCCGAAGGTGTCATTGACCTAGAGAAATACGATAGTTACTTTGATCTCAGAATATACTAGATACATATTGTGAGAGCTTTAGAGATTTAGCCCAATAACGAGCCGAGTGACCAACATATACAAGTAGGTAATAAAATATTGTCAAAAATAAAAGCCGACCGCCCCGTACTCGCAGTAGGACTCTGCAACGCGAATCTTCACATGTCTTTTTATCTAAAAATTGCATAAAAAAACATACCAACATTGTTTCCATTTAGTTTCCTACCTAACGTTAGATAACATAAAATATTTTAAACCAGACAATACTTACGGTTTTTTGGTTCTTAGAGTGCCTCACAATAATGAACGTATCACCACAGGTACTACTCACAGTAATAAATAAAATAATTTGTAATAACAAATATGAAATATTTAAAAACAAAACACATTAGATTTTAAGACGCGCTCTCAAACTTATTTTGACTCGTTTAGTTTACTAACTGCGATTCGTTTGGGCCGGTGCGGCGGCGCGGCGAAACTCTGCTGCTCTGCACACTCTCCGTCTCGCTCTAGCATCGTTCAGTAAATTTCAAATTTTGACAACTAGCAAACCTTCGGCTTCGGCCAAACCTTCGGCAAATTTTTGGCCGAAGCCGAAGATTTGGCCGAAGGTACTTTTTTGGCCGAAGGTGGCCGAAGCCGAAGCCGAAGCCGAAGCTTCGGTCGGACACTAATTATTATGTTGTTATAAACTTCTTACAGAGTTACTTTATTATTTTTAAATAAACAATTTTTGTATCCGTTTTTGTTTCTCGATAACAACGCCGTAAGTAGGTCAATATTCCGAATACATTATTCAAAGTAATAAACACCGATAATGCATTTGAAACATTTTTATTCACATTGATATGGTAACTGAAACAATTCGGTACATAATTCACAATAACATATAAGTAGGCATTTAAAGATAAACGACGTTATCTGAAACCACACAGGATTATTAATAAACATGACCCAATTTGAGGTCGAAATTTGAGATTTTATGTATTGGTGTTTACTTTGATAATTTTATGTTAATGGATAATAAAACATTTCATTGGAAAACTTTGAAAGGGCATACTTTAATACCCTAATGTCACCACCATATCAGAGAAGTTCATAACGACCACTGCTGTATTAGACCTACATAACTACATACATGAGTAACTGCCTACTGTCCGTGTCTTATTGGAAGGAAAATTCCTTATTTTTCCTTTCATACCCAAGGCAAGAATGGGATAACTAGCTTACCTCTCCAAGAACCACAGAGAAAACCACAAAATTTGACGGAAAATACGTTGCGTTGAAAATAATTTGCGTAAATGTTATTTCTTTTTTTGCTGACCGTCGTTCTTTAGAAATATGGAGTGCGAAATAATAGCATTTGACGAACATTCGATACTCGTTGAAACACCTGTTCGCTTTTGTATAATCGTGTGGTTTTGGTTAAGGCCAAAACGAAAGTCGGTATCCTGGAACCTTGGTCTATAATATTTTATAATAACTGTTACGATCGACGAAACAACTCTGTTCCATAATCACAATTTTAATGAATCATCATAATAATGTATAGTAACATTACATAACATTACGCCTGTAATCCCCAAAGGGTTAGGCAGAGGAGTATTATAGCCTAATGTGTAGTAAGTCATGTCAAAATAAAATGCAAAATGATTCCTTAAAAAAAATGTCGTAGCATTCGTAGCAAATTGCTACGTCTACGTAGACCCTATACGTACTTACACACATTAAAAAAAGTTTGTGATCACTAGCAAAAGCTGATATATTTTTTAAATTTAACTTTATCAAGAAAAAAATGTTTACGTTATATATTTTATAAAAATAGAAATACACTGTTTGAAATTAAAAAATAAAACTATTTTTTATTTTTTTAAACAAAGTTTTTGTCATTCAATCTTAATGTAATTGTAACAGAAATTTGATGGAAAGAAAAATATCATTTAACCAAACATAACTCCTAATACAATATATCTCCTCCCCTGGCTCGCACACAATGCTGATAAATTGATCCTCAGCATGCCCAGGAGGATCCCCCTCCTGGGCATGCTGAGGATCAAATTATCCAGCATTTCTTGCGATAACATGTCCCATTCTTGAATAGCGGCTTCCCTGATCTCTGGCACTGTCTGGAGAGGTGGCTGACGATTCGAAACAGCTCGCTTAAGAGCATCCCACGCTTGCTCTATTGGGTTTAAATCAGGCGAGCCGGCAGGCCAGTCTAACCTTGTGATGTCGTATTCTCGGAGAGCAGCATTGAGTCGTTGAGCTCGATGTGCGGGCGCATTATCATCGATCAGTACGAATTGGTGCCCATGGTTTACTCGGAAGGTCTGAAAATTCCATCAATAGCGACTGTTTTGTACCTATCTGTCTTCATGAAGCCTCGATACGGAATCAAAGGCGTTCTAGCTCCAATGAAAAAGGACACCGATTTTCCGCCTTGCTGAACGGTTCCAGTGGCAGTTCTTTGCCTTCCAGTCACCAGGTCTTCTCCAGACACGGACACGTCGGTTATCTGGATGAGTACTGATTTGCGATTCGTCAACGAAGAGACAGTTTTGTCAAATCTTTTCCTCCTCATCTTCTTCATTTTGCCGGAGCTTAGCCCACTGCAATCTCCGTCTCTGATGTTGCCGTGAATTCAGAGGTGCTCGGCAAGACCTTCGTGCTCGTAGTCCAGCCTGGTGTAAGCAATTTCGAATGGTCTGAGTGCTAACTTCAAGTCCAAAGGCGGCCCGCACTTCTGCTTTTATTGTAGTGGCGTTGATTGTTGGGTCACGGGCTGCCAGCATCTGATATAGCGCTTCTGAGCAGCAGTCAGAACAGTTGGGCGACCACTGCGGGGTCGGTCAGCTAAATTATGGATGCCGTGGTACCTCTACAAAGTGGCCACGACATAGGATCGGGATACAGCATCTCGCGTGCTATTTGTCTCGTGAAATATCCTTCTTACCTCAGTGTAACAATTCTTGCTCGTAAAACTTCTGATAATCCTCTTGGCATTTTATCAATAACAACTTTCTTCAAAAAAATATTATAAATCCGATAAAAATGACTAAGTCAGATTTCTGAATGAGCGTAAGCTTGGATTGGATTTCTTTTTATATGGAAAGACAATCGTTTTTTTTTTGTTTTATATTCTAATTCTATATTTTTAAGTAAAGAAGAAGAAATTATAATATAGAATCTACCGTAACAAAAAAGATTTAGATTTATCTTTTTTGATGTGTGTCAGTAGGCTGGCGTATTAGATACTAACGATATTTAAGGTCGTCCTCGGGCCTCTGGAATCTCTTACTTTTGAATTATTTTGTAAATTTTCTACTATTTCAGAAGAAAATGATAATAATCATGATGATCTTAATCATGTTGGAATGTGGGTATTACATCTCTGCTATACCCTTTGGGGATTACGGGGGTGATGTTAATGTTTAATTTCAGTAGATACAATTTTAGTTACGGTATTAAAAAACCAGATGTCTTTGTAAAATTCTACTCTCAGGCGCCATATTGAAATGAGAGATTATAGGTACTAAAGCCAGAGTGGCAGAGTTTATATTGCAATTTCTACAGAGCAGCTAGAAAAAAATTGCGATGGTTTTTATTACTTGGATGGATGTCATACAAATCTTACCACGCCTTTTGACCACCACGTTGCCAAAATAGTAAGTCATATTCAATCAATCGCAGTATGACATCTTTTTTGTATTTATTTTTCACGGTTTTTGCTTGAAGATGACAAAGGCACTTAGCGGTTACAAAGTTCTTCTCGCGTCAGTAACCTTACCATGTGTTACTAAGTTGCTAACGTGTAGTTATTTAACAGCTGCATAATTTTCCGACCGTATAAATACTATTTTAGCCTAAGGAGCTAGGATGCTGCTAGGTATTCACTTGATACCTTTAATTCCACCTAAAAGTGAAAACATCTACCCCACAGGCTACCGATACCGATTCAGATGGTACTATGTGATAGCGTTTTATAACAATGTCAATTCCGGTTCCTCGATTCCTCCAGCAAAAATCCAAATAACTGGTTGCTTGTCCAGAACCACAACCAGCATCTTTTTTTAAAGCCTGTATAACTACAGAAAATTCTTATTCGCCATTCTCATTACCACTTCACTAAAGCAGGCAGTTAGAACCAGTGGTTATCAAGCCTCCTTGTTTTTTCGCGCCAACACATTCTATCAAGCATTCACTCGTACTCGTAATAGTCGTTATGTTAACATCGGGCCGAGCACACGTATAATGTGTTCTCCACTTATCGCGAGCCACGTAAATGATCATGCAACCACCGAGTGCCGGCTAAGTGTTGCTTAACTTAACTGCAGTGATCTAACCTGGTGACGATTACGAACGTTAAGCTATTAACTAGACGATAACTATGAATGCACCTGTTAGTTCTTTAGAACTCCCGGATATGCCATTGTGTATTTTCTGTCGTTTATTTCAGAACAGTTTTGGTTTTAAGCTAAGTTTTTGATGCTTTGTTGCAATAAAATTCTGCTTAAATCCTTTTTTATAGCTTACTTACATTTGTTGTACTACACTAAAGAGTACTCGTGTACGCATTACAATAATAGCTAAGGCAAAATTATTATGTAAATAATTAAAAATACCAGTTTTTTATATACATATTGACATTGTTGAAAATTATATACAAAATAACATGATTACTTTGTAAAGTATTATATTGTTTTAATTATTGTGAATGTGAGGACTATGTGGATATTTTATTTTTATTTTTTTTCCTCTTTCTTAATTTTTTTCTTTCTCAGTTAGTTTAAATTATGGTCTGGCAGTTTGAGTACTTTATGCGACCTACCCAAATGTCCTTTCTTTGGTATTGTTCGTCGAGTTGAGCTCCTTAAGTTCTGAGTTGAGCTCTACGATTACCAATGATCGGAGTAGGTAGATTGATTTTTGGTACTTGTATCATAAATGCACACAGAAAGAATAACATGGATAAGCCATTTTTTCCGGAAAGCAATTCCGGTATTTCCGGATTCAATTAAATATTGTGAATGTTGGTAGTGATATTATTTTCACAACACAGTAACAAACAAAGAAGCGCACTCTACGAACCGAAGTAAACGAGTGAGCTATCTGGCATGTCGTCGGCGGGCGTACGCATTGTTTTGATAACCGGTTAGTGCACCACCCATGATCCTTTGTTCTGATTGGTCGTTGGGTGGTGTCAAATCGTGACTGTGTGCCGGCTGTGTTACATATTGCTCATTTTAATACAATTCCTACCTAAATTCCGGTTTTTTTTAAATAATCAACCAATTCCGGAGGAATGTCCATATTAATATATACGTTTCGGATCAATGACCCCAATTCAATCTACCTACTCCGATCACTGACGATTACTGACAAATGCTTGCACTGACTGGACAGGTCCACTCAAATCTGTGTGGTTCTTTCCTCAAAAGACCATTTCAGACATTAATCTACATGGTCCTCATATGGCCTGACCAAGATTATGTCTGGACTTTAAAAGAGACTGTGACCTCTGAGTTTGTTTCGGTCTTTCTTCTCAGAGTAGTCAGATAGGAAACGCCGAACTCATCTACCCTTTTCTTCTTTTTTTTTATTTTTTTTTTTAATATGACGTGTAAAAGTGATTGCAATATCCTATTTACAGAATAAACAATTTCATTTCATTTCATTTCAAACATAGTTTCAAGAAGAATTTTCCTGTAATATAATTTCAGTTATTTTTCAGTAATGTATCAAATATTGCCTCACCTACTGCCACACCATTGCATACATATTCAATAAAGACTGGATCCGAGTCTACAGATTACACAAGATTTTCAAGAATTCTGTTGAATTCCAGCTGGCCGACCTCTTTATCACTGAATACAAAATATCTTTATCGGTTACTTACTATCGTACTTTAAACGCTTTTTTTATCGTATTTATCGTTCGCTAGCGATTATTTTTGTATAAAGAAACTGTTTATAGGCATTTACCTAAGCATAGTAATATTATGTAAATATCTAAAGCCTCAGCAGAACTAGGGCTGAGCTGCGCTGCGACATTGAGCAGCAGTGCGTAAGAAACTTAAGACATTTTTGACAAAGGCTTATTTCAAGGGCCTGCGATTCTCCACATAAATGTATTCCCCTTTTTTCTTCCTGAATAATGCGTCTAGAGCAATAATTTTTTTTTTTCATAAAATCAAGGTGTGCTGTAGACACGTTTCTATTATTTCCTTTTTTTCAGCAAGTTATTGGGAAAGAAAATATGACCCTCCAAAAATTACAAAAAATGCCTAATTTTTACCACCGTGATTAGAGGACTACCAGACAATTTCGAAAAGTTTTTAACTTAAAAGAAAATGATAGGAACCTAGACATACTCTTTCATAAAATTTAAATGTAAAAAATAATTTAATCGGCTCAGTTTTCGAGGAGAAAAAAGGGGAATACGAAACGTCGATTTCGTAAATCTTTTTGTGATATAATCGGTCTGAGCTGCAGCTGTCCCCATCGCACTCTACGGCGCAGACTTGAGGTAACACGATGGCAAGAGTTTCTTCAAATTCCTCGCAGGCCCTGTTCCCCTCTTAATGTTTCCCAAATTAAAAGTAACGCATGCAATTAAAATTGAAAACAGTTTGTAACAACGCGTCCGTTACGATTCTGCAATTCTGCATTATGATATCTAAGACTTAAGTTGCATGATATCTGATAGAAAAATCCCATTACTGCATACCCGGGGTTTTATAAATAACAATTCAAGTAATTTGGGATCTCCGATGTCCATAAACCTCACATTTTATCTTTAAATAACAATTATATACGAAAATTGCAGCCAAATGTCAAATATGACAGTACTAGGGAAACAGGTGACATCATCGATAGTGTTGTAAAATCGCGGGTTATCGCTAACAACGGCCGGCCCACACACTGCGCTTGATTTATAATCAAGTTAGCAATGGTTTAATATTCTTCTCTTTACGATCAATGCGAATTTGACCTTTTATTAATTATTGTACTCACTGGTTGCCTCGCCCGATGATTACATCAGCATATATTATTGTAAAGCAATTTTAGAGTGTTAAACCTGCCTCGTTGTCTGGAATTATGTATTAATCAATGGGTACCTTATATTGTTTGTTATTATCGGATCTACGTATGATTGATGATTATAATTTAGAATTTTAGAACTTATGATTCTTTATTGACTGGCTGATTTGAGACTTATAAATCTTTATTGGATAACGGCCACAGTGTCGTTGACATATAGGTATTAGAATTAATTTACGGTATTTCAGAATTTGATTTGTAGCTTTTACATGAACAAATGGAATATAAATATTGTATTTATATGTGACACACTTCTGAACCGATTTGAAATGTAAAATCAAATAGACTGTTAACTTTTAAATACTGATGTCTGTCCTCTTACCTCTGGCAGACTAAGACTGGCATGTTTGGCTAAAATAGAGCTGTAATTTATTTTGATTTTTTAAATTAATTGGTATTTTTATACAGGGTGTCCCTGGAAGTATGGATCAAATCGAATAGGGGCGTGGGCAAGGTCATTTACAAACTTTTTAACCCTGAGATTGTCGGTGCAATTTTTTACGGCTCAAAAGTCATGACCAATTTTTGTTTTTTTCGATCATTTCGCATAGCTAAGCTGATATAAATGAACATTATAAACTTAGAAAATTTTAAAAATACGACCTCCTTGTTAATTTAATTCTCTATGTTTTAAACTAAAAAGAATATCCAGTGATTATACCTCCAAAGAATCTCTAGGACTTGGGCAAGTTTTTCTGTGTTATGTTGAATTTTTGATACGTTTCTGTATTTTTACGAATACAGAAACGTATAAAAAATTCTAATTAAACAATCTGTTATTTCAGAGGGACTGCTCTGACAATGAAGTATTTCGAAATCTGGGTTACTTCTGATTGTTTTAAGGTTTGAACTCAACATCAACACCCAAAACAATACTTCATAACGGGCAATTAAGACCAAACAAAAAGTGCATGAAACTTGTGCAGGCTTAGTGCATGTGAGTGCACGTGAGTGCGTATGAGTGCGTTTGAGTGCGCCCGAGGTGAGTGCCTGAGTTACGTAAAGCGAGCGATACGTCGCGTATCTTTACGAGCCTTTGTCTCGATTCCTGCCAACCGTATTGCTCGAGTATACTTGCCCACAAAATCAATTAACAAAAATTTTAAACTTTTGTTTGGATTTTTCTTTTTGACTTTTTGGCGGTGTGATTATGTATTGGGATTAATGTTTTGCCTCCTCAGAATGGTTCCGTTTCAATAACTACTGAAACCCGAAGATAGTTTTGCGCCATATTCAAAACTTCAGGAAAATAACGTTTTAAATGTTTTTATTTTATGTATTTTATTTTCTCTTCTACTCTTACACACGTTGTCTACATCTCTTTTTATCCACTTTCCTGTCGCAGGTATGCTGGAAGATTTTCTTTAGAAATAAGCATCACCTTTGTACGTATTCTTCTGTTCCTTTTTCTTGTCTGTTTATATTTGTGTACATAAACTGTTAAATAAATAAACTTTTCATGGAATTGATTCTAAGGTATTATGGGAAGCCCAGATCATTAAGTACCTAATCTAAGCTCACACTTGACCCTTTCTATCCGATTCCCAGGCTAGCTTATGAAAATGAAATTGCGCAAATTTCAGATTACTGCGAATTTAAATAACAATTACTTGATTAAATAATTACCATACAAATTGTTTTGATTTTTGCCGAATGACGCCATGGACTTAGAAGCAACTTTTGTCTCTCAAACCAATTACTGATTTGGCGATTTTTTTTTCTTTAATTCATTATATTTACACGCGACATCTGCAGTGATTTTACTGAAAAAATTGTAGATTATGTTTTTATTGAAATTATCGCTTGTCTACTCGATGGTACAAGCATGGAGCAATAAAATTTATATTGCGTTCACCCGGTAGCGGGTCACTTGTCGCCGTGCCTAACCGTTGATACAGCATTCTATGCTATGCTTATTGTAATATAACATGCGCCGCAACGCTCCTAGGGCTACCAAGCACCACAACGCTCCTAGGGCTACCAAGCACCACAATTTGTCCAACGTCACCTTAATGAAAAAACTCTACGCTAATTCAACTGTAAAATCTAAGATTATTGAAATCGTTTAAAAATTTCACTTCATTGTCGAAGCAAGCAGATCTTTAATTTTGTTTCAAGAGAAAACAGTGGCGTTGTGTAATAGTGAGACAAACTCAATTTAGTGAGCATTTGATTGTTGATATTGTGTATTTTAACAATGGAATCTTAATACCTGTGAGCAGAAAGGTGCATAACTACTTTCCGTTCAATTTTGTAAAGTAATCGCATTGACAGATATTTATCAAGGTATTCAAACCTCTCAAGTGTCCTGTTCAATTTACTTAGTTTATCAGTTACCTTCACACTACCCGAAGCTTATATATTTGTGGATACAAGAGTACCCTCAAAATCTCTTATCACGTCCGTTTGCCCTTCTGTTAATCCCATAAATAAACACGGAACGGCCAGGCTCGCCGCATGACGTTACGGAATGCAAATCTTGTGATTTCCTTTTTTACAACTACCCTTGAAAACGTGACTTTCCAAATGTTTCGCGGCATTAAGAGGGAACAGGGCCTGCGATTCTCCACACAAATGTATTCCCCTTTTTTTTTCCTGAACAATGCCTCTATAGCAATCATTTTTTTTTCATAAAATCAAGGTCTACTGTAGACACGTCCATGTTATTTCCTTTTTTTCAGCAACTTATTGCTAAAGAAAATATGACCCTCCGAAAATTACAAAAATGCCCCATTATTACCACCGGGATTAGAGGACTACCAGACAAATTCGAAAAGTTTTTAACATAAAAGAACACTAAAATTTTAAGAAAGAGTATGTGTAGGAACCTAAACATACTCTTTCTTAAAATTTTAATAAACAATAATTGAATCGACTCAGTTTTCGAGTAGAAAAAAGGGGAATACGGAACGTCGATCTCATTTTTTTTTTGTGATATGATCAGTCTGAACTGCAGCTATCCCTATCACACTCTACGCAGGCAGACTTGAGGTAAGACGACGGCAATCGTTTCTTCAAATACCTATTTTTTCAATTCCTCGCAGGCCCTGTTCCCTCTTAACAAGGCAGGAAGCGAACGTGAGGCGTCCGTCATTCAGTTTCACCTCACCTCTCTGTTTTATGTCAATAAAAATTTCAGTTTAATCTGTCCACATGCATTAAAGTGGATGCGGCTTATACTCTTGCAGTTTTATGCTTCATTTTTCTTTAGCCTTTATAATTATGCATATTATTTATTACTTCGCAAGAGGTTCACTCAATTATGCATAACATGACTTCCAGTTAATTCTGTAATGAAAGTAACGCGGAAGATGAAGCTTCTGAGTCGATCGACTCATTAAAAGTAATACGTCATTACAACAGCATAATTTATTCAAACGTATCGGTCAAAGATGCAAATCAGGAAGAATATTTTAAATGTTATTCCATTATTTCAGTAATGGCTAAAAGTTCTTTAGTTTTTTACCGTTTACATCATTTCCGACAAAGTAATGCCTTCTCAAATTGCCATCAATTTAATTGGTTTTGTGACTCCACGTATTTATACATCTCCTTCGTTATCTAATCAGTGTTCTGTACAAATATTAGATAATGGTCGCCCTCACACATCCAGCAGTAATGATTATTATTGCTGAACCAACATCGAGTTAAGTATTTACTTTCTTAGACGTGATAATGTTGGTTGATATACCAACCAAAAGGTTGAATTTGACTAGGTTTTGGAACAACTGACAATGCAGTCCACATTCCAAAAGGTAATCTTCCATGGTGGTTTTGTGACGATGCGGAACTGCAAACGTCATTGAGTGTTGACAATAGGTGTCAATTGATATAAAGGGGATCGTATGATCCCAAAGCCACGTGTAGCAATGATCGCAGGTTTTAGATTGCAGTTGTGGAACAAAAGAAAGGTTACAGAAAGTACGTTGCAGTTAGGGTTGCCAACCCTACTATATAATATAGTATCCTACTATATTAGAGGCCTAAATACTATATCTCTAAAGAAAAAATATACCTAGTAGGCGAAACTACAATATTTTTATTTCGATACAAAATAGCGAGATGATCGCAATAGGACTAGTATTAATCTCACAAAAGATGAATTAATGGTATTTTGTAACCATATTTTAGAGTGTAAAAAAACTGAGGTAGGTACGAGAATAAAAAAAAAAACATGTTAATATTAAAAAAATTGCCTAGCAGCATAGTAGCAAAAAATATTCATTTCAAAGAATCAACGTTTTTGAAACAGTAGGTCTACTACATTTTTTTGCCACCTACTATATTTTTACAGGCAATGGCTTCGAAAATACTATGAATAATAAAAAAGGTGGCAACCCTAGTTGCAGTTAAGCTTCAAAAACCAGTAATAGGTATAGTCCCATCTATGTTCCACCTGGGCCCCGATACAGCATTCCCTGGGTTTGATGAGAAATGTGTGCCTTTTTCGGGTAATGCTCTTGGCACATTAACTGATGAGAGATTTGAAGAACAGATTATAGATTGTTGATTAGATTATTTAGCTTTCACAAAACGTGGGTAGATGAGTAACTATTTCTGTCATACACAGATGCATTTTATGTAAGTTAGGTTCTGGGTAAATAAATATTTCAGCGATTATATTGAATTACAATAATTCAATATAATCAGCAGTTATAGCAGTGGTGGCCCAGTGGTATCGGCCCCGACTTACGAGTTGTAGGTCGTGGGTTCGAACCCAGGCAGGCGCTTTACTTTGTGTAAATAATTTCATCACCACTGCTCTCAAAACGGTGAAGAAAAACATCGTGAGGAAACCGGCATGTCCTAGAATCAAAAATTCGAAGATATGTGACATCTACCAACCCGCACTGGGCCCGCGTGCTAGATTATTGCACTCCCTGAGGGAGGCCTGAGTCCCAGCAGTGGGAACATTATGGGCTGAATATGTATGTATCGAAGAACTTCATACCTATCTAAGCAGTTTGAAATCAAAATCCCGTGATCACGATAACCACATCTGTTACCGCCCCGGTTCTATAGCGGCCGAGCACTGAAAGCAGAAATAGTCCTTACGGTGTATAGATATGAACTTCTTCGATGGTACAGACGCCAGCACATCAACCTACTACAATCTATCAAACTTCTTGTTAGATTTTCAACTTTATTACTAAAGCATAAGGTTCAAAGTTGATTGGGAAAATTTGACAGTTTCGGGTAGATTGACCTGCTGGCGTCTGTATATAATATATGTATAATAATTCAACACCACGTGGTTATTTTATTTCTTCTGCAGTTATTAAATTGCCTTCCGTCAACAATGCGTCACTGTTACTCTGTAACTTTAGCATTAACTTTATTATTGAGCTAGCTACCTAATTAAGAAACTGATCTTATGACCCCTGCACAAGCTGGTTCATTATTTCGTTCGTCAAGCGCCAGATTATAACATCCGTTATACATTACAACTTCATCGTTGCGTTTGTGGATATTATTCTGTGGGATTATGGACTTTCATGTGGTTGGTTTAAGGTAGTTTATGATAAATCGTGAAATTACTATTGGCGGTCGTTACTGTTTTGTCAAGGCCAGTCCTTATCTTCGTGTTGAGTTACAAGAGTCGCCGACTCAGCCGGAGAACTCAACGCCTGGCTTCGTTTTAAACAAGGATCAATTTACTTACTTACTACGAAACGAACCTCTGTTCTTGAAAGTTGCGCATGATTCGTTTTATATTTATTCAAATAAAATAATATACACGTGTAGACTATTGAAAATGTTCATCAGGCTAATTCACATAGGTAACTAACTAAAGAATTTCAGTTGCAGTTTGAAGTTCGATCAAATCAACGGTTTTTGTATTCTCTACCGCAGTCAGATATGGTTTCTGTCGTGTCAAGTTCGCGTCACGCGAGCGGAATAAGGCGTCGTGCAGACCGGCGCGACGCGACAGCGCGACGCGACGCAACTTACAAAACCATTTGTAATAAAACTTCACGGTAGAACAATTACCGGTGTCGTTAGTCTGTATGAGCCTTAAAAGAGCGCATGATTCAACAGCTACGCACAGTTCAAAGATTACAACACAAGAAAATGGTTTAATACTCAAATTCTGAATTTTACTGCACCGCAACTTGATCGGCGCGTCATGAAATTACGTGAATTAGCCATTTATTAGCCTACAGATCAACTCGACAGTTAAATATCTCAGACGATTAATGCAGCCTGGCAATGGAATGGTCGTATTAACCACAATGTAGCGAATCGTCTACCGTTGACCCAGTTTTTCATACATGTGATTGTGCGTCCGCCGGAATATCTGGCTCAAATATGCGAACTAAGTTAGTTTAGCTGGCGGCGGACGATTCGCTTATGGCTTTAATAAATTAATCAACTCAACTTATTATCACAGCTGGTCTAGCCTCTTCCATTCCATGTTGCGCCACGACCACGACATAACACCACATGGAGAACATGGAGTGACAAAAAAAACCTAGATTCCGGTGCTGGCATCGCGGGCTTACCTATTATTATTGGTTGTGATTATTGTGATTTATGTGTGCGACTCTGGTGGAACAATTTCTATGAAAACTTCACGGAAATTGTTCAACCGGTGTCGCGAGCCTTTAATACGAGTACAGTGTGGTGGCCCAGTTGTAACCGCCCCGACTTCGCTGGTTCGAACCCAGGCAGGCGCTTCACTTTGTGTAAATAATTCCATCATCACTGCTCTCAAAACGGTGAAGGAAAACATCGTGAAGAAACCGGCATTTCCTAGAAAGAAAAAAATTTAAAAGGTTGAATCTGAGTACTGGTTAGAATATTGCAGGTATGCTGCAATATTCTAACCTTTTGGCTCGTCTTTTTACAATTTGCGGTGCACTATAGCAGAATACGAAAATAATATAATGTACTCGTAATATTGCTCATCCCCCATAGCAAATAGCGTGATAATTACAGTCTAACCCAGCCATCTAATTACGCACCACATTTTCGTAAACGATTACGATAAATTTGTTTCATGTTGACAGTTCAACAACATTCATTACGTTATTTAGCAGATTTTTTTTCGAACTTATTTGTTCAATTTGTTTCAAAACGAATCAAATTCCGATTGATCGTGTATTACGTAATTAGGGTACTGTAGTATTTGTGTAACCTGGAACACACATTTAGACAAGCAGATAAAATTTCTAAAACTATAATTATTGGCATAAGAATCGTTTCCAGGCCTCGTAAAAAATTATTTAAAAAAAAACAACTTCAGTTTTCACTCCATTACGAATTAAGATTGTATTAAATGTTTAAAGGAAGTAATGTGAATGCTCATCTAAATGCCTTGGTCTTGAACTTTAAGACATTGTGCTTAAGTTCCTTGTTTGCCAATTTTACGTATCTATGACATAGATTATTTTAACATTTTTGGAATTATACTTAATATTAGTAATTTAATGAACAGCGGTGGCCCAGTGGTAACGGCCGCGAATTGTGGGTCGTAGGTTGGAACCCAATTGGCGCTTTTCTTTGTGTAAATTATTTAATCACCGCTGCTCTCAAAAAGGTGAAGGAAAACATTGTGAGGAAACGGGAACGTCCTAGAACCAAATATTCGAAAATATGTGACATCTAGAAACCCGCACTGGGCCCGCGTGGTGGATTACGGCCCACTCCCTCTCGCAGAGAGGAGGCCTGTGTGAACATTATAGGCTGATAATGATTATACTATTAGTAATTTCGTTGGATAGGCATTAATAATTTCATAAGTCCTCATATATAATTAGGATTTTGAATACGACATAATATTTTTCATGCTCAGCTGATTTTAGGCTAGCTATCTCGACTTCTGCAGTTGAGTCGGTGAATTTATAGCATTGTACAGACGCCAGCAGGTCAACCTATCCGAAAGTGTCAAATTTTCCCAATCAACTTTGAAACTTATGCTTTAGTGATAAAGTTGAAAATCTATTAAAGAAATTTGACAGATTGTAATAGGTTGATGTGCTGGCGTCTGTACAGTATCAGTCACCTGCAATTTTTTTTTATCTACCCTCAATTACTGCGCAGTCCAACTGATCCGATCATCCATTGCAAACTAAACAATAGTAGCTATTGCGACTTAACATTTTTTGTTCGACGTTTCCTTTATTTTATCGCAACTGGTGTCTGCGTACAATGCGGTACTACTTACTTCGAACTGCCAGACTCGATACAAATATTCGCTTTCGTTATTCACTGAATAAATAGGTAAGTTATGCAAATAAATGGCATTTTGTAATTTCGCTGCGCAGGGTAGGTACTTTTTCCTCTTACTTGAATGCCATAATAATCTGGTACCTAACTGATTCCCAGGCAAAGCGTTAAAACCTTTTCGAGATGGTTTATTAGTAGGTACCTATAAAGGTTTTTGAAGGGGTTTATTAACCCGTTCATGGGATAAGGGTTACCCTTTTACAAAAAATGTTTGGTATTAAAGGAATTAAAACCAGTCCAAAACGCATGATTGGATTGGAGCGGGGTAACCCTATCGAAAATCCCGTGTATTTATATTTTTGAATACTGGTAGGTACTTATGTAGGCTCGTTAAATTAATTAGGTAATAACCACTAAAAGCGAGACTTTCAGCACGATTTGTAGTCGTGTAGGATTCGTATTTTCTTTATCACAAATAACTCAACGGAAATACTCGCTTCTTTGTAAGGCATAATAAATACCTACCTAGCCATCTGACGAACTCTACACACTATCTAAAGGTGGTTTTTTTATATTGTTTACCTACTTCTTATAGAAATTACGCCATTCATTGTGCTAATGTTTATTCAGGAGCAATTTCCGTGTCTGCCAAATTTGTTAATGTGGCTTTTCCCATATTTCATTTATTAATTAAAACAGTTGGTGATTCAACTTACAAAAAAATCCAAGGTTTAATTCTTTTAATTACTCCAGAATCGGAAATATTCACGGAGTCATGAAATCGTTGTGTCTTTAATTTCATTTATATGACAGCAAAGTTACAACACCCTGTTATACAGTCTTTTGAAATGTCTAGTTTAGTCGTTTTGTACGTCAATATTGTAATAATGACAGTATACTGATAGTGTGTGGAGTGAAATCATTTCGCTCGTCAATATATTAGACATTCAACTGAAACTGCGCCCTGTTGTTTTTATACCTCAGGGTCAAAGCGAATCTATCTTCTGCTGGTATTAATTCTTTCTCTTTTCTGTATAATTAGAGTAACCAGATGCAAAAGCTTGAAGGATCCTGCAGACAGGTGCGGTGCGACGCGGTGGAACAATTTCTATGAAAACTTCACGGAAATTGTTCTAGCGGTGTCGCGACGCGCCTGTCTGCGGGAGCCTTTACATAAGTGTATTCGCTTAAGTATTCGAAATAAAAATAATTCTTAGTCACCAGCTTCAGAGAGAGCAATTTCCTATATTAAATTTACATGTGAGCATTTTTTTAAGGACAGCCACTGCATGGCCCATTTTTTACTTTAAAAATTTGCATTGCAATTATAATTGCCGCACATGCTTTTTTTTAAATGCGTCCATATATATATAGTCGACCCGAACCCCGCACTAATTGACCCAATAATGATGAATAATAAAATATTGACAGAATGTGGGGAGATTTGGAATGTCATTACTACTCATTACTGTCATTTGTCATTACCGAAGGAAGGAATGACAGTAACATTGATGTTATTATTACTGATAGTGTCTGGTCCGCTTATCACTGTAGGTATTTTTATGAATGTGTGTGCCTGTCTAAAACAAATAATATTTTAATTAATTATCTGTGTGGGTATGTCAATGTTGAATGAAATGACAGCATTTAAGGATAGGGATAAAACAAAGGAAAAGAAAAAAAAAACAAAATTAAACATTATTTTGACTATAATTCAATAAAAATGCAGATGGAAATAAGGAAACTTACAAGAAAAATGTCATAATTAAGCTTTATACTTAATTTGTTTGTCCATAAGAAAATAGAATACGTAGTAGTCATTTTTGGAAGATTAACTTATATTGGAATTAAATTAAAAAAAATTAAATACTTAATTACAAGTGTCGTAGGTACTAAACTAACCTGTTATATTATATGACTCATGATATATTACTAACATTAAGTTACAAGAATTCGTACAACTTAAATGTCGGTTTAAATACAAAAGAAATTAAATAAATCAGTTTTTAATGGTTTATAATTTGTAATGAACTGATAATAAATAATAATCGTGATCTTTATGAACGCTTAAAACTAAAATGTCCTTAACATTAGGTACAAAATTATTATCTTGTGGTCACCATGCAACGACTCGCTTAGAAAGGGAGAAAAACTGAAACTAAAAATAGTAACACAAAATAAAAAAATACCATCTCGGTTCTATAAAGCTGAATAATAATTAAACACAAAACCAGTATTGGTCAAATGTCGTTTTATTGAAATATATTATACTATAAGAACTCGTAGATCTGACATGTAACAAAAATATCATCAATATGCGGCGCGAGGATACAGTCTCTTGGTAAGATTCGATAACATACGATGGTTCTATCAGAATTTCTCCTAATCACTTACATTGGTCCCTTAATTAAAAGTTTAAACTTTGTTTTATATAAATATTATAAAATATCACACTTTAAATTCAAAAGAAAACTATGCTACTCGGAAACTAATCACTTAGCTCTGTCAAAGTAGGACTAAAGTTAAACTGTGCCAGTTTGAATATTATATTCAAAAGGAGACAATAAATAAACAATAATCTATCTCGATCAACTAAAAATTAAATAAATCGATTTATCTCGTTTATAAAGTAAAAGGCACACTTTAGGCGGAGCGCGGGCGAGCGCTGGCTCCGCCCGCGCCCCGCGCGGCGACCGCTCGCCGACAACAATTGTATAAACATGTTTCATATATTATTGTGTCATATCTTTATACAGGTTTATCGGTACGAGAGCTCGGGAGTTCGGCGGGCCTGCGCTCGGGAGGCTCGCTCCCGGCAGTTTTTGCGAGGCGGACGCGAGCGCCGAGAGAGGGACTCGGCGCGACCACTACAAAAATAATCACCAAAACTTGAAACCGGTTACGGGCCGTATCTCGTCCTCCTCGCACGAGGTAAAATGAAAAAAAAGTCCTTGGCAGACTAGTCGAGCGCGGAGGAGCGTCGTGCCGATAGTTCTCAGATGGCTCGCGGAGAAGATCGCTAGCGGTGTCGACTAGCCGGAGATTATCGCACGGCACGCAGCCACAAATGAGCACTTTCGGTTTTGTCTGCCGAGGTTGACTATAATATTCGAGATTAATGAAACTGGAATACTTTATCGACAAGCCCATCAAACTCCCGAGTTGTAGACCGACTGATTCTGTCCGTAGCGTGTATATCGGTGACTGTATTAAAATAGTATCATTTGTGTTCAGGTTCAGAATCAGTCGAATTTGTGTATGGTAACGAGCCACGTCCCGTCGACGCGGGCCTCGTCCGTATGCGGTGCGGCATCGCAGCTGCTAGCTACAAAATAAAATAATTATTACAGTTAAAGAGACTCAAAATAAATAATAAATTATTATCTTAAACCCTTAAAAATAGATCACGAGCGCCTTCTCGCGGTACAGTACCGAGCGCGGATAGGCAGTACGAAATAAATAAAATGTTCTATAAGCTAACTTTACAGAGACCACCGCTCGGCGGAGGATCATCGGGAAGACATCCGCGAGCTACACAATAAATATCTAATATTATAAGGTGCCATTTACAAGTGCGTGCCGATAACTAAAAACATGTAGGTACGAAACCACTATACTTCACACCGCAAACTTTCGAGACGCCAGAAAATACTTCATTTCGTTAACTTTATAAATTACAAGGCGAAGTAGCAAAATAGCATCGACAAACTGGAGATCATTCGTTGAGCGGGTGTGCGTGTGCGCGAGGCGCGACGAGCGGACGCCGCTCGGGCGCTGGCTGGAAGACGTCAAGTAGGCACTAAGGCGATCCTTAAGCTATGTTCGGTATAAGTTAACTTAGGACTAGGCGGTTGCAGGGCCCTAGGCGATGACGAGGTCCCCGAACGCCGATGACAGACGGTTGAACACAGGGAGTCGCTCTTCTTCAGGGTCAGGAGATGGCGCGCGGCGGAACGCGAACGCGGTGGCGTGCGCGGGAGGAGACATAGCAGGCGGCGAGTGCGGCGCCAGCGGAGACTGCGGCGCCAGCGGTGAGTGCGGCGAGCGCGGCGAGCGCGACCCGTCGCTCATGTAAGACGCCATTGAGCCGCCCGACGACAGCGATGCCAAGGACCCGCCGGGAGACGTCGACTCGCGGCGCCGCGCCTCCTCCGCGTTGTGCACGAAGTGGCAGCGCGGTCCGTACGGACAGAATCCCACCGAGTGGAACGTGCGGCACAGCTCCGTCTTGTACTTGGGGTGGCGTTGCAAGTTGCGCAGCTCGCGCATGCCGTGCGCAAATTGACACTTGTCGCCGTATTTGCAGACGCCGGCTTCCTCGAAGGGTCTGCAGAGTTCGGTCTTATATCTGCTGGTGGCGGGCGGGGGCGGCGCGGGCTCGCTGGTGGTGCGCTCGAGCCGGCGATGGCCCAGGCGGTCCAGCAGGCCGGCGAGCGCGCGGTGTGCGGGCACGGACGCGGCGCGGGCCAGCACCGGGTGCTGCTCCCAGTTGACGGCGCCTGTAACCGCTCCGGCTCCTACCGGGCCGAGGGTCGCGCTCAGTGTGGCATTCATTGTCTGCACTGGCCGAGATTGGTTCTGAAAAATGACAAAATAATTTGTTACTAAAAGCTTTTCAGGGGCCATTTTGTCAGAGGCCAGAAAATAAGAAATAAGTTATTCTGAGGCTTTAAAACGGATATGAATTATAAAATAAAAGCCATTGTTATATTGTTTTGAGCACATATGTATAGTATCTTCCACAAAAAAGACTGTGCCAAGACTGTACATGAGAAAACGTTATTTTACAAGATCGTAGATTTATTTTTGTAGCAGAAAAAAATCTACACAATCTGTCTAGAAGGGTCGGCCGGTACCTGCTTTTAGTTAACAAAAAAAAAACTACCCCGAGAGCTGGTTTGGTCGTCTACCTGCTCGGATTCATCTCGTTTTCACTAATGGTCTACATGTTGAAATTGTTAATGCTACCAATTAACCGAGCTTCAAAATGGTGTTTTCGATGCCCGAGGGTGAGTCGAATACGAGCGCCGGTCGTCCGTAACCCTACCATGAATTATTTATTTTGGTAAATTTCCCAATTGCCATCAATATTCCCTTTCTAGAAGAGTAACGTTTAGAGATGCAAATGTGTAGCGCATCTTTTGTTTTCACAGAGCGTCGAACCTAAAGCTACAGAGCATCACCATAACAATGCTGGTGTTCACGCGAGAGGCAGTTGACACGGGCGCGGCGGCCACAATCGCGGTGATTGTGCACTATTGTTCAACCATCGCTTGTCGTCTCGCCACTATGACGAATAATTATTGTCGCCGAGCTGTTTGACGACACTTCTCCGCGCGAGGGGCAACGGTCGGCGCGTGTCGTGTTAGATAACAGTACTCCCATACAGATCTATTCAACGCCTTGTATTTGATCGGCTGTCATGTTACTAAAGTGCTGCACTTTAGGGTTGATTACAAACGACGGCTGGCTAGTATGTAGAATGGCCAGGCGTTCTAGCTGTTGTAAGTGGTGAGCGTCTAGTAGGAGTATGGTTTAGCAAATCTTTGGTGAGACCAGAGAGGCATGAAGGTCGGATCGGATAGGAGTTGGACGCGGAACACGAGCTCTATACATAATGTATGATACACCGCATCTTGTATGCGGCCTCAATCGATGTGAATGACACGTCATTGTATATTCTATTCGCCTCCGCCTCGTCCGGGGATCGTAAACACGCAAACACTTGTGTTTTGGAATACAACAGACAAATTATTATATGATACTGCGCTCTTTGTTTGCATGATGCGTAATAGATTTTTCCCGACTTACCCTATCTTTATTTCACAAAATCTCAAAATTAACTATTTAGTAAATAGTAATACCTACTACCACCAGGTATAGTCGGTAAAGCCTCGTATTAATGGCTCATGCCGACAAAGTCTACTAGACGTTAAGTTTTGCGGTTAGCAGCAAACGGTAGGTAAACAATTACACACGAATGCTTTTTTTAGTGGTGTATGAGCACCTATTGTTCGCTATGTGGGCAATAACCGACTACTCTTAAGGCTGCGTCTGCGCAGTAGCTATTTGTCCTTCATGAGAGATTGTGCCTGCCCTGTTCACATTACCAAAAGGTAAACGTTGGAAAACTGACAGACAATATAAATAACAAAGGAAAGTTATCTTTGCCCTACTCCAAAAATGTCGCTGTTACTGTTCTGTAAGGAATTTATTGTCTACAATATATTTCTGCTTAATGAAACAATATGACCGTAAAGTAACGTCAAAGGCGAAAGTGAAGCAAACAAATGAGCGCGTCAGTACAATCACGGGTGAAATGTTGCAGTGAAAAGCCAGGGGTTAAGTTGGTGGCGGCCAAGTGTCGACGGAAAACGGTCGAAGCGTAATTAGAGAGTTATCAGAGCGGAACATTGGTTAAACGCTGCTTTCCATCGGACGTTGCGCTCGCGCAACCGAGCTCCAGGGAAAATTGTAATCACTGTCGATTTCAAATGGCCGCGGTCGTTGCGTCCGAAGCGGAGGGTAATCAGCCGGCAGCGCGTACTCCATGACTGCGCCTCGCGTATTATAATAACACATGTTTAGACATTGGGTCTACGTCAACAGTTTACACGTTCGGGCCAACAAACTAATCCATAACACTGTAACGGGTGTTTGTTTGGTAAATATAATTTTGGGTAATGGATGGTGTAATGAACGTTTCCAAAGATCCGGCGGGCACAGGTCGCGCCTCATGCTGCGATGTGTGTGCTGTTTTGGTTAGCGCGCGATGTTGTCAATGTGACAAACACGCCGACCGCTCGAGCCAAAGTATTTGTGCTTCTCGTTATTATGGTGGCAGCAAGTTGCATAATGTTCTATGGCGATACTATTTTAAGTTTAGCTCTAAGTACCGATATTACATACCCATTTAGGCGGAAAATTAAAATACAAGGAAGTCCAAACGCTGATGGTTACAGACGGAAGAAAGATTAAATTCAAAAAGCATTTTGTAGCTAAGAAATGACATAAGCATTCAATTTACAGTCGTAAAATATTGAAAGAGTAAATATTAGTGGCGAATATTCAGATGTTAAATAGTTAATACCAGAATGTACAGAGGGCAATGACTTTCTGACAAATAAAAACAAAACTGTTGTAAGTTTGTGGCAATGTGTAACCAGCTAATTTAAGTATGTTGTATCCCAAATAATAGTGAACATTAGATAGAAGCACTACTACGGTTACTTCAAGCAATTTTCTTCGAGATGATTAATGAAAATTGAAAAATTGTGTAGTCTGTAAGGTTGTCGAACTCAGAGCATCGCTACGCGTGTGCTCGCGTATTTACGTTGGCAATCACTGAAAATTTACACCTCTACTTTACTGTCGATGCTTTCCGAACTCGAGGTCTCGCTAAATATATTATCTTTCCAGATAACCTCTGAGGGCAACGGCATCGAATAACAACGAACGCGAATTTAGGTTACTTACATCCAGCAGATTCAAAGACTTCAAACTTAACAATTCAAATGACTGTTGCTATTGTGAAGAAAAATGATAAAAATGCCTGGCACAGGCTGTTCTGACAGACCATTTCAGTTTTTGCTTAAAAAAGACCTTTACTGAAAGCAAACCTAACCCAATCATACCTTGTGAACGAGTTAGTAAAACCCTTTAAATCAATCAGTTATAGAAGGGTAACTCTAAGCTAATAAACACGCGAAAACCCATTTTAAACCTCTAAACACCTTGAACGGGTTATCAATAAAATCCCTTTCCCGCGAAAGGCTTTATAAGGGTTTTAAAGGTCTCAATGAGTGAGAGGTTTTCAAACGGTGACCACAATTATAAGATACACACACCACAATTATACATTCAAAATGTTATCGTTATGATTAGCTTTCCGCTTCATTATTGGGTTTAAAAAGGTTTAGCCATACAAGGTGTTACATATATATGGGTAACCGATTGAACGGCTAACCTTTTCAACGACATAATTCTTAAGTGGGTTTGTGCGCGGTCCCTGGTTTCTAAACGACTTAAAACTTCTACCTATGGTTGCACATTCACAATGACCTAACCTGACCTTTATTGCAATCATTATAATTATCTATTGAGCGAAGAATTTCTTTGTGGTCACTTTGCTAGGTCGTCGCAACGTAACGAACATGAATTTGAATCATTAAGACAGAGTGCCTCGCGACAATTGATACAACTATATAACTCAAACAAGAGAACTGCTTAATTGAACGTTAATTGGTTCTAATCAAATGCGTTCTATATTTAAATGAACTTTTAACGATTTAAAACTCTCGGATAGTCACAATGCTCTCATCAGGACAGTAGTATGCAGTATCCAGCAACAGTAGCAACTAAGACAATAATATGTAAGTAACGAATGATAAAACTATAATACATGGTAAAAATTAATACAAAACAATGAGTTCAAACTACAAACGACCGTTGTGCATTGTAGTATCAACTATTAGAAGTGGTTCATTTCTTTGAGTCAAGCGAGGGTCTTGGCGATTGATCCCATCAAGTTTATTGAATGATTGCGCGAAAACGATCACAGTCGAGATGTTGCGGTCCCCTCTGACAGAGAACTAACAACAATCTCCCAATAATGACCAGAGTAGTCATTAACCTTTCGGTGTCTGACGACGTCGCCCCCTGGTTGCACATAAAGTCGTTTATTTCAGTTTGCATACAAGTCTCTGAGAGTATTGGCCCCTCATTCATTTTCCGGTTGTTGAAATAATGGACGTGATAGAGATTTCCCTCAAATCATTGAAATATAGAAATTACCGCTTAGTGAGCGCTCACGCGAGATCGTGAACAATGGATGAGTTTGTATGATTCACGCGGTGTCACTGCGTAGCGACTGGTTTACTGGTGTATCTAACACTTATGGCTATTTAAGTGGCGCATTTTACCACAATTAGGCTGACTTGTCTACGAGGCAAGCTTTACGCCGATACAATTATGAAACACATTAATATACCTACGTAAGCAACAGACATAACAAAGCGATTCAATGTTCTCCCACATAGTCAGACAACCGTTGAAACGGTCACCATATGATTCGAAACAGTCAGATAATTGTGTCGCTTGATTATTTATTAACATGACGAACGTTATTAATACACTCATTTATTATGAGAGTACGTAATAATTATGCCCATTGCTTTTTTGTACTTGCTATGAGATAAGGAAGCAAGATTACGTACCTGATGCTAATTAGCCAAAATTAGATGATGAAATAATAATCCAAATAATATGCTTACAATAATATACTTATTTATAATTTCTTAGCTTGTATGTACAGCATATGAATATGTTAAACGTATCCACGCAGTTCACATAGTTAGCGACTGTTAGATGAGTAAGACCGGACGCCGTGCGTACCGCACGCATGCAGATGGGCACCACGTCGTGATTGCAATGCAAGAACACACCGGCTAAGGTATAAATGCCATCACATGTCAACCGCTCCTCTTTATTTATATTACGAACACCTACCAAACGATTGTCTGCTGGTTTATTATATTAGACGAAACAATGGAAATGTATTTGTAGAAGTAAGTAGGTAATCATTAACATAGCGAAAAGGAAATCACGTACTGGAGACAAGTTTCGAGAATTTGTAAAATCGCCTATTTGTATTATTTTCCTGGTAAGCTCAATAATAAATTACAATGCGTGGATATTAAAGCGATTCTCGTAAGGAAGGTACTGGTAGTTTAAAGTTTTAAGCAGCGACAGTACATACATTACAACCCCGTTTAAGAGGTAAGACATGCTAAGGGTTATCCGTTAATTCGATATACCCTAACGGATTTTTAAAGGGATTGGATAAGTTGTTTCGTAAAACCCCTTTTCAGTGTATTATTGAGTTGTAGAAGTAACCGGTTCGTATAAGATAAGCCGTTCACTGTGTTACACATATCGTAAGAGTTTATTAAAAACCCTTTAGAAAGGCTTTATATTATGTACTTTTATACAGTTAACCGAAATGGTAACTGGGATATTAATTTTTGAAGATATTGGTTTTATAATGTCGATGTTATGTCGTAGTAGTGAGCGAGACGTGATGTGTGTTGTTATGGCGATGGCGGGTGGGCCTGCGTGCGCGCATACAGACGTTCACCTCGCCGTTGCAGGCGCTGGCGTCGCTACGGTTACTGTGTTTAATGCGCGCGCGCCATAAAGCTCGCGACTCGAGGTGAAGCGGCCGTAAAGCAAATGTCAACAAAGGGCTTCGTTCAACTCGAGTATGTTTACCCCCCGGCCGCTCAAAGCGAAGGAAGCACGTCCCCCGGTCGGGCCGCTTTTAGCACCTCCTTATTTATAGATGCAACAAGACAACGCGCCATCTCGGGGTTGATTTGCAAAACCGGACAGGTAAACAATTTGTTCGTGATGATCGTTGCAGTTGTTGAAGGCGTTCAGAATTCGAAATCTATAGAATATAGCGTCTGCGTTACGTTTATTTATGGCGTCTAACGTGGCTAGCTGAAGCGTCATGACAACGGATCATTGTGTTGCGGTCATTAGTGACAAGCAGTCGGCCCTTACGTCAGCCGCGGGTCTAGTTGCAACAATTCCTTTGTCCGTGTAATTTTTATTGTTGCGTCACTACCGGGTTAAACTTTCCCCGCAAATCGTTCGACATGTATGAATCACGCGAGGTAATAACATAGATAAACATTTTCTGTGACTAATGCTTCTTTGACCCTTTTTGAGTCACTGTTAAGTTTCAACAAGTATGGCTGAGGGCGAGACCAGTCTTTTATTTGGAATGGACTTCGAAAGTTATGAGACTTTACATACGAGCTGGGTACCTAATTGTCTTGATATACAAATTATAGAGTGCCCAAACGGAAGCACTCGGTTGTCAGGCATGTTTTCTTGCCAGGAAATTTATACAAAGTTGCGAATTAAACTGTTAAAGCGTTAGAACAGTGACATACCAATTCCTTACAAATGGGTAAGGCAATAATTCCGAACATTAATTTTAAACTACATTGTCAAGATTAATCATAGCTGTACAAACGCCTGTCAGCGGGTTTTGTTTGTGTTGTACTGTTGAGCTCTGCGATTGGTTATGAAAACTATCCTACTTCTTGATGGTCGGTTGCTGTGGGTTACATGGCCACTGCTTTAAGCGTCATGCAGACCGGTGCTACACGACTCTAACAAAACAATTTCTAAGAAAATTTCTAGGTAGAACAATTACCGGTGTCGCGAAGTCGCGCTAGTCTGCACAAGCCTTTAAGCTCTTTTTGGGGAATACTGTGGTAGGTATAGGTACCTACTTTATCCGAATGTAAAAATGATGGAAAACCGTAAAATGGAACAAACAGAATAGGGATAATCCTAATTCTGTGTTCTATAGATCAACTAAACTTACAATGATCGTCATTTCATCCAACTCGTAATCAGGACTCACCTGTGAAAAAAGAAAACAGAAATTAGTAAATGAAGAAAATTGTTAAACTGAAACAAATCTAATCCACTTCACAATAGGAATGTGAACTCAAGTAACTTAAAGTCACATTTAGTTGGAATGCTTAAAGTTTCTTAAGTACTAAAGCGCATAGCGCAATCAGCAACGATTGCTTTACTCTCGGATTGCTTAGCTTAGGTACTTATTTGCGTTTATGTAAATGTAAATATTAGGCTGTCTTTTTAATTGTAAAACTACAGGCTTCAGAAAGACCAAATCTAAAAAAACGATAACGTACCTATCAGTTGCAAATCATAAAAATCAACATTGATTGCAGAAGGTAACTAACTTACTCAACTAAGTATCAATATTTGTTTACAAGCTAATCGTATCGAGCCCCAATATATCCAGCGAGTAGATCCTCTCAACCGGTCTGTGTTGAAAGCGATAGCACTTCCTATATGAAAGTAAAACGTACTCCGCTAGTCGACCGGAAAACTTACACAGACGGCCCGATATAACTGAACTGATTATATTAGACAGAATACACTTCTCGACGTTTGCCAAAGCGATGGTCTGCTTATAACTGAAATAATTGCGAGAGTAATACAGCAATTACTGCTTTACTGGCGTTTTATGATGTTATATTGCAATGCAACTGACTACACTTCATGGATATTAGCTATACGAAGTGTTATGCAAGCCTCTAATAAATCAGTTATAAAACTATTACGTTCCCGAGTTTATTGGTATGATACTAGGGTTTCCCGAGTTTATTGGTATGTTGTTTACGACTATGGTTTTACAAGTTCACGTTGAGTGAATAAGAACAAAACACCCTGTGCAAAAGTAGAATGTACAAAATACTTTGTGAATTTATTTCTTGTCTCGATCCAATGTGTATTGAACAATGTAATTTCGATAGTACACATAGCATTTATTTTCAAAAGTCCTTCAAACGTAGCGATACAATGCGATAATGCCCACATTTTCATAGTTACGTACAAATAAGTACCTACCTACTTGTGTTCATTCCACACAATTAACTTCTAAGTTAGTTGCACGTGAAAATTACTGACAACAATACTGATATTACGCCACCGCGTTTAGACGTGCGGTGTCACGACCCTAGCCGGTAATGGGAGACTTCGTTTCTAACGCAACTGGGTGATCTCTAATTGAACCCGGCAACGCGCGAAGGTCTTGTGCGGATCACGAACTTGGCAACACAATCTTATTGACCGAATGAGCTGTTGTTAACGAGATTTTTGTTCAATGAATAGATTTTACCTAACGGAACGTTGTTAAAGCGGAAAACTTGTCGTTTGTTGATTTTTCCGGATTTTTTATTTTCGTTCTTTGTATGTGCTTTTTCTTTTGTTTAGTTTTACTTACTTTCGTTTTACTTCGTATTGCTTATTATATAACTCAAACTCAAAGCATTTATTTCAAATAAACCAATTACAGGCACTTTTGAATTGTCACGGGGTCAGTCAGACAGAAAGATGGAGTTAGTTGCCCATTCCAAAGCGTAGTAGAATCCTATGGAGAAGAGCGGGCAAGAAACTCCACGGATGCTCTTTTAAGCGTCTGCTTTAGAGACCCTTTAATTCCATCGTCATCCCTTGATGATGAAATTCGCAGCCAAAATGGCGACGCCTTCGTCGCCATATTGGCTGCGTAGCATGATCGCGTCGAGATGGATTTGACGATGTAAAAGGTTAATGTTACATTACGTAGTGACTTTGACGTTCAAAACTTTAAAAACCCTGTTTAAGTATATCTTAAATTAAAGATTCGTTAGGTGCCTAAAATTATGTGCCTCACCAACAGTCCCAGTTCTAAGCCAAGAGTGACTCAATGACTTTAAAACTGGATTATTTTAAATTATGAATTATCTATTGTCATAATTCGTTTAGGCTTACTTTATCCTACTTCCTTATTAGTTATTACAATCACACATGAATTCATCATCACGTGTCTGTTAGTAGCTGTATTCATGGCGCCTGAGTTTTGCGACGATCGTCGGGCACCGGGCTCGATCAACGAAGCAATCGGGGCCACTTGTGCTAATGAAACACTTCAATTGAATTGGGGACATTAATTCAGCAGGCGTATCGCGCTACTGTTTACTTTGGTACTAAATAAAAATAGTTCTGCATTGCACATGGAAAAGTACTGAACAGACAGACATAGTTATAATTAAGTATATTAATATAGCCGCAATTAAGTGTCTTACTTTACTCACTTGGTGTATTCTTAATCTTGTTTAAATATAAGAAATGTTAAACAATATTTATTCAACTATGTAAATGAATGATGAACTAAATAAATATCCTCTGTGGGAGCTTTCATGATATCATCGTTTTGCATCCTTTAGGTAAAATTTGCTTCATTTTAAGGAGGCGACTCTATTAAGTCCTAGATTTTTATTTGAATAAATCCATTGATTTAGTTTAATAAGATGTTGCTTCACACATTCAGTAAGATTAGGTGAAGTAAGACAATGAACTCGCAAACAAGGCTGCAGAAATCACTTATGTATTTAAATTTAACGTCTTTTGTGCAAATGGAGGCCGAGTTTCAATTATATTTTCGAGGCAGCATTATATTTGGTGAAAATTTTAACAAAATAAATGGTCAAGTATGACATATTATAATATACGCAGTATTTTGAATACCAAATGCAATGTCATCAGTATAATATTGTTAGGTATTTATTTTAAGTACTTATGTATGACTAACTTATCGATCCATATCCCGATACGAACTTGCTAAACTATTATCTTCTTTAAGTGATCAATTCACGAGCGATAAATAATAGTCAGTTGCATAAAGGTATGTTTACAATGATTAAAAACATTATTACGAGATTATCGCTGACAGGTTTGCCTTGCAGCAACCGAAGTTCGATTAAAATACTCCCAAGTTTACATATTCATAACGAATTATTACTAGATCAACAGAATTATAAATTTGTTGATGCTGGCATTTGTTGGCTTCTATTATAATAATGATGAATTTAAATTTATTATATTAAATTCGATATTTTAGTATATTCACGCAGGTGAAGTGACAATAAAATAGCTAATGATTAAATGAACGACGGGTCCATTCATTGCTCATGGCACTCGAGACGCAACCTTAACCCTTGGCCTTAATGGTGTGACATTAACTAGTGGGCATCATAAACATCATAAAGTTAACATTATGTACTACTTACCTATTTGAAAAAATACGACCGCAAAATAGAAAAATAACACTATGTTTGAACAGAATACACAATAGAACGTTGCATAAATACTTACTTAAATTAGTAGCGATTTTTTTTATAGTTACATAAATTATAATGAACTGCTAGATCTAGAATCCCTTACCACTATAATTATTAAAGATTAAAGTTCAAACTCTAAGCATTTGACACAAATTGGTATTCAAAAAATAATGAATCTACAAAAAAAACTTGAAAACTAATTGACTAATATTGAAGATCAGCCGCCACGACCTTGAAGCCACAAAGAGTTCGCCGGCCAAATATTAATTAATTATTTATAACATAACTCGTTTGGCCAGTCCGTGGCTTGCGTGTTGATTCTCCACTCCACATTATAAGATTCGGACACTGATCAATAATATATAGAATCGACACAACACTACGCTCTTAAACCATGTGCCTTTGCTCATCAGTCTTCATCAATGTTTGTGAACAACTGACGTTTGAAAAGTTAATTACTTTAACAAAGATTACTACAGTCACGAACACGATCAATTTATTAGTAGGATGAAGCTTGTCAGTGCTCACAGTGGGAAATCTGGAGTTTAGGATGGTTCAAATGGTGACAAGACTATATTTAGAAAATGAAAGGTAAATGATAACGAAGAACTGTGTGTTGTGGCTTGCAGGCCTTGCAGCGCCACTTGGGAGAGGTCTATGCCTAGCAGTGGACCGCTGTAAGGTAGGTTGAGAGAAGATAATTATGTTGGAGACAGAGATGAGGCTTCCAATGCGTCAAAAACAATGTTACTGAGATATTAGGTTATGCGGATCTACGGTATGGTTGCTACAGCGTGATGCACGCGACTGCGACTGCTGATGTTGCAATCACATGTAGAGACTGTCACGCGACCTCTGTTTAGCAACCGATTTAATCATCGTTATGAATGTTAGATTCCCTCGACCTGTTTTTACACACTAGAACACCAAGCAAGCAATTGTAGGCACTCGAGTGATACTATAACATGTCATTGTATAATATGCAACTTCTTATTTTATACAATCTACGGTTTGTTTTAGATGGAAAACAGAATTGAGAAAACCTGATCATTCCCTAAGGGTCTCTGGATATGGAGGTCGGAGCCTTATGACATTTAGATGTTAATGAGTGCACGACCAGTTCCCTCAACCGCAGCGGACCTTGGCAGTAGCTGGGGAAGACGTAGATGTAACGGACGATGTAGTAGTTGGATTGGATGAAGAAGATTACACGCAACTGCTAATCGTAATGTGATTTTATTACAATTTAAATTTCAAGCTCGATAACTTATTGTTTACTAAAATGTTTCACATATGCAGTTTAAATAAAACATTTATTAGGAAAGTATTGGTTAATTGCTACATGCAGAGGTCGAAAGCTATTAGAAAGACTAGTATAATTATTATTACGTGATGTTTAATCGTCCCGATCTTGGTTATTCGATTTCATTTGTAATTAAAGACTTGTGAAACGATGCCGTTTACGCAAAGCTATTAAGTGGATAAGGGCTTGTCGATGAAAGAACTTCGAATTGCCTATGAATGTTCCACTAACGTGCTAAGTAGTATATGGACGAAAGGTACAATTTGAATTGAATGTATATATATAGTGATCAATCTTAATGTCCAGGCCCCGGAAATGCATCTTGGAGGTCGGGTCCGGACAACACGAGACGGCCTTGCCGCCGGCTGTGCCACTTTCTCCGCTGCAGATCAAGAGCCCACGTGCGTTACGTATACTCCACAAAACATTACATGTTCCACAAGCTCTGTTACGCCGACGCATTCTTTGGAACAGCTGACATAATCACCCAAAATTACTGCTTTTCTATACACGGACAATGCGAGGACAATTCAGATTACATTAGCGTCGGTATCTTCAGTAGCTTTGTTAATAAACGAAGCCTTGGTCTCCAACTGTGACGAGACATTCTCTTTCCATAATAATTATGACCCACACTGTTTCGTAACATTATGCGTATCATGTAAACATCCATCTAACCCAAGATTTGAAAGGTTTACCAGCTTACATAAAAGTTTTCCATTCGTAATTTGCCCATGCCCAAAACCATATACATCATATCTGTAAATTAAAATGATACAAGTTTTGTTTCGATAGCCACTTATTTTACTTGGATATCAACACTTAACCTATTTCACCATAATTGAGTTTGATTGAATCTAATTATCTTATTGTGAAGTTGCAAACTTGCAAACAGGTTTTTAGATAACTCTTTGTGAAAAGGTTGTTTATAAATAAGATAACTTACTGCACAACTTGACGTAATTTCTTGCCGTTCACTTTAATTGCAAAAGCATTATTATTTATTAATTCATTGCAATGAACTGACCCTTCATATTTGACACTGACTGGAGGCATCCTCTATGGTAGTCTTTGGCACAAATATAATGATTTTATCAAAGGTATTTTAGCACAGCATCATTCCTCAGCGGTGATCTAAAGAGTCAATCTAATCTGTGGCACAAGAGCGCGTGTCCGAGGTCCGAGAGGAATAATAGAGCGCTGATTTGAATGCACTTGATAGCGACGCGACGATGGCGACCCAGGCTAGAGCAATTTGAATACTAATAATATTTAAATGCGGTCACCAAAATATAGGCTTCTTATGTAACTGACCACAGTCGGTCACATCTAGGCAAGTGTGAAATTGCCAAACAGCGTAATTTAGTTTAAACCGTGATTTACGTAAAATTTGAAGGAGTTGGTCATCGAAATGGTTTTGACGAACAAACGCTATGTTGTTAAAATGGGAGAAATCGAAGGTTGTCTTACGACGCAATGGTGGCGTTGCAAGCAAGTTTCGGCAAATGTTAGCGGTAGGCAGGTAACTACGTGCCGCGCCACCAACCGCCGTCGTTAAGCAATATTTTCACAATTCACTGAAATAGTGGATTAGCCACATTTGCCACGCAGCCGATACGCCCACTTCGTCGCGGACTTATTGGCATAACATTTAAATCGTAATGTGCTGCCAAAGAGGATAATGTCGCCAATTTTGTAAACACTTAAAATTATGGCCGTTTACTTTTTTGGCATCATTGATACAAGAGAAATAAAAACAGCATCTCTATAAGCATACAATAATCAACACTATAATAAATTTTCAGTACGTAGAGCCACGTACATAGTCAAGTCTGAGCAAACACACAGTCGGCAGATAAAGTTGATTAACAACAAACTGTATAAAAACAAGAGCGTGTTTATGAAGTCTAAAGATTTTTATTTTACTCGTCAGAACTGTTATTTGATCTGACATTTTGTGAATGATTAGACATTTATTAAAAAAATAACACGCTAATTTATTACAATATCGCAATCAGCAACAGAAATAATATAAGTTGAACACAATCAACGGTCGGCCGCGTCGTGGTAAGGTAAGTAGGTGTGTGAGCGGGTGACCTTCGCAGGAGGAGCAGGCGAACGGGCTCATCAACGCCGCTCCACCACACTACACGTTTAAAATGGCTTTAATTAATACCACTTTTATGTTAACGTATACATATATAAATGTAAGGCGATACCTTCTGTTTTTCTGTTATGTGAGAATATCTTGAACAATTTTTTTTTAAATTATTTAGGTGCGTCGTTTATGTTAATTAATGCATAATGTGTTTTGGTTACAATTAGTTTTTTTTTTGTGTTCCGGTTAAGTTAATAGACCCTCGACTCGAGTGGTCTTCATCAATTGATGAATGAGCGCACAATAATAATTCAGTTCGTTTAGGGGTTTTGGTGTTGGTGTTTGAGGGGTAAGATGTCGTGGGGGGGGCGACGGAAGCGGTCCAACGTGCGGGACACATTGTGCGAACATGGCCGCCTTCACTGGACGACCGACGTCTTCCTTTGCTAATTACTTGTTATTATGTCTCCAACAACAGATGTGCAACATCCGTTCCTAACGCGCTTTAGTCTTTTTTCAGCGCAAATTCATTATGATGTCTTCATAGTCTTAATTCGCTATGAGAACGATTCTGAGTCATCAGGACTTCCGTCACTCAAGGAAAACAAAAGTAAAGTATAAATGACTCGATGCATAGGTGTTAAATCATACGGTTTGAAATGTAATTCATTCCAAACCGAGTTAGAATCAAATTATTTATGGCGTTTAATTCAAGATGGCGGCGGTTGCAGTCGTCTATGAAATATGGAAAGCAGTTTATCAAAGGTTTTAGTCGCATGTTGTTCATGTTAAGCTTGGATAACTACAACAAATAAGTAAGTAATTACTTATTGTTAAAGTTGTCTGTACAGTGAACCGTAGAGAGTAATGTACAATACATAGTTGATCGGGATATCGGCAGTGGTTCAAAGCGCGTAGATTAACAGATAGCTGTTGGCTGGGCAGGCCAGTAGTAATAGCGAGCGGTTCTATTACAAACAAAAATAGAGAACAACCGGGCGATTACATCTAGTTTCACTTTCGTTGGAGGCGCATGCGGGTCAGCGCGGTGCATCAATGCGCCTGGGCCGCCTCCGCCCGCGCACGCCCGGTGGCCTCGAGTAGTCGAGTTGCGTTCACATTGCGTGCACTCACTATTTAACTTGAATATTACTAATTTACTATTGACACGGCAATAATTGACAGCAATGTATTGTTATAAAGATAAATAATGTATACCCTGGTACGGTGATGAATGTGATGATAGACGGTTGCCAAGCAGCAATTTGTTAACTGTTCTGCATTTTTGTTGGTATAATCACGGCACTACATAAAGCAAAACAAGTTGAAGCACTTCTTTTAGTCTCTAGCTGAAGCTACTTTGACTGGTTTTATATTATCCATAACAAACAGTAAACAAAAAACATTGTGATGAAACGTAACACAAGTTGAACAAACTGTCATAAAGTAAGCTCTCGGGTAGTGATAAGGGCCGTCGTCGGGTCAACACAGATAACTTATGAACTGCCTGTACTAGTTTTGGATAAGTTATCAATGTGCGTCACTATACGATTATTTTTAAAAGCTAGCCTATATTTGTGTATGCTGTGTACACAGGAAAATGATCTTTATATTCTTCTAATATTTCGTGCTCATGGAAAGTCAGTCACAATTACGTGAAACTTGTACGTATTCGTTATCGCAACCGTTTTCCACGGGTGCCGCTCATCGAAGCATGGCTTTCCACGTCATGGCATAGACCACCCCATTTGTCACGGTGATGCGTCTGCCTATCCACTTGGCGGGGTCTGCAGCTTCGTATTAGTTACACAATCATTTAACTATGCTTACGATCAACAGTTTCTGTTGTATGTGAGTTTTTGCATTAATCTACGAGTTTTTGAAATTACACGTGTTATTTGCATATTAATGTGTGTTCGCTAGATACACGGGGGGACTTTGCATCGTGTTGGCAATTATGTGGATGAGATCGTACTTTTGTTGCAATGAGCCTATCCACTTTCCGCACTATCCTAGTAATAAAATGGCAGGTATAAGGTTGAGTTATTATTTGAGGGCGGGGTAATATTGCGAGGCAGGTAGTGGTGGTGTATTTCACGGGCCCTTGAGCACGCAGGTACGTTCCACCGGCAGGGAGTAACGATGCGCGGACGCACCGATTTGATAATGCACAGTATTGTTGCATTGAATGCAGTTAGGGCAAGTTCCACCTGTTCGAAACCTGTTATTTTAAAATATCAAGATTCACGCTCACTACACTATTTAACTTATGTTCAATGAATACATTTCTTACTAAAATAACACAAAAACAGTCTGCGGTTGAATGCCTAGTTTTCAAGAGTTAATTTGATGATTAGTAAACATTCTTGATTATTCAAAAAACAGTGTATAGTATATTAATGCAAAGTTAAGCAACTAATTCTTTACTAGAACAGTAGAAATGTGTGCCAAGGAAAAGAAAATAGAAGTCATGAGAGCTGAACAATGACAATACTAATTCGGGAAATTTCACCTTTGCATAGTCCAATATAATAAAAGGTTCAAAGTTAAATGAATACATTTAAACGTTGAATAGCATTCAATTGGTGGTCGGTATATGATTGATAGTCATGCATGACTGGCCAAAATCCACAACTGAATAATCTTAGCTTAGAACGTAGAAGTGTTACGGCACGCTGGCTCAGCTCGTATCAGACGAAGCATCTCTAAGCTCGGATAGTAACCACATTACGTAATTAGGTTTTGTGGAGCTTTTTATATCATCTATCGAAACGCGGATTAAGTCATGCGTACCTATTGTAACTTGAAGTTTGGTTAAGCTGTATGCATACAGGTAGGTAGGTTCTGCAATGTTTATTTTCGATTACAGTACCTACCTACAAGATTTTTGAGACTATTATTGAAGTGCGTATGAATTTTTACATTCATTAGAGCAAAGCAATACAATCTTGTTACCTAGAAAGCACTCTATTATTAGTAATTTTATCAATTGAGGAAGTTCTCCATAAAAAAATCTTTTAAAAGTAACTTTTGGAGTAAACAACAGCTGTCAGTAAAGTAATTTTTACCATTCTAATAAGTAATCAAATTATTTTTGTTCTCGAAGTAATTCATGTTTCATTAATATCAAGAAAGCACGAACAACAAAAAGATCTAACCTCAAATGATTTCATTAAGTGTAATTTTAAGGCGTCAAGATTATAGTGTAGACTCCGCCTATAGACGTTTCGGTTCGTGCTCGAACTCTCGAAGCAGGAAGTGTAGTGGCAGCGAGACCTTGCGAGGTTCAACGCCTGGTGATGACAAGACCCACGCACCCACTGCGGCAACACATTTTATATTCCCTTCCGCTACAAGAGAAAACTGACCTATGAACCTTGCTGCATGTTGCAATCAAACGTTTGAGATTCTCTGCATTATGCAAGCACAGTGACTGTAGCTTATGAGATCCAGACTTGCAGAATATTAGGTAAGTACCTATCTACCAAGTCAATTTTTGATGCATCACTGCATGATGATCATGTACTGTATTATCCTGATACAAATTGAAAAACTGAAAATTATACGGAAGTATTTGAGACTAGAATTAGTAAATTACCTACAGCAAACTGAGGTGACTTTTTAATTAACAGTTAATAGAGTCGACTATAGTTAAGTAACAACGCCAGTACAGTCATTTGAATATTAAATACTGGTAAGCTTGAAATTGCTGCAATCGGTTGGCCGATAACATTTATGCAATCGATAACACTACGTACTTTGATACGTTGCTGTATTCCGGTATTAGGCACTGTGAAGTTAGCAATAAACTGAGACTAATCATTAAGTTTGAAATTGGAACGATGGATGTGCTGTATGACATGGATTACGTAAAGGCGAGTGGACCGACACTGACCTACCGAGAACGCCGGTCGCGCCACTTTCCTTCCATTATTGACACACTGTCTATAAACGGACAACCACTATCGCTTAGCTTAACTACGTGATTGCCGATATAAACACGACCAACGACATAGTGTAAAAAAAAAAACAATGGATGTGGTCCAAAATCGTTGTTTAATTGCCCTCTATTCACTCCGAAGTTAACTTAAAATCGCGTTTGCTCGCCATGTTAGATAATATTTACAAGTTTACAAGTTACAGCGGATGTGTGATATTGGCCCGCGTGAAGCTTAACCGAAGTTTACACTTAGGAATTTGTGAAAAATAAACAATACCACATCCAATGTTTGTATCGTGTGTTTAATCGATCGTTGTTTCTACAAGGCAAACAAACAATCTTAGTCTGCGGGTGGCGGGTCTTCAAGTGTTGCGAAATGTTACACAGCAATTATAAGTGACGTGATTTCCAACGTAATGAGGATTGCAACCGTTTGATACAACGCAACGTGTGTGTACGACACGTATGTATACGCTTCGGAGGATATTCAGCACTAGCTGCTCACCCTTTACGATAAAATACGATTGCCACAATATCGTATCATTCACGCCATACTGCAAACAATCATACGCTTATCTGGACACGATTGCGGATACAAATACTATTATTGCGTCCGCAAATTGTACGGCCGCTACAACAATCACTTTGTTGTTCCATATCGAATTGAATAAATATCTGAGGTAAGGCCAGGTGCCCTATAGCTACTTGAGTTGATAAGACCAGTGTTCAGCTATTAAGGATACTGGGGCTGTTAAAATTCTAATGAGTCTGTGCAATGACTAAACACTTGGTAAGTAAGGTTAGTGGAACCCGGACACATGTAGTTAGCTTACAATACAATAATATATCGGGTCGGGTGACGCATCCAGTTCGTACCTCGTAAGGTCGTCCGATAGCAACCCAGTTGCGCAGCAAATGTTTTAAAATATATGTTAATACGAATACTTACTTACAATACACAGGGCAATGAGTTGTTTCACATAATTGATCTACATGGACACGCATAAAATTACATAATAAACAAAGGGTACCTATATTTTGATTTGGATACGTGTTAAGTAGTTTTCCAAGGAGGTTGGCTACAAACGGGACAGGGTCACGAGAACTCCCAACTTTTTCTTCGAAAATAAGAAAATCATTGCAAAAAATAAAAAAATTACGACGACAGAATCTATTATCCACTTACAATGTAAGTACTTTACTCTGCTAATTAAGTACCGTACTTAAAATTGAATATTTATTATCAATTAAGGTAGACGCGGCGTGAAGTAACGTTGGAGTAGGTCGGGGATTGTGATACCATAAAAAGTGAAAGAGTTCCAAAGTTCACTTCCTGCAAGGCGAGTGCATAAGATAGCGGCACGCGCGGATTATAATCACATCGCAGTACCTAGCTCCACGCTTGTGCAACACGCGCACTGCAGCAGCAATAGCGCGGAACATGCGCAATGTTTGACAATTAGGACTGCTACTGCCCTTCACGACTCCAAAGAAAGATATTTTATAGGACAATGTCGGTGAAGGCGCTGTCTGACAGCCTGACATCTATGGGTTGGGCAACCATGAAATGATACGGTGACCAATTAACTTAGTTCCGCTTGAAAAGCACGATCTGGTCCCTAATTTTGAAAGAAGATGCTTTCTTACCGTGAAATAACAAAATACTTGATAGTGACCCATCGAAATGAAAAAGTTAATGCACAGCAAGCGGCTTGTGGGGCAGCAGTAGATGTTGGGGGCACCGGCGCCAATGCTGATGTTTCCAGCGACGGACTGGCGCGGCGCTGGGCCGAGACAGCTCCTCTCCGCTCGGCCGTGTTATTACGAAACAAGAAAAGAAAGTTAAGATCGTTTCGGCCGAGAGAATGTAGCTCCAGTGGGCTCATAGCCAGCACTGCAGTGTTGTGCCATATTACATCCTCGCTGCCCCCGCTCCGCTCGTGACGCAACGGCTTTACGGCAACTTGCACTTTTTTGTTTGTTTACAGAGTATATACTTACAGAGTATCGAGCACACCTCGACTCCATTCTCCATTCGAATTGAGCACACCATCTCATTAGATTGCTTTATTTAAGTACTATGAAATTAATTAATGATGTCTTTTTCCTAGGCTTCTAAATTTGAATGTGGGTCTTAAGAACGCTTCACAATCATATTATCACTGATTAGTGAAGAAATCTAATGGCTACTCCATTAGATTTCTTCACTAATAGAGGGACTAAATAATAAGTTCTTATCAAGCTTACTCCTTGATATGAACTTATAAGTCATACTAAGAAGTTTTGGTTTGAACTTAAGTACCTACTTACTTTAAATGAGGACAGGTCCATACAGATACGCTTATTTAACAAATACAACCAAACTAAACCTATGTTATAAGTATAACTAAGAATTTCAGTAGCATAACGCAATTGCATAAATTCTGTCAGTTAAATAATTGTGCAAAACCTAGTTCTTCGACCTAGAAAACTGACCCTCTTAAACTTAACCAGAATATCAAAATGTTTTGCTATTGCATAACTTGATGTGTTCTTTACGAGCAATTATGTAAAGCGGTGGATCGCGTCGAGCGCAAGTAGGTAGGCGAGAGGTTGCCGCGGCGGTAATGGTAAAAGTGTTACGCGGTGTGCTCGATTCTGCGCGCGCGCAGTGACGCAACGCGAGGCGAATGTATGCCAAAAGTGCAGTCAAACCTTCGATATTAGCTGGCGAGATGAAACACATGTCTTCTCAGCTTCGCACTACAATATTTCGCACGGTAATAATGTAGGTACCGGAATTGACTAAACAGCGTTTGTTTCTATGAAATAATTTCCCTATTTCAGGAAAATCTATTTCGGAAAATTTGTGAGAATTGCTGAATAACCTTAGCAGGCTGGTGCGATAATGAACTAGGATTATAACTTGTTCATAATATGCATCACTAAGAGGCCAACAAAATAATAGCAACATCATGTGCCTTAAGTTATTTAGGTGGCTATATAATAATAGGTATGGTTTTGATAAAATGCGAAAATTCACCTTTAATTCGACATTTAAGTGACGTTGCAAAGTAAAAGAAAAATTTGTTAGATGTTTTTTATTTTTGAATGCTTTAAATAACCACGTTGTTTTCATACAACACTAATAATGTTTCCAGCCGTTTATCAGCGCCGTGATAAGATATAGTACAGTACCCCTTTGTTTATGCGTTGCACTCCAGCATAAGACCTTAGATAATGCATTATCTACAAGCACAGCAGCGTAACTAGTTATTTGCTTACTCACCCGATGCTTACAGCTATTCTTTGTCTGTCTGGGAATGTTTCAAATACAAATGAAAACTAAGAATATGCAAACTTTTTAAAATGTATTAAAAATATTTTACGATTATTCAAATGTGGTCGTTTCGTTTTACTTGACATCGTATTTGATCATCTGAGGTCGGGAGATGAATCAAGGTAAGGTCAACTAAATAACTTTAACCTATGTTAATATGCCATAAAAAAGGTAAACCAAATAAATATGAGGTGTTATTTCAAAGAATCTGACAAGGACTCTTATTTGTTAAAATAATAATGTATTATGTATAGCAAGAAACGTTTGTTTGAATATTTCGGGCGCATTATTCATAGTGTTTACTTATCATTAACTAATCAGTAGGTTAATCAGACATCATGCCATGTTGCAGTACTTATCTATTTCAAAGAAAAGTAAAGCCAGTAACTAATAACAGTGTTACCATTATGACTCTTATCAAAGATATAATGTTATGCCGCACGCAGATATACCTATAACAGTTTCTTGTGATGAATTGAGTAACAAAATAAAATTAAGTAACTTTGAGGTGTAATTATAATATTACAGATATTATGGTTACACAATTACATCGCAACCGGTACGTTTCAGTTTGCTATGGTAAAAGTGAAGAATCACTTTCTACTTTGGTTACCTCTCTACCTTGACCTACAAAACCGCCGCAGTCCGCATGTCGGTCAAGGTTCAGGAATCAGAAGCAGTTTTAGGAGTTGCAGTTGCACCTACTAATGTTAACGCGTTTCTTAAGTTTGGAAGTCCAGAATCCTACCCTATGTGTTCTTCACAATGCCCTTGATCTCACTCAATAATCGTCTGAACATTACCCGGAACACAAAAGGACTTTGTTAGTCTTCAAGATTTCGGAATATGGTGCAAAGATCTGGATTTTTCGTCTAAATTGTTTAAAATCAATCATTTCTTAACTGGGTTGAAAAGGATCATAAAAAGCACATCCCAGGCATCAAATTTGTTTCATTTTATAGTATTCTGTTATGTAGCTAAAGACACATTAAATAAAACTCATCAAAGACTTGTTTGGAAATACACAACGGCCGTGGGCATGCATGCGACAATGTCGTTTGGCCGGCAATGAACTCTCGCATTTGCTCTGCCGAAACAATTAGCGACGCGTCGCGAATCTAACGAGACTATTTACACAGCAAACCTCTTAACGACATTGTAAAGGCTCACTTCGGCAAATTCCCGCACTGTAAGACAAAATATGGAAAACAATAACTTCGCGGACATATCGATAAAACATCTTATTTCTATTTCAAATGCAGACAGATCTTGAGTTACGTAATGTTAAGGAGTCTAGAAAATCGTGCTAGCAACAGATTCGTCAGTATTGTGCACATAACTGGTTCTCAATGGTCAAAAGTTAATCGTTTGGATGTTAATTGTGTGTGCGACCTCTTTATTTATGTGTACCTTGCTCTATGCAGTGACTTATTACAAAATGCCTATTTCAAAATGCGGCCAACTTGGAATCATTAATGATGTGCCCAGTTTATTCATAATTTTATTTACTTTTATAATTTAACGTTTTAAATTAGTACGCACACACAACTACCATTATTTATTACATAATTTTAAATTGATAGACTGTTTCCGTGTTTATTATTTTTTTAAATATAAATATCTTACTGTATTGTCAGAAGTGTCTAACAAATTGAATAGATGTCGTGTGAAGTATACAGCATTCACTTTTCCTTGTCTAAACAATTGGTTACGAAGGAGACTTAATAATGCTATTCTCAAGATTATGGTTGCATGAAGTTGCGCACAGAAACTGATTTAGTTACTGATTTCAAGTAATATTGAAGTTACATTCAGCTGTGGCCTGAAGTTACTGAAAACTGAAAAGTCTAGGCATTATTGATGGCAACGTAATTTATTAAAGTGCGACATTAGAAGTTTAGAGCATAGTGACCAGATTAATTGTAATGAAGACGTGCAAAGTCTCATAAATATTCTACTCTATGGGCAATTCGACTATGTGGGCAGCAAGGCGATTGTCGCAACTTCAGTGACAGACCGTAGTGTGAAACCTCTAATCTTTACTTCAAATTAGAGTCTAGTGTTTATATGAGCATCGGAACATAATGACATCTCCACATTGAGCAACGAAACGTTCAAGGCGAGCTACAACTACATATTAAAAGTCTAAACAATATTGAGGCATATTTGGAAAGCGACACCTTGATGTCTTTTGACCACATCAGAGGGACGTGTGGTGAAGTAAACGGGCAAGGCATCCTCACTTGAGGCCGTTGCGCTTCGGGGGAACAAAGGGTTGACTCACGTCCGGGCCCCAGTCCGCGGAGAAAGGAGCCGGGCTAAAAATAGTACACTGGCAGTTACGAGTGCGGCCGTTGGACCTGGCCTACGCAGATCGCGTCTTATACTCTTGCCCTGACACAGGCTACCCAATTATCACGCCACGGCTTAACACATGCAACAATCATTAATCTTAAGAAGGCAGACTTTAATTGAATAGGTACGTTTTGTTTAACCAAAATGACCTAGCCATCTGAATGGACCTTAAATGGAGCCCTGCAACTACTTATCTATCTAACCTACACAAAAACCTATAAAATCTACTTATTTATCTTGTAACCGCATTCTTGATAATCGACATTCACTTTTATTTTCATTATTGGACGACCATAAAAAAAATCCATGAATGAATACTGAATCTAAAAGGAAGATAACAAACCATGCAGTCACATGGCCCACGCGGCGCGGCATCGCATTTCGTCAATAGAGCATGCGAGGAAATGCTCTAAAGTTACTTATTGTGTACAAACGAATGCTGCGCTAGCACTACTGAACTCCCACGATCGACACTTATTGTTTGCGTTGCACTCCAAGATTTCTGCAACGTCTAGGTGTTGGGAAACGATGGCGGAGGTGTCGACTCTGAGGTTAAACCGGCTGTTTGAGAAACCTTTCGAGTTTAGATTGCGAAAAGCGTGGAAAGCTTGTATTTACTTGCATAGAATTATACAGAAATTGTCTAGTAAGGGCATGACCAAACATTTGACTGCAGTAAGATTTTGCGTAAGAAAATGTTAGGAGATGCAAGTCGCATGATTGTAAATTTTTAAGCTTCACCTACCCATCATGTTGGTGCCAGTTTGTGTATTACGTCAGAGAACATTTTGGTTATACACCAAGTTGCCATACAATCGACAATCAACCTTTATCAGCACACGTGGAGAGCTAATGGCGTTGCGTGACGGCCTCAACTCCGCGACTACCAACGCAGTTTTTGTTTATTTTGGATGCAATTAAAAATATTCTATTTTGATGGCTTGGATTTAGATGGCAACTCAAGATACCAACTTAGGTATCTTTAATTGGAACTACGGCATTTCGTGGTTATTGTATAAAAAAACGTAGCATGCACACCGAACGTAATTATTGTAAAGTACTTATGTATGTACATGTAATAATGAACGAGATAATGTATTATGAATTCACGAGTTCATGCATGTTCAAGCGCATGTATCCCGGTCTACGCTGTGCTGCCAATCGCAATCAGACGTTCAGAAAAAGATACAAAAGTAAATAAGGTAATAGGTAGGTAATGTGTAGCGATTTTACAAACAATATCAGCAAGTTGCGTGCAAGCGTGGCACGAACACGGTCCGCCGCACAGTGGATCGAAAATCGGCTGTAGAAGACATAGGATCTCGATTTCTTAAATGTTATTTTTTTTGCTGGAAATGACTTCTGCTGATCATTACTGTTCTATAAAATGTCATATGAAGTAATTGTGTGCACAAATGGAAGAGTTATAATTTTTATAAGAAAAAAATGTATGGAGCTGACATGAAAAATGAGGATATCTCTGGAATCGAAAGGTTGGCCATTATATCCTTGCACACTGTTATAGTACTATTTATTTCTGAATTTTTGACATACTTAATATTGCGGCATCACTTGCGATTTTTTTTTTAAAAATCGTCAAAATTAAAAAATTAAAAATGTTTATGATATGTACATTTTAATGCTTAAATATGGCTATGCCAAGTGTAACTTACAATATTTTTTATGCTTAGACCAAAACATTCTAAGAAATCACAAAGTCGTATTACCTACTTTGTGATTTTCATTTGAAATTACATGGTAATTATGAATTACGTAATACGTAATCTTGTCTAATGCCTCAAGTCCACATTAGCTAATGATTAATAAAACTTAATACCTATATACCTAGTTAAAAGGATAAGTACCAAAATAATTTGGGGTACTCGCTAATTTAGCAATTAGTGCAGGATTAACTTAATGAAAGTAATTAGATAAATGTTGTAACATCATTAGTCAATAACAATAAATAGTCAAACATTGGATTCACAACTTCAGTTCATTTAGAGCATTTCTAATACTAACATCTATCCTGCCGTGTCTTTTTACTCAGTGATCGTGAATAATGGAAAGCATTATTACAAATTTGGATTTGTTTGTTATTCTGAGCAATCAGGATGCTTCGTCTTTCGATCATGAAATATTGTTCAACACACTTGTTATTCGACTGGAGTCTAGCCTTTCAGATGAAGACAGTGTTACCGTGAAAGAATTTTGTCGAAGATTTACACGGGCAGTTCAAAAGAGATGGTTACGATCCCACAGGAAAAGTGAAGTTTTTAGACGTGATTACAGTAATTGGCTTGAGGCAAATATTGACTGGCCAAACTGCGTGCAAACCAATTTGCTCATTCAAGAATCAACAAGTGAAAATATTTCTACTGAACCTGTACCTGAACCTGTACCATCAACTTCAACAATGAAATCAACTTCAACGATGACAAAAAGATCTCCAAAGCCGTTTGAAGATCTAAGTAACAAGTAGAAGAAGAGACGATCTGATGAACATATAGGCAATGACCCTAATGAAGTAGCTTATTCAGCTGCAGCACTTTTGAAAGGAGATGGTCGTGAGGATATTGCATCTGTTATTGAACATATGCTCCAAAATCCAGAAGCAGCAGCAAAAATCAAGGAAATGTTGAACAAACCAGCTCCTTCAACAATAGTTTCACCAGAAAAAGCACTGGGTTTGCTACTTTCATTAAAACTATCGAAATGGCAATATATCACATTAAGGGAAACGACTATTCGAGAAGGTTCAAAGGAGATATATCCGTCTTACTATAAAGTGCAAAAAGCTAAGCTACAGTGCTACCCTCCGAAGACATTTGTGACTGTAACGGATTCATTTGCTAAGATTGCACTACAAGCGTTACTAGATTTAACAGTGAACAGAATTTTTGAAACTATTCGTAGTCCTGATGCGATACAAGATAAACAATTGATATTAATATCAAAGTGGGGATTTGACGGTGCATCTAACCAAAGTAGATATAAGCAAAACATAGAGAGTGGTCAAGATGATTCCAGCATATTTATGACCTCTTTGGTTCCATTAAAGTTGACAGCTGACGGTGATACCGTATGGGTGAATCCAAAACCCTGCTCACCTAGGTATTGCCGTCCAGTTCAGTTTAGTTTTGTGAAAGAAACCAAAGACGTTGTCATAAATGAAAAAACTGCAATGGATAACGAAATTGAAGCTCTCGTTCCCTCAAAATGTCAAGGACATGAAATTAGTCACAAATTAATGATGACGATGATTGACGGCAAAATTTGTACATATCTGTCTGAAGCTAAGTCAAATGCGGCCTGCTACCTGTGTTTGGCTAAACCTACAGAAATGAATAAGTTAGATGTCATTGCGTCAAAAACCATTTCTTCTGGTGTGTATGAGTTCGGATTATCATTACTTCATGCCCGCATTAATGTGATGGAATGTCTTCTACACATAGCGTATCGTCTCGACTTCAAAAAGTGGTCTGCAAGAGGAGAAGGTCATCAAGAGTTATTGCATTCACGAAAAAAACTCATTCAAGATCGATTCAAAGATGATCTCAACCTTTTGATTGACATCGTTAAGCAAGGATCAGGCACAACTAACGACGGGAACACAGCAAGGCGGTTTTTTGAATTTCCTGATAAAACTGCAGCGATCACTGGATTAGATGAAGACCTAATACGCAGATCTGCTGTGATTCTGCAAGCTATCACATCTGGAGAGATTGTAGACGTGCCAAAATTTAAAGAATACGCTAGAACAACCGCTGAAAAATACGTGGAACTGTACGATTGGTACTACATGTCATCAACCGTCCACAAATTGTTGATTCACGGAGGGGACATAATTGCAGAAAATGCTATTGTACCAATTGGAAGTCTTTCGGAAGAAGCTTCAGAGGCCCGAAACAAAGACTTTAGGAGGTTCAGAGAATACCATTCGAGGAAAAAGAGTAGACAAGCATCAAACGAGGATATCCTCAATATGCTTATCGTCTCTTCTGATCCTCTAATTTCTTCCACAAGACCAAAATTAAATGCCCACAAGAGGCAGACATACTTTAAGGAAACAGTAGAACTACTGAAACTTCAGGATCAGGAAGCTCCGACAGAGTTCTTAGAAGTTATATCTATTGTAGAGCCTGATTCTGAAGTGGATTCTGATGGTGACGAAGTATAAAATAAGTTAACTTTTATTGTTTATGTTAGGTTAGGTTAAGTTAATATTTTTTTTTAATAATTTGCTTTTATTTTTAATCATACAATAGTTTACCATTTATTATGACTAATGATCACGTTTATCTAATTACCCTCATTATGGTACGTATCCTTTTAACAGGTATATGGGTATTAAGTTTTATTAATCATTAGCTAATGTGGACTTGAGGCATTAGACAAGATTACGTATTACGTAATTCATAATTACCATGTAATTTCAAATGAAAATCACAAAGTAGGTAATACGACTTTGTGATTTCTTAGAATATTTTGGTCTAAGCATAAAAAATATTGTAAGTTACACTTGGTATAGCCATATTTAAGTATTAAAATGTACATATCATAAACATTTTTATTTTTTTAATTTTGACGATTTTTAAAAAAAAAATCGCAAGTGATGCCGCAATATTAAGTATGTCAAAAATTCACAAATAAATAGTACTATAACAGTGTGCAAGGATATAATGGCCAACCTTTCGATTCCAGAGATATCCTCATTTTTCATGTCAGCTCCATACATTTTTTTCTTATAAAAATTATAACTCTTCCATTTGTGCACACAATTACTTCATATGACATTTTATAGAACAGTAATGATCAGCAGAAGTCATTTCCAGCAAAAAAAATAACATTTAAGAAATCGAGATCCTATGTCTTCTACAGCCGATTTTCGATCCACCGTGCGCCGCCCCACGTGATTACACGCCTTACTGACCAACTAACTACTATATAGCGAAATAGTTAACACTAACCAGTCGCTTGAATTTTTGCCACAATATGACCGTTTTTTTTTAAGTACAAAACTATTATAAAAATTTCAAAGACCTACCAACAACACATGGTCCTACGCCATTATGAAGGAAAGCCAAAATAGTGATGTCAGGATACAGTGTGAAGAAACTCTGCATCAGCTTTACGATATTGGTGATGATTATCGGTTGAATTCATCGGCGATGGCGTCAGGATTAGGATGTTTCGAAGAATTCACTGGACGGAGTTCGTAAGTAGTAAGTCTTAGAAGATGAGAATAATCCAGGAGATTTGTCGGACTGTTGTATAAAACAAAGTATTGAAAAACAAACAACTATCCAAATTACCTACTGCAGTTTTGCAATGTTTTATTATCCGAATAGGATACAGGGTTACTTACATATTGGGTACCTAAATAATAGGGCATAATGTGTCTTGAACGGTAACAACCCTTACACGGAATCGGTACCTGTAACCAGTAACTCTGTATACCTAAGATAGGTAGAACTCAGAAATGCCAGGGTTATTCCAGAGGTCTTATAAAAAAAAAATGGTTATATAAATGTATACCAGGTCTACAACGAACTAAAATTAAATATTAATGACTGAGGAAAACAACAGAAACCATTACGTTAAAGCATTTTAAAATACCTAACATAATACAATTCACGTTTGCCCGTTGCAGACAAAATCTCGGAATACAAAATATTAACAGGGCCTTTTTTGGGACAAAGAGGAGACATGGAACAAAAAGCTCTTTATCTGAATCTCAGAGTGGGACAAAAAATAAAAGCAGCGGTTGTATTTGTAAATAGATGGCAGGTAGAAGGTTGTAGGTGTATTCAACGGTTTAAAAAGATTTTTTTGGAATCAAACTTAAAAAAAAAATGCTACAAGATGCACCTTTCGAAATTCCCACTGCAATTCTATATGTACTATCGATCATTTACTTGCAATACAATATATTGCAAGTAAATGATTATATTGTAAAAATAAGTTTAACGACTTAATTTTGCTCTCCAAATTTAAATTTATTTAGTTATGTACCATTTTTTTAAAGTTTTACTAAGTTTTAATAACAGCTTTATCTGCAACTTCAATTCAGTACCTAATTGTTATGTATTTTGCGGTTGGAATGCGATCAGCAAAATACTTGCAAGAAGACCTTTAACAACAAATACAGGCAATAGCGCTTATATTGTTGAGTAACCTCATCAATTTGCTCGAAAAGAATCAGAACAGATTCAGAAATCACTTGTTCAAACCATATTATGTACAACTAACCCTCTTCCTTTTCACGTGGCCTATATACATACGACGGCCATACAACCCAACACAAAACAGAATATCCCCGAGCAACAAGTGTCTTTTACGCAAAGTAAAAGACCACAAAAACTTCAAGCAGGTAGCTTATGCGAGGGCCAAACCATTTATAACCATACCCAGTTACCAATAGGACCGGTTTTTCTTCATCATTACGAATAGCTTCCAAAACTGGCTTGGTTAGTCAATTTTGATCCCTATCAAGATAGCTTAAGTTACGTTTCATGGAATCGACGACCATGCCATACCACTTAGCTTCGTCTGTAACTCACCCCTGCCGAGATTTGAAAAGGATCAAGCATTTATTTAAACATACCAGATAGGCATGACTATTATAATAAAATTCTTTTTACTTGAAATATGACCAAGATGAAAACAAGTTCAATTGAATGCTGACTAAGCAATGACAGCCGATAGGTAGGCTTCAGGGGTTCCTGCGAATATTGCTTTTATCAATTATTTGTAGCCGCATACGAAATAAGCCTTATTTGATTGTTTAATAACATTTGACTGAGATTTGAATATGAAATTGGCATTTAAATTAAATACCAACCTCACGATCGAATTATATTGCAGTGCTAAGTATCACGCCAACTTTGTCATATGGGAAAATCCACATTGTTTTATTTTATAGAGAATGTAGATTGAAGAGAAGTATAAATATATAGGTGATTATGCATGTAAAAGCTAACTTAATCAAGTAATCAATAGCTTGAATGTACATTAAATTAAATCAAGCCGTTGATTTTCATAATTTAGGTAGGTATCTATAACTTATTGGTAAAGTTGCAATACGGAGCATGCCCATAGTTAAATGTTTGTATATAGGTAACTACAGTAAGTTAAACTAATGACTACGGGCGCTTGTGCGGTAATCAAACGTAACCTTATATTAGTTACTTTTACTTTCCTACGGAAACTGCCTACTACGCTACGAGCCGAGTCGTGTTAGATTCCTAGGTACACTACCGCACAGCTTGAAGACTTATTCTATGCCCAGATTATTTAAAATTAACATATTTATTATACCTATATATTTTTAATAAAGTATATTGATAGACAAAATAATAAGCACAAGTCTACAATGCTTGTTGAGCAGGGCAAACTATTTTGTTTTCTCGGTTGGTGACTACCTAAGTTTATAGAATTTCAAACAGAGTACAGAATACTAGAGTGACTTGATTACATTGAACCGTAAATAACTTGTAGGTACGGTTGGTCATGTACGTTTTATCGGTTTCGAGAATAAGCCCCCGTCTTGCAACTTTAGTAGCTGCATCATGCGGGTGCGCACGCAAGTCACAGCAACTGGTTTTACTTATTTTCCGTATCTTGTAATTATGGTGGCAAGAACATTGACTTAGGCGGGAAATTTACCGCTCTTGCGATCACTACGTCAGAAACGAATTGAAAAATATAGTTGTAGAACGAAAAAATATTGCAATAAATAATAAAGCTCCAACGGTAATTAATTGTTGAGTTCTCAGAATAAACGCTGTGACAATTATCTCCATTATCCCGGTCACAAATTATAATTTATGAGTTTTGTGACCCATAATGTCTGGCATTTGTCTTCCAACTTTTAATAAGTTGAAAGTCCCTAGAAATACCGGCCTAGTGCATGTCGGACCACGGCACCGCACAATGTAGGGAAGTTGTTGGGAACAAACTTAACATTGTAGTTGAAAAACATGTTCTCCCATACATTCCAACTACAAATGAAGTTTGTTTTGTACGCACAATGTTAAGATATTTGTCGTTATTTTAAAACCATAGATTTCTTATAGGTTTTCCTGTAATGTATAAGTATAAAACTATTATCTGTATTTTTTTTTAAATTGTAGCCTCAGTAGAATGGTAAATTTTCATCTATTTCCCCAAATAACTATAAAACTATTTATATTAAAATATTTAAAAAAATTACTTCCTCACAATTAGCGCTGTCATTTGTTATGTCACACGTACAGTTTGCAACTTTTTTTTTGCCGCCATAAGTGACCCCATATCAAAATTCATTTATTTACGTTGCACGTCCGTGTTTGGGTCACAAAATACAATGTGTACCAAATTTTAACTTAATCGGTCTATTAGATTCGGAGCAAATTGGCTGTGACAGTCGAACAGTCAGACAGACACACGAGTGATCCTATAAGGGTTCCGTTTTTTCATTCGGACGTACGGAACCCTAAAAGTAACTTAAAGCATAGTTAAAGTTACTTAATAAGGTATTTGCTTCTTTTTTCCTACATGTGGTAGGTAACTATTAGAATTTCATGAATAATGTTTACGTTCGTATTTATGTATGATAATTACGAATATTACGATTGCCTAAACTAGAATCCAGATGACTTTTACTAAGGGTAAATTTTAAAATGTAGTTTTTTTTTTATAGATTGTCGAAATATTTTTTAAATACCTACCTACCATTCTACCAAACAACAACAATACTTGCTATGCTACACAGACACAATACTCAACGATAGATTTTATTTGACTGAGTGAATAAATAAATAATGTTATTGTTGTTGTGTTGACTGTATTTATAGGCAAGTTCGTTTACGAGGTATTTTACGTTTATACCTAGCAGATAATACGCTACCTGATTTATTGGGCTGTCGATACCTACTTGTTTGCAAAATTAAAAGTTTCGAACTTTTCACGTAAGTATATTTTAACAAATTATTGAATAAAAGGTTCATTAAACCACGTTTTAATAACCATAGGGTAGGTATTTGTAACATTATCTAGGTATACCTAACCTAGGTTCTTGGATCTTTGAGTAGGTAGCATCACATTGTTTTTGTCTTTGTGTACCTACCTACATTACGTTATTTACCTACCTACTAGGTACAAAATTGCTGATTATGTTTGCTGTCACAATCTGATAGTAAGTTATTATTTAATTTTGACAGATAATCAATAAAAATTAAATGTTATGAATATTAAATGTAGATTTTTATAGAAAGTTATCTACCAGAATAGTTAGGTATCCTTTTGGATTGTAAACGGTCGGGTTCGTCGTTTTATGTTCTTATCGAATAGGTTAATATATACCTAATAATTTTGTATACTTAGTTAAAATTTTGCCGGAGCCCTGAAGATAGGGTACGCAGGCCTGTTCTACTTACAAGTTTTCCAACTTAGTTTTTGAACAAAGCGCAATAATAACTGCTGGCGTGACTATTGTTGTGGTAGGTAGGCACATAAAATAGGTAAATAAGTACCTACCAACGATGTGAAGGCACACATAAAATTGAAAAAATATTGATAGAATTACACAAATATTGTAATCAGAAGCACTCAAATAGGTACATATCTTATTCTAAGATAGTCTTGCAAATAAATAAATCAAACATACCTTCAAGAACAGATCACCAAAGTCGTACAGCGCAGACTGATGCATTATGGCAGTAGACATCATGCAAAACCAAGTCGACACTTAATCCAGGTTTTAATGCTATTTCTCGTATCAAAAATCTGCAAACTGACTGATCCACTGAAGCACGAATTTGTAAGGTCGACGAACTCACTGTAATTTTTAGGTTAGCCGATGAAAAGTTCACGATACTTTTAACGAGAATTTTATGAAAACCTTTATAAATATAGTCCTTGTAATAATCTAGTAAAATCGTTGCGTTTTTGTTTTGTTGTTCGGTGACCACAGATTGTGTCCGAACTAGTTGGCCAGGGGCAATGTTTTTTTTTTTTATTTTGCCTTCCACGATTGAGCCAGATCAGTATTTTTGAACACAATTTCGCAATCGTTGCGAAAATGTACAAAACAGTCCTTTGTTTCGAAATGTCTCCTTCACTTTTTTCGCGTCTATACGGAAATTCACAGATAATGGTCAAAATTCTGCGCGAACTGTCACGAAGTCAACTTTTATGATAAAAACTCTTTTTAGTTTATCGACTGTATACTCCAAACTTTTTAATTCTGGCCGTATAAATCGTAAGATAAAAAATAAATCGCAGAGTTAACGTCCGCGCAAGACGCACCACACGTACATTCCGTATCACGCTTGCTCGCGCACTGAACTGACTGAGCTCTTGTTGTTTTCGCCTTCGCCCGTGAAACGCCGGCAGCGGGCGGGTGGATTTTGTGTTCAAATCAAACAGCACGATCACGTTTTGGAGCGAGATTCGTTTTTCGTTCGGGTGAGCTCGGCAATATTCGGCGATATTCGGTGGTATGTTTTGTTGTTGCTCTGCTAGCCAGCCAGTCCGCGTCCGCGAAGTCGAGTCGGGTCGGCCCGCTATGCCATTCCCGCCCGCCAGTCAGACAAAAACTTCAGTATTTTTATTAGAAAAATAATAAAAATATCATGATAGATTTGATTTAAATGTTAGGAAACTTATCCTTAGAAAACCTAGGTAGCTATTTGGGGTACTTGATATAAAAAGTTAGGTTGGCGCTGGAATGATGAATTTGTAGATTTATAAACTTTATTGTCGGCAGCTAGTGCAGCTGAAGACTATTCAACTCCTGACCTTGTTTGGATTCTCCCTGAGGAGTGGGGTAGTAACAAATTACCTCAAACCCTTTATTATTATTATAAGTATTAATGGAGCGCATTACTTGAGCACGACTGGGACCGATTTGACAATTTTTTGTGTTCGAAATTGGTTTTTATGGAAAGAAAAATGTGATAACTTCACGGAAAATGTTTAAATTAGGGAAAAACTGAACGACCTTTTTTCTATTTTGTATGCATTATTGAAATTTGGACAAGACAACGTCTGTCGGGTCAGCTAGACCATAAAAGCTAGACGCAACGAAAAAGTACTAGTAGGTACCTACTGCAGTCTGCAGCCGCAGCAGAAATAAAAAAGACAGCAGGTAATTTAAAAAAAATTGTAGGTAAGTAATTAGTAAGTAGCTTACTTTTAAAGGGATTTTACTTTACCTACCTCTATGAATTGCAAGACTTTAATTAAGGTCAAATTTAGCTTTTTAGGGAGGAAGTCAGAGCGAATACCTAGCAAATATGAGTGGTTGAAGCCCTGCATAAAAACTTGCGATTTTAGAGCTGGTTCCACCAATCGAGATGTCTGCCAGTCACCCGGGCAAGTAGCGGCCATAGACATAAGCGGTGAAGTAAAAGTTTCGTGTACAGAGCCAGCACATCAACTTGCTACAATCTGTCAAATTTCTTTAATAGATTTTCAACTTTATAACTAAAGTGTAAGGTTCAAAGTTGATTGGGAAAATTTGACAGTTTCGGGTAAGTTGACCTGCTGGCGTCTGTACATAATACCACGTGGGTGTTGTGAGTTTGTGACGAAATTTGGGAGATGTCTATGGCCTGTAGTGGATAGCGATAGGCTGATGACTGATATGATAGAGCGATGAATACAACATCACAAAAGTCATAAATAAATTCTTTATTAAAACCTCAGGCATTGGGCCTGCTGTCACAGCAGGCCCAATGCTATTTACGTCCGCTTTTGGACTCTTCTGTCACTATGATGAGACACTTCTTGTAGTAGTAGTTATACTCATTATTAACTGGGGCGTGTTCCACATTTCTGCGGCTCCGGCATAATTCAGCACGATTGCCGCATAGGGCTATTTTGACGCCCGGGTGGCTGTGCCGAATCATGCCGACGTCAGACCTGAACAAATGTGTAAAGCTCCTTACTTATGTAGGTACGTAAACCTGCTTTACCAAGACTTTTTTCTCCAGACATGATTGAACCCTAAGATTTATTACTCTACAATCTCAAAAGCCTTATAACTTCGCTTATTCTCAACAACGTAGCCAACCCCTTACCGGCCCGCGTCCGTGTCTCTGGAACAACTTTTTATTATAGCATTCGTTGCAAACCCGTTTGACGGTTTTAGTGTTATTCGCTATGTTGCACACACCAAGCTTAAGGAATCGGATTCAAGCCCCGAGTGCCCTGAGCCCTTACATTGTAGAGAGAATGAAACTATACTAACACGTAATTGTGCGGACCATACGCGTGAAAATTGTTAAATGAACTTGTTTGTTTGTTTACTACTAGAGAAAAAAACTAAAAAAATATGTTTATTCTGAACAAACAAAACGCAATGTGCGTTTTGTTTGTGTTTATTTGTAAAGAAAATAAACAGATACAAAAGTAGCCAAAAGCCTCGTATTCAACCAAACTAACTAAACCTAGTGCCTGATTATTTAAACCTAGTGCAGTAGTGCATGTTCTCTGTTTACCTCCTCTCTCTCTTTCAGTCCTTCAGTTACTCACTGGTGAGCCTCGAGATATGATCGGGTTCCTTTGTGACGAATGTGACGATTCTCTGCCTGTTGTAGTGGCTTTACTTGATTGGCCATCAGATATGGGTATGTCCATAGCCTCTTTCCTTCCACCTATCAAGTAGCACATAAGTTTCTCCAAGTTCTCTGTTTTTTGGTCCCGTTTATTACTTATTTTGACAAGATAGGTAAAACCTAGCATCCTAAAACAAAGTTACGAAACAACAAGGTTCTCAACTTCTCAAGCCACTGCTGAAATATAAGTACCAGGTTTTCGCAGTATGATACACATCAGTAAGAAGGTGGGTGCTACTGCCCATTGTCCTGCTGATATAATCAGCTATTATGACACCCACTACAATGGATGGGGGCCGTGTGTTCTTAAAATGCAGGGGACCACGTGGTGAATCCTTGTTGTTCAAATTCAAACTATTCCTCCATAAATAAATAATAAAATGGCGAGAAAGGAAACCGTTATACATATTATAATTAAGTTAATAAGGTAACTGGAGCTTATCACAGGAAATATATGCCGACAAAATAACAACGCACCTAACTAACTAGCTTTATATTTAATCTGCTTACATTATTAACGCGACCCGCAATCTAACTTCCTGTGAGAATTTTAATTAAGTTAGTTTTTTTTTAAGTTTAGTTTAAAAAGGAAATTACTGTTAAGTGATGATGACTCATAAAAGTAGGTCGGGTTATAAGTTGAGACGTAAGAAAAAGAAAGAAATATAATATTCCTTCAAACATAATATTGCTGGCTGAAGGCTGGCAGTCTCTCATGGGAAATATTTTGAAACGCGAGCTGAAATATAAACTGGAGCGATGTATTTAGGGGTCTCTTGATCATATGTAATCCCACCAGTACGGGCTTATTTTGTTCCTTTACTGAAATTCCTCGCATTTATTTTTAATTAGGTACTGTAAGCTACGTAAGTATAAACTTTTATAACCTTACAGCATCGTCACTTTGTGATTACATTGCACAAATTGGCTTCCTCTATATACTCGTAGTTATGTTTGCGAGTGTATTCACAATGCTACTAACTGATTTCACAATGTTTTGCAAAAACGAATTATTATTTTCATCATTTCAGCCTTTGCTGACATCTACTTATTTGACACGGCCGCGGTCAAATATTGAAGAGAACATAATTCTGTAATAAACAGATTCATGGGACGAACAATATGAAATATAGGTATATTAGCCACGCTTGGTTTATGGAATTACGGAAGCGATAAGATCAATATTAAGTTAATTGTGGCTGTCTGTCTTCTTAACTAAATCCTAGAGTATCTTTTACTGCAGTCACAAGTAGGTTTGTAACTTATTAGTTTTGTACCCACGGAAGTAGAAGACGTAATTTTTGAATTGTTTATTATGGACGCTTTTAACGTGCACGTGCATATCGTTTTCACAAGTTTTATTTGTAACAATATTTTGATGTCCACGGAGTTGCATCTCCGTTCTTCTCCATAGGAACCTACTATGCTTTGAAATAGGTAACTAACTTCATCTTTCTGATCGAACGACTCCTTGACAATTCAAGAGTGCCTACGTAATTGGCTTAATTGAGATTTGAGCTGTACCGCACAGTCAAAACATTAACATTAATTTATTCACGGAACCCGATATCAACAAATATTTGTTGTGCGACCGTCTTTATATATTATGGGTCAGTGTCATGTGTCGGTCACGTAGTGCTTACTCCTAAACTTATGGCGCTTGGAAATACAATACATTGTGTGCAAACACTAGGTGATAGCTCTGTTGACAAAGCTATACCCAACATTAGTGAATCAGCACTCAGCTATTATTTCATATTGAACCTTGGAATTAATCAATGACACAACCTCCTCATTTGTTTTTAAAATTAAGATTTGAACGGACAGCATATAATTTAGAGACCCATTACTATGCATACGTAATACTTTGATAGGTCGAGATGTTGTGTATTCGTTTCATACGTAACGTTTCGCAATTAAAATGATAATCTGAATCCACTCACACACTGCACTAATTTTGTTTTTAAACTAGTTTATCTTTAGAGAAGTAAATAAAATAAACGTCTTGAATTTAATTCCTACCCTACTCTTTTTATGTTTTTAGCGGCAATAAGGTTTAGTCCAGTCTTTCCCAACGTGGGCGATAACGCCCCCTTGTGGGCGCTGCAGGCCTAAAGGGGGGCGGTAAGAGACCCAGAAAAAAAAGGGGGCATTGTGTAGGGCAGTGATGTCAAACCCCCGTCCCATGGGGCCCTTAGGGCCCCACGTGAAATATTTCTTGGCCCCACTTATCAGTTAAGAATCCCCACTTTTTTGTGTAAAAGGCCCCACCAGTCGTTTGAAATTCCCTCTTTTTTGTGTAAAGGGGCCCCACCAGTCAGTTTAAAATTCCTATTTTCCAGTAAAAATGCCCCACCTTCCCCTCTAACTCTGACATCACTGGTGTAGGGCTTTGGGGTCGATTTATAATTTCATCTACCTAGCTAGGAAAACTCTTAGACACCGACTGAGCTCTCGACTCTCGACTACATCTTGTGAACATCAACTAATATTAATTAAGATATAGCTCAAACTCGGTTCGATATAAAAGACCGCGGGCAATCATGTTTTAACAAGTTTTTGTTAAATAATCCGAATTGTACATTCCTATACCAATCGGCTGGTTCTATAATACTTGTTCTTGCTTGTCGAGTACGATTGGGCGTCGAATGAGATAAACGAGTTTATGCACGTTTGTCTTATTCCTGTTGGTGCGTGCTGCTTATGCAATCCTATATAAACGACGTAAATTTATTTTATTTTCATTTGCGGTTTCGCGCATAATAGATAAGCAGTACTTGATTTCAACTCTTACGTATTTCTTAAAACAAAACAATGTCGGAAGTAAAAAAGAAGATACGGCAATACTCTGCGGAATATATTAAATTCGGATTTATTGAAAATCCCACAAACCCGTCGTCGCCTTTGTGTCTTCTATGTCTAAAAAAATTTTCGAACGAAGCAATGAAGCCTTCAAGACTGCAAGATCATTTGAATAAAATGCATCCAGATAAGACAGAAAAGAATGTAGCATATTTTCAAGACCTAGAGAAGAAGCATAATACTCAGCCAAGTGTATAAAAACTATTTTCGGCGGCTGCTAAGCAAGATGACGACGGACTTCGAGCTTCGTACAATATCTCTTTGTTAATTGCTCAAAAAGGCAAACCACACAACATCGGAGAAGAGTTAATTTTCCCAGCAATAAAGGAAGTAATAACTACTGTGCTTCATAAACCGGCCGCAGATATTATCCGAAAAATTCCTTTGAGTAATAATTCTGTGCAAAGACGAATTGATGAAATGGCTGAAAACATTGAAGAATCATTGTGCAATCATCTGAGGACTAGTCAATTCTCAATTCAGCTCGATGAGTCCACTTTACCAACTAATGAAGCGTTGTTGCTATCTTACGTGAGGTTTATTAAAGATGAGAAAATACGTGAAGAACTATTGTTTGCCAGAAATTTGGAGACAGATACAAAAGGCGAAACCATATTCAATACATTGGAAAAGTTTTGTGAAGAGAAAGAGATTCCTTTGAAAAATATTATATCAGTTGCTACGGATGGCGCTCCGGCTATGACTGGGCGCCATAAAGGCTTCATAGCATACTTAAAGAATAAAATTTTAGATGTCCTTGCTATACATTGCGTTATTCATAGACAACATTTAGTTGCTAGAAACTTAAGTGAACGACTATTTCAATCACTGCAATATGTCATCAAAGCAGTCAATAAAATCCGTAGCAGCTCTTTGAATGATAGATTATTTCATCAGCTTTGTGTTACTAATGACGAAGATTTCAACCGTTTGTTGCTTCATACTGAAGTTCGTTGGCTGTCAAGAGGCAATTGTCTGATTCGATTTTACAACCTGTTTGACTCTATGATAGAGTTCTTGGAAACTAAAGATACAGAACTGCGCAACAAGCTCATAACATCAAAGAATGATATAGCTTACATGACAGACCTGTATAAAATGTTCAACGACATGAACCTCCAACTGCAAGGCGATGAACTAAATTTAATTCAAACAAAAAATGTCGTTGCTGCTTTCGCAGCCAAACTGCTTCTGCACAAAAAGAATATGGGCAGACGTGAGTTTCACAATTTTCCGAATTTATCAGTATACTGCAGTAACGACGACTTGTTTGCCTACTGCCAACATTTGGAAAACCTCCACATTGACTTCACCGAACGATACCAGGACATTTTAAACTTGGAAATACCAGACTGGGTGTTGGATCCGTTTTCAAATGTCAACACAGCAATGTCACCTCAGCTGGAAGAAGAACTTATAGAATTGACAACAAACGAAGAAATAAAAATCAAGTTCAAAAATGGATGGAGTACACCCTGAAGGCGTCATGTGGTGGTCTCATTTGCGATAGCAAAGAAGTTGCTCAAGAATTTGTAAATTTCTTTACCAGTGTCCCACTTAAAACTACTGAAACCTTAAATTCCTCGCCCTCGCTCTCTTTTGATTTAGTAAGGGCGAATGTTTCAGCATGCCCGATTGAATTTAACTTTAAGCATATTAACCCCATAATAGTAATAAAAGCTTTTAAGCAAATCAAGATCAAATTGACCGAAGATCTTTGGGGAATGTCCATTAAAATCTGTACCTCCATAATTGAGACCATAGCGCCTTACTTAGCCTTAATATTTAATTTGTGTGTGGATCAAGGAGTCTTCCCGGATTTAATGAAATACAGCAAGGTAATACCACTTTTCAAATCCGGAGACAGTAAAGACACCAATAATTATAGACCCGTATCCGTGTTGCCAGTTTTCAGCAAGGTGTTTGAAAAAGTAATGCTTAATCAAATGCTGAATCATTTTAACACAAATAAAATCCTCCACGATCAACAGTATGGTTTCACCAAAGGACGTTGTACGACCGACGCCGGTGTAACCTTATTAAGACACATTTTTAACGCGTGGGAAGAGGCCCAAGACGCAATAGGAATTTTTTGTGACCTCTCCAGGCATTGATTGCGTCGATCACGAAACCTTACTCTCGAAACTTGAACATTACGGACTTGGAAAACTTGCACTCAATTTATTAAAATCTTATTTAAATGATAGACAACAGCAAGTTCAAATAAACGGTATCAATTCACTAGGTTTAAAAGTAAAAATGGGTGTGCCACAAGGCTCGATTTTGGGTCCATTCCTCTTTTTAGTGTATATTAACGATCTACTCCATTTATTAAAAAATCAACCACAAATGGTGTTATTTGCTGACGACACTTCCTTAATTTTTAAGGTAGATAGACGTGCTACAAATTTTGACGACGTAAATAACGCCCTACTGCAGGTCCAAAATTGGTTCACTGCTAATAATTTAGTATTAAATGGAAAAAAAACTAAGTGCATAAAATTTTCTTTACCAAATGTTAAAAATAGTAATTGTGAGATAGTATTGAATCAAGAGAAACTAGAATGTGTCGATAAAACTGTTTTCCTAGGAATCACGCTCGACTCAAGGCTACAATGGGGTCCTCATTTAACATCTCTTGCAGGACGGCTAAGTTCAGCAGCATATGCTGTCAGAAAAATCCGTCAATTAACTGATGTAGATACCGCCAGGCTAGTCTATTTCAGTTATTTTCATAGTATCATGTCTTATGGTATTCTGCTGTGGGGACGGGCTGCAGACATCGAGTCTATTTTTATTCTGCAGAAAAGAGCTATCAGAGCCATATATTATCTCCGTAGGCGCGATTCTCTAAGGGAACTGTTTAAGGACATTAACATCATGACGGTACCTTGTCAGTATATCTATGAAAACATCATGTACGTAAGAAAAAATTTACATCTTTTTAGTAAAAGAGGTGATAGACATAATTATAGTACAAGAAATAGGGATCTATTAGTTCAACCAGGTTTCAGACTGGCTAAAGTAGACTCATCTTTCATGGGGTACTGTTTAAAATGTTACAATAAAATTCCTCCCCACATACTTCAACTGAATGAGACGAAATTCAAATCTTGTATAAAACGCACACTATGTAGGCAGGCATATTATAAGTTGGGGGATTACATAATTGATAAAAATGCTTGGCTCATTGCTGGTCCTGCTCCACAAGCATAAACTAATTAATTAGCATTTGAAAATACCGTTGGAGCTGCTGAAGATTTTAAAAACTATCTTTGCATTGTATAAATTCAATGTCTTAGCATTGTATAATTGCATAGCACATGTGTGAGTACTATGTACTGACTATAAAGCTACCATTTAGGTACTGGGTATGTCTTTCATTGACTTGAATGTGCCCTGGCGGCTGAGATTATGTCATGCTCACTCTAATGTCACGCTGGCGGTGGCGCGTGTGTTGGATCATTTAGCTCCCTTCAAAATGGTTGAGCTGAATGGTGCTAATCCATGCGTCATGTTCGTGAACGGGCGCCGTCAGTAGAGACTGGTCATCTCTTAGCTGCCATGGCTTTTTTTAATATTTTAATTTTTGAATTGTTCTTTGTTTTTATATTTTTATTACGGATGCTTTTAACGTGCACGTCTTTCTACATTGTCCTCACATGTATAATTTCAACATTAATGATGTAACCAATATTTTTGTAACAATTTTTTTATTTAAAAGAGTGTCCGTGGAGTTTCTTGCCCGTTCTTCTCCATAGGTACCTACTACGCTTTGGAATGGGCAACTAGCTTCATATTTCTGACTGACCGACTTCTTGACAATTCAAAAGTGCCTGTAAATGGTTTAATTGAAATAAATGCTTTGAGTTTGAGTTTGAGTTGGATATCAAGAATTTTGGCTACAAAAACCGATCCCGCAATTGTACCCTGGATTGTGGTCAATTGTTCAACGATTTTTGATAGCATTCCTATCGTCATATTTGTGTGAACGTGGATTTAGTGCTGTGGCAACGCTGCTTACTAAAAAGAGAAATCGTTTGCGTGTTACCGAACGTGGCGACTTGCGGCTGTTTTTGAGTAAATTGGAACCTGATATCAACAAACTTATTGAACAGCATCAGATTCAACCTTCACATTAGTTTTTATATAAGAATTGATTATGTTTGTTTTATTTTCAATAAAAGATACTCTGTCCGAATACTATAAATTTGCGTTTCAATAATCAGTTATAAGTACTTAGCGGTTTTTAAGTATGTTTAAAAAGGGGGGCGTTAAAAAATAATTTATTCTTAAAGTGGGCAGGCAGTAGACAAAAAAAGGTTGGGAACCCCTGGTTTAGTCTATCTACGTGTAAGATTTTTATTTGTATGTAGTATTTGAGTATTTTTTTTTGGGAATGGCATCTGGCAGGTCAACCTAGGAGATTGACGGCTGCTTGACCGGTCTTTTCTGTGGGTGCCTTAATAAATTAAGGCCTCTAGCCAGGGCATAAAACTTATAAACTAAGCGATTTCGCGCTAAGGGCACCCCCTGTGGGTTTTCTTTGAGATCTCGCAGGTCAACCTAGGACGTTGCCATAAATAAATATAGTTTACTGTTTATAGAAAGGTTTTCGGGCGGTTTAACATTTTTCGTCTATACAGTCCTAAACCTTGCCGTAAAACCTTTATTTCGGCTCAATAAAACAAAGGAAAATATCAGGTACAAAAAGCTTAGGGACGACCCTGAATATTTAAACAATCACTTCCTCTAAGTTAAATAATAAAACTTACAAATGTTGCCTACTCGTAAAACGTACCCGTATTTAACAATACAATTTCCTTTGACCCAAAAGCAACTTTGGTAATAATTTTACATAAATAAAGGAACGATTTTTTAAACAATAGGCTTGTAACGTTTTTTTTCCAAAAAGAAAGACTCTTAAATGTTTTTTTGTTTCGTTCTTAGACTTAAGGGCCAAGGATATCGACGTGGGCACAAATTAATACCTACGCTGTGTTTATTTATTCTGGCGTGATCCACTTTTGCAGCAGTACAATAAGAAAGAAAAAGCTATTTTATCTAAATCAATGAAGCTTTTGCTTGTGGCCTCAGATGCATAGCCCGCGGAATCGGTATATTTATTGCTCGGTTATTGCTCATTGCAGATGCATCTTGTTAGCAACATTGTAACTTCATTTGATGGTTAGAACTTTGAGGTCTATATTCCGAATTTAATACTTGATTTGTATTTTATTAGTACTATCAATCAATCAATATGCCTAGTCTTTTCCCAACTATGTTGGGGTCGGCTTCTAGTCTAACCGGATGCAGTTGAATTTAATTGTATTAGTACCTATGGTGTTCATTTTTTACTTATTTTAAATTGATTTGAAGAGCGTGCATTCTGAAAGTGGGCAACGTCGCAAATACCTGTCAAATATTTCGCTGTTTTGATTAATTTGGCAATAATACTGTATGGAAATATGAAATTTCGCTTACTAGGGAATTAAAATATTGAATAGGAAATGCAATAATTAATATCGTAACTCTGCATGTTTAGTTTTAGATGTAAAAAAAGTACTTGGAAACTTTCCAAATGCCCTTTTTACGCTGTTGCAATTCATTATTAATATTTTAGTTCACTAGTTAGCGATATTACATATTTCCATACAGCAATATTGCCAAATTAATCAAAACAGCGAAATATTTGACAGGTCTGCGATGTTGGCAACTTCTAGAATCAACGGTCTTAAGTTTGCTTCATATTTTCCATGTTATTTTTTCCTTCTTCTTTTTCCATCTTTAATTCATGATGTAGCTATAAAGTAGACGCAATTATAGTAGGTACCTATGTATAATAACCTGCAATTAATCCTCAATAAATTAGTTTTGCTTGTCAAGTGCATTTTAAATTCTTTATTAATAGGTTTAACACTGAAATTAAGACTCGAAATTGATATTGCCTTGAGTAAGGCCTCACTCTTTATTATACTACTGCTGATTTGCTTACCTATTCTATTTTTAGTAATTATCGACTATTACAAATTGTACTTAAAATTATCAGTGTCTTGACAATATTAATTTTTCAGTCCACACTTACCGATAATTACGACATTAATGTGTTAGAGCCGCGATAAAGAACAAAGGTGACATTGTCATTTATGTTTACCTGATATCCTACATACACCACCAGTAATATTTACGACTCAACTTATTGCTATTTTATTACTTTATTTTAGTGTAATGATGGTCCACCTGCATACCAAGAATGTTCATTTGTTTTTTGTAACAATCAACCGTAAAAGACTATTGTTTTGCAAGTAATTTCGTTTAGGAACGGTTTGTAGCATTCGTTTCAAGTCACCGAAAAATTATAGGAATACTATTTACCAGTCAGTGAAACGTAAAACGGCTACGAAAATGAGGGTTTTTTATGAAAATTCGTGCCATCAGTTGGCGCCACTTTGACAAGAGGTCTTCTATTTCGACAATGAATATAAAAGATAAAGGTGACTTTCATCATTCAGTCACAACTAAAGAAAATATAGGTGCTGTAACACTTTTGACAGGTGCCCGAACCTGACGTCTTAGGGCTGCCACCTAGTGAACGTCATTTCAGAAAACCTTAATTGGTAGATCCACCCTAGTCTATGATCCGTCGAGCATCTGCTGTAGTGAGAACGCTACGAGAGCAATGCACAATCAAGCTTCGGCAGGCTTCGGCAGGCTTCGCCAATAAACACCACGCTTGGCATACAGATATCAATCACATAATGGTGTTAGTAACGAAAGTGGAAGCTGCTGCCCTTCCTCCGGATATCATTATTTCCTCTTACGAAACCAACGGGAAGTCTGAGGTGGTTTACACTCACAATCGACTATGAAGATGATATTGTCGTCGTAACTCTGAATCTAATTGTTCAATTATAAATACAATAATAATATTATAATCGATTTACGTTAATCATTTGTTATATCGAATTGCCCCTCATTAAAAATAAATGGCAAGTTAATTCGAAGATTCTATTGTACTGTTTTGTGATTGTTTTATATTGCTAAGAGTCAGATATTTATAGAATAAAGTGCTTACGTCGTTGTGACGTCAAGGCTCTATGATTGATAAATCTTACATACGTGCCGGCAATTCAATTCGATGAAGACTTGCAATTAAAATTAGATCCATAATATCTAGATTGCTCATACTTTCGAGTACGTATTGCTTTTTTGATAAGTGATGTAATTTTCGCCGTTACGTATTGCAATTAGTTCTCGTCACTTCATTCTGCAAGATTTTCTTAGCGTAGATACATACGTAGGTACGTTCTAATGGAGTGAGAATTAATGGAAGTTGCGTAGAATAAATTTTTATTTCTATATGACGTAAACATGGTTTCGTCCATTCTAATCCCCAGTTCGAACTCACCCGCTTTTTTATATGATTGGCGTAGAGTATCTCTGACCTCTATGATTGTACATAAAACTCAGTAAGTACAAACTACAGAAAATGTAGTCTTATCATGATATTTGAACTAAGCACCTATTGTCTAATTCGTGTGTATTGAGTTCACCCTAACATTACATGCTCGTAGTAACTGTGTAATGTTTTCAACATTGTGTGAAACAATATGCGGGCGCGACGTCCTTATCATCGAAAGCATTGCAGTGTGCAATGCAGAGCGATACCCGATAGTAATTATTGTTTTACATACTTATGTAATGAGCCTGACATAACAAATAGCGCAATCGACTTTAGTAAATTTGTAAACTATCATTTGCATTCTGCGTGTGCAATGATAAATTATGTTTTAGAATTAATCTTGTTTATTGACAAAAACTCATGTACTTATTTTGTTGTTCTCATTTAAAGACTGGTAACATTTGTTGGGTATAAGAATAATCTTTATAGGATTATCAAAATGTAGCGCAGCGATAACACACGCTATTTATTTCTGTCTACCATTACCTACTACGATTTCAATCTTCAACGACAGGCCCTGTTAAGCTGAGCTTAAGTTGCGACAACCACGATATTTTTGCCATGTTTTGTAAAAAATATGATAAGGAAGAATATTTCCCATTTGATGAATATCTAAGTAGTGAAGCTGCTTGCCAGATTTGGGCAGAATGCTGACTATACGTTGTCGGAACACATCGGCATGATTATGTGCTGAATGGCTGATGTTGTCCGGCAACGGTTCATGAACACTCGTTTACTAGATCTAATCAGGGTCTGGCGTACAATGTGCGTTCTGAGAAGAAATCAGGAAAACATTTTTTTTTTATTTCTACGAAGTTTGAGTAGTTACTTAGTTAGATGAAGGCACAAAAATATATCCGGACCTACAGAGATTCAGCTCATGAAAGTAACTACAAGACATTTGGAGAAAAAAGAATTTCATGATTATATTTTTTTCAGTTTTACTTCTTAACTGGCATATTCTGCTTCTCGTGTTTCTACAATGAATGATACGAAAGTGGACTGGCTACTAAGTAATGAAAAGCCCTCGCCGTACAGATTCCAGATCATCGTGGCCCTTGCTCGACTTGTCGAACTTTTGACGGGACCTCCATCCCTAAACCAAAATAAACGAGCTGACAACGTGCTTCAAGACCAACAGGTGAGTGTGCAACATTTAATGATAGATCATTATAAAGAATACATTAATTCACCTCTAATGGAGGTGCAATGATAAGCTTATTATTGCACGACACGTGGGGCGGTGCGTGCTGTTGTGAACAGACTTCCTTGCACTATTAACGTGTATGATATCACTGCAATCATTCATTAGCACCAAGCAAACAAAGGTTACTTTGTTGTTGCATTTCGCAAATAATTGCCGCATACTACCGTTCGATTCCAAGTTTCAACTTTTATTTTACTTTATTTGGAATAAAGTCTGTTGACAAGATCTACAAGGTTTATTTATTAAAATATGCGGCTTATTTCTGTATTTATTTTCAGAAAGTTATAAATAAACTGTAGTATTGCAAAAGCCAGTTAAACTTGAATCACAAAATATATGGCCCCAGAAACCGCGATGTGCTATTTGTTGAGCATACCTATTATGACATATGTATGAATTCCAAATTGGGTACATTAGCAGATGAAGTCGTCGATGTAGAAGGAGGCTCTAAAAGTCATAGGGTCTTCAACCTGGCCTTCCTTATTTGACCAAAGTAGCCAGCCCTACAACACTCCCTTTAAGGTGTATCGGCAGTTTGTAAAGGGCAGCTAAATGATTACCTCGAGACGACGCTGGTGACCTCCTGATTACTGCCGGGTTCTCGTTGCTTGTACACATTCATAACGGATTAATAATAAAAAAGATGAAAGGCCAACTGAGACCGGCGATACTTTCAATAGGTGCTTGTGTACGTATTTGGTAGATCAGGAAGCGTATTTCTGTGTACTGTGTTTCCTGCTGTACTGCGTAGCCGAATAAACAGTGTTCCTTTCCTAGGGTTTTGCAAAAATTATGACTCGTTTCCTCATATAATAGGTACGGTGTAAGTAAGTTATGTAACATTATATGTTCCGTTTCAGTACGGTCTTATAACATTGGTGAGATATGGGGTAGCCGTGTAACCATATTATCTGCAACACTTTACTGCGTATATCCTCAGTAGAAGCACATTGAAATACATACCTTTTAGATATAAGGTGGATTTTTGGCACGGGGCAGGTACCTTAAATGTTGTAGCTACAAGAATACGGTCTTAGGAGACTGTCCTTAATGTTTTGAGACATTTTGATCTGCATTCACAGGTTTTGAAAAAAATATATAATACATTCGGCAAGATGGGCACTTTTAACAAAAACTTTTTTGAGTTTTTTTATCGTTATAAGAAATAGGATCGATTGGCATCAAAAAAAGTTTTTGCGAAAACTGCCCATTTTCTTGCTGGCTGGTTTTTTTTTTAACAGTAGACTGTTTTCTTGTAGCAACAACGGTTGGCACCTTATTGCCCCATCTCAAAAACCCAACCTGTCTATTACGAACGGATTTGGACATAATAACATGCATGTTATTATTACGTAGATAATTCAAAAGTAGGTAAGTAGGTTAAGTACTTAAATTAAATCTAGTTGATATACCAAAAAAACGGAAGTCAAATAATAAGAGCTTCCGTATTACGGGAAAAAGAAGCTATTACGTTACTGCATTGTCCCATTTTTTCATCTCAGCTTGAGGATCCTTTATCTACCATTCGGAAAATTTATTTTTATACAAAACGACTGGCTAATTAACTGCAATATCGCTCACATCATTATTACCATTGTGTAATAATTACTGAATTACAGCATGGCCTCAAGTTTGTACTATATTTGTGTATGAAATCGTGCATCGGCTGCACGCACAACACGGCGAGTGTGTGCGAAAAAACATGGAGTTTACGTGATCCATGCAATTAGCCCCATGCGAGCAATCGTAATCGTTTCGTCACACACCAGCTTAGTCAACATTTGCTGTTAGATAAGGTTGAACTCAACAACAATAACATTATACGCGCTCATAGATTAAGGCCAGTCAAAACAATTTTTGAATAGTACTATAAATAGTACTATTCAAAAATTGTTTTGACTAAAGTGAGGGCAAGACAACTTCAGTAAATTATAAACAAATCCATATCGCAGTCCATGGCTGAACATTGGTATCTCCAAAGAAGGACATAATATATTTCATGTAGGCAAGTTTAAAATACTTTTTTTTTTTTTACAAATGACCACAAATTTTGTCCTCCTGACCAGACTATACAACTCAATTGTTTGTGTCCTTCAGTAATAATATATTCCTAAATTTGTCTGTCTGTGTATTGAGTTGTATATAGAACAGCTCTCAGACATAAAATGACTAGCTATAACGAAACCATAATACGTATGAATTCCAAATCGACTTTCTTCACTGGTTTCTTAACTAACAAACAGCCAAGCAAAGCAATCGCTAGATAACCAACGATATTTCATAATGTATTCACGGATCATTTAATCCAATGATTCACTGGATTGCCGGAACTGGAACAGCTATAAATTACAGACCTAAGTATTACAGGAAAATCATCGCGGAATATCCCAGGTCTTAACGTGAATAAACTCTACTCGTGTCTGACTGGTTACTTTAATTTTTTTCTGTTACAAGTCGTTATTGACCCTATATCGAGTCTTCCAAGAACATAATAGGTTTATCTTGCTTGCCTGAGGCAGAAAGTTATTCTTTCTGTATTATGTCAAGTAAACTACCAAAAGGTCCAGCATCATTATCGTGTATTGCGTTGTTTTAAATCGTATATATAATCTACTAGAGACAGCTTGGTTATGTTAATATATTACCACGATACTTTGTATGCCGCGCAGAATATGAGAAACTTTATTAAATAAAGTATTTTCTTACAGACTTACCGATATAATTAATCTAGTCGGTGCGGTTTGCCCGATTGGTCGGACTGGCCGAGAAGGGCCGCAGCACACCTGGCAAATTATAATGAAGATTCCAATAAGACAATGCTGAGCCATTGCCGATTACCCGTTCTGATCATACACGCTTAATGATCAAATATACAACAATACTCTTAAAAAACATATATTTCTGGTTCGTTGTGCACGCACGTTATCTTGTTTTTCCTTTTGCGAGAACAAAACAAGTTACCGTGATAGGAAACGAATCGTATGTAATGCTAATATAATAAGGTAAATGTATGTAACATGGCAGTTTGGGATTGATAAGATTACCTTGCTTTATTTCAATTCTCGACAGGAGAGCTTAACTGCTGATTTGAAAAACCAAATTCCTAACAAGTTTGGATTCCACACTAAATGTGGCGATTTACTATCTCCCTTTATTAGGTACATACGATCAAATTAAATCAGGGTTGTGACGTTCTCTGCTACCTCTTTGTAGACTAGCCCGTCTCTTCCATGACATGAACTTAATTTGATAGTCAACGCAGAAAAAGAAGACGAATATCCCTTTTATATACATAACACTTTCAGTACTTTCACAGTCTTCATTTGTAGATCCGTTGGTTAGCAGACTAGCTTCACAAAATATGACTTCAACCTTGATTCTTTCATCCAATTATTGCAACCAAGTATGTAGACCTACAAAAAAAATAATTTGCTATGTGGTCAGGAACAATGTTTTCTGTCAAACATTGTTCACAGAGCTGCGGTTTTCCTCCACAAACGTAAACTATTGATTAAGGACTCGTTAACCTATTTTTAATGAAACATTATCGGCAAGGATATACCTAATTAGCTTACGTTCGATTGCTGTACACAGTTTCAAATGTATACCTACTAATTGGATTCTATAATAAATGACTATCGCATGCCGGTATCGGCTCACGTCTACTTGGCGTAATTGTTACCTGAACAGGCTAGTGGAATTGACTCACAAATGAATTGCTTCTCAATATTATCACCATCTGTTACTAGATTATCTATATTCTTTGTTTTTTCGCTCACAGTTTCATTCCACATAATAATGTTTCTTGTATTCCTATCGTCTGTGCTGTCGTGATGCACATTTACATAACAGCTTTGTTGATCTCTTAGGTATTTCTCGTATATACTTACCTACGATAAGATTATAAAGTCTAAGTATTTTCCGTATCTGTTGCAAGATCTACCTTTAATTTTCCTAGCTACAAGACTTTGATACAAACTAAGGAAAATTCTATATTATCTTCAGTAATAGCTTATTGTCATGTTAATAGCTCTCTACAGTTTATTGAATGATCATTCTAGTAACGAGAGTTTAATGATCGTTAATTATGACGCGGTTCATAATCACTTTATGAATTAAATATACCTTCAATAAGTTTACAGATTTTTGCCACTTATACGTTCCATATTTTGATCACACTCTACTGTTTGTAAACAATAAAGAAAGCTATAATGAACAGGACCTGACTAACACCATTTTCGCTTTTGCAATGGTTCTATAAGTGCTGTATATAGGTGACACTTAGTATTGTTTCATTCAAACAACCGGTAAACCAGCGGAAATATTAGTTGCATAACACAAATTGGCTAGTAGACACCGAGGGAAACTGTAAAAGTGTAGAAAATTACGCTTTTCATTCAGAATAACGAGTATGTGCTCACTTTCAGTTCTCTTTGAGTCACATAATAACAGGTAAATGTATGAAAAATATAAGGAAGCTAGTATAAGTACTAGATAGAAACCCACACTGTATTTTTCCATCTAATGGATACAATTATAGGCGCTTCTGTATAATAAACTAGACTTACGCAATGGATCTCACACATTATGGTAAGATTTTGTTAACTATTCACCTCAGGTTTGCATTAGAAGTGCATTTAACTCGTAACTAGAAAAATCCGGTTCGTAAGATTGATATGCAAAGTCTACACAACATAATTATGTCATTTAAAACTACCTTTAAAGATTAACGACGGAACAAGTAAGTGTGCAGAGAATATCAATAGAACATATGCGGACTTCCCCAGGGCAGCATTATGGGTTCAGCAATGAACATTGCTTGCTTGCATAGTTCCTACACAATACCTCTAAGTTATTTCCTCTCTTGCTTCCACTTTCTCGTCAGATAGCTTGTGAGGGGAAATTTAACCTTAATGAGATCCAGACGTCAGTTTTAGTCTATCCGTTATAAGATCCACAAACTTACTGCCAAAAGTTATAAACGTTATCTTTGAATTAAAACATTACAACAGCTAGTTTTTCATCTAACTGGTTTTTATTACATTAAAGATGTTTGCGTTTAGGAAGGTTTCTAATTACTGACTATGAAGAACCGTCCCTATTTCTATCTTACTGTTTCCACCATTCGTCTTAATCTATTTCCACTGATAACGAAAATAAATAATGACATGAAAATGATGAATGAAATACTGAAGAATATCTTAATTCTGTAAGTACTCAGTCTGACATTCAGATTATATATGAGTATTATGCAAGCATATTAGTATCCAACAGCAACAAAAGTACCTACAACGGTAGGATTGCGAAATGAAACCATACTGTGCATTACGTACGTGCAAAAAGTGCCTATAGCGATACGACAGATACTACAAAAACCCTTTTGAATTACAAAACAAGTAAACTGAAAACTTTTTCGGCCGATTTTATTGCAGTTTGCTGCACGACGCATTTAAATTTAACCCAGAGGAAACGATGTTCAGTGTTAACTCGTTAAGTTGTAGGAGATTCTGAGAAACGTAATAACTATTATCTAAAATCAATTGCATCGAAAGTAAAGATCCTTTAGCAATAAGCAGATATAAACGTGTCGGCTGGTCGACTCGCTAATAGTTCCAATAACGCTGATCGCTCACGAGGAAGCTTAGGACCGGTTCCACCTCACAAGCGACGTGGTGTCGCCGACGATATACACATGTCATTTATTATAATACCCCCCTTCTACTGACAGCTTACAACTAGGAAGTATTGGTACTCATATGACGCGACCATTGCAACGTTTATCGTAAGTTATCGCTCGTTACGGAAAGTTCTGGGAGCTCTTTGTTTTATTTTCGTGACTACGACCGGTTGACAAACAAGTTTCTTAGGAGCTATGATAATGTGAACGCGTGAATAAATAAAGTAATTAATTTATCGATTTAAGCCTGAGCAAAAATGGCGATCGGTCGGTACGAATAAAATGCAAATTTCTTGAGGAATGTTACTACGTTAATACTGGTATAAAAACTTTGAAGACTGTTTCAAACTGCAGATCCAGCCCGCCCCGAGCACCTAATCGCGGTTGGAACGGCTCGCCTCGAATTATAACAGCACGCACTAATTTGAATAATGAACAATGTTACCCCCGCAACCGGTTTGATCACGCGACCGCGCCGCGGCGTGCCTGCGCGAGCGCTGCTTTACGATCAAGGGATGCTGGCCTATAAACGTGAGCAGTAAAACCTTTTGCCATTCTCTCGAATTGGACGTTAAAAGAAATGAAAATGTAAAGTAATTGCGAACCGTCTTACGAATCCCACGTAATGGTAGAGTTCATTGGAAACCTTGGCTAAGATCCACGAAAACGTCCGAGGAAGCATCATTAAAGTTACATCGCCAGCGATTCATCATCGGAGATTTTTTGTTTGTTCGTTAGAGATTCGAACTAACATAATTTAAGAACAAAAGGGTCTAGGAAAAAAACGGATGCCCGCAGAGTTGGGACGAGAACAAAGCGTGCATTCGCCAAGTTATGTTTTTAGGTACAATCTGAAGTAGGCCTGGCCATTTAAACTGCCACATAAATCGCGCCCGTGTGGACGGAAACAATGAGAGCAGCCATTTATGTTTTGTTTTTTTTTGCCAACGAAATAGTCGACTAGCGGGATATTACATAAGATCGCTCGGCATTTCGATACCACTTACAAACGTCCGACTGACTCCAATCGATCGGGTTTGTGCGTGTTTGAAATAAATCCAAACAGGTATTGCTTATTCGCATTGAGTCAGTCTGTGTCCAATCCACAGTCAATTTATGTAATTAGCATAATGTTGTATTAAAATGATTTCTTTGTATAATATTAAGAAGAGGAAGTTATAGAACCGATATTCTGTGTAAGTACTTGTCTCAATATCGTTTCAGCATTGTATATTATTAATATTAATTGATTATAGTTTTTTTCGCCGATTACATATCCCAAGTACAGCAAAGTATGCACAATTGAGTTTATTTCTGCTACAGTTATGAGATCACTGTCATGTTTCCAGGAAATAGACCGCAGCATCTTATTATAAACAAGTTTATCTGGTGTCCAAATTAAACGGATTGTTTTCGCTTTCGTAGAGATAAACAATATTATTACTATTGAGTTTATCGTCGACACCATTAATTAATATTGCGCTTATCAACTTAAACTGGGTTGCGGTTTGGCCTGTGATAGTTGATTATTATGAGTACTTATACTTATTTCCGTTCAGAATATTCAGTTTGTTATTTCACGTTCTTGATTGATCCATTTTGAGTGTGTCGAAACATCAGCAACAGCACAATTACGCTGTCAAATTGTGAGATTACGATCACCGCGTGAGCAGTTTTTCATTGACTTTACAATTACCAATTTGGATTGGACGGTTAACCAAATAAATTAAAAACAATATTAATGATTATCATTTGAATTTCATTAACTAATAGAATAATAGGTTAGCGGGTTGAATCATTGTTCGTTTCTATGTCGTAGCGGAAGTTTCGACAACTCACATGTGCTAAAATGTGAGCACTGTTACATATTCATTAAGTTCGTAATATATTACCATATTCTGATGAACCACATTTTGCTATGGTAGGTATGTAACTATATTTCCTTGTCGCCCATTCCATCTTTTAAGGCCTCCCTTAGAAATATTGAAAAAGAGGAAAACAATACATAGGTACCTAATATTCGATGAAAACCAAAACAAACATCTGTAAAAAATGGGGATTAACGTAACCTTGATTCCACGTGAAACAATGGAATTTTCATATTCAAAACACACCACAAGTAAACAGAATACGTCACAAACAAAGGTGGGCCATAGGTATCATTCATGTTTTGAGTACAAAGGCGTCAAAACATTAAATTCATCGTTTTTGAAAACATGTTAATAAAATGATAATTAAAAACCTTCTGTTGCAACCGTATTGTTTACACATTTATCAAGTCGGTTAAGCAATGGTCGGCCTAGCTGACATTTGGGTTAGTGACTCTAAATTGATTTGTATTTGGTTGTTTCATCAAATTACGCATCTCATCATATCGCTAAAAAATAAAATTCAAATATAAATTTAAAAAATCGCGCGGTTATATTCAGTGTACGGCATTGCTACGAGCGCGAATTTTAATCCGCCAGTGCGTGGAGAATGTGGAGATACATAAAGGCGGAGACTGACTTGTAACGTTTGTTTGTAGTGGAGGCGAGCTTGGTTACAAAACGACGATATTATACAAGACGCGGCGAACGCTCGCTTCGAGCACATTGAAATTTTCGTTTCTTATATTTCCGTTTCAAAGGAATTCATAAAACAGCCGAAAATCGAGTGGAGGATCCGGCGCTCGCAACGAGCGGCTCTGCTCGCTGCACAGACTACTGTAACACTTTAGAAAAACTCGTTACATTACAAACAAACGTTACAAGTCAGTCTCCGCCTTAAGACGCAGATATATGCCTTAGTATACCTTGAGTGGTTAGCTTGCGTGTTCTGTACTGAGCTCAGGCAACGCCACGTACGTCTAGCCAGTAACAGGACTCGCCCATCCATGAGCGCTGTTCCAAATGAGAAACATTATTAATATATTATACATAAAACAAAAGTTATTTTAATAAAACACGTACACTAAAAGATCTATAGCAAAGCAAAGCTAAGCAAAGCATCTAAAAACTTTGCATATACTATGTAAACTTTAAGAACTACCTACAAAGTAAAAAAAAGAACATGTTAAAAATGTAACTCCTACCTTATAAATTTCACTTTCTTTGCTTTGTTAATTAATACAAATACTTAATTATGCCACAAGTCTAATATTTATATAGTTGCCTATACTGCGATTGAGGAAAACTGTTCCACCGTAATACAGTTTATACTAGTACGGGGGACAGAGCGAATCAAATCCGTATAAACTAACAACCAATTAATACGTTGTGTTACCTACACTAAATTAGACTTAGCTTATTGATAAAACTGTCTTAGAAAATATTGCGCTAGGTTGTTAGATTTACTGTAGCAAATAAAGAAAGTTTTTTTTTTTTTTTTTTTGTAATTTAATTATCTTTAAAATGGTGAAGGTTTCAGAAAAATACGCTTGATAGATTTTGCGTGATTCTCAGTTTTTAATCCGCGTTAGATATAACTTTACAAATTAATTTCACTATGTAATATCAACAAAATCTAAGATCAACACACATGCAAGAAAATGCTCTAATTCAACATATATTTTTTTGTAATCATTAACACTATTCATTTAGACGTGATCTTCAGTATAAAATCATTAAAAGTCGGTTATCGCCTTAAGTAAGATACGATGTGTTACAGAATTGCGAAAAATTCTCGCAGTGCGTACTAGGCCTTAAACATCTGGAGTCTGCCTGGAATGTTCTTTTAAGTTTTCAACGATATGGTAGGTACCATAATGTATGTTTGTTCTTCTGATTCTGTTTTTGTAATAGTGGTGATGCAAAAAAAATTATTGAATGATTTTAAAAGTGAATGGTAGGTACTTACACATTGTTCCAATGGTTCTAAACTCCTACCATGTGGTTTATGTTTGGCGTTATTAATGATTCAAAATTCCATATTTAGATTACGTATGAGCCAAATAGGTATTTTATCAGAATATTTCCTCGTAAGTAGACACGTGCCATAGGGTTATGTTATGTAGGTATGACATAACCTAAATGTTATTACTATTAGGCATAACGTTTAGGTTATTTATGTCATACATAATGCATAACCCAAAGGCATGTTTAGCAAGCCATTGTTGTTTCACTAAAAATTAATATCTACCAAATTGTGAAAAATATAAAACATCTTGGTCAGTCAGTTTCATATAAAATTATAATGCTATGGTGTCTCGATTCATATTCACATAAGTAACTTGCACTCAATGACTGGAGGCAGTGGATGCTAATAAAAAAAACATAAATCTCGAGCGCATTGTAATTTGAAATGAGTACATTCGATTTAACATCTTACTTTATCATTGAAGTTAATAATTGAAATATATGGTGTGAGTTGAGACGCGGAGAGGCGAGGCCGATACGCGCTTATCACAAGCCGACGACCCCAGCCCGCGTGGCCGATAGCGCGCCGCCCGCGCCGCTTGCGCCGATATGCACCGCGGCTGTAATACCAATATTATTCCAATATTTTATACCGATAATTGTAATCCACGGTTTCGATATCGATCTTTGTTTAGACCAACGTACCGGAATGAAGTACACATAATTGGCACAACCACCTATTAATCTTTATCGGTGTAACAATCATAGATATCTGTCTATGAATTTGATATTCTTGGATACTCAGTCTGCGGCAAATGATTATTAGGTATTTAAATCCTTGTATAAGTTTAGCGCAAAGGAAGCTCAAGGACTTGCTAAACAAAAAGCGACATAAAAACAGAAATAGAAAGCACAGTGCGCTGCAAATGAGAATTTTATTTATAGAAAAATATCAACAACACACAATTGTATCGCTGGGCATCGACTCGCTACGGCCAGCTCAGTCGTCGACTCCACAATTAGCCATCAATTGACCCCAGCCGGCTGGACCAAAGGCGCCATTCCACCAATCACGCGGCTCGTAGTGGCCTTGGTACTCATAGAGCATCGCATGGAGTCGTGATGATCATGAGACGTGCATCATCAGCCCCACAGCTGATACTATAAATGCACCTCTTCAATTTCAATTACCAATCAAACAGTTGCAGGGTCTCAACGCGAAAGTTTTTGCGTATGGTCTCGTGACACACTGCTGTAGTCTTGATAGTCTGAAACTATTGCACCTACTTTTTTGCACGAGTGTGCATCATTAGCTGGTTATGCATTTCAATTGACTCATTTAGGTTATTAAGAAGAATCGACGACTTTGGTCATCAATTTTAAATCAATCAATGTTATCCCCGAATTTTTTTGTTGGTTTTAATTCCAGCCACTTGAATTTAAACCTAGTTTAACTAAACAAATTCTGCAACCTTCGTGCAAACTACACTGAGGTGCAACTGCAAAGTAAGTAATGTAGAGTTTCACTTCAAAGAGAACTTAGTAATACGGTTTCTCGTAATCAATATTTAAAACTGTGTAGGATGCTGTGAATGCAGATGACAATTAGCTTACAAACTACTTTCCTTGATTTTGTGTAGGACGAGACAATCAACCGAATGGTTTTCCTCAATTTCTTAACGAATATGGCAATAAAACTGAATTTAATATAATTCTTCTAATGTAAGAATACTTTCTACGCAATAGCCAACATTTTATGTAGTTCGTATGGTAAAATTAAGTATCTGTAGGTATAACGAGACTCGTTGAGCCAATTGCTGGGTGTGCTCAGTAGCTAGCTGGCCGGTCGGCGCTCGCGTCATTGCGCTCAAGTTGACCAATACAAGTAATGACACTAGTTGTCTATTTATATTGACTGATGATGACACATTGTACGATATTTGCATAGTCGGTTGAAGGTCTGAAGGTTTTTGAACTATTCGTGACATTGGACGTTTTTATTAACAGACAAATTATTCTTTTAATTTCCTATCTGCTTGGTTGTCATAATAGTCATAACAGGTACATTGCTCTCCTATTTTATCCTTGTGATGGCTTATAGTCATGCCAGTAACTTATTCTATTTACTTTGATTAATTTAAACACACCACCACAATAAGTACTTAAAAAACTATAAAAGTTTGCTCAATAAAATGAACTCCCTGAACCATCTCATAAGCTGACTTTAAGACTCACACTAAGCAGCGGATATACCTGTTATTTATTTATAAACACCCGGATCCAAGTTAAAACCAGTAAATAATATATGAACGAGTACTAAAAAGATGGTCTGTTCCTCATCATAACAAGTTGAAATGACTTTGACATGTTCTAAAGCTCGGTACGTTTCAACGTTGATTGAACTGTTCTTCGAAGAAATTCTATCCCGCGCCAGACATATTGGAGCTGATTATTCGACTCTTGTTTCATTGTTTCCAATCTAGCTTCATTAAATGATCAATAATGTTTGGTGATACATTTGTGTACGGCTATTTTCGTTGTCCCACTTTATAGAGGGCTTCAGTACATGATTTTGTATGCGGCTTTACGCAATATCTAGGTCACCTAGATCCTGTGTGCTATTTAAGTTTTACTGTTGACCTTTCTCAACTTTAGTTGCATAGAGTTTCAAGTATTTCTTCTTATTTAAGTTTCGGATTGACGTGAAACTTTTTCCTGAAATACCAACTAACGTTTGTTATGATAATATTATGTATATGATTTTATATTCTCAAGTTAGTAAGTTGAAAATATAAAAAGGCTTTTATACGTAATTTAGTTTGAAGCTAAACAACTGGAAATGCATTTTGTCATCGTTATTTACCTTTTAGTAACACTTCCTAATGGGAAGCAAGAGCATAATTTTTACTGGGAACTCCATTACCTATTTATTTTTAACGCAATAATATACACATAAAAACAATACCACTAAACTATGTTTATGTAGTAGGCACATTACCTACTGGAAATACGAGTAATTGCTGTACACAATACATTTTATGATATTATTATATTTTTACACAACAATAAATAAATCAGAGCAATAGTAAGTAACGTTTATTATGATTAATATGTTTAATTAGTTGTAATGAGTAATATAGGAGACAGGAAAACAAACAAAATGAATCAAAGCTTGTAATTTAGCAGCATTTCAGGTCTATTTCAGTCAATGGCGTAAGTTTAATGCGTTTTGTGGGTAACACAGGCAAACCCAATACTTAATTGACGATCGGTGTTAGCGAACAGCTGGCTTGCCCTAATAAGCCAATAAAAGGTACATGCTGCAAAATGGGGAAGCCATAGATGTGAAAAGAGGAGTATACTTACCTATAGACAATATCTTCTAATGTACTGCTGGGGACTCTGTTGCGCTACTTCTTCTTCCAAGCTAAAGCTTTAGGAAGTGGTGGAACGGTGCGCGTTTTGGGGGACTGTCTTATGTTATTTTGACATTCAATCAAAAAGTGCTGATTATCAGCCTCATAATTAGCCTATAATGTTCCCACTCATGCGACACAGGCCTCCACACTACGAGAGGGAGTGGGCTATAATCTACCACGCGTACCCAATGCGGGTTGGTAGATGTCACGTGTCTTCGTATTTTTGGTTCTAGCACATGCCGGTTTCCTCACGATGTTTTCCTTCGCCGTTTTGAGAGCAGTGGTGATGAAATTATTTACACAAAGTAAGGCGCCAGCCTGGTGTCGAACGGGGCCGTCACCACTGGGCCACCACTGCTCATTTAAAGTCATTTATTCAGACTTTAAATTTTGATTAATTATCTTCGTGTCGATTTTTAAAAAGATTAGCGAGTCAGCAAAGATGCCAGCGAGGCTGATGGCCCCTCAAGCGCCGGCCGGACGTACTTACGTATGGCCAACGTAGACTCTTCTCAGAAGCATCCAACCCATGTGAGTGTACGACGAATAATAATAGCAATGATGGCGGTGCACTGTTGCGCACATCAGTTAGTTCTTGTTTGTTCACATGACTCTTGAATCCATCCTTTTTGCCATTGCTTGTACCCATCACCATAATTACGAAAAATGTTCACCGTTTGAGATAGGTTGCCTACATAGATGTCACAATGGTCGGTCTTATGCTATCCGCATCAAGCTCAGTACGAGTCCTGCTATCTAATTACGCAACACATTTTCGTAATCAATTACGACAAATTTGTTTCATTTTGACAGTTCAACAACATTCATTGCGTTATGTACGTTGTTGAGCAGATTTTTTTTTTCGAACTTATGAAGCAATGGATTAGCAATTTTTTTCAAATGATTCAAATTCCGATTGATTGTATATTACGTAATTAGGGTGCTGTTCCAGATCTTCAGTCGGTCACTATATTCGATTAATTATCTTCGGTCTTTTGACTTTTAGGGAGGAACTCGTAGCTAAGTAATAACAGCCGCACGGGTTGATCCAACAGGTTAAGCTATGCTTGCCGGGGTTGGTCCGTGGATGGATGAACATCTTTACATACTGAGACTCCTCCGTACCACGGCAAGCACGTTAAGCCGTTGGTCCCGGCTGTTGACCTTGCGGCGGTTGGTCGGGCTGACAACCGGTCTTACCAAGGGGTATCGTATTACTCAGTTACTGGGTTGTGGAGGTCAGATAGGCAGTCGCTCCATGTAAAATAATGCTGAATGTAGACCAAGAAGGGGGCGAAGATCTGCAGATAGCCGTGGTTCAGGCGAGTTTATAAAGGTAACTGAAAAAGAGGATACGAAAAGCTAAAGACCGTTCACAGCAGCTTAACAGAAAAGAGACCTTGGTGGATACAGGCTGATATAATGATGATGAAAAGTACCGACACGTTGGTAACTTATGGAGTGAATGGAACAACTAGTTATAATATTATTATGAGCGCGGAAGTACTGTATCCTGCTTCGGAGTAGAAACTTGCGCTACAATTATATCACTTATTCATTAGCTGTAAACTGTGAACTTGTTTGCCAACATCTCCATCGTTAGCAATGAGTTCCTATTTTCATAACTTATCCTGTTCTTGGACTATAACGAAAATGGTAGATCTCGATCTGAAGTTAGAAACCTTACTTGGGAAATTTTAGAACCTGCACTTGTATTGAACTGAAGGTCAGTATCCTGTATATATTCTCTACATCAATTGTGGTCATTCATCAGGTTCCAGCTCTATATAGGTACTTGTACTGTTTCATTGCATAAAGCAGTTTAGTATGCTTTTACTTGGATACTTTAAAGAAAACATTATCTCATAAAGAGGTCTTGTTTATTTAACCACTACGTATTCATAACACGGTTGGATATGAAACAACTAAAAATATATGTCAATTAATCCCAACAGACCGTTTATCGTTATCTTCATTGGATCTTCTTTAAGACGCTGACAACAGCTAAACCGCGGTCACTGTCGGACTGCATAGAAAAGAAAGAGAAGCGCGATGACACAACGCCTGTAATTTATTGCAAAATATGAAGCAATTATCGATTTATTCAAAAATGAGTTGAGTAATCGGTAATAAAAAACAACCAAGTTCTGTATTCAAATAAGACGTTCTTCTTATTAATTATAATACCAACGTACGTTGCTATTTAATACAGAATTTTTGGATTAGAGCTCAAGGAAAGGGGTTAGTTTAACGTTAATTTGTATCGAGATTTTTTTTTCAAAACGTGTTTTGGTAACAATCAAGTTCTGAGAAATATGTTCGAGATCCACATATATTTTTTCCGCTACCACAAACTATATAGATTTGGCAATTTTTTTGTTTAAGTCTAGCCTACTTTTACCGTTTGCCTGTTGTCTGCGCCTTAATGTAAGGTCTTCAAACAGTCAATCAATCAATCTGCCTAGCTTTTTCCCAGCTATATTGGGGTCGGCTTCCAGTCTAACCGGATGCAACTGAATACCAGTATTTTACATAGAGTGACTGAATGACTGAATATAAGGTCTCCAAACCTTAAACAAAAAATAATTCAGTAATATTTGCTGTATCCACGTTCGTAAATCTCGCCTTTCTAAATATTGAAACGCAAACGCATGTTTTAAGTCCATTTATTTTGTTTGTAACTTTAAAACCACCAATCTAACTTTAATTCACGAAAGTTATTTCCTTATCAAATTATAGGCTTTCTTTTCGTTGAACTTTGCTTAACAATTTCTTTAAATGCGGAAAATTGCCTTCGGTACACCCAAAGCAATTTACTTGAGAGTTATTTGAATATAAACTTTGGTAAACATAACAAGTCAACATTACTTAGTTATTGACTTCACTTCAAGGTAACTAGAACGCCTGTATTACAACCGACCGTTTTGCTATAAACGCGTTTAGTACTTAATTACGATTTTGAATGACAATATTAGGGCTGTTACAAATTGCAAGCCGCCAGTTTGCTCTGATAAGTTTCTAGTCGAACAGCGACTAGTCTGCAACTATTCACAGTTGCGACACAAGCAGTACACTGCGGAAACTTGTGTTCATTTATTTATCCCAAACGGATACTCTATAGACAGTTTATTGACTCGCCATGTATCTTATAATGCCTAATCATCGTGAAGATGTTATAATTGTAGGTGTTACTTCACCGGCATCCTTAGAACGCAACCTTTTAAAAGCTCCTTAAACTTTTTGTTGACGAGTCGTTAATCTGGCGCGACGAGTGCTTGAGTGTTGACTATTGTACTTAGTACAAGAACCTCAATGGTGGGCCGGATTGCCGGAGGAGCTCGTCTTAGCTCGGTAACTCGACAGTTTATGTCAGTTAAAACGTTCCTTTCACTGAGCGAACGAACGGTGGCGGAAGCTCAGTTATGTCACAGCGAGGCTCAGTGGGCCACCGGCTGACCGTAATGGTCGCGGCACACTTAGCACGACCCACGAAAACAAGCGTTGCGTCAACAACACATGACAATATATTACATAATTTTGGATATTTCTTCGACGTGTTTTCCCACTGCGGGTCTACCGGCACACTTATGATTAACAAAATTATAACAAATGAGGCTGGTGTCGTAATCTTAACCTGACCTTAGCTTTTCCATGATGTTATGTTCTACTTAGTGACTGCTAAATATGTATAGGGTCAGTGTGAATAAGGTTTATTTATCTACTTTTGCGCATAGGTTCAACACGTGTGATATTTTACGAGCACTCGGCACATATTTACTTTACATACTTGTGATAAGTGTATGTGGCTACCTAGTGATATTATATTAATATACAGAGAATGAAACAGCATTTTACTTAAGGTCTCATTAGAGAGCTGATGAAAACTGATTGATAGTGCTTTAAGTGCTTTTACAGTCATGTTTGTCTTGAAACTTGTCTAAAAGTAGGTATATAAAACAAACAAAACGTGAAAATACGTATAAGTAGATAAGTATCTCCTAAATGTCAAGATGTAACATCAGAGCGAGGTCATCGCGTGCTTCTGTGACATTTCGACGGCGGATAAACGAAAGGTAACACAAAATAGGCTACAACAACCGATTGTAACTATTTACAAAACTTGTTCAGATTTGTATGTTATCCGTCTAACCTCATTTTACCGACGACGTCGAAGAATGTTGGAATAGCGTGTAAAATGGCGAGTGACGTCATCGAATGTCTGACTGCTTGTTCGCTCCAGCACTCGGAGCTATGCATTTCGAGTTACGACGCCAACTAAGATGGATGTTTACGTTATAGAGATGAATTGACGACATTATTACGCGATCTCTATTTCAATTTGCGTACGGATACAATCCGTACGCAAATTGAAATAGAGATCGTAAAGCATAATAACTTGCCATTATTAGATAAGTTTCTTCTACGTTAGTATGTAGTTATAAAAATAGTCTCAATGGCAACATTAAGGAAGAATAATTATAATTAATAATACCTACTGCAAAGTGAACCAAATTGGCTGAACTGAATATCGGTTCCCTATCCATTTGCATAAAATTTTAAGACCTAATATAACTTAGCATAATGTTGTTTGGCATAATTATATTTTCGCATAATATAATTACGCATAACAGCTTACGCATAATTTTTTTAAGCATAATTTATCTAACCATAATAATGATTAAGCATAATATTCTAAAGCATACATTTATTAAGCATAAAGTTAAAGCATAAATTTATCAAGCATAAAGTTAAAGCATGCAAGCAAGCATGCAGCATGCAAGCAAGCATGCAGCATGCAAGCAAGCATGCAGCATGCAAGCAAGCATGCAGCATGCAGCATTCAAGCAAGCATGCAACATGCAGCAGGCAGGGTTTCTGTCACGGCTCCGGCGCTGCGGGCCTCTGGCGGCCCCACGCGTGCTAATCGTCGCAGACGGTTTTCGCTCACCACCGCAGCTTCGGCTTGTTGGCCGGCTTCGCCGGCCAGCCTCAGCCGCGGTGGCTCGCTTGCAGCCGCCTGCTCCTCAGCCCGCGGGCCGCCTCGCCCCTACGCGCCTACGCGATTTTAAATTACACTCTAGGGGTAGGACAAACAAGACTACGTGGAGTCGGTTTTGCAGCAATTCGGTTCTTAGGCCTACTAACGTTATGCGAATCAAATTTATGCCAAAACAAATTAGTCTTTAAGATGATTATGCCAACATAAAACGTATGCCTAAAAAAATTATGCCGAAGTATTATTATGCCAAAACAAATTGTGCCAAAATCGTTATGCCGAAGTATATTAGGGCAAAGATCATTATGCGAAAAGAAGGTATCCCCTGAATATCATTAAATAAATGAACTTGTATTGAATATTTATTCAAATATGATGCCGTAATTTAATCCTGCTCTATTCTATAAATCTAGAGTGGGTCGGGTTTGAGCAAAAAGTTTATGACTGAAAATAGTTGAGCGGCGAAGCGTGGCGACTCAAATTGGGCAGTGCGTGGCATGCTCCACTCCACTGCGCAGGAGTTGACCAGTCATCGTCTACCCTAAACACGGACCTTGGATACCACAGTACCAAGATACATAACGGAAGGTACACAATCCAATCCAACACAAAACGTCTTTGCTCTTAAATAGAGATACAATAATCTTATGTATTCCAAATAATATGTACCTATAGTCATTATTGCTACGCCATTATATTAGATATTTAAATAGCAAAACTACTTGTTGTTGTTAATGAATGAAGTAATAAACAATAACCATGCATACAATTTAACAAAAACATAAAGCGACTTAATGCGAACATCACAAGAAAATGTAATAATGTATTACCATAACCATAAAGCGTTATTATAAGTCAAAAATGATAATATGTATCCGAAACAGCAGTCGAGCGCAGGCATTATGTAAATAATGCACAAAGATATTACATAAGCGCGCGAGCGAACATAGCATGTCAGTCAAAAGACTTCAACGCGCTTGCTTATCTAAACATCATCGAATGTAAGTAAATGTAGTTATTTCACGCACTTCCTTATAAAGCTGGCTTTAATCTTAATAAGGAATTAATAAATATCCAGTTCACCTGGAACTTCCTAGTTGTTTACTTGAAAATCAGCATCAATCGTCGGCAGTGAGAGTGGAGCGAGTCGCGGCGCCGGCGCACGGGCGCACCGGCGCGTTACGTCAGCGCTCGCCGCACACACTCACACTTTCACTGTTAGATAATGGCTCAACACTACACCACTGCCTTACTTACACACACAATAGGAAGTTGTTCTATTACACGTTTATACGCTGTACAATTTTAGTGCAGAAAAGTCAAATGAACCAATTCGTTATGTAGCGATGACGCAACGCGACATTTAATAATTGCCGATAATAATAATTATTATATTTAATTCACCAACAGACAGATGCAGGTCGATAATCATTATGACGTAAGTCGGTGTTTAATACTTACCTAATTATGTTATTATCTAATTTAGCAAGCTTTTATTTGGTAAAGAGGTTTTTGCAGCTCAGTAATAAAGATCGATTACTCATTATACAACGGACCTTCTCTCGCATGAGCTTTATGTATGAACAGATATTCATCACAAGTTATGTCATTGAGGCACTCATTTGGTTCATGGCTTGAACATCAATTTATCTCGTTAGACGTGACCGAGTGGCTGCAACAATCAAATTAGTGGACGCACAAAAAAGGCAGGTATTCATATGTATGTAAGTGGTTTGAGGTGTTGGAGCAATTTACTTCGCTAATTGATCAAGCGGAACTTTGTTCGATAACTCATAAGTTCATAACTATTGGTAACATCGTGTGAATTCGTGCGCTTTTTTGTTTGATTCGTAATGAGTGTGCGTGTACGCAACACGCTGTACAGACTCGATGCACGTAATCGTTTTACGGAAAAGCTCGAGTGATTGCTATCATAAAATGTAACTGCTGTTAGCCTGCCACTATTACTGAGCGCCACTTGGCACACTTAACTTAGAGATTAGTCTTTCGCTGTGTTAACTAACACTTCATTAAAAAACCTCCTTATCAAGTATCTTTAATTACATGTTATTATGTAGCATGATGGTTCTTCTTTTAAATAGGCTAATACAACCAATACCAGTATTATATTACGTAAACATTGGTGTTTAATGCAAATTAGCCCCGATTATCTCTCGCCCCAATGCCGGGCGCATAATTTATGTACACATGACACAGAAATGTGAAACATGGATAGTTATTATTGGCAGACAAGCTTTTGTACCCGGTGTTACATGGTCCAATACACACTCGCGCAAAATATGGAAATCCTCTATGATCTAGAATTTTGTATAATTAAACATTTCAACATTTTCTCTTGCAAAACCTCAATTCGGGCTAAATTTTTACATCTAAGAACGACTTGCAGCAAAATGATACAAATCACGGTTTAATGAAATCTCGATTTTGCCATAAATTCGACTTAACTCATCTAATCTTATTAAAGACACTTAACCATCAAAGACTGGTTGTAAGCAAAAAAGATTAAAATTACGTTTACATTACACGTAGGTTCCTACACTGAGATCGTAATTACGTAGATAACAATTAAGCTAATGTTCCATTCAAAATAATAACCTGAAAAATTAAAAACAATTATTACAAATATAATGAACGATCATAGATCTCATCACATCGTCCTTGGCGTGCAGTGCACGGAGATCTGATGATTTGAAGTACTTACTTTACTTACTTACGAGTACAGTCAGCAAAACAGATAAGTATTCAGGCTGCTAAAGAACTCCTTCTTGACCCATTTCATGCGCCTGTTGTGTAGTCAATTTGAAATTTATAATTATTGGATATTTTTCATATCTTGTCTGTATACCAAATTACCAAACACCTTTGTCGACTGTACACACATTCGTGGGCTGGCAACACCGCGCGCCGCCATATCCGCATGTGGTTTGACCTTGACTCGTTCAGTAATTTTATTCCGTACTTAGTGTTCCGTATCATGATGAACACTGTATAGGCGTGTTTAGGTGCCTAATGTAGTGGTGGAGCTCATTTGAGTGTATGACGCTGTTATTTAGATATGTAGACGAGCCATTACAGCTTTTAAACGCGTATATTGCCTTGTTTTTATAGTAAACTTGGTTAGACAAAGTAATGTAGTTTGTTTTTTTTTGCATAGTTTGCAGTTCATTATTTGATATCACAAAAGGAAGCTAAAATCCACTTCCTGGAGTCTCTATTGTGACTTGTTCAGAATCTTAATCAACTAAGTAGTTCTTTGTTTGCCTAAGCTAACTTATTTCCACTAGTTCAGAGCCCGCGCCACCACTGTCCAGAGGCGGAAAATTATGGAACCACATTTTGTAAAATGCAATTTGATGTAATGACAGAGACCGCGCCGCGTCTATCGGACTTGAGTTGAGAGATAAATATCAACTTAATCCAAGCTTTCAATTTCAACTGAAAGTTATTTACATCAACATGTACTTCCCATTCTGTTTCTATGGCTTGTACTACTGGTACGTTTTGGCATTCCGGTTATTTCGTTCACTTACCCTTTCGTGTACCTCCATAGTTACCGCCATTGATGTCGCTACGCCAGTTTGCGTTTTCTGGGGCCTATTTGCAATTACACGGTGATTTTTTACCATTATTCAAGTTTGGTCACGAATATCAACAAAAAGTTTTATCTTCAGAACATAGCCTTGATCTTTTGTTAGCCATTTAATTACGTGGAGTCGAATATGTTCAGTGTTCACAGTCGGGAAATGAAATAGCAAAGGTAGAAAAATTTCAATTATTTCTGACAACATCCTTGTTTCAGTGGTTATCAGTGGATTGTCGGCTCGGAACTGGTTCGTTTTCAATGAGACTTTCCTCCTTGGAAACGAGGAAGTCAAATAACTTAGTGTTTGCCCTGTTACATGCTATGCGAAGTTGAATAATGGCCTGATTATAACTTATTAAGTGTGTGAGTCATCGGTTAAATACCTCTTGGCTTTGTGCTTAGATTTAATCAAATTTTGGTATATTTATTCTCCATTTTCATAGCAGATCATACCAGACAAATATATGAAAATGGTAAAAATATTAGGTACATTTCTTTGTATTTATTTATCGTGTGTGTTAATTGTTATAGCGTTATTGTGTTATTGATTTAAAATTAAAATAAACCGGCCAAGTGCGTGTCGGACCGCGCAAAATGAAGGGTTCCGTAATTGGGATGAATTTATCGCAAGAAAAAACTTAACTTTGTAGTTTGTGTACGGAATGTCCCATACATTCCGTACACAAACTACAAAGTTAAGAACATGTTTTTGCAACCACAAATGTAAGTTGGTCGATTATTACTCGTTCACTTGTAAAGCCTACTTAGCTGTGATGTTTTTTCTTCAGGTGTTCTGTGATGATTTTTCAGGGGGAGGACCTTTTTTTTTTTTTTTTGGGTGGGAAATTATCAAATAACTTCTCCCGCTCTGGGTGGAGCGGGAGGGCGTGTCAGACTCTTACTGACTAAAACCCACCCGTGTTCCTTCCGTTGCCTGTACGTTGCCAGGGGCCACGGTATCCCTTTCGGACTTTCCCGCAACCCCGGCAGGCATCGGTCCTGTCGGACCCCTTCACTTGCTGACATCTCTTTGAGGCGCGCGTGGAACACAACGCGCCGTCGACCCGGGCCTGGTCCTTATCGGACGGCGAGCTACCCATTGCTCACCGTCCGCAAGCCCGCGCCTACGGTGGCCGGGAATCGGCCTGTGATTCCCGACGCCCAGGGCGTCTCCTGCGACGGCTAGGGGCGTGAGGGCGCGAAGTCTGCCTCTCCCTCACGCGTTCTGCCTCCTCCTTCGCGAGCATTACTGCTTCGCAGAAGGAGGTGACGGCCTCCCATGCCCTCTCGCTCCGTACCATGGCCTAGACTAGGGCCGGACGCGAGAGATCCCCGCCGCCGATCGCCTCCACGAGGACACGGCGATGCTCTGCCCAAGCCGGACAGACCTCCACCGTATGCTCAACCGTGTCCTCCGGGCGATCCACGCAGTGATGACACCCGGGCGTTTCCTCCCGCCTGATACGAAACAGGAACCTCCCGAAACAACCATGTCTGGTGAGGACCTGCGTCAGGCGGAAAGTGAGGACGCCGTGGCAGGCGCACTCCTCAAAGAGGGGACTTATCGCCGCAATAGTGGCGTGCCCAGCACTGGGTTGCGACAATCGCACTCTCCATGACGCCATGAGATCCCGCCGGAGCTCTGTCCGCTGTGCCGCGATTTCTCGCGGAAACGGAGTTACGCCCCGGCGTTTCGACTCCTCGCGCCACTGCCAGATGTGCGTGAGGACTTTTGCCTCCAGATCCCATGGCGGTAATCCGGCAAGGAGGTTCGCCGCCTCACCGGAGACCGTGCGGTATCCCCGGACCAGCCGGGTGGCCATGACCCTCTGGGACGCGTTCAACCGGCGGGCTGGCCGCCGCCTCAATGAACGCGCCCAAACCGGTGCCCCGTAAAGGGCCATGGACCGCACGACCCCCGCGTATAGCCTCCGGCAGGAGGCGTTTGGACCCCCCAGATTGGGCAGGAGCCGCTTTAAAGCAGCCCCGACTCGCTCCAGTCTGGGAGCCAAACGTCGGAAGTGCTCCACGAAGTTCCACCGGCTGTCGAGGACGAGTCCTAGGTACTTCATCGTCGACTCGACGCCGATGTGAACTCCTCCTACCGTTATTTGGGAACCCGACGGTGGCGCGTTCCGAGGACCATGAAAACACATGGCCTCGGACTTGTGCAGGGCCACCTCGAGTCCCAATTGCCGGATCCTGTCCACGATTATCGCAACCCCGTGTGTCGCTAGTTCGGCCGCCGCCTGGTGCGACCTCCCCTGCGCCAGGACCAACGTGTCGTCAGCGTAACAAACGACGCTGACGCCGCTAGGGAGGTCGGCGCGCAGCACCCAGTCGTATCCGATGTCCCACAGATGCGGCCCCAGGACCGATCCCTGTGGGACACCGCACGACATAGGGGGAGGACCTTAGACTCTAACAAAAAATTGCACTTAAAAGCTTAATATTTCGCTAACCGATCCCTGAATCCTAAAATGGGTTTCACAAACTCATAATATTTTTGAACGCCCTTTCCAACGACATGAGATAGATGAGAAAAAAAAACATCTCCACTTTACGGGTAATATACGCTAAAAAAGATTATTTTTTCAATGATTTTATTTTACCATGTCGGCGTGATTAATATGTATACCCATGCTAAATTACAGCTTTCTAGTACAAAGAGCCTCTGAGATAAGCCGCGGACAGACAGACAGACAGAAAAGACGAAACTATAAGGGTTCCTTGTTTACTACGGAACCCTAAAAATGGAGTACTAAATGTTTTATTTTGCTTCGAAAACTTTAAGTCCGCTACTGACGTAGCTATAATATGTGTTACGAGTATATACTTTGATTTTGCTTTTTTTTGCGTAGTTTTTGGTGCGAACTAGAAATATATATTATAGCTCCGTCTGAGGTTACTCGAAGATTACTATGGAAGATATATCGGAATATGTCTTACTTTAATTACTGTGATGGGTTTTAGGTTAGGAAAACAAGATCGATTTCTAAAACCAGATACGGGTCGTCAGAAGTCCGAAAGTCTGAAAACCAGTCTTACCAAGGGTTATCGTGTTACCCAGTAACTAGGTTGTGGAGGTCAGATAGGCAGTCCTTCGCTCCATGTAAACTACTGTTGGAGTAAAATTCAAAAGGCTTGGTATATGATGATTATATCCATCCACCATAAAAGATGATTGGCATTTAGCACCCTCCGTTCAGTAAAAAAATACGTCAGATACAAGACAAATAGCCCTCATTTTAATGCGTCGGTCACGTTTAGCAGTATCGAAACCAGTTCAGCTCGATAACGAAGGAGTTATTGATTATAAAAGTAATAATAACTTCGTAGTCCTCTCAGGCTTAATTTAAAGCAAGTCGGCCTGATATAAATAAAGTAAAAATATCTAGTAAGTAATAAAATGATGACCTTTGTCCTGATACCCTCATCTCGGTCGACTTTAACGACTTCTGCTGGGTGATATGTTTATCATGCAGCTGATAGGAACTGTTTGTTATTCTTTCTCTTAGATAACAAAGAGGATCTTTCGAATAGCCAAAACAATAAACAAATTCTAAACTTCAATTTACCTACAAATCTTTCCATGCTTATTATTCTAAGCCTCTGCAAGAAGGAGCGATGTGAAGCAGGGTCTTATTTTTCTAATTAGCATAAATTCACTTAGAATAGCGTAAACAAATTCATCTCAGCGGAAACAGTATTACTTCAAAGTAAAGCCGCAGAAAATTGAATGAGGTTCTGCTCGCCCGGGAATCAAGTCGTGAGTCGTGACCCTAATCCAACCAACTAGATACTTAATTACGGCGGCGGCGCTTAAGCGTAAAAATTAATAGTTAAATTGCACTTCCCAAACGAGATCACGCTATGAATCTTAATCTTAAACGAACGACGACTCATCAGCATTACCCGACGTCCTCAACCGTTGCGCAACACAAGTTTCGACACTATTTTATTACTACACAATCAATTTGCCTCTGATATTTCAAATGCCCAAGGAGAGATTAAAATTAAATCTGATGCCTCACTCCTACCTTATTATACCAGAGGTACAAATTAACGTTCAATGATATACACACAAACAAAACCAATAATTGCTACTGAATGTGTGTGAATCCGAGGTTAGAGAAAGTACTGATTTATTTAGCGCGTCCTCATTTCGGTAGGAAAAATTGTGAAATTCCAATTCTGGATGCGATTTCACTCGAGAACAGTTAAGCAAGAATTTTAAACCCGAGGAAGACTGATGTTCCGATTTCGAAACAACTCGTTACAGTTTTGAAATTCAAAATTTTTCCACCGTCCTGCGCAAAAACCATTCCTCCCGCTGGATTGGCTGCGGGATCCGTGTTTGCGAGGTCGGGATTAATATTTATCAGTTCACTGGTACGACAATAACAGCGAATCAAGGTATCGGTGTGTTAAAGAGCTTATGAATATAAAGTGAAATTTAAATGCGGGCTTCATCTCACGCATTCATGTATTCGTACATTATGTTATCGATAGTTGTGGTATTGATTGGCAGCCAGTGGTATGGATGGGGTCGTTGCACGATAAAAACCAATAAGTATTTATCGAATTCATATCTGTTAACAAGTTAAGACAATGTAATCGCTCGCTACGTAATTACAACACAAACAGAGACGACACGTTTTATCTGGCCGTTGACTTGTGATTCATGACAAGTGCCCCTTTATTATGTTTTAATTTTAGACCAATGCAATGTATGCGTGTGACGGAGTCCATCACATTATTCATATCGTTTTAAACGTCAAGGTTTCAATAAACTACCATTTCAAGGCAGAAGACAACCTTAAAAAGTGATACTTATAGCACGTTACTGTTTATGACTTGGGCGAAGGAGTTGATGGATAAAATAAAGTATTCCCATAACGAAACCACGAAGGCACATAACTTTATCGTCATACGTCATTCGTTTTACGGCGTAACAAAAGTGTTCGTAGCCGACAGCATTCATTTGCGAATAATGATTGTTACAAAAAGCACCCTCGGCTCTCCCATGCGGGTCGCGTGTTGTGCGCGTGTCCCACATAACACGCAAATTTGAACATAATAAAAGTTCAAATCGACACTTGAAACACGCATAAACTTGGTGATGAGCAGTTTGTGTAAGCGGTGGCGCTTTATGTTGATTTGAAGGGGTGCGCTCGAGGGAAGGTGCCAAAGATCAAGGCTCGCTCGTGAACACAAATAGTGCTATTAGCATATTAAGTTGGTGTGTTTTGCAAAGAGTACACCGGTTGATATTTGCAAACCTGTTTAGTGACTTATATGGTTTCTTATGATTTCAATAAAAGTATAAGTGTTCGAGTAATTACTTGCAGTCCAGATTATAAGTTACATTTACTGAATTATATGTATAATATATTAACCATTTATATATTCTTTATACTGCTGCTAACAAGACAGCTCTAGTCACTATATCCTTTGTCTAGTTTCGTTCCCCATTAAAATAACAGACGTTTCCTTTGATATAGCACCAATGTCATGTATGGTCTCTCCATACAGTTAAGACGCTGACAACAGCTAAACCGCGGTCACTGTCGGACTGCATAGAAAAGAAAGAGAAGCGCGATGACACAACGCTTGTAATTTATTGCAAAATATGAGGCAATTATCGATTTATTCAAAAATCTGTTGAGTAATCGGTAATGAAAAACAACCAAGTTCTGCATTCAAATAAGACGTTCTTGTTATTAATTATAATACCAACGTACGTTGCTATTTCGTACAGATATTTTGGATTAAAATTCAAGGAAAAGGGTTAGTTTCACGTTAATTTGTATCGAGTATTTTTTTCAAAACGTGTTTTGGTAACAATCAAGTTCTGAGAAATATGTTCAAGATTCAGAATATTTTTTACGCTACCACAAACTATATAGATTTGGCAATTTTTTTGTTTAAGTCAAGCCTACTTACACCGTTTGCCTGTTATCAGCGCCTTAATATAAGTTGACATTCATAACATAATCCAAGGAGCTAAAAAAATGTTTTCCATGAGTGAGTTGCGAGTTGGTGAACGTTCCGAGCGACCAACCCTGTTCGTTAGCTGCGTACGCGCGCTAGATAAGTGAATACGTTAACCTTTGTCCCCCAGCTAGGGGTGAGCCGCGACCGTTGCATGATAACCCCAGCGATTAGTAACGTGTCTCACCCCTAATAGATATAATATGCTGTGAGGAAACCATTGTCTAATCGCAATACTTCAATATTTACTCAACTGCCTGCAACTATCCAATAACGCCAGCCCAGCATTTCATGAATGATACGGATAATAACAGTATTCGGCGTAATATAATAAATATGACGAGCGGTAATGACGTAAATTACGATTGTTACAACCTTCGTAAGATTACACGAGAACTTACGTACGTGTCGAGTCGATACTCGTATCGACGTAATAAGTTTCGTAGTAGATGGCTTCCGTAATGTGTAATTGCTTTAGTGCACGTCCACATTGTGCGGATAATATATTCGTACAAAAACAGTTTTAAAGTCGGCTCTCACTAATATGGGAGTAACTCTTTTAATTGTAAGAGCTGCATTCTTTTGTAATCACATCTTCAATGCCTTCGCCAGTAAGAGACACGATGTGTGTTATTGAGGAGAGTCAGGAACGTGATAAAAATACATAATGGATCGTGGGTTTTCCGACCGACTGTATGTTTTTGCAGATAAAAACGATTTAATTTGAAGTAAAAAATCAATCAGGTTTTCATGATTACTTTACTGCGTTCGATACCCTCTGGACTTTGAACGCAACAAGTACTGACTTTTCTTTTGTTATTTCTTAAAATTCATGTTATTTCTTCAAATATTTATTTATTTATTTAATACTTCAAGCACAGAAATATACAGAGGCGGACTTAATGCCATAGGCATTTTCTACCAGTCAACCTTCCAAATAAGCTCCAAAGTCCGAACAACGAGTTTCTGACTTTTTTGTAATTATCTTTGAAATCTAATTAAGTAAGTAATAACAAAAAGCTATCAGAATCCCACGTTAACTTCCCATGACATCAATCTTCCCTGTTTTGATTTCTCAATTAATAGCAGATTGCTAAAATGTATCCAACGTGATACCGAAATTAAACTCTACTCGATTGCCTTAAGGTTTACATTCTATAGTAAATTACATGGTATACTTAATAAAAAGTTCATTGTTGGTCCAGTCGCGCCTCGTAGTACACCCGCATAATTCTACCCGTCAGATTAAATACAGTTCCACAGTTTAGGGTGGCATACCCCACTAATCACGGGAAGAGCACCAGTGAAACATTTCGTTAAGGACCATGTGGACCAAATGTCATGGGAAAAAATTGGCTGCAAACAGACCAAACTAATTTGAAAAAGTAAAGCTTCTCAAGTAACAAATAAGTGATTTTACTTTTCAGTCGAGTAAGTATTTGAAATATCCTGCTATAATTACTTTAAAATGTTGCAAAGTGTAATAAATCTGTTAACTTGATACAATCTTATTAACTCGTGAAAAGATAATGGAAAAGATTTGTGACGGGTCGTTACGTTAGGTTTGAACCATTAACTTTTCAAAGTAACAAGAAGACGGAAAAAACATTGTGGTGACTACATAGTGGAGCAATTAAGAGTAATTTTATGTTATAATTTATAACGCGGGCTCGTCGCTTATCTTAGCGAAATCAATATGGTAATTGTTGAATGAGCGACCGCCAACGGTCACTATAAAAACGGCTTCCATGTGGGGAGGTAGGGCATGAAGTACCCGCATAAGTGTTATTAGCGGTGCGCCAATCTAGCTACGATTCCCCTTCACGAGGGCTATTTAAAACGAGAGGGTGTCGCTCCACTGAAATGCATCAACAGTTTAATTTCAAACAAACGTTTACCCATTCATTTTAATTTAAAATAACTTTGACAATCCTGTTTCATTGTTTCATTTTTATACAAATACAAAATACGAAGTCTCATAAAATAAAACTGAATTTAAAAAACAATATACATATACAACTGACTCGCAAGTAACAAATTATCATGTATTAACCTTTTACCTTTGTTAACATCGCACAACATATGCTAAATTTATTTCCAGCAGTATATTAACCTTGACATTGCAGGGCATCCTTTTCGGTAAATAAGATAATTCATGTTTGTTTTTTAATACAAAGTGTGTGTCAAAAAGATCGTGAGCGCGAGTTATAAACTTATAAATACAAAGTTAAGTGTGAGAGTGGAAATGGTCTATTTTTAGTTAATTTGCGTGCATCTAAAACGCAAGTCACGTTCAAAAACAAAGGGCCGGAGCGCCGACCACCGCAGTTTCTGAGAACAGCGAGAACACACTCGTAGCATATTTAGCTCGCAACTTTGAGCGAAAATAATCTCGCTTCAAGCTTTTATATAGTTTCCTGTCGACGACATGAAACACACACAAATTGTAATGCTTATGTCAACACTTCGGGATACTACACAAAATAATAATGGTAAACTTAGTCATAAATGTTTCTAATCCATATATTTACACCTTCTAAATAAACTTAATTCAATAACAAACCCTTTTATGATGGGACGATGAAGAAAAATTTATTTAGATTATTGTTTATCCTTTTACAATTTTCTATAAGAAAAATCCAAACAATCCAATTTTAGTACCATTACAACTTCGTCAGCTTCAGAATCAGAAATTTTGAAGAATTTTGAATTTTTGTTGTATTAACAGTAATTTTGAATTATACTTGGAAATTAATTGCCATTGTATTCAGGACTCTGACTTTGTGAAATGATATTTGCATATATTGCACTTAGCAAAATCAATAAAAAAAAAACTATGGCCCGGAATGATAAGTACATTAATTTCAGTTTTTTAAAACAGTTGTGATAATATTTACATTAAATCTGGCAAAGAATCTTGCAGCGTCATCAGACGATTCAATTACATTTTTTTTTCTTTCTTCATGTGACTAAGAATTTATTGACCTCGGTTTCAGGGATTTGTGAAACTTGTTTCTGCGTAATACCAATCAATCAATTCAAAACCTTTATGAAGAAACCACCTTTTTTAATAAATTACATACTTATTTGTAAATATTATAATGCAGAAAAGATTAAAAAATAACATGATCAATAAATAGGTAAGCAATGCATTAGCAACCTGACTGCCTCGTTGGTCTAGTGGTCGCAAGCGCTACTACTGAGCATGAGGTCCTGGGTTCAATTCCCGGGTCGGGCAAAATGTTATTGGGTTTTTCTATCTGGAATTTCTCAGTAGCAGCCCGGAGTCTGGATTTGTGCCCGATTGCTGGCATTAGGCTCGCCCCCTATTACATGGGACTTAAACATGACTGGCGAAATGTGGGTGTACCTGATACAGATACACCTCTGCCCAACCCTTCGGGGATACAAGGCGTGATATTATGTTATGTTATGATTTGCAAGTTTTTGCGTAAACACAACCATTTCTTTACGCTAATCAGAAAGCGTTTCTATTATAATCTTTGTCTTTTATTTATCATCCCGTGAAATTATATCAAAATTGTCTGACAAATTATCATGGCATTAATTCTTAGTATGCATTTGTATCCTTCGGATATCGACTGTTACAAAATCTAGGGTCAGAATCAAAGAAAAGACGTGCGGTACCTTCTAAGATTTGAGTTTATCAATCCAAAAGTTGGTGACTAACTTACAAGTATATAAATAATATTCATATTTAGAGTTTTTTATACATATAAATGTAGTTTATATTCCAAATCAGTCCTTGACAGGGCTCATGATAATTATTATTTACTAAACATTTTAAGTCGTCTGATTGTGTAGGCAGGCTAGTGATATGAAATGTTCCTCGTGTACATGAAATATGAATACGGAGACTATCTTTAGAAATAGAGGTGGCAATAATATACCTAAGCCACATTTAATATCTTTTACTGTTAGCCTATAATGCTTATATTATCCCACAACTACTTAGTCTAGTCTTGGAATAACTTATGCACGCTTTGGGATTTCTAAGTTTATATAAGTAAATCCTACTTACTTCAAGCTTAGTCACACAGATTTTTATAATCCGCACGAGTCTGCGAAAAGATTTAAACTAAAATAACAAAGACAATAGAGTTGAATTAAAATAAAAAGGATGACTGTACCAAGTATGAGAATTTTGTGCTTTCCATTGTTTATCTAAATTAAATCACCACTCCAAGACTTGCTTAGATATTCTGAGAATTATTTAAAGACATAAGAGATGTTTGTATGATTTATTATAGGCATGTTTAGGTCCTAAGGCCTAGGCTTTAATTGAACAAGTTTTTAATTATCCTTTGTTCAGCCCACTTCAACAATGGCAAAGGGCATTACATAGGTACTAAATGAAAATCAGAAAATAAATGATTTTAAGCTATCTTTGTTGCTAATATATTATACTTAAAGTTTAGTCACATGAACGGTTGTAAAGCATTAAAAATAACTAGAAATACTACTTAGCTAGAAATATTCCTTGTTGTTTTGAACAAAAAGGGTCTCACGTTAGCTAAAGTGTACAATAACCGCCGACAAATCAAAGAGTTTACGATGAAAAAAGCTAACGTTACACTCAACTTCTGTAATTTCAATTTATTTATTTATTAACGCGCAATTTTTTTGCAACTGAGTGGGAAACGAAATTAGAGACTTGTGAGTTTTGTGTTTCAGTGAGATTCGATGAGGTTTACTGGTAGGTACTTAGGTTAACAACAACCTATGCAAGTTTAGAGCAAAATGATTTGACTTATTTATTACAGATTGCTGAAACTCTATGACCTTAGCACGGAATATAACGATCAACGCTCAATTCCTTTCGACCCTTCAGTGGCAATACTTTTATAGAGCCACACTGCAAAAATGAAGTTTCGTCAAACTCAAACTTAAGCATTTATTTCAAGTAAACCAAGTACAGGCACTTTTGAATTGTCAAGGGGTCGGTCAGTCAGAAAGATGAAACTAGTTGCCCATTCCAAAGCGTAGTAGGTATCTATGGAGAAGAACGGGCAACAAACTCCACGGACACTCTTTTAAATCAAAATATGGTTACAAAATATTGGTTACATCATTTATGTTGAAGTTATACATGTGTCGTAGTTCTGAACTTCTGAATATAAGTTAGTCTCATTATACCAACCGATACCAAGAGTATGGTTATCATTTACCATCAAGCCAGTGTTCTAATGCTGCTGCTGTCCATCATTATAGTCTGGTGAAATAAGACGTTCAGGTTGCACCATGCTGCTTTGAATTCCTAGCCTTTTCCGAACTGTGTTGGAGTCGGCTTCCAGTCTAACCGTATGCAGCTGACTATCAGTATGTTACAAGGAGCGACTGCCTATCTGAACTCCACAACCCATGGCAGTAACTGTATAACACAACACTCCTTGGTAAGACTGGTTGTAAGACTTTTGGGCTCTAACTACCCGTAACGACTGTCAAAGATCTACGAATGACAGACCAACGGCTTTACCTGCTTTCCGAGGCACGGAGGGGTCTCGATATATTGATGGTCACCCGTACGCGAACTGACCTCGGCAAGCGTAGCTTAACCTTCGAACGGCCCGTGCGGCTGGTATCATTTAGCCACGAGCCCCCCTAGTAGTAGTACAATCGTCACTACAGCAAATAATCATTTTACTACGTTTGTGTGCGTAGTATGATAAACTAATTGAATATTTCTTTTGTTGACTTGCCTACAATCTAATGAAGGAAATGTGGTCTAATTAGTAAGTAGGTGCTCTTAATGGGAGACGTGACTGACGTATCTTCTTATCTAAGTATACGAGCCTGTATGCATTATTAAAATTATCGTATCAAACTGCTAGCCCTGACTTATCTGACCCGGCACTGCACTGGTGGTCTCAGCGGTTTAGTCATACTAATAAATCATGTCCATGACTTATTTTATCACTCCTTGGCACAGCATTATGTACTGTCGATATCGTTATATACCTACACAGGATAGGGGTACAACATTCCCAAACTTTATTTGCTGTCAATAAAACCTTTACTGTCACAGAAATAGGACCTGTTTTACGATGTTTCAATTGCAATGTGTAGTGATATCGGCAGTGAGAAGCAGGGGAAGAGGTCGAGGCTATGCACTGATAAGAGTGAACTGAACGGCGGTGGGTTGACTGAGCCCAAATGACAAACATACGACTGCTGATATACAAGATTTGGATAAATGTTTATCGGTATTTACATTTTAAAGCCTGTTTGATTTTGGAGCATGTATGAAAATGGGTGATTCACGTACTGTGTTAAACTTCAACGTCATTCTGGTTGACGCATTTATACATAAATGTTTTGAAACAGTTAAGCTCATAGAAACTGAGTACCGATTCTACCTAATAAATATCAAGTAGAAAGTAAAAGTTGGAAATGCAACATAAAGCAGCATTGGCACTTATTTCCTTTTATTGGCTGCAAGGGATACATAACTCTGAGTTAACAGGAGTTTCAAAAGTGGGAGTGAGTTGTGCGCTCCTGTCTGGTTATATCAGGGCCGCTCGTTATACAACGTGGAACCGGTTCCCGACTGACGTCATCCTCCAATCCCTCCATTTATTTTTTGTGAAGTTACGATCCAAAACATCGATGCAATTCCCCATGATATTTTATGGCTTCGCAAAGGATCGTGGGCTATGAAATTAGCAAATAGATTGATGCAATTTATAACGCAGAAAGAATCAAAGAACCCATATCGTTGATAGAGATCAGTAAGTTGGCGGAACTTCGAGAAATGTATGTTTGTATGAGAAGTTTTAATATATTCCTAAACCGAACGCTTAACAGGGACTGGTTCTCGGATAATGGACACAAGTTATACAGCATGATGCACAAGATGCTACATTACAGGCTGTTTACTTTACATAATCGTGTATTACCTAATGAGATGTTACGCAAAACAGTATTTTTCCACTTATCCATGCGGGAAACAGGATTTTCTAGCGGAATAGAGAAATTATGAAACCATGGACACTTATTTCAAATCTATGAGTTGGATCATTAAAAGAGGACGGGATTCTGATAACTTCTACTAGATAATAAAGTAGAATAATCCTGATTTCATTGAAAATGCGCCTGCATTTCCTTTATTTCTTATAATGAGCGAAATTTTATACTCGAACTACCATCATACCGGATAAATAGAGGAAGTATTAGAAATGTTTAAATTAATGTTGGCTTGCATTAATCGTTTGATATTCTTGATTCGTCTCCACTCCAATGTATTGTGCCGTCTTATTGGCTACCAGCTTCATTTTCGGTCACGTCCCTGAGTTTTTCTTCTTTATTCGAACGTTTTTATGAACGGGGTTCGCTTGAGTTGGAACTTTCCGTCGTGCATTCATTATCGACTGCACGATCAGTTTTTTCATCCCTGTCGTGGCAAGTTACCGGTTTTACGCTGTCCATCTACCGGCTGAGCAACCCAATCTTTCGGGAAAGGCCGCAAGACACGATTTTTGTAGTCCGATATTAAATTGTGCATATATACATACTTTGTTTTAGGTATCGGTTAATGTAGTTGGCTTTTTCAATACTCAAGGATGAAGACAATGAATTGTTCTGTCTCCAGGAAGCATGTTTTTTTCCCAACTGAATGTTTAATGCGAAAGATCATGTGGTAATTCTATACAATACACCACAAAACGCTTTTTAAAATTATTGCAAAAAGTGATTACAAAAACTTGATTTGTTCTATAAACTTGCATAATCGTGCAATATCATTTTAACATTATCATAAATGAAGTAAGATTTATTGGAAACCTTTACAAATACAAATGAAGACGTAGTTAGTTTCATAATATTAAATCCTAAGACAGAAAAGCGTTCACTTTTACTTTCGGTGCAACCGCACCGTCCTCACTTCCCTCTTAAAAAGAGGAGGGATGAGGTATGTATTTGTCTCTTTTGTTCTCGCCTTCTTGGGTATGGTGTTCTCTTTCGAACTTCCCTTTGGCATCATCCTCGGTCATACCAGTTTTGTTCGCGCTTAGTCATCGCGGGTCAGAGATAGTGGTTTCAAATGTCATTACGTTACTATCGGACTCAATAGCGCTCCACGACATTTGATTTTTATTCATACGTAACTTATCCATGTAACAAGACTACGAAATAAACTGATAGAATATTCTGATGCAACATGAGTCTTGCCTTGACTGAAATTATTACATAATTCAATCTACGGTACGTGTTTTCTGAAGACCCTACGAAATTGAGGCAAAGTTTTTTTTATTTATTACGTTTGCCCCTTTTTTATTACAAAATATATAAATTTAGATCACGTTTATCGAACAAAAAATGACCTACAATATAACGTCCATAAAAATGTTACAATGGAATAAAAAACACTATACCTGAGTGCTAATTACAATCTTTCAAATCATTGTGGGCAAGTTTGATGGGAGTCAAATTAAACACATTTGATTCACATTTAAGAGAAATCTTTATGTTTCCGAATACCCATTTATATTTAAGTGTTTTATTAAATATCAATTCACATCAGGCTTTATTCATAAAAAAACCGGCCAAATGCGTGTCGGTCTACGCACAATGAAGGGTTCCGTAGTTGGGATGAATTTATCCTAAGAACAAACTTAACATTGTAGTTGAAAAACGTGTTCTCCCATACATTCCAAATGCAAGTATAAGTTTGTACGTACAATATTGAGAGATTTACCATGTTATTTTACGACCATAGAATTCGTATAGGTTTTCCTGTAATCTATGTATGAGTAATGAAACAGTCTCTGTATTTTTTTCAAAATTTTACGTTCAGTAGTTTCGGAGATAAGGGGGGAAATGGCCAATTTTCATCTATTTTGTTAAATATCTTTAAAAGTTTTTATTTTAAACATAAAAAAATAATAATTGTAATCCTCGCAACAAGCCCTTTCATTTGATATGTAGCACGGTACAGTTTGCAAAACTTTTTTTTTAATTTTCTTATCTGCCCCTAAAACTGAAATGAATGAATTAATGAAATGCACAGATCCCAGTGTTGTTTACCCGGACTCGATAAATCGAATGAACCTCAAGATTTGCATTAACCCCTGAAGCCTCATGTTTCATGGGACTAAGCCACGCCAGACGCCATTGCATATCAAGGAGTAGACCGGACGGCGCGGTAATGGTAGGGAAGACGTGCCCTTAGGATAAGGAAGGATTTGCAAGCCGTACCGGATATGCATCCTTGAGTAGGCAATGGAATAGTGGAGAGACGGGTGAGATTTATCGATGGATGGGGCATCTTTTTACGACGGCGCCACTAGTTTGGTTCAGGTTCAGTTCCAACTTTACTGGTTCATCTGCTTTTTGCTGTTTCCAACGTCTAAGGTTCTCGCTGCTATGCGTTTCAGGTTTCTTGTAAATCTCGCTAGCAGTCTTCTTAATCTTATCTCGGTCTTCAGCCATGTCCATCCCAAAATTATTTCCTTGTTGACCCAAAAACTGAAATATTCAAAATTCATTTATTTACATTACTTTGGGTCACAGAAATACATATGTGTACCAAATTTCAACTTAATCGGTTCATTACACTCGGAGCAAATTGGCTGTGACAGACGGACAGACAGACACACGAGTGATTCTATAAGGGTTCCGTTTTTTCCTTTTGAGGTACGGAACCCTAGGTCACACCATAGGTCATTTTAATATGTTAGCCATAAGGTTTTCTTAACTCAAAAAGCATATCTTTTTAAATATGAATAATACAAACGTATTGATTACATCTCACTCCAACCAGATGTGCCCGAATGAATCAGAATTCCACGATGCTATATAATAATATATATTTATATATATATTATATTTATTTATTTATTTTCCGGAATTATATATATATATATATATAAGGTCCCATTAAAATAGATGGACAAACTTTTAGAAATCATTCAGACTACCAAAATAAGGACAATGGTAATAAAATAATAAGAAAAAAGCATTAGATACTTATAAGAACAATAAATCAGCTAACGAGAACACACTAAAAATGTTGCTTACCCAATGCCATTTATTATTTTAGGTCAAAATAAAATCACTTTAATCAGTGTTTTTGTTTGCTTGGATATCTTTGGTTAGACGTATTGAACGCTGTGTTAAAATTTGTTCATCTATTTTAATGGGACCTTGTTTAAATATACTTATATATATTTATTTATTTATATATATAAAAAACGTGTGTACCTATTCAGTTATCTCGACACACTTCATTAATCGTTATTTATAATTAAGTATTTATATGCAGGTGGATAATGTTTATTTGTAAACAACGTTATGAGCAGTACCTAATGTCAAGCTATTCATATAACACGGATTAACATCGACCATTAATACGTACTATAGAATTACTTGCGTGATCTTCGCTTACAAAGCTGCTATTATTATTAAAGTAAAGGCCTATGGGACTTATTAATGAAGTGCAAACGAGTTTATGAACAATATCGAACGGAAATAATGCAGTGATTTTTTTGTTATCATGGGCAACAGTGAGATTTATCAGGTTCCAGCTGTGTTTCTTACAACATCACACTGTGATCCCGAATCAACCAGGCAACGGAACACGGATCACGATCTAGGAGGAATAATAAAATAAACACTTGTGTATGGTATCATTTTGATCACGGCAGCAGGGGATACTTACGGGGATATATCAGAACCTGGAATAAATGACCCAAGTTCGTAATTCGTAACTGTATCTGATGCTCTGTTTTTTTGTCTAAAGATCATCTGATGACTGAATCATAAGAAGGAATCCACCTGGAAGACCCTAACTTGGTCACGGAGCCAGAAATTACAGTAGATAAGTAGGTTATTTTTTTTTTTTCTGGACTTGGTGACTTGGCAGAATTGTAGGGTTATAAAATAAGCAGGGAATTGAGGATACTAGAAATAAAGAAAAAAATGTAGATAGATAGAAAAATAGGTTTATTTGTCATAGAAACACGTGCATACAAAAAGACAAGAGTAGGTAAGCATAAAACAAAATAGATTAATAATAAGGCACGAATAATATAAGGCACGGTTGGCGCAGTGGTTAAGCGATTGACTGCTGCGCTGCGTGTCGCGGGTTCGATTCTCGCACGGAACAAATATTTGTATGACCTACAAGTAGTTGTTCCGGGTCTGGCTGTTTGTGTATGTGAGTATAAATGTTTGTAAACGCACCCACGATACAGGAGAAATTCCTAGTGTGGGGCAACGTTTTAAAAAAAAAAAAAAATATTTGTTCCACTGTTTCTGTTCCGGAAGTAAACAAAATAAACGATGTTACATTTCAGCTAGACAACACTTCTACAGGGACTACAAGGGACGGAGAGATGTCGACAATTTTTTTTTTGTTTGTCAGGTTGATTTTTAAAAATATTGGACACGTATTTTTTCCTTTTTACGTAATCAAAATATTACGGCAATACATTGAATAGGCAATACGTTCAAATGTGACATGACATCACTTCCCAGTAGATTTTATACTGACTTGTGGCGAAGCGAGCCCCCACTTCGTTTTATCTAAACCATTGTTTATTAATATGATAAAGCAAAAAATACTTGTCTAATATTTTTTTTATTATCTGACTGACGGACTAAATAGTCTTTGTTTTCCCCCAGTCAACATCCCTATTTCCGTACTTTTTGACACATTCATATGAGTTGATAAAAATACGTCATATTGTTCCAAAAATATAAATCTATGTCAAAATCCTTCCGTGAAGCGTCAAAAGTATATATCACAACAGTGCGTAGCTAACGCCCTTGATGAAAAATAAAAAGAGATAAATAAAAGAAACAGCCTGAAATGTTAGCAAACGCCATCTGAATATGAAAATCAACGACGACGTGAACAAATGACACTTGAAACATATTCAAGACAACGCAATAGTATTTCTGCTCTAAATTTTAAATGGCTAACGGCCGTGTTACATTAATTTCATAGTAAAGCTTTGGTTGCAAAACGTGAATTTTTGAGTTGTAACGTTATGCTCGTAGATCTTATCTGACCACTATTGTTTTCTATGTTCATATGCCTTTCTGACTTGATTATGCTGTATTTCTGTCAATTACAGAACCTCGCTCAAAACTTCAGTTTTAAGTAATGCCTGAGTCTTGAATGAGAATCTGGCCTTAATGGCTCCATCTTAGGTACACACACGTTTTTTATATAAATAAATATCTTTATATATTATATGTATAACAAGATATGAGTAGAGTAATGCATCGTGGAATTCTGATTCATTCGGTCACATTTGGTTGGAGTAAGATGACGTTTGTATTATTAATATTTAAAAATATATGCTTTTTGAGAGAATGGTGTTCCACCATCAACACAACGAATGCATTGTAGGACGATTCCATTGACATAATATCAAGCCTTTAGTCAACCTCTACTGCATTTTTAGGGTTCTGTAAACCAAAAGGGAAAAATGGAACCCTTATAGAATCACTCACAGCCAATTTGCTCCGAATGTAATGAACCGATTAAGTTGAAATTTGGTTTCTGTGACCCAGACACGGACGTGTAACGTAAACAAATGAATTTTGAACGCATTCACTTTTGGGGGGCAGATAAGAAAAAAATTAAAAAAGTTATCAAACTGTACCGTGTTACATATCAAATGAAAGGGCTTGTTGCGAGCATCACAAGTATATTTTTTTAATAATTTTAAAATTAATCAAGAAAATAGATGGAAATTTAACATTCCCCCTTATCTCCGAAACTACTGAGCCAAAAAATACAGAAAATAGATCTATACTTATAGATTGCAGGAAATCCTATAAGAAGTCTCCAACATTGCCCATACAAACATACTTTTGCAGTTTGAATGAGAGAACATGTTTTTCAAGCAACAATGTCAAGTTTGTTCTTGGGATAAATTCATCCCAATTACGGAACCCTTCATTGTGCGTGGTCCGACACGCACTTGACCGGTTTTTTTTGATGCGACTAGATTTTGTATGTTTTTTTAATTACGGGAATTGGCCATCTAACAATACTGCATAGGACATTTCTTGGAGAACTGTAATATAGGTAGGTAGAGCTACATTATTCGGTGCTTGAAGAATATTGTTATTGCTTTCTTCTATTAACCAGTTACCGGACAACACCGGCCGAGCCCAATAACCTATTGTCAGTAAAAGACAGATCGCTATTGATAGTAAACAGTATAATTCTATCTGTCATTGTGTCACATTCCATAAGATTCTTAGTCTATGATAGATTATTGGGCCGTTAAAACCATAGATAGATAAGTTTTTCTCAGTATGCCAAATTGGTGATAGATAGGTTATTGGGCTCGGCCGTTATTAGTGAAATCGAGAGTCTATTAACAGTATTGTGCTGCAATACGCGCTTTATTAATGCTAGTCTAACTATTAGATTCGATGTTATTGTTCACAACAACTTCGTCAGATCGAAAACTTTCAACACCCCCAATGTAATTTCATTTGGCAATTTATATAGGTGTGTGTTATTGCAAAATCAATAATAAGTTTTTTTGCTAAAGTGCTATTCATGGTGCTGCTGCAGTATTCTTTATCCGTTAAAGAATTATGTAACAATATAATACCAGCCAGATTAAATATCAGATCCTCCGATACAAATGGTTGATGTTTCTAGCTCTGATAAGTTATTTCATCCATATTTGTTTTTTTAGCTTAAGATATACGAGCTGGCAACGTCGCTTTTCGAGCATTTTGTAACTTCACGTTCATCTAAAAGTTATGGAGATCTGACATTTATCAGAGGACCCCAATATTTTGTGGTAAAAAATGGTGGAGACTTTTTGTATATTATCGTAACTAAACGAAATCTTTCACCTGATATGATCCTTTAAAAGTTTAAATGTCTTTTACGACACCCTAGAGAAAAGGTTGGGTGACTAATTGTCACCCGGGGACCGAAAAAAGTTTACTTTTTGTTCTTTTTGATGATACCGAGTTGACTCGGTATATATCTGAAAATCATTGCACACTTGGACTGGACAGTCCTCCAGACAGACTCGTCATGAACAAAAAAGACATAATAATACATAATAATATAATAGGTATGAAATTGCCGTTTTGTATGAAAAAATTTAAACGAATTTTTTTCATGTATTTTTTATTTGTATAAATCGAAGTAATCACCCATGCAATCAATGCATCTTTGCCAACGCAGTGGCAGTTTATTGATGCCCTTCTTAAAGAAATCAGCTGGACGGGAGGCAACAAATTCTTCAAAGGCATTTTGTACTGCCTCTCGGGTATTGAATTTTTTTCCCGACAAGAAGTTATCCAAATTCTGGAAAAAGTAATAGTCTGTAGGCGCAAGGTCTGGTGAGTAGGGCGGATGACGGAGAGCTTCCAACCCCAGTTCTTGCAACTTGGAGACCGTCTGCTGTGCAGTATGAGGTCGCGCGTTGTCGTGCAGGAGCAGCGGAGACGAGCGATTGACCAATGCTGGTTGGAGATGTGCCAGCTTCTCCATGATTGTGTTCAGTTCTTCACAGTACACATCTGCAGTAATGCTCACCCCGTTTGGTAAGAAGCTGTGATGAATCACACCGGCGCTAGACCACCAAACAGTGACCATCACTTTTCTAGGGGTAAGTTTTCGTTTAGGGCATTGTTTAGGTGCTGAACCAGGATCCAACCAACTTGCTGAGCGCTTGCGGTTATCAAACAGAATCTATTTTTCATCGCAGGTAACAATGCGGTTCAAAATTCCTTCATTTGTGTGTCTGTTGAGCAGTGCAAGGCACGTCTCACCGCGTACTTCGCGCTGGCGATCATTGAGTTCGTGAGGCACCCATTTGTCAAGCTTTTTTACCTTGCCAATTTGACGCAAATGGACCAATATTGTTTTGACGCTAACGTCGAAAGCTGCTGCTAATTCAGCCGTAGACTGTGTATCATCAGCTTCCACAATCGCTTTTAATTCGTCATTGTCGACCAAAGTCTTCGGACGACCGCGAGGTTCATTTTTCAGGTCGAAATTTCCAGAACGGAAGCGAGCAAACCAATAACAGGTGGTACGTTAGTTTGTAGTGTTAGCTCCGTAAACGTCGTTGATGTTGCGTGCCGCTTGTGCCGCGTTGCTGCCACGACGGTACTCATATTCCATAATTACTCGAATTTTTAACGTACCTATCCATGATGACGAAAAAGATTGAAATGCGATGAAAATGTAACACTAATCAATAAACAAATGACTACTTTTGGAAACAAAAATCCATGTTTTTAAAATAAAATTAATTTGAAATTAGAATAGAGCCAAACAAAAATTATTTTGATTTGAAATGGCCAGTACTGCAGAACGGCAATTTCAAAAGTAAAGACCTAATATAAGCTATGCCAAAGTACACATATCAAACGTGTCAAGAGATCAAGTAAAAAAATATCCAATTAATATTTACCAAATCTAGTCTTCTAGACTGGCTTCTTACTTTAATTCCTATGTTTAACAACTTATCCCTAAAAATTAAGAAAAATTGCAATTTTTGCTAGGTGTGGGAAATTAACCTAAGTTAATGTCGTCAATCAAATGGCAAAAGAAGGCAAAAATGAAGATTTTTTAAATATAGTAACGATAAAAAAAAAAAAAAACTGTATTTCCACCATTGACGTGAATCACACAATCACAGCGATTTAGCATGCTTAAAATCAGTTCATCAAAATCACTTTAAGGAATGGCCGCCCACGTTATTTCTGACAAGTCAAAAAGTTGTTGTAGGGTATGCACGGCATCCATCCAGAGCTCTTCTTTGGAGTATATCCCACGCGTGCTCAATTGGGTTGAGGTCTGGCGATTGAGCAGGCCACGGCAGAACGTTGATGCGAGCATCGGCAAGAGTGCGTGTTACGACTCTAGGCGTGTGTGGACGTGCATTGTCGTGCATTAGTCGAAATGAATCACCCAACCGGCTTCGCAAAAGGATGATCACGTCTGAAACAATCCTCTCCGCATAAATCTAAGCATTGAGGTTGCCCCTGATCCAAATGAGATCGGTTCTTCCACCGATCCAAATACCGGGCATATCCAAATGCGGGGTGCTATAGGTGGAACTCCCAGCGGCCTTCGGGAACGCAGACCTACTTCACATAAAAGGTTTCGGATGGTTTGGTCGCTTATCAACAAGCCTGAAGAGCTGTGAAGATTCGTAGCCAACATCATGGCGGTCATGGTAAGAAAGAAAGAAAAGACATTTATTTAGCACAGACTAAAAGGCACACAACACAAAATATTGTACTTCAAGAAAAAGTAATAAAATAAAACAAAAAAGTGTAAGTGTAAGATTAATTCGTGGTAAGATTCCGTCGAGCAGTATTTAGGATGTACCGGTCCTGTCTGCGAGTGGTGATGCGAGATCGTCCTCCATGTCGCTCGGCCACGCTGCCCAGAGGCGGCATATGACGCTCTGTGTAGTGCCAAGAGCGACAGCCACAGTACGTTGCCTGGAACGAGCTTGCAACATTCCGACGGCTCTCATCATCTCTTCTCGTGTCAAATGATGTCTTCGCTCCATATCGATGCAATTTTTTTCAGTTCCGATGCAGAAATTGTAATGGTTTTGTAAAAACGCTATTACACACTTTTAAAGGAATCCTGTTTGACAGTTGTTTTTTATTTTTAAAAATTTCTTTATTCAAATAATGAAATTCACTAAAATATAATCAATAACGATCCAAAAAAATTAAAATAATAATCCTCAATTGCGGCGATACTCTAAAACGTACTTGATCCCTAGACACTTTTGATGTGTGTATTTAGTTTCGGACACAAGAGCAAATAGAAAACTTAAAGCTACGGCTTATTTTTCGGCAACATCGCACCATTAGAGCATCGTGTGGTCGTATTTAAAATTCAAGGAACTCCATTCAAATAGGAAGTTTTTTTTCAATTACTGGAAAATTCTCATCATTCCGATCCACAATTGATCGTTATTCCACAAGTAATTCGTTCCAAAGTATTAGTCGGGAGCCAAGTTAAAAACAAGCGACACCGAACTGGTAGTCAAACATTAGTAAGCAAGCAGCGAGCACACGTCCAAGGTCAATTGCTCCACGCAACGCACCATCACTTCCTCGTTGGCAAGCAACTCGCCGCTTGAGCAACCACCTCTCACTAGAATTAGGCTCCCGGTTACAACACGACACATTCACACACATCAAGCCACTGCTTAAACTCAACTCACATGTATATGCGCACCTACCGGCGATTTTTTCTATACTATCAAGATTTAAGATTACCTCGTGTTCGGAATTATGAATCAACTTCTAGTTAATTCGATGAGCTGTTGACTTATCGAGGAATTCGAATATTTGAATTGTTCTTCAGTGAAATAAATTGGTTGGATGAATGACGTTGTATTATTTTCACCAAGTGAACGGCGCTAATGCTAAGTTTGTTTCCTAATCTCTGAATGGAACAGATTTTTTGTAAGCGCCTAACGTTTAATTATAATCGCTTTTTACAGTATTACTTACTTATTTATAAAACAGTTTTGTCATGGCAGGTGTTAAGTTTACTCAGTCAGTGTTAAGTTTAGTCAGCAAATGAAGGGGTCCGATAGGACCGATGCCTGCTGGAGTTGCGGGAAAGACCGAAAGGGATACCGTGGCCCCTGGCAACGTACAGGCAACGGAAGGAACACGGGTGGGTTTTAGTCAGTAAGAGTCTGACACGCCCTCCCGCTCCACCCAGAGCGGGAGAAGTTACTTGATAATTTCCCACCCAAACGAACGTTTACTCCGGTATAATTATGTATAAAACTAAATAATTTATATGCCAATATGTATCTGTCGATCATTCATTCATTTCGGTCACTGGCAGCCTCGAACATATTAGAAATCATACTGTCAGGTTTATTTAATGGTATCTTAATGTAATACTCCTATAACATTAATATTTCCCATTTGTATAATATAATCAAAACGCAAAATCTAGTCAATAAATCATAAGTATAATGGTACATTATGATTGGTTAATAAACTGCATTTATAATGTCGTGTTACAAAGATAATGGTAGGCATATGTGCTATTATGTGCATTCTGTGAGGGCAATACACTGGGGCTTGTCGAGCTGTGATTGCGTCTAGCCTCATTAATTAAACTATAGTTGATAAAAAACCATCCCCAACTTTTATTTCTTCGAGACTTGCGTTAAGTTTGGGCTCTAGCGAATGTGAAGACTAATTAAGGCTGTATTTTTCTTCTAAAGGAAAAATTATACTTTATATGTAGGTACTTTCCGTTCTAACATGACTAGAACATTAAATTAATCATGATTGAATTTGGCATCCGATTCACGGCGACTGTTCCTAGGCAAAAATATATTAATTATGTTCAGTTCCAAGAAATGTTAAATAGGTCAACGGTTGAAGTTTTCAAGGGATTGGAGTTATCGATCGCTGAGCTTTGTTTTAAGTTCGAGGAAAGAGAGGGCCTCTTAACTAAAGATAGAAAACAGTTTTTAAACCAAATAAACATTTTATTTAAAAAGTGGCGATTGAATTCAATAAAGTAATCTTTACACCAATTCAGAAAGAGTAATGAAGAGGGTGGGAATTTAAACCATTATTAAAATTAGCGTTATTAACTGAGGGATTCACCCGGAACAATGAATGCAGCATTCATTGTTCATTGACATAAGTACTTCACAATATTTACTATAGTTTTAGCACCTGAGCTAAAACGAACAAATATTGTAAGATATACATTATTTAGCGATTGCATTTAATGCTAACCAAAATAAACTGGTGAATATGTTAATCTTGTAATAAAATAAATTAACATAAACATTGCTGTGTGTAGTGGCCGTTTATCAGCTTCGCAATGAAATTCAAGGCTGACACCGGGTGTCATGTTGTCCAATACTTGATAAACTAGGAACAAAGCACGCTAACTGCGCCCGCGCAGGTTCATTCGTAAGCAGTTGTCGGTTATTTCAAATGTATAATAAGCTAATATTATGTTACGTTGTAACATTACAACGAGTAGGATTTCCATTCAGTTTTAAGTTCTTAGTTAGTATCTTGGAATTTAATGAATTACTTAATAAGAATTATAAATAAATCTTCTACATGGACGACAGGACGAATAATCCTAAACCCTATCAGAATACCAGCGCTGGGACATTTATTATTAAATGTCGCAGCATCATGCTTAGATAGGAGCCTTTTGGCCTCGCACAGGACTTTCCACTTTATTTTAATTTTTACTCTGTTTGTTTTTTCTATTTTTATTTTTAGTGAGTGTGTGTTTAGTTAAGATCTCCTGTGCTTGTCCCAATAAATACTTTTTCTTTCTTTCTTTCTTTCTAATAATGTAAGATGAATCCGTAGAGTTATTAACTTGTCGCCGCAGCATATTCAGTCTATAATATCCCCACTGCTGGGCCACAGACCTCTTCTCGGTGAGAGGGAGTGGGCCCTAATCCACCACGCGCATGCGGCCTAGTGCGTGTTGGTATAGATGTCACATGTCTTCGAATTTTTGGTTCTGGGACATGCCGGTTTCCTCACGATATTTTCCTTCACCGTTTTGAGAGCAGTGGTGATGAAATAATTTACACAAAGTAAAGCGCTTGTGTGGGTTCGAACCTACGACCTACAACTCGTTGGCAATTGGCTACCACTGCTCCCCCCATTCGCCTTATCGCCCCATTGGCCTAATAATAACAAAACTTCGGACGCGAACTATGTTTGAAAAGTCCTTCGTTTAATTTCGAGTTTGAACTAAAGTTTAATTGGGTAGCTCTCAGAATAGATAATTGTGAGATAGATCGAGTCGCCCGGTTGAATACTAATGCCGTCCATCTTGGCGACCCATTTGTTGAACTTCCGCACCACCTTACAGGTTTGATAGGTATAAGAACTTGCTACTATGATGCACTATTGCGAAATACAAACAACCCAACAACTGTTTCATTTGGGGAGTACTAATATTTCACATTCCACTTGGAATTCTATTTGTATACTACTGCAGCGTTTGAACCCATTAGGTTATTGCAATACGAGGGTTCATATCATGCTAATATATGGGCCTCATGTTGGCAATACTCGAAGTTTCTCTGCCTGCTCCATATACAACAATGATTTTCATAGTCATTCACGAAAACGTTTGTGTATTATGGAATTGTCCCAGGAAATACATTCCGTCATTATTCGTATTTATACAAGTGTTTTGTGACGGACGGGCGTGATCGCTGTACGCGAATTTTTCAATGAGGTTGTAAGCTTATCCAGGTTTATATCGGTGTTAGGGAAGGGCTCTTGCAGTCCAGGTGGCGCTGACGTCCTGCACCGATAGGTTCCGGGTATCTTCGTGAATCAGCTGGCGACTGTGTCCTGAAGTCTTGACGGGAAGGGGTTTCTTGACGTAGAAATAATAACACCAAAATAATAAGTCTTCTTATGTGAGATATCCTGAAGAGTCCCCGTAAGCGTGTACTAGTTGAAGTAGTAAGCTATAAAGTACCTTGCCGATGCCTACGAAACTACGAATTCATGCACATGCCCGCTTTACTACTGATCACTTTACCTTACCGAGATCCGCAAATCGCTTCGTGTTTTAAAGTATTATATGACCTATTTTTTACTATGCTAGTTGGCAAAACCATATTTACAAAAATAACAAACTAAGAATTTTACAACTCAATCAAAATAGGCTTTTCTGAAGGACTAGATATCTGAACTGTTGTATAATTTAAATTATTTGGCGAGGCATCGTCGCGTTTAAATTCAAGGTCTCACCTGATTAAACTTTAACTTCAATTCAGAAGTGGCGCGTGGTGACCGAAAAGTTGTGTGGCAATCGGCTGTCGTGAAATATGGAGGAATAAGGAGCACATCGCGAGGAAACATAATGAGTATGTATGTGAATGGTTTAAAGAGTAAAGGAAGATCAAAGAAACGATGGATGTGAATGTGTAAGATGATAATGGACAGCAGGAGGTGGCTACTGAGATGAGGCTTATAGAGATTTGTGGGAAGAAAAAGATGCAGTGCTGACCCACAATAACAAGTTTGCAATAAGGTTTGTAATGTATTTTTCTGGTGTACAATAAGGTATATATAAATAAAGAAACAGGGGGGTCAATCATAAGGATTATGATCTCGCATCATCTTAAATTTTAGTCCAATCTTCTTTGTTGAATCAGCGAAATTCGGAGTGGTTTGCTCTTATTTACTGCTTATTCATGCGTGCCACAGTTTATTAGCAAAGAGACACTAAAGCATTTTAAACATCTTGGCATGCTCGTAACCCCTAATTAAGAACCGCGCTGCTCTTGGTACGAGTGTTTTAAACAAAAGGTTTCAACACATTAATACATTGTGCACTTAATAAAACAAGGTGCAGGGTGCCGGATGTTTGCCCAAAACAAACGCACGCCAAAATAGCTTTGGATGTGGTCCCAATATGTGGTCTTTGTTTCAGAATGCGAGCGTTATTCAGCAATTAAATTATAAATAAACACTTTTTACGTGCCTCGTGTTATTGCAATTCGTTTATTTGTTTAATGTGCAAATATTTTGAACGAGTTGATAAGTTGGAATACATTGCATATTTGAACCGCGTTTGTCGCTGGCTGGCGAGTCGCGAGAGGTACATAAATGCGGCACAAACCGAGGTCTGAGATACTTGCTTCATTATTGTCTCTTGGACCGCATATAATTGCATTCCAAGCATGAATGTGTAGGTCCGCGCTCCGTGAAATTACCGGCTACAGGCAAATTCAAACATTGCTGTACTGATTCTCACACATTATAAATTGATAAATTTCGCGCGTGTTTATAGAAAGCAAAATGAAATTCAATTGACTATGAAACTACTGCCATTTGTTGACTATACTACATTCAATTGAACAGTTGTCTATGGAGACGCATTCCATTCAACTCGTTATCTTTATAATATGTGACAGGTGACATACAACCGGTAAGCCGTTTATTCCTTCAATGGTAAACGATTGATATGTAGGAAAAAAATGTTATTTCGCATTCAGAATGTGTTAGTAAACAAAGTGGCTACGCATTACGCGTATTGCATTTTAACATTTAAATTGGTTATTGAGAACAAAGGGGCATGTTCATAACCCCGCTCAAGGTTAGATTTTGATTGTAACGTGACTGTAGGCGCCACATCCAGGTAGGTAGATGCCTTCGGTTCCACCACGTGGCAAATTGGCGTTACAATGAGATTTATATCGGCAATCATTTTTTCTCTGATCATTATGTTCCAATGAATAATACCCGTGAGATACAATAATACCAACACTTATTTAATCTTTGTTTAACCTTCAAAGTTGTACCTACGCAAATCTGAGGATTAAAGGAGGCCCGAGTTTGAAGTGTGTCTGTTCGAGAAAATTAAGACATAGGCCACGAAAAGAGCTTTAAACCCCTTAAATGATTACTCTCTTCCTATCCTTCTTGCAATTTATTAATGTAGAGTCATTTCTTATTCTGAAAAAGTGTAATTTTTCAGAATTTTAAAATGCGTTTTGAGAGACTAAGTCCACGTAATCCGTAAGCCTAAATAACAATAAAGATATTATCCTAAACTCTACTACACTCATTTTCTTCCTCACTTCTATAAAAGACCTACTTACCAATTAAAAAGAAGCAATAGTACAATTACTTGACAACATGATCACCTCCTAATGATATATGGACTGATTATGTTATTGTGTAACAATGGTAATCGATCTCAAATCAATCCTATCTGATACATTGTTAATTCTTTATCAATAACTCAATTATTAACTCGTAAAACTAACTTCCGTGAAGAAACTTAACTAAATAGGAGAAAGGCACGGAATGTTTTAGCTCCTTATTAAAATCTAGAAAGGAAGCAGACAGACGGTAGCTAAAGAACCTTTTATAGTGCATACCGTTCATTGAAATTACATAACAATTTGTCGTCATAATCACTTAGCTAATAGATTGGCTATCTGATAAATTTACCAGAACAAAAGAGGATTCTTCTTAGCTTACCCCTTGACTGAAAACCCTCGATTACCTACCTATAAACGTTTTCACGAGAAGACCAGGAAATCTCCATCGGGCAACTATCTTTTTCTCTGGTCCTGGCCTGAACTATACGATACCATTTGAGGCTGTACAGTGGTGAGACATTACCCGATCAGAAGGAATTGTGGGGGGCCTGAGTAGCCACTCCCAAGGGTGCACTAGATAAAACTACGTCTTCACTTGTGGTGCCACTTTGTTTAAAGTTACAACATACTCGATTGATCAGTGATTATATTTCTACAATGTTTTTTTACCCGTTTGTGTTACATCCTTGTAGGCTATGAGTAGCAAAAACTCTTCTAGGCGGAATGCAAATGTCAAAGAGCTATTTTCTGAATAATTTGTGTCTGTAATACTGTGATGCTGTCATGCATAACAACAAATTAGACTCAAGACTCCAAGATTTTGAACCTGTTTCTTTGGAATATTTTTATATGGTTATTAAATCACAGGTCAGAATGGAATTTGTTGTGTATCAGTCTTTATATTTTCAAAATAATATTCAGGAGTGAATTAACTGGCGAATCTTCTTAGATGACACTGGCGGGTATTTATACTTCTATACTAATACTAATATACTTATACTAATATATTAATACTTATAATATTATAAAGAGGTAACATTTGTTTGTTTGTAATTTGTAAGTTTGTGTGTAGGGGGTCATCTCCCGAACAACCAGTCGGATTTGAAAAATTATTATTGCATTGGATAGCCCAATTTTTGAGGAAGGTGCGGACGATAGCGGGCGAGCAGAAGCTAGTAAGTGTCAAATAATGATAAAGTAAAGAGTGATTGTTTTTCACTCAACTACATAATTTAAAAACAGTCTTAGTTTTTTTGGGTGATGATCAATCAGATGGAATCATCGTCCCACTATCGCTTGAGCTCCACTATTAATTGATTATTATATTATAATATTTAACCTTGAGTTTGTTGTAATATCTGCATTCACAGATTAAGAAAACAAAATACAGTCAGCAAGTTAGTGGACAGTTTTCACAAAAACGTTTTTTGATGCCAATCGATCCCGTTTCTTATCAAAAACCTCTATCAGGACCAAATGAGATTCCAACCTACTTTTTACGATGGATAGACTGGCCGAAAATAAAGAAAATCCAACCTGTATAAACAAGCAACTATCACATTGATTTTGAACTACATAATTTATAAAAGCAATTACAACTTACATTTGCAAAATTTGGCAGCTTAATAACAATGGTCTGCAAGCGAATTATAGTTCACAATCATTGTAGACAGTTGTTATCTATCTACTTATCATTTTAAACTTTACTATTGTAATATAATAATTGGTTGAGCATTAGTAGCACGACACGGACTGTTGGGCTCCACCAACACTCAGAGTTGATTATTATCTTTGTACGAGGGAATTAACTTAGGTCATCTAAGTTGGGATTTGCCACTTACTGACGTCCAATACCCATTGTTATACTGAAATATAAGTAAGAAAATATAACATAATTAGGAAATCTGGAGACCTGAGCTTTTCCATCCTTGAGATCGAGTCATCGCAGATTTCTCAGACACCGTTTATAACTGTCAAAACCAGTTAACGTAATATAAAACCGTCTAATTTGGCAAGTTTAATTAATCATTCAGTAGGCAGGCCTCGTATAATAACTTGAATTATAATATTACAAGTTTAGAACAAAAAAACTTAGTGACGCGCTGTGAATCCTTGAATCTCTATAAAAAAAATCTTTTTGCCACTTCCTTGTTGTTTTTTTGCATAACTAGATGCTTTAAGAAGTCAGTAGTCTGATCGAATATCCGGGTCATGTTAAATAATATATCGTAATTGTCTCAGAAAAACTATATCCACTTATAGTTTTAGATTTTCCTCTCTTGGAACAATGTAAGGAAATACTTGTAGGTACCCACAATCTGTTGGGTAACTACGTACAAGCAAGGTCAAATAAGGTACCCCGTGTTGAAATAAAAACCTATATTTAATGAACCTTAACATATAATTTTAAAATGGTTGATTGTCAGTGTTATAAACTTATAACAATCGTATAACATTTAAAATGCTCAATCACTTTCGTAATCGTGTGTAAGGCTCAGTTCACACGACAGGCATACAGATCGATTTTCTTTGTATCGTGTATTGTTTTCTCGCTATTTAATAGTGTCATAGTGTGTGAATAGCTACTATTATCTACGTAATTAAATTGTCTTATAAGTTATAATCAAGTTGTGTCATAAAATAGAACATTACCTTCAAGAAAACTGTTCATGAATAACAGTTTTCCGAAACTTTTCTTTGTGTTGGATGTGATAAGATTGCACAAGCATAACGAAGTAGTCTGACTCATAATCCTATTATTTGGACAATTGTATAGAGACTAGATCCTTTCTGAAAAAGTGTTTATTGTTTAAGTAAATGAAGACATGAACTGCACAGTTCAGTTACCTCAACACGAGGAGATTTTTCTTCTTCATTAACGACACTTTTCTCGTGACTGTTTGCGTTTTATTTTATTGGACGACTCTTGTACAGACGCCAGCACATCAACCTACTACAATCTGTCAAATGTCTTTAATAGATTTTCAACTTTATCACTAAAGTATAAGGTTCAAAGTTGATTGGGAAAATTTAACAGTTTCGGGTAGGTTGACCAGCTGGCGTCTGTACATATCAATATTAGCACCTAGGCGGATTTACCCAATGCTAAATATTGACACACAAAAGAAGAATACATTATAAGCATTACCTATTCATTAATATCTAGGAAAAGATATTGACTCTGAAATAGAATAATTGGTTTTCCTACAATGCCGTCAACAATGTTTCATTAACAATGAATCAGAATTCTCTAAACACATGATAAAATATTGGCCTGACGTCATCAAAACGATAGTGACAGTAATTAGAACCGTTTCATAAACAGACAATACGCTTACGTTTAAGCTGGACATTATTTCCTTATGCAATCCGATAAGTAGATAGAGCATAATATTATCTAACATTGTATGGCGGATCAATCACCTATGAACCAAGCTACAGCTATAAATCGGTCATGGCATGAGATCGCAACAGTTCATACAGCGTAGGATTTAACGACCATCGGCACAGACGAGTTGCATAATGCACCGTGCATATAATATATATAGCCATGCCTACTCCGTGCCTGCAAAGATCTGCAAACAAACTCCACTATAAATCATGAGCAAATATACCCCTATCATTGAAATGGAAATGATGGAATTGCAATCCTTTTGGTCATATAATTATATAAATACAGCTGTAGTGCAATGAATATCCACTCGAAGTCGGAATAGAATTTAGGATTGCGTTTCACGAATCGTTGAACTTTATCAACAAAATCGAAAACGATTAGGAAAAGGTTGAGAAACGTAAAAAGTGAATTCCGAGGACGTTGTTTATAATGTTATTGTTTAATAATTAAAATTGTTTCAGACAATTATGAATTTATGACTTAAATCAATTTATTATGTACCCAATAATTAAAACGACGCAACACCTTTTATCTTTGACGTTTTCTGACCAAATTGGCAAATGTAACATTGTACTAAAGTAACATTGCAGTGCTCACATCGTATGTATATTATTTCACCGCATAATTTCATTAGTTCTTACTGAACTTCATTAGTTTATAATCTATCGGTATCCCTCTTCTTATTAATTTCCCCTCCCTTTTAACATATTCCTCTCCAGTGGCCGTATTATGACTTATTAATGCCACCATTATTCCAGTGTGAGTGAGCGACGAAGCTATACAAGGCCGCTAGCACCATCCTTTTTTCGCAGTGGAATAATGATGGCATTAATACTTCATACTTACATAACACATACATACATACTTCCCTTAACTGCTTGTGGCGCTGATGATTTTCATTCGTTACAATAATTTAAAATTATAAATTATTCCCTAATATTCTGTCTGTGTCGATGTGGTATTTAATGTTCTAACAATTATAATATTTATGTAATTTAGTCTTTTTGTTTGTTTCAGTCCAATAGTAACCCCACAAGTTCTACATATTAAGTACAACTGATCATCGAAGATTTTTATTATATATATACTTTTTTTTTACTAATCCTCACTTGCTTTCATAATTCACTTAGACATTGGCAAAATGGTCGACATCGGCTTTGCTTGCCATAACAAAAAAAAAATAGAATCGATCGGTATTACCTACCGCTAGCGGTTTTGTGAACTGCATCAAACCATTTACAATTTAACATATTATTTTTCGATAGTTTATAATCTATCCATAGGAAAACGACAAATTGTGAACTGGTGGAATTGGTACCTAGCAAACTTGCTTGCGACGTAGGTAACGCTCCTTTCGCTAATACTAAATAGCTTGCCTAGCTGCTAGCCACTTTTTTCACTCTTTTTTACACTTTTTCCACGGTTTTTCACTGTTCTAACCTTTTTTTTTTTTTTTTTTTGATTACGGGGGGAAATCCTCATGGATGTCCTCCGCCCTGGGGAGGGCGGAGGGGTCTGTCAGACTCTTACTGACTAAAACCACCACGGTGTTCCGTCTCACACTTGCACCGGGGATTACGGGATCTAATGCGACTTCCGCGATCCCCGGCTAGTGCCGGCCCGCCTCTGCGGGCCACCTCGAGTTAGGGGAGTCACTGTTCTAACCTAACCTAACCCATTTCACCCAGTTCACAAGTATTCGACAGATTATAATCTAACGGAAATAATACATATAGATTATAAACTAACGGTTCTCACTATCTTACGGTGACATATTACATCCTACGGCAAGTCTGAATTCTTTTGAAGAAAAGAGTACCTACCTAAGTAATTCATGTATGAAGATTGGTTAGTTTTGTTGCGCTTTACTAGGTTTGGAGCTTTTTAAACGTGAATACAATGATTTTCTCCATGAGACCGATTCGATCGATAAGGAGGACTATCTACACTTCCTCTCATAAAAGTGAAACCTGAGCAGTGAGAACAGTACCTATATTTAGTCTAATGATGCTTATGCTGATAAAGGGTCCAAGTCTGCTATATTATATATTTAAGTAGGTACATTTGACAAATCTTAAATACAATATACAATCTAACACTAAAATATATATATTATATACAATAAAAACAAATAAAGGGCATGTTTAAGTACTAGTAACAATTTTGTCATTCAGCTAATCTTGTTTGTTGTTTTCTATCGTTTTTGTGTGACCTGCACGAGATAAGTATAAAAGCCCAAAAGGCAATGATGTGATAACGGATGATTTAAAATACTCCGACCTTCTCAATAATTTTTCAGTTTACAGAATTAATTACCCTGATACCGTAAACACAAGTAAATTATAGAAACATTTGTAGCTATTTATCTGTTGCTTTGACTTCGTCTGCGTATATTTTGTATTTCATTATTTTTTCATACAAATATGCAGGATTAAAGTAACCTATATCCTTTGCCAGGTCCCATGCTATCTATCTGTCAAGTTTAGGCGTGAGCCCCCATTTCTTTTTTGGCTTTATTGGCCGGCTTGAGTGGAGATTCGCAAGAGCTTCAGGAACTAGTTTGACCTGTGTATTCACCACCCACCCAGTGCCGTCGGCCCACCTGGTGGGACGACTAATAATATTAAATTTATTCCCGTTCGTCCCACTAATTTTGTTGGTTGGACGAACGAGAATAATTTATCATTTTTATATTTTGAAACAATACTCTTAACTAAACTCTACGCGTGGAAATAGGCCGAGCATGTTTTATTTGTAAAATATTGGTATGTTCGACAGAAATTTAAAAATTGGTTTGATGGAAGGAGAAATAAAAAAAGATTGGTGTTTGTTTTAAGTCAGTGGTCACCTTTCGAGCATGAACTAAAATTTTCTGCTGTGATTTTTACTTGTGAACGGGCACGTTCCAGTCGTTGCTGTATTTGTTAAGGCCCTTCCCAGGGACCTATCCGGGATATTTTCTCACGTGTATCAACACGTGAGTATTCCAGTCTGTCACCTATCCCCCTCTACATAATTTTGCTTTTCTTTCGGGTCTAAAATGGTGTTTATTTCGGATCCAGATAGAAAAGGCTGATTTCAGCCCTACCTTCCGGCTACGGCTGCACCACGCGGTACCGACTATCGTTCCGGCGCCTCTGCGGCGAAGCGGGCGGTTCTAGCGTCTACCAGCGGCGCGTCGCCTTGCCACCTGGAGCAGGCAACTCCCAGCGGATCCAGAACATACCAGTTTTTCTTTAATTTTGTATTACCTTTTGTATCACCACTAGCTAAATTGTTTTTTGTCGTAATTACTAGTGAAGTTCAGGTTCCTTTGCCTTGTAAGGTCGTGGGTTTATCGCATACGTTCGTCCGGGTTGTGCTATAAGAACCGAGTTTTTTCACGCCGATGGGCCTAACGTTATTTTCCGTGAAAGATACGAATAGGTTATATTCATCTAACGTTTTAAACATTAGTTAAAATATATACGAGTATATAAAGTCTACGCATTCATTTTTTTATAATCTGTACCCTAATTACGTAATACACGATCAATCGGAATTTGAATCGTTTTGAAACAAATTGCTTAATAAATTGGAAAAAACATCTGCTCCGCAATGAATGTTGTCAAACTGAAACAAATTCGTTTACGAAAATGTGTTGCGTAATTAGATAGCTGTTCACAATATTTGTCTTTTCTTTTTTTTTTCCTTCAATATACCTTGTGATTTTACCTGGATACTTCGTTTCATTACATGACCTATGTCGCCCCGGGTTCGACTCCCGTGCGACATTTGACTTGGACGTAGCAGATCAGCATTTTTTCGCTACAATTTGCTTAAGTCGCATTGGTCCCAAATTATTTTTTTTAATCTGGTTGTTCAATGGTAAAACAAACCACTTATTTTATCCTTACTTAATAAATGCGAACGTGAGTTTGTTTGTTTATTTGTTACGATTTCACGCTAAAACGGACATAGGAACTTTTTATCTTGTAGTACGTTGCATGCATTGAAGTTGTACTTGTAAGAGTGGAAAATGATAATATATTCAGAAGCAATGAGTGTTGCAAGGGTCTCACTTGTAAAATTGTACCCAGTCTCTCAGTTAATAAGTCAATGTGAAAATTAAAAGAAAATTCACTTAACAACACTATGGTACCTAATTAATTCAAATTAAGTAAATCATCTTTTCCAGAATATAGTACTCTAATCTTATTTGCTTTATGTAATAAAATCGTCCCAAAATCAAAATTCATTTATTCAAACTAGGCTGAGAACCTGCACTTTTTGAAGGTCCAAATTACATAAGACGGTCCCCCAACGCCCGCCCTTCACCACTTCCTAGTACTTTAGCTGGGAAGAAGAAGTGGCGCCAGCAGCACAGCTGTCTATTCAGTTAGAAGAACTTGATTCCATACAATAGTATGGAAAGTGATTAATATTACGAAACACAAAATTAAATTAAATTATTTGCCATATGTCAGCTAGCACACGCCAATATACCAACACTGACCATACTGAACACTCCTTCATTATGCTCCGCTGGAAAATTCGCCCTGTACCTAATTGCTAATTACTACCCGTATCATATCAGGCTTTCTTCCTTCGAGACTTGTAAGAGTGGTTGCATGTAAGGGAACAAGTTACTTAATGGTGCTAGTATGCAATGAGCTGCTGCAAGCCGTCACTTGTGCAGTATTGCGTGAAGTGATTGCTATTCATGTCTCAAGCGGTATAACACACCTTGCGAGACAGACGGTAGTCCACACCTCTGCTTTCTCCGTTTACTAAAAAATTGATATATAACACAAGCCACACATATCGCTAATGAAATTTAAAATTAACACTTGTCTGAAACATAATTCATCATTCAAGTGTTTCAACACTATACCGTTATGTGTTTCTAAACATGGTTTATGTTCGTGTTTCTCAGCTATTTATATTAAAACATTTACACAGCACACAAACGTATTTATGTGACATGTACACCGTGTTAACAGCTCGTAGCTTGTGTCGAGTTAAATATTGTTTATTTGTCAATGTGACCCATGAAAACCAATTTCAATAACTTTAATGCAATAAAGTACATCGATTTATATCTAACTGCAGTTGTATTATGTTGCGTTAAAAAGAAGCAAACTTAGAGATGTTCCAAGGAGTTTGGTGCGAACCTTACCTACAGGTTTTGCCGTCTGATTCCCAACCAAACTGGTTCCTTGTCCGTAACGCCCGCCAGTCTGCCTCGCCCAAACAATGATGCCGTGCAAAAAATACTAAACTCACGTATAATAAAACATATCAATGGTTGAACTTAACGAAAACCAAATGTTAAAAGTGAACAACTAAAGAAATAACATTTAAAAACTAGTTGTAAGTAACACATGTCATAACCTAAAGACTAATGATAAAAAATTCCTCGCACAATTACAAGATTTCAAGGTTTTAGAGTACATGTATTATTAATTAGTTTGAAATTTAACGAAGCGTGGTGACTTAAATAATCACACCGTGGTAGTTTCAGTTTATTACTTAAACTTTAGAACATAATACTATACTGTAATATCTGTATCGTTATAGTAACACCGGGAAAAGTAGTAAAACAAGGGCACTTAGTCTTTCAAGTACTTACAACGTACAACTACTATCGCTGGTAGCAGATGCCAAAACGATATTAATATTTGAGGCCCCGAGACTGCTTGTAGCAAGTGCAACTAAGTATTAAGTAGAGTAGAGCAGTCAGTTTCCCTCGGCAAGGTAATATTGGACAGGCTCTATTGATTTACTTTGAACTCTCCTTTCGGTTGGGAATATTGGTGCAAGAAGTACCCTACGTCTAATATCATTCTTTGTATTCAAATGGCTTCAACAGTATTATTTATCTTACCTACTTCAATATTCTGTAGTTAAAAATCATGATTATCTACAGTATCTAAGGCAATTTCAAAGTTAAAGAAGGATTGTTTTAAGTAATTACTGATAAATTAATTAAGGTTCCAGTTCTGTAACAATTTCGGAGACTAGCCCCAAGGGATTTTAGGAAGCTTTCGATACCTTTCCTGTTGTACAACTTTTTGGTTCGGTTTAAAATTTTACCAAAATTGCCAAGTTCTTGCAGATCCATAATAACTGAATTTTTTGGCAGCACCATATTTCTCTTGTTTATTGTAACTAATCAAGTTTAGGTAAAAGTTATTTATTTCCTACCATATTCTATGATAAGGTTAGTCTATATTACACACATAGATATATTCAGCAGCCAAATCATAGAAATGCTATAAAATATTATCAATCATATATATATTAATAGCATTGCCACCTGAGTGGAACCTGGGCTGGTCTCTAGGTACTTAATAGATCATATAATTGAGCTTATTATTGTACAAGACAATATCTGATCAGCGTTGCGGTAAATGCATTTAACGATAATAATGTGGCAGAAATATATTGCACATATAAATTACCGTAATTAATATTGATTGTCGATATTGTTAGTACAGTATTGTAAGTACTTGCTAGTTTGCTACGTAATTCCGTTCTCGCCACGAATCTTGCTGTAGGTGCAACAATTAGAGGTATGCCATCTAAATCTATTGTATTTGAAGTTAGGTACTTACATACTTCAAGGATTTATTATGTCTTTTCTCTTTTGTCTTTTCAAATATTTTATCAAACATGTGTGTTTTCTTGGTTCACTTGAAGCCATCTGGTGGTTCTGGTGTAAGAACCAGAATAGCTCACTCTTTATTTCCAGTTTCAACTACATATAGTACCTATTTACATTCTTAGGTCATTAATTTACTAGGTTGTCTACCAGGTAGTGGAAAAATGCATTCATTCGTAACAAGTAGTCAGAATCAACATCAATTTTCTATCGGGAACTGTTCCCCAGCATTACGTCAGGTATTACTGTCATTCAGAACCATGTTCTTCCTTGCTTCTATTATTTCTACCATATAATTGTGCTGTCAATGTTTCTTGTCATATCAACGTAACAAATTATATTTTGTAATACATAATTTATTTCCTAATCATAACAAATAAGTGGTCTATTGGTTAAGTGCAGTGCCCTTGATGTTTGATTAAAGAATATAATTATTTCTATAGCAGCTTGTTCACTGGTACACTGGCCTTATTGAAACTTCATATTTGCTGGGGGACAACGTGGTATTGATTAAAAGCTCATAGTATTATTATGTTATTAACATTTAATATCGCCATTCACAAGTTATTATTGCGTATTTTATAGATATAAACAAATATAATTATGTCATATGATATTTATAATTCTCGTATCAAACGTTCTAATTGAGGAAAAGTTGAGATGTTTACCTACGGAAAAAGTCAATGCGTAAATGTTAAATATAGCACAATGCTTCATTTATATTAATCGCACTAATGACTTTGTAGCAAATACCAATGTTCAAGTTTTTTTTTTGCGAACTTAGAATCTTTGTAGTTGTTGGGTAGGTAGCTACTTGTTCGTTATCAATGTCGCTGACAAGTGAAATTTATGGGACCTTGACATTGTCCCTATTACAGTAGGTAGAGATTACATCACCGTGGTAACACCGTGTAGAACATGTCGTATCGCCTTACAAAACTATGGCTATACCTCTTACTGATATATCGTGGTTACGAACGTGCTCAGAAAACTAAAACTCCCGAACCAAGCCGCGGAACAACGTCGCAATATCCAGGTATATATTGGTGATTTATTTCAGTTGCAGTTGCTTTCACGTATTACAAACACGCATTGGACGTGCAACATATTGAAAACGACTGTGAGAATGTGATTATAAGCAGAACATATACCGAGTACGTTGTGCATACTAACACTTACCTCCGTATTCTAGATACATTAACGTTTGATCACACGTAATAAACCAGCCGCATCATTAAATGAATACTTAATTAGTCGTATTCGGGTGTGTGATAAAAGTTATAACATATTTTTATTTTATTTTATAACCAGTTAGAACGCCCACGCGTTGAATACTTATTCAAACCGCAAGCAAGTCTTTAAAAAACTTAAAGAATAGAATGTGACGTCTGAGAACATAATAGATAGACCATTTAAAAATGCGATAAGCCACGTTCACCACGTCAAATGTATCCACAAAGAGTGTTACATCCTTGTCAACTTTTACTATCTGTATAGTTCTTTATAAGCTTTTCTGTACACATCAAATCCTTAACAAACTAAAGAATTTTACTTAAACATTCTCCCCTTATTTATAAACTCTGCTTAAAGTTAAGTAATGATTAGCGCCTGTTTAACCATACATTTTTGACGTTTGAACGCTTCTTAACTTTAAACAACGTTTATGAATAAGTTCAGGTATATGTAATATGAAATGTCGATTACCTAAAGTGTTATCAATAACGGAACAGATTAAGCCACTACTGTGCAGTGTGGACAGTAGATAACAGTTATACCACTTGGATAACAAATTAGGGCCATCAATAATACAGAGACACACCCATATGCAGCCAGTTACTCGATAAGTTGAAGTCGGTTGCCAAAAACTTTTTCTGTAAATATAGTGCGAAAATAGAAGGTGGAATGCTTAAAACTGAAGCACAATAAATCTGAAACCCTGTTGACCTTCATGAAAACGTAAGCAAAGTAAAAGTAATCGATCTAGTCACTACTGAGAAGAAGTAGAATGATAAGAAACAACTGACACAACCTATTCTCCATGAATTTAAATTAATTATTAAATTTCCAACACAACAAACAATTACATTGGACCTTGTAGTCACTACACTACCCACGGTTGTGGTAAATTAAACTTCAAAATATACCGTCTCTAGTTGACAATGTAATTGTATACTTATACAGTCAGCCCACTATCTGTTGATTCACGATGAATAATTAGAAGGTATCTGCCAATGCCTTGTGTTTAGTCCGTGAATATAATACTTTTATGTACTCACACCTAAAGATGTTTGACCAAAATATACGTGGAGGTTATTTTTGGGAACCAATATGTGTATTTTTGAGTACGTGGTTATTTTTTGCATGTTTAAATAATTGCTTCGTGAGTAATTGCAGTTCCTGGGCAAGAGGAAATATAAATTAATGGAGTCGCTAACCAGCTTAAAAATCAAAGAATTTTTGTCGATGGTAACGCAGCCTTTCGAATTAATATTCAACTCCTGGCTGAAACAGGCAAGCAGCATCAATCGCCGATAAGAAAAGGCCAACTCTAGGATCGCACCGGATTGTCCATCGAGATGGAGCAAAGAATACTAAGAATAACTAAGTAAAGCGTCTTAGGCAAAACCTATCTTCTCTTATTCCACCAATAAACCTAAGGCGCCTCCTATCTTTACCAATACCACTTGGTTCGTTTGATGATTATGTTCAAGAGTTCGTAGAATTTGAAGAGCATTATGCTGAACAAGATTCTGTAATTTTTATAATACATGCAAAGCCATATAATATTAGCGATGACGACAACATAAACACCAGTGTCCACACATTGCAGTCAGGGTCGTGGGTTCAATTCCCTCACTAGGACGAAAATGTTTATCGCTGCACATGTTTCGTCCAATTTATTTGTGTATAATAATATAAGAACGTCATAGGACCTACGTCAAGAGGAACTAAGCCAATATATTTAACAGCTTTTTGCTAGAAGAACATGTGAAACCTATTTTGTGAACGAGGAGGAAAATGTTCATGAAAATATTCAGGTGTGTGTTCTGACGTAAGCTTGTTTCAGAGAAAAAACTCGTGAGACAAAGTTACAAGGAAGACGACATTACCTGAAGAAATAGACATGACAACGATTGAAAATAACATGGTGACAGTTAAACAATATGAAAACCAATAAAAACAGAGATGAGGAAGGCAGCCGCGGTACCAACTAGTTGACTGGCTTGTCTCGTATAGCTTGTCAGGCACTGCATCAGCGTCAGGCGCTATTTACAGGCAACTAATTACAGGGTTAAATTAAATTAGCTAGCCAAACTCCGCAGACGCGATGATCATCGATATCTAAAGACAATAAAATTAAAAAATATAAAAGATTTGATGTTTTTTATTTAAATAAAAAGTTTTGATGTTTTTTTTGGGAGGTCAACCACCGTTGTTAGTGTTGTTACTTGAAGTATCAGTTGAGAAAAACTGTTTTAGTATTTTATATCGTGTTTTGATACCCATCGCCTGTGTGGAGTTTAGCTAGCTAATTTAATTTGACCCTGTAATTAGTTGTCTGACATTTATGCTTAACTAGGCCTATTTAGCCAAGTTTTATTTAATTTTTTTGTGTGTATATTATGTGCCTTAACCTGGGTAAAATAAATTTATTTTCTTTCTTTCTTGTGCCAACACTAGAGAAGAAGAAATTTAAACAAAGAAGTTGTTTTTCATTGCTAAGTGTTTCAAAATCACAGATGACGCGGGTTTGATTCCCAGAATTCGCACTTTGATGCCTTTTATTTTGTTCCAAGGTGAGATGTGTGGGTGAGTAAAGGTACCATTCCGTACCCGACCGCAGGCGGCAACTGTAGGCGACATGTCGCTGCAGTCATGATTCGGAACCCGACCGCAGGCGGCAGCAAACCGTATTTCAGTCAGTAGATAGATGATAGAAAAACGTGTAATCGCTCGAGCGTTGGCGGCACTACTGATCTGCGGTCGAGCTACACGTGTCGCCAGTCGCTCGCCCGTAGCTGCCAACGACGATGTGTCGCTAGCCACGGAAGGTATTTCATAGAAATTCATAGAAACCAGTCGTGTCGCGGCGACACGTCGCCTGCATATGCTTCCCTGCTGTCGGGTACGGAATGGTACCTTAAAGGAACGGGTCGACACGTCCAATTGTAAGAAAATAAGATGACCTTTATATATTTCACAGACCCGTCCCACAAATATTAGGGTAGTGGGCAGGGCATTCAAAACCAAAATCTGACTCAAAATAAATGAAAATGTAATAAGAATAAATGAGCATCGTTCTTGAAAAAGAATCCCATAGTTATAAAGAACACTTAACAGATACAAAATTTAACAGTATTTTGTATGCCTACTGAAAGAAACTATAAGGATTGATCGCCGTGAATTTGCAAAAAATAAGATACTAAAAAAGGTTGACCAACACCTACATTAGCAGTGCAAAGTTTATTATAACTTGCATCAAGACATAATTTGAACGAGATATTCATATCGCGATATATGACGACAAGCAACAAGCATTTCTATTACTTGCCTTACAATGTCAGGGCTACGGGCATGAAGATGTTGTAAATGTACCAAGTTAGAGTTAAGTACTAACTTACTAAGGAACCCAGCTGATGCAGTGAATGTTTACGCAAACAACCGTATTGGCTTCTCAACTTAGCGACTCCCTTAGATTGTTAGTCGCACAGTGGAGGACTCGGGCGCACATTGAAATAAGTTTATATTTAAGTTAACTTTAATTTAAGTTTATTGCTATACTTTCAAAAGCTAATTTATGGTGGTTCAGTGGTTGGCATTTTATGATTTAATTGATTACTTCCTGTTCCGTTATTGAACATTATTTGAATACTACATTATATGACTAGTCTTTTTGATATGACACTTAATATTTTTCTAGAACAACTGGACTGTAGTTTTTGTTAATTGGGTATGATTAAAAACCAGTCAATAATACTAAATACATAATCTAATTATCTTCGTCGCAGGTTTCACATGGTCAATAATTAACATAAAATGTATTATGGTGTTAACTTGCAGAACTCATTAATTTTATTTACATAATAATTATTTATTTCATTTTTCTATTAATATTTATTTTTAGAAAATTATTTAAATTAGCCAAGTTTGTTTACACGTGTCGCATCGCAGAGGATAAAAATAATAACATATTTCCAGGAAACTGTTTTGCATTTTAACATCAACGGCTTTTATAACTTTACAAACACACTTATAATATTAATTTATCAGCATTCACATCCCTACCAAGTTCTTTCTCAAAAATACGAGTTTATTATACAATAAACTCGTCTTAATTAATACCATTTGCTGTTAAGTTCAACTATCTTTATGGGATTTTAAGAACCACCGGGTTCCGTTTTGTTCTACAAAGACAACAAAAGCCTTATTAATACCTTACCTTTATTACTAAGTGCGGCCCTGTACTGCGAAGCTGACACCTGGGGACCGGTCACACTCGTTCTGTGGGCCCACGCAACGCCCGCCGTCTCTGCCGCGTCAGTTAACACCCCTACCACACCACCACCAACAGAGAGAATAAATCCACAAAGACAACATGCATTGAACCATTGATAGGTGCAGCGGTAACTCAATACAGAACAAAAGCGGCAGTGAATGGCGAGTTAATTGAAGAGGTCGGGTGGTGTGTAAGCCAGTGCAGATTATAAAAGCGCAGGTTCTCGAGTGGACACCTAATAACAGCAAGTTAGTTACTGAACTATTTGCATCCGAAGGTATTTTTCCTTGAAACGCCCAGGCCTTATATATTTCACTTACCTCACCAGAAAAGTTAACGGTGTAAGACTGAACTATAAATTGTGTTGTAATCGCAAACTTACTTATTCCGCGAAGTCATTATAAATTCTCCAATATTAAGATTCGATTTTACAAGTTTTGTGAACTCACTTAGGTAATGCATAGGTACATAAACACATGTGGCACTGGAAATCTAGATCCATACTTATCTTAAGATAAATCTTTAGATAGCTTTTCCAAAGTGTATGCGGAAAATTCTAAGAGCAATATATTGAGTGATCCCAGTGGTCCTACACATAAGGCACCACACTGAGGCCGATCGGAAGTGACGCAAGTCTTCCGTCTGCACCGACTTCCGGTCGGAAGTGCCAGGCTTCCTGAGACGGCATCACGGCACTCCCGTCGAGGCCGGTCGATGTTCCGCATTATATATCTATAAATCTTTTACATTGCTCATTATTTTATGTACGTCGTAGACCGGTATGCCGTATGACACTGTGTTGAACAAGAATGTTGAAGAAGATGTGTAACGCTCTTGTGTTGGAGAATTTGGAGAAGAAATGTTTGAAACGAACGAATGATTGTAACAGACCCCTACAAGTAAATTCGGTTACTTGTAGGGGTCTGTTACAATCATTCGTTTAACTCTTTTCAAATCTTTTGCCATTTATAAAAATATCAAACAATCACTTTTTATACCGAGTTCATAAAACGTCATCAACGTCGATGACGTAATTTTCATCGAATTCAGTCAAACACATGACGTGTTGAAGCTAAACATCTCAACATGTCGAAAACAAGTTAAAATCCAATCCCCTTTATATGCAAACAGGTTCTTTGCATATTTATTTACTGACTTTATGTGGTAAAATACGTAGATATTAAAATTTGTATCAATTTACAACGCCATAAAGCGTAAAAACACATCGAATTTCCATACCTTTTATGGGTAACTAAGTTAAATTGAGAAAGATCTTGTCTTTAATACGTTTCGAAACGATTCCAATCTTGTGCAATATGCCCCCTGACCGGAATTTGCAAGGCCTATTGCTGATAGATGTTATACAACATTAGGTTCTACGGTTATGTTCGATTTATTGTCATAATAAATTGTCTGAACAGGCCTTGCCATGACTATGTTGTCCTAGGCCTCATGGGATTAATTGATCGTAAATGTCTAAGTACAAGTTGATTGAAAATCCATAAAACTTGGCACAACTGCCAGTTTTCTGAGATACACCTTGCTGCGCCAAGGTTCCTTGACTTGTCTTCTTAATAGAGTAATGTAGGAATATATTCTGCAGAGAACTTAAATCTTTGCTCTTGGCTTCTGAACTGTAGGAAGAAGTAAGGCTCCATTCTATTGTAGATATGTTGGAAGTCTTCCGATAAGTACTGTGCAATCAGGATTTATTTCTGCAATGTTGTCATTATTTTAAGTTTCTGTATTTGATTGAAACTGTTCGTTGGTAGGGGGCTACCTCGGTATGACCGATGACATGGATTATCATGATTTATGTTTTCTGAACCTGCTATATACGATCAAATTATCTTAAAAAACGAATGTGAGCTTAAGTATCGATACTTTTTATTTTGTTCGTCCAGTTTTATTAAACACAATCTTGTTCGTTAAACATATCAACAAAACGTTAACTAAACATACTGGGTAGACGAGCGAGAGGCAGCGCAGAGCCCACTCTCGTTGTTTTATTTGAACAAATGTCAACACAACAGCGACACTAGAATGCATTAGCGCCCGAGCGACGTAAAAACTAGCAACACTGACATGTGCCTTATTAGTGGAGTTGCCAGAACATGTCATATTTTTGTTCGCAGAAGCCGCGAGCGTCTGTGACGGCTACAAATATATATATATCTGATATTTGTGGTAAATTGCTGGCCGATGCGCAATTATGGCGCAAAACTTGATCAGTGCATTGAACTCTCAGATACCATTTTTGTGTTATAAAATCCATTCGTGCATATTTGTATTAAACCTCTAAATGAGTGGATCGAATGTTTCTTATGGTTTTCATTGTAATATTTTTAGTAATCTTGTGATTTTTGTAATTTCACTGCGAGACTTGAATTTTATACCATCATAAACTGAAATCAACGCCTAAGATTAGTGTGCACTAACTACGAAAATAAACTAACGTTTATTAACCGCAGGAAACGTTAGCGATGAAATATTAAAGTCTATGCAATGTGTCGCGAACTCGTGAATAGTCTCGCAGTGTCGGGGAACAAAAGCTCAATTTAACCGTAAATCCGTGAATGTACTGTAACATTCACTAGAAATGGTGTGTTTAAAATAAACAATGACTAATAAGTAATAACAAACCTGACTTCTTCCTACATTTTTGCCAGCGTCGCGTCTCCGAGAGCTGAATATCTAAATACAAACGTACGCACACTCATATTTATCAACACAAGCTGCATTCCAGAATCTCACAAGGGGAAACCTTAGCCGTTGTTTAAAACTTCGCTAATATTACCCACGTCGGCCATCACAGCCGCTAGCTTAACTACCAACACATGATAGTAAATTGCCGATCATATTGCCCAGGAAATCGTAATATTAATGATTTGCATGCAAACGTGTTTATCTACGCTGAACTGTGAATCAATGGGTACCTGCTTGCAACAAAGTTACAGGTTGCATGCTCTACAACTCAAACAGAATTTAAATTAATTGATTCATACAGTTGGGTATCGATGATTTAGGATTTTCAAAATTTCTGGGTACTCTTTAAGGGACGCATAGAAATGAGCGTATAAACAGCTCTGAGGTTCACTCATCTCACGTCTTCCTAATCAATAATCACTAACTGAATAATCTAACGTGTGCTTATAAAACAATGAACAGGAACAGGGCAGGGTGACGCTAACTACATGCAAAATAAGTCATTATTATAACTCTGAAGCTGCCGACGACATGTATTTATATTTAAAGCCTACTGACAGTCCAAACGGTCAGATAAGACACCCATTTGCCACATCCTTATTCCAAGGACAGTCAGCTCGGCCGCCGCCCGCGCCGGCGAATCGCGAACGAAATGCTAATTCGTTCGCTACGGTGAATACCTTATACGATCTTAAAAAACTGCCATACCTACATACTAAGAGACTACCATAGGAAAATGCCGAAGATAAACACGGCATAGGATACTTTAAATGTACACACAACGACGGCCAACTACTCACGTTAATTATTATTTGAACACGAATGGGACTTCAATGAAAACTGGTTTCTTTGCTAGACTCTGTCAAATACAGGCGTTTGAGTAAAGAGTTCATTAGATCATTACTGTTCTTGCTATGAAGCCTATGACCTACATAATTTAGATTCTGGCATAGAGAAACTCGGATATAGTAATAGATAAAGATGTATACAAAGTTTCATTGATGCCGCTCCTTTACATACGATGTTTACTATGTAGTATAAATCCATTATAACCATCACAGCTACATTGCTCGGAGAAAGATAAACAACTGAAAGCTTTAAAAGCAGGTCGTTGGCAACAAGAGCGCGCCGCATCCGCCAAAAATAAAGTCCTTGACCTTCGTGCTCAGAGTTTATCTCATTTAAAAATAAAAGTAGCCATGAACTTCTCAAAATGTAAGTGCGAGTACATTGCTAGTATGTAGGAAACTCGTTGTCGCAGAGCTGGCGGCCTTCGGTGGTTCACGAACAAGGCCCCTTTGTGTCGCATGCATGAGTTCAAGCCGCCTCGCTGCCTCGCCGCCTCGCGCCTCGACTGCCGGCTTATAAGGCACTCAGTATCTTGTAGAACGAGGAAGCCAGAATGTAATGCTAATAGATTACTTTTACAATCACTAAAATCCTATACTACTAGTTACTAGTTCTATAGCGGAAAACAACCATGAATATAAATTGATTTCTTAGAAATGACACACGTGCTGGTTTTTGTTTCCTTGACAGAGGTGAGATCTATATAGTCAATTATTATTTCTTAAACAACGCTCTGTTTAAATAGTTCTAGCATCAAAAACACATCCATTTTCAAATCATAATAAAGTACCACTCAAAGTTTTAGGCAATTTCACGCTGTGGAGTCAGTCTATTGGAGCTTTGTGTATAAACGTACAAAGTTCTCGGTATTTCTCGGCCGCGGCACCAATTAACTACAGCGTAAGGAACTCGAAACAGCCGACTCTTTGTTTCTTGCGAAAATTTGGCACGTCTCAGCTATTTCGGCTGATCTGATAACGACTCCAACAAAATACCTCTAATATTTTATTGTACTACTAACTACTGCCTTGCACAGACACGAATGCGACTCATTTTCTATGAGAGATCAATCAAGACTAGTTAAGTCAGCTGATCTAGATGCTTGTCATGTTAGTCATTTTATCACCATTTAGGGATGTTGGCTTTAATATGTATACGTGCAAACGTATGTAAAGTGTTATGTCGTTAAAAAAACCACTGCAAAACTGATTAAGTAAATGGAGCTGGCACTTTTCGAACGAGCACACATTCTCTGGAGTTATCAAAGAGAGCCGCGAGTCGTGGGACCAGTTTTTAGGCCCTCCTGGTTTGAATACCGCCTAACCGCCTAAGGCTTCTGTGTGTAAAAAATAGATATGCTTTTATGCTTAACTAGAATCTCTCAAACGAGTTTTGTGCATTTGAACATTAGCAACAAATAATTATTATAATCTATGGAGAGGAGAGCTTAATCGCTCGTTAATTTGCATGATACATTTTATGAGTTCTATTAAGTATTCTGGTTTATTAAAGTACTTATGTAAACAAAGGCCGTGAGATTTTGGTAAAACAGACGTTTATAAGTTGTAAATATTCGATGTACAACATTAGACACATGAGTACATGCCTGTAACCTCAGTGACCGGATCGACATAGTAATTCAATCAATGACTTGACGCGACGAAAATAGAACTTAGCATTTATATGCAAGAAATATCGCGCATGCTGCCATTAAAAACACGACTTTGCAGATTTTTGGCTCTTTGTATATAAAGATAATGTTACTGTTTACATGATATTTTTAAATACGTTTGTTCGTCATCTTTCGTGCGCATTATGCACATGACAAAGAACAATAAAGTGTAGGAACTAAATAGTGAGCTTCCTATACGGATACATGCAAGGTCGCGTCGCCTTCCTGACTGTTGGAAGCATCGCGCTACCATTTCCTATATTAATGTCGTCTAATTTCTTAATAATCATGTTTTCGTATATTAAAGTTCTCGATCACGTGTAGGAAAACGCGGAAAATTCGAGAAAAGACTAGACATTTTCCATGTTTTGTTTTATGACTTTTATGAATCAAACATTTTTTTCATTGAATGTGTAAGCTTTTAATAACATTACACCTAGAAAGGAAAAAAAATATTTATTTTTTAGATGGTTAGCAGGATTCCTTTAAAGGATATTTCGTATAAAATATATCTTTAGTAAAAACATAGAAAATGAACCTAATAAGGTAGTTAAACTTCACTTGTTGGTTTATTGCCACACACAAAACTCTCAATCACTATCTACATCCCTGCCTCGAGTGTTCGACACACGTTTAATTTCTAACTCTTTAGTTTTTCCCAAGTTATAATCAATTAATTACACACTATTAAGGGAAATAATTATTATAGTACCTAGAAGTTTTGATCATAGCAATAAAATCCTTACGTAGAATTTTGCGAAAATCCTATTAATGGTTACCCAAGACATAATACATTAAATGGTAGGTATAGTAGACATTTATTATATTACTCCTAGTTCTCAGTTTTTTTTATAATACCTACCCGTTTCTTATATTATTTATAACCATTTATTACCGGTAATAGAACGCTTTATCGTGCGAAGAACTATCAAAACTACTTATGTAGAAATAAATATAATTATGTATATATATAATTATGTATATGTATAATTATTTATATGTATGAGTGTATACCTTTTTAACCGTATTAAAAACAAAGATGTCAGAAAGTCGGCAACGTCGCAAATAGCCGTCAAATATTTCGCTGTTTTGATTAATTTGGCAATATTACTGTATCGAAATAAGAAATACGGCTAACTTGTGAACTAAAATATTGATTATGAAATGTAATAATTAATATCGTAACACCGAATATTTAGTTTTAGATGTAAAAAAAGTATTTGGAAACTTTCCAAATGTCTTTTTTACACCTATAACGGTTACAACATCACATTCAGTGTTATAATTGCAATTCATTATTAATATTGTATTTCACTAGTTATCCATATTTCTTAAAAATTTGACAGCTATTTGCGCCGTTGCCAACTTTTAGGATGAACGCTCTTAATACATTAAGAGCGTTGATCGATTTATCCATGATTACTGGACGGATTTACGTGATTTTTTTAAATTTTGTTGAGGATCCTCGCGGGGTGGTCCCATATAAACTTTATAAAGTTTGCTTGAGTAGCTTTTGAGTTAGCTTCAAAAATAATGTATTAAATCCACTTTGCGTACTATGTTGATAATGTAATTCATTTCAGTTCATGTCACTGTTGTTTACAAAGCTAGTAGTGGTATACGATTTTATGAGGTCCACAGCTACCTCAACGAAAAACCTTTATTTTGGAAGTCGGTTGTTTTTTTTTATTTTAAATTGTTAATTGCAGAAAAAACAACCGTTTTCCAAAAAAACACTACAAAGTAAGAAAAATAACTTTAATTTCGGAAGTCTGTGACAGAATACACCGACTTCCGAAGTTATTTTTTTTTCACTTTGTGATGTTTTTTTTTGGAAGTCGGTTATTTTGCTTGTCAAAAAGTTTTTTTTTCTTAATTTGGATCTGGATCAGTCATTGAATGAAGAATCATTCATTAGGTAGGTATGTGTTTTTCTAGAACTCTATAATTGTAATTCAAATTCACTAAACAGAATAAATTAATCACTACGTATGACCGTCGACGTCGATTGAACACCATAATCGATTATTAATTAAAAGACAAACTCAATTAATAAATCAAACAAATCAGTACATAAGTACCTATAAGTATTTATTTATTGAGGACTTCCCAAAAATATGCACAAAACATCTTAGTTTACAAAAATAATATAGAAGTAGTTACATAGTTTGCTGTCTGAATATCAAGCTCTTTTTTCTAATTTATCTTCTTTTTTTATCCTACCTACGCAAAAAGGGGTTGGTTTTTATATTTATTTAATTACAAGTTCTGAATTACATTTTAATGAATAGTTTTTGCAGCACTTAACTTGTTCATGCATTACGACACGATTTTATCGCTTATGGTTATGATATCATAAATATGTAGATTTATAGCAAAAAAATACGCACAAAGGATACAATTATTTTGCTAACTATAAATAAAATATATCTGACAGATATATAGTGTTGTAGATATATCCCACCCAAGTGGCACACGTCCCGGATACGGCTACTTAATGCTTTTAGCGATGGGCAGGAAAAGCAACCTGTGCTTATGTACTAGTACGAATGCAATCATTGAATCAGCTCAATATCATCATAACATAACACAGTAATTAAGAATAAACTAGTTGAATTACCTACTAGATTTTTTTTTTGTTTTATGTTACAGCATTCACCTAGTTCGAGCCGGTTCAAACTAGATGCAACCACATTTCGGCTTTCGTCCATAACAAATGCACAAATAACAAAAATACAGCTCTTCCCTATTCAACAAACATACCTATAGTATACTGTATAGGTGACAGGTGACCCTTGGTTATGCGAGTAAAATTTTTATGGTTGTTTTTGAATAGCTTTTTAAAAACACAAGGTATACATAATATAATATATGCTGTAACGTCTGGAGGACAATGCGACGGGGCGCGTTTAGGGAAGTGCGTGACCAGCCTTATAACTTGCGGTTGACGATAGGGATGTGCCACTGAGTCACTTGTTAGAATTTTTATCGATGTTATAATAACTAATGTAGGTACTTATGCATAAGATTTTGCTCATACAACGTAAATGAAATATTTAAATAATAATGAGATCATATTATTATACTAATATTTCATGAGGGAAATGGTTGGCAGATAAGCTTCCCATGTAAAATTCAAATAATCACAATCAAAAGTTATGTTTTAAACTAAAGTGGTAAAATCTAATTTTAAATTTTACTAAAGTACAGACGCCAGCAGGTTAACCTACCCGAAACTGTAAAATTTTCCCAATCAACTTTGAACTTTATGCTGTACTGATAAAGTTGAAAATCTATTAAAGAAATTTAACAGATTGTAGTAGGTTGATGCGCTGGCGTCTGTACATATTGCATTACAATAATTTTTATCAGACAACATAATACTTAAATAAAAGTTATGTTATGTTCCACCATAATTAGGTACTTTGTTTTCTGCATGAAGGAAGATATGCCAACTATTGCATTTAAAGTTTTCCTCAAGCAATAAAGTGTTCGCAACGTGTTACATGTATCGATAGTTAGGTATCGAGCAGAGGTCAACACTCCTGTGGTGTGCTTCACGCGGCTGGCATACTATAAAAGTGCATTGTACACCTCTTGGAAATCATAGTACGTCATCTGAGCATATTTACATACAGAGGTTTTTTTTTTTTTTTTTTTTTTGATCTAGGGCATCTTGCAGGTGACCACTAAGGTCGTGGCTGCTTAACCGGACTGTCCTGTGGCTGCCAATAGCTTCTACACTAAGGGCCTCCAGCCAGGGGCATAAAACTATTCTAAATTAAAATTAAGCGAATGCTCGCTAAGGGCACCCCCTGTGGGGTACAAACCTCGGCTTAGGGCATTCGCTGAGGGGAGGACAGCAAGTTCGGGGACAGGCTGGATCAAGGATAGATCATTATTATTAGACGGGGAATTTAAAGCTACACGCTCAGCTGCGGCGCGGGCTGGCGTTTCATCGGACAAGGGTCGGGGGGGAGTAATTACTCGGGGTGGTCGCGCACGCGGTGGACCTCTGCGGCGAGGTCGGAACGACGGGTGTCGGGTGTTTTTGTTTTTGACTGTACTGGTGGCCCTATTAGACTCCTGGAGGAGTGTGACTGGATCATCGGGATCGGACCGGATATGCCGTGGACGGCGAAAATGACTGAGGGTCGAGGGGGTATAATTGGCCGCAGCAACAATCAAGGGATTGCGGTGCAAGGCGGCGGAGTCAAAGTAACGCTTGGACATGCGTTTAAGGAACTGATGGATAGTAGGGATTCTAAGATCGAGATGGAGCATCTCGTTCCTAACGTACCAGGGCGCTCCCGTGGCTTTACGGAGGAATCGGTTTTGGATCGTCTGCATCCTATGGATAATGTGGGGCTTTGCTTGTGCAAAGACTGTACCCGCATAGGTCATGATGGGGCGGATGCACGCAGTATAAATGCGCAATTTGCCTTTAAGAGACAATTTGCTGCGTGCGTTAAGGACATAATAGAGTCTACTGAGAGCGAAAGCGGCTCGCGAGCGAACCGACTTTATGTGCTCTGCGAAGGAAAGGTGGTGGTCTAGAATCACACCGAGATACTTGGCTCGCTTCTCCCAAGGGATAGGCTTGCCTAGCATGGTGATCTTCTGGGAGGGTTGGGGGCGCTTAGATTTCGGTTTAACAAATAAAACCGCCTGACTTTTGTCGGGATTAACTTCAATTCTCCACTTTCTAAACCAGGTGCCAAGTTTATTGGCAGCTCGTTGTAGATTGCGGATGATATTGGGATGGGTGAAGCCCCTATAATATATGGCCGTATCGTCTGCGAACAGACCTAACTCGACCTTCGGAGTTTTAGGGATATCGCTCGTATAGAGAGTGAATAATAGGGGGGCTAGCACAGAGCCCTGAGGGACTCCGGCTCGGATGGGACGGGGGGAGGATAGGGCTCCCTCGATACGATAGCGAAAGGTGCGATTCGACAAGTAGTCCCGTAGAATGACTACGAGACGATCGGGCACACCGAGTTTGTATAGCTTGTATACCAACCCGTTGTGCCAGACCTTGTCGAACGCTTTCGCTATGTCGAAGAAGACCGCTCCTGTCGACCATCCATGGTAGTAACCACCATGGATGTATTCGACGATACGGTGGACCTGATGCACGCTAGAGTGCTGAGCTCGAAAGCCGAACTGCTCGTTGGGAATTAAGCCCTTGGTTTCGGCGTAATCCCTGAGACGCTTATAAATAAGCCTCTCATAGATCTTGCCTAGTACCTTGAGCAGACTAATGGGACGGTAACTAGAGGGTGCGGATTTGGGCTTTCCGGGCTTTGGGATGCCTATAACAGTGGCCTCTTTCCACGCCTGGGGAAAGATGTTGTTGCTAAGCGCACCATTGAAGATGGTGGCCAATAGCATTATGAGATGGGCGGGAAAGAGCTGGATCACCTTATTGGTGATGCCATCTGAACCGGGGGCTTTGCGAGTATGTAGACCCTTGATAATGTCGTGCACTTCGTCTGGAGTGACGGGAGGCAGAGGACATTCGGGGTCATCAACTGGCGGGAGGGAAGCTCTACGTTCGACTTTGGCGTCTACCTCAGTGAGGTGAGCTTGGTCTACTGGTAGGGAGCTGGAGGAGCATTGAGCCTCTAGACTGTCGGCAAGGCACTCGGCCTTGTCGTCGTCATCGAAAGCAATGGATTTATCGGGGCGTACTAGGGGGGGCATAGCGGTTTCCCTCCGGGACCTGAGTTTCCTCTGGAGTTCCCAGAAGGCTAGGTGATTTGGGGTCAAATCGCTCAACAGCTTATCCCAACCCGCTTCACGCAGCTCAGCTATGCGTGTCCTTACAGCACGCTGTAAGTAGCGCATGTGAGCCTTGTTGGCGGGGCAGGGGAAGTTGTCGTATGCACGGGTGGCCGCGTTCTTCTCAGTCAGCAGAGCACGTGCATCGTCCGGGAGTTTCAAGAAACGAGTATTCGTTTCCGGAACCTCCCTTGAACAATCGTTCAGGACGGTTTGAACGTGCTCCGTGAGTGAGTCGATCGCGACCGTGGTGTCAGCGATAGAATCAAAGATGTTGGGGATAGAGTCCAATTGGGGGGATGTGTTGGATTTCAGCTTATCGCTTACTTTCCTCCAGTCCGTCACCCTTTTGGTAGCTGGGGGTTCATTGGGGTCAGAGAGACCTATGCGGGGGGTCAGTCTTATAACTACTGGGCGGTGATCCGAGTTAAGCTCGTGAACCGTTTCTATTGACTCTAGTCTGAGATTGACGTTCTTAAGGAGCGCCAAGTCAAGGATATCGGGGGTCAGGTTGGGGTCATGGGGAAAGAAGGTACTAGTCATCGGAGCGATGACGTCAAAGTTACGAGAGGAGGAGAGGTCGAACAAGTGTCGACCTCTATTGTTAGTTACTAAGCTATTCCAGGAGGGATGTTTGGCATTGAGATCGCCTGCTATGATAACAGAGTCACTCAAGCCAAGAAGAATGTCTAAGTCGTCAGAGATAGGTTGAAAACTCTCTGCGGAAATACGGGGAGGAATATAGGCTGAGACTAAGGTAATCGGCTGATGGCCTGTCATACCTAGTCGGCAAATAGAGACTTCTACTTTAGATAGAGGGGGAGGGTCCATAGGGATGCAGTACAGATCCTTTTTATAATATATTAGAGTGCCACCCCTGTGGCATCGCGTTCTATCGTTTCGAACGAGACGATAGTTCGCGACTGCCGGGTTGCTATGAGAGAGTTTTAAGAACGTTTCCTGTGTGAGGAAAAGGTCAATGCGATGATCGCGGAGGAACTCCGCTATCTCATCGCGTTGACCTTTCAACCCATCTGCGTTGAAGACGCCTAGGTTAAGGGATCGGGGTTTGACTCTACATGGATTCGTATTATACATGATGGGGGGTTACGTAATCGGCGAGGGCCTGAGTGAGGTCCGGGTACGTGCGGAACACGTCCTGGATCCTCTTAATGTCACCGGATGCCCGAGCGACTCTAATATCATTCGCCATTTGAGTGGCGCGGGGGGTGCAGAAAAGTACGAATGTGTCAGAGATGACATTAAAGTCCTCTGACATGGACATTGCCTTAGGATAGGCAGCCTTAAGGGCAGGCGCGGGAGCGGGTTTCGCGAGGGGCGCGGAGGGCGCGAGGGGCGCAGAGGGCGCGGGTGGCGGGAGGGGCGCAGAGGGCGCGGGTGGCGGGAGGGGCGCAGAGGGCGCGGGGGGCGCAGAAGGCGGGGAGGGTACTTTGGCCGCAGAGGGCGGCGGGGGAGGGTGGGCACGGATGCGCGGATCCATGAGCGAGTAGAGAGGGGTATGGGGGAGAGGGGGTCTCGCGGTTTGCATGGCTGGAAAAGCCTGATAGTGGTGGAGTTGATTCCACGGACTGGGTCTCTGGGGACTCAGTCGCTCGGGCATCTGGGAGGGTTGGAAGGGCATATAATCCCTTTGCTTAGTCTGGCGAGCGTCAAGACGCTTAGCCGGCTTCAGCGAATGTATCTTGGGGGCCTTGGGACAGCCACGGTAATTGGCCGTGTGGCCTTCTTGCCCGCATAGCACGCAGCTAGGCGGGCTCAGGCAGAGGTCGCGGTCCTTAGGGCGGGGACAGTCAGCAGTGCCATGGTCGCCCAGGCACTTTACGCACCTGGGTTTCGCATGGCAATGCCTCTGCGAGTGGCCGTATTTCTGACAATTATGGCATTGTCCTATAGAGCTATTCTTCCAGGGCTTCTCAATGGTGAAGCCCGTGAGGTGGCATATGGCCTTAACGTTAAAAATGGGGTGATGCCCCTCGGTTGGGGAGCACACGACAAGTACCATGTCGTATGCTTCCCTACCGCGCGAACGGTGCATCCGGTGCACCTCGTCTACCGGTATATTCTGCGACTTAAGGTCGGCCAGAATTTCGGGGGTGGGGATTTCGCGGGGGATGCGCTTAATGACCACGCGGGTCTGTTTTTCCTCAGGGAGGGAGTAGGTGTGGAATGACACACCTCTCTCTCTCAGGAGTCTAGTGAAATCCCTAAATTCGCGAGAATTAGGGAGGCTGACTTTAATACCCTGTTGGGTAGACCGGGCGTTTGTGTAGCCGATCCGTTGATCGACACACCATTTGGAAACGGCTGTCCACTTCTCCTTGTCTTGTATGAAGACAGGGGGAGGTGGCGCCATTTTCTTTTGACCGGGGACATTGGACTGGGATTGAGAGGGCGCGGCGGTATCCATCGCGGTGGATGTAGACGCAATCGGGCGGGGGGTGAGGGGGAGGGAGAGGAGAGCTACGGGGGAGGGGGAAGCCGGGGGAGCGTCCCGGTCTATATAATTTTTGGGAGGGAGAGAGGGAGAGGGCTCCTCCAGGGCGGCTACCTTAGCCGCCTGGGAGGAACTTTGCTTCTTCTTCTTCCTCTTGTTCCCCTTCCCGGTGACGGGTGTGAACCCATCATCCTCGGATTGGGAACCAGAGGAAGAAGAATTAGCCTGGACCGTCTCGCTATCGGACGAATAAGGGGAGAGGGCCGACTTTGAGGAAGCCGGCTCAGAAGTGTCCATTGGACTGAAGGGGGCGGGGAGGGAGGGGGCTAGAGCGTCACTGAACGCATCCAGAGACTGATCGAGATCGGGGGAGTTGGGGGCTTGTTGTTTGAGAGACTGAAGGTCATCTCCGAACTTATCTATAAGAGTGGGACTCTCCTTAAGCATCTTCTGAATGAAGGTAAGGAGGGTCTCATTCCTATTTTGGAGAGCATCTAGCTTGTCGCTTAGCGACTTGATCGTAACCTCCATATTAGGGAGGTTACTCATTATGAGAGGGAGGGAGTTTGGGAACCTATGTTATTCCCTATTTATTCCTAACTCTAACTCCCCGGGGGATAACCGGGGATGTGTAAACCCTCCCTGTCGGGTTAGACAGGGAGGTTGTGTACTTAAGGTGAGCCCTAAGCTTGCTTTTGCCCGTTGCCTATCTTATTGTGCAACGGGGTCCTAACCAGTCTAGTGCGCCGGGTGTAGACACACCCGACCGACACTAGGTGTGTAGCTGTGGAGGCAAAACTGTCACCAATGCCGACTAGGAGACCCCCCAAGGCCGGACACTGGGACCCGTCCAATTGACTGCCTTACCCTGAAGGGGTTCGGCGGGTGTGATTGGGCCAACACCCCACTCGGTTTCGTTGGCACCGTAAGGTATCCACCGAGGACCACGAAACTGTGGTTTTGCCCGGAAGGGGCCAAGGACGCGACGAATGTGTTTTTGACCAAAACTGTTATAGAAACACTTTATTAATTGTGTCCTGAAAAGGACAGCAATTAATAGCTGGAGAACACGATGAAACTCGGAGTTCAGGATGCCACAGGTGGGAGCACGGAGAAACAGCACGACCGTCCGCGACCGATGCCAGTCGCAGAGTGTGCACATACAGAGGTTATAACTGCATCGTTATAAGGAGTATCATAAAATGCCAGCGAACTTCGTCGCTGACGTTATATAACTCTATGACAATATTAACATTATTTAATGATCCGATACTTAAAGTTTCATGTCAAACGGGTAAGCTGTTTTCTATAAAGCTCTTTAAAACAAACAAACAAAGCTTCTACTTGTGTGGCGTGGTGACAGTAAACACTGAAGCTTCAGCTCTGAAATGAAAATGATTTATAATATTCTGATTTATTATACTGAGCTGCGTTCGAATCGCTGCTAATATAAGCAAAAACACTCACAGTTTAATTAAGTATGTATTACGGAAATACATTCAAACAGACTGAATCAGATTACCTATATGTCATCATGATATAGAGTCGCATTAAGTTCTGAAACTAAGCACTTACTAGAAGAAAAATTGCCCATCTGTTCGCCTACATGTTATTTATTACAAATTCTTCGTAAAGCTGTCTTTACGGAGAATTTGTACACATTCGAATCACAAAACCGGCCAAGTGCGTGTCGAACCACGCACAATGAAGGGTTCCGTAGTTGGGATGAATTTATCTCAGGAAGAAACTTAACATTGTAGTTGAAAAACATGTTCTCCCATACATTCCAACTGCAAATGTAAGTTTGTACGCACAATATTGAGAGATTTACCATGTTATTTTAAGACCATAGACTTCTTATAGGTTTTCGTGTAATCTATGAGTAAAGAACCATTCTCTGTATTTTTCTAGTAGTTTCGGAGATAAGGGGGGCGATTGGTAAATTTTCATCAACTTTCTTAATTATCGTTAAAAATATTTATTTAATTTTTTTTTTTTAAGATTTTCGCAACAAGCTTTTCATTTAACATGTCACACGGTACAGTTAGCAAAACTTATATATTTAATTTTCATATTTGCCCTCCGAAAGTGATAATTAAAATTTATTTATTTACGTTACATGTTTACGTCTCCATGTTTGGGTTTACGTCTCCATGTTTGAGTCACAAAAATACATATGTGTACCAATATTCAACTTAATTAGTCCATTCGATTTGGAGCAAAACAGACAGACAGGAGTCAGACAGGAGTGATTCTTTAAGGGTTCCGTTCTTTTTCCTTTTGAGGTACGGAACCCTAAAAATAGAAAAAAGCTTCGCCAATTCTTGATACTCCTACTTGAAATCATGCTCATCTGGCAAAAAAATTAAATAAGAAAAATGTTTAAGGCCTCTTACGGACTGTAGCGACCAAAAAAAGCTTATACAAATCTTAATATTTCTTGCATTTGAACAAAAAATAAAGCACAACCATACGGGCGTGTGCTCAGAACTCAGATGAGAAGTTTTTGTATGAAACCTCGTTTTGGATGCAAGGCTCTACCAATCGACTTTACTTCTCCGAAACTTGACAAAGGTGAGACATTACTTCTACTACAAAACAAGACAATACTTAAAACATACTCGGCGATGACCCCAGTCTTAGACAAGACAAAACATTACAAGTATTACAACATCCATTAGATAAAATCAAACTGCGAAGTGGACAAAGCGCACTAATGGCGACATAACTTGGAAGTTTAAGTAACCTTCGCGTTTCTTAAAGATTGCAGCACAATATTTACATACACTTTTATACATTTTGTAAAACATGTTACACTAAATATATGGTAAGCAAATAAAACGAAGTTGACTCTTGCGTCACTAACGCGACGGGGATTGCAAAGGTACGAATGAAGGTAAAATAGACGATAGAAATAGATGATATACGTCATAACACGCAAAAAGAAACGAACAGGAATATTATTCGTTCTAGAATCTAGAAAAAAAACCTCGAAATAAATCTTCAATGGCATAGAAGCACTAGACACAATAGATTTGTACAACTCTAGACGCGTAGGGCATACCTAGTGCACTAGTCATTAGTGCACAGTCAACAAAAGCTACAGATCCCATATTATTTCATTGTATTAAACAAACCCTTAGTGACAGACAATACGGTCTAGCTAGGAAATGGAAAATATAGTGCCTATGAATAAATTAATGGTACAGTTTAGTGGCCACAGCGTTAGTGCAACCCAAGAATGTCGAAGATACAGGCGCCAGTTGCAAGTACTACGCATCTGACCTTTCTGAAGAAAATCAGTAATATGTCTAGCTCTGAAGCTATATCTCTAGCAGAAATCTGACGAGACAGCCTATTTATCCTATTACTGTACTTCCGTACCGTACTGTACCTGTATCCTCTGGACCGAAAATAATATCTCTTCATCGCCTTTTATGTCAAACGGATGATGAAGATGTGGACCATCCTGTACCGGAAATCATACGACAAAGTCCTCAATCACAAATCTATTAATTGCTTTATTATGAATGTCATAGATAGTCTAAGCGAAATGATTTTATTCGTGTTTATGATTACTATTTCAATTAGCATTAATTTTATTCATTTATAATATATCATCATTTATAATAATAGTAATGTTATTCATTTATTCATATCATAAAGAAATAAATGAGGTGGGGATCCTGTGGCTAGCGTCATGCGGGTGTCATCGTTTATCACCAACAGGATACGTATGTAATTGATAATCCCTTCGACAATTAAATCGTGCGAAAGCTGTTGTGGGTTTTTTGTAAGTTCAATAACAAACAACAATAACATTTTCTTTCTTTTCCCAGATCGGACAAAAGATTCACTTTGTTAGGATTTTCCTGTTTTTTCTGATAGATTCTGACGTATGATTGGGATCACTGAGCTTAAGGTTAGGTACAACACTTTTCTGAACCAAACTCTATAATCTATACATAGGAATCTTTATAGAGAAAATCTTCAAAGTGAAAATATTTATAGAGAAATCTCCATAGAGAGCCAATTTTGGCGGAACGTTGTGCGAAAATCTGGCAAGCTTCTTCAACGTTTTTCCCCACATCCTTCTCAAGCTGTTCTTATCTCCGTAATAATAAGTTAACTTACCTAGTTGTCACTTACATCGTTATGGTATTGCGAAAACCGGGCTTGTACACATATATACATACCCGTTAATCCTCGTTTAAGCTCAAACCAGTCCATATTACACGTATGTGAAATTGTCGGCCGGTCGGCACAATTTCCTCGTGATGAAATATTCTTGCCAAATACTTTTCCGTCGGTTTACATGGCTCATTTCGTTTCGACAGAGAACCAAGCCACGTACGAATGTAATCAAAGAGATCCGCTTGTGTTTACGTGAGCGAATTCGATAAAGGAACTTTATTTTGTCGCTTTTCAAAATTACTTTACCTGTTAACTGATCCGTTTTTGGAATTTACACTGTTAACTGATCCGTTTTTGGAATTAGCATGACGTATCCTTTAACCCTTAAAACCGTTGTATAAGTTGCAATATAGTCACTGCGTATGTAGCCTATTTATGCATGGTTGCTTTTAAAATGATATTTGCAAATATAAGTATCTAAAGATTTCCAGTAAAAACATTGCGTTTATTTTCGGAGCAAGACAGCTTAATCTATTCATTGCTCAAGCACATAATTTGCTGTAGCCGATCAGGAAAATCAAGAATAAATGCTTAGCCAGTAAATATGTCCAATATCGCATTCTCCACATACTAGAGAGCCTGGCAATCAAGCTGGGACAAGGCAGCCAATAACAAAACACAGCCAATAGAATAAAAAGTCAAGTAACTTAATATTACGTAGTCTCTGCACGCATAACTTTTATATAATACTTACTTTCTTATTCAATATTTTTACATCGTTACAAAGCTATACGAAGATATGAAAATATATTTTAACAGGTAGACACTTTTGGCGAGAACCCAGCGTGTCGGGTGTTCAAATATTCACTACGACACCTGACGATTCTCACAATGTTCTCATGAAACAATACCATTACCTAACTTCTCATCTAGTTTCTAACAGGTCCAACTTCTGTTACATATAAAAAAGAATGTTATCTTTGTTTTCAGACAGCGGATAATTAAAATGTGCACAATATAATTACCAAATCTGAACTACCTGAATTGACGGGACAGGATGTAGCAACGCTATTCCAAAATATATCACAAAAACATTATGGCAAAAGCAATTTACGTTGTCAAGTGTAAATTTATTATAAACCACGCGGCTATATTTACGACCTATTAGCAGTCCTCCAACCGGGGTGCTTAAGGGTGAGAAATTCAATAACAAAATTCTTCAAAACTCGTCCTTATGAAGGGTCGTCGTAGAAAATTTTCCGTTGTCACCATAGCGAAGCTTGTGTTTTTTGTAGCACCCGTCAACCCCACTCACTTTGAATACAAAACAATTTAGTGATGGGCTCGACCTCGTTCACAAATCATGATATCGACATTTCTGTTATGTTTGTATGTGTCATGCGAGTATTGCATTACCCATAAACAAGTACAAAAATTATCATTGCAGATGTGATGTGTTATATTACAAGCAGTTGATTAAAATAACTTCCACTTTAATAGATGCTTTCGGGATTTTAGAAGGTAACAACAAAAGTGAGGTGCTTTAGCAATGTTGTGATCCCAAATTTAATAACAATGAATTGAATATGGCATAAATACGCCGGCAAAATTCAATTGCGACATCAATCAGTCATAGATTTGAAAGATAAAGAGACATTGAATCGATAAATCTGTGTCGCAGTTCATAGATGACATCACTAGCATGTCGGCGGGAGTCAAACTTACAAGTGCAGGGTTGGGTTAGGTCAGGTGACACACTCCAATGCACACGCAGACGACACACAGCACACACTAATACAAATCATGCTTTGTTTAGCTTTGATTTTTTGCTCGTTACGAAACGCTCTCAAGTGGAGTGGCCGAGTGGCCCTGTACGATGGTTTCATCAAATACCCACTTAAACATTACACATGGTTACAGTATGTTTTTAATTTAATGTTAGTAATCACTTTTAATTATGGTTAATGGGACTTGAATTGATAAATAATCCATAGATAATTATTTCCTTTGTATAGTGTGATTAATTGAATAGAACAGAAATAGTAGAGGTCAATTTAGACAACATGCCAAAATAGTTACAGACCTTCTTTGAAAAGTTATTCAAGCAAAAGTATTCGCGTGGCCAAAGTTAAACTTTAAAGCTACCATACTATCGTAAAAAGCAGTCAAAGTTAACGAGTTTTACGAACAAAGAAAACTCAACCAGGAGAGTGTCGGGAATCCACACGATTGAGTTGTGTTGTGTTGTTCAGGATTTACTAGTATTTACTGAAACAATGTTGAACTTAATCACATTTCTATTCGACCCGTGTGGTCTCGAGTCTCGACTACAAAAATATACGAAGCGAATGCAGCGATGGCTCACGAGCTTTAAAACATTTGAAAGAGTACTTAAAGAATTTTTCAACTCTTTCTGAGATTCAGCATGGTATTCCTATAAAGAGCTGCTTTATGAAGAAATAACAATAATTTCCAAGCTTACGAAGAAACATCCTTTAACACAAGATAAAGGTTAATAATTATGACAGTCAACACAGAGCTAACTAGATAGCAGGACAATTTTCTAGTAAGTGCAAGGGTTCGTGATAAGATCTGCCATGTATCATATTGCAGCAGGTGTGGTGATACGAATCTGTATGAAGCCATATAAATAAGTTGTGATTTTCAAGACGCCCCGACATCTGCGAAATTGTAAATCTAGATTCTAGGGGGAAAGAGGATGCATGCTTCAATTGTCTTTGTAAAAGCGTTTGCTCCTTTCTGAATATTCAATTAAGAATACAGGCTTACCGAAATAAAATAAATTATTATAATTTTCCAGGATGCCATAAAGAAGTTTAATTTTGAATGCCGAAGAGGGTTTTTAGTTTTCCAAGGATACTTCTTTCCCTGAATTAACTAAAGTCAAGTTAAGCAGCGTAGATTTAAGGCAAGTTAAGGGACTTACAACAGTTAAAGCGCGGTCACTGTCGGACTGCTTATAAAAGAAAGAAAAGCGCGATGACACAACGCAAGTCATTTATTACAAAATATGAAGCAATTATCTATTTACAAAAAAACTATTGATTGAATAAAAAAATTAAAACACTTACGGTAATATGTTGCTTGTAGAATAATCTGACAGAAAATCAGAATGATCGCATGTATTATTATGATTTTTAATCGTTAAAATATTTTTTTAGAGGTATCTTCGTGATTTTTTTCTATCGTATCAAATTAGTTTTCAACACATTATCTTACAAGCATATATCCTGAAGAATATCTATAGTATATTCTTCTGATTTTGTTGATTGCAGTGGATCATAATACGTTTAAGCATTATAAAACTTGCGTTTAGGCACGTTGAGGTGCTGTAGTCGGGGTTAATCACATTAAAGACCATGAATTCAGAAATAAAAAGAGAAGAAACAAATACAACATACACCAACATGTTTTAGCATACACAATAACAACAAAACAATTCGCCAAACGCACAGCAAACAAAATAAATTATGTTAATTACAAGCATTCTATGTGGCTCCACGATTCAGTAACGTTATTTCTGCGAAGCTCTCCACACATACAAAGCCTGATAATCTTAGCTAGTAAACCGTTGTTATAAGCATGCTTAAGCTTCCATCTGGCTACAAAACAACATAAGCTTCTTTATGAGCCCAGTCTCGTTATGATTATCAATATGTGACTATGTGTGCCCGCCCAACTGCGCATGTGATATGTCTCGAACACAATCTATTATCATCTTATTACCGTCTCTGTACGTAAAACTAATCCATCAACCGCACGTCAAATTGTTTCTTTAATATTTTTTTAACAAAACGTTTTAAAGTAAAGGGCTACTTACGTAGAGAGGACTTTCTGATTGCATTCTATGAATTATTTTTGGGCATGGAATTGCCCATTTGTTAATTGCTCTTTTGTTAAAACGAATTTGTAACAGCAAATCACATTTAATGTTTCTACTGATGTGGAAATAAAGACAATCTCAAAACGGCGTGTGAAAATACAAGCATATGAGTACCTACCTATATAATACGCCATCCGATTTTTTTTTATTATTATTAATTACGGCATTTAAAATTAGTAATGTCTGAAGTACTAAGCAGGATGCATTACGCAGTCAACTTCATATTTCATTAATCAATTGCCCGTCGATCAATTAGCAAGAACCATCAGTCCTGGTGTCCTGAAACACTAGGCGTGAACATGTTACGAGCCCGGGAGGTAAACAATCACCAGCCTAACGTGACCTCCATCATCACAAACAATAACACGCCGCTCAAATTTAAATTATAAGGGTATGGTTCAGATTACAATGGTCGACAACACATGGTGAGCGAGGCAAGGGGCGCGGGGGGAGCGAGGCGTGGGAACGTCGCAGACGCACATATGGACCGCAGCTTTATCTTACACCATGCATATTACGTGACGTTTATAATAATAAAAACGTTTAGTTAACACGATCTACGCCGACCTCGTAATGACCGAACACTTGCACATTTAGATAATGAACTATGTAGTACAACTATTTAACGTTATATGCCTATGCGCCTGATTGTGCCATATTAGTCCCTAATGTATATGAATATATAATTAAATTGTAGTTTGATTGCATAAACAAGATTGTTATGATTTATGGTGTTGTAGCAAGTTGCTACGTTTGCATACATTACGTACAAACATTCCAGAATAAACTAACTATAATTTTAGTTCGCTGGTATTAATCAAACGTGAGCCTTCAACGTAATCATTTATTTTACCTTCGTCAAAGTGTTGAACGTTTACGCAATAATTACTCTTATGGGACAAGACGCGACATAACACATATTTCTTACTGTCAATTACCTCACATTTGTTAACCAGACAGAAATGACAGAATGAGTGTGTTCCGCGTGTGGCACGGGCACCTGACAGGTCGCCAATGACGCCATAATGCCGTCCCCTGCCGTCCCGTCAAGTTCAAGGCAGAGTATTTCGGATGATCAGTCGCACTGGCCAATATCCAAAAACTTTGTGGAAATTTTTAAACGGACGTAGACTTTCCCTTATTGCAGAGGCCCTTGGAGCTTTCGTAATAAAGTTGTATTGTTTGTACCTACTATGTTTATTCTATAAATCATTTATAAACCCAATAAAATACGTCATTTTTTTTTATTGCCACTCGGTGGGTACTTATGTCATGCAAATACACGGCCTATATAAAATCGACATGTTTTTTTTTCATAAATACCTGTGTGACACAGGTATTTATGAATGTAAGGTAGGTATTTAAAGGTAAGCGTTACTATTGAAACAAAATATATTGAAAAATATAAAGATAATTACATCAATATTATGTTCTTACTAGCCATAAAAAGCCATTAAGTATATATATTTTAGTGATATTAATTTTATAAGTAAGTATGTAAGTATATTCTCTTCTTTTATGTTTATATTTAAATTAGTGAATAGTTAAGTGTTTTTATTTCATGTAATTTATTTTCTCTTCTTCTCTTACACACGTCTACGTCTCTTTAACTACCTACTTTCCTATCGCAGGTATGCTGGAAGAGATTCTTTAGAAATCTTCTTTAGAAATAAGCATCACCTTTGTCGTATTTTTCCTCTCCTTTCTTCTTGTCTGTTTATGTATGTAAGTACATAAACTGTTAAATAAAAAAATATTCTTTTTTGGGTATAAGCTACACAATATAAATGTAACATTATGTTAAATTGTTACCTAATGCATTAAATATCATGATAATTTAAAACATGTTTATTTTATATCATCCTACACTGTAAGTACACAGTTACTATCATTACAATATTACGATAATATATGTTCTACAAATATATGTGTTAAATTCATTAACGAAACTATTAGGTATTAATTGAATTACCAAAAAAAAAATGACACACAACTACTTATAAACTTAAAATAATCGTATCTACCGGCTAGACACAGCCAAGATCGGACAATTCACTTACACTTTCAGTCTCACGTGTATATACGCCCATACATCACAGACGTCGGGTTCAACGTCCTGAACCTATGCCAATGCCAACAGTCCTGGCTGTCGATACCGTCCTGTTGATCCACTGCTAGAATAACTACAAACTACCCACCAACTGCCGACTTGCCGACAGTTATAATGAAAACCATCATGGAATTATACACTCGTAGCTTTGTCCAGATGAGAGTCAATTCTTGAATGATACCCACGCCTCGCTATCGACCTAAATTTTAATTATATTTTATGGTTTCCATATTGCAGTGTATGTTCTAAATAGACTTCATTAACTGGGGCAACTTTTTCATCACATCTTTAACACGATGAAAAGGGAGAATTTAGCTGATTTCGACAAACTGTGACAATAGTGAACAAAATATAAAGGTAGAAATAAAGGTGTATGAGTAAGCACTTTCTGGAATCACTAAACGGTTCCTGAAAATAGCCGTCTCAACAGTTTGCGCAGAATGATGATTTGCTAACGATGCGGAAGGGTCCGGGTGTTGGCGAGGTGCCACCCGGCCGGTGTTCAGCGAATATATCGTGGCATTGGGCCAGCCAGGGTCAGGAGCGGCCGATGCACCCACCGCCGCCGTCACGCTGACAAACATTACTGACACCTAAACACGTAAGCCTAAACGAAAGATCAACACGACCCCAAAAGTTATTTAAGACACAAAATCACTCAGAAACCCTTTCGTAATTAAAACTTTGAAGCACTGTTGAGATAATTATCAATTCAAACGCCTTATCCGAAATGAAAAGCGTTTTTATACAAGATTGAGTCTAAAATATTATCTTAGTCAGCCTCTTGGGGATAAGATAAGCGAAAGAGGACTTGTCTGAAGGCCCGGGATCGAAAGACGAAACAATATTTCGAAAGCCCTGGCAAAAAAAGTGTAATAAAAACCTTTGGTGCCGTTTACAACGCAGCAGGTAGTAAAGTAACTCATAGTTTCTTCCTTCGAAATTGTTTTGTAAGTGGATGAAAGAACAATATTGGTGTGGCAATAAATAGAGTTTTTACGACAAAGGAGGTTGGTTTGGTGTACTGGTCGTCCTCGCCGGCCGCCGCCGCCAGCATTAGCGACCAAACACGTGTTCGTGAAAATGTTTATTTAGGCAAACCTCGTAAAACTCGCTGACAGGATGTGCTTTGAACCCTCAAGGTTTTGGAGGTTACTAAAAATAACTACTAACATTATTACTTCAAAATGTAGTATTATCTTTAAACATGATTCTAATTAAGGTAAAGATTTATTACCTGTAACATATTCGCGAATTAAACCAGTTATTATTAACGAATACCATTAGCATTTTTCTGCATTTAATATAGGCAGCAAATTCTTCAAAACTAGAATATTATACGGGTATATATATCTATTTCATTTTACAGTTGATAATAATAAGGAAGTTTATATTCTGAAAGCAAGTGTTCACTCGGCTATCCTTACTCGGTGTGTTGCTCTGTGTCGAGCCATATTTTGTGTCGATAGCTTCCTACAGGGCATTACTAAATTTGTCGAAATCGTCCCGAAGAGAGCTCAGCATGCGTTTGTCATGTACGTTTATTTACGCGATGCCCCGCTGCGCTGGCCGGCTTCCAGCGGCTTACGAAAATAGCTGCTTTGTCGATGTCATTGTACTAGAGCAAACGCCGCCCTAATGCAAGCCACGGTAGAGTCCAGCGTTGTACTGCACACGACGTAGATTTCATTGATACATCTCCTGCAGTATCATGTGAAATAATATTAGATCGATATATGAGAAGCTTGTTGTACATAGGTAGAATAAAAACGATTATGAATTTAGTACACGTATCTTAATGAATCGAGTGTGCGTAAAAGACTTCTTTATGTAGAGTGTGCCAGTAGCCACAATTTAAATGAGACTACCCAACACACGAATTAAAGGGGACATCATCACACGTGGTAAAAGGTGCCAACAAATATGGTTACACAACTTTTAGGAATTCATACGAAGTTTACATCATTACTGTGGTAACTTTTTCGTATGTTGGCTAGGTAAACACATCATGAAGTTTACTTTATTCTATCTATTTATGTAAACAGATATGGTCTACCGCCTCAGTGTCGTCAAGGCTTTTGTAACACCTGAGTATTGCTAAAACTAGGTTTGCAAGGCAACAGCTGATAATAATGATATTGGGCAAAGTCGAATTTAAATGGCTACGAAATATAACCTTAATATTGTCAAACACCAATCTACAGCAAAAAATGACGCTAGCGGGAAAAGATACGATATGTAAATGGCCAAAGTCAATATTGTAACTGATAGGAAAAGCTCTACGAATGATAACGCTGATGTAAGTATTTCGATATCAAAATCAAAGAATCTGCATGTTGGCTGTGAACAAACAGTTTGGAAATATTTCGCTGTCAGTGAACTGCGCACAATTTTAGCATAAGCTGAATTCTAAGTACTAAGAACTGAATGTTTAGTAAAAAACTCAATAAACAGTACAAATTGTCGTTCGCTCCTACCCACTTTGTAATACAGTAATACGAACTTTTCCTCGTCCTTATTAAGATAAACAACGAATTCCGAACAAGGAAATAACTCCAAATAGTTGTTGTTGACTGATTAAACGATATACCTCGTACCTAATGGATGGCGATAGGGATATAATTAACAATTCAGCAATTCGAATCGATCCAGCCGCTAAGGGCTTACGCCAGTCGTCAATGTTATACACCACGGCCATTTTAAAAATCAACAAGAAATAATAATAAAGACACCATGGATCGTTATAAACACACGGAATAAACGGGTACCTTTATCTACCTCAACGCTTACGAAATTCTAAGTAGAAAAAGATGGTGGACCAACAAAAAAGCCGGGACGATTCGTCCGACCAACCCTTTTATTCTGTTTGGCCGTTCTCTTTTTTTACTTTTATTCTAAAAATATAGCATTCACGAACCAATTTCGAAAGGAAACGTGATTCTGTTGAAGGTCAAGTGAATTAGTATTCGTATGGTGTGTTCGCTGTTTGACCGGCCGCAAAAACATGTTAATATACTCGTTGTACACTTTTTTCTAAGCTTTAATTAGAGACGGTTGGTGGCCGGTTGCTATAATCTTTTAGACGCGGAATGATAGTTTGGGCTTTGGGAAGGTGAAGCCGATAACTGCCTATTATTTCTTTCTTGTGAAGGTTAAAAATAAATCTTCTGGATGCAGCCTACAATGATCACTTGGTTTTATATATTTAATGGTTGGCTTTTATCTTTTTTGTGAGAAGATTCGTTTTTCATTTTGCTTTGAAATTATTTTTGATTCAGAAGTTTTGAAATTATATTGGTACCGACTTTACACCAACGTAGCAAGAAGGTATGAGCTTTTTCAACAATATTATTTGAGCACATACAATGCGGTATTTGGGAGTGAGCCGATGCCAAACCTGCTGTATTCACATGATAAATTATCCGTCATTGCATTTGATCAATGCATGCAAAAACTAAATGGATGGAAGTTGCCCAAACCGAAACTAAAGCATGCACACGTAATTGGAAAAAAGTTACATAGTGGTCGTGACTCATAACATAATTTTCGTCAGAGGTCTGCAATTTGGACAAAATGTTCAACAAAAACCCTACAAGGAAAACACATGCTATCATTCAATCTAAACAGCAACGTAAATGTTTGGTACAAATCAAGTTTAATTTAGCCACGCTAGATTTACTCGGCAGGCTGTAAGTATTGGCTTTCGATTACATTAGCGAAGTGGACCCGAAATAAATTTTCCGTTTCATTCAACAGCAGCAATTCGGCGCACACAAAAGAAGCTACCTCATTCAGACGCAAGTGTTAAAAAGTCGCTAAAGCTCATTCTCGCTAATGAGGCGAGGTAGATACCTACTTAAATAGTTTGTAATGTTATTGTTATTGTCGTGCGGCGTGATGTAAAATAGAAGCCGGCTTCTAAGTCATATAACCTCAAAAGCTCGGGGCCGTCGAGCCGCCGCGGATAGGGGACGCGCAGCCGCTCAATGTTGTGGCGCGTGCGCGCTGCGCCCGCTAGCGCCGAGCCGACGACGCTGCACAAAGCGCGAGTGGCCGCGATGTCTCGCACCGACTCTTCACGTTGATGACTCGCAAAACTGAGACACGCGAGCACCGCGGATCCATCTCAGCACTGTGAAAATACGAGCATGTGATAAGATTTAGTGTGAATAGAAAACGTTAACGTAGTGTTTCCTTTTGTGATAACTAAGTAGGAGCAACAGCAAAATGTACAAGACAGTGCGACACGGCGAGAACAGTCTCCAGTACACCATCCTTCCGCAGACCGAGGAAGTGTTGAACAACAGCGGCCTGAAGGGCAAAGGACGAGACTACAGCCCCTCAATCCATGTGCGACGGACTCGAAGGAAATCAGATTTGAAATATGCTTTATGGATAATATCCAGTATGGCAGCAACGCTCGTCCTAACTCTCGTTCCACTTTATATTATTGATGCAAGGAATCAGCAAGCCCAGGAAGAAATCATCATCACCCCTGCACCGATAGCATCCGCTGCACGTGAGATGGTAAAGTCTAGGAAAAAAGAGCTAAAGATGTTCCCAGAAGTTGTATTAACTCTAGGTCAGAAATTCGAAACAAGTACTCCATCGACATCTCCCTCAGCAACCTCTTCTACTATTCCATCAACAATTACTGGCGACAGAGCGACTACGCCTCCTTGGACTATGCCAGCGTTACGATCGTGGAAGAGCTCAACGTCCTCTACAGTTATTCCGCCTATTCCAACAGACGATAACGTTATTCCTCTCATTGGGACTGCATCCAGTAACAATAACGATGCATCAGCTAAATGGGAGAAAGACATTATAATTCGAGCGACAGTCACTCCGGAACCAATTACGCTACGCACCGTGTTAAGATACTACTCACGAACACAAGTCCCCTCAGAGAAATCAGTATTCGCCACAAAAGGGTTCGACGACGTTTTGATTACTACTAAAGCTACTACGACTAGAACTCCAGTAACGACTGAGTTTGCCACTACTAGTGAAAATTCTAAATTAAGAGATTTGAAGGATACAATGCTATCGGTGGATGACGATGATGAATTTAAAGAGTCGCTTGAAGTAGACGAAGTCTTTTCTTTGCCACCATTGAAGCCTGATTACGCGGCTCCCGGCACTGATTCCGATGAAGTGACGGTGTCCAAAGCCGGCGACGCCGGGTGGTACGGAGCGCGCTGGCCATTCGTGGACACTTCATCTTACTTCCAATGGACGGTATGTACCTACTGCATTATTAATTAACTAACTTATGTAATGTTAACCTACCTATTTACTTAATCATAACGCCAGTGCGTGTTTTACATACCCAACCATAACAATTCTTCGGTAACAGCTGGTAATTTAATGAAATCGGACATGGAAAATGAACTTGATTTACGAAATCCATTGTGGATTGTGTACCTACTTATGTAATGCGATTCTGATAACTTGCAATAAGTAGGTAGGTACATTTTGTAGCTGAACGCAATGTGGATATTGATTGTCTGAAATCGATAATTCGAGTAAGTAGACTTTTAATTCAGTTCATACATTTTGTCGGCGGAGAATAAATATTTTAAAACAGTAAAGCATTCTAGAAATATGATTTATTACTCCTTTCGTTATCTTGAAATATTATAAATGAACACAATATTTAGAAGCATCGAATGCAGGGTTTCAGTTTAAACCATAGATAGGTATCGTGGTATAGTGATCTTATTCTAGGTGCATCGTCTTCAGATATAATTATACAAGATATTGTGAAAACATTTTAAAAGAGTAACGGTGGAGTTTCTTGCACATTCTTCTCCATACGAAAACTTCCTTTTGGATGGGGCGAGTAGAATCAATTCTTTTTTTTTGTAAATTTTGACGTTCAAAAGTGCGTTTTATATGCAATTGAAATAGATTAATTTTAATTGAAATAAATTATTTGACTTTGACTTTGACATATGGTGATTCGCCCGAATTTACAATCCCGAAACGGGCGAATCGACACTTTTAAATAATATTTTTTTTTCTTGACGCGATTTATACGATGTTAATTAATTTATACTTATAGGCGAATCGATTTCAAGAGTTGTCGATTCGCCTACATTAAAATTAACTTCGTGACGATTCGCCCGTTTCGGGCTAGTAAATTCGGTCGAATCACCAATAAGCCATTTTAATCCGTGTGCATGGAATTTAGCCTTCGTAACGTTGAGATGCCTACAATGATTCAATCAGACAGACATACCTACTTATCTACAGGCGAGAGCTTCAACTTATTGATCCTGGTTCAGTACACTCTAAATGGATGGTAAAACCCATTAGGTGCATCAAAATTCTACTCCATGTTTGTAAAGACCTTCATTTCTAACGATTCAACTATTAGCACATAGGCTCATAGTCACAGATATGTAAATACGTGGTAATATGTAGGTACGCAAATATACGCCTCTATATTGTCTTCATTTGGTGAGGTCTACTTTTAAAGCCTCAATAAAGTGGTGATTATCAAAACTGGTAATTCCATCAAAATATACAAAATGAAGCGAAGAAGTTAATGGTCATAAATGTGACTGCCAATGTGCAAGTGTTATTAAGTCTTTTAATTAAACGGATTGGGGCCTTGGATATTTGCCCAAAAATGGCAATAGCTCGCCCTTCACAACATGAATATGGAACACTCTTAGCGGCGAAATGAGAGTCTGCCTTTGCTTTTCGGAAAACGCCTGTTTTGACGCCGTTTTTATCTGTTTTATGTCTAACACTTAAGGGTACACTAGACGTCGGCTCGAAATCTTTAATGGGCGTGACTAATATGCATGCTAATTAGTCTAATTATTTATTTATTTAGTTTTATATATTTAGTATTTATTTATACATTTATTTAGTGAAATATATGATGATTTATAATGAAAACGAGCGCATAAAATTTCATGAACAGACCTTAGGGCGTATAGATATTATGAAAAAACTCCTAGATTTAATTACTCAAAATAAAATTATTTGAACTAGGTATTGAATATTATCTTTCCCTGTACGGTTTCTATTTTGCCATTTTCTTACTACATATGTTATTTATTTACGTCCAAAGACGAGTTAAAATTAGTGTTGAAATATGGAAGTTTCGACGCTCATATCTTCCAAAACATTTTTTTTTCCAATTCTGCTTCCATAGAGGGCTAGATAATGACAAGACAAATTGATATTATTTTTATTTTTGAACGCTCACCGTCAAACGGACGAGTAGTAATCACCATACTACGTTTGTATGGAAGAATGACCAACGAGCGTACCCTCAACAATAGAAATGTATACGTAGTAAAGTAGTAACGAAACCATTATAACGTTCGGCTAATCATATTTTATGAAATCTAATCAAGAATAAATGAACTCAGAATTTATATTTTTTGGATTTCCGAGGTTCGGAACCTCTGGAAGAATAGGGGTAATCCTCGAAGCGCACCAACTTTGAATTTGATTTTTTTAGCACACCTGAATGGTTTATGGCCTGAAACGTTTCGAGGAATACATTTGGTGCGTTTCAAAGTTGGTGTGCTTCAAGGAATACCCCGAATAACGGTGCCTTTCAGCATTATTGTACGGGAATAATACATTGTGAGAGATACGCTGAACATTAAGTGCTCGATCGAACACATGTGTACAGTATAAAATATAATCCGCGTGGCCTAATAAGTATGACATTAATGACAAATAAATTATTACAACACGTAAGAAACATATGGCTTTCATAATACTCAGGACTGGGAAATTTGGCAAAAAACCTAAAGGCCGGGGATTTACCATGAACTTTACAGCTCAATAGCCGTCAAGTCTCAATAGTCGTTTTATACTTACAAGTTTCATCGAAGTTTATTTTTGGTTCTAGATCACTAATCAGCCTATTATGTTTCCACTGCTGGGACACAGGCCGTAATTAGGGTTGCCAACTTTTTGTACAAGAAATGAAGTATTTATGGTGGAAGTGGGAAAATAAACAGTATTTCGAACAACCGAGTTCCAAAAAAAGCTAAAATGAAAAATAGGAAACTTTAATTTCGGAAATCGGTGTCTTCGGTTTTTTCGTTTTTTGCCATCGACTTCCTTTTTATTTATGTAGGTATAGCTTTGGATATCAGTGAAAACAGTATACTTATTTGTCGTGTCCCGATCTTAAAACTGATAATTTCACGAAACGAACATCGACCGCTTGTCACATCATGATGTGGTCTGGCGTTTGACTTAACGTTTGACGATATGAACAGTTAAACGCACGACTACTTCATGATGTGGCCAAACATTAGCTGTGAACATTAGGAATCATATTGTAAAATAATTAGATTATCCACCGGTAGAGGCGTTGATGTCACTTTGTTCGTCGAATGACATATCATTAACGTTAACATTTAAAAGTTATGGCTAATTTTAGCTTGCCATTTCATGAAATGGTCAATTCTAAGATCTGGCCACGATATATTCATATACTTTATTTTTGTTGAACAGTAAACAGTATTTTAGAGTGAAAAACAGTATAATACTGTTTTTAACAGTATGGTTGGCAACCCCAGCCGTAATCCACCACGCGAGCCCAGTGCGGGTTGGTGGATGTCACATGTCTTCGAATTTTCGGTTCCAGCACATGCCGGTTTTCTCACTTTATTTCTTTCACCGTTTTGAGAGCAGTGGTGATGAAATAAATTATAAAAAGTAAAGCGCCTGCTTGGGTTCGAACCCTCGACCCCTAATTCTTAAGTCGAGGCCGATACTACTTGGCCACGACTGTCCTCGTGTGTTTTTAGATACCTACCTTCTTTCATGTTAAGACCAGGCAATCTAAAGACAATTTCCACGCAAGCTCCGCCCGCATGCACCCCGCCACTCCACTGTGCTAAACGCTAACACATACATATCAGTAATAAAGTTGAATATCGCGGGCGCTCCTTGATCGTGCTCGAGCACGGAACTAAATGGCGTAAGTCTCAATTCTTATTTAGTTTTTAGCTAAAGTAATAATTGATCTAGAGAAAAAATATCTTGTGGCTGGATAATAAACTATATTTTTTTACTGTGAATACTTATTTTAGACATAAAAGCCGAGTAATCTTCATTTTATTTAAATAATCTTTAAAAAAAGACACGATTTTCGAATAAAAAATGAATTGAGCGGAAATGTTACAATTACGTAACTGTCTTGTACATGGAAAGAAAAAGATCCAATAAATCAATACTTAAGTTTCATTTTGATTGTATGCGTTTCAGATATTAATGCAAATTAACATACAAGTTAGGGAGCCTCCTCTTAACAGTGTTAACTATACTTTATTGTAGTCAGTCAAAGGTTTCCAATAATGATGATGATGATGAAGGTACTTATACGTACATTCATTATTACAATTTACAATGCCAAAAGTAATTTTCAATACATAAGTACTTACTTAGTAATAATTTGCTCCGTTGTTCTCCACGGTAACTTACGTTTGGGATTACCTAACAGTTAGGTACTCTTACGATGGTATTCCATTCTACAATGATTATACACTTTATGCATAACATGCGTAAGGTCAATAAAGAAATCGTAGTTTTAAACTGACGATGGGCATATGCGGTCGCCAACGGATGTAATCTTTAACTCGGCTGTGGAACTCCGCTTGACGGTTGAAATTAGCTTTAGCTACATATTGCGAAGTCTGATGCATTTTGCAGTTTTCCACCATGTTAAACATTATTATGTCCTATAACTTGTTATAGAAAATTTCGGGTAGGAGGTGCTCATTTTTTTAAAACTATTTCTTGTCGGCAGGCGTGCAGTTCTAATCTTACTTTCTCTTGCGTTTCGGCCATCGCATCGCATTCTGAAGAGCTCGCGACTTCTCGTGTCACTTAAAATTTTTGGACTTTAACTGCCGGCTACACTTGTAGTTTGGATGGTATTTCTGGGACGCTGGCAATCTGACATTATCAAGAGTTACTAAAATATCAAAAATTAATGTGTACAAAATATTGTTAAACTTTTTATAAAAGAGTATTCATTCGAAACTTAAAAGCATCTAGAATCATTTTCTTGTAAATTTTTACGTTCAAAATTGTAATTTAACGGCCTAGACCGGCCCGATTTAAATTAGGGTAATAATAATAGATAATAAATTTATTATTTTACTTTGATTTGCATTGTTCAGACGCCGCGCGCCGGCGCGTATGTCCGTCTTAACGTGTTTCTACAAGCACCTTTAACGACAACCCAATAACATAATTACATAACATGCAGACTTACCTACTCTCCTTTTCAGGGTTACTCCCCCGGTGACAACCTGCTCCTGCCGCTGTTGGTGGCAGCGCTGTCGTCCATCGCCCTGGTGCTGCTGCTGGCACTAGCGGTGCGCCGGCGCAAGCGCTCGCAGATCGCCTCCTCAAAGCTTGGGGTACGGGCACAAACGCACTATTCTTTTTAACACAGTTCACTTTCGAAAAGTGGCTCTTATTGCACCGCTTTAAGGTTCACAATGCATTTTGTGAATATATAAACTGAGTAAATAAATAAATATCTACTATACCTATTTCATATATTTTTTTTTTGTCAACAAATTAACATTACTTAATTTGTGTTCTCTAAGTAAGTATATGAAAATATTTAGTTTTTATATTTTTAATATTAGGCTGTTTGGCTGCTTCGATTCAGCCTCTCTCTTAAAATGCAAAAGCACAGCGCAAGTCATCAAAAATCCGCGTACCAATTTTCACAAAAAAAAACGAAAGAATTTGTTTTCCTAGAAAGTGTATCGAAGAACGTCGTTTGATAAGCGTGAGCATTTGTCATTTCACTCTTGGCTCCATTACGCCTCACCTTTCCTTCGGCTCGGGCTGCAATCCAAACTTTGCCCACTTGTATCAAAATTTTAATGGATGGCGAGCACGTCAAAGCCGGTGGCCCTCCTGATGTTAAGTTGTCACCGCCGCTTGGACATCAGCAATACCCAAGCCAGCAAAGATGTATTCGTTGTGCCACTTCTTCCCAGCTAAAGCACTAGGAACTGGTGAAGGGCGAGCGGGGACTGTCTTACGTAACATGCTGATAAAAAAGTTGTTTTTCAGCATAGTTAGAATAAATTAGTTTTGATTTTGATAATGAGTCCGAATAAAAAGAGAGTGGATATACAAAATAGACTGGATAGACAAAATAAACATCGTATCGAATTGCCGTGAAGTAATTTAATTATAATCTAGATTGTTGCAGCTTCTGAATGGCTCTTAAATGGCTTTTCTGTTGTAGCGTTCTAATAAAACCCCTCATTAGAATGGAACACCAGCCAAGCAGGCTACCTATCATCATTTCGTAAACTACTGCAATCTTTTATGCAATGCAGGTAGGTATTAGGTAGCTTGCATAAAAGATTGAACTATAAAAAAGCCAAATGGTATGATTTGAAACGAAAAGAGAAAAGAAAATTATGTGAAGATACTTTGTGTGTGTGGGTACCAATATACAAATATCTGTGTGCAAATAATATGTAGGTAATTTTGATGTACTTATATGTTATTGTGAAACATCGAAGCTCCGGCGCTCCTAGGTTTAGCTTATTATGACCTAGCCTGGTCCTTATCGGACGGCGAGCTACCCATTGCTCACCGTCCGCAAGCCCGCGCCTACGGTGGCCGGGAATCGGCCTGCACCAGAGGCATACCTCAGGTCTGATATGAAGTCTTAGTCAAAACCAATAGCGTGTTTCGGCCTTTGACTAAGGAACTTATGACTAGATAATTCTAGGAGAGACCAACTTGGACAGCGAAACGCCGAAACTCAATAAGTACGATGAAATCGGGGTTTGACCAGTCAGACCTAAATTAGGTAGGGACAGGGGCCGTATATGACGTATTAATGCCACCTATACAAGGCCGCTAGCACCATCCTTTTTTCGCAGTGGAATAATGATGGCATTAATACTTCATAATAAGGCCCCAGGAATGTGTTAGTTTGTTAGACTGAGGTAGGTATTAAAAAAAACATTTTATTTTAATGTTAAGTACCTAATTGTTTCGATATGAATGAATTGATAATTATTCAATTTTTTTATTTTTTATTGTTAATATTTTGTTAATGACAATAGTTAGCAAAAAAAAATACTCTTCATTTTGACAAGTTTATGCGTTGTGAAATTTTGAGTTGCACTTTGCACAATACGTTACTCTAACATGTATAAACGATATAGACCTGTTTAAATGCAACAAGTGCTATACCTACAAATCGACGTTTGATGAATTTGTATAAGTCGCTTCTAGGATAGACTAGGCAATCTTGCTTTCGACGTTTGACTAAAAAGTTAGGTATTTAAGTAAAGATAGGTTTTCCTAAAAATACGTCAGTCAAAGGCAGAAATTGGAATTCTATTTCGGGGTTTGCCGAAAAGCGTTGGTCAAACCTAGGATAACCCAGTCATTCCGCGAAGAGGCTACATAACGACCTTTGACTTTAACATATACATAATCGTAGTACTTGTTTCAGAAGTTAACCGCCGATCTTCAAGCTGACGACAACACCAACCTGTTGACGGCTGAGAACGCCGAGGACGGCGAGGGCGACGAGTGAGCGCCGCGCTCCGACACGCTTTATAGCTTGTTCAGCAGCCGCCAGACGGCAGGATGCCTCGTGTACAACTCTGGTACATATCGTACATAGTTTAAAACTACACACTCGTCTAATAATACCTATAACTTTCATTTAAATAATAATGAAATATATATTTATACGTATAATGGATTACTAGTAAACGCTATTCGCTAAATGCTAGAGCGTCAAGTGTGGAGCAACAGCGGCAACTCAATCATTCATAAACAAACACACCATTAGGTCAAGTTGTGGCACCTGTCAGTTGTCACAACCACTGAAACTGTTGTGAGCAGAGATACCATGGGCGTACCCAGCTTTTGGCCCAGGGAGAACAAATCAGAAATTTCTATTCCAAAAGTTGGCAACGTCGCAAATAGCTGTCAAATATTTACCTGTTTTGACTAATTTGGCAATATTACTGTATGGAAATATGAAATGTGGCTAACTAGTGAACTAAAATATTGATTATGAAATGCAATAATTAATATCGTAACAGCGAATATTTAGTTTTAGATGAACAAAAAGTATTTAGAAACTTTCCAAATGCCTTTTTTACACCTAAAACGGTTACAACATCAAATTCAGTGTTATAATTGCAATTCTTTATTAATATTCTAGTTCACTAGTTAGACATATTTCTTAAAAATTTGACAGTTATTTGCGCCGTTGCCAAATTTTAGGATGAACGCTCTTAATGTATGTTCATCGATTTATCCATGATTACTGGACAGATTTACGTGATTTTTTTAATTTTTGTTGTCAAATTCAGTGTTAATATATTATTAATATAATTGCAATTCATTATAAATATTCTAGTTCGCTAGTTAACCTTATTTCTTATTTCCATACAGTAATAATGGCAAATTAATCAAAACAGCGAAATATTTGACGTCTATTTGCGACGTTGCCCACTGTCAGAATAAACGCTCTTAATTTGCGACGTTGCCCACTTTCAAAATGCACGCCCTTAACATGACTTTTATCGACAACAGTAGGTACTTACACATACAAAATCCAGGGGGGGCAGCTGCCCTCCCCTGGGTACGCCCATGAGAGAGACTACTTGACATGCGTGACTAATGAATGACCTATTGTGTTTATATTTAACTGATTTTTAACTAAATTATAATGATTATAAATTGTATAACTTAAATGTTGCACCTAAGAATACTCAATTTCGCTTATGTGTATGACTAATAGGCATTATAATAAATATAAACAGTGATTATATCGGCAGCGCTGTAATAACTTGCACGCGTCCTTGTCACCTCAATTGTACATCAGGCATTCCACGCACTTTGTAATGATTTAGCCGCCATAGTGTAGATTCTCGAAGTCGCATTAGAAGACCTGTCTGTGTTTGTCTTCTTACACACCGATCATATTTCAAACTTTCAGTGCCTATTGTTTGTATATAATGTACGATTCGGCTGGTCTCGTACCAGCGAAGGCCGGGAGGTGGTTCCATGTTCAGAGATACGATATAATATGTAAGTATATTTTGTAACCGCACTAGATATTCGATTGTAAATTAGGGACGTTCGTGTCAAATGCCAAAATTGCTAAAAATATTTTTGTTACATATAAATTACGTAGATACGTTGGTCGCAGGGGAATGGCAGTCAAGTTATTCTATTATTCATCTGTTTGGTCAGACACACGTTTTCGTGTCATGTCAATACATAGCGAAGGTCTCCTACGGCTACGAGTGGTCAAGTAATTATTATCTAGAGGTGGTCGACGTGATCCAATAACTGATTTTGCCATTTCCCTGTGACTCACAAATGCCATTCGGCATCGTAATAATACATGCCAATTAGATATTGATAGTGTACTTATGAGCTTGCTAGAACCTAACTATAAAGTGGTGGCATTCGGAGCTTCTGTTCATTCATTATTAATAAATGTAGATACGTTGTAACGGTCGAGCTCGGCCACAGTCGACTCAATGTTATTCACGCTATCAGAATCTTTATCAAGCGGCACTGTCTGCGACACACTGCGCACTTGTCGCTGCTCATAACAGCATATTGTTGGCTCGACGCTCAGCACGCGATCCATCGGCAACCTTCGTGCTATGTATATCATATCTCTGAAAGTTTCGATTGTATGACTCGTCAGTATTAACTAAACCTGTGGTACTTATAAATCTACATAATAAGCATACTCATTTATTTTTTGTGTAGCCTGTTAGGATAAGATGAAATAATATCAATCTCGGTGTAGTGTTATATCTGTTTTAACGTCAATCTTTTATTACTATACATTTCAATTATCTAACTTACATTTCAATTAAGTATTTATATAATTTTAAACATAGTTATAAGACTGATATATGATTGAGTTTTTTAGGACTAGTAAGTTTTATTTAAAAGACGTGTAATCTGTTGTCAAAATTATTTTATAACGGCACTATTATTTTCAATTTATGTGTAACTTTGTGCGCTAAGAAAATATAAGCACTTACGCGTATTATGTAATTCAATGTTAGGTATGTAATATGACTGTACTATCATATGTGAGAGGAGAGAGGTGAGAAGTTTAGTTAGAAATTAAAATGTGATACCTCCGTAGTATCTTTGAATATTGTCGTTTCCCTTGTAGAAGGAAGTGTTGGTCTCTTGCGCACGGTGCGCTTTGTATTTATGAAATCGTGTCGAGCGCAAGGAGTCGTGTTAAGGCGAAGTTTGGATATAATTAATTACCTATATTAACATGTGGATCATTATAATTCATGCTAACATTTTGTATCATGCAAAGTAACAATCGCACAGTAAAGTATCAATAGTATTTATGTTTTATCAGCTTTGTGTTAGAATTAGTTTGATGAATGCCTCGAGCTGGGTGTTTATTTTGTATTTGCTGAGAACACACACCATGTACATAAATAATGAAATAAATTATGTTTTCCCACCCGAGTATGGCCTTTTTGTTGATCCCAGTCTTAAACCTGTATTTCGAGTTACGTGGCGTAACCAATGAGACCACTTTATCTCATATACACTCAATTAACATGACGGTGAAGTGTTGAACAAGGAAACACATTTTTTTTCTAATAATTCAATATGTGCAATTAAATTATGATAAAAGCTCAAGTGTTTGTTATTCACCAAGTAACTACTGCGTGCATTGTGCATCCGTTCAGAATCTATGATTCATATGATTTAATGTAATGGTCGCCTACTGTTTCGGTACAGGAGACTGCTACTCTTTGCGGAAATTCGAATTAAAAAGGCTTTAGATTTTCCCTAACATATTTAAAGATATCAATAAAACATTTAAAAAATTATACATATTTTTATTTTATTTATCTAACAGTGAAAAACTGTGCAATACGAACCTACTATTTATTATTAAAAACTAGCATACATTTTAAATTGCCTTTATAATACTATAAACAAGTTTTACTCGTTAGAGTAATTGACTTATATGTCACTTTTAATTAAAGGGGATCAGACCCACTATGTACAACAAGAGAACAATAAAATAATCATAAACAACATATTAAATATGAAAATATATTGCAATTAAGATCTTTTAACATAATATACTTTATGAATGCTCTTTGTAGTGTCAAGAAATGGGTAGAAAACCCAATACTATCATAAAAGTATAAAATAACCAAGATAATCTTTTTACCTCAATATAATATCTCGTATATATTGTCAAGCCGTTCAATGTTTAGCTTTCTTGTCCTCTATATACAATTAATAAATTAACATAATAATAACAAGAATATAATCAAATCATTAGTGTTCCCCTTTAACACCTAATTAATAATTGTTTTTTATTTACACATAATATTAAAACCTACCTTCGTTTCATCAGTTTGAAACCCGAGATAACCTCGACCAATACTCATTTTTCAGTTCAAAAATAAATAAACGAATTGTAAATAGTCAAATTACTTTTATACAAAAATATTCTGAACTTAAAAACTTTACAACCGAGTCGACCAAAATACTAGATTTGTACAATATTACCTTTATAATAAGGCAACGAAAAGTTAACCAAATTTTGTCTCTAATGGTACAAAACAAAATTATATTTTGAAACAGGCGTAGGCGTTATGTTAGTATTCTCTATGTTAGCTATAGCTACACAATCCTCGAGAAATGTGTTCAGATACATTGATATAAAAAACACAAGATACACTAATCCTTCAAATAATGTCGCTGCGTGTCTTCGCCAGACCAAATAAAAATCAAAGGCTCTACAAACTTTTATATGATAAACACAAATTCAAACTTTGAACCAACCGCCATAAAGCGGTTTTTATTATCAAAATCGACGCAACTCATGTTACGTTTTTAATTTGACGTATTTATAGAAAAGAGGGCTCTATTTTAATTGGGACTCTTTTTCATGGACATTTCTAAATCGCTGAATGTGTATCTCGGATATTTTATGTAACAATGTTGAGAGAAGAAATTGAAATATCTTTAAGATATGGCAGTGTGGTGTTACTGGGGCGGGTGTGCCGGCCGCAGTATCCTGGCGAGCACGTGGCGCCCTCCCACTAGTTTCAGTTGCTGGCCGTCCATTAGTACGCTGCGGACGCCGCTAGAGGTCGGCACTGATGCACTTGTCACAGCCTGGAAATATTACAAAGACTATTTTAATACAAAAATAATGCATATTTATAATATTTAGTTTCGTTTAGTCAACCGCAGAAAGATATAATCTTAATTTTAGTAACATAGCATTTAGCAATAGTCAAGTATTAAAATGCCTAATTTAATGTTATTATTGTGTTGGGCAATATGGCCCTTTCCCTTCATGGTCAAAAAACTGACAAAGGTAGAATTTATAAATGACTTGAGATGTTTTTTAATAAACACGCAAATGAAAGAGTTGATTAAATAATATAGTGTTCAATCTTTTTGCAGCAGACAAGCCTATATAGTCATTCTTAATTTGAACTTCATATTAATAATATCACAAACCGTTCTAAAGCAAAAACCCTTCACATTTCTAAGATAAGACCAGACTCAAAAAGAACCTGCATCCTAATTGCGTAACACACGATCAATCACAATCTGTTTCATTTTGACAGTTCAGCAACATTCATTGCGTTATTTACCTCGCTGAGCAGACAAATTTTTCGAACATACGAAGCAATGGATTAGCAATATCCTTCAAAAATGATTCAAATTTTGATTGATCATGATTGATCGTGTGATATTATTGTTATTAAGAGGGAACAGGGCCTGCGATTCTCCATAAAAATGTATTCCCCTTTTTTCTTCCTGAATAATGCCTATAGAGCAATCATTTTTTTTTTTCATAAAATAAATGTCTGCTGTAGACACGTTCCTATTATTTTCTTTTTTTCAGCAACTTTTAGGTAAAGAAAATCTGACCTTCCAAAAATTACAAAAAATGCCCAATTTTTACCACCGTGATTAGAGGACTACCAGACAAATTCGAAAGTTTTTAACATAAAATAAAATGATAGGAACCTAGACATACTCTTTCATAAAATTTAAATGTAAAAAATAAATTGAAACGGCTCAGTTTCCGAGGAGAAAAAAGGGGAATACGAAACGTCGATTTCGTCAATCTTTTTTGTGATATAATCGGTCTGAGCTGCAGCTGCCCCTATCACACTCTACGGAGGCAGACTTGAGGTAACACGACGGCATGAGTTTATTCAAATACCTATTCTTCAAATTCCTCGCAGGCCCTGTTCCCTCTTAATGTGCTAATTTACAGAAGAATCACTCAAAATCTCTTACTATATAGTTACTGCCACCTTAAAATCTACAGTATTATTAGGTTTTAAAATAAAGGTTTATGTAGGAAGTGCTTGTTATAAAGTAAAGCAGTCTTAAATATCAGTAAAGAAAATAAATTGTTAATGTGTTTTAAACAGACCCGTCCGTCGCATCCAATCACACATGCAATCAACTCTCTTTAGTGTTCACAGACAAACAAATATTGCAAACCAACTGCAGTATGTGACATTTTGAATGCAGAGTAGAACTAACTGCATTGTAGCTGCTAGGCGTACCCCCGAATTCTTAAAAGCAACTCAATTCTATCTGTTGTTTAGGTTTATTTTAGAAATACTTTTAAGAACGGCTTAAAGATGTTGTTTGAGAATTCGGGAGATAGTCACATATTAAGATTTGTGCTAGATTCAGCCTATGTCAGAATCATGGCATGGTCTAGCATAAATCATACTTTTCGTTGGCTGAAGCCGCCATGCAGTTTTAAAGCAGTCAGTCCGCCATCTAGCTTACCGCACGTAAACAACATTTTGCAGTTAGTTATAAATCTGTCAGTCTGTACCCACATTTGATACATGCAAATCTTGAACTACAAAACTCAGTTCTGAATCTGAAGCATTTTTCAAACCATGCAATCTGTCAAAATTCACCTGTTGAATTTTTATTCCTTGCGCGAGTTTAACTTGTTGTATTGGATTCACCTAAAATAATGATAAACAATATATGATAATAACTTATTCTGGATGGAATCGACGAAAACAACTTAAAAGTGTGAGCGATAGTATTCAATTTGTCAGAAATAGTTTTTACCTGTTGTAGTTTTAAAACGGGCGCTGACGATGTTGATGTCGTCACCGTTTGAGCACCTATGATAATAATAAGAAAAGTTATTGATAAATAAAGGTCAGCTACAAATGCAAATCTTACAGGATTACGATGAATACTTACCAATATTACTTAAAACTAAAGTTTGTGATGACGGAGCGGCACCAGTCGTAGTTGACCCCACCCTGATTGTATTGCCATCACTTTGCTGAAAAAAAAAACAACAAATATTGAACTTTATATTTCCAGTCAAATTACCGATGCTATCAGACAGAGCCATTATCAAACATGACTTGGGACTTTATGGAGACTGGCTGAGGGATTTTATATTAGGGTATCATGGGAGTCCAAATTCCCAGCACACTATTTTCAAGACACGCCAGTTCCGTCTTAAGACAGCTAGGTATTAATGATAAGTTCAACTGTTTTTCTTAATTTTAATTTATAGTCAAATAAGTTCTTTACTGTTTATTTAAGGGATTTTATAGTGCGTTCATTATGACTTGACCCGTGACACGATTGATAGCACTGAATTTTGTAGTCATGTGATTGGTATACTGTTCTGTTCTGTCAGCCGCAATTTTGAACTCGTATTATTATTTAAACTACGAAAACGACTGCAAAATTTAGTGCTATTAATCGCGCCAAGTAAAAATAATAATACCTTCAGTTGTACATAAACACTTAACTAAACACTATGCAGCGTTACAACTAAGGGAAAGAGTGTTTTCGATGAACTCTGGCACCCAAAGTAAGATTTAACTTGTGTTTAGGGTGCCAGCGTCCTCGCCTTTAATTTGAACATATATCAGTAGTTGTAGGACGAGCAGTACTATTATCAAGTTATCTACTTACTAGTAAATGCATACAATATGATGTGGCCTATTAAAGTACCGGTAAACTGCCCTAACTTTGCCTGGCGTCCTAAGTTTGCCTATAATGAAAATGATGTAATATCTTTTTCATTTTACTTGTATGGCAATTGAAACTTAAAGCTGTCTATAAAATCTCAAAGTTTCCTTTGCCATACAAGTAAAATGAAAAAGATATTACATCATTTTCATTATAGGCAAACTTAGGACGCCAGGCAAAGTTAGGGCAGTTTACGGTACCTATGTGGGGGTATGTGTATGTATTGAGAGAGAGATAAATATGGTGCAAACTTTTATTTATGTAAGTCTGTATAAATTATAAGATTTTATTAACTGCATTAGGTTAAGCGATCGATACATGTAGTCAATCTTCAGTCTTATCGTAATTCAGTGTCAAAAGCCATTTTGTAACTTTGGTCTTATATCCATTTAGGCACATTGTGTATACTTTATTTATTTTATTATATTTAATAAATGATTGGACAGAATATCATAATGACGCTGAGCAAGGGCCGTTCTACATCCGCGATTAGAGCATACTTCGAAGTATCTACGCTTTATTTACGCTTAGTTATAAATGTTATAATGAACGCATGTACAGTTGGCGTCAAATAACTTTGCTGCTCTGAAGTTAGGTTGCGCATGCGTGTTGGCATGCGCGCTACTGTTTTTTAAGTAAGATCGACTACTGCGCAGTCATTTGTAGCCTACTTCAAATCGGAAAAGTTATTTGACGCGAACTGTAGATAGTATTTATGTATAAGCACTCGAGTGAGATATAGGTTTATTCCTAGTTCAGGCTGAATCGCATTAAAAGATACCTCTAGTTTAAGGCTTTTATATTCTTGTAAATATTTATAATATGTAAATCAATTATTAAAAAAACAATTTGGACAGCAATAAGTCAGCACTAACCTGTAGTATAATGTTGTGCAGCGGCTTGGCGGCCGTGAGCAGCAGCGGGCGCGCCAGCCGCCCCGCCGGCGCCAGCACGCGCACGGCGCCGCGCGGCCGGCCCGCCAGCAGCGTGCGCGGCGCGCCCGCCATGCCCTCCAGGGACAGCATTTGACCCTGACGACGTACCAATATTAAATTAGGCCGCAGACTCTTGTGAAGGTATCTTCTCCTCATATAGATAAGGGTGAACTTTCCCGCAAATGTCAACGGCCGCTTCTTGCAGTACTCAGTTACAAGAAGCTATGTGAAGGCACATATGTGGTCTCTTTAAAACATTCATTGCTACTTAAAAATACTGTGAAGTTTACGCCGACACCGGATATGGCCGGTAGCATTTAGGAAACTCCAGTCTTCCATAAGGCGGTGACTGGGATCTAAGATAACCTTCTGAAGAATATAGAGATGAATGTAGACAATTTTTTTTTTAATCTTTTTAAATTATTATTATCATTTTTTTAAATTAAGTATGTTATTATTACTTAAATTGCACACAATTGTCTTTCACTCACTTCTCTAGCGTTATCTACGTTTAATAAAATATTATCAAATGAAAATAATGAATTCATTATGGGAACTAATTTTATAAAATTGCGCATTTACACAGCTTGCATCCGCCCCATTATGACCTATGCGGGTACAGTCTTTGCGCATGCAAAACCCCACAGTATTCATAGGATACAGTCGCTCCAAAACCGATTCCTTCGTAGAGCCAAGGGAGCGCCCTGGTTTGTCAGGAACGAGATCCTCCATCTCGATCTAAAACTCCCAACCATCCACCAGTTTCTAAAACGCATGTCCAAGCGTTACTTTGACTCCGCCGCGCGCCGCCCTGCACCGCAACCCTCTGATTGTTGCTGCGGCCAATTATACCCCCTCGACCCTCAGTCGACTTCGCCGTCCACAGCATATTCTTTCCGATCCCGATGATCCAACCACACTCCACCAGGAGAGCAGTAGGGCCACCAGTACAGTGCACAAACACACCCGACACCCGTCGTTCCGACCTCGCCGCAGAGGTCCACCGCGTGCGCGACCACCCCGAGTAAGTAATACTCCCCCCCGACCCTTGTCCGATGAAACGCCAGCCCGTGCCGCAGCTGACCGTGTAGTTTTAAATTCCCCTGATAATAATAATGATCTATCCTTGATCCAGCCTGTCCCATCTTGCTGTCCCCCCTCGTACCCCACAGGGGGTGCCCTTAGCGAGCGTTCGTTTAGTTTGTAACCTAGAATAGTTTGCATTTATGCTCCTGGCTGGAGGCTCTTAGTGTAGAAGCTAAAGGCAGCCACAGGAAAGTCCGGTTAAGCAGTCACAACCTTAGTGGTCACCTGCAAGATGCCATAGTTAAAAAAAAAAAAATAGCGAGCAGTGACACCCGAACTCAAATTCATTGAAAAGAGAGGTAAATGTTCGTGACAAAAAAGGAAGAGGCAGACCGTCGAAAGCCAAACCTGCTCTTATTATACAATAAGTTTATTTTAGCTGCTACTAAGCAAATTCTATGTAATTTTAATTACATAAGTATGTTTCGAATTACGAATAAAAGTTTCTATTATTATTATAGTGTGGCCATTAGTGCTGTGCACTCCCTGAGGTATGCGCTCGGTAATGGCCACACTATATACAATTTGTTTTATTTAATTCCTTCAGTCAAAACAAAAGTAATTTAATTTTTCATTACTATTTAATTACTGTTTTTAGGGTTCCGTACCAAAAAGGTAAAAAGGAACCCTTATGGTGCGACTTCGTCCGTCTGTCCGTCCGTCACACCGCTATATCTCGAAATCTACTTTACCACCTCATTGTTTATAGAATTGCTTAGAATGAGATTTCTTACCGACAAATTCCGATTTATTACTGCCCACACGTAACCGCTCGTTCAATAATTTTTACCGCCCATTTAATTATTTTCCTGCTCAATTATATATTCACTGATCCATTTCATTATTTTTTATTACTCATTTTGTTTTACTTTACTGCTTAGTTTTAACTGCTGAACTAGTTATTAAACGTGCCATTTATAATTTTTAACTTACCAAAACCGCTATTTACAACTGCCTCTTTAAATCAGTGCCATTCATTATGTATTTTTTCGAGGAAAGTTATCAGCTCTTCCACGTGGCCAAATTCATGAGTGGTTATTTCAAGACACTGCGATATAAAGTGTTGTAAACTAATCGACAACCACTTACCTGAGCATTTGTCAACAGTTTCGCCACTATCGGTTGCGCAGTAGTCGGCTTGTCGCCGCCCGCCTGACTCCGCACAACTTGCGATAACGACTTCGGCGTCTGGTTAGCAAGCTGTACAGTCTGTCCACTTGCTAACTGCAACGTCTGCCCACTCGACAACTGCACAGTTTGCCCACTAGACAACTGCAGCGTCTGCCCACTTGGCAACTGAACTGCCTGACCTGCTAGCTGCACAGTTTGACCACCTAATTGCACCGTTTGGCCACCTATCTGCACAGTTTGACCACTCGGCATTTGAACACTTTGACCAGATAATTGAACGTGAGATCCACTTAACTGCACTGTTTGCATATTGCCACTGGCTAACTGGACGGTTTGACCGCTAGGTAGTTGAACACTTTGCGAAGGCAACACACTTTGGCTAGCTACTTGAACGCTTTGTCCACTGGGCAATTTTACTGTATGCCCAGTTAACTGCACACTTTGTCCTGCTAATTGAACCGTTTGTCCGCCGATTTGAACTGTTTGTCCTGCTAATTGTACTGTTGAAACGGGTATTTGGACGGGTTGGTTCGTTTTGATAGTGGGTGTGGATTGTTGTGCGCGCGAACTGGGAGATTTGACTGTGGCGTTGGAGACGCGGACGGTTTGTACGGATTGCGGGTTTGCTAGCTGCACTGTCTGTCCGCTGGGCAGGCGCACGCTGTGGGTGGGCAGCTGCAGCGAGGACAGCTGCAGCGTGTGTCCGGACGCGAGCTGCACGGCCTGGCCGGGCGGCAGCGTGTGTCCGGACGACAGCTGCACGGCCTGTCCGGGCGGCAGCTGCACGCTGTTGGCGAGCTGCACGGTGCGGCCGCCCGCCAGCTGCACCGTGCGCGTCGTCACCGATGACGTCACCGCTGTCGGCACGCTGCTCACGACTGCCGTCGCGCCCGCTGTGCTCTGCGATGCAATCGTATTGATAAGAGAAAGCCGATTTAAAGTAATCTGAAGGCAAACAAATACGCTGACGTTCGCGGTAGTGGCAGTCGCGGTCGTAAAACGTGAGAATAAGATGACACGAATCCTTTACTACATATTCACAGTACTCGCACGTTTTATGACCGCGACTACCACAACTCTTGAATAACATACTTTTAAAACTACCTGTGCAATCGTTGTGACAGATGCAGTAGTTGGTACTGCGGGCCGCTTCTTATTGACAGGTGTACCTGTGAAAAAAATGCATTAGGAAAATGCTGTGTGTTTAGAAATAAAATAAAATGGATAATAACAAGATTTTTGTGGCCCATTCCATTTTATTTAACAAATAAGTAATTAAATTTTTCTTTAGAATATTAAGCTATATTACCTTGCTGCATCAACGCCCGCGGAGATATTAGTGACTTTCCTGATGCTGGAGTGGCCGGACTTAACACTCGGACTACGCCGCGCCTCGTCGTTGGTGTTGCCTAATAAACAAAACAAGCATTTTTTTTTTTTTTGCGGTCCATTATACTTCTACTGCCTAGTTTGATATCCTCTGAAAGTTTTACTGGTGACGACAAAGAGTGTGAAAATATAGCATTATATTCAAGACCATCATTAAATTGTGTTCAAAATACGATAGTTTTCGTATTTTTCAAAAGACTTACTTACAGACTAATAAAAGAAAGAAAGAAAAAGTATTTATTGTGACTCGCACAATGGATCACAAGTTAAACTAAAACACTCATAGAAACATAAATAAAAGTAAAATAAAAGCAGAAAGTCCTGTACAAAGCCAAAAGGCTCCTATCTCAGCATGATGCTGCGACATTTAAAAACAAATGTCGCAGAGCTGGTACTCTGATAAGAGCGCTTATCCTAAAAGTTGGCAACGTCGCAAATAGCTGTCAAAATTTACCTGTTTTGATTAATTTGGCAATATTACTTTAAGGAAATAAGAAAGTGGCTAACTTGCGAACTAAAATATTAATAATGAATTGCAATTATAACATTGAATTTGAATTTGTACCCGTTTTATTTGTAAAAAAAGGCATTTGGACAGATTTAAAATACCTAAAAAAAATCTAAAACTAAGTATTCGGCGTTACTATATTCATTATTGGATTTGATAATCAATATTCTAGTTCGCTAGTTAGCCACATTTCTTATTTCCATACAGTCATATTGCCAAATTAATCAAAACAACGAAATATTTGACATCTATTTGCGACGTTGCCCACTTTCAGAAGAAACTCTCTTGAAGCCCGCAGTGATGTCGCGGATTGATACAGATATAAATATTATATAAAAAATATAAAAAAATAGATGTGTTATAGTAACAAAATTAGCAATTAATTTATGCACCCGCGGGCAAATAGATTAATCGATATTTATGTGGGTACAACATAAATATCGATTAATCTATTTGCCCGCGGCTTCGCCCGCGTGGATGTCGGCAAATATCCCACGGGAACGTACTACCGAGATTACATACAAAATATCCGAGGAAAAGGTCATTGACTCCTACCGCTACGCCCGCGTTGCCGTCAACCATAATTATTTTGTTAGGTATGCGTTATTTTTAATCTGTGATATCTTTTAAGCTATTCATTTAAATGATAATTATGATGTCAAGGCAGATTTTAATCTAAATTAAATGCCCAATTTAAGTAATTTATTTTATAAGATAAGGATGAATATAATATAGTACCGGTCAAAATAGCTTCGGAAATAACAATGTTTTTTTAAATCAAATTCTGAAACATAATAATGGTTACTGTGGTTCATCCTTAGAAGATAGACATATTCCATCGCGGACTTTTTTGTTGAACTTTTTAAGATGAACAATCCTGTAAAACATACATTTTATGTATCTTTTACGGTTTACGCGGCGCTCGCCAGTAAAGTCCCCAGTCGCCATGATTTTTTCATGATTTTTTCCGACTTCTTCAACAATAATCGTCATATTTAAGCAAATTTACACAAAACCTTAATAAATTATACACCAAAACCTTGCTCACGAATCACTCCATCCATAGGTGAAAACAGTTTGAAAATCCATTCGGTAGTTTTTGAGTTTATCCCGTTCAGACAGACAGACGCGGCGGGGCCTTGGTTTTATAATATGTAAGGATGTAAGGATAATTGTACCTGAGTCGAGTGTGTGGATACTACAGCCGTCACAGTAGTCTGCACTGGACTCGGTCGTATCAATAATGATCGCGTACCTTGAGTCCCCTGTAAAATGAAAATATGTTACGTGAATTCCTTCCTCATACGAAAACTGTACATTATGAGGTTTATTTAGGGTGAGCGAGTGAGATAACGCGAACGATAAAGGAAGGTATAATGGCACTACCAAATATTTGTGTTATTTAGTTAATAGAAAATGAACTTTAGGAACATAACATCACGCCTGTTTTCCCCGAAGGGGAAGGCAGAGGTGTACCTACACCCACATTTCGACTTAAACATAACTGATGTTTAAGTCCCATGTAATAGGCCCCCCCCCTATTACATGGGACCTATGTAATAGGGGGGGGGGGGGCAAGGAACTTTATGAATATTTTGACAAGTACGTGAAGTGAAGTGCCAGCATAAAATTGAGTGCTAATATACAAGGGTTTTAGAAGCTCGTAAGTACCTTATTCTGCAATACTTGAACAGTAGTTGTACTGGATGGTTGCATCACAGTCGTCGATTGTAAACTTGGTGGGTTCACAACAGTGTTTGTTATTATCTAGAAAACGAAATAGTTCATGTAATATTTGATTTGTATAAATGAACATTCTGGATCTTTGATAAAAAAGACCCATATTTACCTGAGATTGTGACCCTTCCACCTTCTGTAACGGCCTTTGTTTGATGAGAGGTGATTTATGCGGCGTTGCCACTACAGGCAATGACTTTGACAATTGTGTTGCAAGACTTCCACTCTGATTGACAATAATCTGCTTAGTCTGTTGCACTTGGCCCTGCTTCGGCGACTGCGACGCCGGTATCGTCTGACTGATTTGCTTCGCTTGACTGGTAGCTTGCTTTACTATAGTCGGTGGTTTAATTACTTGAGATATCACAGTTCCTTGTTTAGATGTCTGCATTACGTTAGGTTTCGGCGTTTGAGGTGTCACGTTCGGTTGTTTCGGGGACTGAGGGACTGACAGTTTGACTGGCTGTATGACTGTTGTCTGTTTCGCCTGTACGTTACTTTGTCTTACTGCTTGTGCGAGTAAGTTGGCCTGTTTCGCTGACTGAGCCATAAGCGCGGATTGTTTAGCGGCCCCTTGTTTTGTAGTTTGAGCAGTTTTCGGTGCTGCGCTGGCTTTTGTTTTCGGCGGTGGCGTGGCGACGAGTTTTCCTTTAGGTTTGGGTGGTAGGGCGACCTGCTTCCCTTGCGACGCCTGCGTGGCCTGCATGAGGAGCTGCGCCGACGACAGGTGCGGCGCGGAGGGGGGGGGGCCGCTGTCGTCAACGTCGACGTCGCTGTCGGAAGCGTTTTCTACTATCTCTTCTACGCTACCGATTTCTAGCTCCAACTGTGAGACATAAAGCATGATATTATGAAGATGCTTAAAGAATTATTAACCGAAGAAGAAATAAGTTGCAGGTAATTTTCATATCTACAGTTATATTCAGTTCAGGCAGGCATTAACTCCACATGGAACAAGCAACGTCCCGCTACGAATATTTAGGTAATTTTCACAGAAGGAAATATCGAAATTAATGTATGTATCTGTAAATTGACTGCGGGGTTGGCCAGTAACAAGAACATAATCTATACTTAAAAGTATAAGACAAAGTCGCTTATCGTGTCAGAGCGTGTGTGCGCTTAGTTCTTCTCTGTTACACATTGTATTTTGATGCGCTTTTCACCATTATTTAGTTATGAGAATTTGACCCGAATGATTAATATGTTTAATATATTAATTAATTTAAAAGACAGTAATTAATTTAGTTATAACACAGAAATCTCAATGTTTTCGCATGTCACCACATCAGTGGATCGCACCCATACGGAGCACAGGCAGGCGGGTCGCCAGCATTAGACTAAAACGTCCGGGCGACCCGCCGGCGCGTGCCGCCCGCCGGCCACTCACGCGCGGCTCGCGCGGCGCGGCGCGCGCGCCCGCCTTGCTGCTGCGACTGCGCCCGCTACTGATCTTCAGCCAGTCTTCTTCACTCCTGGGTAAAAATGGTTTACAGCTATAGCGAACCAAAAGTCACTAAAATCATTTAACGCTAAACGAATTTTAAATTTCTGTTTCTGTAAATCGTTTGAAGATGACAGAGACAAAATGATTTATTAAATATATCTAGCGTTAAACGCATTAAAGTGATTTGTAGTGCAAGTGAAACTTAATGTAAATATACGTTGCACAAGAGTAGTATTTATAAACACAAACAAAATACGAATTTAGCAGTTATTGTAATGGTTGCAGAGTTTCTGTGGTTTTAGAGGACCAACAGACCTAAATACCTAAAGTAACATTGATTGACACTATCTCAATCGAAATGATGCGAATAGAATCTGGGAATTATTAATCGACAACTATAGTGTACCAGATACTCAATCTGACTATATTTAATTGCAGGTAAGGGCTTAAAGAACTGAATAACATAACATACCTATGCCTATGTAGATAAGTCCATACGGCTGTTCTTTGGTCATACTTGACGACAGGATCTCGTTTTGCTGATAGTAGTCTGTCTAATACTGAAGAAACTGCATTCAAAAGTGTTTGTTCATTGCACGGCGCAACCCATTGTGACATCCTGTGGAACAAATAAAGCGATTTAAGAACATCTATGACAATTTGAAAATTAAATACATTGTTGTAAATCGTTGTAACACACTTTTAAGAAAAGTAGTAGTGTCAAAAATAAATTGCTTGAAAATCCAATCCAATATCACTTCACACATTATGCATTCAGAAATGATCAAATCGCACATACTTTTAGAAGTAATTGATTCGCCTCCAGAATAAGGAAGGAAGAGGATAAAACAGTGCCTTATGTCACGGGCGCTGGATTGAACCCAGAGTATAACAATGGATTCAAGCTCGCCCAAAACAACTACTCCTTCATCCCCGAGGAGAATCCTAAACTTTCCACACCTGCGAAGTAGTAAAAAGTAATTCGTCTTTCTTTGTAAGTGAGACTTTTTAGGAGTCGATTCGATAATAAGACGAAAATTCAGGGTGAAATTTCAAGGAATCGTCACGTTTAGGCACATTTTGTTACATGCGAGAGAAGAAAGACTTAACTCTGTCACACACTAAAACTCTCAAATGTTTTAAGAAGTTTCACTTCTATCACGTGTTCGGTGCCTGACCAGGTAAAAAATTTATTAAATTCAGTACAATATAATATAATAATGCTGATTTTAATTTTTTTTTTTTTTAATTTGATTTAAAATTGTTAATTTTTTTAATTTTTTTTCATTGTGTTTATGATTTTTGTAATTATTCATTCTAATTAATTGTACCTATGATCCAAGATGATTGAAATAAATAAATAATAATAATAATAAATACCTGGTTAGACCTCAGGGCTATAATAATTTACTTTAGGTTAGGTTTGCATGGCCTATAATTTGATATATTATCGACTATCGAGCTTGTGGTATGAAATATAAATAATTCAATAGGTGCGGTGTCCTACCTGAGCAGTGTGAGCACATGGTGCCGCGTGCCCTCTCCGTTGGGCAGGCGCGCCAGTGCGTCCCGCACGAGCGCGGGCAGCGCGGCGTGGCGCGGTACTGTCACACAACATAGTCCTACCTGAGCAGTGTGAGCACATGGTGCCGCGTGCCCTCTCCGTTGGGCAGGCGCGCCAGTGCGTCCCGCACGAGCGCGGGCAGCGCGGCGTGGCGCGGTACTGTCACACAACATAGTCCTACCTGAGCAGTGTGAGCACATGGTGCCGCGTGCCCTCCCCGTTGGGCAGGCGCGCCAGTGCGTCCCGCACGAGCGCGGGCAGCGCGGCGAGGCGCGGTACTGTCACACAACATAGTCCTACCTGAGCAGTGTGAGCACATGGTGCCGCGTGCCCTCCCCGTTGGGCAGGCGCGCCAGTGCGTCCCGCACGAGCGCGGGCAGCGCGGCGTGGCGCGGTACTGTCACACAACATAGTCCTACCTGAGCAGTGTGAGCACATGGTGCCGCGTGCCCTCCCCGTTGGGCAGGCGCGCCAGTGCGTCCCGCACGAGCGCGGGCAGCGCGGCGTGGCGCGGTACTGTCACACAACATAGTCCTACCTGAGCAGTGTGAGCACATGGTGCCGCGTGCCCTCCCCGTTGGGCAGGCGCGCCAGTGCGTCCCGCACGAGCGCGGGCAGCGCGGCGTGGCGCGGTACTGTCACACAACATAGTCCTACCTGAGCAGTGTGAGCACATGGTGCCGCGTGCCCTCCCCGTTGGGCAGGCGCGCCAGTGCGTCCCGCACGAGCGCGGGCAGCGCGGCGTGGCGCGGTACTGTCACACAACATAGTCCTACCTGAGCAGTGTGAGCACATGGTGCCGCGTGCCCTCCCCGTTGGGCAGGCGCGCCAGTGCGTCCCGCACGAGCGCGGGCAGCGCGGCGTGGCGCGGTACTGTCACACAACATAGTCCTACCTGAGCAGTGTGAGCACATGGTGCCGCGTGCCCTCCCCGTTGGGCAGGCGCGCCAGTGCGTCCCGCACGAGCGCGGGCAGCGCGGCGTGGCGCGGTACTGTCACACAACATAGTCCTACCTGAGCAGTGTGAGCACATGGTGCCGCGTGCCCTCCCCGTTGGGCAGGCGCGCCAGTGCGTCCCGCACGAGCGCGGGCAGCGCGGCGTGGCGCGGTACTGTCACACAACATAGTCCTACCTGAGCAGTGTGAGCACATGGTGCCGCGTGCCCTCTCCGTTGGGCAGGCGCGCCAGTGCGTCCCGCACGAGCGCGGGCAGCGCGGCGTGTCGAGGGCGCGCCGCCACCAACACGGAGCCGCCGCCGCCCGAGCCGCGCGCGCACGGCCCCACCACCGAGCGGTACCTGCCACATAATATAGCTTAAACTTGGTGGCGCCGCAAGGGTCCGGGAGATTATTGTAACTGCAACAAAGATCTACATACTGTGTGCGGACGAAAACTTGCACGCCGGGACAAGGACAGAGCAGATGTCATAATCAAATTCAGAAGTAGATAATGGAAGAACTGCCGCAAAGTGCGCACACCCTTTAGCTAGCCTTTTAGGCTAGTTAATAGTAAAAAAAATATACCTTATGAATAATGCAATTGCATACTGTTGTGAGCTAAAAATATCAAATATCAACTTAACTTTGAAAATTATTTTAGATTAATTTATGTTTTCGAGAAATAATTTCGTAAAAATAAAGTCATTGGTCACATGACATTGAACGAGTATCAGAGTGCGACATGTCACTACTTTCAGACGACAGTTTAAAATTGTAAATAGAAACCAACTTTATACGTCAGACATAAAGTTTCTTTTGCATTAGTATTACAGAACCTCAATCAAAACTCAAGCATTACTTAAAACTCGTATAAAGCCTTTTGAATGGTTGAAACTAGTTTTAAGTAATTCTTAAGTCTTCGAGTGAGGTTCTGTAATACGGGCCTTATAGACGTACGAAAGGAATGGTATTAAAAGGAACACATTGTGCGAGAGAGACACACTATCAATTAGTAGTAGTGTGTCTCTCTCGCACAATGTGGCAGTGTTCATTTTCAGTAAAAGGGACAGATTAGTTCAACCGGGTTTCAGACTGGATAAAGTAGACTCATTCTTCATGGGGTACTGTTTAAAATGTTACAATAAAATACCTCCCCACATACTACAACTAAATGAAACGAAATTTAAATATTGTATAAAACGCACACTATGCTGCCAAGCATATTATAAGCTGGGGGATTATATCGCTGACAAAAATGCTTGGCTCAACGCTGCTCCAGCTCCACAAGGGCGCATAAATAATTTGATTAGCATTCGAAAATATTGGGGGAGCTGCTGGAGATTGCAAAAACTATCTTTGAATTGTATAACTTCAATCTCTTAGTATTGTATAATTGCATAGCACATGTGTGAGCACTGTGACCATGTACCTTCTATAAAGCTACCATTTACTGGGTACGTCTTTCATACTTAAATGCCCTGGCGGCAGAGAGTATCTCATGCTCACCAAATGTCTCGCTGGTGGTGGCGTGTGTGTTGGATCGTTAAGTTCCCTTCAAAATGGTTGAGCTAAACGGTGCTGATCCATGCGTCATGTTCGTGAACGAGCGCCGTCAGTAGGGACTGGTCATCACTTATCTGCCACGGCTTATTTTAATCAATCAATCAATACTCTTTATTTGTAAACATAGGTTCCAACAGTGTACAAGATGTTACAATTGTTATAATTATAATTTCTCTGTGTTTTGCCATTTGGCGTACAAATATACATTTATGGTAGGCTGCTGCCAATTTAATTTTTGAATTGTTTTTATCTTTTTATTACGGACGCTTTTTACGTGTACGTCTTTCTACATTGTTCTCACATGTATAATTTCAACATGAATGATGTACTTAACCAATATTTTGTAACAATATTATGATTTAAAACAGTGTAGTGTATATCTGAAGTGATGGGAGTACCAATGAATGACTTAAAACTGAATAAAAAATCTTTGATGGCTATTTTCGTACACGTCGACGCAAGAAACTGGCATTAATAAAATGCCAGCTTCTTGCATGCAGGAGGGGACCACCATCGTCTGCGACAACGTTTTCTTTTAATTATTGTTTGTAGCATCTCTAAATGATTATATTGACTTTGCAAATGCAATGCAAAAGCCGCTAGAATGACGTCGTCTATTTCATGAAACTGAAGTAGGAATTAATAATGAATAATGTGTAAACAGTCACTCGTGTAGCCGAAGCATTACGACATCGTCCAAATAGGACATCCTATTTGGACGATGTGGTAATGCTTCGATCCTCGATAAAGCGAACTACACTTCGCGCGCTCTGTTTCTCAGCGAGGCGTCGAGCGGTGTGCGAGAGAGAGCGTGCGAAGTATAGTTAGCAATATCGCGACAATGTGGCCCCAGCATTATAAATGGTTTTTACTGTATTACAATTAGGCACGTCAAAGGCACTTTGGACGCCAATTTTTCAAGAAACTTTATTAGAATTGATTCTAGTTGCCCCTACCAAAAGGTAGTTTCGTATGGAGCAGAATGGGCAAGCATCGTTACTGTTTTAAAATGTTTTACAATATTTCGAATACATTCATTATATTTTTTTTTAAATTATACAACACTGTAAGGAGATTTTCTCAGAGTCACTATACTTAACATCTCTGGGGGTATTTTCATATAAAACAAACAAAATAAAAAACAAACATCAAGAAAAATTAGTCTATCGCTCTGATCGCGAGACAAGGTTGTTCACCCTTTTGTGAATTACAAAGTAATCATTTTAATTTTGTGATTTATTTAAATGAACGTCAAAACTCATGTTATTTTTTTGAATGTATTTATTTTGTAACAGCTGATTAACGTTCAGTGCCATATTGTTTACTTGATCGTCGCTCATGATTTAAAAAAACCGGCAAAGAGCGAGCCGGATTTGCGCACCTAGAGTTCCAAACGTTGGTAGGAAAAATATATTTTTTGCGATCGCATAACTAACTTTGTTTGAAAGGATTTTTGGTGATTTCACAAAAACTGTGCTAGTTAGATACATCCTTTTATTTTTCGTGTAATATTTAAATAAACCTCAAACAACTAGATTTATTTCAAAATCTTCGCTTTGAAAACTTTGAAGATAGAAACTATTTCCATTAAAATACCACCTACCTACCCTAGGTGATATTTTAATGGAAATAGTTTTATCATAAGTCAAAAACATAAATGAAAATAAAAATAAGTTTAATATTGTGCAAATGAAGCCCTTACATGTACCCCATTTGACCTAGTTACCCCATGCACTTTAGAATTTAAACCATGGGTTTAAATTATGCCTCTGTTGCAATGAAATAATATTTTTCAATTCTTTCAATAGACCTACGTTTGAAATGAGCCCGCCGCGAAGGCTTCCGGCATCCCAAATGCGAGGATACCAAGGGCTCTCCTTAAAGCCCTCCAGAAGGGCTCTCGTTAGACACGCTAGCTTCAGTGCCTGCTAGTCACTCTGGGTTCGTGTGAACGGGGCAAACCAAGCTTTATTTTTAGGCTACTCAACTATTGATAAAATCAGCAATCTTCCCCGACCAACAATTGATGGTGGAGACTAGACAAGGCTTTCTAGCTCTAGCTTTTCTCTAGCTTTTTATTGATTACTGGTAATTCACCATAGACGTATAAAAAAGGTCGGACGGATTCTCGCTAACAAAAAACTGTGTCACTCAAAGTCAGCCAGTTCGCTGTACGTACAGCACACATTCACACAATAGTCAGCCATTTACGCGCAAACGTCAACACAGGCGATACGTCTATGCGGTGATATTTCTTTTTTAAGATACAGCATTTCTTGTGTGGTGAAATGGTGTAAAAACCGTAGTAAAAATCCAGGAATCACGTTTCATGGGTAAATGAATAATTCACTCATTTAATTCCCGATTTTATACATCAAAATCAATCTTCATTCGATAAAATTCGTCACAAGGCCAGTGTTGCCAATATTCACGTGTGCAAATTACCCGAAATATGGGAAATTTATATGAACTATAAAGTGTGGAAGATGTATAAGATGATGTGTTTGCTATATTGTATTGTAATATTTGTGAACTATTTTATTAGAACGGGAGTAAACTGGTAGAAATCGCGGTGGCGTCGCGGCGACGGGCGTCGTGTCCCTGAGCACTTATGGCCCTCTATGCGACATTCTCTATGAGAAAGTGTGAATTTGGTCAAAATGAAAATCCAAGATGGCTGCTGCGAGCCGTGCTCCCCGGCTCCTTAGCCCAGGTTCGCACAGATGTATTTTTATCGCGGCGATCTTCTTTTGTACACTGGATTTTCAACTCTCGGTATTGAGCCGAGCATTGAGAATCCAACAGAGTGCATCCAGCGCGTCAATAAAACACACTGTTGGATATTCAACTCTCGGCGCTAAACAGAGCGTCGAAAATCCAATTCGCGAAAAAAAATCGCCGCAATAAAAATACGCCCGTGCGAAAACATTATGTTAAAAAGTAAAATTTTAAACATTTAAAATATTTTCAATTAACTGTGTTTTATTATCTTTTTTTTTTCTTTTATATTTTCATAATAATTGGTTCTTACCATTAACCTTTTGAAATGGCACGGTATAATTCTGCCTACACACGACTTTTTGTCTTAATAAAACAAAGCAATAATAAATGGGTAAATTTGGCTTACATGGCATCCCTAAATTCAATCACACATAAATTAGTCGCCGCCATTACGGGACACAGTTTTGTCTTAGCGGGAGTTCCGTCCGACCTTTTTTATACGTCTATGTAATTCACCTTATCTAGTACAAGTTAAAGTGCATATTTAGGTGCAAGTTTTCGTCGGCATCAGGCACTTAGAGGCACTTTGATTATTTCCATTAAGTGGAAAAACATCGGGCTCGTTTTGGCATTTTCCATCACTTGTGTTAGAACCTTCGGCGGTAGGTCCTCGCATTCCTGTCGGATATTCTCTTTAAGGGCTTCAAGATTCTGAGCCTTGTTAACATAACCCTAGGATTTCAAGTAACCCCACAAAAAGTCTGGAGCGGTCAAATCGGGTAATATGGCTGACTGGCCGGCCAGTACAAATCACCAAAGCGAAAAATTAGACGACGCGGAATAATTGTTTCAGACACGGAAATGCTCCCTGAAACAATTATTGCGCGTTCTTGAGGAGTATAGCGTTTCATGGCTTATTGACGTATATTCTGCATCTGTTTATTTCACAAATGTTAAAACTTACTTGACATTTGCCGCCTATTGCAAAAGTTATAGCTTCTTCCAATAGGGTGATTACTTTTGCCCCACCTGTTATTTTGATAACACATAAGACAATTCTTATATTATTATTTGATTATTAACTAAAACTTACCCATGCTGAACATAAGTGAATGGTTTGGCGGCCATTGAAAATCTTCGTAGCTCCTGCGATTGGAATTCATCCAATTCTGCTTCGGTTGCTGGACGGACTGACCAAGTTGTTGGATACCTGACGAAGATCAACAATCACATCAATAAGTTCAATTAACTTACACGAAAATATCCATTTACTATGCACTATGACAGTGGTCGGCAAAGTGCGGTTCTTTGGCCTATACAGGGTTAATTTTTGAGATGGGGCAGAAAGGGCAGCTACCTTAACCTTTGTAGCTACAGGAAAACGGTCTTAGGAGACTGTCCTTAACTTTTTGAGAAATTTTGATCTGCATTCACAGATATTGAAAAAAATGTACTGTCAATAGGCAGTTTTCACAAAAACTATTTTTGTTTCTTATAAGGATCATAAAACTCTATTGGACCAACTGAGGTTTGAGTACTAGAAAAGTCAGAAATCGCAAAAAACTTTTCCCATACATTTCGTTTTCATTTTCATTCCATTTTCCATTTTCATTTCTAACTTACTTTTCACAATGATAGACTGGCCGAAAATAAATAAAGAAAATGGAATTTCAAATTTCGAACGCTTACGCGTTATAATTTTATTTGATTTGAGAAGATAATTTTGGTAGTTTGTTGCTTTTGGAAAAACTTAAGGTAGGAAAAAAACTCGCAAGTTATTTTTTTGTGACGGACAGACTAGCTGAAAATGTTGTATTTATATTTGAGTTCCATGTAATAGGGACTCAAACATAACTGGCGAAATGTAGGTGATAGGTACACCTCTGCCCAACCGTTCGGTGAATACAGGCTTGATGTTATGTCATTCACAACGTGTAGTCTAGTTTTAAGGAAAAAAGAAAAGGTACAGTGCTATCATTGTACCTTTTCTTGAAACTAGTTTCATTAGGCGCGTCGACAAAATCGAAACTAGCGCCGCCGCACCACTTTGTTGCTTTAGCTAAACAATTTTTGTGACTATTTAACAGATGGTTACGAACAACGGCCCCCTTGGTGAAGTGAATGTCATTCAGATGCCTAAAGACCCTAGTACACCTATAGTTATGTTTATGAAAGGATTTTATTGAGTTACCTTGGCGGCGGAGGTTCGCTTTGTGGCGGAGGCGGCGAGGCAGCTCGGAGCCATCGCTCGCACAGGCGACCCAGGATAGCGTCGCAGTCACGACCCGCGCCGATCCATTGATACATCTATGCAAACAATATATTTTATTATTCTAATTTATTAGACTTTTATTGGTAAACTCAAAAGATCAAAAAGCATTGAATTATAGGGCTACAAGGTTATTTTGGCGCGTGACCAAAATCAGAACTAACGCCGCTATCTTGTTTTTTGAATACATTTCAAGTGACATTTCACAAATGTTTACCAATATCGCCCCTTTGTCGGCGGCATTCGAGCGCCAAAATATCCATGTATAGATAGTGCCATCCACGAAGACGCGCCCCACTCTACTTCCTAAAGTAATCGCGTTTAGGAAGGAGAGTGGGGCGCGTCTTCGTTGATGGCACTATCTATAGCAGTGTATGTGCATGAACAAAAAGTATTTTTAATTAAAAAAACAGATTGAATTAAACTTTTGATAACTTTAGTACTTGGATAAACTTGTTTATTTTTATAAAATAACAGCATACAAACCTGTGATTCTGGCAAAAATTGTAGATACGGTACATAGTCATCAGGATGTTGTCCTCTTTCTCCTGCGAGGAAGTCCAAGGCAGAATCTAATTCACCAACCCAATCGCCCGATACTAAAAGAAATGTAATATTCGTCGATAAAAATAAAAAGCATGACAAAATTAATAGAAAGCCAACAACTTTGTCTGTTTGTAAGACGCGGTCATTAACCGCGAGAGGGTATGTAAGACCGAGTTTTAATAAAACCCTCCACTAAATATTCACCGTCCTACTCGCACATTTCATTACCGCGACAGCCTGGCGTTTACTATATAACTACATTGAATATCAACTTACAGTTATACCAAGTGTTGAGCGGCGCTATAGGCGATCTCATGACAGCTGAACATCTTGCATGCAACTGTTGTTTAGAGGCTCTATGTGCCGCCCGCGCTGGGAACAATGCTCGTACCAAAGACAAGAAGTTTGCATGCGTTGTCTCTGTAAGAGACTCATCAGGGTCTACTAGAGGAGTCTCTTCCACTGTTTCAGTTGATGTCTCCACTTGAATTACTTCCCCAGAGTCGTCTGCTAGTTCCACTGGAAGAGCCATCATATCTGAAATGAAAGGATTTTTTACTGTGAATGGGTTATCAAGGGGCGTCTTTCTTCCAGAATTATTAAATCATTTTAAAAGGTTCTGTTTGTACCAGAGTTATCCAGAAAATAACATGCATTATTAAGAAGAAAGTAATTTTATCATTTTAGTGGGAATGGAGATACAAAATAAAATGTATGAAAAAGCAGGTTGTAAACATGCAGGTTTATAAAAGAGGAATGATTAATCATTTATTTAACTAAATAAGTGTTATAAATAGAAATGGAGAAACAAAAGAAAAAAAGTTGACCAACCAAAAAGGAGACAAATAGACAAAAGTAATAACATTTTAAGAAGGAAAGGAGTTTGCATAAAATTAAATCTAAGTATATAAAACATGAATGGATGATGAAAAAATTAGTAATGAGATATACTTACCATCCAGTGTCATGTATGGCAACTTACCAATTCCATCCAAATCCTCTAGTTTGATGGGCACTGCTTGATGTATGCCTGCCCTTGCAGAGTTTGGAATGGGCACCATTGTATCTGGAGGCTCTTGTTTCACTATGCTATCTAACTTTACTTCACTGTAGTTTAGACTGTAAATACATAATCATTTATGAACATTATAAACACTCTTTTATTACCAAAACCATGATTATTCCAACAGAATAATTAGAAGTTGAAGTAACCAACTTATTCATGGACAAAGATGAAAAGATACTTACTTTGATATATTACTAGGAGGATATTTTTCAATGACTTCTTGTTTAATTTCAACCTGTTCAACCCTCTTTATTGATTTTGGACTAGTCATGGGGTCCACAAATGATGAACTTTCTGAATCAGACTCTTCTCTTTCACATTTGATCTTTATATTTGGCAACAAAGGTTTATTTTCAACACTTTCAAATGATTCTTCCTTCCCTTTTTTTACTGTTGCCTTGTCTTGAGCTTTACTTTTACTAACACTATCTTTCTTTGGCCCCCTCCGTAATTTCTGTAATGGTGATCCACTTTTTTGACCACCAAACATTAGTTTTTTAGCACCATTCACCAGAGCAACTCTCTGCTTTATGTCATCAATTGATATTCCTGTTGTATTAAGTTCTGGATGACTCTGAAAACAAATAGTCACACATGTGAGTTACACAGACATGTATGAACCATGTCCCGTCCACAAAGCAGGGTAATACTGAGGGCTTAGACAAAGTGACATTCTATCAGAGATTACGATGATGAAAAACATAAAACATATGGGCCTGACATAAGGTACCAAAAAGCTTACGTCAATCCCATTTAAAGTTATTGTAGAAATAACTGTTTGTAAGCAATTACCACTTGTCCAAGCCCTCTGGACTATAAGCATGCAACTAACCATACATAACATCACACATTCATTCCCCATAGGGTTGTGCACATATAGTACTCCCAAATTTTGCTATGCTAAAGTCCATAATATATGATAGAGGGCCAAGCAAGTAGGTTTTTATTCATTTTAATTGAAACATGTTATGTAAAGTGTAACATATTTTGTTTCAAGTTTCTAGATAAAATATTATACCACACACATAATGTTTACATAACAGAAGTTGATCAAATGTAAACATAATTTCCGACAAAAAAATGTGTACCTCTCTATACTGCCTTCTTGTTCTATGAGCTGCTAAAACATTCTTTAAACACTCTAATGATGTCAAGTTTGACTGATCTGAACCTCCTAATGTCCCAGATACATTCCCATCAGCAGGCTGAAATTAAATGATGTTTTAAATTAAATATTTTGAATACATGGTAAATATAGTCAGCTTCATGTCCATGGTAACAATTTGACATTGACAGTGCTGTTTAAGTTATGTTGTACCAATAAGGGTGGTTTTGACTATACTATTCAATTTAGCTGTTACCTGTCCCGGATTGAGTTGTTTCCGTTTTCTGATAGACTGTTCTGGAGGACCTTCAGGATAATTATCATCTTCAGATTCATCCCCTCCAACCTCACTACGTATAGCAGCCAGCTCTTCAAAATATCTCTGTTTAGCCCTCAAATACAATGGCTTAAAGTTATTCTTAGATGAGGGTTTTGGCGGCAATAATGGAAGACGTGGTATGGGACCTGGTGGAGCTGCTTTGGCAGCTGCTAGTAGGCGCTCACGGGATATTAAGACTTCTGGTAGTAATTTAGCATAGTATGATTTTATCTGAAATAATTATATTTAGTAGTCAAAACTTAGTACTAAACTTACTGTTAAAAATATTCACAATTCTTTAAGTATTTGAAAGTACAAAAGTTTTAACAGTTATGTTTATATTCACCTTATGTTTCTGCTGTTTAGCCCTTGCTTTCATTAAAAACTTTCTCATCTTAGCTATATCCGGCCTATAGTTACCCTGTCTTAAATTGTTATAAAAATCACCAAGAGGTGATGTAAAATGAAAAGGTTCATGGTTAAAAAGCATTTTTATGGTTTTTTCCTTCTCCTCTTCTTCGTTCTCCGTGAATTTGGGTAAGAACTTGCTAAGTTCCTCTTTGTGTTTATCTTCTAAAGCATCCCAAGTTTTCATAGAGAAGAATTCTTTGAATACAGAGTAGTCTTCACAGAGCTCTTGAGGAAGCTCTAGGGACTGTCCCAAGATGCGCACCGGCTCCAACACCTCGTCATCTCCTTCCGAACTACCGCTTGATGTTTCGGAAGAGCTACTGCTCTCCCCACTGTAACTGTGTTCACTCTCCATCTTTTCTTCCATTGAGCACAGAGATGTTGTTCAACGTTTAGGCAGTCTTGATGAAATGCCTAGGTTTTCCACTATATACAATAACGATTTTCCGCCCACTTCATTGGATTTTCACGTTGTTTTGTTCGTGTTGTTTACGAAAAACCTAAGCAATAGTATAACAAAATCGAACACAGAGCCATGAAGTTTTTTTAAACAGCCGTCAAGTCTTGTCTAAAATAAAATAGAACGCACACGCCAAACCACGGCGTTTCATACATACTATGCGCCAGAACGGAACATTACGATGAGAAAATAGCTTGACAATCAAGAACAGCGACATTTTGCCCGCAAAATAGAATTTAAAAATAAAAAAGGGATTGTCTATGATTTGTGCTTTGGTATTGTCTTTGGAATCAGTATGTGACACTCTTGAAAAAGGTCTGTCCACCAAACCATAGAGTATTTTTATTTTTTCGTCACATGAATCTTCTAATAGGCTAGGAACTATCGTCCCAGCCCGCGGGCCCTCCGGCCCTTGACCCCTGCCTTCACCTCAGGCCTAGGGAGGTCCCAAATTTTGAGAATTACTTTTTAGTCAAATCCCAAACAAGAAAACATAATATGTAGTAGTCATATTAAACATAGGGTGCTACAATTGTCATGATTATGAAACTTTTCTACCTAAGTTATGAGTATCCATTTTTTTTTTGTATGAATAGTCAAAAGAAAACTCCACCTATTCGAGGCAGCAAGCTAAAATTTTCGATCTCGCTTCGTTCTCTTTTCTGTAAGTATAGGTCACAGACTACATAGAGATACTACGTATGTATAGATCGACAAACTAACTGTTATTTCTGTATTATTTATTTATTTATATATACTATAAGTATACCCGAAAAAACAAAATAAAAATAAATACAATACAAAACATACAAAAGTCGACAAAGTATGTATCTGCTATTTCTGTAAGAATGGAAAAAAGAAATACTTATAACCTTTCCGAGGCAGAATGTAAAAATTTTTGAGAATTAAAAAAATGGGAAGACTCCGTTGTATCGTTCTATTTTTATTGTAATAGTTTTGAGTGCATCTGAACGTTTGAAGTTGACGTCAAAATAATTTACGCCACAACTTAAATTCTCAGTAAGTTCTCTGAGCAAAAACATTCTCGAGAATATTTCCAAGAAAATTCTCATAATTTCTAATAAATTTCGTATGTTAAACGTTTAAATTTTTAAAATTCGTATTAAATTAGGATGTCTGTGTTAGACCAAGTTTACACAAATAGTCAGCTTTAACAAAATGTATAAAAACAGTATGGGAGGTAAGACAAATAACTAAAACAAAAATAAATAGGTAGTCATTAACGTCATCTGTATTCTATAGTACAGCCCTACAGCGTGAATATATCACGAATCCATGTTCATACCAAAAATTGCGCAACGTGCCTAAAGAAGCTTTCAATTTTTTTTAAATAGGCAAGCTTCTGTCTTTGAGCAATTTTTGGCAGTCCCTACCAAAAATTGCTCAAAGTTTTCACTTCAATAACAATCACGATTTCTTTGGAACAGACTTTGATTTTGTAATAATACGTTTTTGGTCATTACTTCGTATTGGCATTTACATTTATTGCCTCCCTGCCCATCATAATTTACAAATATGAGTAGTAGAAGTAGTAGTACAGCCGCCAGCTGCAGGACAACCTACCCGAAACTGTCAAATTTTCCCAATGAACTTTGAACCTTATATTTTAGTGCTAAAGTTGAAAATGTATTAAAGAACTTCGACAGATTGTAGTAGGTTGATGTGCTGGCGTCTGTACTAAAAGTAGTGAATTCTTCATGTCCCGATAATATTCTCTGTTGAAAAGAATATTGCAGAGGAACATTCTCCGTGAGAGAATATATTCTCTCGTCCCATCACTAATGGCAGCCCCTTAAGAACAGACACTATGCCCGTATTACAGAACCTTTTTTTTTTTTTTGGGTGGGAAATTATCAAATAACTTCTCCCGCTCTGGGCGGAGCAGGAGAGCGTGTCAGACTCTTACTGACTAAAACCCACCCGTGTTCCATCCGTTGCCTGTACGTTGCCAGGGGCCACGGTATCCCTTTCGGACTTTCCCGCAACCCCGGCAGGCATCGGTCCTATCAGACCCCTTCATTTGCTGACATCTCTTTGAGGCGCGCGTGGAACACAACGCGCCGTCGACCCGGGCCTGGTCCTTATCGGACGGCGAGCTACCCATTGCTCACCGTCCGCAAGCCCGCGCCCCAGGTGGCCAGGAATCTGCCTGCGATTCCCGACGCCCAGGGCGTCTCCTGCGGCGGCTAGGGGCGTGAGGGCGCGAAATTTGCCTCTCTCTCACGCGTTCTGCCTCCCCCTTCGCGGGCATTACTGCTTCGCAGAAGGAGGTGATGGCCTCCCATGCCCTCTCGCTCCGTACTATGGCCTGCACCAGGGCCTGACGCGAGAGATCCCTGCCACCGATCGCCTCCACGAGGACACGGCAATGCTCTGCCCAAGCCGGGCAGACCTCCACCGTATGCTCCACCGTGTCCTCCGGGCGATCCACGCAGTGATGACACCCGGGCGTTTCCTCCCGCCTGATACGAAACAGGGACCTCCCGAAACAACTATGTCCGGTGAGGACCTGCGTCAGGCGGAAGGTGAGGACGCCGCCGTGGCGCCTCTCTAGCCACTCCTCAAAGAGGGGACTTATCGCCGCAATAGTAGCGTGCCCAGTATTTTTGAGTCTTGAGTGAGGTTCTGTAGAACCAAAAATTTCTTAAAACTAGTTTCAACCAATCAAAAGGCTTTAAACGAGTTGTGGTTGTCAATACAACCACAACTCGTTTAAAGCCTTTTCTTTTCTTTGATTACGGAACCTCAATAGGTTCCGTAATCCGGCCTAAGACCCGTAAGAGAACCTCGATCAAGACTCAAGCATTTAAGCATTATTATATATATATATATATATATAATATATATATATATATAACTAGTTTAAAGCAATCAAAAGGCTAATCGAGTTTTAAGTAATGCTTGAGTTTTGAGCGAGGTTCTGTAATAAGAGCCTACTGGAATCTAGAATAGTCAAGGCTTCATGACTGCTTAAATTATGCTTCTTACGTTACGCCCGTTACTTTCAGTGTTATTTTATTTACAATAGAAAGCGTATTCAATAATACGTTCAGAGTACTTTAATAAAAATATTTTGTTTTCGATATTTGCGTGAAATGAAGCGCAAGACCTAAAAACCAAAAACAAGCAGTTGGCGGTGGTGGTGTCGAAAGATTTGACTTTTTGACGTAAATTATTCGTGTAGTAAATATGGCTGACGAACTCAATGTTGACAGTCTAATTCACAGACTTTTAGAAGGTAAAGATACATTTATTTCATTTTATAATGTGTACGTTGATTCTCTGACTCTGAAAGTTATGTTCTAACATATTGGATCCGCGCTCAGTGTGCTCTTGTTGCGTAATTAACATCGAGTATGTAGGTATAGAAACGTCAAACTCATAAATAAATCGATTATCCCCAATTCTTATCTGATTCTGCATTTGATGTTAGATCTTTAGATGATTCGCAGGCGACTATTTCCGTCTTAGAAATAGAGCAGACACTGTAAATAGTTAAATTATATAGCTACAATATAGATAATCACACTACTTACTATGATGTCAGATTCCATAGCATGGAACACTTCCATGGGCTATTGTTAAGCTTTTATTCGCTTTCAGTATCACTTTATATTATTTAAACATGTTTATTTCACTTTATTATGCTGCTTTTTGGTGGGTTACCGCAGTATACAGACTGCAGCAGGAAACAGCAAGGCGAAAAGGGAAATTGAAAGACATCTTTTCAGGAGAATGTATGGTTATATCCAGAATTCTTGCCAAAGTATTAAGCTAGATTCTTTATTTTTTTCCTTTAGTGACCGATCCCAAAACAAATTATCCCATTAAAATTTAAAATTTTATTTTTTTATTTATTTTATTATTCCTCATGGGTCCTAAAAATAGTCCTCTTTAAACAAAGGAAAGCTATTGGTATTGGAAGACCACATTATGTACCTTGCCCTAAAGCTACACTGTTTTATGACCATGTTTATACCCACTCTATGAACATTTGTTTACCAGAATTTGTGCGAACTGTACAACAATAATTTGTGACATCATTTCTTATATTTTCTAGATTTAGTCATTATAGGTGTGTGTTTTTTTTGTCAAGTTTTTATTCTTCTCAATTATACTGTTTTATTTTATTTTTATTAATGAAATTGGGCATGCTATTTATACAGAATTGAAGTTTTTGGAAAGATCTTGTTATATTCTGTTTCATTTAAAAAATTTCAATTGAATATTTTTATTTACTTAATCAGCTATTCCAATCCCCAAAACTGTTGTCCAAGAATTAATGTTGTTTTGCGGCTATTCGGTTTATGTTAAGATGCATGTTTTAGATTGAAATTGGATTTATTTGAGTTTAGTTCGTGTATGATAAATGTAAATAGTTCTATGTGTATTGTACAGTGGTTCTAGCAACAATTGTCAGATTCTTTTTTCATCAATTCAAATATTACTTCATCCATGCATATTTGTGAGTGCTTGAGATGTAATTGTATTATTTATTTGAAATATCTTCTTTTTTTTTCTAAGTGATTACTCTTCAGTCTCATTACATAAAGTATTTTGGTTACACATTGGGTTGCCATCTGGGTTTGTCTGGATTTATTTTTAGGGAGTCCAAGGAAGGTCTGGGTGAGTTACCTGGGTGTTGGACTTTTTAAAAAGCACGAGATAGTCCAGGGTAATTTGAAAAAAAAAAACTTATAATATTACTACAGATGGCAGCCTATTATCATGTTGGAGCTTCGTATTAAATTTATTCAGCAACATTACATACCTATGGTTCAGCCTTCATGTCAGGAGTATTGGGTACAAGAAATAATTTAGTAATTGAATGTTGTCTCAGTTCGAGGATGCAGGCCTGGGAAGACCGTGCAGATGTCGGAGTCAGAGGTGCGGGGCCTTTGCACCAAGTCCAGAGAGATATTCCTGCAACAGCCGATACTACTGGAATTGGAAGCACCACTCAAAATTTGTGGTATGTAATTTTAGACTTTATGCTAATTTTAATTGAACTCTCCTACAGGTTCTCAAAATCAACTCCTTTAAAGTATCCATAAGATCTCATTCTGTTGCTCACACTTTAAGATGTAATTTAGCGAAAAAAGACTCTTAACTGCCCTTACACTTCTTCCGGCAGAAGACATAGCATTGAAAGGCTTCCCATAATATAGACTGATGACCTTGTGAAAGCCGCAGGAATCCACTGGATGCAGGAGGCACAGAATCGGCCGAAGTGGCGGTGCTTGGGGAGGCCTATGTCCAGCAGTGGACGTCTTTCGGCTGAAATGATGATGATGATGATTAACTGTCCTTATTTAATTTAAAAGTAGTTGAGTATTTGCAGCACACAATTTAAAAAATATCAAATTGGTCCATATGATTTAATAATTATAATGTTACCTACTTGATCTCTATCGTCGACGATAGTAAAACGAATTTTGCTGATTCTTTTTCTTTATTTATTAATAAAATTCATAGTTTTCCATTAAATTATTCTTCTTTTGTTATAAGATCTGTCTATCTCAGAGATTCTGTCTACTGAAAGTGGATGGCAGTATATTAGATTAGACTTCAAAATAAAAAAATATTGACAGACAATTTAAACCCTACCAAGATAACTCCTATCAGTCAGTGGTCTCCATACAACATGATCATAATCTTCTCCTCAGATAAATTAAATATGGGACAGGTTTTCTAATTTTCAGGCTCTTGAAGGAGGATTCAATCAAAGAACAAACTATTACCATGACATCATTTATTAAATTAATCTCACAGTACAAATACTGGCTTATGATTTATTTTTCAGGTTTTAATCAAAATTGTTAAACAGTCAAAATTAAATGTCATAATAAAAAAATCATAATTTATTACTACAATGTTTCCACAATTGTTAATAATTTCAGGTGATATACATGGTCAGTACACGGATTTACTACGTCTGTTTGAATATGGCGGCTTCCCCCCCGAAGCTAACTATCTATTCCTGGGAGATTACGTGGATCGCGGCAAGCAGTCCCTTGAGACCATTTGTCTCCTGCTCGCTTATAAAATCAAGTATCCTGAGAACTTCTTCCTTCTCAGAGGCAATCACGAGTGTGCAAGCATAAATCGCATTTATGGTAAGTGTGTACATTAGCATTAAAATTAATTTGAATGAAACAAGCAGTGACCTTCAAGATAAATATTTGTACAATACGACCGATATAACTTGGCAGTTCCGAACTTCGCGCAGAAGGCTGCGCAATAATATTTTTTAGGAACCAAATGGCAACATGAGGCGAGTGTGAGTGAGAGAAAATGCGCGAAAGTTCGCAGAGCCTTTGTTCAGACCTGCCAAGTTATATCGGCCGTATTTTATGTCTAAAATTAAAATCTTATCTGATGAGATCAGATTATCTTCCGATATAACAATTCTTTGTAAATAAATTCCCTTGATATCATTTTCTGTTTCAAGAACCTTAATGTGTAGGTAAATACTGAGTAATGTTCATTTAAAATTGTAATTGAAGTTATACCTAGTTGACCTCACTTGTTACGACTTTTTCAAGGGCACATGTGATAGATTGGAATCTTTATTAGATAGATGATTTATGATTGCAATTCGACACGCTATGTACATCCATCAGGTTTCTACGACGAGTGCAAACGCCGATACAATATCAAGCTGTGGAAGACATTCACGGACTGCTTCAATTGCTTGCCAATAGCAGCTATCATTGACGAGAAGATTTTCTGCTGTCATGGCGGCCTCTCTCCAGATCTACAAGGCATGGAGCAAATCAGGCGAATAATGCGACCCACTGATGTCCCTGACACAGGTAAAGTATCCTGCTAAACACGAAAATAAAATAGATATAAGAATAAGTCATGACTAATTGATGAATCATGTTCATTCGACCATGTGATTAAGCCAACGATTCGCTTCCGTCATTGACATGTTCCACATTGTGTCTAACAACTGTACAATATCACAAAATGTATAAAGTAAATCTATGGATTATTTGAAAATGTAGCAGAAAGCTCTTTGAATTAACTAAAAATGATGTTTAATAAAATAAAAAATAGTATACAAGTAAAAACAAAGTCTAGAGCTGCTCGTGAAGACTAAATCATTATGCTCCAATTAGTAACATCACCATACAAATGTTTCAGGACTGCTTTGCGACCTCCTATGGTCAGATCCAGACAAAGACGTACAGGGTTGGGGCGAGAATGATCGCGGTGTATCATTTACATTCGGTCCAGATGTCGTCAGTAAATTCCTCAACAGACATGATTTGGATTTGATTTGTCGGGCTCACCAGGTATGCACTTTTCGTTAGATTGTTTTATAAACTGTACTTCTGTAAGTAAATAGCTCAGACATGCAGCAGTGACAAGATTCACCCGTCACAGAGGTTCGTTACTGGAGAAGATGGTCCAGTTTCCTTTAGGCGCATACAATGCACTAATTATAACGTAAATTCTCTGTATGGCACACCAAAAGCAATTCAATTTTAAAATAGGCTGCTTAAAAATCCCTTTGTTCCCACTAGTACCACCGAACTGTCCCACCGGTGTTACTAGCGGGAAGTTTCGTTCTCTATAGTACATACGGCTACACATCAAGCTATACATTTCCAGTTTATGCTGATCTCGCATTCTATACGATTTCCGTACAATGCGAGGTCAGCTTAAACTGGAAATATATAGCTTGATGTCGTGCCGTGCGTACCACCATTTATATTAATGAATATTAGTGGTACTAGTGAGACTGTTCCCAATAGTACTACCCACCTACCTATAGAGATGGCACCTGCACTTTAATAAAGAAATTAATGGATATTATCACTTCAATTGCAAAACAAACGTAAACAAAAAACAAACGTTTATATGCGAATTAGCAAAGTTCATCTAAAAAGTGTCCAATACAAATTTCTCCTGATGTCAATTGCATTTGTGCTTCAATTATCCGATCATCAGAATCAATGTTTTGTTTTTCTCGCTTTGGTTGTGAGCTCTTATTGAACTTCTTCAATTTGTTGCTTCAGCAGGTTCATGAGATTCTTGAAACAAAACATGCAAGATTTGCAAGAAATTTGGTTTATTTCTGCTTATCTAACAATTTAGGTTATGATACCAACCTTATGCTGAATTATTTGTTCGGTGTTGACAACCAAAAACGCTTAATATATCTTTGAAAGGACTTTTCATCCAAACGGTCTCGTAGTATTTTTGGAAATTTCTCATTGTAGGTTTGTCTTATTTCATTTCTCTTACAACATAATCCCATCCTTCCGAAATTTTGACTATTGCAAAGCAAGGTCATTCGCCAAATGAATGATTCATTGATTATCTCTAGTTTTCTTCATCCCCAAAGATTTTGCCTTACGTCGCAGAGCATTTAAAAAGTTATAGTGACATCCTGTTACTTTTATACCAATTTTAGTTAATGCACTTATGGCTGCCTGTTTAAAATCAGTCATGACCACATTAGGCTGCCATTCTGGAATTATAAAGTGTAGAGTACACTTTTTAATTTTGACGAGTCATAAACGCAAAGGCTAAAGGGACAATATTTTTATATTCAAAATTGCTATCAAGGTCTCCATGAATCACGTAAATTTGACGAAACGGTTCCGGGCAGGACTTAGTACCATCTATGAAAAACACTCGAAGTTTTAAGCAAATCTTTCCCTGTTTCATTGCTAAATAGTATGATTCTCATGGAATCCTCACAATAATCAGCGAACAAACATTTTAAGAATTGTTGAGGTACTTCTACACCTCTTTACTATTTTTGGAAAGAGTTTTTTCAATACAGACCTTTATTACGTTACGTTATTGAAGATTTTTTTTCATTGAAACTTGGTGTTGGCTTACCGGCGAGTAAATCCCAACAATTTGTCGTGATTTTAAACGTTTTTAAATGGGAAATAGCTAACTATAGCCAGTTTAAAAACTTTAGGAACTGGCTCTTCGCTCCTTACTGCCTCATCACAACATTCGCTAATAGTAGCATCAATACAATTCTAGGCAAGGTCAAGCTGGCATTGTTCACTATGTGGCTTTCTATTTATAACAGCATCTCGGTTTTAATATGACGTGTAAAAGTGATTGCAATATCCTATTTACAGAATAAACAATTTCATTTCGGTTCTAAATCAAATAAGTAGGTGCAATCAGTTCACGCCAAACCCCCAACAAGTAACAGCATTAGAAGGATCCAGATTTGATAGGATTAGGAAATTTATGGTGGCATTCATAAACGGACTCCGGTTCGACTCAATCTTCAGCAGCCGACTTTGGCGCTGCGCTAAATTAGGTACTTTTTACGCACCGCGTGCGCGGCGAGTTACACGAACGATAGGCTCTTTCACATCTTCTCACTCGCTCGCACCATGATGTTGCGAGTGTGGCGACGAGTATCGATACGACAAAGAGTGCGAAATCAACTGACATAGGTCCTTCCTCGACAAGCGTTTCCGCGATACTGAGCGCCGGCGCGGTGAAATATAATAGTACTTTTATTTTATTCATAATAAAATAAAAAGCGATGGTACTATCGCAAACAGCCTGTAATGTTCAGAGAATGTACATTCGCATAAAAACGAAAGATTACAATTCGCATTTTTTAACAGCATAGATAATCTTTATATGTATCATTATGTTCCTTGTGTGGTTTTTAGGTTGTGGAAGATGGATATGAATTCTTTGCAAAACGACAACTGGTGACACTTTTTTCTGCGCCCAACTACTGTGGAGAGTTTGACAATGCTGGTGGCATGATGTCTGTTGACGAAACACTGATGTGTTCTTTCCAGGTATTTATTATATATTTTTTACTTTTTTATCACATTTCCAGCTTTTGATAGCCTGATCAGTCCTTGGAAAAAACAAAATAGTCATGACATTTGACGGCACATTTACTGATTATAAATAGATCACTTTTTCAGAAATCGGGGTTTAACCGTTTTTGTATTATGCTGAACAGACGGAATATTTTAAATATAATAATGTAAAACTTTTATCCACCAAAAATTTTACATTATTATATTTAAAATATTTCATGCACTTGGTCTCATCCCATGTTCTAAAACATAGGTCTGGTTCAGTGTTTTTGAAACTTTGTATGGTTATTATTAGCAAGAAGGACCGAATACAGTTTTCAGCGAACTTATTCCTTGTCTCATTTAGGCGCTGCGATGTTTTTTCGGGTTTTCATAAAACCGCGATAACTTGAAAACTAAATATTTTCTTAAATCTAATTGGGGCACTAAAGGGCACACATTAAGAGCTACTCGTGTATGTTTATTCTACAGGGGCACATGCAATGGTTTTAGAGATATACGATTCTGCAAAACGTTACTCCAGCAGGAAATGCAATATCTCGAAAACCTGAAGGGGCACAGATTTTATTTTTGGGGGCACATTTTGGCACACATATAAGCTCTCTGGCCATGCACAATTTTTCTTTCTCCGATCATTCGTTTAGAATTTTCCTGCTAGAAAAACGTTACCCCAGCAGGAATCATTTTTTCCGTTTTTTTTTCAAAATTACAGGGGGCACACATTTTTTATGTTTACAGCTAAGGCACCAATTAAACGTTCCAATCATATAACTCTAGGAGACACTTTCCTGCTGGGGTAACGTACACAGAACTTACGGGTCGATTACTCTGGGGCCAAGTGAGAACGGCGCAGGTACTGGTTTGCTTTTCTATAAATAAAAATGCTTATTTATAGAAAAGTAATTTGATCAAAATAAGTGGCGTCCTGTGAGCTGCGGGTACCGCGTCGCCGAACTTATCAATCAAGTGTTGTAGTATGAGCACGTAGTTTGCCTTGAGAATTTGGTAATTTTCTTTATTTCATTGTCTTGGCATCAACGCTACAACACAATGAAAGGTACTAAAGACTAATGCGACATTTATTCCTTCAGATACTAAAGCCATCTGAGAAGAAGGCAAAATACCAGTACAATGCTGCCCTGTCATGACAATGCAATGTAAATCGGAAACAACTTTTTTTTGGGAAAACGCAAATATAATTTTTTGAGGTTTTTCGTCAGTATCTCTATTATTTTGAACTTTATGTATTAACTAATTTTGTAGGAATATCGGTAATTACATATTCAAAATGACCGTATATATTTTTTTACCATACTTTGTAAAAAATGATTTTAAAGCGGGTATGCTATTTTTTTGTGAAAGAGTACAAAGTAATTAGTACTAGAATGTTTTACTTTATTAATACTATAATATTTTATGTGATTTGTTAAAGTAATCACGTGTTTGAATAGCGCAAAACAAACACTAATTTTATTTTTATTATTTTGTAAAATATGGACTGGAATTTTAGTAAAGCGACTAGGTATACCTTACGCTTCAGGATGGCGAGTGCACTTGTCCAATGGAGGATATTATTATGTTGAATTAATTTATCTTAAATGTGTTTTTCCGTATTTGTTATGATTTAAATGTACCTAGTTTCGAAACAAGAGATCACAAAACAAAAGTGAGTCGCCATCCAGAGGTAAGGATGGCGGGTGCATCCTTTAAGACATAAGTATATGTTAATACATTTATCAAATAATTTCCCTCAACTGTATCTTAATGTGTCACAAAATGAACCAATTCGTTAATAAAATTGATGTGATTTGCTTTTTTCATTTTTCACGTAGACTAATAATTTAATAAAATAAATAAAGGAACCATTTTAGTGTCAACAACCTTTGTTCCACAACAAGTATCCACCGTATAGGTACAAAACATGGTATACAATTTATTTTACCAAACCCATCTATACACCCTATCACCAAAACAATGTTCACAGTGATAGTTCCAGAACAAGGTTAACAAGACTGACAACGTCAAACGACTTATATGGCAGGCATGGCGTTTTATTATATCGAATGACACGTCTTTAGCTTCGTTTAATAGACGAACAAGATTTTTTTTTTCCTTTTAATTTCATGCATGACGTCACTGACGTGTCATTTACTTTTGATTTGAAATACAAATAGTTAAATCATGTATGTACATAACGAATGTTGCTTAAGCTTTTTAAGTTGGTCAATCACCGGGTATTCGCGTGTAATAAAAATTACAATACTGCGCCAGGTCGACGCGCTGGCTAAGGACCATTCGCTTTTGTAACCGCTCGAACTGTGAGGATTCGTACGTGTAACATCGATTCAGTTGTAATGCTCGGTTTTCCGCTCTCACTGCTGCAATATTACGAATTACATAATTACAGGTACGCACTGTAATGCTCGCCTGGACGCATTCACTGATGAAATACTCGAATATGAACTGTTACATTACACGCAAATGCTCCCGGTGAGTATACACATTAAGATGTGATCGTTGTCATGACAATAATAATATGTCAGTCTGACCCGGTAGAGTAAATGCCAAATTTTTCTGACATCGCATTTTCAACTAAATACTTATTTCTAACAATAATCTCTCGAGATTGAACTTTTGAATTGAATAATTACTGTATACATATTTGTGAGACTTAATATGTAGATTACCCTGTTTTGGTCGTAGGAAACAATGTAAACATTTTTTCACAAAACATCTATATATGTTTTGTGAAAAAATGTTTACAATGTTTTGGACCTGAACGGTGGATACAATGTTATGAACTGAACAGACAGCAGTGCTGCTGGGGAGTTTGTTGCGCCACTTCTTCCCAGCTAAAGCACTAGGAAATGGTGAAGGGCGGGCGTGTTTGGGGGACTGTCTTATGTAACTTTGACGTTCGAAAAGTGCTGATTCTCGGCCTAGTTTGAATAAATGACTTGAATTAGAATTTTGAAAAAACAATGGTTGTAGACAATTAAATGATTCCTTGTCCGTGTATACATCTTTTTGGGGCTGACTGTACATCCTCGGTATGGAATTGGCTTTTTTGCAGTCGCTATGCATCTGTCAAAGCATACAATGGAATACCTATATTTTATTTAGAACTAGCAACCGCCCCGGCTTCGCACGGGTAGCAGAGCACATATGCCTACATTTCTTTTTCTGTCGTAGTGTCGTATCTTAACATACCAAGACCCCTCCGAGCCTCGGAAAGCACGTTAAGCCGTTGGTCCCGGCTGTCATTTGTAGATCTTGTGACTTGTTACGGGTCGTCAGAACCTCGAAAGTTTCATAACTAGTCTTACCAACGGTTATCATGTTACCCAGTAACTGGGTTGTGGAGTTCAGATAGGCAGTCGCTCCATGTTAAATACTACTATTCAGCTGCATCTGGTTGAACTGGAAGACGACTAACATAGTAATATAGTTGGTAAAATGCTAGGCAGATGATGACAAGTGTCGTATCAGTCTGTTGCGTCGCACATGTGGGTTAGATTGAAATGTAACTTATATTCATCCTACTTGGGAGTATTTTACATAGTCATATTTCTGCCAAGTTACACAAAACCTTAATGAAAACCTTCCTCATGAATCACTCCGTCCATTCGACCATTGGTGAAAACCATATGAAAATCCGTTCGGCAGTTTTTGAGTTTATTGCGTTAAGTATGTATGGGGAGAGCCATCTCTAATTGGTTTTTCATTATTTTACTACACCATTGTTTAGTGGTGAACAGAATACACTTTCTGTCCAATTTTATCGATATGGTGTAAATAGGCCATGACGAAATTATAAGGGTTCCGTTTTTTCCATTATGCAATGGAATCGTAAAAAGCGAGAGCTCTAAGGACACTCCTCCTATTGAGTTATGGAAGTGGGCTAATGCCGTCGCTCGGGTACGCGGGGGCGAAAAACATTTCTGTAGTGTTAGAAATAGAAGATATTGGTAAACGAACGAGTATTATTATTATCTCCTTTATGTATTTCTACAGAGGAACACACTGATTCTGTAGTCATAACCTTGATTAACGACAACCAGGGACCGAAACCGGTATTTTTTCGGTTACAGTATTTATTTATTTGATAGTTATTTTGAAAGGTTTAAGGTAACCTTTTAAATTGACTTTAACAAAATTATGATTATTTAATTAATTTACCAAAATAAAAATTACCTCTATCTTACACATGCCGTCGGCATTAGTCAAAGGGCACGCATCGCCTGTGGTTCAGAGTTGAGCCTGCTCGCGCGCCGGCGAACGCCGACCAATCACGGCACGGCAACGCGTCTTTCAGTAAAATAAATAAACGTAAACAGTACAGCACGACGCATACTGGATCGAAAATCACGTGTCGTTTTTATGGTCTGTAGTCTAAGGAACCCTTATAGTTTCGCCATGTCTGTCTGTCTGTCTGTCCGTGGCTTAGCTCAGAGACTCCTAGTTCTAGAAAGCTGTAATTTGTCATGGGTATTAATCACGCCGACAAAGTGGTAAAATAAAATCATGAAATATATTTTTTTGGTGTACCTCCTACGTAGTGGATGTTTTTTTTTGGTCTGTCTTATGTGTGGTGTCGTTGGAAAGGTTAAAAAATATTGCGAGTGTGTCCAAACCATTTTTGAATTCAGGGATCCGTTTGCGAAATATTAAGCTCTAAATTGGTAGGTAATGTTTGTTAGAGTCAATGGTTCGTTTTGGATATGTGAACAAAATTCATGGCAGAAGTGTATATAACGAAATTAAAAAGAAAACTATCACAACTAAGTAAGCTCTAGGAGTTATAATCGAACAACTGAGCACAAAGAAACGTTATATAAAAATAAAAAAAGATCTTAATCTTTAGTCGATATAGTTAAACAAGGGTCTGGAAATGCAAACGATAGGAACACGGCAAGAAGGTTATTTGAGTTTCCTAATGAAACTGCTTCTATCACTGGGTTGGACGAAGAATTTGTCCGCAGATTTGCTGTGATTTTGCAAGCTATATAACATCTGGAGAGGTACCTAATTGATTACACCAAATTTAAAGGCAGCCCAGAGGCACATGAAATTATATGATTGGTTAGGTTATACATGTGATCGACCGCTCATACGTTGCTGGGGCAGATTTAATCGAATGCAATCTACCAATTGGGAGTTTATCAGAAGAAGCTTCAGAAGCCCGCAACAAAGATTTTAGGAGGTTTCGGGAACATCATTCTTAGAAAAGAGTAGACAAGCTTCTAACGAGGATATCCTCAATATGCTTCCTATCTTCCGATCCCCTTATTAGCGCACAAAGACCTTATATGGATGACATAAAAAAGAAGTCGCTCTTCACTGAAACTTTAGAACTAATTAAGTTTCAGGAAAGCTAAATCGAATGTTTGGATAAATGACCAACATAGAGCCAGATTCGGAATTGGATTCCGATGAAAGCGATAAAGAAAATTAGGCTACGATAAATTTGTTTTTGTAACTTTTTGTACTTAATTTTACATTTGTTTTTGGACCCTACATTTATAATATTACCGTATATAATTATTTTTACTATTAAATATATTTAAAAGATAGACATTTTAATACCTAGGATTAAAACTACTTCATTTTTTTACCGACGAAAAAGAAAGGTGGAGGTTCTCAAATCCATGTTCAGTAACCATAAATCATTAAAAAAAAACTGATATGTATTAAAAGTATTGTTAAATACAAGAAAAAAAAAAACGACGATTTTTATTTAAAAAAGGGTTGTTTTCCAGGAAATTTAAGTATGTAACATAAATAATTAGTTCTATAAACCCACTGTAAGGATATAACGGGAAGTTTTGTAGGGTAGATAACTAAACTATAACTAACTTAACTATTGCAAAATAATGCTTCATCAAAACACACTTAAACATTATACAAACCACAACACAAACATTATTTAAATTTTAACTTTTATTTAAATATTTTTTGCATGTTTGAATTTCTCGACCATGCATGTATTACGATTACGAAGCTATAAGAAATTGCAAGTGAAACCTTCCCTCGGAGTAAAATAAGTCAAGTATTTAACAATTACGACTTGAATTTAGTAATTCAGGTGTTGGAATATTTGGTATCTAAATCTAACCAAAAAAAGTAAGAGTTGGTGGTATATAGTAGTATTCTAGACGTATTTCGAGTAATACTGTAACTGTATTAAACTTATCTTTACTACTAGTATTGGACCGGTGGGCGATAAAATTAAATGACTTTTAATAAAATTTTTTTTTTTTTTCCCAGATACTAAAGCCATCTGAGAAGAAGGCAAAATACCAGTACAATGGCATAAACAGTGGGAGGCCAGCCACACCTCAGCGATCACCACCTAAGAAGAAATAACTGACGTTTGGGATCCAGTGTGCTGCACAGTGAGAGGAATGCTACAAATAATTAATTATATCATGTATTATAATTATTATGTTTAGTATGGTCATTAGACATAGCCGAATAATATGTCGCGTATTGTTAAAAATTATTTATCGATTTGCTTGTGCCTTCTTATTTTTAATTTTTATTATTAATGTGAGTGATATTAATTTATGAATTTAGTTCTACAGATTGTATTGAGCTGACATTATCTATTCGGCGATGCCTTTGTGACTATTGCTTTTTCGATCCCTGATTATAAGGCAGCCTTTAAGTGGTATTGTACCCTGTTGTGTTATAGTAACATGTTGATGTTGTAGTAAATTGTTTCGTTAATTTTAAAATGTTTGAGAGATGGCAAGCGATCTTCAAGATGCGGGCATTGGAGACGAAAGCGTCGTTACATTTCATATTACCTATTTATTAAGTTGTAGTGGATCGAAAGCACATTCGCTTGGTTTATTCTGTAACTAATGTGCCTATAAATGTAAATTATATATAGGTCTTGAGTAAGTGACGACAATTGGTTAATTTGAAATTTCTAGTTTTATTGGATTAGGCAAAATTAAAATGAATGATCGTCCATGGAACTTCATCCTTTGTTTATTTTAGTTAATTATATTTTGTTTTCTATAATCCTATTGTGGAGCTGGCCTAAGACATGATATTAACCTTCACCTCGTCATAGCAATAAGTGTTTTTTCTGTTCTAGGACTCCATTGCAATCACTTATGTGTTAAGGAGGGAGTGAAGTAACCAGTGAAATTAATGTTATTTTGCACTCAGTATTATCCTTACCGATTAAGTATCTGTTCAAAATTTGACGAATGTTCAACATGATCTCCCTTACTGAGGCTTTCCCTTCAAAGTTTACTGTTAAGTCTCAAAATGAATTGATATAATTTATAAAATGTGGTAGAAGCAGTGTAGTCCTCGCAACAATAGTGCAATTGCTGTATTATTACTGTTATATTATAAAATTATATGCAGGTTTTGCATTGTACAATTTTATTTAGCGATGTATGGTTTTTCAATAATAAATATCACTATTTTAAACTAGAGGTTTATTTTATTTTCAGTTTGGTTTGCATTTACAAAATGTATTTTTGTTTAAAACTAACATTTTATGTATGTACTAAGAGAGTAAATGTGACTTAATCTATTTCATACTTTTACATCACTTGATGCTTATTAAATTTGTTGTTAGAAGATAATTATGTTGCTATAAAGTTATATCTGTTCTTATTTTTAACTATACTGTAAAATAATTAGCTGATACAGATAGCAGCAACATTAGAACTTAAAGTTACTGTCACTTAATATTTAAAATTTCATTCTATTTTCATCTACACTTAGAGAAAGATAAGTTTCGAAAGCTATTGAGTTTCAAATTATATAACTTATTATAACATTTTGTTGTACTTTTTCTCAGGTGTGTACAATTTTCTGAAATATAAATTTTATTCAAATAATATCTATCAATTTATTTAATTGATTTCCATATCTTTCTCTTTCCAGTTAATCTCTTCAATATCAATTTTATCTGCTAAAGTGGATTTGATCAGATTGTGGTGGTTGTCCAACTTATCATTAATTTTTAAAATAAGGTCTTCATTTCTTCTCTGGTATTTTTGGATATCGAGTTGTAGAGCTTTCAGATAACCTCGCTTGGCTGATAGAATCTTCTTGACCCTATTTACTCTGGCTTCATATTCTTTTGCCAGAGATTCTAGTAGATTTTTTTGTTTTTTCAAATTGGCTACATCACTGGCTTTTAATTGCGCTTTTACATCTGCTAGTTGTGGTCTCCTATAGAAAAAAATTAAAATAATTTGTTAGCAGTAAATAGATCAGTAGGCCAATTCCCATATATAAAAACGATTAAAATCTAGTCACCATCTAATCTAAGCAACAATCAATGCCAAAAACTTATACCGGGTGACTGGTAATTAGTGGCCGATACCTAAACACGTGACTTTACTCATCAATATGAACAACTTTTATTAGGGGAACAAACGTGAAATCGCGAAACAAAAACAGCTGATCCCTAAATTTTGACGAGTTATGCGAACATAAATTGTAGGGAACAGCAGATTTTTTTTTCGCGATTTCTGGTTTGGTCCCGTGGTAAAAGTTGTTCATAATGATGAGTAAAGTCACGTGTTTAAGTATCGGTCACTAATTACCAGTCACCCTGTATACTAGCATCCACCTGATAGACCAACTAACACAACCCTATGCTGATTCAAAGCCTTAACCTGAACCTTAAAACCTAGTCACCAAATGGCAGACCGCCAATCTATAACTATGAATCTAGAAAAATGTTGTCATTTAATTTAGCCCACACTTAGTTATTTCTGCATTCAACACAATTAATAGGGTACTTAATGGCAAACGCTAGCACCAATTTTAGTCCAGACTTCAGATAAATAGTAGGTACCTACCAAGTAAAAATATAATATTTACTTAGTTAACTTTGTTCATTACATAATATTTTATTTTTAATAAGGCATAAGACATTAAAAATAAAAATTCTTGGTTGCTAGTAATTGTTTATGAAACAGACCGCGACAGTCATATTTGGTGATCCCTGCCTTAGACAACAACTTAGCTATGAAAATGAAACAAATAAAAATATACACACAGGGCATTTTGTAATAAAACTTTAACTGTGAGCTAAATAAAATAGGACACAATAAATGTGCTGCTTTACTTTCACTTTTGACTTTTGTTTAAGAAATATCAATAAAGAAATACCCAAGAATTTGTTTATTGATACAATAAATGAAGAAAATGTGATAATGAGCAAAGTTTTCATTTTTAAATAAGATGCCTAAAGTGAACTTTGTACCTAGTACTTATTAGAAATGATTATATTTTGAAAGATACCTTATGTCCAAAAACATTTCACAGAACTTACCATAAAACTTTGTCCGTTTCCATGATTTTTTCTTTCTGCTTTTCAAGGATTTCAAGTTTTTGGGGCATGTTCTCGTACTCCCACATTGAACTCAACTCTTGAACCATCTCTTCCAAAATGCCTTGTTTCAAACAGTTGAACATGGGCATCCATTTCACGCGCCTTAGTTTTCCTTTGGGGACAGTTTCAAGAAAATCTTCATTCCTTGAAATAAGAAGTGGTTTCAAAACGTCAGTTTTTTGGATTTTTGATGATCTCTATCTATCTTTACTTTTTATTACGACGTCGTTAAATATAACAATAAACTGTGTTCGTTTCGAGCAAAAAAGAATGCGTCGAGTACTTACCGGACAAGATTTACAATATTCCCGAATTCCTTAAGAATAGTAAAATTGTCAAAAGTTATTTCAGAGTTGTTCATCTCCACATCATTTACGAGATCTTCTACTTTTTCTCCCATAACAATAAAATAATCTGTACAAGCATGTACAAAGAACAACAAAACAAATTAATCTATCTGAAAATATTGAATGAAATTTTTAAACAGTAACGTTCCTGTTCTGTCAAAATTAGTTTGACCATAGACCAAGTAAAGTAATTAAACTCATAACACAGACTAAGACTTAGTCTGTGTTTTATACTCTGTGATTTGACTTTGTTGAAGTTTGTAAAGTTTGTTGACAAAATCTATGCTAAATAGTATAAAGTTAACCACAGACTACATAGAGCAGTTAACTGTGTCTCTATGTGTAATCTTTGTTGACAAATGAGATAGAATGACGCTCTTTCAGGGTGACCCGTTTCGTTTATATAATTTATTTCAAGTGGCTGCTTCATAGTCTGTTCTGCTTGTTGTCGTTGTTGCTGCGGTAGACCCTGCTGCTTAATTTAGCTTGTTGTTGTTTTAGTGAGATCCCGCCTTTTAGTGTAGCACGTATTGGTAATTGGGAAAGTGGCTTTAATTTGAGCCAACGAACCCACTCTTCTAAAATTGATAAGATCTGTAATTTTTTGTTAACCGGTAGTACCATCGTTACCCGACTAGGCTTGTTAAACTAGCTATAATAATCGATCTCATCATATTTTCCTCTCCTTATAAACATAAGGAATTTTTATTGAGGAACTCATTTCTGTTATTCTTTTAGTTTTGGTAGCCCTGTAAAAACCATAGCCTATATTTTTACTTTTTGCATTTTTGTTTATAGTTTAGTATTTAAGGCTTTATGGGGGATGCTGAACTAGGCGGTAAATTACATGCTCTGTGCTAGGCGGTGCAGGGTTACTGTGCATTTGCACTGGCGAAACATATTTTTTTTTATTGTATGTAAAATATTTATTACAACAAACTATCAAACAGAGCCTCAGTTAAATTCTAGATTTTTTATTTTGTATCATTTTAGATTCAAAATACTTCTACTACTACTATTGATTCTGATCTCGCATTGTATAGGATCCGTACAATGCAAGGTCAGTTTATACTGGGAATGTATAGCTTCTTGTGTAGCCGTGTGTACATTAATACGTATAGGCTACTGATATAATTTGAAATTTCATGTTGCAGGTATCTATTAATCGAGCATACTATTGTTTTCCAGGTTTCCAAAGATTGAAAGCATGAACTCCATGAGCATTTTGAGAATCACTTGATCGATCCCAGTGCTCTTTTATTTCAAAATTCCTACCTTAACTCTAGGTCCCACCAAGCTGGGCATGCAGGTTAATGACTGCAGGGCCAGTTCTTCTATCCGATACTGATGTCTGTCAGCGATCTACCGTCACGCCGCCGCCGGTCGTTAAAAGGAGGAAAATGAAATGCTGCTCATAGTCCTCTTAAAATATTCCCTTAGTCACCTTTTACAATAACCACGGGAATAGATGGATGTTTCTATTCGTTAAGACTTTATTGACAAGTAATCTACACTTCTTATACCCAGATAATATACACTTGGGAGCAAATAAATCGAGCCACTTCCTTTTTCACGCATTATGGTAATTATTTTTGGTATTAAGGAACGCATCGATTCGAAACATATATCGCCTAAAAGGGTATTTAATAACCTTTACAATGAGGGTAGTTAGTTGTCAAAATTTCATTTTTATTAAAGTTTAAAGGGTAGAATAAAATTATCGCATTTAATTTGCTTATGACATTTTTATTGTACTCTGTTAAGAAAAGATTAAATTTGAGGTTTTTGTTAATCATACCCATATTACTTGTTATTGTTGTCTTTATCTGTGTCTGTGTAATCAAAATAACCTGATAAAATGGATACTACACCGACGGAAGCTGCCCAAGTTGTAGCTTTACTTGAGGTTGGACACGGACAACGTGAAGTGGCACGCAGACTTCATTTGAGTCGTTCAAAGGTACAGCGGGTATACCGCAGGTATCTGGAGACTGGTGCTTTTGTTCGGCGACCTGGAACTGGCCGACCACGGGCAACAACAGAACGTGACGACCGCTTTATTGCAACCAATTCGTTGCGCGACCGTGGACTTAATGCTGTTCAGCTACAGCAAGCGTTACGTGACGTTCGAGGAGTCGCAATCAGTAGGTGGACAGTGAGACGAAGACTAAAAGAACGAAATTTAACATCACACAAACCAGCAACTGGCCCAAAATTGACTGTAGCTCATCGCCGATCTCGCTTGGAGTTTGCTCGAGAACACATTAATTGGACGTTAGAAGACTGGAGGTCAGTTTTGTTTTCTGACGAGTCAAGAATCTGTCTTTTTAGCAATGACGGGAGAAACCGAGTGTATAGACGTCCTGGTGAAAGATTTGCCCAATGTTGCATTCGAGAAACGGTGAGTTTTGGTGGTGGTTCTTGTATGGTGTGGGGAGGAATTTCTCTAGACGGAAAAACGGAACTTGTCTTCGTCGACCCCGCCAACGATGGCAGTGGTAGACGTGGATTAACAGCTGACCGATACATAACTGACATTCTTGAAAACCACGTAATGCCGTATGCTGGTTTTGTCGGAGAAAATTTCTTGTTTATGCATGACAATGCGAGACCTCATACCGCGCAGATCGTTACGGAATACTTGTCTGCGATCGGGATTCAACAAATGGTATGGCCAGCACGAAGTCCCGATTTGAACCCGATCGAACACCTATGGGACGAGCTAAAACGGAGAGTCCGAGCCAGGGTTCCCGCTGTTTCATCCATTCCCGAGCTTAAAGTCGCTGTGCTTGAAGAGTGGGAGAACATACCACAATATGTCATCGTAACGCTGATCAGATCGATGACTAATAGGCTACAAGAATGTATCAGGGCCCGGGGGGGTAATACCAGTTATTAAGAATATTTTTTTTGCAATAATTTTGTTTTTTATTGTTTTTATGGACTGTTTTAGCCCTACTAAATTTTCTATCAAAATTACCATTTTTCTTGCAGAGCCAATAATTTATCATTCAATAAGGTTATTATTCAATAATTTACCCTCATTGTAAAGGTTATTAACTAAACTTTTAGGCGATATATAGTTCGAATTGATACGTTCCATATTACCAAAAATATTTACCATTTTACGTGAAAAAAGGTAGTGGCTCGATTTATTTGCTCCCAAGTGTAGATTTTCGCCAATTTTCAGTAAGTATATCGGTTGTTGTCCCTGTATTGACAACACTCCCTATGTGTGCTGTGTGTGCTACGCAATTTTTAGCGAATGTTTGGTCTGCTACTCTTTATATGTCTGTGGTATAACCCATGGACTTACTATACAAACAGGACCGAACTCTCCGAAAATCGTATAATACAAAACTGAGCTATAAAAGTTGGACCTTAGGTTTGCTTTTGATAGGCTATCTTAGACGAGGCAAAACGAGCCGAGAGAGATAGCTGAGCCAAGGTGTTTGTCACTTTTTCTCAATTGCCAAAAGATAAAAATGTTAAAGATGGTAGAAAATATTTCACCAACTACAAGTAAAATTAGTAACATAAGTATAGATATTTTTAGCTTTTAGATTAGTTTTAAATAATTTCATTTATAATTTTACAATCTGTACTTAACCTTTTGAACGCCATTGTCACATATATGTGACAAACGAAATCTTACCCTGAACGCCAACGTCACAAATATATGACAAAATACACGTCGCACCATATTATGAAATAAACAATTTAATCATTACTTTTGTGTGTTTTTATTTATATAATTTAAAAGTTTAAGCTTCCGTCTATATTGTATTGCATGAAACAAATATAAATAAACCACCAATATCGAGAAATTTGCTGTTTTAAAAGTAGATGTTAAACGCGTATAAAAGGAGTGCCTCACACGCCGTAGTCTGCTATATGTGACAGCTAGTGTTGTGACGTATGATTGTAAAATCAATGAAAACTTAAGAAGATGAATATTAAATTTTAGTCCAGAGTATATTATATGTGTATAAGTTGGTATCAGGAGAAATAAAACGTATTTTTAAAACAACTCAGCCTTATAGAACCATGCCTCTAGCTACACAATCAAAAATAAAATATGCAAATGTCTAATATCGACACTTGTTAAACTCATCTCTTGCGCATCCCTAGCGCAAACCAATATTGTCCGTCCCTTGTACGCCATAGTCATAAATCTGTGACACAACGGTGACGTCGTAAGCGCAGGCGATTAAGTCTAGTGAAGTGCTTTAATAGTAGTAGTAGTATTTTTTTGTATTTATTATTATTAAAATATCGTGTAACAGTTACTTATATTATAAACCGATCATGAGTGTAATGACTACCGAAGAACTTCTTCGAATATTGGAAGGAATTGGAAATGACGAAGAGTTCTCGGAAGGGGAATCAATACGAGAAGATGATTTAGAGGTGAGTTATTTTAAAAACTATGATCAAAAATGTTGTTTCAACATTTTCATTTATTTACTAGGGACAAAAACAGGTCAGTAATTTCTGAAACGAAATTTTTTCAACAAGTAACCCAAACTATTATAGAAGAACGATACAGGCTTTGATAAGCACCTGAAATATTTTCTCTTTTATTAGATTTACTTATGATATGAAACATCGTTGAAAATATTATCTGACCTTATTATTCTTGTTTTTTTTTTATATAACTCTTACGAATGAGAAATATGTCGCACCTAGACCAGCGCACACTGTCTACATAGGTATTTATTTAGGTATGCATTAATAAAGGTAGTAATCATAGTATGCACCTAATATGTAAAGCTGAAAATATGTAAGCTAACCTAATTAAACATTGATTAATTTTAAATATACTACTAAGACGGAACCAGTTAGTGTACGTATTATTATTCTATACACTTTACCGCCTTGGCTTAGACCGGAATCGTGGCCAGGCCAATATGGCCGCTCCGAAGTATATAGGTACATAGATTGTCGTTTACAAACAGCGGACATAAAGTTTAGAACTATAATAACTTTTGGTTTCTGATACTAATTATAAGGAAAAATAAAAGGCTTCATAGAATTTTGTGTTATTAATGATTTATGATTATAAATAATTAACACCTAATCTGTCATCGTCTTTTTAATCACTTTCATTTATTTCTTTTTTATTATTCAGAATCTTGGTAGCTTGGCAGACTGATATCATCCAAGTCCTTTTGCTGTCTCGCTTTTCTGATCAAATTTATTATATTTGTGTATGTCACCGATCGTTTGGCTATTGGGACTTGATCAAGTTCATGAGCGACGAGTCTTGCGAACGCTTTATTGCGGGGGTCTTTGGGCTCATCTTCAAAGTTTAAAGGCTGTAAATGACTTACGTCATACCTCAATTCGTCGTGGTCAAATATATTTCTTTGGTAAATGCTCGCAGTCGCTATATCTTCAGGGGTCACTTGAGTTTCCTTTGACACTTTTATTTTAACTTCTTCACCACTAGAACATTTCCTTTTTTTGCCACGATGTACATTTCCTAATATACTGGGTGACGAAGGTCTTGCCTCATCGCCCGAAGACATTTTTATAAAGTAGAAGAGGTAACTTAGTAGTGAAGAGGTAACTTAAAAAATAAAATATGTTTGGAATTGAAGAATTGAACACCTGAATGTACGTTCAAGAAAGGTACCTTTCTAGACATCACAGTGTTACCAGCCCAAAGATATTGCTTCAGTTTGTTAGTAATGGCAATCACTCGAGTAAGCTCAATATAATAGGGTATTTTAATATTATGTTAAAAATTTAATTTTAGTAAATATTTTTAAGCCCAGTTAAAATTCTTTTAAAATATGTATTGCACATGTATAGTATTAAGTATTTAAATTAAATATGATTAGCGAATGAAATAGATTACTAGCACTTTGGGTTACGTACATATTATTTTATCCTTACCTGCATTTTTAAATATAATATTTATGATATTTTACAATATTATAAGAGTATGATTAGGTACACAATAGTATAACCCGGACTAAGCCGTGGCGGGCCGGTAGTTGTGCACTAAAACAATAAAGCATGAGCGTCGGTCGTAAATTCAAAGCTTTTGTTAATTATTTTAACAATAACTAGTATCGGTGCAAATAAAATTTCCATATTGCGAATACGCCAGCTCATCCTTTTGTTCCATTGTACTCGATTTAAGCCGAATAATTAGTCGAGTTAAACACGTTAGAGAAAAACAAGATACTTCACCTTTGTTCCTATCTGAATCTTTTGTTTTCCGGGCAGTATTCAATATTTCATAGAAATTATGGGAAAAGTATTCGTTGCCCAATACCTACCAATGATGATAATTAATGATTTATGGTTTATATTTTGCAGCCAACAAGCGTTGTTCATCACGAATCTACGGATGACATACCTTCAACATCTCAGCATAGTCACAGTGGAAATCAAGAGACGGAATCGTCCTTTAAATGGACTTCAGAACGACTAACACACGAAGTGGCTGACTTCAATGACTTTCAATCTGGAATCCACCTAGAGCCGTCTGAAATACCTACGGAATGTGATGTATTTCGATACTTTATGGACAACGATTTAATGTCGATGATTGTGAATATGACTAACAAATTTCATACTTACTTTCTATTAAATGTAGATTTGCGAATACATTCCCGTTTGCAAGCGTGGTACGACGTAACCATTCCAGAAATGTATATATTTTTTGCAATTATAATGCTAATGACAAGAAATCGCCACTTAACCATAGAAGAGCATTGGTCTACCAATATTTTGCTGAATGCACCAATATTTTCTAAATTAATGTCTAGAAACAGATTTTCTATGATACTTAGTATGTTACATTTTACGGACCAAAGGGAAAACACTACGATTTTAAGTAAAATACAAAAGTGCGTAGATCACGCGAGGCAAAAGTTTAATAATATAATAACGCCATATAAAAACATATGTATTGATGAAAGTATAGTTCCATTTAAGGGTCGTTTGTCCATCAAACAATATCTACCAAATAAAAGGAACAGATTTGGAGTCAAACTGTTTGTTTTGTGTGACGTACGTACGGGAATAATTATTGATTTTATTATATATTGCGGTGCAACTACAGACATTACCGATCCTTGCAATCTAGGCGTTGGAGGGGCTGTTATTGCTACTTTGCTCAAACCGTTTTTGGAATCAAATCGTCATTTATATGTGGACAATTGGTACACAAGCCCACGATTATTTAAATATCTCTATGAAAACAAGATTTATGCTTGCGGTACCGTAAAAAAAAAATAGAAAGGGAATGCCAATTTTCCATAATGTCCTACAATTACACGAAATGGCTGTGCAATATTGTGGCCAATTGATGGCCCTTAAATGGAAAGACAAAAAAAATATTTTTATGTTATCTACCATTCACGATAATTCGATGGAACCATCACAAAGAACAAACAGAAATACGGGATTACCTGTAATAAAACCAAAAGCAGTTTTGGATTATTCTAAAAATATGGGTAGTGTCGATACCGCGGATATGTTATTGTCGTCAATACAATGCATACGCAAAACCATTAAATGGTATAAAAAGTTATTTTTCCATATATTGGATATGCATTTGTTAAATTCATTTTTTTGTTATAGACACGCTAAAAATATACCAAACTTAAAATTTGCCGATTTTCAATTGCACGTCATAAATCAACTCGTAGAACAATACAGCAGCAGCAGTGTTTTAGAGCGACCAATGTCAGCTTCAACCAGTAGTAATAATCCCCTCCGTGTATTACCCAGGAACGCAAAGGATCACATGCCGACTAAAATGGGGAAATATCAAAGATGTAAGCAATGTTCTTTAATTAAACAACGAAAAAATACCCGCTTTTGTTGCAAGGTGTGTAACGTTTATTTATGTGCTGCGCCATGCTTTGAAAAATACCATTTATAAATTTTTTTATTTGACTATGTATTACCACATCCTCTTTTTTACTTTTAAGATATGATTTGCTAATGTGTGATATAATTTTATTGTTCCTATTTTAGAGATTTATGACATTCCATTGTTTGTAAGTTGGTAACATTGTTGATTTTACATATCAGGATTATCCTTATTATAATCCTTTTGTTACTTCTATTCCTGTTATTCCTGAGGTTTTGTTTATATTAGGTACTAAACTGATGTTCTTCCTAGACTGATATTATTAGGTACATTTTGTTAAAGATTTGTGATATTGTAAGACTGATTTGTAATAATAATTATTAGGTATATGTAACTGTTGATTTTTAAATTATTTCTGCGTATTTTTTACATGTAAAAAAAAACAATTATTAAAATACAATTTTCTTTTATTACTACATAAAATACTTACGTATTTGATATGGATAGGTATTATATTAGATAAGAATACTTGTTAGAATCGATAACCAACGTGTACACTGATACATCCCTAATTCAGATGCGAGAATGTCATAAAATTGACTGGCAAGCAACGCCATTGTCACAATACCAAGACAAGTCATGTTGAATAGTGTTGTAACCATATTGTAATAAATATTTTTTTTTAGTTTTCTAATATCTGATTTTTCATTGATAGTCTCTGTTAAATGCTGTGTAAAGATTACTATAATGGAATATATTGGCAGGTTAAATAAAATTTCAGTGTCGTGAGTACGGTTTATTAGAAAATTAAAGACGAAAATAAAAACTCAGTTGTATATCGATACAAGTTTTGGAATCCCTATTTTTTATGAAGGTCATTTGACAGAAAAAGTGGCCTGGCGTCAGGGGTACGGCGTTACGTTTATACTCTGGCGTTCAAAAGGTTAAAGTAAATAATTTTATTTGAGTAAAATAATCAAAATAATATGATTGTTTGGTGGGTATCACAAAATTACTCTAGTAACACTAAAATCTGACATCTATGGTGTCATGTGTGGTGTCATGGAGTTCTGTTGTTTTGCGGAGATGCATTTTTCACTATTTGACAAGTTCAATATTATAAGTAACTACCCTACGCAAAATATGCGCTTTGACATGGAGTTGCAGAAACCAGCCCTTATTAGAATATTACTTATTATAAGTAACTACCGACAATGTCCCACTGCGACCAATTGGTTACGGTCGAATAGTATAAAGTACTCTGTGCGGTCGACTCACGCGGCTTAAATCACAATTTTTACTGCTAAACAGCCCACAGACGATAAAAGCCATTATCTTTTATCGTCTGTGGGCTGTTTAAACCCATGGTCTGACGGATATTCTCGTCAATTAGACCAAAAATAATCAAAAAATTACAGACCGTACCACCGAGAAATTCTGAAAAATGTTGAGTGACGTAAAGCGCGCGTCAATGTCAAACCGCGGGGTCAGCCCGGTGTTTCAAAACAAATTATTTCAAAACAAACTTTCCTGTTTATTTTAGGAATGTTTGGTCACCTTATTAGAAAGAGATAAACAGCCTCGGTATACATTATTTCTCTCTGCTCGTGTTTTTCGTGTTTTACATTTTTGACGTTTGAACGTCACTTAGCTAAACCCCATCTTTTATCTATGGAATCGTAAAACTGACAGCTTAAAATGAGCGGGAATTATAAACAACTCAAATGCATTATTTCAGAGTAGGTACTAAACTTAAAATCATTGAGATGCTTAAAATGCATTTAAAAAAAAAAAAATGTTAACAGGTGAAACCAGAACATGTGATTTGGTGAGTGGATATTTTATTATTATCACACTAAACTTTTTTACTAGGTACTGTAGGACCTAAAAATGTATGATAGGTACCTACCACAGACAAAGTTACATAAACACTTTATTAAGGGTGTCCATAAATCACGTGATGTTTTTTAGCAACTTTTTAACTCCCGCGACTGCGACCGAGCGACAATGTTGCGCGTGTGTCGTCGTTTTGCGCTTTTCGAACTGTTTGATATCGGTTGTATATAATCGGCGATGCCGATATATCGGCCTGCCGATTAAATCAGCTTCGGAATCGTTACATCCCTACTTTAAATAGAAATAAAGAAAAATATTTTATTTGGGGCCGCTTTTCCTTTTAGAAATGCGCGTTCAACGAAAAATTCATAATCTGATATCTCACTGCACCCCACCTCCCCCTTGTGATATTTCGTGATTTTTTCCGAACCCCCTTCCCCCCTTTCGAGCCTCACGTGATTTATGGACTCCCCCTTACGTTCTGCTACTCGCCGGGTGAGCAGTGGTGGCCCAGTGGTAATGGCCCCGACTTACGACTTACGAGTTGTAGGTCGTAAGTTCGAACCCAGGTAGGCGCTTTACTTTGTGTCATTTATTTCATCACCACTGGTCTCAAAACGGTGATGGGAAACATCGTGCGGAAACCGGCATGTCCTAGAACCAAAAATTCGAAGACATGACATCGTCCAATCCTCACTGGGCCGTCGTGGTGGATTCCAGCCGACTCTCTTTCACAGAGAGGAGGACTGTGTCCTAGCAGTGGGAACATTATAGGCTGATTATGTGTTATGATCTCGCCGGGTGCTGATGTAGCTCGGATCGCCCGTTGCATCGACGATGAAACTCTAGTACTATACCTACCTTCCCATCTATTTTGTGATCCCATGAGAAATCTTTACGTTCGCAAAGTTATGACAAATTCTAGGGCCTTAGGTATTAGGTACCTAATTAGAAAGAAAGAAAAATAGGTTTATTTGTCACAGAGACACGATCATACAAATAACAAAAATATAAACAACAGAAATATTCGGCAGCTGCACGTCATGACTGTGACAAGGAGGCTTCCACTCAGCATAATTCTGTGCTATGTGCCACAGCACAGCGCTGATTTTCAGTGGTCACCCAAAAAATACGTACGGACATCAAGTCAGTAACTAAATATGAATGAAATATAACAATTCCAGTGTGTAAATATTGATTCAATCAGTGTTCTGTCTCGCTCCCAACCTCACCGTCGGGTCGCCTGCGCGCGCGCTTGCTATTTAAAAAGTACAGCAGTTGCATTTCACTATTGTGTCTATGAGCGTGATGACGTGCCGTCTGTAATTAAGGTATTAGTTACCTACTTGGTTATAAGCCGAAGAATTGCCAAACTTAAGTAAGACCGAAGAGGCCGAAAGGTTTTGGAGTGGCGACCGCGTACCGGAAGACGTAGCGTTGGAAGGCCTCCCACAAGTTGGACCGATGATCTTGCAAAGGCCGCAGGAATCCGCTGGATACGGGAGGCACAGAATCGGTCGAAGTGACGGTGCTTGGGGGAGGCCTATGTCCAGCAGTGGACGTCTTTCGGCTAAAATGATGGTTATAAGCAGATATTTCCGACATTATTATTCTTCTTCTTTTCGGTATTGGATATTATATGGGCCTAATAGGCATTCAGTAACATAAGGCTGCATTTCCACCAGAGATATGCGAGGGAAAATAATTGTCACCTCCTTTTCATAGCTTGAGCTTAGCTAGCAATGTTATTGGTTTTTTTTTACGAAGTTTCCTTGTACATTTCTGGTAGAAACCTAGCCTCAGTGGGTGTAGAAATAAGTTTATAAAAAAAACCGGCCAAGTGCGTGTCGGACCTCGCACAATGAACAGTTCCGTGGAATGAATTTATCCCAGGAACAAACTTAACTTTGTATATACACCACTGTCGTGAATTTTTTCACCACCAATATCCAAAACCAACGCACGAGGAGCTCGTAATAACAGCCACACGGTTCGATCCATCAGGTTAAGCTACGTTTGCCAGGGTTGGTCTGTGTATGGGTGACCATCTTAACATACCGAGACTCCTCCGTGCCTCGGAAAGCACGTTAAGCCGTGGTCCCAGCTGTCATTTGTGGAACTTTGACAGTCGTTACGGGTCGTCAGAAGCTTGAAAGTCTGAAAACCAGTCTTACCAAGGGGTATCGTATTATCCAGTTACTGGGGTGTGGGGGTCAGATAGGCAGTCGCTCCATGTAAAATACGGTATTCAGCTGCATCCGGTTAGACTGGAAGCCGACCCCAACATGGTTGGGATAAGGATAGGCAGATTGATTTATCCAAAACCAACCATTTGGCTGCCAGGGGGAGGCGACATTTAACTCTAGAAAAAATTAGCACTTTATATTTCGCAAACGGATTCCTGAATCCAAAAATGGTTCTCACAAACTCTCAATATTTTTGAACGACCTTTACAACGACACCCCATGCCATAGAATAGACGAGAAAAAAATATCCCCACTATACGTGTAGGTGGTACCCTATAAATATTTTTTCATGATTTTATCACTTTGTCGGCGAGATTAATATGTATAGGTACCCATGCCAAATTACAGCTTTCTAGGACTAAGTCTCTGAGCTAAGCCGCGAACAGACAGACAGACAGACAGACGAACATGGCGAAACTATAAGGGTTCCTTATTTACTACGGAACCCTAAAACATTTTGCAATGCTCAGCCTAAACCGCTGGGTCTAGAAACACAAGAGTTCCTTATACACCGTGACATTTTAGTTGTCTTACAAAGAGGGTCCACTCAATGTACCCGACATAAAATACATATAGGAGCGATTAAAAAAATATACCATTGATTAAGAAAATAGGTACAAAGAAAAATATATAATGCATTAGAATTATGAAGCATCCCGTTAATAATGTTTACGTATCAAACGATAGAACATACCTACGCAGCGCACGTCGAGTAGATCATTCCATTTCCATTTTCTATGAGACAAAATATCGTAAGCCATTCTAGCATACCTAGTCCACGTGGACTTTCATCCAATGATATGCTCTAACGCTACGCTAAACTATGCTTTGAGTAGTGCAGCAAAGTCAAAGTCAAATTATTTATTTCAAATAGGTCCTTACGCATAAGGCAATTATGGACGTAAAAATTAACAAAAAAAAAAAAAACTGGTCGCCCCTTCCAAAAGGTATTTTTCGCATGGAGAAGAATGGGCAAGAAACTCCACCGTTACTCTTTTAAAATATTTTGTATAGGTACGTTAGTTATATAGTTATATGTGAAGACGATGCACCTAGAATAAAATTACTGTACCACAATAGGTAAAAAGAATTAAAAATGAACCAACAACAGATAAATTATTATGTGGTAGATACATGGTGCTTACATATTTACAAACATTGTACCTAAAAGTAGACAATTTTCCTAAAATTTTACAATTAATAAGTCAGTGTGTGAGGAAGTAATCGCAGAATGATAATTATCCTATGTAGCAACCAGTTTGATTTTGTCTAGATTCTAAATTATCCTATGGAGCAGCACCAGCATGTTTCCAAGCATTCTTATCTTGGATATAATCCTCTAATTTGTAATATGCTTGATACAAACAGTACTTTCAATATGAGTTTTAAATTTTCTTTCATTTAATTGCAATTTATCACAAGGTATTTTGTTGTAACATTTAACACAGTACCCCATCAAAGATATATGTACTTTAGATAATCTGAAAAATGGTTAATCCATTTCATCTTTATTTCTAGTATTAAAATTATGTCTTATCACTTATTTTATTAAAAAGATGTAGATTTTTTCTTACAGACGTAATATTTTCATAAATGAATTGGCAAGGTACCGTCATAATATTAATCCTTTTAAATAGTTCACTGAGAGATTCGAGGCGACGTAGATTATAAATGGCTCTGACAGCTCTCTTTTGCAAAATTAAGATGGATTCAATGTCAGCAGCCCGACCCCACAGTAAAATGCCATACGACATAATACTGTGGAAGTAGCTAAAATAGACCAAACGCGCGGTTTCTATGTCTGTTACCTGTCTTATCTTTCTAACAGCATAAGCGGCCGAGCTTAGCCGCCCCGCAAGAGATGTTATGTGAGGCCCCCATTGTAATTTCTCGTCTAACGTGATTCCTAGGAAAACCGTTTGATTAATAAATTCCAGTTTTTCTCCGTTTAATATGATGTTCCAAATTATGTACCGTAAATAAATCTTGAACCTGAAGATTAGTCACACCGTCAAGATTTTGATATTCACGTCGTCAAGATTTTGTGACCGTCGGTTGATTTTAAAAACCAATGATGTTCCATCTGCAAATAACACCATCTTCGGTTGATTTTGAAGTAATTGGGGTAAATCATTAATGTAAACTAAAAAGAGGAATGGACCCAATATCGAACCTTGAGGAACGCCCATTGCCATTTCAGATCCTAATGAGTTTATGCCGTTTACTTGATCTTTAACCTTTCTATCTTTGCGGCGCTTATCAAGCCCTGTCCCGGGTGAATAAACTCTGTTAGGCCTCTGCCTCGAATTTTGCGGGCAGCGGGGCGGCAGCGGCGGCGGCGCGGGAGCGGAGCGGGCAACGCATACCTGTTCTCCAAACCAGCGGGCAAATCGCGCGGCACTATAGCGGTGTAGTGTTGTGTTCGTGGTTGTGTTGTCGAGATATTTGTTTTTATTCGCGAACGAAATGTCTGAAAAACGGCGACAACATCTTTTTGATTCAAATTTATTCCTAACGCTCGATTTATTAAATGTACAACACTATACTACAATGCAAACGCGCAATGCGGGCGGTCACCGCTTGACTGAAGTGCACCGCTCGTTGCCCGCCCCCGCGCCGCTGCCACGCCGCTGTTTTCGAGAACCGGTCCATTTGATTTTACGCATAAGATCCTGCCGCTCCCGCGCCGCCGCCGCTGCCGCCCCGCTGCCCGCAAAATTCGAGGCAGAGGCCTTAAAGATGTCGCCGCTCCATTATTCCTTGAATCCGCACTGCCCTGGAACGCAAGGATCGGACTGCGCTCGCAGCAGGGTGTTTCAAACTCCGTCATGCGTCATAATAATCAATAATATTTCATTTTTTTATTATTCAAATGTAATATATCAATTATTTTTTATGAATGTTTATTAATCATTGGATACATGAAGTGGGCTGCTTTTGTAAGACTATTTAAATGTCACGGTGTATATAAAAACTGAGCTAGTGTTCAATTTTTAGGGAGGATTTTTGAAAATCCACCCCATTACGGAATTGAATAGGGGACGAAAGTTTTCATTTATGGATTTATTACATTTTTGGAAAAAAGTAAAATGTTATTTAATTTATTTACTTTTACAATCATAAACATTACCTACCTACCTTAGTATATTTAGGAATAGCTTCCGTAAAAACCTCATAAATCTATCGTATTCCTAACTAAAAAACGTGCAAATAATATTCTAGGTAATATACCACATACATAAATAAGGTAGGAATTAAGTAGGTATTTGACTAAAATTAATATTTATTATTATACCTATATTTATATACTTAGAAGAGATAAAAGAAAACAACATCGCGTTTTTTAGATTTTATTGATTTTTTTAATTTATGGAATAAATAAAAATGTTTAGGTAATAAAAACAAAACTTTTGTAACAAGTTCATATTCGTGGCAGTGACTATGTTATTGCAGTCTTTGAGATCTTGCGTGATCACTGATCAAAAATTATTATTCGTAATTTAATTTGTAGCTTAGTTTAAAATGTATTGTTATTAATTGTTTTAACATAGTCAATGTATAACAGAAAAAGTTTATAAAATATAAATTAAGTTCTTATAATATTGTGAGTTCGGTGTCGCGCCCCTTAGAAAGCAGCAGCTGGAAAAGAAAACAGAGGTGAACCTAGCTATACTTCATTGTGTAGTAATGACGATATAATTATTATTATTTTTATTTAAAAGTTTTTTGGAGTGAATACGGTGGAAATTTTAAATAAATCTAGGTAATATTACCTAGATTTATTTTAATCATTATTAAAATAATTTAGCGGTTTTCTTAAATTAGCTTATTAAGTAGGATGCACGTTAAGTTGAGACTCCTATTTATCTTTGTCCCAGTATTCAGCTCACAGCAAATGCGGAGAGATAAGAAAATGTAGGTAGGAACACCATTTTCCACGAGTCTCAAGTTAAACGGCCTGCATATTTAAAGACATAATTATTTACCTATGTGAAAAACCGCATTCAAATCGGTTCACCCGTTTAAGAGGGAACAGGGCCTGCGATCCTCCATACAAATTAATTCCCCTTTTTTCTTCCTGAATAATGCCTCTAGAGTAATCTTTTTTTTTTTCATAAAATCAAGATCTGCCGTAGACACGCCCCTGTTATTTTATTTTTTTCAGCTACTTATCGGTAAAGAAAATATGACCCTCCAAAAATTTTAAAAATGCCCCATTTTTACCGCCGTGATTAGAGCACTACCAGACAAATGCGAAAAACTTTTAACATAAAAGAAAATGATAGGAACCTAGACACTCTTTCTTAAAAAAAATAATGTAAAAAATAATTGAATTGGCTCAGTTTTCGAGGAGAAAAAAGGGGAATACGAAACGTCGATTTCGTCAGTTTTTTTTTGGTATAGAGTCCGTCTGATCTGCAGCTGTCCCTATCGCACTCTACGGGGGCAGACTTGAGGTAAGACGGCGGCAATAGTATCTTGAAATACCTTTATATCAAATTCCTCGTACGCCCCTTTCCCTCTTAAGAGCTACGGTGCCCAAGACAGACACACAGACACAGATAGCGGTCAATTTTATAACACCCCTCTTTTTGCGTCGGGGGTTAAAAAAGGTATACCACCATATAAATATGCTGATATAGGTATGCTTCTAGGAAATTAGCTTAATTCATAAGCTAGGTCGGTTATCTTAATTACTTAATAATAATGGTTTTATTTACAGTTTGATTAGGTTTTATGTGTGTTGTTTTAAGAGATGATACTTTGTGCATCCAGGCTTATTTTTGCGTGCTTAGATAATTATGACAATGATATGGTGGTCTTATGCTATTGAATATTTGAGATGATTCGATGAGTGACTACAACGATCCAATAAAATTACAAACCCGTACCTAAATAATGATCACAAACAAGGTGGATAGAAATAAGATAAAAGTATTTCCTTCGTATCTAAAATGCTTTGAAAATAAGGGTGGAAATGTTTCTAAAATCAAATCTCATGAAATATTTTTGTTAAGTTTCAGTTGCAGTAATGATAAACGGAAATATCAGTGATCTACGTCTGTTATCCGTGTAACTACCACAAATGAGTAGGAAAACGTGAACAAGACAATAGGATTCAAAATACATTCACTTGCACGACTTTACGGACAGATACCTGCTTAAGTTTGCATGTTTTATAGACTACGCATGAACGGTAAAGTCCTGCTTAGAGTGTCCACGGTGAACCGGTCTGCCAACATTAAATCTGCCGTAATTAGAGATAGAATATTAAAACACTTGTAAATATTTCAGATTCAGCTAAATGTTGGATAGGTAAACCAACCAAAAGTTACACGCGCAACGCACTTACTGGAAAAGTTGAGCGTCCGAATGAAAAGTAACTGACTGCAGCGCCTCATCGTCTTATTATAGCGACATTGGTATAAGTATTCAAAGTTAATAAATGGCGATGGTAATCCATGTCGATGATGAAGTAGTTGAGAGGCCAGTTTTTACAGCTCAGAAGACATCAATAAAGCTGCAGAGTGACGTATATTGCGTATTTACAGCAACCCACTAACCTAACGGCCTGATCGGGTGTTTGTCCCAAAGGAAGGTGCGTTTGACTGGCGACAGGTACGAGTCACGGATGTAGGAGGGGCTGCGGTCCCATCGAGCCATGGGTCTCAGCTCCGGCCAGTCGTACCAGAAGGGGTCCCGAGTGATGGCCGAGATCGGTAGATAAGGGCTTGGGTTGAAAATGTCAGCCCATGGCCTTCTTCGGAGTCCGCCAGCGTTGTACAGCGGTGCACCTATACGCCACAACTATAACGTTTAATGCCGGGACAACAGACATACTATAACTGCTCTTCGTCATCGCCCGCCCAAACAGTGTTAACTAAGCAAGCGTTCAACACAGCTGCGTGACACTGCGTTCATGCTACAATGTTAGTTATTTACGAGTCCCACGGACATGGAAATAAATGAAATTAATTTATTTTAAGATAACTTATATGTAAAAACACTACCTACTTCCAATCATTTGATTATTTCCTGTAAAACTTTTTTTGGTAAAAAAAGTGATAGCAAAATACTGGCGGCAGATGAAACTAATTGTACTGACTCACACAGATCACTTGAACACAAATCAACGAGTACTAGCGCCATTACTGTGTGTGTTAAGCAAAACAAGATATATGTTTTTTTAAGTAGGTAGTGTAATAACGAAGGACTCTTAAATAAACTATAGTAATAAGTAAAATGTTAATATCAGCAAACTAATGAAAGATAAGTAGTGATTAATGTGATTATGTTTTTATTTTTGCATTCACGTCATGCGATTTTTCAGCAAAAATGACATTGTATGTAAAAGAACACGTACACTCATTCAACAGGACTTCACTTCAGGACAGACTTTAGGACAATGTTAATTAATATTAGGTATCTACCCTACAATAAGAAAGATTTTGTGAATAAAAATGTCCTGTTTTATTATTCACTTGGAAACTCAAATCGACAGAAATTAGAAGTAAAACGTTTAGGTTATAATTTATATATTAACTACAGATGCTAAGTCTCACACAGCTCTGAAAAATTAGATGCTTCTACACTGAACTAGGGCTTCGGACGTAGAAAGTTTGGTTCTGACTTAGAAGAGTTCAATAACCCAATAGAAGAGTGGGTCATGACGAAGATACAGGGTGTACAGGGTGTGGTCTGTTGCCCTTACCGTCGGCATCGTATGCGATCTCGCAGTCGCGCGGTGGGCTAATCCTCGGCTTCACGGGCGTCGGGGACTTCCCTCGGAGTGAGCGATCAAAGTCTGCCCATTTTTCGGCTTCAGCGAAAAATGGGTCTCTTTTGAACACCTCCGATATCCTCGCCGGCCACGCTCCTTCATGGCAAGTCTCATAATCAATACCTTTCTCAAATATCCACGTTGATAGATACATAAGACCGAATAGAAATATCACCTGTCTTCTATTTTATTATAAGTACTTGTAGAGTGTAGTGTTCTTGTATGCCGAGCATGAATTCACCGAATACGTAAGTTAACATTCCAGAGCGAATGTTGTTTTGCTCATATTTACAATGCAGCTCATGCAAACATGTTCATTTCAAAATATTGATGCATGAAAATTTCATCTCTATTTCAGACTGGCGCACATTTCTGTGGAACAGGCTAGAAGAAGTTATTATTAAATATTTGTTCGTGAAAGATTATGTAATATAGATACTGACATAGCTGGCAGGAATGTGTGGCAGTCTCAAGTACCTACGTAAGTTTAAAAATGTTAATAAATTTTGTGCCAAAGAAAATATTTTATAACTAATTTAAATTACAGCGGAGAGGTACTAAACTACTAAATCAAAATACGGGTTGGTCTTTTATGTTTTAATACAAAATATATCGTAGTGTTAGTTAAATGTTCTTAAAACTTTGTACTATTCAACAAGTTATGGGAAAGTATAAAATTATTTCTACATATCGTAACAAATACAATTAAAAATTTCACTCAATCAGAAAATATCGTTTTGATGTAATTTTACAATAGGATGTCAGGATATATCGCAGGTGTAATGCATCAATTTTATCCATTGAAGCTCTACTTATTTACAATTTTGAATTTTGGATGGTTTATTTATAACAATGTACTAGGTAAAGTATAATACGGATTTAGATTTTGTTTGGTACATGTTGTTTTTATTTGGATGTACCAATCAGATGAGATTTTACTTACTTTAGTTAATTCAATAAGTTTGTTGTTATAGCTTCTTGTTTTCCTCCGGACATCGTCATACCACACGTATTAGATTCAACTGTGATTGAATCTTACAGGTGAATGGAGTCCCAATAAGTTCTTATAGTTATCTGAATCCACGTGAAGTGCTACGTCCGGAATATTTCCAATTAGAACTGTTATCTTTATTAGATAATTTATGTTTAACATAATTGGTATTCCGTACTTAGCCTCCGACATGGATCAGCAAAGAGCCGGGATTCGCCTGTACTTTATTTACAATAACAATCAGTCTATCTCAGACACGAAAGACGACTACAAATAAGTTGTAGAAGTAAAACTTGTACAGATAAACCGCGGCAGCGCTTATTCTAGCTTAGCCTATGTGTTCGTGCATAAAGTTGTTAGTATTTACCTGTTCCCCAGTGGGGCTTGCTGTCGGGCTCATATTCGATGCCTTTGAGGCTCTTGGGTGACAAGGGTGAGGAAATGGGAACGCTAAGGTCGGTGATGGGGTATGCCCGGTCCTTCAGGTAGAGACCGTAGCGAGAGGGGTACAGCCTGTCGATAGCTGCCAGTCTGTCGAGATGGTCCTGCCACGCCTTGTGGGCGTCGAAGGGGTCGACGCCTCGTCGGACGCGCCTTGGTACGTGATATACTGTCAGTGGAAACAATTATAAGTTAATTAAGTTTGACACTGTTAAATATGTATAGTCTTACAAATGTTACACTCTAGAATGCCAATGAATTTGTTTGGAACCATATTTTATTAGTGTCCCATTCTTTATTATAACATAGGTTACCCTCATTTCTAAATTTAATATTAATTTGTGCTAATACGGATGATCCAAAGCCAGCGTTCAGTGCCATTTCTGTTTTTAATATCCAGAGTGCTCAAACATTAGATTCGTCGATAGAATACTTAATTTAAATAAAAACGGAAGGATAACACAAATCAGTTTTCGTAACCTTTTGAAAACGCATTTCTTGAAGAAACAATCTGTAGAACTGTAGACTGTGCTGAAGAAAATATGGAAAATGTTATTAAAAAACCATTTCCATATGGTATTTTTAAAGTATAAAGTAAAAGTCTATTAAAATTATGGAATTAAATGATGTAGGTACATGTTAATTCTAAATAAGTTAGTAGTTTATAAGTTTGCTGAGCCAAGCTTTAGGTATTTATAGTGAAAATGTCGGGGGAACCACAGTAAATCATGAAAGTTATTCATAGAACTCACCTCTACATCAACTTGCCGAGAGGGCGCGATAAAAGAAAATCATTGTGGGCTAAGTCACAATTAGTATTATTTCAAGGGGTAAATAAAAATATATGTATCACCTGACAAATGCTAGAAGATCAATGTCGATGTAACATTCATGGACTTTACAAGTGTGAAGTAATGTAATGTATGAAGAGGTGATTTCTATCAAATGACACATGCGTTATATTAGTAAAATAAGTTGTAACTTGCACAAGCAACAACATCAAATGCCAGACAGTACAGACGTATTTGAACAGATGAAGCTAATATTAATCATGAAACACTTTTATATTTTATGAAAACGACAACCTATGTCTTAAAGACATTTCAATTACCTACGTCAAATATAATAATCAAAAAAAAAAACACAAATAACCCTTTTTCTAGTACCTACCTAACGTGATAACGTTAAGCATTACGAAGAAAAAATATTACTTAATAAATAGAAACGAATCTGTGATTGTATGTAGCTCCATGTAATGTTAAATCGATTCATCGAATATCAATCTTCGAGCTGATGACAGGTTGTACATCATCTTAATTTCATGATAAAAATTCTTTATTTATATAAACTTTATTACATAGTAAAATATAGCCAGCAGAATAGCCCGCAACGACTTGTTATAAAATTATTAAAAATGGCTTCATTCGCTTTTGTAAAAAAATGGCGATCATTTTTTGATAACGATATGTGACTATATATTAATTATGTAGTCTCGTAATATAAGAAGTCCTGAATTTTAATCTACACTCTTCCGGAGCCTTTTTGTGCTGAAACAAAATGTTGTTACAGTTCTAGAACTGAAGTGGAAACTACAGAACTAGATTAAAGTTTACTGTGTTTGATAACATCACAAAAGTGACCCTGCACGAAGCACATTTTGTGTTAAACTTTTGTGAAAGTAATCAAATGTTTTCACTATATGTACAGTATTATTCATAACTGAACTAGATGTAATATTTACAGTGAACATTAATTTTAGCATTGATTTCTGAAAACTAGTTGTTATTACAACACTTTTAACTTTTCTAGGCAGACTAACTGAGTCGGGCAAAGGTGTCAACTTTGATTGCCAAATTGACGTGTCATTGTGAGTGATGCACTTGCCAATCGATTACCTATTGAACTGTTACCAACAGGTGATCTATCAACATTGTCTATTTTTGTTTAATGAAGCTTAGCAATCATAATAAATGCTCAAGTTCGGTGGTCAATTGGCAAGTCGGTTAGTGTAGCGTGCGTGTGTATATGTTGTAGTGTATTTGTTGTTTACACTTGGTACTAACCTGGCCTGTACGAGTCAAGGGAGCGCGGGTAGTTGTGGGTGTAGATGGGGCGTGGGGAGTATCCGTAGGTCTCACGGTGGACGGGCAGGTAGCGATATCCGGGGACAGTGATCCTCTCAGCGGCGCCGATGGGGTCGTCGTAGATGGACTTGCTGTAGGGGTAGCTGGTGCTCAAGAGCTCGGGGAACACGCTACGGCGGCTGGGCCTGTACCTCTCCTCGGCTCTGATGTCTTCCGATCCTGGGGTAAAAATGATAGACTTCTATAGTTTTCATAATCGTTCAAGAATTCCTTTAGGTTCATGGCATGTAATCAAACGTGAACCATTTTATATCTTAATGTTAATAAATTGCTGTTTCTCCTGCTTACCTTTTAGAGATCGCACGAAGGATTGCCAAAATCTGGCTTTCTTCGACGGCGTCTCATTTCTGCCAATCATTTCTAAATGATTTTTAAACATTTTGGCAGTTTATGTCGTGCTCGTGGTCTGTAACAAAATTTATCTTTGTAAACGTTTGTTGTTATAAATCAGGTTGAAAAAGTTGTGCGGAATGTATGTCTCGCAAGTGTTGTCAATATGTCAAAGTTAACCTTGAGTTTGGCAATATATACCTTTTAAAAATATGTCCAGGTGACATAATTTAGTACAATAGCGTGCTCGTGCCTCGTAAATAGAGCAGTGACGTACGCAAGAGTTAGCAGCAGGGCCGCAAATAGCCGTCTCGGTGGCTGGCTCGTGTCGAATGGCCCGTGGACTTGGACACTAGCCAAACTAACTGGTGTCGAGGAGAAACTTGAAAACAGCCGTTTTTACGAATGTCTACTCATTGCTCTGCTATTTTCGAGTTTGTGACGACCTTGTTGCGAGTAACGATGAGGATAAGTCAGCGGCCTGCCGCAATTTCTAATTACGTAAGCTTCGCGCTTTTAGTATACGAAGACGAATTGATAAGGGTTTCACGGCGCGACCTCGGGACATTTCAAGAGCTTCTATGATCTCTTTGTTCCTTTGCTTGAAGGCTTAGAATTAGAAGCCTATTTTGTTTTAGTACTTTTTATAGATTTTTAGATACTTATCTGGATTAATTTTTGTACTAGCTCTGAGATTAAGCTCGCCTAAATAATTGTTGTTATTTTGAACGCTATTCTCACTAAGCAATCCTCAATGTAAATAGTGTTATTGTAAGCCGTTGCTAGAAGCATTATGGAAACGAAGTAATCGTTAACGAAATTTTAAACTGATCGAATCTACAAATACTTTTTAACACAACCTCTGGATTTTGTTCAGTTTATTCATTGACGTGCGTCATTGGTTTAAATTTAGTAGAACAGAAACACCATTCATCAGCCTTTGAGTTCAGATCGACGTTTGTGTAGATAAGAACAAACACTTCAAGGATATAGATGGAATGCACATAATATTTTATTTTCTCGTTTGAAAACTATACGCACGGTGGGTCGGTCACGTAATGTATGTGCGTCGGGGGTTACGGAATGAACCCTCATCACATATACTGATATACATTACCAAAGACTAGACATTTTTGAGTCGATTTAGTTTATTTTCGAGATATTAGTGAGGTACTGTTGTCAACTACTGTAGTAGTTACTGCAGTTGACTTTCAACTTTTCAGTTGCATACGCTTTAACACTTTTTACAAAAAAAAAATTGAACTTCATGAAAAAGTGTTCATGAAAAATCTCTCAAATCAATCATCTTTATGATTATTTTTATAAATCTCAAAATTTCTCAATTTCGAATGGAAAGTGATAAAGTTTAGTCCCGAGAACCTGTCATTAGAACTCATGCCAGGCTAACTCTGTAACATCATCAGTCATCACAGTTAGTTAAAAGGGAAAAGAGACTTGGCAACAATTAAATTAAGGTTTCAATTAGATTAAAAGCAGGTAATTTATAATTAAATGTAGTTATTTGGGTCAAGTGAACCAGTTTTAATGTTTAAATTAGTGAACTAATTTGACGATAATGATAGGAGAAATATAAGCTCCCTAAATATTCTTTGAGTTAGGTACTTGTGTTGTAATTATATGTTTTATATGTTGTGTTTTTATTTTCCAACTACAATAACCTTCTTTGACTACGTTATTATAATATGAAATGGAAACTCAATAAAACATTGGCCAATTTTAAAATTATCGATTTTTGAACTGTAAACTAAATACCTAGGGAAAAGCTGAATTAAAATGGAGCAAGTTATTGAATAATAAATAATCTTTTAATTAGTAAATAATTGTCAAAAGGCATTCGATAATATATTTTTTTTATATTTTAAACTAAATGTTAAATTATTTTATCGCTTTTTTTAGTATCTTTAATCCAATCATCTTGATTGTATCCGGATTGATCTTAACTATGTGCCTATTACTACAAATTAGGTCAAGACTTAAGGCCAATGTCAAATATGTTTTGCTACATCCATTTCCATGCTCCACTCCATAGTACTACGATTATAGCAGCTGTCATTGGTATCTGTATAAAAATCCATGGTATCTAGTCCAGATAGAAATTGAAGGTTAAGTATGTATCAGCGCGAGGTGGATAGGCCGTTAAAAAAAAAACTAGTTGATTGTGAAACGGTTACAAAAATACATAGAGGCGCGTCGATTTGGCGGGATTGCAAATTTGGCGCGGGATGAGTGTGGCTGAAAATAGGCGCACGCGCGGCCGGATCGGATTCACAGCATTCCCGGATCCGGCGCATTGTCGCAGGTGCAGGTGCGCTGTTACCCGCGGTACCTATGAATTGACTTGTCACACAATGTACTTGGATACGTTAATGGAGATAGGTCAAAACGGACTGATTGTATTTTTTAGGGGACAGTACACTGCTTCACTGAAAAAACTTTGTGTACACATAATTATACTGCAGGATCATTTGAATAGATATATTATTTAAAATAAAATATTAAAGGTATTAAATTAAGTCAATTTATGAATGCACAGCTTTTAAGTAAAATCCGTCGTAACGTAACATCTCAATTATTTTACTCAAATATTTAAAGCCTGTACACACAACGATAGCTTTAAAATGTACACAATTAACGCCACTTTAAATATTGTTAACTCATTTCTAAGTGTGGCTCCTATTAAAAAAGAGCTACAGCAGTGAATAAAATGAATAACTGCGTATGATTATCATCGAACACAGTGTTTACTATTATTTCGTAAATGCTGCTAGAATATTGTTGTATAACAATTGTCACCTTATTGTGGTTGTTCACTGCCGAATAACGTGTGAGTAACTTACGTGCTGCTGAACAAATGTTACCGTATCTCCGCTTATCTCGACTAATCACCCGCGAGAATGCAAACTCGACTTAAGTCGAAGTCGCGAACCGAGCGAGACGAAGTTTCAATTGCGCAACTTTAGAGCGAGAGGGCGCGAACTTCGGGGTGACATCGTGAGACGGCGACCACCCCACGTGGGGTACACTTGGCACAACCCTTGCGGACTTAGCGATGGAACACTGGGCAGTTTCTTACCGATTAAATAATGGTCGTTAAAAAATAGAGTTGTGTGGTTTCGTTGACGAGCCGACGTCGAGTGTCGGACCTGGGCGGGCGCGCACTGGTCGCGGCGGGCGCGATCCTCACTCGCCAGCCGCCCGCCCTGCCCCGCCGCCCGCCCGCCCAAAGCATTCAATAAACATTTTATTTTGCCCGTATTTTACTACTTATGTGCCTACTTTGGTTCCCGGATGCAACCATTTTCTGGTAATATGTTTAATTGAATTATAAAAGATGCCCATAACTTATATTGCAGACAATTAATGCTAAATACCACAATACAAACATGTAAAATATTACCGTTTTAAAAAAGTTTCCTTCACACTTGTTCGCTTTTCTTAATTTTTCATCAAAATCAAATTCAACAAAACATACCTACTCGTATGTTAGGTTTGGTAAAGATTTCAGCCGTCTTATTCCGATATTTTCATAACGACTTTGAATGTTATTCTTATTTGTTGTTTTATCACATCATTTGGAGTAGAATATTCTGGGAAAACGATTAAAACCTCCCACATTGCGCATATATTGTTGCTGTACAGGTACCCACGTATAGCTTTGCCCGTGAAAGTACTGAAATAGCGGCGTAACGGCGTCCACCTGAGATTGTCCAACTTTGTGGGTGATTCAACTTTATATACATTCCACGTTAATGAATCGGCTTTGTTTATAGACTCAAGATAACGCCTTCTTGTTATGAACTTTCCAAACGAGCAATTTTTGCAGGTTACCTTAATATTGAATGACATATAGGTAGATCAAACACGTTAATTTATGAGGTACAAAATGTCCAAATGGTCGAACCTTCAACTTTACATCTAAATAATAGTAAGGTGTTATAAGTTTGACCGCACTGTGCCTCTTAAACGGGTGAACCGATTAGAATGCGGTTTTTTTATTTGAAAGCAGAGTTTCTAGCGATGGACATGTTTTATAAAAATCGGTTCAGCCGTTTGAAGATTATCAGCTCTTTTCAAGTTGATGAATGGACGTGAGCGTCTTCCACAGGTCTGATCGATTTGAAATTTGGTATCCTGTTACTTTAATTATATTAGAAGAACATAGTAATCTTGAACTGATGCTGCAGCATCACCTGGAATTTGCAGGATACCCAACTCCCTTACCAACTTACAGCACAGGTATCGTGTTTGGGCTCATTGGAATGGTTTCAATGAATAGGTTAAAGATAGATGATGAACAGGGTCTGGTGATGGAGTAGGAAAGAGAAATGATGAAATATTTGTGTCGGAGGTTTTTAAATTTTAAAATAATATCACGTGTGTATTTAAACCATTTGATAATGCATAAAAAAATGAATAAATACCTATAGAGTTCCAGTTAGCAAAATAGATGCTGGAAAGCAAGTCCCTAGAGTATATTTTTTGTTCCAACTGAAATATTCTAGAACTGTCAGAATACATTGCGTCGCTCGATATCATGATAAAAAGATAGGACTTTTATGTCATGACATCAACTATATATTTATTTATTATTATGTATCAAACAGCAAAATAGCGAGAACATTTGTGTGAAATAAACTTTTCAGTGATTTCAGATCAAATACTTAGGTAAGATACCTAGACCAACGGTATTAGGAAGTCGTTGTTTAAAACCACTTTAGCTATTGCAAATTTATTTTTGTAAATCAATGATAATTCAATATCAGCTAATTCAAGCTTTTGATTTTTTTTGTATAAAATAACGTCATTACCGGATTCATAACAGGATGTTTATAATGTAGACGATATAATTTATTACCAGTACAAAAAATGTTAAAATGCGATAAGTAATGTGTATTTTATTTTTATGAGAGAGAAGAGTTTACAAGGTCGGCGCCATCGGTGACAGGTGACCTCGTATTGATACTTTTAAAATTCGATTTTTCTCTAGAGTATATTTTTAAAAATGGTGACGCTTCTTTTAAACAAAAGTAAAAAAAATATCAGGGATAAGCTATACTAGAAGCATCATCATTACGTGCAGCCTATTTCATTGTACAAAAAAGAATTGTCCTTTCGTAGCCCTTACTAATGTATACAGCTAGAACATTACATCAAGTGCCTGCTCTTAACTTAATCTATTATTTTAAATTTATTATTTTATATATATTTATAATCTAATTTTTATTAACAGATAAAGTATGATGGATGGGTGTGACGAAATTCGTTTTCTTTCACGATACATTTTGTATAAAAGCTTTCGCTGAAATCATTTAATTCAAAGCATTTAACAAACCCTCTGAAAATCTAGTGGTAGGTCTCGATCTTTCGAATAGACCCTGATTCATGAATATTTTGGTCTAAGATATATAGTCTGAAATTCTGAATCTTAACTGATCTCCCCAAACTTTTTATTTTCGTTTGAGACATTTTTCTTATCACGTGTTGCACGTGATAGCTTTGTTTAGGTTTGGGCTTGTGTCACTTCGAATACTGGAAGAGTTTTTTTGTTAATAGAATTCTATGAAACCTCAAAGACAAATCGGTCACCTTGTTATTGTAAGATTGGTGGACCACGAAGTATGACGTACACGGTAAGCACGTGTACGTCATCTGCTGGAAATACTTCATTCAGTGAAACGTTTTCAATTTCCTTTTTACGGTTGTTACGAGTGTCTCGTCTGTTTACATTGGATAACCCTACTTATTTAGGTATGTGTGTTGTCTGGCTGTGTGGCGTCATACGACCCACGTGCATCACCCTGAAACATCACGTTTTATCGAATTTTGGCCCACATTCAACTTGTTTTATAAATAGATCTGCTATAAACAACTAAAGATCAGACTTTAAAACAACTTCCGATGGTAGGCATATTCTATTTCCTCTGTTGTCACGAGACGTAACGTGTTCATATTTCTCAGTAGTAACGTGCCTGCTTGGCTAGACTTGTGGTGTAAGAAACTGCTTTTTTAAAACGTTTCTGAAAGTTTTTTAGTCTTACCTATCAAGAAAAGTAGAAGTGATGTGAGGTCTTTGCCCTTCAAAAAGCAATTGCGAGCTAATAATATTATGATATCGTATTTTCTAGGTCGACCTTGTTAGCTACTTATAGGACAATCCTGTCACATTTGTGGGCGGCGTAGAAGTTGACAGAGGGATTATATTGGGAAGTTAACCCCGTCCTCATGTTTACCAACATTATCATTTTGCGGTGTCGTGATTGTACCTATGCCATCGTATCGTAGTAATCAGGCAGGATCATTCGATCCAGTGTACAAACTTCTATGTCGTAAGTTTTTTCATTTCATTAAAGTGTTATACGCGCCCTGCACCCTAATTACGTAATATACAATCAATCGGAATTTGAATCATTTGAAAAAAATTGCTAATCCATTGCTTCATAAGTTCGATAAAAAAATCTGCTCAACAACGTACATAACGCAATGAATGTTGTTGAACTGTCAAAATGAAACAAATTTCTCGTAATTGTTTACGAAAATGTGTTGCGTAATTAGATAGCTGGTATATAAGAAATGACGACCTCCATCGTGACTTAAAAATGGAACCCATCACCAACATAATTCAAAAATTTGCTGAGTCCCACGAACACAGACTCCACCGTCATGTGAACGTCGAGGCAATTCAGCTGTTAGACAACACAAATATAGTGCGAAGACTAAAACGAACAAAACCCTTTGAGTTAGTGTAGTGTAAAAAGTGTAGAAATAATAGTGACAATGACACACATATAACACATGAAAAAAGTGTTTTTATTATTAAGTATATCAGACTCTAAGAAAGTGAAACGGACTTGTGTAAAGTGCAATAAACAATATTCTAAGTTTTAAAGTAATTATCACGTAAAAAATTAAGTTAAATTTAAATTGCTTATTAGTCTTAAAGGCTAGATTGTAATTGATTAGTAGGAACCTGGTTTTTTCTAATAAAGCAAAAAATTTCATTAAAGTGATTTAGAGCTTTTTTCTTTTGTTATATGTACCGTATACATTATACTTTCATGTGCATTAAGTAAAAAGCTGTTATTTTGACATTATCTACAAACAGACTCTTCAATTTTATTTATTTACATAGTTAAAAAATCGTTTCCTGTCTTTTTATAGCAAAAAAAGCTTTTTAGCACCACCAGAGGCTGTAGAGTGTAATGATTTGAAGTAACCATATTTTTTATTATTTTCTACTTTTATTTACATTATTTAATTTATGTCGGGATTATTCCGGTTAGACACCACTTTCAGCTTTATTTGAAAATTTATAGGTAAATGCCGTTCCACAGTTACAAGAAAAAAAACAGCCAACAAAGCCAAGCCAAACTAACATATGTAGAGTAAAACATCTTTCTAACATAAAGAGCTTTATAGTTCAACAAACATGATTACTATATTTACTCTGAAGATGAGATCGATCGAGGAATATCGTCTCATTATCGTAAATTCCCTTACTTAATACCCTTTGTTATTGCCAAGCACGATTAAAGGCCGGCCTGAAATTACTACGAGCTGTTCAAACATACACAAAATAATTCTCACAATAGATAGATATAATTAGAGCATCGGGAACTTTAGAAAATTTTGGGAATGAGGCGTCTGGGTTGTCATTATTCAGTCTTAGCGTACCGTGTCGAAAACTAAACTGATCATTATAATGCTCTATCGCAAAATAAATACCAACTCATAGTTATCCCATAAAAATCATATCTGAAATATGAAGAACGTCTATCATGTCATGTCATCGACAATAATAGATATATCCAGACTGCTAGATGGAGCAATAGTAGGTAGTTGAGTATAGCATAGTATAGAGTAGACAGTTGTAACCAGCACACAATAGAGGAAGGAGGCACTACCGATCTCAAATAGTGGTAGGTATATTCCTAGATACGAAAGAAGAAGGCTAAGATATACAATAGTACACTCTACTTAGAACAATTTTTAATGTGAGTCTTAATTCATGGATCATTTTTAATCAAACCTACATTGAAAGAAAGCTTAATATACAATCATACTTCACATACACAACTCCCTACACACAAACTACACTCATATACACCACCACAATCATTCACTCCATTTGCTGTGTTAACAACCACTGTAAGCAAACAGAAAAGCCACGGTTGTATTATATAAATTGAAGCCGCAAAAGCTCCGGCTCCTAAGATACAGGTCTGCGTACCTAGTTTAGGAGCTCGGATAGCTGACAATAATTTAAAACTTGGTAGTACAACCCACTGTTTCCATATGCTGTGTACTGTGTTGTTGTTTCTATTTATTAATAAACTTATTATTATTGTATCTTTCTCAAAGCAATGTATTATTCATGTTTACCAAAAATAAATCAAAGAACGACTACATTTCTCACTGTAAAAATATTCGTTTGCCAAATATTTATAAACATATTTTCGCCCTTACATGACGTGTTTAACTCATTTGCGACGTTTTGAAGTTCATACGGGGGTGTAAAGGGTGAGCGAGTCTGTCGGGCATCGCTACGGACGGTTAGCGACACCTCAGCTATGAGTTGTAGACCGATGCGATGACGATACTCATTTGTTTTATTTATACACTCGCTCGTACTAGAGCATTATTTGTATCACTTTAGATTCTTAGCTTCAAGTGATGTAGCCAAAACATTTTAGATATTAATGATGCAGGTTGTTTGGAGATATAATAGTAATTATAGACCATTACAAGAGACAATTTATTTTGTCTGTGACTATTTGTACACGCATTTAATGTCAATGATTAGAAACATTAAACGGTTCAATATATTAGTGTTCGTAATTTGTATGTAATTGTCTGTATAATTTTGATTAATTTAACGTTTTGTTTGGTCCAATGAGAGCAAGGAGACAGCACCGATGAGCTTAGAAAAAGGGCCAAGCTGACTAATGTATGAATTAATAACATTAAAGATTTATGTCTATCATTAATTTGACCTAGCAATATATACTGCAACAAACAATTTTCCTGAACTGAGAATCTCAGTTGTGTTGCGAAAGTTAAATTAGCTGAATTAGCTCAAATAACTTTTTAATTTTCATGATTATAAATGACCGAAAAAACCTTCAAAAACAAAACTTTGGAAATTCTTCCACTAGACTAATTTTAAATTGATTCAGTGAAGCCATACATATACTTTTATGAAATTATTGATAGTAACTACGTTTATCATATCTAAATACGACTAACATGTATCAAAAGCGTCTTCTTGGGCGGGCGGGCGATGTAATCGTCCGCCCAATTAGTGAGAGAATGTTAGAATGAAAAGTTTAATACTTTATTTGAACATATTATGTCGTATAGAAATGGATTTGCATCTTAAATCTTTGCTCATTAGATAATGTATGAATTTTATTTTAGCAATAGCATTTTTTTTTAAATAAGTGTCAATAATGCGAACCCATCAATTTTCGTGATACGTTTACATAGTTTCAGTCATTGTGACATAATGTTTTAGCAAGTTGGCAGTGTTTCGGTAGTGACGAACTATTTATGAAATTATCCGTTCTCAGATATAACGCCCCTTCTAGGTAATAAACGAAAGATCTTAGTTTAAAATAAAAACTATCCTTTATAAAATGAATACTTATCTACTTACACTTGGGTGGAGACACGTGTAGAACTAGAGTTAATAAAGGATTCGATTGCAATTAAATTGCAGCTAGTTTTGTAATAGACACAATGATGCTAAACAGACACGCAAAGATAGCCACACGCCTCCAAAGATATAGTATGTGTTGACACGTGAACAGACAACTTTATAGCAAACTCGATCGCTACCTTGTCTTATTTATAGAATTAGAAAGAGATAGACGAAGAGAATTTGTTGATTTTCTTAGAACCCAATAATGGAATATTCATTATTTCGGCTCCTACATTGCATTCGCAAACTGTGGGTATATTTCTTACCTTTTATGGAAGGTAGGTATCTGAATACTTTATATACCTTGTTGTCTGATCATTTACGTACGGAATTAAATGAGTCAGTTCCCCCGCCTCTTATTATTTATAATAATGTAGATCAACGCCAAGTCGCAATAGGTGTACCGACCTATATAATATGTGGCCTGCAAAATAGTTAAGTTGCAATAGCAGTGGTACTGATCAATGACTCAAGAGTAACTTAGGTAAATTTACAGGAGTTATAGGCTGTAGTGATAGGCATACCTATGCAAAGATCAAGATGTAACATATAAAAGGTAATGGTGAGGATCCATTTTGAATATTGTTAATTAAATCACAATTCCTTAAGCAATCTATCTGATGGTGATCTTTCTAGGATACGCTTGTGTTGTTTTGCAAGAAAAAGGTCTATTTTGAAGTTTACGTCGAAGCGTAGGTACATAAATATCTAGAGACAAATTGCTAGCAAACTAATAACATAAGTTCTCGATTCCTGTTTGAAGTAGCCATGTTCGACTATAAACAATCCGATTCCTAGAAGAATCATAAGTTATTTTGGTGAAAGGAACAGCGCTGTCAAGTTGATGCATTAACAATATCAATCACGACGGTTTATGTAAGTAATAAAACCATCGCGGGTAGAACCTAGATGAGGCTGGCACAGGAGCGTGGGGATTGGCACAAGATAAGAGACGCCTATGCCCAGCAGTGGGCGAAGTCTAACGAATTCATTTGGATAAGGGCCCCAATAATACTAAAATAATTATGGATCTGATTGATTATTACAATATCATTGGTTGACGCAAAAAAATGTCATACCTACAATAATCATCATCATCATTTCAGCCGAAAGACGTCCACTGCTGGACATAGGCTTCCCTCTAGCACCGCCACTTCGACCGGTTCTGTGCTTCTCGCATCCAGCGGATTCCTGCGGCCTTTACCAGGTCATCGGTTCACCTTGTGGCGGGCCTTCCAACGCTACGTCTTCCGGTACGCTGTCGCCACTCTAGAACCTTTCGGTCCCATCGGCCATCTGTTCTGCGAGCAACGTGCCCTGCCCTCTCCATTCTTCGGGCTATGTCGGTTATCTTGGTTTTTCTACGGATAATAATAATAATAATGTCTATTTCTCCACCACATAATGAAAACCAAATTTTATACAATGACAAAAAATCTGTAAATAAGTACTAAACTTGGTATTAAGATTCCACAACTCACATTGAATTTTGAATTTTGCCTTCCTCGAATAGGTACTTATGTTCTTGGAAGTCTTTACTAGCCAATGAAAACAAGTTCTGTTACCTTCATAATTTAACTTTTAGCCAACTTTCCCAAGAAAATAATTTCACTTACCTACATACTGCTTTTTATTTCCTGAAGCTATTAGCATGTTTAACAATCTCCATGACATTGGTGCCGATTCTCTTGTACATCGAACTAAACTGACTTATCTATCACTAATAATCCTTACTTTTGGCTATGAGATTCTTAAAGCTATTTATTCTGCAAAACAAAATCCCTAAATTTAAAAATAATTGTGACACAACTATACCTAATCGAATTTTCAATCGCGACTCCACGTGGTACATACTTGTTTTCCCCTCCCCGTGAATTTTTTTAGAGCTGCAGGCGCGCTTTGGTTGCAGCCTCGACCTGTTTTATATGGAATTCTTCACTTTTTATATGAAAAATATGAAAAATTATTACCTACGTGTTGAGTATTAGGGGTTTATAGCTTTAACAAAGGGGGTCGAAAATTTCATTATTTTTGCGATAGGACAAACCATTTTCGAGATATAAGCAAAAGAAAAGAAAAAATATACAGTACTGTTTTTGCACCAGCAGTGCTATTCTGTAACCATCTTATTTATTTATTTATTTGGAAACTCAACAGCTAATATTCAATTTACATGAGTTATGAAAGTTCACCCCACGTCAATGAACAGCTCAATGCAGTTGAACAGGCAGTCGCGTCAAAGTTAAGGTTACAGCATCATACAGTCTGCATGCACTGCTCAGTGATAGCGAGATGATGACAATTATCACTTAAGCCAATAACAGAGTTTCACGACATTGATAAAGCAAAAACGCGGAAATGCGAAAGCGGTGAAAACTTAGGTGAAGTGGTTTGTTGGTGTGAATTTTAGTTCATGAGAAGTAATAGCATTCCACACCATTTTTAATCGCGATTAAAAATGGTCAAATTTAGTTAGACAATCAAAATTTTAGGTGGAAAACCTTTTTTTTTTTTTTTTTGGGTGGGAAATTATCAAATAACTTCTCCCGCTCTGGGTGGAGCGGGAGGGCGTGTCAGACTCTTACTGACTAAAACCCACCCGTGTTCCTTCCGTTGCCTGTACGTTGCCAGGGGCCACGGTATCCCTTTCGGACTTTCCCGCAACCCCGGCAGGCATCGGTCCTATCGGACCCCTTCACTTGCTGACATCTCTTTGAGGCGCGCGTGGAACACAACGCGCCGTCGACCCGGGCCTGGTCCTTATCGGACGGCGAGCTACCCATTGCTCACCGTCCGCAAGCCCGCGCCTACGGTGGCCGGGAATCGGCCTGTGATTCCCGACGCCCAGGGCGTCTCCTGCGGCGGCTAGGGGCGTGAGGGCGCGAAGTTTGCCTATCCCTCACGCGTTCTGCCTCCTCCTTCGCGAGCATTACTGCTTCGCAGAAGGAGGTGACGGCCTCCCATGCCCTCTCGCTCCATACCATGGCCTGGACTAGGGCCGGACGCGAGAGATCCCCGCCGCCGATCGCCTCCACGAGGACACGGCGATGCTCTGCCCAAGCCGGACAGACCTCCACCGTATGCTCAACCGTGTCCTCCGGGCGATCCACGCAGTGATGACACCCGGGCGTTTCCTCCCGCCCGATACGAAACAGGAACCTCCCGAAACAACCATGTCCGGTGAGGACCTGCGTCAGGCGGAAGGTGAGGACGCCGTGGCGCCTCTCTAGCCACTCCTCAAAGAGGGGACTTATCGCCGCAATAGTGGCGTGCCCAGCACTGGGTTGCGACAATCGCACTCTCCATGACGCCATGAGATCCCGCCGGAGCTCTGTCCGCTGTGCCGCGATTTCTCGCGGCAGCGGAGTTACGCCCCGGTAGGTGGAAAACCTCAAATTCAGAATAGCAAAATTTTCATTTTCACTAAATTAAAATCTCAGTGCCATCTTAGTGTTGTCAAAATAAAATATAGTTAAGTTGTGTCACTTTAGTCTATTTCAGAATGGAAAATCGTCGTTTGACAGGAATAAACTAAATTTTTAGTCTAGTTTAGAGGCATTTGTGACAAGAGAATCGGCACTATTGTTAAGTATAGGTAAATACAGCCTCACCAGTAACAAACTGAATTCAACCGTAAATTTTACTATCAATAAACGTCTTGCGAAATCTGCTAAGAACAATAAATCATCTGTGCAATGCGGAACGTGTACACAACAAGAAATATTTCAGGAACCTAATCGATGCTAATTATATGGACGTGCGGTAACGCCTGCACATCTTTGTCTATAACTTTAGATATTTCTCCGAACTATTAATGTTCGGTCGCACTTAGCAAAGGGCGATTAAATTCGTATACATCCGAGTTTTGGCCGAAGATTTCTCTTGTGCATCAAGCATGTTATTTGCTATAAAAGCAACTGGACTGCTAAAATGGTGACGGAATTAGTCACTAGTCAGTGTCGATTAATTCCGCATTGCCGAAGCTAGCGTTGTCTAAACTGAAATGTGCATGAATTATTGTAATCGTTTGAAGTGTTTAAGAATAAGCAGCAGGGCTGATGATTTCCCGCGCGTCAGTCTCAGTCGTAAAAGCTTGGCACATTCACGTTGATGACATGCATCCACTGTGTTACAAACCATTATTTGTCGCCATTTGGAGCATACACGTGTTTCACACAATTATTTAATGTCACAAGTGTGTGTACTAATAAATTATATTAATATTACATTGTCTATTTAATATCTCAATATTCGTAGCTGCAACGCGGAATAAATTGAAGATTTAATATTTACAATTTACTATTATAGTGTTTATTATTTCTAAATAAATAATATATCATAGTATCTATACAAGTAAGTCGATGTGAAATGCAAAAGATCTTAACCTACCGAACTCTATATTCTATATAGTATTTACTTATTCCATACTTACCTATATTACGTTCGTAAGCTGCTACGCAAGCCGGGTGAAGTTTTCAAACATCTTTGCATGATTTTCAGTACCTACACTTTTTAATTTCTACAGTCAACCGTTATTATAAATCACGGAAGCTCAAAACAAACTAGATAATTAATGAATAATTTCATGGAACCAGGAAAAGCATCAATGTACCTACCTAACGATTTTTTTTAGTTTTACTACTTTGACCTTGCGAGCACAAAACACAGTTTTTGTGAAGAATGCGAGGCCAGCTGATTGACACAATAGTTTCAAGACTATTAGTCATCTACTTTTATGAGAAAACATTATTTCCCGAGCATGATTTAAAAGTAGGTAAGAAGCTTCGCTCATTCAGAATGTTTACGGACTACTTGCCTATACATTCTTTGTCTGCATGAAGTCTACGACTAATAGCTGAAAAGCGTGTACCTTCATCTAAGTAAGCACCATTAAAATATGACAGTCAAAGATCTAAAAAGAAATATAAATTATAATAATAGTCTACCTTAACAAAAAAAAAACATTTTTCAAACTGGTTGCAAACTTTTATTGATGTGTGTATGTGAATAAAAGAGTTCACTATGCAGTCGTAGCTTGATGCAGTCGATCCTGACTGCTTCAAGCTGCCCGTGTATGGCCGCTCTAACTGTTGTCGTGATAAAAAATCGAGATGCTTTCTTCATTCCAGTACGACTAAAAATGTGGCATACCTAACTATAAAAACATTGCCAAACTTCTTAAAAAAACATATTAAAATATTAACTTCATGAAACATTTATAAAACAAAGAAAACCTAGATGAGAGCGTCTCACCTTTTTTTGACAACAAACTGCCTGTATTTTCGAATTAGTACCTACGTAGGTTTGCACCAAGTAGAGTTTATTTTTAAACTGACTTCAAAAAAGCAGGTTTTATGTTCGTCTCCTACAGACGAACATAAAGCCTCCTCCTTTCTTCTACCTACTTTCTTTTATTTTTTATTTATATATGATGTTCATCGATATTTTCGTCAATAGTGCAGCGATTATGCTTTTTTTTTCATTTGGTAGGAAGCTTGCGCCGTGGTCCCATATACATTTTATTAACTTTGCTTGGGTAGTTTTTGAGTTAGCTTCGATAATATCTACTTTGTGTATCTTGATTTTGTAATAATACTTCCTGCCACTGTTGTTTACATAGCAATTAGTAGTATACGAATCAGTGTGGAGTATGTACCATGCCCATAACTAAAAAGTGAAACAAAAAAAATATTTTTACAAAAAAAAAAACCACTTCCAAAAAATCATTAAAAAGTGAAGAACATCGACTTCCGAAATTAAAGTTATTTAATTTCGGAAGTCGATGACAAAAAACTAAAATATAGGTCCAAAGACACCAACTTCCAAACTTAAAGTTAAAAAATAACTTTAATTTTGGAAGTTGGTGTTATAAAAAACAACCGACATAAAAAAAACATTCTATAGTAAAAAATACTATAGAATGTTTTTTTTTATGTCGGTTGTTTTTTTTGAAGAAAACTAAAACGGTTTTTTAAATACATACTATTTGCACGTACACTAAAAAGGTGGCATAGCTATTTTATAAGTTAGAAATATTGGCAGGCTTCTTACAAAAATATTAAACGAAAACCATTAACTTCACCTAGAATAAATAAAACGAAGAAATCTTTTATGGCATCTATTCTTTGGAACAAACTGCCTGTAAAATCTTTGCATTTTCCATGTAATTAAACTAGTATAAAATATTGACATTTTCAAATTAGTAGGTATACGTAGGTTTGTACCAAATAGGTTTTGTATTTTTTTTTATACAATTTGTATAAAAAAGTTAACAAAACCTATTTGGTACTAAACAACAAAACTACTTTGTTAAGTTAAATAATAAGGTTCTGCTGCTAATTCACTTGATATAATTTAAATTGAAGGTTTAATCGAATTTCTAAGTTACCTAATGGTACTTGTTGTCGTAGATTCTTTAGGGTCGGTACATATCTGACGGAAAATGCGTCGCGTATTATCGGTCGCGTAACGCCAGAACAGACAAATATATAATAAAACATTCAACCTTCCACACTCAACCGATGATGCGTTAGTGCGTCGACCATACTATCGAAATTACGCCCGACGCATTTTCCGTCAGATGTGTATTCGACCCTTAGTTTTTGGAGGATATTGGATACGGGAAAGGTAGGTATTATTAGCGTTGGTACCACGTCTAATACTGTGTACCTATATTATTGCAATGAACACTGTTATTTTTATATGCTAGCTGTCAATGTAATCGGAAGCTGTCGCTGTCGTTCACCATCAATGAAAGCCACCATGTGTGTCAGAGCATAAATGTCTTTTTAGTTTTGGCAACACTGCAGTCACGTTTTGTTCAGAATAGCGATGACGGGACCCGTGTCCACCAGATATACAGTATTATCACCATGATTAACATCCACACGAACAAGGGAGCCAACGTCTTGTACTAAATGTATAAGTAGTTACATTATGTTTAACGACGTCGCAACTAGAGTTACAATCGTTTTAAGCAGCCAAGGTAGTAGTGCCTTTTGAGATTACATTTATTTGCTCGTAATTAAATTTTCACATTACTATTAAACGTTTACATTCATAGCAATGGACGAACTATAATTTTCTTAATGAATCAGCCAGATTTTCCAGCATCTCCACACAAACGACGATGACGATATATCCCACGTAAATACTGGATTTCTTTCAGTTTTGATTGAACCATGTCCTATTACTTAGCACTCGTACAAAGTCGCGCTAACAGGCGTCTGTTTATCCGGCGGGAGTGACGCGGGCGTCGATATGCGTGGGCACATACACAGCGATGGCGATCACTATATACAACCAGTCGCAATAGACCTCCCCTGTCTCCCGAACCTACTTGTAAAATAGATAACGAAGAGGTACACAGATAAAACGGGAGAGATCTCCGTAAACTGGTACTGCTACGCTGAAATATAATATCGCCTGACCTTGCTACGAATAGTGCCCGCCTACGGATAGACTGATGATGCGTTTGCATGGTTCTACGCTTCACTGATCACTATTTCAAATACATGTAGTTAATACATTATTTTATATAACAGCAGACGTGTACATTAGTTTAAATTGTATCCGGTTATATTTTCCTACGTCTTTAAAAAACTATAATGTCTTAATTGAAAGTGGCGTCCATTAATTGGAATGTTGCATCTCGTGCCAAAATTAAAATGTTCTCGTCAAGTCTGACATAGGCATTTACAAACGCTACTACGGCTAAAAATACTACGAAAACAATACCTTTGATACAAGAAAAATTGTTATGTTGCATGTGATACGATCGACGTTCGCCATCGTATCACATGCAACATAAACCTACATATAGCGAGACCTTTGATACATAGGTACAATAATACAAATAATATCTATAAACGGACCGGAAGCATTAAGCATAGGATGCTTTAGAATACACAAATGTTTGAAATCATCATTGAAATATTAGTTGCGTCAGCCGTGGGAGCTCTCACAATTTGGCGCTGGTCATGTCTTGTTGACCATCCCTTATCCAGTAGCGTGTGTAGGGTTTCACTTTCAGTGATTCATTGAGAGACATATTCAGAGTGAATGTATGTGGAATAATATTTGAATCATACAAGTGGGTAAATTGGGTCATATCGTGTTTACGCTCCGCCGGCCATGGCCTGAACATTTTCAAGTGTTTAACGCTACCACATAATTATTATCTGTCTGTTACTCATGTTATGATACCCTACCTACGCATTATATTGGTATATACTCGTTGAGTATCACATTAACCTTTCTAGAAAAGAAAATACCTAATTGTTGTAAGACAAGCCGTTAATGTAAACGTTAACACACGTTAACACACCAAACAGTCTCTCCGCAAATAGAACTGCGCCATACAATTTTTCTCAATTGACGATGGAATAAAAAAGTTGCGTAACAGCGACTTGATTTCCAAATAGAAAAATAAATCTTTCATCGAGAACTGAATTAATAAAAAGACTCTCAAAGTAACTAAAATATCCCCTCATGAGTTGACAGCTCAAGACTTTTTGAAGAGAAGCCGGAAACACGTCAGTACGGACAGTAGTAGATGGCGCCACAATAGCGAAGTTGTCCGAGCCCCGCGAGAGACGCTCGCTCCGCCACTTCCGGTCGGGAGATTTGCGCATAGAAATGGCAACATTACACATTGTTACACAAAACTTTTCTAGCGTAATGCCCTCTACGTTGGCGTACTTCACCCCGTAATTCTTCAGACGCTTCCTCTTGCACAAGTTGTTCAATAAACAGAAAACTTGCCGCACTATTTTCTAAACTCTATTTTATTATAAGTATCTGAACATTGAATAGAACTGTCGGGCGCTCAGAATACCAGCAGTCTATGTATTGGTTTTAAACTACAGTTTTGGTAGAAACGAATTTTCGCAAGAAAACGAATTGATCATTGTTATGGGTTAATTGCCTAAGGGTTGATTTAACTTTTTACATTATGTTTGAAATCGTAATTTTATGTTCTAAACTAGGTACAAATGCAAGTATAAAAAGGAAAGCTTTATATAAAAATAGTGTAGCTATCTGTAAAATAAAATAGCGACAATCTAGTTCAAGATCGCGTTGACTATTCTATTCCGGTTGGCAAATTGACAAAAACTATAAGATTAGTCAAATAGCGTGCATACAGATAGTGCAATTTTACTCGAGCTCGCTTTGATCGTTCTGAATTTAGTGCTGCACCGACAAGTGAACATAAAGCACAAGTGTCTGTTTGAACTTCAACTTATTTGCATATATTTCGTAAGAACAATCTTTTCCGACCATATATCAAAGTTTTTGTAGGTATGAGCGTTACTTAGTTGTGAGTTTGACATCCTCTACGACATGTTGTCACTACAAAATATTGATAACTAGCGACCCACCACTTCGCACGGGTACAATCTACTGATGTGGATGTGAAATAATCGACATTAATTTTCTAAAATCTAATTTAAATATGAATGGACTATACACATAAACTTTCTGGAATAAATTCTCTAAATAATGGAGTAAAATTGCATCAAAACCCATTACGTAGTTTTGAAGAAGCAGTCACACATACCTACAGACTCGAAAAATGACTTTGTATGATACTGTATATACCTACATACATACAAGGTGTCATTGAAATAACTGAAAACCTAAAAAGGGGTGATTAATAATCATTATAAACAACATTTAATGAGGGACCAAGCCAGAAAACGAAAAAAATAATCAGCTCCTGCATGTTCGCACTGATTTGAAAAATTAAGGAGTCATTTTGTTCTTCAATCATGGAAACTGTTAAAATATTATTATCTCGTATTTCATATTTTGTAGGTCAGCTGAGACCACTAGGTTAAGGATCAGTATTTCGCGTCAGATAGTGATGAAGATGCAACAGCCAATCGCAGTCAACTGCTGAATGATACCGACATACATAGGTGTTCTTAAATTCGGTAGAAGGAAACCGCGTCGCAATAGCTATTTAGCTCGTCTTGGGAAACAAACGTGGATATAGTAAGCAAACACCGATCAAGAGCACACACGGGGAGTGGCCGCGCAAATGTTTGCCGTGCCGCCGTGACGCCGTGACGCGCCGCCTCTGTCCGCCTCGTTTGACGTTCTCACATCGTGCTTGCTCTATTTGTTACGGTAATGGACAATTTAATTGCTTTCCATAAGGTCAGATGTTGTTTGAATTCGACACGTGTGATATATACCATTACTTTTATGTATGTAGATACAATTTAAGGTTTGTTTCGCAAGTATTGCGTGTAATGTAAATGGTTATTTTGTCGGTTCAGTTCCTTTAAAGATTCTGTTTCTAATCTGTATAGGTGTGGTTTATGTGTTGCTTGTTTTTGACAGTCCCTTTATTTTATATTGTTATTCTTAGAGTAAAATAATGAATAAGGCACCAGCTATGCTAATCATCTGTTGGGGTCGTAAATGTTACCTTATGGTCTAAAATATTAGGCCGTTTGTCTAAACTGCCCATTTTTACAAAGTTACTAAAATTATTTGTGTTTCATTTAGTTATCGTTATGCCTTTGTGGTTTCCTGTTGAAATAGCGAAGGCGATTGCATAAATACAGTAATAAAAAGCAAAAATGACTAACTTCGCGTAATTATACTCATCCACCTGACCCCTCCATCACTTTGACTGTTCGTAAGCTGTCGACGTGACTTTTAATTCAAATTATAGTCATCCTGAAAGCGACGGTCGTTCAATAATACACTCGGCGCACGAAACATGTCCCAGATAATTATTAAACAGCATTAGCACAGCAGACAAAACAATCAAAGATTTTAGTGACAATCTAAAACGACAAAAGCGACTTGTAACAATATATTGAAAATCATCCCCTATTTTCAAAGTCGTAAAGTTCTTAATAACGTAATCGCTCCCTCAATTTGTGCTGTGTTTTTCTTCCTGGCAACAATCGTCAATTGTTGTAGGGTGCAATTCAAAGATGGCGCGCCACGCGTCGCGCTCGTGTCGGAAGCGAGGCCCGGAAGCGCGGGAACGCCGCCCTCGCCCGCCAAAACAATACCATCGTGTAAATTGAAATAAATTGATGCACTCACATTATTTTGCTCAACAATAACTTTCGCAGATCATCCACTAAGATGCTTTAAAGTGTTAGTGCTATTAATGAGTTAAGCTTTAAATTGACTACCTGTTTTCATTGTTGTAGATTTTAAATATTTATATATTTACCCATAGAATATTTGCAATTCTATCGATAAGCCTAGTCAATAAAAATGCCAGTCACAAGAAGCAGTCTAAAAATTTTCATTATCCGTAATTTTCCCCCTAAACCGAGGTGAGAGGCATTAAATACCAATTACTTTTCTAAAACAAACAGTGGTTATACGATCATCAGCAGGCGCACTACACAAACAGAAACAATTAAAAAGTCTCACGGGTGTAAAACACAGAGGGTGACTCTCTCCCGCGCCCTCTGTGACTTGTCACGCTAATTACACAATCAGTTCTCACAATTACCTGTGACACTGTGACACCAACCCACGCCCCAGTCATATCTACATATAAGGTAGGTAATCTTTCCGGATAATTTTGAATGGCATTATTGTTTTCTCAAACATGCTTGGGAGCATTATTTTGACAACCTTCTTCGAGATACATCAAAAATGCTGGGGCCCTATTATGACGTATTAATGCCACCATTTTTCCAGTGTGAGTGAGAGACGCAGCTATACAAGGCCGATAGCACCATCCATTTTTCGCAGTGGAATAATGATGGAATTAATACTTCATAATACGGCCCCTGTAATGACTGATCAATTAAATGCGATTGCCTGGTTGGAAATGTTACTATGAAAATCCATTCTATCGCGTTTAGCAGCCGAAAAAAAAATCTACCTTGTTTGAATTTCCGCGCATTATTTGAGAAAAGTACCTACTATTCAAGCCTCGGCCGCAGCCAGGCTTTGATGGACTAACGTATACTTTCGTCCATCAATGCCCCTTTTGTAGGCCGCTGCAGTAATGTACTATATACGAGATTAATATTTTCTATAAAACAATTATGTGCCCATAAAACTGTAGCCTGGACAAAAACGTAATCTAAGAAATTACTATTTTACGAAAAAATCATCATCTTCATTTCAGTCGAAAGACGTCCAATGACACATATCTCCCTCAAGCACCGTCACTTGGCCCGTCCTACAGTAGCTGATCCGTTAACACATTCAACTTCACCCATTATTCATAGAGCTCATACAGCATGTCACCAGCTACTACTGCAAGTTGACTCCAGGAGGGGCATCGGTATTACGTTTGCGCTATAGTTAACCCTCGACAGTGTCACCGGCATCAGGATTGAAATCTTATTAAAATATACAACTAATTTTATTTTCACAGTTTATAATGCCGAATTCGCTAAGAACCTACATTTGAAATGAGCCCTCCGCAAGGGCTCCCGGCATCCCATATGCGACTTGAGTAAACCCTTCAGTACGGTTCCCTGCACTGAACGTGTTAAAACAAGTGAAACACTATTTTTCGGACGGACAAAAATACATTGGAATTGGGGACAACTGTCAAATCGTGTTTTCATTCAATCTTACTTCGGGCCCGGACTAATCTAATGTCCATAGGTGATACGGTGTTATAAACGGCCGTAACTTCGGGTGGAACTACCGATTTCATGCTTAGAGAGTAGAACCCCAGGAGTGACGAAGAAATACGGGATTGAAAATATCGCAATTTTTTATAATTTTTTTCCTCATTCATCATTCCTTCATATTTTAAGAACGCTACTAAATTATGAGATTGCATGAAGAAGATTGGCAATAGCATCCATTTTAGGGTTCCGTACCAAATTTCCGCTGTCCGTCCGTCCGTCCATCTGTCTGTCAGTGGGCTGTATCTCATTAACCGTAATACGTAAACAGTTGAAATTTTCACAGATTGTGTAAAATTCTATTGCCGCTATAACAACAAATAATAAAAATTAAATAAAGTTAATAATTAAAGGAAGACCCATACAAGAAACGTGTTTTTTTCGGCGATCTTAATACGGTATGTATGGAACCCTTGGTGTGCGAGTCCGACTCGCACTTGGTCGGTTTTTGTATGATCAGGGCATACTGCGTTGAATTTAGCCTCCAAACGCAATAGTTCAGGTATTATTCCTTTAAAACTGTATATTAATAGGCCGGTTATCAGTAGCAGCACTGGATGCCTACGTAGTCATAAATAATGAAAGTATTTTCATATAAATTTTCTTTGTGTAATGAGCATACCGAGCGCTGCAAACAGTAGTGTATATCACTAGTACTTGATGCCACGTGTATCGGGAACGTGAATAGTTTAATGATAACATCATGCAATGTTGGGTATGCACTAGTTAACATATATATTCCTATAAGCTTTATTGTGCCGTTATTTTCTTAGACAGAAAAGTTGGTCAGATAGAAGCAAATATAAATATATGAAGCACCTACGCGACTAAAACATAGAAAGCGATTACACGGATTGGTAAATAAATGCGTACCTATATTCTCAAACGTACGATGAATTAGGTCATCAATAGCCTAGCTTAGGTATTCCTTTTTAAGTAGGTACCACTTTTACGATCGTATATAATCGAATTTAAAAGTTATTGTTAAATTATTTTACATTGAAAAAAAATCGTAGCACTTTGCTACGAGATTCGTAGGCCCATCCGAAATACTATTGGCTCATTAAACGTTATGCAATGTTGATAAACAGGGTGGCAGGGACATCGACCCGACAACTGTTACCACTTACCATGGATTCAGTACATGATTCTGCGTCAACGCAGGGGGTGCGTTGAAACTTGTAGTCGGTTATTTAAAAAAAAATCTGCTGTTTCATAGAAAAGTGCAATACCTTGTATACCAAAATGTGTACGCGGCAATATTTTCAACGGTTACAATCGTGTACTGAATCCATGGTAACAGTTTTCGCTGCTGTCCCTGTCCGATGTCCCTGCCACCCTGTATTTTCTTATTTTCAAGCAAAATAAAATAATTATTTAATAAACTTTACTAAAACTAGTACAAATTCATACAATTATTGCTACGAATTCATCATACATTTGGCTCATTAAGTGTTGACCTGAAAGCACACTCGGTTTGCGCAAGCGGCGACAAGGGTCCGGGTCTCAAATGAATAATAACTCGAGGGGAAAAGTCGACCATTAACTATATTTGTAACAAACAAACGGATTAGCGATTACGAGATTTAGAAGTGAGGAAACTGTAGAAGTGTTTTTTTAAGAATGTTGTTTTTCAGTTTTAGCGTAAAAAATAATAAACATACCTGTTAGATTTATTACCAACAACATGTTTTAGTTGGTATTTTAAGAATCAAATTAATTCCCAAAAATAACAAGCTTTGATGTCATATTTTGCTCTCGGTCAGTCGAAGTCATAATTCAAGATCAACTCACGACTTACGAGATCAAAATCAAGGGAAAAATATTTGTCTAAAGTGACCTATTTATAAAAATCGTAAAACAGACGCGGTACACTGTATCAATAACGACTCTTTTTAGTCTATGTGATTTGGAGATGACAAATACCCGCCGGAAGCGATCCATTTTGGCGGGAAACGGTACGCAGGAAGTCGATTCGCCGACCGCGAATGTTGTCGGCGCCACTGCCACACTCCCAACAGCGGGTTATGGTGTTTTTAATGTTTCTTTCCCATTTTCAGTCGCAGAAAAATACAAAATAATAAACTGTAAAATACGCTTTTTTTTTAAATAAAAATACATGGCCAAAATTGTATTAACTCCATCAGTACTGCATATTTGCCTTGAAGATAAAACTGATTGAAGAATGCATGCAAACAGTAAAGTAGGTAAATCACCTTGATGCATTATTATCAGTAACTAAGTATGACTAACCGGTGGAAATCACAACAGCGATAATGCAATCGGTAAATAGCGGTCTTATAAAACGCTCTCATGTCATCCTATTATACGAAAAGAGATACATAGAGCGCAAGGGATCGACCAGCTGCCGTACGACCCGCCTACCGGAACATCTGCATGTTTAAAGAACTACTTAAATAACATTTGAAGATCACATAATATAAATTAAACAATCATTCACAAAAGTAGGTGCGTTGCGAATTGTGCTATAGGCGTACCTCAGTATTAGTTAGGGTCGCGTGGTAGCCAGGTGCTCACACAACTCAGTCTTGGATGACAAATTATCATTGTGTTATATAAAAAGCCCGAATTTTATGACAATAGCGATAAAAACGATGACACTTTTTTACCGTCCCTATTTGACTTTTGTGTTGAAGAATCGTAAAAACTCTTAATTGCCTGCCCATGGTAGGGTGGAAAGCTCCTGAAACCATTTTGATAATGACACACATAAAAACTAACTTTGAAAATTCAATGGCACCATATTCATATTATGGCATAGTTCATAAGTGGAATGTATAGTGTTTCTGATAGCTTTGAATTGACATTTTAGGCGGGTCGTTATAGGTTAATAAGTACTTAAAGACCTTACAAACTATACATGTTTAGGATACTGCATGCTAAGTTATTTGTAGGAAAGTTCGTATAGCCGTTACCGACCAGCATCATCAACTCATGTCACTTTAACCCCCTCTGTGGTCTAGTGTTTAGACCACCTGTCTCAGACCCAGAGGTCCCGGATTCGATTCTCAATAGGGGCAACATTTTCTGCTCGGTTTGGTTGGTGGTAGGGTTTGTTCTAAGTCCGACTGACTAGCTACAAGTACCACCATCTTATCTAAGTCTGTCGCCATAACAACAATGTTAACAGCTTTTTTTTTTTTAAAGACGTTGCCCCACTCTAGGAATTTCTCCTGTGTCGTGGGTGCGTTTACAAACATTTAAACTCACATACACAAACAGCCAGACCCGGAACAACTACTTGTAAGTCATACAAATATTTGTTCCGTGCGGGAATCGAACCCGCGACACGCAGCGCAGCAGTCAATCGCTTAACCACTGCGCCAACCGTGCTGTCATTGTTATGTTTCGGCAGTTAGAGGTAATATAGCCAGACCCAGTTCCTATGTGGTTGAGGATTCCGGCTGAAGCTCGCTTCCACCTTCGGCCTGATCATCACTTACCATCAGGTGAGATGAAGGCCAAGAGCATCACCGTTGTGGTTAAAATAATAATAAAAAAACTATTTTCTATTCACTCTTACCTAACGACAAAGAAACGTGAACGTACACGTACAGAAATAGAGCATCATAAATCCTGTAACACTTGCGGCAGTGTTCTATTTCAATTAAGTCCCAATTAGCTTCAGGCGTGCATTAGTTGGCGAGGCTTCACTAGGCCGGCTCAAGTCTGACGGCAGTAGTTAGCGTGTTACTTACGAACTATTAACGCCTCACAGTCACAGCGGCCGATTCAACTGGAAACCAGACCTTTGATACGTTAATTGATCTATTGTGTATGTAAAAATGGGTTCAACTCCACCTTAATCGTGAAATCAGCTGTGTTTTTCTTGTATGCATAATTTAATCGTTTAAAAAGGGTTCGGGTCTAAACCATCGTTTTGAAAAAAAAAATGTTTTAACCTACTAAATGATAATGATACACAATGAGTAATCGTACCCTAGCTAGACCCTATACGGCGTAGAGGGGCTACGCCGTAGACCCTCTACGCCATAGAGGGTCTAGCTATTCCATTCCAATGCTAATTCATTGTCATTCTACTTCCAGAACAGTAACGTTTTGTGTCTGTAAAATGACACAGCATTTCTCCGTGCACGATATGGCCTTCCAATGCCTAACATTTATGTTATGACTAAGGTAAGAAATATTTAACCTCATCGTACTAAAATAACTGAAGACCTTACTCTCAAGGATATCAAAGGCATTTAAAGCGTTTCTTGATTATTCACTCCTTATAATTAGACGCATTAGCTGCAATGTTTCCGACATGGTGTTGGAATTAATTTCCCATTTCACGGGCAATTTCCTATTGCACTTGGCAGCTTGTGAAATCTCGTGTGCCTATTTTGAAGCCTGTATTTCTGCTACATTGTATTTATTTTCTATGCTGCTTACTGTAGATAATTTTTATGTTCTAACTGTTTTGCCTCATTTGACAACAGCATGTGTCACTAGCATGACACTAGTAAATATCTTACGAGTTTCATAATGATTAAGTACCGACACCACGAATGCTAACTATGAATCAATAAAAACCTATTTGCGGGGTCCAAACATTTAAAAATGATAACCCGAAACGTCAGGGATCGTTACGTAGGAGCTCGTGGCGTGGGTTAAGCTACACTTGCCGGGGTTGGTCTGTGGATGGGTGACCATCTTAACATACCGAGACTCCTCCGTGCCTCGGAAAGCACGTTATCCCGTTGGTCCCGGGTCCCGGCTGTCATTCATGGATCTTTGACAGTCGTTACGGGTCGTCAGAAGCCCGAAAGTCTGACAACCAGTCTTACCAAGGGGTATCGTATTACTCAGTTACTGGGTTGTGGAGGTCAGATAGGCAGTCGCTCCATGTTAAATACGGTATTCAGCTGCATCCAGTTAGACTCGAAGCCGACACCAACATAGCTGGGAAAAGGCTAGGTAGATTGATTGTTCAGGGATCGTTACATTTTTGAACAGTAAACTATACAAGCTTGTATGCGCAAAATTTGCTTCAACATTTTTGTGAACTATTACACAAAATACAAGATCATATCTCTTCTATTAAACACCTTTATTGATTGATTGCCGAGTCATCACTCTTAAAATTTAACTTGTACGGAACAGTAGCAGTTCTTTGTATTAGATCTCTTTGTGCCAGCCGAGTTCGAATACTAATGGAATAAAAATGATTCACTTCCTTCCTATGAGGAGAGAATAGCAGAGAATGTGTATTGTCTGTCGGCGAGCGAGTCAGAAAGGGCGTAGTTCTTGTACAACACCGACAAACGTATCGTGCTTTGTGCAATGACTTCTCTAATGAACAGTTTTTTTGCTACTAATCGTATTATTCCGATCTGTATGTTCTTATTGAGTATTTTAAACTTTTCTTAGTGATTACGAAAGTGTCATAATTTATGTGAGATAAGAAATCATTTATTTTGGAAAACAGAATCTTGAATTATAAATATGTTTAGCACATTTGAATATAAAATCATCGTAGGTTGTGGGTGGAAAGCTTTAAAAGTTACCAGTTTACCCATCATAGAAAACTTTTAAAGCTTTTAAGCTCTAATGTTACCGAGTGGACCGCCATTGCACTTTTCCTAATTTTATTTTTTTTGTTCCCAAATCTTTTAACATTAGAAAAATTCAAAGTGGAATAGAAATTTTACTTTTTATACTGTCAAAGTGTAACAGCTCAAAACGGAAACGAGTTCCCCTCACTCATAACATTGACTTAAATAGCGAGCAGAAAATCAATTGTATCTCGACATGCCCATCGTATTGTTACGATGACCAAACTGATGCTTTTGTATGCTGCCCCTGACACGCAACCCCGGGGTTAGGAACGAGTGTAATTGTCGCTATTGACTTTTACAAAACCCATTGCTGCTTTTATACAGAGAATACTCAGACTTGTAGTTGCAAACTCAGTATTGGTTGTGAAAATAAATTTATAGTTGTAAGAATAGGGAGGATTGATGGTCGTAGTAATGAGATAGTCTGAAATTGTCGACTAATTACATGGTGCGCGGCGGGCGTTACGATTTGCGATAACAGTAAAAGTCCTATAATGGCCAGTAACACGGCTCGAGTTAACTATGTGGCACTTTCTTAATGGTCCACGCCGCGAGATTAATTGTGACGCTATAAATTTCGTCCCTATTTTATAGTTTGCAGTTTTAGGTAGGTACAGAAAGAGTTTGTTTATTGAAAGTTGTGCTCAGAAAAAAAGTCTGACAATTTTCTCAGATCACTCCGATTTCTAATGGTCGGCTAAGGTTTTCGAAATTAAATACTGCCTTATAACTAATATAGGTATATAATATACTATCAATATAACTAATCTACAATAGGGTCAAACTGTTAAAAAGAATCACACACCTGTGTGTACACGCCTCAAGTTATTGCCTATATAATCAATTACCACTTTTTATAAGCGACACTACAAGTGTCTCAAAAGTTCCGAACTACGTGAAGTCATTTCCGATTGTCCGTAATGAGCGATGAGCATGTACCGCTGACTTGTGGGTGGAAACATCCCCTTCGACAAACGACAATTCTTTGTGTCGATTGCGTAAAAAATCAGCGCGCTACGTTTGTCGGACAAGGCCGGCAAGACGACGCGAATCGCATCCGCTCTTCCGACTTTTGTCGGCCTTCCTATTGTCATGTCCGATATTTTTGATAAAATTACGTCACACAATAAGAAGGCCGCTCAATAGCGTGTTGTTCAATTGTTGTAAGCTCATTGAACGAATGATATATGGTCGGGGGTCTATTCGATACGAGTCGTTCCTTCCGATCTCATTTGGCTTGGTAATGTTATTGCACAATAGTCCTATGTTTACTGAACATTACTATCAATCAGAGATAGGGATAGAAGTTTAATTGTGATGCGTGATGTAAAGCACGTTATTAGAGTTTAGGATTAACACGCATTTGAAACGAGCACCTCCTTTATCAACAGCGGTTGTGTCTACAAGTAATGAATATCATTACATTATTTTCATATATTACAACAAAATGTCACAACATTTTTGTGAACCGTTCTCAGACCAACCCTTTCGACAACTCCACAGCACTTTGTCAGAATTAATAGCCCGTGAATGCGGCCCGGGGTTTACAGCACACTGCCACAACTTTTCTGATTTTCTGATTGTTTTACGCATTATTAACTTGGCAATCCAATTACGTAAATAATATTGAAGAGGATTTGTTTACTTTGCATTTTAACGGAGAAAAAATATGTAAATCATGAATCAACCACGACAGGATAATTGGGGCTAGAATGCATTATTCAAAAGAAAGTTGAAAATGTTCTGCTACCTTTTAAAAGAGGGTAACCGATATTAAAAAGTAAACAGACAATTTATGTCTCCTTTTAGTAAAACATTTGTGCAGTAACAATGGGGAATCAATCTGCATGTGGCGCGGTACCGGGGTGCGATATAAAGCGATGAATGCTAAAACAACTGGCAGTTAGTAGGGTGTGAAGGCGGGAATGATTAGGCAATATCCTGCGGAACCCTCGCCTCGCCCTCCGACCCCTGCTGCTACATCTTACTTAATGCGCCTCAGCTATTTTGATCGGACATCTGATTTCGGATCACTACGATATTGGCTTTCGATATCGAAGCTAATTTTATGGTTTAAGTTGATTATGCTTGTAGCGATGTGTTATCAGATTATTTTGTTAAGTTGTAGACAGTTTTATTATACTTGTTTTACACGCTGAGAACAATAATTTTGGCTCATGATGCTCAGCTGTTTTATTCAAACATTATGCTTAGCTAACTTTTAGTGACATTATAAATACATGGAAATGATAAAAGATGAAAATCATAATGTCCCCATGGAAAAATAGCTACCTAATGGTTCAGGCAACTTAGCAAGAAGGTGCCTACAAGTGAATGCCGACTGCCGAGTATCTATCGTCTTAGTCCTACTTTTTAATAACATTTAAATGAAGTGAGCTCGAGGCGTGGCTAAGCTCGTGGACCGGAGCGTTTATTAAACAGATCCATCACACCAGCTTTGTGGTGTCACCCTTTATTCGCTTAATTAGACAGTCATTGTTGACAGCCGCCCTACATACAGACAGACACCTAGTGTTTGATTTTATAATCAGATTGTTTCAAACACATCTGTTAGTAAATATCATTGAAACTGTGTTGATAAATGACACATTTGATAAAATATATTGATTTATTTTCTTTATAGCCAAAGAATTATTTAGTTTCTCTAAAATTCTTTTAGGTGACATTATTTTATATACATTAATTAAATCTACTTAATTAAAATTATAAAGAATCATAGTCACAACAACACGTCAAATAGCCCGTCCCTAACTGTTCCCGGCGCAAAGGCGCCCATAACGCTTGCTGCATTACCACGTTGGATGGCAATGGCTAACCTTTGCACCAAGAACGAGCCGGAGCGGGAGTCACCCGTTTTGTCACGGAGGTTGTTCCCTATATCACTAATGAGCTGCTTGGCCTCAGTGCCCCAACACCCCATGGTCTCAACGGCAAAGGGCACAAAAAGGTAACGGTCCGCCAACGGAGCGTACTTCACCCTCTTCCTTAAAGCAGCGTCTTCAGCTGCTGCCGACGGCGAGAGGACCATGCGGCCAAGGTAGTTAGGCACTTGCCGTTCCTGCAAGGCACCAGAGTCTTTTGATTGAATTAATTGTATTTATTACAAAGCTGAAAAACTTGCACCAGTTGCACCCTATTGCGCAGCATTTCAACACATATTACATTCTTTAACATTCAAAATCAAATAATATCTATCGCTTCGTATGTTTGAAAAATTTGTGTTTTGAAAAAAGCAATGTGTGTTACGCAATTGGATCGCTAGACTATGTTTATGCAACTTGTTATCTTACTAAAATGTTTTTTTAGAGTAGATGTTATATCACATCATAAAACTACATCAGTGAGGAAGAAACGAAAATAACATCAAGATTCCCGCAATTCTAATGCGTGCTATAATTCAACACTTCAAAACAATTGCACAATATATTTTTGCTTCCACTTTCATTTGTTCTTTATTGCCAGTCACTGCAACTAATATCTCTTCCAATATAACACATGCAGCTTTATTTTTATCTAGAAATTGTTTCTAGACTTTCAACTCCAAACTGTTGACTCAATGGTTTAGCAATCGGCTTCTGCACTAGGGGTCGCGGATTTGATTCCCTATTTGTAGGTACGACCTAATAGTTTTGGCCAGGACTCTTCTTCTTTTCGTGTGGTTAGTGACTACCTGGTGTCAGAGTTTTAAAATCGCCCATGGGCCTCTGACTTGGCTTCACATGCCGTCGAGAAATATCTCTCAGACATGCCGGTTTCCTCACGATATTTCCTTCACCGTTTTTGAAGCCAGTGATAATTATACAAACCAGCCAGCGCCAGCGCGGCTAGGTTGATATTTTGTTTCTTTAAAAACGCACACACATTACATGAGAAATTCCTAGTTCATAATAAAGTACCTGGTCGACCGAGCTCTGCTCGGGTGAAAATAGAGGTTGCTCATTCAATAGTATAGGATAGTTCATAATAATTCCATGTGTAGTACTTACATACTAATTCCATGTTGCCATGATAGTAGGTACTTACTAATTCCATGCTGCCATGTCATTATTCTAAGGTAGCCATCTTGTTCTAAATTTTGGGTGAACGAGCTCTGCTCGGTTGAAAATACGGAGAAAACGTTTTTTTCCAGATCTGAGACCTAGCTAGATCGATTTTTCGCCCCTTTTAAAACCCTACATTGCAACTTTCATAGAAATCGTAAGAGCTGTTTTCGAGAACGCTCGAAAACAGCGCTCGAATATTGCCCGTTTAATAGTATAGGATATATAAGAAAAGAAGGAAAGACAGACTAACCGATGTTGTTCACTACATCAAACGCTTAACGATTGTGTTCAGAAAGCGTCATTAACATCGAAGGCGACATCCCACACCTCATAATGTCAGTTTAATTACGGACAGACTTGATTAAATCTTCGCCCTGTCTTCACTTCGCTAGCTTGGCGTTGATGGAAATTAAGCTTTAACAGGTTGCACGATGGTTCTTAATTGAATGGAAAGTGGATGTCTATGATAATTGCTAACAACCTGGCTATGTGCTTTATGACTTATAGGTTCCTGCACAGTCTTTAAAAAATCTACATTCAAATACATATACATACATATTTAGGAAAACATTGAAATTATAAAGCATATTTTCATGAAGCTTATCGCATACATACAAAACAAAATGTAGAAAAGTTAAATTTTGGTCAATATTGTCTCTATGGAAAAGGAAACCCCGAGCGTTGTACCTGCCTATTATAAAATCAACGCTAATAAAGACTGAAAATCAAATCAAATCATTCAAATAAAACTCCTCGTGACTAAATCCTCATGGGGCGTAAATAAACGGTTAGTTTTTAATAAAGTTAACACATAGTTCAGTGCCAAGCTTCAGAGAGCGATAGACATGGGCCGGGCTCGGATTAGTTGTAAATCCGCGCATGGGCTCGCATACAACGAGGGTGCTAAAGCTCACTCACGGTGCTGTGCAAGTCATGAGTTTACGCGACTACTTTGGAAATGAATGAGTTGATAGTAAAAAAAGTCTTAGGCATAAACAGAATGATGGAAAACAATGAAAATGCTGAAGCGCCCTTTGTGCTTTATAATTTACTATGGTGTTCCAATAATAAAGAATATGCTACCCATCTATCTAAAATCATCATAAATTAATTGGGGGGGGGGGGATAATCATAGAATCATAGGGCATCAAAAAATTCGTCCGTATCGCTGTCAACAGGAAAAGAGCCCAAAAGGTTAGCAGCATTGCCACGTTGTATGGCAATGTTGATTCTTTGGTCAAAGAATAGGCCAGCCCTCTAGTCACGTGAAGAGTCGATCAGTCGCTTGGCGAAGTCTTGAAAAACTAAGTGGGAACTCGGACCCCATAGCCCTAGTATTTCAACCCCAAACGGCTCAAACATATAAGTCCCAATAAGATTGGAGTATTTGCGCCATTTGATTTTTAGCCCCTGGGTCCAAGGCGTTATGGTCATTCCGTCTGGTCTCTTCCCATCGTCGCGTGCCAAGCATTTAAAAAACTTTAACTTAACTGATTTAATTTTTTATTTTATTTAATTGATTTAACATTAGGAAAACCCGTAGAGGTCCTAATCGAAGGAAGGCAATCTCTATCAGCAGAATTTCTCTATCAGTTGCATATTTTCGATTCTGCAGTCACTAAAAGTGTTCTTAATAATTTTTTAATGTATTTAAACAGTTAATTAAATGACAAAGGCATTAGAATCCTGAAATTGTTTAGTAAGAACTAGTTATTCAACCTTACGTTCCCCGCCTCCCTCTTGCTACGGCTTGCATTTATTTATTTATTTATTTATACAGCTCTCCTCGACAGCTATACTTACTATAGCTATGACTTGCACCAAACTCCAAAAGTAAGGGGTGGCAGCAACACGACAATCAAATGTACTGGCGGTTTTAATATTGTTGCCGATTTATAAGGATAAGTCACACGAGTAAATATTAAATTTGTTAGCGATACCCCGAGATTAAGTGGGAGGGAGTCTCTTGGAGAGGGAGTCACGGTCATTTACTATTATTTAATGCTTATTAATAATGATAAACTAATATTTACTGTAGTGCTTATAAAAACGTGCGAAATATCCCGTGAAATTAAAGTAGGTTTTCTTCCATAAGTCTTAGGTACCTTTTCTGGACTATATTTAATTTTGCGTACCGTACTTTCACATATTTGAGGACATTGATCATCTTTGTTTTGACATCTCTGAAAATTATTACTCAAAACCCGCCCACAGAAGTCAACAACAGCTGGGAAAAAGGAAAAAAACCAGCATGATCAAATATCAAATATAAAACTGCATAGAGTAATACGGATTCGTATAAAGGTTACATACCTATCTAAATACAGATCAGCTTCCAAAAATATCCAACATTTATATTTCGGGAGTTTAGTTCCAAACGTCGGAATCACCTGTTATTTATATTTAACGCGTTTCGAAACTCTGTCATGGTCTTATTGCGTTCATACTGTGTCCAAGACGCTAATCGCATTCTAGCCGGGCTAGCTAGCCGAAAGCTTCTACTATCAATTTCGACTGCATGGCATTAAAATATTTATTTATTTATTTTAAAAAAGTACAGCCACATCACATACATTAAACTTATGCTAGAAATAATCTTATAACTAAAGGATTATGTAATATACATGACAATTACAGCGTAAATAGCATTGATAAAAATATCTTGCTGCCTTGCAATTTAATATACTAAACTAAAAGACTAATGTAAATAAGAAGAGTAACAACAAAAACAAAAAAGTTAAGAAATTAAAATTAAAATAAAAAATTAAATAAAAATGTAGAACAACTTGACAAGGATAGCGGGATTTTTTTTCTGAATCCCGGTAGCTTGTCGCTGAATATATCTTAGTAGGTATAGTATTATTGTATTCGTTGCTCATTCGTTTCAAAAAATAATCTTGGTTATACTTGGGTACCCAAGTATTATTTATTATTTTTTGGCAGAATACACAACTAGACAACTTTGCATTTATACATTTTATAGTGAAGCAGCCTGTAAAATCAAAACACAGTTTTTTTTTAAAGCTCAATATTTCTACTTGCAATGCTGTACATGAAAATCATGTCTTTGGCGGGATTTATGATACAAACCATAATTGGTAAGTAATAGACAACTCTCTTTTCTGTGTACGTTTTAGGGTTGGTTGCATTGAGGTTGGTTGAGGCAGGATTTTACCTTCTCACATTTGAACCATCGTTATAATTCATCATTCTAGCTATTTACCTGATTTCAAATTATTTGGAAATTAAAAGCTGCCGCAGATAAGCGCGCCGCGACTCCAGTGGAAAAATTTCTAATAAAATTGGATGGAAATTGTTTTACCAGAATCGCATTGCACCGTCGCGTCGCAAATGTCTGCGGGGAGCCTTAAAGCGAAAAGAAAGAAACAGTAAAATCATACAGTAAGAATTACAGTTTACACACTGTTCAAACAAGAATGAAATCAGGCCAAATCGTGTTGCAATCGACAATGAGCACAATGAGGAATGGTAGAACCATTAGATAATTTATTGCATTGCAATATCCAACACCATCTATAATGATTAGAGTCCGGCGCCCTTCTGTCTCTCTGTGACGACTCGAAGTTCAAATAACATTAGGTCAAACAACTGTTAGTCGTACATTTTATTGGACCGATTTAGCTGTTCACACCTCTATAGCTGTTACAATGTCAATTGGGATTCCGGCTAAGTATAGGATATAATTATATGGTCTGTTCTAAAAGTATCTGGTGAAACTGTAAACATTCCCTGTTCAGGTAAAATTCTTACGCAATCACCCATTAAAGGGAATAGTAACACTTTATAATGTAAGTTGGGAACCACCTAAATACAGATGGTATTTAGGAGGTTCACAACTTATGTTTCACCACTTTTCCAAACAATTACAATAACATTATTAAATTGTAATTGACTAAAATTGAGATTGAGATTACCTACCTCAATAGTCAAATGAAAATCATCTTTACGGTGGTTTAAAATAATAATTTCTGGTTTGAGTATTTAAATTAAATAATCAAATCGAAGAACTCTATTTGTAAGTGGCACTAGATATTGGCATTCACAGGTGCGTTTTCTTATCCATTTGTTTTCATTTCCATCACATACTTTTGGAACATACTATATTTCTTGAATGTCGCTGTTGCAGTAAGGAGTCTATTTATGAATGAATGTTTACCAGTGGATCCTAACGTAATGTGATGCTTTAGAATGATGATAGCTATAGCAGTAGAAAAACAGTTGCGTCTATCAAAATCATTACACATTCACAGAAATGTAGGTATTATGATAATAGGTATTATAAGTAAGTTTAATGTAATGAATTTTTGGGGGGAAAATAACTTTCCCTTACACTAAGTAGTTTCCATGTAAAAAGTCGTATAAAATGAAAATCAGCTGTCAGTGTTTCACAAGACTTTTTTAATATAACAACCCAATAACTAGGTGCGAGCATAATGTTAGCAACAATGGAAATAAGTTGCGTCATGAGACTTCCTCCTAAGCATTCTCGGTACATGGGGAGGAACATAAATCTCCACATATTGCTTGGCTCCGAGTATCAGACTGTAAGAGAAACAGCCAACCCTTGGCCCGCTCGTTATTGAGCTCTCACTCCCAATATCCCTGTCCCTTTCACACCAAGCGTGAAATCCTATGCCGTTGATATCCGCCGTCTCCCTCCAATTTCAATTTACTCGAGACGGATTTTCAGAGCTTCATAAGATTGCCTGACGTAGCATATGCGATAAAAGCGGATAATTTTCTTTTCGTCCTTCGAAGCCAAAATAAGGAAATAAAAAATCTCACTGAATATTTTAAAGACAGATATAGATAGGTACCTACTTAATATCATGACAGTGAAACAGATAGTATAATGTCTCCATAGATAAGTAGACTAGAAATTATTAATTAGTTCGCAAAAACTATTTCCCACTGCTTCAGACTTGCCCTTGCCTATCGTGATGGCCACGCGTTTTTCATGTTTGTTTTCAGTTTTTCTTCTTGCTAAATAGGCCGTTGATCAAATGTTCTGATTTAACTTGTGTACTCGATCTAAATACTCAGCTTTGATTAAAAATCCTGAGCTACTATTGAATCTATCTCTTAATTATGTGTGTATAAATGTAGGTAACCTAAAATAATTCATCAAACACAAAAAGCTTGCCCTCATTTTACTCATATTGCCTGTTGTTCATGCCAATCACATCAGATAACACGAACAAGAACATCCCGTCCTCAATTATTTAATTATGTCGCCAACAAAACCTAGTTTAAGATCAAAAGAAAACTGATTTATTACAGTTTTTCCAAAACATAAAACTTAAGTAAGTACTACATCATTTATTGGATATTTGTCACTTTTTGTGGCCCACTTATAATTTCAAACTTTCTCTATTTCATTTAATATAAGAATTTCCTACACCCAATTTTATTTAATTGTCTGTGTTTTTGCTTGTACTATGCGTCGCTACGCGATTCGTTAGGTAGCTAATAGAGACGACAATCTTTTGTTCTTGTTAGAGAGTAAGTGCCTATATAGATGTTGCCGTCTCGCTCCCACACAATGGCGGCACATAAATCTACTGAATTCGGAAGCACCATAACGAAGGAAAATCCTCAAATGCTTTTAGTATAGTGCTTTTCTTATAGCGCATAAAATTAGGATGTAAGTAAAAGCAATCTTGAAATTAACAATATTGTAGGAGTTTTATTTCTGCTATACATTATTGATATACGTATAAGAATAAGATATATACACTTTTTATTTAGAAAAATCTTGCAGAGTTGATGTCAAAGTCAATGTAAACTCTCAGGCGTTATGATAATTGTTTTAATTTTCAGAGTTTATTTTATTAGTACTCACCTACTAACATTTCATAAAACTTTCGTAGAGGCAATGAGAGCAGCTATAAATGCTGGTTTTTTATGTAAGTACTTATAGGCAGACCGAGGTTTTACATTTCTCCGCACGTGTCTCAGAAATCTTTAGCAGTTGGCACACGAAAGCAATTTTTTCATCGTCCATATAAAACCACAAAATAACAAAAGGAACACATAAATTGCGTACTATTGACAATAACAATAATAGATTGCGGTTCTTCATTCAATCGAAGGCATTCGAAGTTGACCGTGCCTTCTGAGGGCGGAGAAGTCATTGCGCAGGAGTGGGTGTGATCTTCTGTGACTGTTGCCGCGAGGGTACAAGGATTAATGGAATATATCTGATATTGTTATAGGCAATTGAAATAAATTCTTAGTTTAATTACAGTTTTTGCAACGACCGTTAAGTAGCGTACTTCAAAGATTTTTTTTACTCCATAAAAACTCGAGATAAACCAACTTCTATAAATATTAAAAGATTCCAACACTTGCTACTGAAACATTAGTTATTGTTCTTGGTTTTAAGAGTATGAAAATGATGACTGAGGCTTACTTATGAGATAATTTTAAACGTTTGTAAATGTGGATAATCAACCTGCCTAGCCTTTTCCCAACTATGTTGGGGTCGGCTTCCAGTCTTACCGTATGCAGCTGAATACCAGTATCTTACATGGAGCGACTGCCTATCTGACTTCCACAACCCAGTAACTGGGTAATAACGATACCCCTTGGTAAGCCTCGTTGTCAGACTTTCGGGCTTCTGATGACCCATAACGACTGTCAAAGATCCACGAATGACAGCCGGGACCAACGGCTTAACGTGCTTTCCGAGGCACGGAGGAGTCTCGGTATGTAAAGATGGTCACTCATCCACGGACCAACCTCGGCAAGCGTAGCTTAACCTGATGGATCGGCCCCTGCGGCTGTTATTACTTAGCCACAAGCTCCTTGTAAATGTATAATTTGTTCTGAAAACAGTTCCAAGTTATCCAGAAACTTTAAAGGATAGATAATGGTACATTTTAAGGAACACACCTTCCATTTTTTCGGTTCAATGTCAATTCTCAATTCTTTATTGCGTACCATAATGTATACAGTTGGTAGGGAAACAGTTACAAAAGTCTCAATTATGGACCCTGTCGGGCACAGCATAGATCTAAAGTAGGAGAGAGGAGGAAGAACGCTGGGTGTTATTATAGGTAGGAAGTCAAATAACCAGTATATAGGTACTTGTATTTAGTAACATTTGTTAAAAGAGAAACCATTTTCTTTTAAATTATGCAATGTTTTATTAATTATTATTGTCCATGAGAGGTCTTTGTAAGTTTTTTGCCATCCAAATAACAAGAAAAAATAATGTAGGTAAGTACTGTCATATTTTATTTGCTCTATGTCCCAAGAGCTTTCAAGTTGCTGAGAGAATGACTCGGGTCATTGCTATAATTTATAAACTGAGTGTTACTACGTCGTAACGTAGGTAAGGATGCGCGTACGCACAGAGTGTGCGGTCGCCATTCAAGATCATCCCTCATTGTCCCTTTGTCCGTCTGTCAGTGGCGGCCCAAACATGTATTCTCTCAGGCGTTAGAAAAAATCAATGTTTACCTTTATAGTGGAGCACATATTTTTATACAAAGTATGGTTCATAATGAGGAGTTTACAGAATAACGCCTGTCCACAATAGACCAATGTGAGCAGGAATTAAAGGTGCCGTGATCAATGGACACAACTCTACGCAGGTATGGGAGCAAGAAAGTCCTGTACTTTTACGTACTGTCACTTTGCAAGTATGAGACAAAATCTTTGCTCATTGTAACTTAATCTGACGTTCAGATATACAATGTTTTTTTATTGCTAATAATGAATATTTAAAATCAATATTCAAGCATTATCGCGCACGTCTCTGCAAACTTTGTAATCGACCAACATTTATCAGTGAAGCGTACACATGGGCACATTAAATATAATTTGACCGTAAAAATCTGGAACAGTGTTATAAAATAAGGTCGAAGAAATGTTGGCACGGATCCGCCGTCATTGAGAACATGTACGTTACTTACAGAAACAGTTCCCGCCATTGAACGGTCAATTATAAGCAAATTATGTTTTTCGAACTATATATTTTGTGCCAAAATTTCATAAAAATAACAAGCAACTTGTCTGGGAAATATTCTATTGTAAGTACGACTAAACGAATTGAATTGTTAGAAAACTATTTGACAGAATATTAATTTTATTCGTATTTTTCTTTATCCTTGTTTATGAGGCTTCTTCAATACCTAATTTTAATGCTATCTACTGTAACTTATACCCAGTACGTTTTATTGTTGGGGAACGAATATGTTAAATACTCTGAATCTGTAATATCTTTCTTGTAATGCTTTCATAAAAATCATAAAAATAAACATAAACAATTTTGCTAGGTTTCTTTACCATAAACAGTACGGGGTGTATCCCTTTTATCCTCTGATGTACCCGAGTCTGTTCGTCCTGGGCATGGTCGGGTACACCAGACTGGCAGTAAGAAGAGACGTCGCGCTGGTCAAATTCGTGGCTCGCGTACTGCTAGGGTTGCTACACCACCCGGAGGTGCTGGCAGCGCTGCGGCTGCGCGCGCCGGACGGGTGCGAAGGTGCGCGCCGCCGCCCCGCTCTGTTAGACGTGCCAGCGGCTAGGACTAACCTACTCAAGTTTACCCCTATGTCACGAGCCGCACGTATTATTAATGTTATTACGGTGTCGGAGGATATATTTGGGCAAAACCTGCCGAAATTCATGCAAATGGCACAAATAATAATTGAAAGAGGTATATTATAATGTTTGTATATAATATTGCTATCATAGATAATTTTTATTTAATTTTTTGTAAAAAACTGTTACAGACCTTGTAATTTATAACATCGCCTTGGATGAATCTGTAAAGGTGTTATAATTGTGGTATAAATAAATAAATAATAATAAATAATAATTCTAATAATAATTTCTCTATGACGAAAACAAGAAATAAAATAATGCAGGCAGTACTTTCTTGCAGCCATACTCCACTGCAATTGGCTACTCGACCGCCACACTATGGGTGGTCGAGGAACTCATTCATTGATCAGCGTTGTAAGCAGGATCAGTGTAAACAGACCACCGCGGACACCACCGGACACTTCCGGACGGATGTTCCACGAATCTAATTGTATCAACCGCTTCAATTGTATGAAGAAAGTTTATAATTGCAAATTAAATAAATAAACGCAAAAAATAGCCCCAAAAAAATATTCCATTGATGGAGGGACCAAATTACCTCAACTACTGAAATAACACTTGCGTCCAAGTGGGATTCCTGATGAGTTTCATGCCTATAATATAGATGCTTAGGTACTTACAGAACTGATTTTTTATAACTAGGAGGGAAAGTTTCCTATAAACCTACTACTGCTTCTAGTAGGCTTATCACAAGCAAGGAAATTTCCTTCATACATTTTTATGCTGATGTATTTTATTTTATTGAAGTTAATTAACTTATGGTAGTTGTACTTTTAAATTTAGTTTTAGTTTATAAGCACCTTCTGCCCAATGCTTTTTTTCTTTAAATGTTGTGTATATATACGTTTCGTTTAATTAATTCTTAACAATTGTTTGTTAAATAAAATATAAATAATACCTTACCTTACTTTATTTTCACAATTTGATAACAAGTATGTTTACGAATTGTCAAAATAATAGTCATTACAGAATAAGTAGGAATTTCTCTTACATGAAATCTAGGCTTTACAATTTTTGGTACATTCATTCACGAATGTTATTGTACAATTTTTGGCGGCCATACTCAATTTTTATTTTACATGTTCTTGTTTGATTTCCGCAAAACCAAAGAATGAACGATTTTGCATGTAAGTTTCTTTTACTTATGTATTTATAAGTATTGTGGTATTATAAATAAATACATACTGGACAAATAAATTCGAGTCTTATTTTATTTTAATACGTTTACCGACGCGAGTGAATTATTAGAATAAAAACTGTTAAAAGTGATGAATTTCAATTTTATATTCACATTTATCAAATCATGAGGTAATTATTAATAATGATGCAAAATGATTAATAATTTTCAATTTATCACTCTTACAGTAACATATACATTACCAGTAATCTTTCCTAAACACTGTTGTAAACCAATATTGAATTTATATGCTGTTGGTGTTCTTTAATAAATAAATAAACACTTAATTTTTCTCCATATGTTTTGTGATGCACACAGATAATAAATAAGGGCTGTAGAATAATTATATCTTATCTACATATAATTTCACGAATGTAGTACCTCTACTAAAATATTTTAACTTTTGGCCGAGATAAATATCGCGCTTCAGATTTAATCGATTGTCATCTTGTCAGTTTGATAGTTTTATTTGTAATTTTCGGTTATCAATTGCTTATTACACTGGTTTTGACTGACCAGTTTTCTTGTAGGAAGACTCGGTTGGTGTTGGTTTCAAAATCATCAACTAATAATAATGTGAATTATTTAAGTGTTTGGTACCACATGTTGCTGAAAACTACTGAAAAGCCAGGCGGTCATAAACCAGCTGTGCTGAGTCCACAGGATGAGGTATCTTCTTCAGACTTATAAAATAAGAGTAGGTATTCAAAGATGAATACTCTTATATTATTGTGTCTCTTTTAAGAATTTTCTTTGGGGGCAGGAGGTTTTAGTAAGTACTATAAGCGAGCGCAGCAAGCATTTAGTGGAGGCGGGGTAAGGTTTTCGTTAAGTATACAGATAGGAGTACGTGAGGAACTGCTAGGTAAAAGGGAACCTTTCTGTACCCAGGTACACCTACCTACAGTAGTTTACGTATCAATCAGTATTAGTAAGGTTTGTGTTTCTATTTCGCGATGATACATAATATATTTGTATCTATGCAACTCCATTGCTCCATATGGACAGAATGGAAACCGACCCTAATATAGAGTTGGGTTAAGACTAGGCACATATTGATGTGTTCCTGTTTCGGCATGACGCACGAAATATTGTTATCACTCTTGTAATTTGCACACTTTCTAAACTGTAGAACGTAGGTAAAACTTTACTTTACCGTGAAGACGTTGTGTCATCAGCAAACAATTATTCAAGATAATGACAAACTCTAAACAATAAATCGCAAACCCACATCTGTTGCCCAAACTACAATTGGTTTCTTCTCGCCTCTATCCCAAACACATGGCGCTTTGTTACTAACAAGGCGTCCGAAACAATCAGGAAAGCGAAACAAACAAGTGCTGGACTTGTCACTTCATAAACTATTGTAATAAGTAACTGTCCAGTCGTGGGAACCCTGCCTTACCAGCGTTCGCATCCGGATCTGTACCTGACTTAAGTTTTTGCAGGATCGTCGTAAAACACTCGTTGGTAAATGGGTGTCCATTGATCCATTGAAGCTTGCCTCATGTCTTGAGTGTCGGTCTCTCTGAGTGAATGAATGAAGATGAGGAGTTACTCATTCTCAACGATTGTCAGTTGTTGAGAATACTTGTGTGTTCTTAAAACAAATGGTCCAAGTTTTATTGGAGATATTTTAGTCGAGCTTGAATAGGGCTAAGTTAATAAAGTCGAATTTGCGTAGTATTTGTCATAATCTAGCTAAAGCGACGTAAAACTTTCTTGATTATTTGAAGTACCTAATGATATCTGAAAATCACCATATTTCTATACTGTATTTTGTTATCTTTTGTGATCCACACAACGCTTAAACAAAAGAGGATCTTAAGTTAATTGCAACGAAAAAGTTGCAATTAACAAACAAAAAATCCAGCGAAAGGATTTCAATTTTCATTCATAAAGATTGTCTACCTGCCAATCCGTTGCTCGTAGTACGTGCAGTTGTATTTTTTTATGAATGAACACCATCCTTAAATGAAGGTGATCAGATAGGTAGAGGCTTCCGCCTTCTCAATACAGCGGATTGAAATCAATTTCATGGTCCCGCGCCGTTGCATAAAACTAAGTTCTAACACAAACAGACACCGTGACAACACCGCATTTTTGCGTGCGATTTACTCGAAATAACAAAATGTATGAATGAACGCCTCCAGAGAATAAGCTGAATCGAAACATCGCCGCGATCAGGGACTCCATTTAACCGAATAAAATGTCATTCGAGATTATGTACGAATATTATTTTATTGTTGTACCCTACGTGTAATGTGGCCATTTAATTTCAATTGTAGATGTGACACTTGTGGTAAAATGCTGCAAATTTGAAGCTTATTCTGCTACACTGTTGCTAATCATAGGTACAATCAAGTAATCTTCCGCATGCTCACCTTTAAGGCGATTATCGCATAGCACGGCTTACGACGCGATCGCCCAATGCAAAGGCGTGTGGTAGCTGAGCTGCCGATGCCGCAGAAATATTTTCTTAACCGAGCATGCGTAAAGTTTGTTGACTGTACATAGTACAAAGTCATACAATAAGTAGCATTATATATACCTGTAATCAAAGTAGGTATACCGTTAATCAATTACCAATAATTGCGATAAATATTATCAAACAATACAAATAAATTGATATTAAATTATTGCTATCATTATTGTTTATTTTATCTTTATGTATAGGTATTGTAAAAATAAGTGCTTCATATTAAAGATAAAATCAGTATTTCTTATCGACAACTCCTTGAACAACTACTTTGATATATCTAATTATCTAGTATAACCTATCAAACATCCTGATATAAAACAATAGGTATTGGGCGTTTAAATTATAGGCTCTATTACACTAACCTTATTTTATTTATGAGAAATCCGCTAACTTATTTATAACTTTATTTTTGTCTAATTAATGTTTACTACTTATCCACGTAAGACCTCCAACGCTCTTAAATAACCATGAACCTGCTGTGTCTTCATTTTTTGTGTCCCGACGGCGACACTCTGTCTGGAGTACAGAATCCTGTCCCATTATACTAGCACATAAATATTCTCACTTCATTTTCGCCATTACAAATCCTTTTAAAGGCGCGATACATTGACGTGGGTCTCCTTTCCGGTTGACGAATAAAGGAACCAATTATTAGAATTACCAACGCGTAGCCATCCTCTCAAAAGGCCCTCCACACGGCTTCCGAATTTCAAAGAAACTCGCGTAAAAGGATAGGGGATTAGCGTAATTTAGATTATTCAATGCCATAAAAGCCGAATGCGATAATCAAAGACGTCCAAGTGTGACGTATGTTTTATTCCACGTCTGCTAAAAAACGGCGTCGAAAACATAGCAACATAATCGGAAATATAAATTAGCTCGTGTTTTTCTTCGCAAACAGATAATTTATAGAAGAGAAACTTTTTTGTCGTTCCGTTTTGTTACGAAGTCCTACGTTGCCTTTGTCAGAGAATATCGGAGTCTCGGAGACCCCCCGCGGCAATCTAATTCCCCCCGTTCAGATGGTCAATCTAAAAGTTTAAACGTTTTATTTGTTTCTTTACATGGGGATCTGCCAGACGTAACAAATTACAATAACTACAACAAGTATTTAAATACTTCTACTTAATTTATTTCTATAGATAATCATTAGCGTGAGATGGGTGTTAAAACTTATTTGTATTCAAATGGTGTTCCGTACTTCACTACATTCAAACGCTATACAAATTGTTAAGAAGTTATGAAGATAACTTGTTATATTTAGATGTTTAAACTATCAAAGTATAAAACTAACTTCGACAAAAAAAAAAATGGAATATCTACATTATGCCTACTCTTTTATTTAATTAATTATTGACACATTTAACTTGCCCTTAACTGACTAACGCAGTTTGTAATTACAGGCTGCAAATCAGATAAGATTAGCGAATAGCGATATGGCTAGACTATAGGAAAAATGCAACGTGCCATACAATAGGTGGGTATAGCCTGTTCCAAAAGTATCTGATGAATGTGTAAGCAATCCCTGTATAAGTTAAATTCTTATACAATAACTCACTACATGCAATTAGTAACACATTTGTCTGTTTGGAAGGTTTCAACTTTATATTTCACAATTTTTTCGAACTGTGTTATTGGGTTTTGCTGTTAGGAATTTCTCAGTAGCAGCCCGGAGTCTGGATTTGTGCCCGGTCGATGGCAATAGGCTCGCCCCTATTACATGGGACTTAAACATAATTGGCGAAATGTGTGTAAGTACACATCTGCCTAACCCTTCGGGGATTACAGGCGTGATTTTATGTGTTTTTCCAACAATTATTGTTTGACTAAAATAATTAAATTGTAATGGAAAAACATCAACAAAAATTAAAGTTATAAAATTAACCTCAAGTGTCAACTGAAAAACTTCATAAAGGTGATTTTAAATTAGAATTTCGGGTTTTGTGATTGATTTATTTACATTTTCTTCAGATACTTTTGGAACAGATCATACACATTCTATCTATCTATGACAGGTTTTCTAGGTACCCATAGTACATGATATTATATCGCACATAGATAATGCATATTACCAATGCCGGCCAGATGAGTGCAGTGATATGCAATGACTATTTTTATCGGCATTCAAGGAAGTAGGTATAACGAATGATCCTATTATCTAGTAATATCTAGTTATCATAGATGTCTGGTACTTATTTGTCATAACATTTTCTAGAAAATCAAGTAGGTACATCAATTAATAAAATTTCTAAATCAATGCTCTGACCATTCTACAAATTTTTGTTTTAAATACCCCAAAAAAAATTAAGTTATGTTAATGAAATGGTAGATGATAGCGAAGAAAATCCCGTCACTGTTTTGAAACCAATTTTCTCCCTATTAACGGCTGCCTATATACAAAAAAATGAGAGCTCATTAAACTACAGTTCTTACAGGATAAGTACCCTACAAGTTGTCTACAGGTCTCGCCATTTTAAACGGTTTTGTAATGCTAACTTGGATAGATCTTAATTTTGCTATAGTCTAATGGCATTGGCTCGCCCCCTATAACATCGGACTTAAACATAACTGGCGAAATGTGAGTGTACCTACGTTGGTACACCTCTGCCTGACCCTTCATGGATTAAAAGCGTGATGTTATGTTATGTTTATGACAACATACACAGGACCAAATTAAAAGAAAGCTAAAGTATTGACTTTCATTTTATTTTCCCCATATTTCTAAAACACATCTCAAATGCCGCATCCTCTATTCATTAAATAATGCTCCTAACCCAGGGGTTCCCAAAGTGTGCACAGAGAGTAAAGAGGTGCGCCGGGAAGCGATCCTGTTTACCGTTCTCCGTAAACAAAACTTAGGTATTCGCGGGTACAAAATAAAAGCTCTAAGAATTTTCATTTCCTTTGCAACATATTATTTATATGAAGCCGGATTTTCAGCTTTAGCCCTAATAAAGAGCAAACATCGCTCAAAGATTAATGTGGAGCAAGAAATAAGAGCAGCGGTGTCAAGCCTTGAAAACATTTGTGGACATCACCAAGCTCACGCCTCACATTGACTAAGTTGCCATTGTATTTTATTTCCTATTTTTCCTAAATAATAAATGTACACAAGAGTCAATATAAATACAAAAACTCAGCTTCTTAACGGGAATGTTTTAATTTTTGTGCCTATCTACCCTATTTCGACTAGAAAGGGCGCCGAGACAAAATACTTATAACTTGCAAGTGCGCCTCGAACTGTAAAAGTTTGGGAGCCCCTGTCCTAACCTAACCAGCTCTCATCATTGAGCCATCAGCTGGCTCGGGTGGCTCTGATAACGATAATTAATCATGAGCGCACAGAACGATGACCATTAGCAAGGTGCTGACTCACCGCGACCCGGTGGTCGAAGGTCGGTGGACCAGATATAACGTTAAGTTTCTATGACGGGCTTGTTAAATACTCTTTAACAAGGAAGAGTTCCCAGCGGTTCAATATTGATACAAATGTGTTTGAATTTGTTAATGTCTTAAATGGAATACTTGTCAGATGTAAAGTTTTAGTCGCATATTAATTTTAAATCAGGCTCCTAAACTATAAAATGCCTGGCCGGCTGGATTATTTTTGATCCTCCGTAAATCACTCTTTCTTTTTATTTCTACAATGGTTTGTACTGCTGAATGTTCATGGTAGCAGACGTTTGGCTAAATTGAGTCACTTCAGCTGCCAGTAACTGCCAGTTTTTGCATCGACGCGTGTGTCCAACACTTAGGTGGTCATTGTAAAAGCCGTAAATTGCTGAATGCTGTGGTTGGTTTTGGTAACAAGTAACAAATCTGTTAGTAATTAATTGGCGATGTTTGACAGCTCATTCACAACAAACAGCGGGGAGCATATTGTGGCCGCGTCCGGATACGTTCATATTGACGGCTCAATTCCGCACTTCCGTACGCGTGCGACGTCCTAAAAGTATTATACTAAGAAATATTAGTCATTTTGTTAAGTAACAGTAGTGGTTTGAGTCAAACGGGCTGTATAATTTATTGCAAGTAATATGGGTACGTTATAAACTGACCATCGTCACAGGAAACGAAAATCCATGGTATAATTTGAATCATCAGTTCTTGTAAAATATTTTCATAATAAATGATGGCTTTGTACTATAAAGAACATCTGCTGGTTTTGCTGAATTTATTATTCTACTAACAAATAGTTAAACCAACTACACGTACTTTCTAAGAAAACCAATAGCAGATTTAGTTGTCCAATGTCGCCGAAGACAAAGTGGAAACTTTTAAATTGGACGGACGCGGCGCGGCGACGCCGACATGTAATAAACGCAGTGTTCACTACGGTTATCGATTTTCTGATTTAGCCTCCCCCAGCAGATAACGACGACAGGTAACAGGCCACCACTATTTACACGATAGACTCACTTTAACTTGTGCATCATTTAAAATACATTTTATAAATTAGTTTAGATACTTTTGAAGCTGTTTGTTTTTCGTTATTAAGACAAATTGTATCTGTTGAGGACATGTAAGGAGCTATGACGATGTTTTATGCAATAAGGGTCCCATTTCTTCATAGCATTCACAGTACAAAAAAAAAACAACAACATAATAGGTTATCAATAAGGTCAAATCTAACTCAAGATTAAAGCCAAGAAGCAAAAAACTACCTCACAGTAGATAGTTATCAATTAAGCTAAATGTATAACAACAATACAACCGATAAAAAGCCCAATAAAATAAAGTGTAACATTAACAAAGATATACGACGGACGCGCAGCAGACTTTCCTTTGATTGGACGCCGATTTATTGTGCGGAAATGCCGTTACTACGTAATATTTCCGCCCCGCACTATTCATTTTCCCTTTTTTACAGAAAAAAGGGCGCGATACGTCTTAATCGAAGCATCTACTTTGTCGAGGGCGAGCGCCGTATCGCCCCGCGTCACAGACGAAATGTGTTCTATCCGAAATCGCTACAAATATCCGCAGCTATCAAAACCGTTGCTACGGAACTTTTTTAGCATGTGGTGCTTTGTGAAGGAATGACGATAACCGTTTTCGCAGCGGGGGATTGTTAGGGATGTATTGCTAACTTTAGCATTAGTGTTTTGTCAGAGGAAGAATTCAATAAAAACGTTCCGTGGCTTGAAATAAAAACTTGTTACCCAAGTCTTAAATAAACATGAAACAACAAAAATTGCTAGGTTATACGCAAGCGCTACGCGTGAACTACCGAATAGAGTGGCCGGAAAACAAACAGTGCCTACACAAATAAATTAATTTATTGGCAGCAAATAAGAAAATTGCCCGTTAGCCCAATCAATAAGACAAATGACTCCGAGCCTCGCCCTGCGGAATCGAGACGTAACCCCAAAACGCTCGCATCCGCAGGGATGATATATGCGAGGGTATTTCCTGACACCGGCCAGTAGCTACTTGATTTAGCGGAAAGTCAGATAAAACCTAATGCGCACAACAAAAAATATATCACAATACCCACGCCATAAATATGACGGCCTGTCGTAAACCTTTATGTCTGTGCGTTGTAGCTGGCACGTGAAAAATGGCTGTTGCGATACATATAGGAAAACTAAAACATTTTTGCGAATGGTGGAGACTAGGAGAATTATTACGCTACAAAACATAACTTGGTTCGTAAAACACGCGTATGAAAAAACTACGGATGGTTCTGTTAAACCTGCAAATGTTTTTTCCAGTGGAAAGCGCAGTCGTACCAAGCAGTCATATTTTTATTAATAGCTCTACTTGGTTTGTCGAGCTTTAAAATATTCATATTCGAATAGCCAGCTAATCCGTGTAAAAGCCTTAACGACGTGACGACAAGCAATAACAAAAATGAAAATCATCGGGCGCTCCAGGAAGTCAGTTATTAATATTCGTTAGGTATACAACATAACGTGTTTATTAGAGAATGGCAATAAATTGAGCGGGGTCGTGGGGGTGCGTGGCTCAGGGTTAGCCACAAAATGGCTCGAGCGCGTGTCGGCTAAGCTCTAACGATGTTCTTCAGATCCTACTAACATATTTGATGACTGTGATTTACTATCAGATCAGATTAGGAAGTATATTTTGTTGAAATAACTTGTGAACACGTGTCGAGGGTGAGTTTGGATTTGGTGTCGGATATTAATTTTTAGTATAATTTTTAATAAATAAATATAAGTGCAGTGTGCACAAGTTATTTATACAAATGTACTTTGAACTTCATAGTGGCTTCCTTTGTCTGTTATACAAATTACCAGCTTTTATTTCGTAGATCAGTGCTACGCAGCCCCATAGAACATAACTTATTTGCCAGTAAAAACGTTTAATTAAAAGCACTGATCGATAATGTCATTTCCCTTTATTTTTTTAAACTTTTGTAGCGCAATATCTTACGACTAAGCAATGCTCCTCTCTCACAAACCAGGTGCACAGTTGATGTGGCCACGTTATCTGTTTGCAGTTGACTGCGCGCTGACCGACCCACTGCTCGTCCATCATAACGATATTACGCTTACACCGACAATATTGTATTTCATATTGCTGTTTCGAGACACCCCAGCAACCAAAAATATACCCTAACATCCACACCAAAGGATGGAAGTCCCTCGAGCTTTTAGAACAAAATCAATACACCCCGCAGTCATTCGGAACAAACCATGCACTATCACCATGGATTATTGTCATGGGAAATTGAATCTTATGTCAAGTTAACAGAAGCAAATATCGCTATATGTTTACGATGTTCGATAATGTTTTGTCCAAGCGGCTATAATACGCCAAGTCATAAATATGAAGCACTTATTAGGTCATATCACGATGACAAAAGTGTCAATGAATGGGATGAAGATAAGTTGATGCACCCCTGCCCCTGCAACCCTGCAAAGTACGCAAAATCACTTGTTTTTCAGTGTCCATTAAGTCCTTTACTGGGGCCTGGTTTGTTTTACTAATATTTCTCCTCTTGGGATCTAAAGCAGAGGGTTCGGTTGCATCTTATAGTTTTTTTTTTTATCTTTAGAAAATTTGAACTCCGGTATTCAACCATAATTTGTAACAAAGCTACTTTCCTCCTGTAAACAGAAGATAAGATACACCATCTCTGAAACCCCCGGCAACTGGCGCGACTTGTGACTTTGATTTCTGACATACATGCCTAGTAAAATATTCGGTATTTCAATCTATTACCAATTTCAACAATTGGTCCACACGAACCGTTTATAATAACAAACTGACAATCTGTCAGCTTCGTACCGAAAGCCTGTATTTCTTCATGTTGTTGTATTAGACTAATCGGCTTATCCTCCGCTTCAACAATCAACCGCTTCCATTGGGCCCTTTCACTGCGACAGATTCGAAGGCGTTTCGAGAATTTATTGAAAATAATTCTCAGTTTGTTTGCCATTGTTGAGCTACCGACGACTTCAGTCCTTTGTGCTCTGTTATTATTTATTTAATAAACGGCTACACCTCTTTGTTGAAATGTTTTCGATCAATACCATAGAGGTTCGATTCATTCTCAGTTTTGTAAGTCGCAGATATTCACACATCTTTAATCAGGTCTTTATATCACCCCGACAACAGTTTCCGATTGGCCGTTTGTATTTTCTTTGTAATTGATGTTGAATCGCGAGATGTAAGAGTAACGCCGGCGTAACTCCCCTACTTATAATGCATCCTCATTATTCTCTTGTTTCGTATCTGAGGCCGGGCCTTCGTAAAAATATTATATTCTGCCGTTATATGAACTTTAAAGGGATCCCGATCAATAGTTCTCCTATCATAAACATAGAGGCTGGTTACAAGCATAATTAGTAAAGATTTTATTTCTGCGCCCGCGGCTTCGCTCGCGTGGAGGTCGGAAATGATCCCACGTTTACGTACTACCGAGTAAAAAAATATCTTAAATGTTAATCCAGGTTGTAAACTATCTGTGTGCCAAATTTCATCCAAATCCGTTCTTCCGTTTTTGCGTGATTGAGTGACAAACATCCAAACACACAAACATATAAACTTTCACATTTATAATATTATTATATTATATAATAGTAGGAAGTAGGTTTGTACAAACACTTTTACACGTCAATAATATTTTAAAAACTAGACAAGGTCGGTGTTTTCTTTCCTGAAGAAGTGAAGAGTGATAATCACGGGCATTACGTACCTTAGGGTGAGTTCGATCACTCGCAGTGATTTATCACTACACTAACATAAGGAGGACGCAGTACAGCAGTACGAAATAGGTGCCCTATAGGTAAAAATACCTATAGCGCATCCATTTCTTACCTTTCAAGATAAGATCCTAACAGCTTTGACTTTCTTTATACGTTGACTCTACTAATACTAACTATATCGTAACTACATGGGTATTTTGCTGCTTGGCAAAATTTTATGATTACATTGTGGTAAGAAACGGTAATTCACAGTATGTTTATACTTATGGAAGAAAATACAATCCCACGTAATCACAGCTTTCTACATAAAATATGAATTTCACGTAGACAAGACAACCCCGTAGCCTAGAAGAGTCTTCGTCTTTTAAAAATATCTACCCTAGATTTTACTACAAGTAGAAATAAATAGAACAGGTGAATAGAAAACACTACAGCCACAGGTATTCCAGTAATCGGGTCGCAAGCTATCGCGGTTGGCAGCCGACGATTAGATAAAGGGCCGGGACTGGTAAATATTGTAACGGTAAACAATGATCGGTCACACAGTGACTTGACTTGTGTCGTCCGTACTATTTGCTAGTTACGTGGACTGTTTGATCAGAACATCCTCTTTTTGATTGCGTTCAAAGATTCTAGAATGTAAGTCATCTAAGCTATTCAATATTATGAGGCACATAGAGGGAAAAACACGAACCCTTTTCACATTCATCCATAACGCATTGCATTAGCTTCTTACTCAGGAGATATTCCATATTTTTTATTAATGTATCCTACCCCGGAGTTTTCATTAATATTTTTATCTATGGATGTGCCATAGATGCTTGACGCTTTTGCAGTCTGCATTTCTTTAAGTTAACTCAACTGTTACCCTAAACAAGCCTACCCACCTTCTTAGATTTCAATCTTCAGTATTTTTCGTCACAGTTTGTTATGTATGATTATTATGGTGCATTTATTGGTATCTTTGGTGACTATCGTTATCAACTTGAATTTTCAATTAGGAAACATAGAGAAGTTTCTTAATTACTTTAAGTAAGTACAATTCGTTTACTTTAAACACTATATGAAGAATTAAACTTTGCACAGGGTGTAAAAGGAAAAACAATGAGATCATTTAAATCATTTTAATATGTATTTTGATAATAATTTATATATAACACATTTTTACAATCTTGTTTTATGTTCTAGGATGGGAAGGGACAACCATAACACTGCGTGAAATTAGATTATGGATATAAAGATGGGTACAATATACGTAGTAAATATGTTTTATTATTATGTTCTACTAAAATCATATACTATTAGGAATGTTCATAAACTAGACAATATAATTTCTATACCGTACGGGAATACTTTATATTCTCGGTAACTAATCACACAAGTATGTACATAATATACATTTACCGTTAATTAATCTAAATTAATACGCATGTACGTATATTAATATAAAACTTTCATTTGAATATACATAAATAACTATCAACTAGACATATTCGACTATGATAATACTGAAACTTACAACTAGATATTGCATTCTGATAAAATCTGGTCATTTCTCATAATATTACTTAGCTAAAAGTGACACAGGTTTTTACACAAATATACAAACTCCAATCAACATGGAATGCATTGTCATCACTTGACGAGCGCCTGTAACAACGACACTTTCAAAAATCTGAAAATTTCACGTGACTCATTAATATTAGACATAATTATATTACAAATAAGTAGGAACTCCAGATACCTTAAATTTTCCAATCTAAGTACGAATAAATGTACTTGTAAGTCGTATTCGAGTTACTATTTGAATTGAACAATACTTTTAACAATTTCATAACGAAAACTACGAAACATTTGCTCATAATTTTAATGCCACTCGTTTGGAGGAATTGGTTTATTTGTTTAGACTGCAGTACAGTTGTACAGGATTTTAATCGATTAATTGTACTAAGAATTGATAAAGTATCGCGATGGGCTTATAATGGAAAATAATGGTTCATGTCTATGTAGAGCAAGGTAAACGACACATTACAATTGGTGTGTCTGGTGCTTTCTATTGAGACTTTAGCAATGAATTCGTAAGACCGTGGTGAATTATAACAGTTTTTACTGCGTCAAATAAACCGAATTTTCCAAACTGCAACACATGGACTAGGTAATCACTTCAACTCTTTGTATGTAGGTACGTAAGTTTCACCACCAGCATCCGCCGCCCTGCGCATGACCAGCCACAGGCGGTTGATGATGCATGGACTGATGGTACGGCGGCAGGGACATGCCCAGAGGTGGCAGACCGTCAGGCTTGCCCACACACGGCCTGCCGTCCTTCACCAGCACTGGCACAGCCACCCTCCGCGGAGAGTTCAGCCCCCCTACATTCAAGTCATGAGCCCCTTTCTCTTGAACCGCCCTCTTAGTCTTGTACCTGTGGTTCTGGAACCATATCTTGACTTGCGTCGGCGTCAGTCGTATCAAGCTGGCGAGGTGTTCCCTCTCGGGGGCTGACAGGTACCTTTGTTGACGGAAACGTCTTTCAAGCTCGTAAGTTTGTGCCTTTGAGAAGAGTACTCGTCGTTTGCGTTTCTTGTGTGCGAGGCTGTCAGAGCCGGGGTTGACGGTGGGTTCGTGGTCGTGATCATCGTCGTGTTCGATGTCGTGCTCGTCGTCGTGCTCGTGTTCGTGGCGCGCGTCCGTCACCGGCGGCGAAGAAGCCGACGGACCCACGTACGATAATTCCGAGGCACGGGATGTGCTGTCCGGACTCGCTTGTTGACCCACAACACCTATGACAAAAGAAATATGCTTATTAGTCAAGAGAATCATCAATTTAATGTTAAAACTATGCAAATTAGGAATTATTCGGATTACAAAGTCATCATTTAAAACGTGAGAATATTTTCAACAACCAATAAAATCATACATAAACTAGTAGCAATAAAACCACTGAATAAAACTGTGATTGTACCAAACACTCACACTAAATCTCCACTTAATCTCGCGAGGGTTACGCTCTATTTAACTCTAACTAGATGCCATGTTCCAACAAATAATGGACGTGAAAAAATCACAGCAAATATTACATTGTTCCGTATTCACCCCTCGAAGGTTCAGTTGTTTCACACGGATATGATAATACGGGCGGGCGGGGTACGCCTGGGCGTGGTGGACCACTGACGGGGTGGGTCGCGAGCCGGGAGGGGGGCAGGGGGGCAGCCACACCCACCCCCGGCAGCTGGCAGCTTTTGTTCAACGATCGTCCTGCTTCATAAGCGCAACCAGGAAATTTAATAAAAGTATCGAGTCACGGATGCTCTTTATCTTCTAGGTTATTTTGTGACATTGCAGTAAGCTTACGATGGATTCCTAGACATTTATTTAACGTTGTCGCCAAAAGATATTACGAAATCGAAATCTAAAATGAAATACCTAATATTGTGAAAAAGATATTAATGACATCGTTGAGAATTAAAAAACCCTGTCTCACAAATCTTGCTTCCACCAATCATTAATCATACAAACTTAACACGGAAAAATACAAATCCTTGCCCCCATTACATCGTCATACTCTCCTAGATAAAAGCTCAACACAATAAAATCTATAACTGTCATCGAATAATGAACAAATAGCATCCCTAACAGCCGCAAACATGGTGTAATTGATAGCCGACAGCTGGCTCCGAGCCCCATGAGCCCCATCACCATCTATTGGTGACAAATTCGTTCCGTGTCACCCCTCGCGCTAAACAATCGCTGGTAGCTAGTGTAGCTACCCTCAAATTACCCCGCAGGGCGTGAACTGTACACAACCCCATTTAAGACCCATGAGATTTTATTTATTCTGGATTTCATTGCAATATCTGGTGACATCGGAGAGTTTGAAACCTATCTATGGCGATCTGATTTAAAAATCGTTGAAAAGTGACAGAAATAATGTATTGTATTAATCTAAATGAATGTTATTCTGCTTACTTGTCTTGAAACAATTACTATTCTAGCAGTAAAGGCAAGAGGTCAGTAGTGCTTATAATGGGGTTGTCGGAACAGTTATTTTTGGGTAGACAGTGACATGCTTGCAATTAAATAATATTATATTTATAGAAATGGACAGTAGCATAACAATTTAAGTGAAGTTGTATCTATTGATACAAAGCTTTCACATCACCGCCACGTCCACTTCAACAGATATTTGAATACAACTATATCGATGGTAATGAGCCACTAAAACTCAAAAAGCCAATCAATCAACGCCAGATAGAATCGGCTACAAGCAATCCAATGCACAAGTACTAGCAGAATGAGCCGAAAGTGTTCGATAAGCGATAAAAATAATTAATGACAACACTAGATTAGCGGGTGAAGGCACTTGAATGAAGGAGCATTTCAAAAAATAATCTCGGCCTCTCCAACTACTACCGAATACACATTACTTTCGAGTGGGTCAACTTATTTGTGTATGATAATTCAGAGATGACAATTGTGGAGATAAATGCCGCTGATATAGGCCTATGTTTGTATCTGAAGTTGATCAAATACCGACGGTTGCGCTTACATGTAGGGTTTATGATGTTGTTTGTAAGATGGACTTAATTACTCAAACTACAAATCATCATTTATACAAAAACTATATAACCAAGACCCAAGATAGTTTTACACAAATGTCTGGACCTTGAAGCCTGATGAAAACATATGGCAACAAAATCTATGGAAAATACCACCGTATTTCGAAAGTTATTTACTTATTTGCTTGGATAACAAATTGATATAATTCATCATGCTGTTGTGCTGAAGGTTCAAACGATACTTTTTATCATTTATCTTCGGATAAAAGTACCTATAATCTTATGAGATGACGACTTTATAAACTGGGCGCTAAGACTATCTGTATGGTGTTGATAATGATAACAGTTTCCAACTGATATTTTTTAAATACATACTAAAATAAAAATAAAAACTTATTTTAGGCAATTATTGAAGAAGGCAAAAATACTGTGCCTACAAGGAAAACTTTTTGTTGTCAATCGTTTAAAAAATAACGAATCCGCTTACTCATCGAATCAGAAAAAGATCGCGTTCCAAAAATAGCTCAAAATCAACCAATAAAGCAACACGAGCATGAGTATTTCTGGTATTGCCATATAAAAATCTGGTAAGGTTAGAAAATACTACCAACATATTTAGTCAGTATATTTAGTAGTTTACGCAAAGGAATCCCTGATGCTTTCCTTTTCGTAAACTGAAACTCACCGGAACAGACTTAATCAGTAATGATTTATTATTATTATTCAATTTAAAACATATTATTTACAACCATTCTTGTTAGGTACTCAGGTACAGAGCAGAGCTACTATTTCCTCTTCCTGATAGTCAAAGTGTTTGGGTTTGCATCACATTTCTTTTAAACGCATGGATTGTTTTTTGTTATGCTTAGTAAGAGCCTTGAACTAAGAGCTCGGGAACACATAAATTAAACTGAATGTGACACAAACGTAGCTACAACAGTGAGTTGATTATGTTTTGTCAAGTGGCCACTCTGGCAGGTTTTTTGTTACGTACTTTGAAGCGGTAAAATCAAATCTTTTTTATTATATATACAGACAGATGTTAGGTAAACTACATTTCCATTATGTCCATAATGTATGTTGTTATGTTTAATGGTATAGATTTATGTCCAAAACATGCTGATTTAAATCCATGGAATGTGGTTTGCGCGATTTAAATACCTACCTATTAGGCGTTACACAGAAACGATTTGAAAGTAGGTAGGTATAAGACTGTTTTGATTTCCAATCACTAACTATTTTAATTGCGTTTATATGTGCCAGCTATCGAGAGGATAATCATGATCAGCAGGCATTGAAAAAAAAAAATTGTAACAAATATTAAAACATTTCAGGTCATACCTATTAATTAAGTATCTAACGGCGAAATTCGCCAATCAGCACATCTAAACCGCGTTCAAGAGCTCTCAGTATCAATATTCCACAGCAAAGATGACACTGACCGCGTTCAATTACATTTGTGAAATTTGCCCTGAGTGGATACAAAGCGCAATCTTTCCCGTGTCAATAGTCATAGTCAGAACTTAATTAGCGCCACTCAGTTAGCCCACACACTAGTGTTTATTAGGGCACTCGCCGTCGAAAGCTTATAACTTGATTGAAGCATCGTAACTCGTTAGAAAACTCTTCAATGGAGAAGCTAGATCAACACTAGATAGTTATTTGTTTTAAACTTTACTCACTAATTTGAGTACCTACTTGCTGTACTTGTTAACTGCCGAGTTCGCGTTATTAATGAGAGTACAATATAGATAATACCTTCAAAGCTAACGTAAAGAATCGTTGACTCAAAATTACCACTAAAAGAGAATAAGATAATACAACAATTAAACCAATATAAAGTAATACAAAGTATATCCTACCCTACGCTCTGGTTTCAAATTTAAAAAAATCGGCCAAGTGTGTGTCGGACCACGCACAATGAAGGGTTCCGTAGTTGGGATGAATTTATCGCAAAAACAAAGAAGAAAGAAGGAGACCATGTTTTTTAACCACAATCTTAAGAGATTGTGGTTAAAAAAGATGTTCTTCTATACATCGATAGACGTCACGGTCAATTCTCCAACTGCAAATTTAAGTATGTAATCGCAAAAAAAAAAATGATAAAACTACATATTAACAATTTTCGGACTTTTTCCTTTACTTGTGCTGTGACCTTGCTTCTTGCCAAATTTCTTGATTCTAGGTCAACGGGAGAACCAAATATGTCGCATAAATGACCGTATTTTTTTATTGCGTTGATTTAGAAGCTTGATTTTTTTAGAGCCCCAAGCGACTGTAGACCTACGTATTTAATATTTTAATTTCAAGTTGATACCTCCACGCGTTCTTGAGAAAAAGGGTCTTGACTGACAGACAGACGGACAACAAAGTGATCCTATAAGGGTTCCGTTTTTACCTTTCAGGTACGGAACCCTAAACACCCAATGATACATTGTAACAATTTCCCTAATTAATTGATCAAGTCCTTCATCATCATTCAAAGCTTACATAATCCTCAAAACACAAATTAACTATGTTACGTTACGAACATATTCTGGCAAGTACATCAACCCTACAAACAACACAATCACATCAACAAATAGACGCTTATAATCTGCACTGCTGGATAGATTAGATTTGTGCTAAAACAATAATGAAGAAGATCGCAATCAATAAGGAGATGCATCCGATCCAAATGTGCCCAGGACGAGTACGGCCACTGGGTGGTGGTTTTCAACATAAGCTTCGACAGACGGTACCCATCAGTAAAGTCTGCGTGGAGTGAGCTGTCATTCCATCTGATGCTAGGTATTGAAACTATTAACAGCTTACTTCAAGCTCACTTCTCCTTTATGGCCGTGAGATTTTTACAGAATAAATCGGTTGGATTTCCATACGATGTGAAAAGATAGCAAGAACTACTTACAGTTGTTATGCGCATCATGATGTTCCAGTGACAGCCAGGGTTGATGGTGCCTCAACAGTTCATGCGAGTAGGGATGATGAGGTGGCGCGTACGGCGGCAGCTCCAACGAGCATCCACCGAGTGACCCCTGTGCTGGCGCTGTCTCCAAGCCCTTGCCCTCGTTCAGACCCAGGATGTCTGAGATCTGGAACCCAGGCCGCTGGCCTGGCATCTTCATGCTGTCCAGCAATCTGCGACAAAGGAAACTGTGGATTAGAAATTATGAAAATCGGGAACAATGGCAACATTTATTCAAAATTTCTGATCATTTTATTAAGGCTATGATTTAATAATAACGAAATGTAACGTATTTAATAAGTAAGCATCACAATACGCCCCTAACAATATAACTCGTCTATTTAATTGAACTGTTTAAGCTAATTATGCACGCCAGAGTTTAAGTTTCAAGCGTCTGAAGGAAAGATTTAAACGCGCAAAAACTCATTTTTTTTGTAAAATCAGTAGTTTTTTTAAATCTACCGTAAGCAATATCTGTGTTTATCATGAAAAAACTGAAAAAAATTGCAATAATCTTTTTTAGAAACTGAAACAATGCAAAATGTTCTGAAAGCAAAATCTTAACACAAGAGACGTATATCTTAGATAAAGGACGTCGAAACCTACCTACATAAAAATATTACAATTAAACTCACGCCTACAACTCTAGAAAATGTAAAAGGGATCACAAAAATCAATAGGATCTAAAAAAAGACTCCTATTGAAGCACGTAGTTACAACGTATTCCGAGCAGCCAATCCTTCACAAATAAACTTCAAACCTCACGTCATCTCAAGAAGCGACAAGTCTCGATGGTGTGTAATTGAAAGAAAACATTCCAAATTCCATCAATTCAGCCATTATTGTTAAAGAGCACCTCTCGAGAATACGTGACCTAAAGAATGGAAGGTTTCTTTACATTGAACGAGTGTTCCATCGGCTGAGTCAATCAGTGTTACATGTAGCTGTGAGGTTCCCGCGGGTCCAGTACGTGACCTGGTGAATGGCGGCTCACATAACAGCCTGCAGGTTGTAAACAACGCTATTAACAACCTCTCACTAAGAGAGGTGCAAAAACTGTCACGTGGAATGTCACGTCACGATCCTGAGGGACGAGGATTAGACGTGTTGGACACAAGTGAAACGGAAACGACTGAACTTTGGAGAACACGAATTGCTAAGTAAGTGAACCTAACTTTCTCAAGACGACTACAAAACCAGCTGAGAGAAAAATAATTTAATACCTGCGTGCATTTTTGAGTCAGAACCCTGAACTGTCGTAAGATAAAAAAAAACTGAATACTTAAATACGTATCAAAAGACCAAAACGCGAATAAAATAATCACTGGATCACTTTTGATTCACTAATGATCACATGTCCGTATCTCACCCGGGAAACGCGGATCGGAAGGCAGCCGGGTAGAGCGCCGGTAGGAAGGCCGGGCCCCACGGTGGCAGCAGGATAGGGCTCCATGCCAGCAAGGAAGCCGGCGGCAGCAGTGGCGGCGGAGACCGCGCGCTCTCGCCCTCCTCGCACTTCATCTCCCGACCGGGAGAACTCGCCTTCGGGATAATCTTGACGGCTGTAGCTACACTCGCGTCAACACGTGCTGCGCCTCGCGACGCCGCGTCCGCACTAAACAACCCTCGAGTGGTGCTCGGGGTGAAGAACACCCCGCGCCGCCCTCGTACCTCGACAGCCTACTCAGCTCCGGACTTGCCTCGAGGGTGCTCCACTGACCTCCGCCAATGGCGACGCGCCGCCGACTGGGCGGGATTCCCGGCGACCAATCGCGCCGCAGCCGAAGCCTTCCCAACAAAAAAAACTGGAGTATACACTTTGAATAGAGGAGCTTTCGACGTAGCGCGTTATGTTATGTCGCTTTTTGTAATGAGTGCGAGCATTAAGCCCATTGTTGAGGCCGGGTTCGTTATGGACGCCGCTCCAAATGCCCGGATAACGATTTTCATTTAGAGTGTTTTAATAAGCCCGTGTAAGCTTATGTTAGCAAAATATTTGAAACGGATTTTTTGTTGCCTATGCGTAGTTCATAGTGTATTTAGGGACTTTGTGTAGGTATTTATTTTAAAATACCCTTTCCATTCGATTGTACCTTTTCATAATAGTACATAATATTTTTTTCAAATTTAAGTAATTCTAAACATCCTTTCATTTTGTTTTCTTAAAATATCGCACTTTTTTTGACATAACATGACAAAGTTTTTCAATTTTGTTATGATGATCCAGATAGGGTCTTATTTCTGAAAAAATACCACCAATACTAAACTTGCCCGCAGTACCACCACTGTTCCTCATTACCTATCTAAACGTGACCACGAAACAGTACACCGTACTTACTATGTAGTTCCTTTTTCAAAATCTACTTAAAACCATCCGTCGGGATCCAACACTCAAATCTCTTGCACATGTTGAAGTACTTAGCGTATTGAAGGCGTGGAAACAATACGGTGTTCTGCGAACAGGTACAGAGCTCCAAAGTTATCAGTTGCACGTGTGCGCGGGCGATTGTTTTCGGTGCTCCTTTTCGTTATAATAGGTTATTGTTTCGCTAGTCACTTAAACGTTAAAATTAACCTTAGCGGACACATGTTGAAACTTGAATAGAGCCCTTGGTTTTTCAAAATATTGTTCGTAATTTTCAAGATTTTTGTCATTATACAATTCAACTCTGGTTAGGTATAGGTAAGTACGTATTATAATAATTTAATAATAATAATTTATTTATTTCCAAAAGTAATATTATGGGCTGGGCTGTCAATAATTTTAATATGCTTTCCGCTTTCCGTATTTTACGAGCCTTTTAAAATTTTTAACTCGCCATTGACAGAATAGAAAAGACGAAGACTTTGAGAGACTGAACTTTTCCCCATGCAGAAATTAGTAGATACCCAATTTAGCATAATCAGCCTATAACTTTAACGTTCCCACTATTTATTTACTTATTTATTTATTTATTTATTTATTTATTAGGGACAACAAACAGCAGTATATTAAATATTACACATGGGAGTACTAAACTAATAGACTTAACAAATACACTGCTCACGACGTTATCCACAGATTACCATATAAAATAATTAGCAAAGTTACTATTAATAATAACAATAAGGGCAAACTTAAAGATTCTCATTACAAGGTTAAAATTATTAAAATTATTACTCGAGTAATAATACGAGTAATAATTTTCTTTAATCGGATTTTTTTTAAATCGGAGAGCATAAAATAAAGTGAAAAAAAAAAATCTAATAATATCTGCGTCTTAATACTAGGGACAAATATAATGGTTTGGAATCAGATAAAATCGGCATGCATAAAAAAAAAGAGAAAAACAACAAAAAAGGAAGGACGAACTTAAAGCTACATAAATACATGAGGTATAGGAACTCTCTGTGAGAAGGAATGAGCCGTTATCCACCTCGCGGACCCAGTGCGGGTTGGTTAAAACCCAATTAACCATTTCTTATCATAATTTATAACACATGAAATAATAGAAAACCAGCCTTAGCCACTACTGCTAAAATTACTTGCTAAAAACCAACGTTGAAGTACCGGTACCTACCAATAAATAAAGTCATTATATATTAAAACAAAAGTTTGTTTTACGACTTGCAGGTGTGCAATTGGAGATTAGTGGGTACTTAGAACAATACGGCCTAACTGTGTTAAAGCTCTCTATTCGGATTTAGCTTCGTTGAAATCAGCTACGACGGAGCTACGCGCTACGGTGCGGCGAAGCTATAAAGGTTTTAGTAGTTTCTAATATGTATGTTCTTACCCAGCTATAATTTTCTCTTTACATAATATACCTCCTGATTTACTAATTATATTTTCCACTGATAAAATTAAATGTTAGTACAAACTAAACGATTAGAACCTTTATTTTTGTTTTCAAAAGTTTGAAAGTTGAAATATGTATTTTGTATGTATTCGGTGTTCATGTAGGTATTATTTTCAGTTAGTAGTAGTAGTAAGAAAGTCAGATTTAAATAAGGTTTTTAAAGATCCAGTACTGGCGCGCTGTTAAAACTTGCTATAATTACCGTTAATCCATTAAAGTCCGACAGCCTAGGGGCTGTTTACGTTACCTTTAGTCTTATGGGCCTACTAGACCTTTAAAATAACAAAACATCCAAATGGTATTTTATTCACATTAATGATAAAATCTACGATCCTGATGAAGTTACTTTGAAAAACCACATTTTAATAAGAAGTAAATTTTACAACATGCAGGTGTGCAACAGCGGATTAAAGAAAAACAATTGAGCTACGAGAATAAACCTTGTGACAGACAATAGGGCTATTTATTTAATCTATGGCTGCTCTCGAATTTCGTTTGTTGCGTTGAAAAGTCATTTGCTGATCTAAAAATTATACATCGATGTAAACGGTAAAGATATTCAAGAGCCTAGTGAGCGTCCCGCGTAGCTCGTCGCAGCCCTTAGTTTGTATTCCGTAGTCCGTAGACTATGGCAAACCTATCCTACTGTGCTAAGTAATAAAAACATAACATCACGCCTGTTCTTCCCGAAGGGTTAAGCAAAGGTGTCGCAGCAATGGGAATATTATAGGCTGATTATGCTGCATGACCTATAAGCCTTAATTGTAAACATTTTTCTAGATCCAATTTTTTTCATTCGTGTGCTGTTTTGTGAATTTGTTTTTATTTTTATAAATGTAATCTAATCTAAATCTAATAAAGATTCGAAGCTTATTTGACTTACGATCAAGTTGTCTCATTAGTAAAGTGCAATAAGTAAATCGTTCACCTTAGAACAAATTCCAACAAGACGTCATGTTTGTAAGAATCTTGTAAGTACTGCTTTGTTATCCAATTTAGAATTGTCTATCTAACTCCTTGAATATCTTGGAAATCCTACAAATTTCCCACAAACGTAAACAAATATAAAATTTTATTCGAAACTGATAAACAAAATATGTACTAGTGAAGCCGTAAAGGCCAACCGGGCATGCATCATTTTCCCTGTGAAAGCGCAGCAATAACAAAGGGCAATTATTTATATTGGAACGAACCCCTAAGTGGCGTGCAGCTCACGAAATGTTTAATTGACTTATTGAGAATGAGTTTTTAAATCTATCGCTACAATCGCTTGCGCGCTCATCGCTTTGTGTGGGGAGGCAGTATATGACAAATTATCAGATCGTGTATGATTTAATTTTTGCTTTTGTTGACATGATTATAATGTTAATATATCCTTCAAGAAGAAATTAACTTTAATATCAGTCAGCGGCTTACGCTCTCGAACTAACCATCAATTTAGCAGGAAAGAGATCGCGAACAAAACAATCTGGAAGAATATTAATTTGTCTTAGCATAACTGTTTTCTAGTAGTCTAGGTTGCCGTATACACATGGGATCTTGCAATGCATTCGGAGTTTACGCTAGCTATGTAAGCAAGAAATATGAACGCTTGCTATTCTAGCTTAAATTCTCTAAAATGTGTACTTAGACTTGATATATGGTTTGCAATATAGCACATAACATCACACAATGCGATTGACGCGGCTTTTTGCTAATGGTTTTAGCCGGTTTTTTGCCGAGGTTTTTATTTGCGCAGGCATGCGCCATCTATTTACGAGAAGTACCGACGGCATACATAATTATTTTCTTTACAGTCTAATTACAATTTATTTAGTTATTTTTTTCCAACTTACATCTACCATTACAGGGTAATCTATTGCGACAGTGTACTGAGGTTGAGCTCACTTAAAAGATTGGTCCGAGGTTCTAGCGCGCGGCTCCGCCAGCAGCCGTGGCAGTCGTAGTCGCCACACGTACCCGTCCGAAACACAGAAACCTATGTGCCCTAAAATGTCCGCATTATTCACCTTCCCTCTTAGTACATTGAATATGTACGAGGTGAGTGCGAGATACCTCCTGACCCTCAGTTCGTTATATTCAACCATACCCAAAATAAACAAATTTGGGTCCGAATAAAAATAAAACTAACTGTAGCTATAAATATGAATCATTTATTTTATTTCAAACGATAACAGAGTGAAGTAAATATAACACACCCAAAGTTATGAGATACAGATTACTGGCAAACTACAATATTAAATAACAATATAGCTAAAATTACTTCTGAATAGCTGCCAGTCGGCATTACGACAAGAACTGTCACCAGGCAACACCTACGCGAACTGGCAGATATGACAACAAAATAGTGGCCATCGATTATCAAAAACAGTTCGTAACATTCGCAATAAATAATTCTTATTCAGCCTATGAAAATGATATTCTTCTTGGAACTTATTTAAATGTAATTTTCCCTTTGAATTTCACACGTTTACAAATAGCTATGATAACTTAACTTTCATATTAATATAACGCCCAGTAATGCCTTTTTCTCCGGAATCATTGAACCCGCTGATAGCAAGACATTTAACCGATCTATCTATCCTTAAAAAATTAATAGGTATAAAAACTACACAGAAAATTAAATTATTTTCTTTCGGAACTATAGAAAAGCAATTTCCCTGAAAATATTCAAAATCAAAACAAAATCTAAATCTAATATTTTATTTCACATAAACCATGGGCACTAATGAAACGTCAGAAGCTAGGTGCACTTAACTTTAGGTCTTCATCGTAGTCTTTAATTTTATAATATGCTTTTTTTATATGGACACGTTTGATGTGGGTTTTGAACTTTCCACCGCTAAGTTCTGTAACCGACTTTGGCAACTTGTTATAAAAGCGACATACTGCTCTTAAGAAATGACTTGCTTGTTTTAGTTTATCTAAATTTGGGTAAGTATCACAATTTCATGTCTACTACGTGTATTTATATTATGGAAATCGCTTCTTATTTTGAAAAATCGTAAGTTTTTGCGAACATACAAAATACCTACTTTCTATGATATAAAGAGAAGGTAGAGTCAGTATATAAATTTCTTTGAGTTTTTTTTTAAGGGACTCGTGAGGACCCATTTTATACTGATTACATTTAAACTAAACTCTTAATCAAAATTCTCCACAGATTCAATCTTCTAAGTTATTCAAAGTTCTAAGCTGTAAGTTACAGATTTTATGTGTATTTTTACGTATACTATAATGGAGAGGTAAGCTGCGAGGGCCAGATTTGTGAGGGGAGGGAGGCAGGTGCAATAGCCCTCTGTTACACGGGTCACTAGTCACTCTGCTTTACTACAACACATTGCATCTCCCACCCAATAAACGTAGTACTATAAATTAATCACAATTATTATAACTTTAAAAAATTATTGAGTAGGTACGACTCATTAAATGAAAGGTTAGTTCTTGTCATGTACTGTTTTGATTCATACAATTTGACCAACATATCTATCGAAACGAAATCGTAGAGCTTTTGTTTTGTTTTATCATTAGCAAATACTCTACAATATTGATACAAAATAATAAAAATAAAAAATTGGTTGCCTGTAAAGTCGGTATACGGGCGAAAGTTTTACGTGACAACGACTTTGCGTGCCTTTCACTTTTTATGTCTGTCTCTCTCGCTCTTAGGCGGGCTAACCATGCCCGAGTGGAAGGGACGCGTGCCTCTCACTCGCTCTCATTGTGAGCGCATAACGTGGCGGAGCGTAACGCAGTTTCTTGAAGTGTCACCCGGCAAACCAATTTATAAGACGTTGTCACGTCAAAATAAAATAAATATCGTATTTGTCCGGGAGGGTTTAATACAATTGAAGCTGATGCGGCGGCCAGGTGTAAATGCTAACTCGTAATCAGTAAGGGCGAGGTGTTTAATGAATCATAATTGTTCAAGTTCAAACATCAACTGAGCATGTGACTTTATATCATAATGTGCTGCAAGAACTATAGAATTTGAATCATTTTCAATATATGAACTATGTATTACATCAGAACAGAATTATCTGAAAGATAGGCGTAACGATACGTAGGGCAAGACAAATTACATGGTGAATTAGTCACTGAAAATAAAAAGACGATCGTTTTATATTTGCATTGGTTAATGATAAAATAATGGGGTTGATAGAAGCACGGTAGAAATGGAATTTGTATAAAAGTAGAATATCATATTGAGGAGCCGCGCCGTTCGTACCAAGCGCCGCCGCCGCCGCGAGAAAAAATTACCTTATGACCAAACTAACTTACTATCATTACACGAGCTAACAGCACAATGTCAACAAATTACACAACAACTTTTGTATAATATCAGATTTTATGAACTGCGAAATGTGGCTAGAGAAATGTAAGTTCAAGGGTATTAAGTTCGCATATTAGAGTAATAAACATTAATCACGCGGAGCTATCACACCGCATTCGTGATCTACATAGTTTGGCGGAAAAAAAAACAAACGACACCCGGCAACACGTCAGTCAGCACCTATGATACTTAAAGCGAATTTATAGCTGGGCGAACTCATTTATCCAAGTTTGTAGGCCTTCGCGAGTGAATAGTTAGGTCGATGGGGTTTCACGAATATTCCGTTATGGCAATCTGGTTAGGCGCACTGAGCTTAAATGGGTGAAAGCACGCTAACCTGCGAAGAGGGTTTCCAAACCAATTAAGGACTCCACGAAGGCATGGGAGAGCTTGCAGCTGGTGGATTACGAGCTCGATGGTACTCAGTGCGCCGATTCATCGCCGACGGGACTATAAGTGTGCGACACGCGAACCCAAACCGATCGACCGGAACGTTCCTGCTACTGGTATACTCAATGTAACAATATGCTTATATTTTGGATATTTCCGGGCGTTGTTAACAGTAGCAAAACTATTAACGTATCTACTACATACGTTTGAAATAGCAAGATTAGTAAGCCTAACTATGTAGATAACCTCAATGAGACTATTCAGTAAAGGAATCATGAGCATTATCCTAGATGTTATAATAAAATTATGTATTTGACTTAACGGATTTTGCGACAGTAGAGTACCTAGCTACATAATAATTAGGCATGCAAGAAGTGATAATATTTCGTCTTTTATGTAAGTACTTCCAGTTCAACGTAGATCGTTCAAATACATAATGCAGGTACCTACACACCCAAATTTTGTACAACTGCAATCAAAATAAATGATTCACCTATTATTGCGAAACATACCCTACATAAGTATCTATATAATAATATCTATCTGTAGGTATTCAAGACGGTAGCAGTTCGTTGCTTGCCTCTTCTTGGAATCCCCACATGGTCGATTATTAGATAGATACCATTTTAAATATTTCAACTAAATGCTACATTTAAAAAAATTGCCGAAAAAAGAAAAATACCTTAGACTAGAATTAAGTCCTGCAGGAACAAAACTAATAATCTTACGAGTACGAAAACTACGTTTCACTGTAATATGATTTCGCATAGAAAATTCGTTTCAATAAAGAAAATAACATGAATATCATGCTATTTTCTTTATTGCAAGACATAAAGTTGTTTCACCGCGCTCGTTGTCAATTTCAGTGCACTCAGTTAAATTCGTCCGCAAGACATTTTTCAACGACATTGTTGGGATCGCGTGCTGCCATACTATGCACTTCGTTTTCGTAAATGCATGCACGTCTGCGAGGCTATAGTTTGAGTAGCATCCATGGTATTTTACCTGATCAGAAGTTCCTTAGACAATCATTATGTCAATGTGTTTTGTTTTACCGGGAATCCCGGAGCTATGACATCAAGTATATGTAGTAGTAAGTATGGTATCTATACGTTTCATTTATCAATGTAATTATTTGGCTTTATTTTTGTACTTACTACATACGTATGTACTAAAATAGATACTCACGCATAGGAGTTGTATTTATAGTCCTCGTCTACCTGCGGGTGTCGAACTTGGTACCCCAGGTCAGCGCCATAGTCCGGCGGGATTATCGACCAACTGTTCTCGTAGTTGTAGTAGTCCCCGTAGACTATCTCGCCCTCACCCATCATTCTCATTATACACTGTCAACGTCCACGATATTCCTGTTTATCCTACACTGAACACTCAAAAACTATCGTTGACTAAAGATTTTGTATATAAATAAATAAAAAAAATTGATTGCCTCAAATCACCGCTGATAAGGCAAATTCATAACAAAGCTTAATTATTTCATAGATTATGATTAGTACGAGCGCGAGCAGCCATGTAAGGACTACGACCGGTGAGCTATCGACTGATCGATGCTTCGCCGGTCCTTATCAATAAAATTGTATCGTTATCATATCTAACAGCTTTCCCCCGCGATATGGGACTTTTATAATAGGTACACACTACGACAACTCGACGCCAATGTTGTAGGTAGATAGTTTTATCTGTGTCAGATGTAATGTGCGAGCGAAACGTGCCAGTGTCACCGCTCGTGTTATGAAATCCTGGAATGACAGGTGATGGACTAAGACTTGATAAATAGGCAACGAAAATGTTAGCTTATCTTCCTCGTACTGTAACCTGTAGGTAAAAATATGCGGTTTATATGTAATAGATTAATTTAATGTCTATGTAGGTTCTAGGCAAATACACGAACTTAAGAATTGAGGTAGATCGCATTCCTCCTTGAGGTTCGACAAACAGTTGAGAACACTTTGCTAAAATGATTAGCTGATTGACATAAAAAAACAAAAAAATGAATAAAAGTCGAATTTGATTTGTACCGAAACATTTAATTATGACTCTTGATAAAATTATCAACCAACAAATCTGTACCTAATATATTTAATTATCCAAAAGCTACGAAATGATTGCCGGTTTCGCTATATTAAGTACATTTACAAAAAGGCGGTTGTGTACCTCTGGTGGGACTCGAACCCACAATCCTCGGCTTAGGAGGCCGATGCCTTATCCATTGGGCCACAGAGGCGAGCGGCAATGAGACGCGAGTAGACGCACCCGTTCGGCGGCGCTGACGGCGTCGTTGCGTCATCGCGCGTCATCGGGCGCGTACGATCACACACACGTATACCTACCTACACTGATTATGTATTACATTACTCATACATACATAATTAATGTCAACACATAAGTTCAATGTCACATGGTCAAAAGCAGAGCGAACTGGACGTAAGTTTGCCTCTAGAAGTGCCAATAGTTCCGGATTATACCCATTCATCTACCTAGCTATTTATTTTTCTAGTATGTTACCATGTTGCGTTAAAATTAACTTTTGGTGACGTCGCGGCGGACTTCCTAATTTTTTTACAGTATGATAAGTACCAGCTAACAACGGTACCTATGTCTATGTACCTACCTACATGTTTCTAAGTGCTGCCTATATGGTTAGATAGAGGTGTGTCTAATGTACTACATACACCTTATTAGTTTGATTGATTGCTGGAACTACGAGCTATCAACCAAAAGTGGCATACCTACAAATACCTAATAATAATTATTATTATAGTAACATTTGTTACTGATAATTTGATTCTTATCGGTCATCAAAAAATCTTTAGGCATTGTGCCTAAAGATTTTTTGTAATCTTTTTCAGAAGTAAATTTATTTTAAGTTTTGAAATAATCTGCTTATTTTGTCATTCTGTTTTCCTACAGGAGAAGATGTATTTTAGTTTACAATGAAAATCATTGTGGGCGATACGCTTTGCGGATACGTCAATGTATTCATTTTTAAACTGGTACCCTCGTCGGTCTAATTTTAGTATCACAGCTATTGACAAGACACGACATCGTTATACGGGCTATTTTGACATAATACTCAGTTAGTTACCAATATTATTCAAATCATAAGTTGCTAGACATTAATAAAATGTAGTACTTAATTGTTTTCGTCCAAAAGTGGTTCAAGGTGAAAGCTTAGCTCTAAACGCGAAAAGAAATCAATCTCTGCCTAAACACACCTTATTTAGTAAATTTTTTCGATCTTCTATTTTCTTAGATGTGGACTATTTTCTATTAGAGGAATGGGGGTAGCAATCAAACAAATATTTTTGCAAACCATTTTTATTTTATAATTGATTAGTTATATTTATTTATACATGGGCTATAAACTAATTAATACGATACAATATACATAATTACTACCTACGGCTCGATCGGCGCCCTGACCATCGATTGTTACAACACCTTAGAAATACTGTACAAATTTTAGGGGTACGGTACCTAAAATTTGTACAGTATCTCTAAGGTGTCGACGTGTGTGTTTGACGTCTACTCTTAAAAAATGTTTTGCTAATGTAGGTATATAATAACAAAACATTTTTTAAGAGTAGACGTAAACTTAATAAATAATTATTACTAGTAGCATGTTGTATAGAACATTCTACTAATATTTAAATATATGAAATGTCAATAAATTATAAGTAGCGTTACTCTCATTAGTTATAGTTAAAAAACAAAACATTCTCTGATGTTTATTTTTATTTTTAGGTAAGTAGGTCATTATGGTATCTAGTGGCATTTCAGGTTTTTTCTATTGTAAACTCAGCCATAAATAATAAACCAAAATCACAATTATCAAATGACAAATACCTACTTAAATCATAATATAAAAAAAAAACATAATTATTGTTTAGAAATAACATTGTTATTTGAAAATGGGTGCAATGCAAAAACTTTTTTTAATTTAATGCAGATTGTGAACCTACTTATAGATCATAATGTAGGTAGATAATTATGCAGTTTTCGTTCAAAATCAAAATCTACCCATATTTTGTTTTAATTTAATTGTGGCGAAATATCTATCCGCGTATGATTTGATTATTATGACGCCCGAGCTATGCAATATGCTTTGATTATAGTAATATGCATCGCCGGTCCCTAGTTTGGACCACAGTCGTGTACAGTCGACCGTGATAGTTTGTTGAGTTTGGCAGCATCCAAGAGACAAATTTTCCGGTTCTTGAATTGTTTACTGCCCGCAGTTGTAAATGTATGAAGACACTTTTTGACGCAAAAGTTTTTATTTATCAAGTCTACAACTGAAATGAACGATTTTACCGTTAGGGTATCTGACGAAGGCGCTCTGGTTGCCGAAACGTTTCTTGCACACGAGACATACGTCACCATCATTAATAACGATGCTCTTCGATATATGGAACTGTTCGAGCTCTTGTATCTGTAACAAGCATAAGACATAATCCATACTAATAGTTATAAATTCGAATGTAACTTTGTCAGTCTGTCCGTCTGTTACGTTTCGATGAATGATGATGACCCGAGTTAGGACATATGATACTATTAATTCCGGTAGTAAGTTCCCGTGGGATGACTTCCGAGTTCCGACCTCCACGAGTACGAAGCCACGAGCAAAAGTTTGTATATCAAATGGCCACATATTACTGTTTAAAAGATACAGCCGTTTGACGGATAGACGAACGGACAGTCAGACGGCTTAGGTTTACTAATTAATAGGGACCTGGACCCGTTGGCCGGTGCAGCGGTGGTTGGCTTAATGATAATGATAATGATAATGATAATGATAATGATAATGATAATACTTTATTTGCCAAAATGTAGGTGTACAAAGTAGTATGATCTTATTATAATATGGCCCATTTACATTCTACCATTACATGTGGTGTGCAAATATTTAATTACAGAATACATTAAATTATTAAAAAATGTCATAATATTCCATCAGCTATCACAATAAACGTTACAGTGTCAGATTAAATAAATTAATTGCAAATATTTAATTTCACAATACATTACATAATTAAAATGTCATAACATTACATCAGTTACCAATATGATTGTTATAAAATGTCAGATTTTATGTATTAATTGAAATGTTAATGTCCATGAATATTGTTATAATGTCAAAATAAAATAATAATAGTAAGTAAATGTCAAATTAGAAAATAAATAAAATATAAACCAAATTTATTGACATTACTTTCTTTCTTCGATATGTGACACAAATTCATTAACAGTGTAAAAACATTTTTCTTTAAGCCACTGAATCAGTTTTCTTTTAAACATAAGCAAAGGTAGTTCTTTAAAGGCATTTGGTAATTTATTGTATATCTTAATAGCCATTATAAAGGAATTTCTTTTATATAAATCAAGCTTGCATTGTGGCAAGCAGAGCCTATGTTTATCTCTAGAGGCAACGTTCCTTTTGGTTACATCTCTATGCTTAGTAAAATGTTCAGAATGTTGTCGTACTAATAGGCACAATTCTTTAATATACATGCATGCTAACGGTAAAATGTTGTACTTTTCTTCAGCTTTCAGTACTACCTCCCATATCTCCCGGATACAAAGTCTCGGAACATATCTGGACAAACTCACATATTATAGGTATGTAGGAGGTACATGTACCGATACTATGGAAAACAAATAAAGGCCGACTCCCAAAGAATCTGCGTCGCAATCACACACAAACATTCAAATTAAACGATATAGATGCAAAACTATTCAGGAAGGCAGTGATCTAAACAGCAACAGCATTTTAAAAAGAAAATTAAAGATATATAAATCGCGCAAACCTGCACTTGTTCAGAGTGCCACAAGTTTTTGATGACTTGCATTCGTCGCTTCAACGTGAGCTGTCCGTCCATAGCGCACCCTAGAAAATATTTCAGACGATCCAGGGGGATTGAGTCTGGCAACACTGACAGGGCCTGCAAACACGCAATCATTCGATAAATGAGTTTGTACATTACTTACACTTCAATGATTTAGTTAGAGGACATTATTATTGCTGTTACCGCATTTTGGTATCTCAACTCCTCACTTTACTCTATCTGGTCTTTTGTCTGGTTACGCAAATTGAGTTGTGAGCATGATAGCGCCACCAGTGGGATCAGTGGCGGACTAAAGGGGGGCGGCAGGTGCGGTCCACCCCGGGCCTCCGGTCTAGGGGGCCCCCAAATCTTTAGAAATACTTTTTAATCAATTCTTAAACAAAGCCGAAATATGTTCAGTAAGTTAAAGGCAGTCTTTATTGGAGGCCGCCTACGTGTGCTAAATATAAATGTAGAGTGCTAAAATTTTCGAGCTCGCTTCGCTCGGTCCTGCATCCTACATTCTCTTTTTCTCAAACTTTTCTAGACGACAAAATAACTCCTATTTCTATATACCTAAATGTTTAAAAGAAAATTTAACCTATCCACTATCCAGAGTGCAAAATTTTTCGAGCACGCTTCTCTCGCTCTAGCATCTTATATTCGTTTAATGCTCCATATTTTCCGTATAAGTCGACCAAGTATCTCCTATTTCTGTATGAATGGTCAAAAGAAAACCTAACCTTTTCGAGGCAGTATGTTAAAATTTCAAGCTCGCTCGCTCGCAATTATATTTTGCGTTCTTCTAGTTCTCAAAAATTTCTGCATACCTGGGCAGGGGCCCCAATTTAGTTTGCCGTCCCGGGCTCCCGACAGGCTTAGTCCGCCACTGCGTGGGGTAAGTATTAACTAGGTAGGTACTTCTTTTAAGCCGCATCGTGTACGTTTGTCTTTTCCTTACATTTAAAGAGCCGTATACGAGTCATCAACCATGACGCCCCCATCTCTCCAACACTATATTGTATGCCAAATGTCACGAATAAATAGGATCTGTTTTAACCAAAGAGAATTAACTTACTTTCAATGGCGATATGTGATTGGCATATTGATCCAAGATATTGAGTGCCCTCTCCAAGTCTGGTACAGCTGTCTCAGGATGCCTCGGTACATTAGCTAGAGATTTGCCGATGAAAGCACTGCTTTTTTCAGGGTTTATGAGAATCTTCATCAGTATCACGTATACGTCTGTGCCCTTGAAGTTTGGTCTCGCAAAATCATCACAGTACTTTAATGCTCTGTCTACATCACCTGCAAGAAAATGCGTTTTCATTTCTCATACTTGGAAACTACTCTTGAAGTTACCTGATCAGAGGAATGATAACAGTACTTTTCGTCCCGGGGAAACGATTTTCCCTGCTGTCAAAAAATTTAAAAACAATGTCCATGCCAACTTTTTATACAGCCACTCTGTTATATCGCGGCATAAAATTGAAAAAAATATATTATCAACAATTTTGTAACATGACTAAGTACTTATAATTTACTTTTCACTAAATTATTATTTAATTTACATAGATTTGAGCTAAATATTTACCACAATCAGTGATAAAAAACGGAACCCTTATAGGATCACTCGCGTCTGTCGGTCTGTCTGTCTGTCTGTCCGTCTGTCACAGCCAATTTGCTCCGTATCTAATGAACCGACATATGTATTTCTGTGACCCAAACACGGACGTGTAACGTAAATAAATTAATTTTGTATATGGGGGTCACTTTTGGGAGCAAAAAAGTTTTTTTTTTTAAGTCTTGCAAACTGTACCGTGTTACATATCAAATGAAAGGGCTTATTGCGAGGATCTCAATTTTTTTTTATAATTTTAAAATAAATACAATTAAAGATATTCAAGAAAATTGATGAAAATTTACCATTCTCCCCCCTCCCTTTACCTCCGAAACTACGGAGCTTAAATTTTTGAAAAAAATCCACAGAATGGTTCTTTAGATTTCTTCTCATAGATTACAGGAAAACCTATAAGAAGTCAGTGGTATTAAAATAACACGGTAAATCTCTCAATATTGTACGTACAAACTTACATTTGCAGTTGAAATGTATAGGAAAACATGTTTTTCAACTACAACGTTAATTTTCCCCTTCATTGTGCCTAGTCCGACACGCACTTGGCCGGTTTTTATATGAAATGGCGCGCTGAAAAAAGAGTAGTCTTTTTCGGAAAACGTGTTACTAACATTTTTCAATGAATTTTTTTTTTTTTTTTTTTTTACATAAATCTTTAACTGTATGGAGCGTATATTCAAAGTTTAAGACGACTTTAAGTACAAAACACGATATACATTTGAAAGATTTCGCCAAATCTCATCTTTGTCATCTTTTCTGAAAAGACAGTCGGATGGATTCAAAGCGAAAAAATACAAAATTTTCACAGCACAAGAGGTCCAAACCTTCTTAAATCAAGCGCCAGACGAAAAATACTTACTTAGAAATAAAGGTAAGGAAATCATCTAAGAAATTTGTCTTAAGCCTATGCATAGATATCATAAATACAAGATAACTTACTACCCATGAAAGATTTACATTAACTTTTCAGGTCGTGTTGATACTGCCCATGAGTAGCGCTTGCAGAAGCATTGAACTAGTGAATTTGAAGGTACATGACATAGAGAAACAAAGTTAAATAATACTAGTAAAGTTAAGAGGTACTAAAACAAAAGTTGCCCGTACCTTCGTAGTAAAGAGAATTTGTACAAATAATAGAAAAATACCAAGGACTTCGACCCAGTGATATGGAAACTGATCGTTTTTTCCTGAATTACCAAAAACGGAAATGTTTGAGGCAAGTAATTGGCAAATACAAAATGTCTGGTATCCCGAAAGAGATAGCCACGTATCTTAATTTACCAAATCCAAACTTATATTCTGGTCACTGCTTCCGCAGAACTTCACCTACTTTGTTAGCTGATTCTTCAGGCGCAGATTTGACTACAATTAAAATACCCGGAGGATAGAAATCCAGTAAAGTAGCCGAAGGATACATAGAAAAATCAGTGGAAAATAAGACTAAAGTATCAAGTAAAGTAACAAAAACGATAAATCTACATTCCTCGGATTTCTCTCCGCAACCTAGTACTTCCAAAGACTATCCGGAGCGAAGTGAAAACCTTTCTATTCCAGCTGAAGAAAATGACTTAATATTGCTTTCTCCAACATTTACAGAAACACAAAATATATACCAGGAAAGAACCTTTCCCTTAAGTTTAATAATTGCTCTAATTTTAATATTAATTTTAAATACATACTATCTTATCAATATTGTATTTATGTTTTATTAAAATCCTGTCAGAATCGGTCGAAGTGGCGGTGCTTGGGGGAGACCTATGTCCAGCAGTGGACGTCATTCGGCTGAAATGATGATGATGATGATGAAAATATTGTTTGTCTAATTAGGTTTTTTTTTACTTTCCTCATATTCGAAATGAAAAGCAGAGTGATTACCTCGGGTGAAAGAATTATTTAGGCACGAGATGGTTTGGCGCACGAGCGTTCCGAGGGCGCCAATAGTTCGAGTGCCTGTCCCATTCATCCCTTGAATAACAATCTACTATTATCATTGCAAGTTTGGAAGAGTAAAGAACCTAGGACTTACTAGGTAATTAGGTATATCACATGTTATCAACTGAATGAATTTGCAAATAGACGGTCATAAAGCAGTTCTATTCTAAAAAGTGTGTGGTTTAAATAATTTAAATCCCACACTCGCTCCTCGTCGGGTTCTTGAATGGACAATTGTTTTTTTTATACTTCTATGGACAAACTGCTTACATATCTACCTCAAAGTAAAAAAGGGACCTATTGTAGCTATATTCTGTAAAGTTAAATTATTGGTTGTTATTTTGATCAACGGCTATTGGCCAATATTTGACTTGACGGCAGATTTTCCCCAGAAAATTGAAATTTCAACTCGTGTCTCAATCAGGAAAAACTAACAAAAGCCGCACTTACCCAATATCAGCACATAAATGGCGAGTGCCTGCTCGTGTCGTCCTAACTTTCCGTAAATGATAGCTCGCTCCTCAAACAAGCTGTCAGTAGGGAAGTGCACAGCAACTCTCTCAGGAGTGTAATGCGCAGATTTTTCTAGAAACGCAACTAATTTCGACTTAATGTGTTGTATCTCTGCATCTGTTAGGTTCGCTTTCTTATCAGTTATTTTATCTCTGTACATGTTTATTAGGGCGTCGTGAAATAATGAATTTGTGTCGTTCCACGTATGGATGACATGTTCTAAGTAAGGCATCACCAGAGATTCATGTTCCTTTTTAAGAAAATCGAATACCTCTTGACGAGGCAAGATTTCTGCTTCTACGTTCTCCTCGGTGAATATCTTCAAGCCTTTTTCTGGATATTCTTTCAATATCCAGTCAGAGAACTTGAATATTAAATTTATATGTTCAGCTCCTAGAAAATAAATATGCTGCGTTAATTCAACCAATACCTACCACGCACTAGAAATGGATATCGAAATCAAAACTAACTCAGTTTTTTCAAATAATTCGTCGTTTCTTGATAAATATTCAAGCCTTCTCCGTGTTCCGTGGCCTGCTCTCTTAGCAGCGACAGCAGCTGAAGAGCTTTCATATGCAGGCCTTTATTTTGGTACAATATCATCAATTCGCGATGCTTCCGGTGCTGTAACAACACCGTCTCGGCTTCTTCAACACGACAATGATTGCTGTTTCTTAGAAGAGATGAAACCTCAGCATGAATCTAAAAAGTTTATCACAATATGGTTACATCATAATCATACTTAATTATTTTCCATTTGGCTTAATCTGCGACAATCAATCTGCCTAGCCTTTTCCCAAGTATGTTGAGGTCGGCTTCCAGTCTAACCGGATGCAGCTGAATACCAGTATTTTAAATGGAGCGACTGCGACAATCTTTGTGTTAAAAAATAACTTTACCAATAAGTAGCACTTTAACAAAGTAGTATCTATCAACTCTAGTTGCTGCGTCTGCGTCGCCGACGCCTCGTCTTGGCCGGTGTTACTTTGTATGTTAGCTTTCAACTCCTTCAAATACTCTATCAATGCATTCAAAGCGGTCTGTAGATCTTTGCCAGACAATTTCTTCGTTTTTTCTTTGTCATCATTGTCTAGTTCAGGGAACAGTCTTATGACTTCAGCGGGATCTTTTTTAAGTTTAGTAAACTCCCTAATAGACTGTGAATATTGCTTATTGTCGAAAAGTTCCAATGCATACAGGATTTGTATGGCTTGTATGTTCTGTTCTTTCTCTTCGGGTGTGCAGTCTGTGAGGCTCTGTAAAAATTATGGGTATGTCAAAATGGTATAAAGCAATTAAAAGAAGCATTATACTTTTAGTAGGTACCTACCAATATTTTGTGAAAAAATCTTTTCCGGGTTTGTCCTCATTCACTCCTATTCACGGTAGGTGCTGATGTTCCTATTTACCAAGTCTACCAACGTGAGTAACCAAGTTATACTTACTCGGGTATTCATGCATATTTTAATCATGTAACCATTTTTGTTAAAAGCTCACGGCGCAGTAGACCACTTCTTACTGCATAACGACTCGCCATCACCACAAACTACCAGGCTGTACTTAGGTGTACCTATAGGTACATACTCTAAGTGGAAGCCACATTGTTTAAATTCACCACCTCTATAAGAGCACTTTCACTGCACCTAATAATGCGTAAGTAATAAAGAAAATCAACTTACATTTAAGATTTTAATAATTTCTGCTTCTCTCTTTTTAATTTTGGTGCGAAACATTTTGATTTTGTTTGTAACAACACGTCCTTTAGTTGCACAGAACTCCTAGTACTAAATAATGTTTTTTTTCAACAAATAACGGGTTTTCCTCCTTCCCTATTAATTAGTGTCAAGCGCATTCATTTGATTTAATTAATACGTGCTGTGGATGGCGTACATCACAGCCAAACATACTATATTATATACCTACATTATATTTACTATATTATATTTTACAGTAAATAGATAAGGAAAATACGTAACCTAAAAATATTATCACAGGAAGATTAGATTTAAAAATCTATGGCCTTTGTAAAAACGTAATAATGTGCAGATTTTTTAGAATAATAAGGCAAAACAAATAACTTCAACAGCTTAATAAGCTGGTAAATTCCGCACTGCATATCATGTTAGCAGGAAGGAACGCCGTGGGGTTTTAATCTGTATTCTGCCTCAGACGTGGTCTTCCAACAGGATTTCCCCACGAAAAAAAGGTTTTGTTGTGTTGTGTATGGGTGGGATGGTACTGGCAACAGTCTTTGATATTGTCAAGGCATTTAATTCCCTGCTCTAGGATACGATAAAGCAGGCAATAATTATATATGTACTATTGCAAGAGATTTTTCGAGACATAAGTTCTTGCGTAACAGGCAAATCAAGTAGGTGGGCAAAAAAGGTGATGTCCATTTGGAGGAAACTTGTGGGATTTGGCAGGGTTCTGTTCTTGGTCCACTCTTGTAGAACCTTGCATAACTATGAGATTGTGCGGTTCCATCTTGCCACTGGCGTAAATATCGTTTGTTATGCGGTGATATTAGTGCTAAGCACCTTGGGAGGTACCATCCTGCTGTCCTAGCTCGGGGTGGTACGTAGCTGGAGTTTGCGGGTTTGGTCTGTGAATAGCGCCCTCTAACTATTTCAACCAAAACGCCACGGTCCCAACTGTAATGGAATATAGCCTTAAGGGCCGGATCCAGAAAAAAATGTACAACACATTTTTTTCTGGATCCGGCCCTTAAACTAATATTGACGACACGAAAATATGTAGGTATCAATCATAAGCATACCTATCTAAAACCACTTTTTGACCTTTTAATTATCTTTTAACTAAGACTAAGGGTACTTTCTAAGGAAAGAGAAATAAAACAAATATTGCTGCATAAAATTTTCATAATTATAATTTCAATATTTTTATACATGAGCTAATAATACGTAGGTAAAATATAGTTACAATACATGGCTACATTTATATTACACTCTGTACATTGATTCTTAATATAAACCTTTGAAACAGCTGTACAAAATTAGCTAAATATTTCATATGTATGAGAGGCATTTAAATACATGAAAATAACAACAGAGGCGTTTTTTGACTGGTTATTAAACGATGATCATCATCGAACATGGTGATTATAAAAAAATATAAGTTTATTCTAGACTAGTTTCTGCCCACGACTTCGCTGGCGTGGAAGTCGACAAAATATAGCCCGTTACTCGCTGATAATGTAGTTTTTTATTGGAGAAAGATTTTTTAAAATTGGTTAAGTAGTTTTTGAGTTTAACCATTACAAACAAACATACAAAAAAAAAACTTTTCTCTTTATAATATTAGTTTAGAGATGTGAATGGATTTAAATCTAAGCATTTTCTGCAATCGATGTCTCTTACATCGATTAGATCATATTGCATTTTTTCTAAACATCACGTTGTTGCGGTACCGAAGTACATCAAGGATCCGATTTCATTTATTTTTTTTCATTTATTTCACTTTCCTGTTACGATTTACACATATTGGGGTTTATATTATTATATAAATGTTGTTTTAAGTTAAGTGACGTTCAAACGACAAAAATGTATGGTTAAACAGTCGCTAATCATTAGTTAACTTTAAGCAACATTTATAAATAAACACCATTGTTTCTACTGAAAATTCATCATCACAAATCACAGCCAAGAAATGAAATCAAGCCCATTTTGTTATAAGAAACTAACAAAGGTGTTCGGTAAACGGTAAATCCGTAATGATTAAATACGGTAAATCCGTAAGGGTTAAGCAGAGGTTTATATTACACCAACATTTCAAGAACGATTTACAAGAAGTATGAAATCATGAAAACATTTTTACTTGTCGAGTCTACAACTGAAATGAACAATGTCACCGTTGGGGTATCTGACGAAGGCGCTCTGGTTGCCGAAACGTTTCTTACATACGGGACACACGTTATAAGTGTTTATTAATACACTCTTCGATTCGTGGAACTGCTTCAGTTCTTGTACCTGTAACAAACAAGAATTTTATGAAGTTTATTAAAATTGGACGCAAAGTCAGTGGATGGGCCACATTGAGCTTAGATTGAAAAGGAGGATGACCACTTGCCTATATCGGCATACCTGTAACAAAACGATCATGTACAAAAGCTACACATGGTGCATCTGACCAAAATTTTAAATTAATTAACCGATATTAATTTAAAGCAGCAGTTCTTTTGTTCATTCAAGAACAAAAACAAAAAACACTACTTTTTCTAGCACAAAGCTCATTACACGTCGTAAAACTATTAATTGTTAGCATTGATTTATTATATCAATGATTGCTAGTCATTTTCTGTCAGGCGTTATTACACACGATTACCTCAGTATGAAATTTCATAGGCTTGGTTAGACTAGTAAAATACATAACTAAATCTTGTTTTACTCGCAACTAGCCTAGGTCTGGCAGTAGCTCAAACCAGCTTAAAATGCACCAATACTGTGGTGAGAACCTTATATCTACTGTATATTTTTGAAATCTGAGAATTAGGCTGCCTTTTCATCAGAAATCTGCGAGGTCGTGTCTATTTCCACCAGGGCCAAGTGGTGTAGCGGCGCGGGTAAGGTGTGATATGAAAATGCGCTTTCCGCGCGTGTAATATAAAACACTTAGCTAAAATAGTTATCAACATCAGGGGTGGGCCTACCAGTTGTTCATAACTTATAGGAGAATTCTAGTTTCTAGCAGCACAAAAGAGAATGAAACAAATCACTCACAAACAACGCACCCCCTATTTTATTTTATTATTTCTTAATTCAACGAAAACTAAAATGGACAATAAGATTTCCCTTTAACGAATATGTATATTGAGCTAAAACTTCAAAAAAGGTACAGGTACAGTACAACACAACTTAACGCAAAAAACTGTAGTCATATAACCAAATACATTCGTAAAATTGAAATGAATTAATTAAAATTCTCAAATTTATGCTACATTGAAGTTGTGTCGTACTGTAACTGATAAATAAACAAACAAACAATAACAGTTGAACGTAACAGTAGGTTTCTATGGCGACGAGTGACAAGTGAGTGAATGAGCGAGTGACAACTACAATCAGTGTTTTCAGATGGGTGTATTTTTTTACCCACAACTTTTTCAAGAATGCACTTTGGAAAAAATATTTAAATTACAATAAGCATTCGAGTACTTATTATCTTAGATATATTACTAATTGACTCTGTTTTTAAACTTCTCTGTATAATGTTGGCATCTGTGGTTATCCTCAGGGACCGTGCAACCCCGGTTAAGAGTTAAGCTTTTCGAAAGGGTAAGCCGTTTATGAGGTTACCTTTATCTGATGTAACCCCTTGAATGGGTTCTGTGCTCAAAACCCATTAAAAGGGTTATCTCTTCAATATGGATAACCCATTGAATGGGTTCTATACCTAAAACCCAGTGAAAGGGTTACATGATAACCCATTGAATGGGTTCTATACTTGAAACCCAGTGAAAGGGTTACATGATAACCCATTGAATGGGTTCTATACTCGAACCGCAGTGAAAGGGTTACCCCTTCATTATGATAACCCATATAATATAAGGGTTTTGTTCGGGTTATCATATGGTTTTTCAATAAAATTGTGCTAAATAGGTGATGGTGGGGGGTGGGGCGAGCACCACGCGCATTGCTTTTATTTCACTAGATATCGTAGGCTTGTAGACGAAACACACGGAGTAAGGTGATGTGTCCTACAAAGGGTGACATTACAATTTTTTTTTTAAAGTCTTCTTTAATTTTCTATGGTATAGTTACTTAGGTAATTTAACAATCTAAACTCTTAAGGACGCGTTTGCAAATTTGATAGGTATAGAATCGAACTACTACATTGACAAAGGTCACACACACAAGTGTACGCACGGTTAGTTGCGGGAATAGTAGTCAAGTGAACTAATTTTGGTACTTTGAAAGTTTTTTTTTCTCTATATTCTTTATAATACATAGGCATCTACAAAAAATATTTCGTATTGTTGTTTGTATTTTTACTAAATAATACTTAGATACAAATACCTACTTCAGTTATTGCTAGGAGGCACTGGAAGCCCTCTTCTGGTAGAAAGATGTGGGCTGTGGACTTTGGGCTAGTTTTGTTAGTTATGATGTGACTTTACCTCCAGACTTGATGGAGTGACCTGAAGGTGTACTTCGGTGACTGCTACTGGTACTCCTCGACGAGTAGAATTAGATGTGCCGAGTTTGGGCTCGTTTTGTTAGTTATGACGAGACCTTACCTTTGGACGAGATGGAGTGACCTGTAGGTGTACTTCGGTGACTGTCACTGGAACTCCTCACGAGTAGAACTAGGTGCGCCGAGTTTGGGCTCGTTTTGTTAGTTATGACGAGACCTTACCTCCGGAATTGATGGAGTGACCAGAAGGTGTACTTCGGTGACTGCTACTGGTACTCTACGACGAGTAGAACTAGGTGTGCAGAGTTTGGGCTCGTTTCGTTAGTTATGATGAGACCTTACCTACGGACTGAAAGGAGTGACCTGAAGATGTACTTCGGTGACTGCTACGGGTACTCTACGATGAGTAGAACTGGGTGTGCCGAGTTTGGGCTCGTTTTGTTAGTTGTGATGAGACCTCACCACCGGACTTGATGGACTGACCTGAAGGTGTACTTTGGTGACTGCTACTGGTACTCTACGACGAGTAGAACTAGGTGTGCCGAGTTTGGGCTCGTTTTGTTAGTTAGGATGAGACCTTCAGTCCGACAGCATCTCGTCTTGGTTTTGGCATTATAGCGATTGTTCAAAATTCACAAATACGCACTGACTAATAAATACCTAATAATATCGCAAAAGACGCCCGGGTTCAAAAAATCAAACAGCAAGAATGACAATTGTACGGTCCCAGCAAATGCCTGCAATAAAGTAAGTAACAAGTCCAGACATGAAAAAATCATAATATTATGTAATTTCGATATCCAGGCAGCAAAGCTAAAATAAACACTATATTACATGCAATAATGATCATAGATCCCTGTTTAGAAGCCGCTCGGTAAGTAGGCACAAAGGCGCCGCCGCGGCCGCTTAACGCGTGCTATTCCATTTTGCAACCTATGCCCATCATAGAGAGATCATATTAAATTGCTCCGTCAGTCGGAATGTTACGCTGTTATCGTTTTAGGAGAGTTGAAAGTGTAACCCTTTTGAAAGGCTTAAATTAAGCCGTTCAAATGGGTTACCCACATCGTATGGGTTTTTAAATAACGGCTTAGAAAAACCCTATCGAAAACCCTTTCAATGGGTAACGGAAATTTGAATGGCTTAAATTAAGCCGTTCAAATGGGTTACCCACATCGTATGGGTTTTTAAATAACGGCTTAGAAAAACCCTATCGGCTTAAATTAAGCCGTTCAAATGGGTTACCCACATCGTATGGGTTTTTAAATAACTGCTTAGAAAAACCCAATCGAAAACCCTTTCAATGGGTAACCCAAATGGTCCCTGGTTATCCTACCTCAAAAACAAGGTATATTCCAACCACTCATCTGATCCCATTGACTGAATGAACGAAATGAAATGTAATCTTTCAGTTACCGTCGCCATTAAACCGAAAATGCAACCGGAACTACAAATAATATTTATTTTTATTCAGTATTAAGCAAATGCTTTGATTAACTCTAGACTATTTTCTTAAATATATGTAGAAATTAATTAAGGCTACTTTAAAGTATGAATTGGCTGGACATGTTTTCTAATGAAAAACAAGCGCCATAATCAAAGTGAGAGAGATATCAGCCTTAAATTTAACAGTTTTAACTGTTTTACAAGTAAAAACGTACGTAAGTTGATTGATCACTCCTTGCAAAAATCCTCTACGTGCCCGTAAAAATCCCATCCATATAGGTTTTCAAAAATTTGCTCGGAAGCGTACACTTTATACGATATAACTATTCGTATCTTACCTGCATATGTTCAGCGTATAACAATCCTTTGAGGACTTGCGTGCGTCGCTTCAACGTGAGCTGTCCGTCCAGAGCGCTCTCTAGGAAATGTTTCAGTCGACTCAGCGGGACTGAGTCTGGCAACACTGACAGGGCCTGCAAATAAATGATTCAATGTTTTAGAATGTTAATTAAACACAACTCAAATACAACATCACATTAAATTAGCTACCGAAACTCGTGGGTAATTCAAATTTTCGTTCCATAAGAATCTAATTCGAACTATTACAATAGTTTTAAAACAAAAAAAAAGGCCAAGTGCGAGTCAGACTCGCATACGAAGGGTTCCGTACCACTGTACAATATACATTTTAAAATGAATGAAGTAAAAATATAAAATGTCAAATGACTCGAAATTTTTTGGCATTTGCATAGGAGTTAAAAGGGGTAATTTGATTGTAAATGACCTCTCCTGCATCCCCTTAATGGATTTCCGACATATAACCAATAACACTGTATAGCAAAAAATGCCGATGCTTGTATGGGGGACCCCCTTACAAGAAATTAAACCCCTAATTTTTAACTTTATTTGTTGTTATAGCGGCAATAGTAATACACAATCTCTGAAAATTTCAAGTGTCTACCTGTTACGATTCATGAGATACAGCCCGCTGGCAGACAGACAGCGGGAGCTAAGTATAGATAGTGCCATCCACGAAGACGCGCCCCACTCCGCGACGCTCCGTAACAAAGTACAGCTTACAGTACAGTAATCGCGGAGTGGGGCACGTCTTCGTGGGTGACACTATGTGTAATAGGATTCCGTTTGGCAGCCTTCGGGTACGGAACTCTAAAAAAACTTTACAACTGTTAAGTTTGGCTAGCTAATTTACTTTGAACCTGTATAAAGCTGCGTACAAACATAGCGAGGTATGCGCAGAGAATATTTTGTCACGCATGCCTTAACCTCAGGCTATGTAGATGAGGTGCTCATGCTTACTGAAAGCATTCGTCGCATCGATGACCAATCTGTCGGCTGACTGCGCAATCATTTCAAAGTTACGGCCGAAGGGAATGACACAATAGTCGACAATTTCGTTTCAGTTCAAGTCATCTACACAAAACCGCAACCAAACTGCTATTTTGGAGCTAGCTTATAGTCCAAAAGCAAACCGTCTGCATACTATGCAGACGGTTTGCTTTTGGTTACATAGGATATTAGGCCTCACCAGCCGCTTCTCTTATTTTGGCAAAAATGGCCAATAGTAATCTAAACATAGATTAAAAACGATACTTACTTTCAAGGGCGATATTTTGTCGGCATGTTTCTCCAATATTTTGAGTGCCGTCTCCAGGTCCGGTACAGCTGTCTTCGGATGCCTCGGCACCTTGGCTAGAGGGTTCCCGATGAGGGCACTGTCTTGTTCAGGGTTCATGAGAATCCTCATCAGTATCACGTACACGTCTTGGCTCTTGTCGTTTGGACTCGCGCTTACATTTTCGCAGTATCGTATTGCTCGGTCTACGTCGCCTGTAGACAATAGAAAGGTTTAAGGCAAAATACTTAAAAGGCCGTGTAATCACTAGGCGGAAAAGCCGCACTTACCCAATATCAGCACATAAATGGCGAGTGCCTGCTCGTGTCGTCCTAACTTTCCGTAAATGATAGCTCGCTCCTCAAACAAGCTGTCAGTAGGGAAGTGCACAGCAACTCTCTCAGGAGTGTAATGCGCAGATTTCTCTAGAAACGCAACTAATTTCGACTTAATGTGTTGTATCTCTGCGTCTGTTAGGTTCGCTTTCTTATCAGTTATTTTATCTCTGTACATGTTTATTAGGGCGTCGTGAAATAATGAATTTGTGTCGTTCCACGTATGGATGACATGTTCTAAGTATGGTATCACGAGAGATTCATGTTCTCTTAAAAGAAAATCTAATATCTTTGGACGGGGCAAGTCTTCTACTTCGGTAAATATCTTTAAGCCTTTTTCTGGATGTTCCTTCAATATCCAGTCAGAGAACTTGAATATTAAGTTTATGTGTTCGGCACCTGGAATGTTGAAACAAAAATAATTATACAGAGATATAGTGATTATACTTTAAATTGTACTTTTCTTAAACCAAGAGATAGCTCTTGGTTTAAAAAAAGTACAATTTCAAATCATAATTTATAATATACTAACCAAGTTGTTGCAAATAATTTTTCGTTCCTTGATAACCTTCTAAACTAGAGTCCGGTTCTTTGGCCTGCTCTCTCAGCAGCTGAAGCGCTTTCATATGCTGCCCTTTCGTTTGGTACAATATTATTAATTCGCTGTGTTTCCCATGTTGTAGCAACATTTTCTCGGCTTCTTCTAAGCGACAATTGTTATTGCGTAGTAGAGGTGCGACTAGAGCATCGTTTATCTAAAAAGGTTTCAACAATACGAGGTGTAAAAGACATCGTAATGAAAACGAAAAGTTTAAAACCAAATTTATTAAACATAATTTCAATCGAAATGTACACACGGCTACACATCAAGCTATACATTTCCATTATAAGCTGACCTCGCATGGTACGGAAATCTTATACAATGTGAGATCAGCATAAACTGTAAATGTATAGCTTGATGTGTAGCCGTGTGTACACATATTATTTTCCGTTATAAGTTTTTTTATTATATCTTCTAGATTTACCTGTAAGTAGCACTTCAACAAAGTAGTGTCTATCAACTCTAGCTGCTGCGTTACATTCCTCTGCTTGGTCGCCTCGTCTTGACTGGTACTATTCCCTATATTACCTTTCAACTCTTTCAAATACATTATCAATGCATTTAAAGCGCTCTCTAGATCTTTTCCTGTCAATTTCTTCGTTTGTTCTTTATCGTCATTTGTTTTACAGTCTAGTTCAGGAAACAGTTTGATGACGTCAGCAGGATCAGTTTTGAGTTTAATGAACTCTTTCATTGACTGGGAATATTGCTTGTTGTCGAAAAGTTCCAATGCATACAGGACTTGTATGGAATGTATCTTCTGCTCTTTTTCTTCTGGCGTGCAGTCTGAGAGGCTCTGTTGAAGTAATGGGTACCAATAAATACTTTTAGTAACGCCCTTTGATTATAGTGAGCGAAAAACTTCCTGAAAACTGAACTGTCAGGATACTTACTCCTACAAGAAGCCCTATTGTTGATATACGATCCTTTATTGTAAATGGCATTTTCTCTGCACTTGCATCTAGTTCTAGTAGAGCTACAAAAATCAAATATTTAACTCACACTCGTGATTTTGATAATATCTTCATTTGAGTGCCCATCATAAGATGTTTATTTATCTCGCGGAGGAATATTTAAGAACGTTCGTATTTACCTCGAAATTAGACCGACCTTGTATTAAATAGGTACTGGGTTTAAGCAATTTTCCTCAAAGACCGATTAATAGTTTAATTTGTCAATAACAAAAAATTAAAAAGAATATTTGATTTTTCTAGCCACCACACACACAACACAATATCGCAAAACGTTTGAATACACCTCAACTGAATAAATTATGATGAAGCTTAACATTACTGATTAGCAACTCTTTTAAACAGCATCGTGTTTAGAGGAAAATAAATGGTTACTTATTTTCCTTACTTCATTGTTTTGTCGCTGATACTATTTATTTCCATGTATGACTATACGCATGAGACTGATATGTACTATTTATATAACATTCCGTAATACAATACATAACTTTCATAATATGTTAAAGTCTCGAATAGGCAGTTAGTAGCGAACAATGTCATTCGTTCATTAATAATAATATTAGTTCCTTGATAAATTGGAAGTCACCATATCGTGTTCAGAAACAATAAGACCATATTGAGAAGAACATAAGAATTTGCCATTTAAAAACGCTAGCCGAGGCCCCGCAAATCCCGCAATCGCCAGCTGAACTGTCGACCACCTGCAGCCATTAGGTATTTATGACTTTATTGATATAATACTGGCTGCGCCACACGGTTTCTCCCGCATAAGTCTCGATCCCGGGGGAATATCGGGATAAAAAGTATCCTATGTCCTAACCCAGGTCATGGTCTACCTGTGTGCCAAATTTCATCGAAATCTGTTCAGCCGTTAAGGCGTAAAACCGTAAAAAAAATAAACAAATTGACTTTCGCATTTATAATATTAGCTAGGACAGCGAGGGTTGTACAGTCAGCATATAAATAACGGAACGAATAGGCTGTTCAAACAGATCTGAGCTGCTAAGAAAATTAAACTTTAACTCAAACTCAAAGACAGCTGTTGCATACTGTGTTTATTTTGAAACATTCCTTTTGTAATTGAGATAAAGTTTAATTTCCTTGATAAACAATCAAAGAATCATGTTGATCAGCATCAGGCTGATCACATTTAAAATATCGGGTATTTTAAACGATGACTGTGCAGTTAGAAGTAGTATGTCAAACGTTCTGAAACTATTGAAAACAGGCCCATTGAGTTTATTTTAATTTTCTCTAAGACTTACCGTTAGTTCTATTGCAATTTGGAAATGTTTGTCTTTCAGCAACTGCTGCCTTTGCTTCGTAATATCAACAGAGCTGAGGCACCAGACCTGGCCTACCGATGACACGAATATCAGACCTCGCTTACATCTGGAATAAGATTCATGGTTCAAAATAAATATCTTATACTGAAGCAGGTAAGGATGAAGTCTCCTATAAACGCATCGGTCATACATACCGTATACCGCGTCAAGATCGCTCTAGTCTAAAGTCAAATTTTAACCTAAACATAATATACAAAAATTCAATCTTATCTAATTTAATCTAATCCAATCTAATTTAATCTATATAATGTATTGTAATCATTTTAGCTTTAAATAATTTATTTTTTACTTTTATTACTATGTATTACTCGTTTTAATTATTTAATTGTGTCATCATCTGCGCATAATGTAGTGCATGCTGTGCTTTTCTTTAAGTAATGAGGCGCTTAGACTTAAGTTTGCAACATACAAAATGTAAAGTAATACACTTGTGGTTATCAAGTGTACAAACACGCTGTGAATGTGTGTGTAAACGCAGGAGTACTCTCGGTACTCTGGTACTGGCCGAGACATTGGCGAAGTCCGACGTGTGTGTTGAATGCTGACGCTACTCGTGCTTCACGCACACATTCACAGCGTGTTTGTGCACTTGGTGACCACGAGTAAAGCGCGCGTCGCTTAGTGACATAAACATACTATATAAGAAAGAATCTGTCACACAAGAGACAAAGAAGTCGCTCTACAAAGCCGAACTTTTACTAAAAAACGGGTACGGCTGGGTACTGTAACTACTGTACTTCTACTACTTTTGGTGAACGAGAGTAACCTCATTGCTGAGAATTAATGATATCACGAGTTGTAACATACGGGAACCGGGATATTCTTACCTGTACATCAGTCTTGCTTTGTTCAGTTCAGGTAAGGTTTGTATGAACAGGGAAGGCTCCACTGTCTGTACAATGACTTGGTCTGATAACAGCCCTAACACAAATGGCTCATCCCACACTGGAAACAATATTATGTATCATTTAGACAGGTTTCTTCTCAGGTTCTCCCTCTCACAGAGAGGCCTGCGTCCCATCAGAGGGCACAATATAGGCTGATTATGTAGAGAGGTTTGTAGGTTTACTGAAATACAACTGGCTTATTTTTATTACAAGTATCATGAACAGTCTATAAAATTTAATAAAAATTGGTCGTTTCGGATTCCAGCATTAACGTCTTCATATATTATAATCTTCCTGGGTAGTGTCAGACTGTATCATCCCACTGCTCGGCAACCATTTTTTATTAATCTAGACATTAAAATTAAAGTTCATTTTCATGTCCGTCTTTGTGACCCTGTTGTTCTGAACTAAGCAACGGATTTTGAAGTGGTTTTCACCATCATGCATAGAATTTATTCCGGAAAGTTTAAATGTATAATACATTAATATTTATAATATAATATTAATGTATTTTTTGTCATTTTATTTTTTATAATCATACTAAACTTATCTATATAGGTATATTATAAAATAAAGTCGCTTTTCGCGTTTGTGTGTATGTCCGCGTTGTTCATCTTAAATACGAAACGGATTTTGATGAGGTTTCCAACATAATTTAGAGACTGTATTCAGGAAGGTTTTTGTGTATTGTATAAATCATTAATATTAAACTTATAGATAAATAATAAACCTCGATGTTTTGTCTAGTCGTATAAATCTTACGAAGCAGGGGCGGGTCGCTAGTATATAATAAATAAATCTGGATGTGATCACTTGTCAAGTCGTAAAATCCGTTCGTTAGATTTCTTATAAATAAAAAATATCGTCAATAATCTCTTACCAACACCAATAGGGGCTTCTGACCATTTTATAGTTTTCTTGATATCTATATTTTTGGCCTCTTCCACAAGTACTGATGTCTGATCGCGACCAAGTAGAAATGAAGTTTCTGAGTATTTCGCTATTGTTGGCTCAAGAGATTTAGAACTGCTTGTTGGGAATAACTCCTGTGGCTTTCCTGATGAGAGCTACAAATAAAGTATAAAGAATTTTATATAACTTTCTTGAATAATAAATACTTACAGTCAGGTCGGGATATTTAGAATTTTTGTAAATCAAACTGAGGATAAACACATAAATGCTCAAACATATGCTCATAGGAAATAGAAATTGACTTTATGGCATTTATTCAGGGTTTATTAATGCTTCTGTGACATATTTTTTAAATAAAGTAACTGAAAAAGCAGATATTAAATTGGTCTATGCAATAGAAAATTCGAGGGTTAATTACTAAATACTTTTGTTAACGTAAATACAACTTTATCACCTACATCATACAGCACATATTCGTTTTTGAATCCCACACACACATATTGTTGGCCCCATGACATGACCTTCGGCACATCAGGGATTGTAAAGTCAAACAAGTGTTGTTTGAATTCTCCATTCTTTCCATAATACAACTGAAGTTTTCTCCTCACAGCAACACACAGACGGACAACGGAATTGGATTCTCCAGTCATTGATGTTGCGGGCTGTGAAAAAAAAAAAACTAACTTGAAAAAAGAAAAAAACTAACTTCCTTCAAATTCTACAATATATGGTCTGTTCTAAAACGATCTGATGAATATGTAAGCAAATGGATTAGAAAACGTCCCTTTGGATACCAATTTGTCGTGCAAATTGAGTGTGTTGAGTTGATTATTTTAATAGATAAACTAAAAATTCTAATTTTAAATGACCTAAAAGATGATATTCATTTTACAATTGAGGTCAATTTGTAACCTCAACTTTCGTCGATGTTTTTTCAGTTAAGTACTAATAATTACAAAGTAGTCTGTAGTTAGAGTAGCTACTCATATTCAGGAATGGTAAAATAATGGTAACTTTATTTTATCTAAATATTTTAAAAAGCCCTGCATTTTTTTCTAGAGGGGGTATGCATGTATTTATTTTTTAATAAAATCAATAATAGACAGTAATATAAACTCAAGAAAAGTATTAAAAGTTAAATTCAACTACTGCTTGTTGCTCACAAAAATTATAAAACTCCAACAATTTTCTACTACTGTCAGTTTCTGTCGCAGTCATATTTACCACAATAGTACTTTGTTTACATCGTTTTGTACCCCCAAATCATATAAATTAAATTATTTTTTTGTGCTTTCAAATCTCAAATCGTTTATTGCAATCCATAATGTATAATTACAGGTGGTAAATAAAAGAAATAATAATAAAAACAATTATGGACCCTGTCGGGCACAGCAAATTTTTAAATAAGTAGAGAGAGGAAGAGCACTTTATTAATTTTCCTCGTTATTAAGTTAGAATTATTTTATATCCTATTGCCTATGTACTATTATTTATGTCCATTCATTCACTTATTCTATTAATATTTTATATGCAGGTCTATCTATTAATTTATTATTTATTTAAATATATTTAGTATTGCTTACGTCTTTATTTGCTTAAAAATTGCTCATTATTATTAATGTAGTATAATTATTAAGTTATAATTTATTTTCGTTATTTTATTCAAGCAGAATCGCACAAACTTACTTACTTACTTACCTTAGTGAGATTTCAATCATTTTGCAAAGAATAGATTTTTATTCACATTTTTTTTAGGCATTGCTGAAGACGACGCGTATTAAGTTTGAATGCCGTTCCACCAAAAAAAACGCAACATAAAATAATGAATATTGTAAAATAAGTATTGTATAAAAAAATGTAAAAAAAATTGAATTTGTTTCTTGACTCCTACACAATGATATAAGTTTTGAATTATGTGCATATTCCCTATTATTGGGAAGATTTAGGGCTGTAAGGTGGGTATTACTCTATAACATATCTATCAAAGATCTATGAGTCATATTTATATTATGATAATGTAATAATATATTAAATCTTCTTTGATTAAAGATTTTTGATATTTGTTGTTAGATAGGATCATAAAAACAGGTCTTGCCATATTGAATATTATATATTTCACATTTATTTTCATAATTTCCTGATACAAAACCCGTCCACAAGATTATGTGATTTTGCCTTTTCAGTTTTGCTACTGCCATATTCTAAATTGACTGTTTTATTGACGGATATTTCAGTTTTGCTACTGCAATATTCTAAATTGACAGTTTTATTGACGGATAAAAAGTAAGTACAACGAAATTTTGGCGGAAGTTCACAATATGCTTTGTGGAATTCTAAAATATTTAAAATAAAAATAATAAAAATTGGTAACTCTGCTGTACTAAAAAAAAGCAAATTGCTGCCCGGCGGCCGGGAGTTCATTGTTTTGGCCTCATTGGTGTTCTATAGAGTTCTATTTGTTATATTGTGAGCCGAAAGGCTTCAGTATTTTGTTTTATTAGACGATTGCAACCACATAATTATGACAAAAAAATAGGATCCTAGATATATGATAGTGTAATACACAAATATGATTCTAGGGGTCATTTAATTAGGATAAGAGATAGGATCCTATGTAATACCCCCCTTAGTGTAATGTTCAGCTGGAACCTAAAATAAAACCTAAAAATCTTCAATTTGATAAAGAAAAGTTCAGTATAAAAATTCAACACTTACCGTGTTGTCTAATGCAAACAGGGAAGCACCTTTTGTTTGTTCAAAAGTCTTCACCATAGGAAAATTAACGCCATTTATATTGTATGTAGACAGAACACTATCAGTTAGGCACAGCAACAAGTTTTCTTCTGTAACAGATATTAAAATTAAAAATGATTAATAATGTTGTTATTCAAAACACAAATCTATCTGCTCACTGTGGTTTTAATAGCCATATCCTCTCTGAGCATTAACCTGTCAAACGCCTACTAGAAGCCGTTTGCATGTAAACACTCAACACTTTTCATGGTTATATTTATAATTATTATTCAAGTACAGTCAAAATTGATTATAACAACTTCGAAGGGACCGCCCGATTACGGTTGTTATAGCCGATAGTTGTTATAACCAAAAACTATGTTAAGTAAACAGAAATTTTGGGACCTCAAAATTTCATCATAATAATCTGTATGTTGTTTTAAGCAAAGTTGTTATAAACGGTTTTAACTGTATATTTTTCTATGATCAATGGCTGCTTCATACAACATTTATCAGATTCATAATACTCGTCACCATTAGGAGGATGTTGCAATAGGGCATTTAGGTTAATACCAGGACACCAGAGAACTCACATCAGCACTTTGGAATTTCATTAAGACAAAACTAAGTTAAAAATTACCTGGTATGACTTCAATTTGTTGTATAGGTTTTTTACTAAAATTTTTGCAATATCTGAGAAGCTGCAACTCATATTTCTGATTTCCATTTGTTTGAGACACTGAGTACATCAACAGATGACCTTGCCTTGTTCCCAGTAACAAGTTATTATCTAAAATAAAATTAAAAAAACTGAAAAGCTTATCACAATAAGAGAATAATAATTTTTGCAAACTGTAACAGTAAAAGAAATAACATTTGCCTTCTAAGGTTTGAACCCTAAAAATGGTATAGCTGGTAGATCTTCATCAAGGTAGCCTTAATTACTGGCAAACAATAATTTATTACAAACCAAAAATTAATAATTGATGAACACTTGGTACTGTGGCTTTTCAACAAACAAAATAGACCTGGATCTGTATTATTTTATCTGCATCAAAGAAGATGAGGTGTATCTTTACACAAAAATGAATGCTTGATAATATTAAAACTGATGTTTAAACAGATCTGTTTTGACTGTGACTCATTTTGTCTTTATTTTTTATCATAGGGTTTGTTCTTGTTAGATATTACTATCTTTTTACTTACCATAAGCAGCTATAGCCTCTATTTGTACGGTTGCATTGAGCAAGTGAGATATCTCGTACGCTTCGTGCATTGTGAATAAAATTTAAGATAAATATTCCTCCTCAAATAAATTACAATGATAAACTATACACCCATATCACTTTTTTTTTTAATGAAGTCTTGTTTTACTCCGCTCTTTATAGTATACAATAATAACTATAAAGCAGATACAATAATGTATCTATTACTTAATGTGCATTGTTACTATTTAGTTTAAATTAATTTCTAAATTCGCACCGTCAAGTCAACAACTCAACACAGACGTAAATTAATTCAGTTATTTGACATTTGCAGTGAAGTCAATCAAATGGGTCGCGGTCTATGGTAGCGGAATCGACTTTTTATGAATTGTTTTTATACCCTTATCGAATCAAATCAACCGACCAAGTGTGTCGGACTCGCACGCAAAAGATGGCCCCTTTTAATTATTTACTTTATTTTATTTTTATTATTTGTTATTATAGTAGCTATAAAAATACACGATCTGTGAACATTTCAACTGTCTGCCTATTAAGCACAGAGTACTTTGTAATAAACTGCTATTACGGTTCATGAGATGACGGACAGACGGACAGTGGAGGCTAAGTAACAGGGTTCCGTTTGGCACGCTTCGAATATACAACCCTAAAAAATTAGAGAAGGTAAATACTTCGCCACGTTCATTTAAATTTAGGAATACTAAAGTTCGTTTTTTAATCCCAGATATTTATTTGACATTTTCATATCTTTGTTGGTTGTTTTTTTTTAATTTGGAGTTTGACACTTGCACCTATCATGCATACCTGTCAGGCTGTCATGCATTTAGTAGACCCATGTCGTTTAGCTTGTCCAGTCTGAAATGACGCGCCCAGTACCGCATTTTACGTACGCTCATTATCCTTTTTTATTTATTTTTGTTATGTCGGTTCCACACGCTTGCCAAACCATAAGTCTACGATAATATCATCACGTTAGATATTATAAAAGCGCACAAACCCTTAGTAAAAAAAAACTAATCTCAGTCTCAATCTGTCAAAAATACAATCAATTTAGAGTCCGCGCCACCACGTCCTTTTGATGCGGCGCTAGTGTCTATGTCATTGCACCACATTGCATTAAAAAAAATGTAGTTCCACAATTTTCCGCCGGCCTTCTTTCGTGGCGTGCACTCTATTTTTGCCAAGTTTTTAACATTGATTGTTGCAGAGATGCAGAGATGGCACTGCCGTTTTTTTTTATATGTTGAACACGGCTTTTGAATTTGAGAGCCTGGCAACCCAAATGGAGGATATTTTTTCCAACTGCAATACTGAATACCCGTCCATCTACTCTGACTCTGCCATCTTGCTAACTGGCACGTTTCAATTTCTGGATAGATACTATCTAGCAGATTAATTTATTAATCTTCTAACAGATAGTTATCTTGAACTTATCCAAAGGTCATGGAGCAGGCCATTAGCCATTCCTATGTGGTTTACAAAAACTGTCAAAAGACTGAATAAGCCTTTCAGCTGCACTCGGTTAGCCTGGTAGCTGAACCCCAACATAGTCGTAAAAACCTAGGCAGGTGAAAGGCGGTGCGAATCCTACAACCGGTCTTCAAATCTTGTAAACTAGTCACTGGCGCTATCAATCTCCTTTACTTATTTAGATTGGTGTCGTGTGACTGACACTGGCATGTCCACCATCAGGGATTTTAGTGAGATATAATGAGTTCAATTTATAAGGTATAGTCCAAGAGCTATTTCAAAGAGTTTACGAAAAAAATCATCTAGCTCCAAGAGCTAGATGAAAATTTTTCGTTAACTCTGTCTATACCATAAAAATTGAACTCATCTTCCTAAACTAGACCCGACAAAATCTGTGACTTGGCGAAAAATTGCGACTTATTAGCAACAAAATTTGGAAGAAAACAGTTTCAATTCAATTGTGCCAAGCTGGGGAGATACTCCCCAGATCGGCCACTTATAAACCCTTTTAAAACTTTTGAACCGAGAAATTCTGATATTTGGAAACTAATTTCGACAAACTAGCGACATTCTTTTTGTATTATGAAAATTAACATCCCTGATGGTGGCCATGCCAGTTTCAGTCACACATTGGTGTCCTGCTGGAGTCAACATAAACAACCAGTCATTCCGCAAAATAAGTTAAGTCAATTCTGCAAACATTTAAGTCTCATTCCGAATTAAAGAAATTACTGAAATAAAACGCAACTGTTTGTTTGTCTATGCAGAATAGGGTTTATTACTAATGAAAAAAATAAAAAGCCATGCTTACTATTCATTTAATTATTTACTTTTAATAATTATGTTATTTTCATTCATAACTAACAACGATATGAGGGTTATGAAGTATTTAAATTCAGTAAAACAAATATGAAAACAAAATACAAATTTCACTCACTATTAAATTTAATATTATTACAGTAATAAGAAAAATTTACTTTAAATAATTTATATAATAAGTCATAACTCCATTTCGAACTATGTATTTTACGGAAAATTCTCATGTTGTAAATGTGCACGCAAATCGTGAAAGTGAGAATTCAGTGGGATAAAGATTTTAATAACATCGCTTCAAATATTCAGGTCACTAGTATGTCTTATAACTTTTTACACAGAAGGTCTTAAGAAGCAACGTCGATTACAAAATTCATATTAGATAGATAGACTTAATAAAATACATGTAATATCTAAACTACTGCCTCTTACTGAGCCCGGTGCGGCTGGCGACATGCGCGACCTCGGCACGCGCCACTGCGAGCGAGCCGTCCGCTGCCACCCACACGCGTCACTCAAAGAGTCGTACCATAAAGATAATTATAATATATTTACACGAATTATATGGGTGTTCCAGCAAATTAATAGCCTTAACGACAAAAACTAAGATCCACTATTATGTGATTTCAAAGCGAAGCGCAGAGCGCTTTTCTTAAAATACAATAATTTATAAGTAATAACAGGCATACCTAACACTGAACTCGATCCTTCGCAAAGCAGAGACACTGCGCAACAAGAAAAAGGCCCATCTTAACACCGCGAGCTATCGAGGAGAAACACCGAGTTCAGCACTGTCCTGTTGTAACATGGTTATAAAATGATACGTTATAATTAATTATTTTAATGGTCGGGCCCTGGTTTACGTCTAGAAAAATATGGATAGTAAATGTTACATTGAATCAGCCCAGCATTTAAAATTATGGATAATGAGAATGTAACAGTATTCAACTGAAATATTGATTAGTTATTAGGTTTCTGACTCGATCAATATTATCATGCAAAGCTGATGTGTTACTATGACTTGGTCCAAATAAGACTAAAATATTATGTTATATAATATGCAAAATCGTGCTTTTCAGCTGCCTGAATTTTAAAATACCAGGTTTTTCTAAATAGTGGTGCAAGAGGGAATCGACATTACACCAATAATTTTTGCGTTTAGGCTACTTCTACACCATGAAGAAAAGATTTCGTTAGTCTATACTTAGAGGTTTAAACCTTTCCTAATTTGTAACTGTATTCAAAATCGAAGTGCAAAATGAAATTACTCAAATACTTAAAACTATGACAATGAAATTTTACCATTATTTAAACATCGTTTCATAAATGACTACTAATAACCATAGTGTTCTCAATGACAAATTTCATATAATAGAAATATCATTTATTGAATATAGAATACAATATTATCCAAAAACTATGTCGTTATAATTAGGACACCGACAGTGCTATTAAATAGGTACATTACATTTATCCAGCATTGGATAATTCAAAAATACACAGCAAAAAATGTTTAACATAGAAGTTGCCGAAAACAAATATATATGTGTAGTACATCTAAAATTTATATCCTCTGAATTGTTTATACAAATATTCTGAGATATCATATCATTATTATAAATTATCTTGAGAGATCAGTTTACGCTAGTTATAAAAATTTACAATGCGTACTATTGTTGCAACAAAATATTCCGTTTGCTAAGTTTCATCGTTGAAATAACACTAGGCATACGCTTCGTAAAAGTTTGTTGAGTTAATGATACTTTTCAACAATAAATAACTCTAATACACTACTGAATATGTCTTCCCTACTGATTACACGGCCCAAGCAAGGTAAGTATCATGTGTCTACCCCTCGATAGGTGATTCAAGTGAAATAAACAGGTGACTAACCTCTCTCTATGATCAAACGTCTCACACCGAGTACATTAAGGCTACAGTTATAAGCGAAATCATTTTAAAAGAGACAGAATCTGACGAGATATTAAAATGAAAATAAAACAAAACAATTTATCCAGACGGTAATTATCTGTCGTTTACTAAATAAACATTCAAACTCAGCATATAAGGTATGTACATAAGGGGACAATTTGAGCTTACAAAAGTACAAAGTAATCACATCGCGACGGTTTAGAATCTACAACGGATTTACCCTTCTTACCGACTACGACAGCTCAAGCTTTATCGACAATTACACTACAGTATCACACGATTACTCGCCGAAAACACCTATTATGCATGTAATTTTCCCGATGGCCAACACGAAAGTAACTATCACTAGGTCGCGCGCGCCCGTGTGTGCCTGCGCGCACGCGACGGGCCGCGGGCGCCTACGCGCGCGGCTCGGCCTTTTCCGGCTCGCCTACGCGCGCGGCTCGGCCGTGCCCGGCTCGTCGGCCGGCGCCGCGCCCGCGGCCGCTTCGGCCGGCCCGGCGCCGGCGCGCGGCTTCAGGAAGTCGTTGAGCGACGGCTGGATGCTGAGCTCGTACTCGGTGAAGTTGAACAGCGGCGGCAGCGGGCGGCCGTTGGGCAGGCGCGCGGCCGGCTCGCGCAGCTCGTCGAAGAAGCTGTGCGCGCACGCCTGCAGCGGCGACAGGCGCGCGCCCGGCGTGTACTCCAGCAGGCGCGACACCAGCGAGATGGCGTCCGGCGGCGTGCACGCGCGGAACACCTGCGACACACACGTACATACATGCTGGCCTAGGCACAGATCCGAGCCATCCTTCTCTGTCTGACCCCGCATCCTTAAAAAGCGATCTTCGCGCGTATTTAAAAGCAATCTTCGCGCTCGTGTCACTTTTTGTTCGATGAACCTGACCGCGTGGTCGCGCTGACAAAGGGCGTTTTCCGGTTTTCCGACCAAAAAGTGACATACGAGCGCGACGACCGCGTATTCGCGCGACGATCGCTTTTAAATAGGACGCGTCTTTAGTCTGTCCGTTAGATCGCTAAAGAAAATGATTGTTTTATAGAACTCACGGCATCATTCTAATTAGACTTTATTACAATGATGTAAGAGTTACATTGCAATGACTTACTAATCACTTCACGTAAAAAAAGTCGTGAATGTGCTCCTAAGTTTGATATTTTGTGAATATATTGGACATGGTTGCAGTCCTGGATGATTCGGGAAAACTAGACGTTAAAATGTTAGCGACTGAAATAAATCCTTTCAGTTACACACACGAAGTAAAATAACGGTATTTACAATGTTAATGGTTAGAGAAAAATCATTGGATCTCGATGAAATTATTTAGTTGAACCTAATTTAAATAATGATCAAGTGACACGTTGCAAGTTTGTTCCTATAAGAAAATGTATCTCTGATTAAAAAAAATAACCCAAACCGAAATAGTGAGTTTTAGAACGTGAAGAAATGTCAGAAACAAACTGGCACGGAGTCGCACGGTACGAATGCACACTGAACACCAACAAACAAGAGACAGCTTCAACTGATTAGTTATAATATGTGGCATTCTGCTCAACTCATGCCAAGGCTATTTTCATGTTCAAAATTATCTACTCTAAATGTCTTCATTTTTGTAACCTGGTATGAAGTAATTGAAGATATATAATTTGACTGAAAAGACGTAAGTATTGTTGTAGTATGGCAAGTATAATGAAGGCATCTAGATACTCCGCAGTGCGATATCTTACTCGGATGCGCTGGTGGTCAGTGGCAGACTTGGGCGTGGACAAACGCTGCAACATGAACTGCAATGACGCGCGCTGTTTAATTATGTAAGTCACACTAATTACTAATAATAATAAGTATCAAGTGCGCACGGAATAACAAGAACAGTTGTTTCCTTTGTAAACTAATATTATAAAGAGAAAAGATTTGTTTTTTTTTTATCTTTGTTTGTTACGCTTTCACGCTAAAACGGCTGAACGGATTTGGATAAAATTTGGCACATGGGTTGACGGTGACCTGGTTTAGGACATCGGATACTTTTTATCCCGATACTCCGACGGGATCGAGACTTATGCGGGTGAAACAGCGGGGCGCAGCTAGTAAATAATATGTATGTGTTTTATACGATACATATTCATTCATTATTAAAGAGTTATTTCGAAGGCAGATTGTTTAATTCATTCACATCAGTTGATTGTTTTCAGTTATGTTTAATTAGGCGGAACCCGGGCATGCCGAATCAAATTGTCTTAATAAGGGTGACGATGATCTCACAACTTGTATAAATCATATAAGGTCTGTTAAAATCCTTGTTTCCAATTGATGTTATTATCAACTTTAAACTAGTGTAAATTAAGTTGATTTCAGAATTAGGTACTAGGACTTATTGAAGTCATAAAATAATTGAAGTTATAGCGCAACGCTGAACATTTATTAGTTTTTTTTTAAACACATATTGGTTTACATTTCTGAAAACTTAAATTAATCGCATCGTATTATTCCGACCACCAGTAAATTGTTTTGCGGATATTAAACGTGAACCCCAGATGAACATAGCTTATTAACACCCTGAATGATACTATCTGCCTTCTACAAACATTTGATTATGATGGACGGATAGTTTTCTCAGGTCCCAAGCTGCACACTGAGGGTGATTTTAGCAAAGACATGTATGTCGTGACCAATGTTTTTTAGTTAGTTTTTAGAAGTTGTCAGAAGAATAATATGTGTAGGTCTTTTTGTACCTATGAAATTAAACTGTACCCTAATTACGTAATACACGATCAATCGGAATTTGAATCGTTTTGAAATAAATTGCTAATCCATTGCTTCATAAGTGCGAAAAAAAATCTGCTCAACAACGTAAATAATGCAATGAATGTTGTTGAACTGTCAAAATGAAACAAATTTGTCCTAATCGTTTACGAAAATGGGTTACGTAATTAGATAGCTGATCTGTATTGTACTTAGTGATATTAGCTGAAAACTTCAAGACTGAACAAAAATTGCAAAATCGTCAGGGTGTGTACGTGCTATAAGGTCATCATGACCTTAGTGTCTTAAGTTGCAATTTTTTTAATTAAATAATAATTTCTTCAGTTTGTCCTGTTTTGCTGGCCAGCCATTTAGTTTATTTCCAGGTAAAAAAACTAGATAAATAATGTTGGAACATTTGTCAGAAATCAAATAAATGCATGAAGGCACGCCTTAATTTAGGGTTCCGTAGTAACCTTGCAGTGTATTCCTGACGGCCAGAAGTTTAAATTTTGCTGAAACTAAGATACTTGCAATTTTAGTGAATTAATCAGTGATAATAAATAATTATATTGTCAGTAAATTGTAACAGATAAAAATATTATTTTACAATGTGTATAGTCAACCGCACGTCAAAGGTAACAGTTTGATTTTGACAGCGGAATTATTTCGTAGCAGTAAGGGCAGTTCTCGTTGTTTAAATGACTATTGACGCGATTGCCCGTAAGATTTCCGACTTCCGCGTGCCTACGGAACCCTAAGACGCTGTCCAGGTGGCACTATCTACCTACGGACTCAAAAAAGTATATTCACACGATAGTGACAGACTGATGCTATCTTTACTCAGAGTACCCATTCCAATCTTTTGGGCATAGTCACCTAAAGGTACTCTAGTAACTTCAATAAATCTCTCTTTGCCTAGCCTTAGCTCTCCTCGTCATTCTTCGCCAGATGTTTCGGTTCAAAGTCACTTGAACTGGCTTCAGGTCATTGTTGACTACAGACATCCAAGTGAAAAGGGATCTACTTCGCTTCTTTGGACCTGAATTCATGTAGAGTACTTGTTTAGTCGTGTGGCACTCAGGCCTTCTCAGGCGCGCTTTAGAGTTTTTCTTCGATTGGGCGGATCTTAAAACTTCCTCGGCTATGCTCGTTTCTTCGTTTTTTCGGAGGAGCTCGTGGCTAAGTAATAACTGCCGACCGGGTCGATTCATCAGGTTCAACTACGCTTGCCAGGGTTGGTCTGTGGATGGGTGACCATATTTACATACCGAGACTCCTCCGTGCCTCTGAAAGCACGTTAAGCCATTGGTCCTTCGTGGATTCAGTCGCTCCATTTAAAATACTGGTATTCAGCTGCATCCGGTTAGACTGGAAGCTAACCCCAATATAGTTGGGAAAAGGCTAGGCAGATTGATATGATATGCTCGTTTCTTACTCTGTGCTTAAGAGTGACACCTCCTGTCCATCTCAGCATCCTTCTCTTTTATTGGCCAGCATTCGGCGCCGTAAATTAGAACTGGACGGACTGCAGTTTTGTACACCTTTTCTTTAACGTACCGGCTTCTGCTAACGCATAACACGCCTGAGAGCTATCGCCACTTCAACCATTCAGTGGTGATAAGGTGAGTTATGTCGGCGTGTGCCATTGTTAGAGATCACAGAGCCTAGGTATTTGAAATGTTCGACTTCCTTTAGGTCATTCGGTTGTTGTATAGCAACACCGCATGTATTCTGTCTTTTTCCAACTGATCTTTAGTCCAGCAGTCTCGAGTGCGCATCTCCTGTTCTAGAGTGCTTCTTCAAGCTACACCGGGCTTTCTCCAATAAGAACAATATCATAACATATAGTAGGTCCCAGGGTGGCTCTTTCTGTATAATTTCAGTAAGGTGTCCCATGACAAGGTTGAAAAGTAAAGTAGAGGGCTTAGGGCCGATCCCTGGTGTACACCTACTCCTACCTCGAATTCATCACTTGTTCCTGCCGGTCTTCTTACTTTGGTAGACACATTGTAGTACATGTTGTTAACAGCGTTGAAGTAGTATTCTGGAACCTTTTGCGACCACAAAGACTAGTAGATTAGTTGTCGTGAAACCCGGTCGAATGCCTTTTCAAGATCGGAAAAGGCTAGGTACGTCTGGTGGTACGTCTTTTTCATGTCTCCGTTTTTCCAGAAATGTAAGCAGTGCAGCGCGTCAGTTTCCCCGCAACGAAACCACATTGGTTTTCGGACAGACTTGTTAATCGCACCAGTCGGTTGTTAGTGAGTTTTTCCTATATTTTTAAAGTAAGGGACTTAAGTTTTTCGGTTCGATAGTTTTCAGTCTGATGTCGCCTTTTTTAAAAAGAATGGGTTTAGGAAACTTTCTCCATTCTACAGGTATTCCATCGCTGATTATTTTAGTAATAGGAACGTTAAAAATTGGATACTACTTTTTCCCTAGTAACTTCAACAAATAAGAGATAAATTTTATTTATTTTAATAAGGCAATGAATTTTGTTTTATTTTTAAAATTAAAATTAGGTATTGTCATTACACATTTGTGTGTATGTTTGAGTGTGTTAGGTCTACTTGGCAATTTGAATAAAAAGGTAAAGTTTTGCCTATTATAAATCTATAATCATGTAAATGTCATGTATTGAACTGATCAGGTATATGTCGTATTTTTTTATAAATCCAGGTTTTGATCTCCATTGTATGCACATTTTGACCTCAAGTTTGATAAAATCCCTAGATTCATCATTCATAACCCTGCGACTAAAGGCACGGCTACGCGTAGCGACTTACATGCGCAAACAACATCCACACCACACCATAGCAAAAAGTTAGCACGGTATACAGTTTTGCCGTCTAACCGATTTATGCTTGCTTGTGCAAATTGCAATTTGCGCAAGTAACATGGAACGTGTAGCCGGGTCAATACAGAATTCAAAGAAATATTTACCTTAGCCCATGGGTGGCTCTTGATTTGTGGGAATTTGAATTCTGTATAATTAGGATTCATCTCTCGAATTTGTTCTCGTGTCGGAGTACCTAGTACCTGCAAAACAAATGCTTCATTAGAAATAAAATCTTAAATAATTAATAATCAGTAATGGTAGACAATAAAATCACATAATTACCTTGATGATCTCAACCAATTGATCAACACCAGAATCTCCTGGGAATATTGGCTGACCCAATAATAATTCTGCTACTACGCAGCCAGCGCTCCATACATCTGCGTCAAGTAAAATTAATTAAAATACAGACATTGTTACAGAATTGCTTAAAAGTCCCCCCACTTCTTTTCAACCCAATCGTTCTTAATCGAAGTGGTATTTTAGAATGTTTCGTTTTCTTTTTGTTTGATTCGAATATTTTAGAAGCATAAACCGAAGGTTGGAGTTCCACGTCATTCGTTTTGTTACACTAAACGATAAAGAGTATAAAGAGTAACGATTACAATCAATACCAATGAAAACTGTACAAAGGATTCATGTAGTATTGATAGCATCTGTACATAATGTACAGTGTATCGGAGAACAGACTGAGATAACAATGTATCCATCTTTGCAACCGCCTGGCAGTCTAATCGCCTGGCCTGAGTGTTGATCCCTATCAGACATTGACGTTTGAAAATTAGTTTCTAGGCATCTACTGCGCAGATCAGTCCGACGGCGTATCTAATCAACTTTGCATGACTGTCGGCCACCAGTAGGTGCTATTATTTAACCTTTGGGTTGACATACGCATGCGTTAAATACTTAAGTAACACTTACTTACATAGGTTAGTTAGGTTACTGAGGTTAATTAATTAAATTTCTATAAGCCCAATCTACATGAGAAAAGGCGATGATGGTATGACTTGGTTAAGGATAATAAACGGACAGGTTTCTGACTAAAAGTAAATTAATTACCGATTTTAGTGGTGTAATCTATAGCGCCAAAAATGAGTTCTGGAGCGCGATAGTATCGGGAACAAATGTAGGACACATTAGGCTCGCCACGAACGAGATGTTTCGCCGAGCCAAAGTCGCAAAGTTTGAGTACGCCCGTCTTAGGATCAAGGAGTAGGTTCTGTGGCTTGATGTCTCGGTGACAGATGCCCAACGAGTGTATGTACGCGAGGCTTCTGAACAACTGGTACATATATAGCTGTTGGAAAGGCAAACAGATTAGTATCACATATCACCTATCTACGTCGTCAGGCGCTTCGTTAATAGATCTACCTTTATAAAACTAATGGGTATGGTTTGTTCATCTTTGGAGTAGTGACGTGCCACTTTATACACAGTCTCGGGTATGTACTCCAGCACCAAATTCAGGTACACTTCGTCTTTCTGTAATAAAGAATTACAACACAAGTTATATAAAAATATATTCAGTAGCCACAACATTAAATTGTACCTAGCGATGCTCTTGTAAATAACAATGAGATATTATGTTAATATTGCAAGTTGTATAATTCTGCATAATGCTTCATACATATAGGAATGATTAAGAAAGAAAAATCTTAAGGGATAAAAAATTAATATGAGGCAAACATAGTTTACTACGAAAAAGTAAGAAAAGACAAATATTGGAAAATACATTAAGGTATAAAAACACAACTACCGCAGTTGAAATGCTTTTCCATTATGTATATACACTTTGGAAAAATATGCAATAAAAGAAAACTGGTGCAAGGAAGAAATCTTCAAAATGTTGGGAGCTTTCCCGAACTTTAGTTGGGAAAGTTGAAAGATAACATTTAACAAGGCGAGTAGATTTCAAAGTTGGCCTTAGTCCAAAGGTTCTTGGCTCTAGTGATACGCAACTCTGACTTCTACTGCTTGAAAGGCAACCTTGAACTACACACGCGAAAAACATATGTGTTCTAAAAATTTACACATACATACTTAAAACATTTGTGTATGTTTTTGGAAATCATCAGTACAAATCTGTTTAGTACCTGACCTTCTCGTGCGTCTTGGTCAAGCAAATACACATCGCAGCTATACAAATGTGCCTTCACTGATCTTAATTTTGTTAAATGTCCTTTCTATGTATCTATATGGTGAGTCAAGGTTTATTTAAATATTTAGCACGCTACACGTTTTTCATTAGAACGTAGTCCAATCAATTTGTTTTTGATTGAATTTACTACTTCTCGTTTAGTTAAAAGATATTAAGGACAACTTTATAACAGACATTACCCTAAATATAAACACTCGATCGAATTGATTGTTTTCACCAGATGGTATAGAAAACATTCATAACATTTTTAGTGTGCGTGTATAATGCGTTACGAAGTTTTTTTTCTGTTTTCACAGGCGAGTGCAAATAAACCACGTACATGGCAATGAAACACTAAAGCTGTCTGTAAGAAAACAAAATGTATAAAGCAAGCATCAGTTAGAATCATATAACACAACTTAGATGACGCAATACAGAACAAGTTAAATTTTATGAGATGATGATGACAGAACAAGTGGGCATCGACCTGAACAGATGTAAAAGCTCATGGCTGAAAGATTACGGCTCATGACGTGAATAAGACTTGCTCTCAACAAATCATGTATGCACACAACTGTTTGACGGGCTGTCACGGTTACCGACCGATACTTTTTCTTCGATTACATATATTAATCATGAAAAATATGAAATGTTCAAACCGAAAGAAGAAATATTGTTCGTTAACCGTAGCCTGAATTGGAAGGCCTAATTTGTGCGTTAGCACACTAGCGCAACAATCTAATTGATTCATAAACGTACTGCGACATCAAGAGACTGCATTGCGTTTAACATTGAGCTCACTGCTGCGGGCACTGCCGCCTTCCCCCAAATAAAACACACAAATAATACACCCTTAATAAAGCGAACTAAAAAAGGTAACTTGATCACATCAAAATACACAGTAAGTAAATCAGTTACTTATATTGAAGAAATAGGGCTCAAAGGAGATGTCTCATATCAATACCAAGGAAGTTTGTTCAAAATATTATTTGATAAAATGTTATAACTTGAATATTTCCAACTACAAGATCCAACATAATTATTACACCTACACATGACGCTCATAAGCATGAACTACCAGCACAGACCTAACAAACAAACAGAGGAACCAAATCATTTGCACAACTATTAATAGCAATTGACGGAAAACAATATTAACCAAATAAACTAAATGAGATATCTCCTTTCTAGTTTGCAGACCCTTATATAAACAAAGTTTTATTGGAATTCAAAGTAAAAATGGGTCCAAACCAGAAGTTAGATCCAGTAACTACTAAAAATTAAAATAGTCTAAGAAAATGATTAGACACATAAATAGGTATAGGTGTATAAATAAAATATAAAACACTCACCTTTTCTCCACTGGAGTAAAAGAAATATTTCAATTTGACAATATTACAATGCTCCAGTCGTCGCATGATTTGAAGCTCTCGGTTCTGCAATGTGTAAAGTGTAAAACATAATTAGTAAATTAATAATATAGACGATTAGTCCTGCCCACACTTAAAATAAGCAACCTGCATACAAAATCAACAAGACGCTCTGGCAGTTGTAAGTATTGATGTCAATGATGAATGAAATGAATTGGTGAAAATTTTCAGTTGCTCAATTTCAAACTCAAACTCAAACTCAAAGCATTTATTTCAATTAAACCATTTACAGGCACTTTTGAATTGTCAAGTTTCACGGTTGCTATGTCAGTTTTCAGTGCTTTACAAACTTACTTTTCGAAGTACGACACTTCGAAAAGTAAGTTTGTAAAGCACTGAAATCAAAGTGACCTTGGTTAGGTTCACTTCGATTCGATTGAATATTTCAGGGAAAAAATCTGGTCAATTTAAAATAAGCATATACAAATTGAAAGCTAGTGGTGATGGGTGAAAGACCGGATTTTCTTAAACTCAAACAAAAAGTATTGATGATTTTGTATTGATTTTGAACCATGAGTCGGATCCTAACAAACACCAAACTTGTCTATCAATTCAACGAATCAAGCGATACTTTCGTAAAATTTGATAGAGGTATCTGAACTAAACTTACCTTAAACCTCTTATCCTGGAGCACCTTCTTGATGGCAATGAGCTCGCCGGTGTCGCATAGTTTGGCCTGGTAGACGACGCCGAAGCTGCCGTTTCCGATGAGTTTCATGTCAGCATAGCTCACCTCCTGTGGCCGGTCGGGGCCTTGCCCCGGCGTCGCCACCACAGTCGTCACCTTTGAGCCGTCCTTGCCTGAAACGCGAACAAAATATATTTTAAACATGCTTTCTATTTTATAGTTTTTATTAATGTTAGTGGTAATTAAATTGATTTAAATATTAGTTTAATGAATAAAATTGCGGCAAACTCATCTTCTTGTGATGTCGGTTAAAAGAAATTTTACCACAATTTCAATGGCCTCTCTAATGCAATTTAGTGGTGAGGTGACGTAGGTAAACGAATTCATTTCACAGACGGTAATAAATAGGTGGCGTGAGCGGAGTTGGACGTATCATTGTAATTTACGTCGAGACAGAATAACCAAATACCAGTTAATTTCTATGTACGAGTTAAAACACTTTCAAAAGAAGCCATTCTAGACCATTTACAAACAACTCGATCGACTGAGTCCGGGAACTAACCTGCCGTATCTGAATTATTATTTAGTGTATATGAACAGCGTCGATCATTATCCATCAATTTTAAGCGTTTTTTACGAGATTGAACTGAATAACAATTTATCTAAAAATAAAATCATTTTATAAAATCTTGGCCATCTAGATATTTTTTGTGACAAGGTCGCAGACACTTAAAACCGGCCAAGTGCAGTCGTACTTGCGTAATTTGTTTCTGTTTGTCTCTAGTGCCAAGAGCAAAACCTAAGTTAACTGTAGACCATAGAGTTAAGTTACACATTTATTGAAATATTTAATATTTCTGAACTTCAGTCAGATATGACGGCAATTTAAAAAAAATGCTGTTCTGAAAGGTCATAGTTTGGAGACACACCTTTTTACAATTTCGGTGAAATGATTTTCTTCTCTACTAACCCTAAGAAAAAAAAACTTCATTTACGTTGAATAATGGGTCGTAATATTACGCTCTTACAAACAGACTGCAGTACGCAAATAATAACAGAGAACTAAAAATATCATCGCTGCTCTCGTTTATGATAAAGAAGGATTTATTCGCAGGTAAAATAAAAGTAGCGTTCACCAGAAAAGAGCAGGTGCGGCATGCGACATGGGGTTCAACGCATGGCACATTAGTTTACGCTCGGCCGCCTCACTTCAGAGCACCGCGAATACAACCAAAGAGCGAAAATATAGATTTTACACAAAGGAGCGGCACGAACTGAATGCGCACGTTGGCGGAAATCAATTTGACGTAGCTACTATTTAGTATGGTAATAGCCTGCATTTGGTAACATAAGTACAGTTAATTATACGTCTTCTGTAGCAACTGGGGCATTTGAGTAAAGCTGAAAGTGTACACTAATTTGAAAGAAGAGGTGTTTTTCAATTGTTCATTGTAATAAAATTGTATGGAACCCAAAATATGCAACCTAAGATCAGACAACCCTAAGATATTGATTGAAATAAATTCACTCCTTGTCCAGTTGCCCTTGCCCTATGTTACTTGGGATCGGCGCAGTATTTTTCTTTTCTATTCTCCCCTTTCAACCGTCACCTTATCAAATTCATTCACTTCTTTTTTATTTAATATCATACCACACAAGCCATCCATCTTTTCATTGGTATCACCCTCCCACTCTGCATCAATATTTATTTCATCGCTATTTTAGTCACATGCTTATTCCTGTATGTGTGTCATATGAAAAGCACCCCTTTTCATCACATGAGCATACCAAAGTAAACGGATCCCTTTTCACTTTTCAGTCACCGGCGGGCGCCACGGTCAAACTTTCTCTAATAAACTCATTTCTTACTCTATACATTATCATCACTGCATATAAATATCCACCTCAATATGCCGCATGCAGCGGAAATTTGAATAATATATCCCCATTCCTTCATCAGTCTTTTTTAAGACCTTGCATTCCGATTCATACAGTAGCTCCTATCTGTGGGTCTCAAGTTGTTCGTTTGACTTATCCGGTGTAACTAAATATACCAATCACTGATCTATTAAGTGTTCTGCCTCGGTTTGTTAAATGCATGGATCTTTAATTAATCGCCAAAAAAGAGTGGGGAGACTTGTAAAACAGACGTCCACACCCATGATACCTGTTTATGCCCTTGGAACTCAAGTTCGAAATACATTGAGTAAATAACTATTGAGCAATCAATTCTTTAAGCCTTTATCCTAAGAATCCTTGCTTCAGCAAATAGTGCGGTAGTTCTTATTATAAAGATGGCTAAGACACATCCCATGTAATAAGTTCTTATACCTAATGGGAAAATCAACATCGACTAATTGTGATTTTTGTATTAATTCCGTTGATGATTTTTATCACAGTCATATTAACCAAGTGTGTCCGCAACGAGGAATTTAGAGATAGCTTATTGTAGAATTAGAGAGATAGGTTAATTACGTAATACACGATCAATCGGAATTTGTATCGTTATGAAACAAATTGCTAATCCATTGCTACATAAGTTCGAAAAAAAAAATCTGACTAACAACGTAAGTAACGCAATGAATGTTGTTGAACTTTCAAAATTAAACAAATTTGTCGTAATCGTTTACGAAAATGTGTTGCGTAATTAGATAGCTGTTGTTAAGCGGAGTCATTACAGTATCGTTCGGCTTTGACAATGCCTCACCTGTCCTGCGCGCTGTGCTTACACCTGCACTTTAAAAAACTTGTGCAAGGTCACTGACAGTGCTATAATATTGACATGGCCATTTGAAATTATGGGCGTCATCGACACAAGATAATTTATATTTTTTTACAACATACACGCTTTTACAATCAATCTCCTGGAATGCTATCAAGTGAACGCTCGTAACTGTTAGTTAGATTATCATGGCATCAATTGAGGTCAAATACAATGACGTCACGCTTAAGTATATTATATAAACAAGGCACTACTAGTTAATAAATCGCACATTTTGCGTCATTACCAACGAATGCTCATCATTTTACTGGGCTCACCAGTTGCACTTGTTTATCTTAATAAGTAGGTGTATGCATGTATCAATAACATCCGAATGTCTACGTTTGTAGTCATTAATAACTATAGAGTTAACATCTATTTCATAAAATAAACTAAAGTAACGTACGTTGTTTTCAAAACGTTAGCGCCTTCGTCATATAATTAGTGCTAGCACTACCAGCTAATTAAAATAACGGTACTGAGTACTAGGTTTACTTTTGTTAAATTGAATCGTGTGGTTTACATTTCAGTATAATATTTTTACAATCCTGCAAATTTACTTTGCTAAACAGCTATCTAATTACGCAACACATTTTCATAAACGATTACGACAAATTTGTTTCATTTTGACAGTTCAACAACATTCATTGCGGTATTAACGTTGCTGAGCAGATTTTTTTTCGAACTTTTGAAACAATGAATTAATTAGCAATTTGTTTCAAAACGATTAAAATTCCGATTGATCGTGTATTACGTAATTAGGGTACAGGACTCCCGTGACGTTTGCACAGTTCATTTTAATCCGCCATGCTATAACGAACTATCATGGGGGATAAGATAACGCTAACAAAATCGAAACGCAGCAGATGGGTTGTGATTACAGTTTGTTGCTAGTAAGTAGGTGACTAATGCTAAACCATGAGTGGATATTTAACAGCGCCCAAATCGATCAATTGCAAAAATTCAGTATATGTATACGTATAACCTCTGACCTCGATAGCTTTTGCAGACTACGACATATTTGGCAACTATTTGACGTGACCTATCCCGCTTTTGTTGAAACGTGTTACTTTAATGAAGTAGACGTGGTCAAAGTTTACACAATTACAATACCGCTTATACCTACAGCTAAATACAGCCCAACTTTTCTTTTGAGGAATTATATATATAGGTGTCATGTTACTCCTGACAGCCACGATAAGTTATCAGTAAAAAGCCTGTTCAATAGACAGGCTTAAATAACACACATTACTGGTGTCTACCAATTATAAATACAAGCTGATCGATACTTTATACGTTGCCAACTCTTCGACGAACTGACTGCAGTGATTAAAAATTTCTAAGGCAACCATTAAATTCTCAAATGACGGACGGGCTTTTAACGTAAATGGGGGTAGGCCACGATGCCCACGATACGTCATCGTAAGAGTGCATCGAGTATGTTACGTGTAGCAGTACCTACTAATACTAATAATGGCAAATGGACTATATCAATCATGTCCACCTTGAAAGAGCTCCAAGCATGTGGTGCCATGCCACACCCATAGCAACCCTTATTGACGTAAACCTAAGCGCACTCCACCCTTGTTTATCAGCTTTTTATCTATTTCAATTTTTTATGTCATGTAGGTACAAACAGAGGTATTTTTATAATTCCACCATATCAATGAATTCCACAAATAAATTGGTCGTCTTTCGTTACTATAAAATATCAACTGGTTATACCTACCCACAAAATTCTATTTATCACTGTTAACAATGCAACAACATCACACGTTGTGCAATCTTTCAATTTTATTGTTCATATTTTAATAATAGAGTGGCAACGGTAACACGTAGCGTGATAGTGAATTATTTAGAACTTGAGCATAAATATTAGAAAGTAAAGACGGAGGTTCGTTACGCCGCGGTTTACAAGAAGTGCAGACGTTCACGTGTCCAGCAGGAAGCAAAGCAATACGGAAAATAATCGACTTTCCGCAACTAGCCAAGTAACAAGCCAGTCCTACAAAAGATTTTTTTAGAAGATAATGCTCTATTTTTTGCTCTATTGTTACAATGTAAAATCGATTTCCATTGAAAAATTTCCGTTAAACCTTGGATTCTTTTGATATAGTTTCTTGGCGATTACGATGATTTATAAGTGCCAACATTTTGGATAAGTATGACACTACCTTCTCTCTGTGTTCTAATTAGGCAATGCGTTTAAAGAAAAATAAAAAATAACATAATTTAAAAATAAAAAACAACAAAGAAGTAAAAATCTATTTGACCGTTGCAACCTTGCCCTTAGAAAAATAAAAAGGAGCGGAGCGTACCGATGTGCGCTACGTTGAGGAGTGACTATATCAACGGTCAGTAAGTACTTATCTTGAAAATGCCGAACGTTATACGTTCCAAGGTTTGGCGTTTGAATATTCAACCCAGAAGAGGTCCTATCTCCGTACGCCTTGGGCCAAACCTTCTTTGTATTTTGGCCTTCCTTCTCCTAAAATATGTATTTCATACATTTTCGGTAACCGTGTCTCGTCGCGCCAGTCTGCACGAGGCTTCAATCGATAGGCTAGATGCGATGCGATCGTGCATCTAAATTTATACTGATCAAATTAGTCTCCCTTAGAAATAACCTTTCAAACCCATGAAGGTACCTACCTACACTTGTACAGTAATACAGTTTACCTCATTATGATCTAAACTTTTCCATATTTGCAAACTGCTAAGTACATTCAGAAAGATGGCGCGAGGCGCGTATCACTATTAGAGCAGTCGCAGAAGCAGGAGTCAGTCATTCCTCATGTTTCTTACTACTGAAGTGCTTTATCAGTCACTCCGCACTAAATCTAAATCTGGTTTGAGGCCTGCAGGATATTTAAATAGTTTTGGTGGAGGACTGGGCTCTGGAGACAGGCCTGGTCGTCCTGAACCGGGGTTCTGTCCCCACGTGTGTGCGGATGCGGGGTGAATCAGTGGTGGACATTTCGTTCGCCAGCCCCGCTCTGTCGCCGCGTGTAATTGACTGGCGCGTCATGGAGGGGGTGGAGACCTATTCCGATCACCGGTACATCCGGTTTGACGTCTCCGCCCAGACCTCGAGCGCGCCGGTCCGACAGGCCCCGAGTGGTCCGCGGTGGGCGCTGAAGCAGCTGGACCGGGAGCTCCTCCTGGAAGCCTCGATCGTGCAGGCCTGGGTTTCACCACCGGACAGGCCTGCCGACATCAACAACGAGGCGGAGTGGTTCCGGGAGGCCATGTCCGAAATATGTGACGTGGCAATGCCCCGGGTCCAGCCCGGACGTGCTTCGCGCCAGGTGTACTGGTGGTCGCAACAGCTGACGACACTGCGCAATGCGTGCGTTGCTGCGCGACGCCGGTACACCAGGCACCGCAGGCTCCGTATTCGTCCTCCGGATACGGAAGCCATTCAGGCGGAGCTGTACGAGGGGTACAGAGCGGCGAAGACCGCCCTCCAAGCGGAGATCCTGCGGGCCAGGGGAGTGGCCCGCGAGAAGTCGCTGGAGACTCTGAACAGGGACCCGTGGGGACGCCCATACAAGATGGTGCGGGAGAAACTCCGCCCATGGGCTCCCCCGCTGACGCAGTCTCCGGCCGCAGCTTGTGGGGGACGTGGTGAGCGCTCTGTTCCCTTCGAGAGGGGAACATGCCTCCCCGCCCATGGCTCCGCCTACTGCGGTGCCCGATGCGGATCACACCGCCGACGACGACGACGATGCTCCGGAGGTGACCGAGGTAGATGAGAGTGGCGGTACGTAGGCTGAATGCCAAAAATACCGCCCCAGGACCCGACGGCTTACCTGGGAAAGCCTGGGTCCTGGCCTTGGAGGCTCTCGGGCCTCGACTAAGGGGGCTCCTAAGCGCATGCTTGGAGAGGGGCCAGTTCCCACTTCGCTGGAAAACGGGGAAACTGGTCCTCATTAAGAAGCCGGGGCGCCCTGCGGACTCTCCGTCCGCTTACCGGCCCATCGTGCTGCTCGATGAGGTGGGCAAGCTCTTTGAAAGAGTCATTGCAGAACGCCTCGTCGGGCGGCTGGTGCGGGTGGGGCCGGATTTGGCGGAGAGCCAGTTTGGTTTCCGCAGGGGGCGTTCTACGGTGGACGCCATCATGCGCGTGCGAGCTCTCACGACGGGGGACGCTGTGGCCCGGGGTGGGGTCGTCTTGGCGGTGTCTCTAGACATCGCCAATGCCTTCAATACCCTGCCCTGGAGTTGCATCAGGGAGGCACTCCGGTATCACCGGATGCCGACCTACCTCTGTCGTGTGGTCGAGGCCTATTTGACGGACAGGGCCGTCATCTACCCCGGTCACCAGGGAGAATGGAACCGGCGAGAGATGTCGTGCGGTGTCCCACAGGGATCGGTCCTGGGGCCGCATCTGTGGGACATCGGATACGACTGGGTGCTGCGCGCTGACCTCCCTAGTGGCGTCAGCGTCGTTTGCTACGCTGACGACACGTTGGTCCTGGCGCAGGGGAGGTCGCACCAGGCGGCGGCCGAACTAGCGACACACGGGGTTGCGACAATCGTGGGCAGAATCCGGCAATTGGGACTCGAGGTGGCCCTGCACAAGTCCGAGGCCATGTGTTTTCATGGTCCTCGGAACGCGCCACCGTTGGGGTCCCAAATAACGGTAGGAGGAGTTCACATCGGCATCGAGTCGACGATGAAGTACCTTGGACTCGTCCTCGACAGCCGGTGGAACTTCGTGGAGCACTTCCGACGTTTGGCTCCCAGACTGGAGCGGGCCGGGGCTGCTTTGAAGCGGCTCCTGCCCAATCTAGGGGGTCCAAACGCCTCCTGCCGGAGGCTATACGCGGGGGTCGTGCGGTCCATGGCCCTTTACGGGGCAACGGTTTGGGCGCGTTCATTGAGGCGGCGGCCAGCCCGCCGGTTGAACGCGTCCCAGAGGGTCATGGCCACCCGGCTGGTCCGGGGATACCGCACGGTCTCCGGTGAGGCGGCGAGCCTCCTTGCCGGATTACCGCCATGGGATCTGGAGGCAAAAGTCCTCGCGCACATCTGGGAGTGGCGCGAGGAGTCGAAACGCCGGGGCGTAACTCCGTTCCCGCGAGAAATCGCGGCACAGCGGACAGAGCTCCGGCGGGATCTCATGGCGTCATGGAGAGTGCGATTGTCGCAACCCAGTGCTGGGCACGCCACTATTGCGGCGATAAGTCCCCTCTTTGAGGAGTGGCTAGAAGCCACGGCGCCACGGCGTCCTCACCTTCCGCCTAACGCAGGTCCTCACCGGACACGGTTGTTTCGGGAGGTTCCTGTTCCGTATCAGGCGGGAGGAAACGCCCGGGTGTCATCACTGCGTGGATCGCCCGGAGGACACGGTTGAGCATACGGTGGAGGTCTGTCCGGCTTGGGCAGAGCATCGCCGTGTCCTCGTGGAGGCGATCGGCGGCGGGGATCTCTCGCGTCCGGCCCTAGTCCAGGCCATGGTACGGAGCGAGAGGGCATGGGAGGCCGTCACCTCCTTCTGCGAAGCAGTAATGCTCGCGAAGGAGGAGGCAGAACGCGTGAGGGAGAGGCAAATTTCGCGCCCTCACGCCCCTAGCCGCCGCAGGAGACGCCCTGGGCGTCGGGAATCGCAAACCGATTCCCGGCCACCGTAGGCGCGGGCTTGCGGACGGTGAGCAATGGGTAGCTCGCCGTCCGATAAGGACCAGGCCCGGGTCGACGGCGCGTTGTGTTCCACGCGCGCCTCAAAGAGATGTCAGCACAACGGAAGGGGTCCGATAGGACCGATGCCTGCCGGGGTTGCGGGAAAGTCCGAAAGGGATACCGTGGCCCCTGGCAACGTAAAGGCAACGGAAGGAACACGGGTGGGTTTTAGTCAGTAAGAGTCTGACACGCCCTCCCGCTCCACCCAGAGCGGGAGAAGTTATTTGATAATTTCCCACCCAAAAAAAAAAAAAAAAAAAAAGGCCTGCAGGATATTTAAATAGTTTTAGCACCGATATCCGTTTTTTTTTAAATAAGCGAATGAGCCTGCGCAGTATTACATCCCAGAGATCGCGTTTTAGCCTATTTATTGTCCTTATCTTAGCCAAGTTACTACCTAGTCTGGCATCGAGTACCACCCGCATATATCGTCCGGATCCCGTCAATTTTCATCCTAATGTGAAATCAAAAGTAATCAAATGATACTTCTTTTAATAAACTACGTATAGCGATTGTACAGACGCCAGCACATCAACCTACGACAATTTATAAAATTCCTTTAATAGATTTTCTATTTTATCACTAAAGCATAAGGCTCAAAGTTGATTGGGAAAATTTGACAGTTTCGGGTAGGTTGACCTGCTAGCGTCTGTACTGGCGGGTTATGTTCAGGATGTTCGCATTTCGCCATTTCAAACTGGGTTAGGAGAAAAGAAGGCCTTCTTTACACGTACAGTATTTTTACTGTTCCTACTACCACGGCTACAACCAGCTTCGAGGTACCAAAGTGCGACCTCATTATGGTCGCACTTGACCATCTTAAGCAGGCATGAACTTGATTTACGCGAAACTCAACATTTATGATGCTTCCCGAAAATCAAAAATCTTTTACGACATGTCATCATTACATCATGATGTTTGTTTCCGATTTCGTTTTTCGAAGTATTTTTTGTAAGCTAGCTGATCACGTTGTCCCATCCAGATTTATAAATCACACAAAAATTCCATAGAAAAAAAGACGTTCAGGTTTTCCCGACTTAAAAAAAAATCCGGGAACTTTTCCAATGTTTCTTTCCATAAGAACCTAATTATAAGAGTCAAGTGTGTGTCCCCCCCCCCCCCTGCAAGCAAAATGGTTGGTTTTGGATATGGGAAAAAATTCACGGCAATGGAATAATAATAACAAAATTAAAAGGAAAACTATCACAGCTAAGTAGGCTCTACAAATTAACGAGTAATAATCGACCAACATACATTTGCAGTTGCAAAAACATGCTCTCCCATATATTCCGTATGAGAGAACGGAAATCAAAGACACCCGACTTCCGAAATTAAAGTTAGTTTTCTTAGTAAGTTATGCTTAATGCAATTTTTGAGATGTGCTAACATCTCAAAAATTGAATATTATAACCCCAAATAGTTTAAATAATAAAACTAAAACCCAACTACGACAAAAAAGTCATCTAAAAAGGTACCTATAAATAAGACTTCACAGACGACAAATTAAAAATCCGGAGGCACACGTAATCAGTTCGATTTACGCCTAAAGGCGGCTTCCCACGGTGCGCGATATTGCGGACGCACGTGCACGAACGTGCACGGCCGACGACCACGCACCGCGCCCCAATGCTCTTCCCACGGTGCGCAATATTGCGGACGCACGCAGACTGAGGTCTCGGCAGACGTCTCACCGAGCGAGACACCGAAATCACAGACCGAACGGTTCATTCGGGTCGCTTCGGAATACTTCGGATCGCATCGTTCGCTCGTCCATTAATAGCTCTCCGAACAATACGTCATTGTAAATCTATCTTTATTGTAAGGTTGTTAAAGTAGAATATACTTTGACACATTATCAAAAGGAACTAGATAGTTTAATTTTGCCTATTGTTACGTAAAGTCATAATAAAAACAAACAGTACTTTTTCGGTTTGTTTTGACGAAATGACATGCATGTCGTTGCGTGCAAAGTACGTACCTATAGTGTATTTACTGTATTTTCATAAGAGATATTAAGCGAGCCGAGCCGTCTCCTTCGATGCTCGTGCGGCGTGAGTCAAATGAGCTAAGTCAGCGTCTGATCGACTGTCTACTGATGACCGATTCCTATAATTTACGGACCGTTATTTGGTTAAAATTAAGACTCTTTTGTATCTTTACCAATAACTAAGCAGAGACCTCTATAATAGCTTTTCATAGTAAACCCTCCCATATGGAAGTAGCTATCAAAGGTAGGTAAAATTAGAAGACATGCGTCAGATATATAGAAACGTATCTAAAATCTGATTTCAGTCAAATCGTATCGTATTGATAATCCGAACTAGACAAACCGATTTCACAGTAATTTGAAATCGAATATTTAACCGTTTGCGTGAAAATCCAAAAAACGCCTAAAAACTGTCTAAAAATTAGCTGTCGAATCTATTTATATGCCAAGTTGGGCAATATAAAAGCTACCATTGGTAAGCAAAACGATTCGTTTAAGTTTATAGGAACCGAGCATACCTCGCGCACCTTTGAAGTTTACCGACTCCACAGACTCCTCCACTCCGCGTCCGCACGTTACTCTTCCCACGGTGCCGGTGCGTCGTGCGGGCTGGTGCGCGTACGTGCGCAATATTGCGCACCGTCGGAAACCAGCTTAACACGTATGACTCCGGATTTTTAATTTGTCTGTCGGTGATGTCTTGTTTTCCTTTTCAGATGATTTTTTGGCCGTAGTTGGGTTTTAGTTTTATAACTTTTATTTTTATTATAGATTAAGTATAGAAACGAGAATTTATTTATTAAGATCATTCGTTTCCGTTCATTTACATACCTATTGGTTATTTTTAGTCCATGTAGGTACAGACATTAATTATAATTAACTTAGCTATTAGTGAAAAGCCTTATCGAATAATTTTGTGTTTCTGGTAAAACACTAGTTACATTTCTTATGTTTTATGATTGTAATTTTTAATTACTTGCATATTTATCCGGGACGTGCTATTTACTAATAATTATGAAAAACAAGATAAAATTAAATCAAAAATTACTGTGCAAAAAACTTTAAATTATTTGACTTAAAAAAAACACCACTACCAACATATAAAACATACATACATAATTATATGCTTTTTCATAAAGATAAGTATTTTATTTGAGATTAAATGACAATTTTAAAAATGCTTGCATTTTTGGAACACTGCAAAAGACTCGCAAACTAAACAGCATTTGTCTCAGCAAAATTGCAAGAATGTATTGTTAGCATACTTTAACTACTCGTGCAGAGTCGATGTGCAAATTAGTGTGGTATGGATTTATTTATACCGTGACAATGACTGATGCATGAGACAGATGTAGTCAACAAGCCCTTACCACAAGAATGAGTACCTACGTTACTAGCTTTATATATATTAATATGCACATGTTAACGGGTTTAATGTTACCCAGCGACTGAAACGTGAAGTAAGAATTAATATTCAAACGTATAGCAAGCCCACACATAATTTTGTAAGTAAATACCACAACAAAACCTTACTAATTAATAGAAAAAACCTAAGTAAGTAGATAGATTTAGAAAAAGACGTAACCCACATTATGATCTACAAACATCACAACATCAACAATCAGAACAAATACAAAAGGAACACAGACAAGAAAAATGATAATAAAATGAACTTATTTTAGTCACAATGCGATTATCCTCCAATCTTTACAGAACCTCATTTCCAGATTAATGTCTCCAATATTATACTGGGCACTTGATAGCAAATGGAGGACTCTCGCTTTACCAATAATAAAAATGGTGGTGAATAACTAAACAAAATCATGTGGCACTACAGCCGAGCTAATGTGCGCGAAATCTAACACTTACGATGCGAGGACGCCTTCTTTTCCGAAGCCAGCTCGTTCTTTTTAGGAGTATCCACGTCGCCTGCGAGTCGCAGCAAAACACAAAAGCAGCATTAGAACATTGGTGGTGAACATAATATATGATGCAACGATACATTGGCGCGAATTTAAAATAGTGCGAAACTGGTGAGATGATTGCAAACGAGAACCGAATAACACTGATCGGATCTGTACACAAGTTTAAAACGACAGGAGGATATTTGTGCTTATATGGACACTCACTGATGGTACGACGAAGTTTTTTACAGAAAGAGGAGAGACGATCACGGGCACGGCTTAATTGACCACTTTTTTCCGTATCAAGTAATCGAAGCAGCGAAGGTTCGGAACGAGCGGCCACCTCTCCTACGGGGCGCTGGGCCACCGCGGGGGGACCTTCGGAAACTCCTAAGTTGTCGAAGCATACCGGCCCTGCGGAACACTCCAGCTTGGCAGAGGATCGCACGCGAGCGCGCGTTGTGGTAGACTGCCGGCCGAAGGCGCGGGGACTAAAACTGCCGCCCCGCCCCGTAGAGTTCGAGCCTCGATACTACAGCATGTGGTGCTAATTCAAACTTCGCGACTAAATACTCTCCAGCCAATTCTAACTGTCATGAATAATATGATAGATGGAAACATGAATACCTTTATCAACGCCAACAGAAAATTACCATGTTAATGTTAAAAATTACAGAAAACAAATAACTTTACCTAACTGTTTTAGGTCTAGCTAGAGCAATACTTCACGAATAATGTTGTGAGGTTTTCATGCTCAGAATTAAATTCCAAAATAACAGTTCATAAAAAAAAAAATGTTATTCGTTTTAGTTATTGATCAGCTTGATGTGTCTGTAGTTTAAATACTAGTTTTTTATATGTTAAAAATTGTATATGTATTATTATGTGGATCATTAAGTAATAATGGGAAACATATACCAAATAGGACTAGACAGCTATGTATAATATTTATTTTAACGTTAAAGGAATAAATTAATTATTACGCTTAATTTAATTGCTTATGCGTACGTTTGTAAACATGAAAAAATCATTAATTCTAAACAATAATTTTATTTCTTATACTACAGAAATTCAAACTTCTTTATGTATTGATGTCTAGAATAGAGTGCTTTTTATTTGACTTGATCTATTAAGTAGAAAATATGAAAATTATTTAAAAAACATAAACACGCAGTTATTGTAGTCGCATTTGAACTCTATCAGTATCACATCGCATGCGCGCGTGTCTACCTTTTTATAGAGCCGGTGTTAATTTAGACGTGACGTCACCCACTACGAACTCTAAATAATTCTCAACTTTAATAACCCTCTTATTTATAAACGTTGTTTAAAGTTAAGAAGCGTTTAAATGTCAAAAAATGTATGGTTAAACAGGCGCTAATCATTAGTTAACTTTAAGCAGCGTTTATAAATAAGGGGGTCAATGTTTATGTACACAAAATAACAACGACAAACTAGTGCACTCTAAGGCTAAGTTGCCTATGCAAACACAATAACATTAACGTCAAAATACGTAATTAAGTTGCACGAGCCATTCCTGCCCTATAACTTATAGTGAGGTAACCATGAACCTACATTATCTAAAAATGAATTTCGTGAGAAAATTTATAAAAATATGTAGCTACTTTCACGAATATCGAAATAAATAAGTGTAGTTAGTCTTGAAGTCAGTCAAGCTTAGCCATTTTAGTTCGGTTGCAAGTCGACGTGACTTAAAATTCTAGCCTCATACGTTTCTACTATTTGCACTTTATCTTTCCATTTCTCAGAATCCCATTTAAAATAATACTGAGATAAAAAAAATGTTCGTACAGTAGTCTACATTACTGATTTTTCTATCGAGTCTACTATGAAGACTGTCAAAGTAAGCCAGTGCTTCCTCAACCAGTGTTCAAAATGCTCTTCGTGAGCAATTAATATTTGGGCCAGTCAACAAGTCTTAAAAGTCATGTAACCTGTGAAACAGGCTCAATGGAATACAAAGGAGTTCAATGATCGATCAGAAGACGGTTTGGGAAGTTGATGTAACAGGACAACTTGGTACAGTCTTAAGACATACATCACTGGAATGTGACATGTTGAGTTGCTACTAATTAAACTAGCAAAAGCGTAACAAATAAATAGAGACCTTCAAGGCGGTGAGATTATTTCAAAAGAAGCGAAGACTCAAAAACCATTTTTTTACGTTTAATAGGCGTGAAGACAGTGTACAGACGTCAAATTTCTTTAATAGATTTTCAACTTTATCACTAAAGCATAAGGTTCAAAGTTGATTGGGAAAATTTGACAGTTTCGGGTAGGTTGACCTGCTGGCGTCTGTACATAAAACATTTATAACTAAAAATTTTTGGGCTAAAATAATATTAATAATCAACTTGAGTAATGAAGTGTACGGTCCAAATCAATAATATAAGGGGAGGAATGTTGTTTATTTATTACTTGTTTATTACACATAAAGTAATTACTATTACAGCCAATAGGTAAGTACTTAGACACGCTAATCGAATTATGGTTGTCATGGACTCGCGGCAATTGGATTAGAACTTTTGGCGGAGTTTGTTGGGTTCTCGGCACGTGAAAGGCCTCGGGACCTGCACACACACCTATCATTCGATACGCTTCCACTTCAATGCTACAAATTGATTTTGTAGCATCGGGATCAGATACAGCGTGAATCTAACACCACATAGGTGTACCTACGAGAGATAACGAGTATCGATGCAACGTATCGAGAAAAAAAAAGTTTTTTTTTATGACACCTCTTAAAAAGCTGTCAAAATGAGGACGCCTCACAAACACACAAACACAATCTTAATTGTGTTTAAAATCAAAGGAAGATTGGTGGCATAAAACAGTGTTCATTTCATTTCACTTGGTGCGATCGTGCGATGTCTCATACCGGGAGCGACTTGAAAAAATCTAAATGCAGCTTTTCTTACTATTAAATCAAATTAAGTCTCCACTGTGATGAATTACATATTTTAATTAAATTTATGTGTCGTTCGGATTTCCATTTTCCACCATGTATGTAACCACCTTGGGTGTAAATAGGTGCTTTGAGCGGAACAATAAACTTAAAGTTGCATATTTTAACCAATTTTCGAATATTAAATAATGTCATATATGTGTCTGTTTGTTCTCTAGCTTAGTTCGAAACACACATACACACAGTGGAATCAGTATTTCCGACGTACTTACATTGCATATTAAGATTTTGTATAACAGGTGTAATGTCAAAAATTTGGAAATCGATAACCCAGCTGACCTGCTCATATCCAAAATCCACGCGCTTAAAGCAAGTAGTACTGATTCAGTCTTCTTTAATATTTTGTACCATGCATATCTTATTTCGATAACCGAGCGATGACTGTTGAAATTGCTAACGCGAGTTTTTTTTAGCAAATTGCATCCAAACGACAATTAGTTAACGACGATCATGCAAAAACTCTCACTGCGCATAACGAGCTTGCTTTAGTACACGTATGTGGAGTGCACAGCACCATTGTTCAATGTTCATGTAAAGCGACACCGTGTTTACGGTTCTTTACGCTTAACGCGCACGCTCTCCGTCTCTGAATTCGACCAAGGCCCTATTGTCGCAAGAGACTAACCGCGGATAATGGGGGAACCGGTCGTGCCAGCTTTATGACGCATCGCTCACCTTATAATAAAATGCGCCTTCATGTTGCTAAGCTGCGTAGTCTCCTGATGTTCGAATTGGAACAACCCCATGTCAAGCCCGTAGATTGTATTGACATCATTGTGTATATGCATGTAAAATTAAAATCGATGACCGATTGTAATCAGCTTATCACGCAGCGATTTTATAATAACGTATTCTTTTAGTTTTAATAAGGTCAGCCACATTAGTTACGGGGTCACTTCGGTGTTTTTCAAGTAGTTTATAGTTTATTTCTCTCAAAAAGGTACATTGTTACAGTAGTGTGTTTATTAAATTTTGCCTTATGCCAGAACCTTTGTGAGAGCTGGAGTCTGAACTAGGTTCGGGACCTGTATGACAGATCTCCAGGCTCACACCCCTTTAAACATTTATCATATTTAACGGCATTATTGTTCACATCACTATTAAAATTTAATTATTAAAAGTACTTTCACCTGTTTATAATAGAGTATCATACTATAAAAAAATATTTAATATGCTTGGAATTCGAAGTTATTGATTGGAACTCGTGACAGTACCCAAGTTAATGTTGAGTCCATTATGGTCTCCTATTTTTTGGTGACTCCTACCGTCAAAATCTATTGTCTTAAAGGGACGGACATCTACGGATATTTTGTTGTCCAGGTCTATTGGGATGGGTCGGCTTTATGACCATCCGTAAAAGGATCTATCTACCCTTCACCAACTGAATTTGTCAATAATATTGAGTTTTGATTGCTATTTTCACATTTAAAATTTTCGCAGGCCCAGATTTTTTTGTTATCTGGCGTCTTAACTAACAGACCGTAAGCAACATTTTAAAATTACCGTGAAAAAGACATCCTAAATCTAGAATTACAGGAAAGTAGCACCATCAGACTGGCACACCTACAATACCTTTCTCTGAATCAAATTTCTTCGTGTATAACTGTTAGATGAAAAGAACACCCACTTTGTTCTTTATTAACGCTTAGTTGAGAGGCTTTCTTGCTTAAAAATATGACGCCGCTTTTCTAATTATAAAGCTGTGATTTATCTCTAGTGGGGTAAATCTGGGCGGATTTCCAAGGAAAGCCCCTTCGTTATGACGCTAGACGCTATTGTCGCAGATACTGTTAAAAACAAAAGTAAACACGTAGGTTAAGGCGCGGTAATAAGCACATCTTTAGGTATGGAAGGAGGTGAAGCGACAGTAGTGCATCGCGGTATGCAAATACGGTTGAAAATGGCGATGCGTTTGTTTTTGGTTGAATCTCGTGTCCGCCAATAAAATGAAAGATATTTCGCAGTTTTAAGTTAATTTAAAAAATACACCATTAAGTTAAAACATTTTTACATATTTCTTTAGTTGACAATTTTTTTTTTATATTTACAAAAACATTAATAGTTTTTTCGGGGTCTTTTTTGAAAATTTTTTTTCAAGCTGCTAGATCATTTCTATTAAATATCTTGGTATCTTTTTGTTATACCCTTGACTGTATTTTATTGGGCTTGTAATATATAGCATTACGCCTAAACCCAGGTACGCACGGACGTGTTTCTATCGCGGTGATTTTTTTGTCGTACACTGGATTTTCAACTCTCGGTGTTGAGCCGAGCGTTGAGAATCCAACGGTAGGGCACTCTCGTCCCAGCGCGTTGAAAAAACACACGAAAAAAAATCGCCGCGATTTTAATACGTCCGTGCGAACGTGGGCTAACGAAAAAGTGGACGTTTTACGGTGTCTCTGCTTGGGTAGGGCCTTAAGCTGATTGCGTTTCATACACCTACAGGATTTACCATAACGCAAAATTAAAAAAAAATACATTTAATTACGTAGAGATTGAGAAACTACTGTCTTGATTGAGTACCTAGACCTACATACTAAAACACTTTCCTACTGCGTGCGCTAGTAACAATAAGCGATGCTATGCACACTATGCACAAAGGACATGCGTGACTCTCCTATTTGTTGAAATACTTTTGTTTAATGACTAAATAACACTACCTAAGTATATATGATTGTTAACTCCACTTTGCCGAATTCGATCTAGAACACAATACTTATAATATCTTATCAGAATATTTTGTGAAACATTTGTGATGACATATTTTATTGTTTTATAGTATAATACCTATACAATTTAGTTTTATTAATAATTTTGAAGTTTTGATCGTCACTATGACGTCACCTGGTTATCGATGGCACCTTAACTTTTGTTGTGTAAATTATGTATTCTAAGCTAGGTACATAGGTACTATGGTGAAAACTGGTGTCAACAAAATGTATTAAACTTAAACACCTTCCTTAATACGTTCCATGAATATGAACGAAGTTAGGTTACAGCAACCGTACCACATCATCTCATCTCATCTCATGTAGTTTAACTTGGGAAATGACCTTTATCCCTACTACGACGTAAGTTAATTACGGAATGATTAGATATTTGATATCTCGGGTTAGAGGTTAGCGGTTTATTATAATTAGTTTCGAGTTGTCGTTTCAACTGCAAAATAAAACAGCGTTCCTTCGCACTTTAACACGCCAATGGCGGATCGTACTCAAAACAATTGCATTGTTCTATTATAATAAAACAGTAGGATTTGCAGAAGTTGACATTACAAACATATCTAGCTCGAGTATTCACAGCGGAAGATGATACTTGTAGATACGACGTACCTACCTACCTATCTTAACTGTTTATCAAGATATCAATAAGATTTCTTAGCGAACGTCACCTAAGTAATTTCTACTCACGATAATATTTTGGCAGTTGTAAAGTTCAAAATATTTTTACGATAATGTTATGTAAAAGTTTTGGTGATTAATTGTTACCTACCTATTTTTTTGGTAACCAATGAGGGTTCGGCTGGTTTTACTCTGCTATGCCGATTATCAGGATCAGCATTGACAGTATAAGTCCCTCTGCGTCGTAACATTATTTTTATAGAGTTTTCTACACAACAAAAGGTCTTCCACAAGAGGCACAGCACAGATTACTATCATTCTCATTGACCTTTTCACTGAATAATCTTGATATAATATCAAATATATATCACATCACGTTCCACAAATCGCAACCAAGTGCAAATGATATAGATACCTAACTGTATAAGTTGCACTGTTACTCACTGTAAAATATTTGACACGCGAACGTAAGTAAGTATCGAATAAAACGACATGACAGATTGTTTTCAAATTACTCGCGAACCGGATAGCTGCCGCAACGGCGCACCACTGAGGAAGTGGGTTAACGAACCAATTGGTAATTTTGCAACATGCACCGGCTCTGGCGACCACGTCGGTCGACTGTGACCGACCGTCGAGCGAAAGGCAACTCGAAAACCGAGAGTGCGTTGGCACGGTTCTTCCGCGAATGACAGGATGGTGCGGTCATACCGAGCGCGAGATAGCAAGATCGACGACAGTCACTGATAACGCGACCGATAACCGTGAACAATTGACTAATCCCTAATATAAGCTAAACGTGATAAGCAGATGCAAATACTTATCGACACCCTATTTATTGCAGGTAACATAAAATACGAATCACTACCTGCTGCATCATCATTTAATAATAATGCTAAAAGGCATGCTTTTGTGACAGTGATAAGTTTCCTCATTCTTTAAACGATTTTGATATTGCTTGTATCCAAAGAATAATAAACCAAAATTTTAAGGCTACCGAATGTTATTTACGCAAAACACAACGATCTCGTTAGTAATAGCCACGAATCGTGCAGTCAAGGTTGATGGTTATGTTACTAAAAATGCATAAGTGACGGTCGTCTAGACTAAGGCCCGTATTACAAAACCTCACTCAAAACTCAAGCATTACTTAAAACTCTTTTAAAGCCTTTTGATTGGTTGAAACTAGTTCTAAGTAATGCTTGAGTGTTGAGTGAGGTTCTGTAATTCGGCCTAAGTGTTAGCCCCTTAGTAGCCACTTAGTATTTTTTTAAATCAAAAGGTGCAGTTTTGACACTAAACGTCGCGTTGTCGGTATTATAATGATTTGATATTTAATCATAATACCTACATGATAGTAATTGCGTGCTAACTTTCATTGGCTGCAAGATTGATTAATCAATATTTTTTGTATGAAAAACATGATTTTAGCTGTCATGGGGATATTTACAGTGTTATAAAACAAATTGTATCTCTAATCTTAATCTTCAGTTTTTATCATTACTCATAACAATATTGGTGCTGAATTTAATAAGACAATCTTAGTTAGTTGTTATATCTACTCAGTTTTTATGTAGTGGCACTGGCAGGATACTTAGACTCAATATTATTAGCTGTCAGAGGAATCATGTACCATCGCGGACACTGATGGTTGACCACTTTTCGACCTTATTGCTTAGGCAATAAGGTAGGCATTCCATAACATGCGAGGGTATAAAAAGTTTAGGTATGTATCCTCTTCAGCTCATACTTAAAACAGCTTAGATAATACTCCTGCCTTCTTCCCATGAGGATACGGTAGGTATAACTATGATAATGTTACTAAACTTTTGAACATTACTAAACATTGTAGGTTAATTGATAATAAGTATGTTAAAAAAATATAATGATTATCATAATATAAGTTGATAATAGATAAATTACAGGCAAGAATTGCTCAAGTTAAAATATTAATCCTAAAAAAAACTGAAAGATCATTCAGTTAGTGCGTTAAATTTATTATTCTTAAGTCGTATTGTCTGTATTGTTGCACTGCAGGGCAAAGGCACTCTACTCTTTCCAATTCTCTCGATGTAAGGTGACAAAAACCAGTCTTTGATGAAGGAAGACTCGTGGTTCTTATACCCCTTACATCGCAAGAATTCCATCTATAGAGATGGCAGAACAAGCTATCTAGCATCTCCATCTGGGCCTGCCGTGATGTTGCTTACCTCAAGCCCAAGCACTCTGAACAAAAACACAAAACGTAGCTATAGATCTTGATTTACCATTACTATTCTACATTACTACTCTTTGTAGGATTTTGTTTGAATCCTATTTGCTACTTTATTAATGATGAAATTATTTTCGTTTTTCAAGAAAACTTAAGTAAGGAAAACTAAATAAGGACATGTTTCTTAACTATAGCATGCTATATTTTGTTTCACCGCACTATAGATTAAAATTAAAATATTTTTTTCTCTATAATTATTTAAAAGAACAGTAAATATATGAACCATGAACCTTATTTAACATTTACATTGAATGCAATATTGGATATCCCATATGTTAGTTATACAAAGAATATACCTATTATTGTACAAGGATAAAATAATATGCTATACTGCTTAGTTATACCTCATACTATTGTGATCACGACAGCGTACACACTTTCAGCTTATTCAGAAAATATTAAGAACCGTTCCCACTGACTAGTAGCATTAAATTAGGTATGTGTAATCAGGGTGTAGCAATACTAAGAAAATATTAATAATTTGTGTGGCACTTGTCAAGCATTTCAATAAGCATACTCTTAGTCCCAATAGGGATGATGAATGGGTCAAAAAAAAAGCAATTCTATTTAGTCCGTCAGTCAGATAATAAAAACTATTAGACATGTATTTTTTTCCTTTATTATATTAATAAAAAATGACTTAGATAAAACACATTAAAGTTGGGGAGTGGGAGGTTCCTACATCACAAGTAAGTATAAAATCTACATACTCGTGACTCCATGACACATTTTAACCCAATGTATCTCCCTAATATTTTGACAAAGTAAATAAAGAAAAGATTCCAATATTTTTTTTATAATACAATTGACAGTCAAACAAAATATTTTTAGCCATCATCCCTATAATTATTGCTTATCAAAATGTATGTCATAAAAATTATAATCAAATGATACATAAATCAACCATGGGTTCATACCAGAACATTAATTAAATGATACTTGTGTTGAGCTATAAAATATATACAATATAATATATATATATATATATGTTTAATATTAAAGAATAGGAACTGTTTTTTGTAAATTTTATGTTGATGATATTTTTTATTTAAATACCACGTAATGTAAACTCATTCTTCATTTAGTACAATATATCATTCCTTGACAGACAAGTTAGCTGATCAATAATCTGAAGCTAAAGGACATTCAGAAGATTCTGCCCTATCTCTTTCAACATAGATACAATGGAATCTAACAGATTGACATTATGCAAATGAATTGGTTCAGAACTGGATAAGTTCTTGATACTAAGACAGCAAGGACTGAGGAACTGATGTGGAACAACAGCATGATAGATGAGCCTGCACTCATGACAGCTCTCCAATGAAGCTATGGCCATAAATTTGTACAGGACGGGAACAATTACGCTCAAAATTCCATCAAGTAATTAATGGCTACTGGTTTTATACAAAAAAAACCCTAATTTATTACGTCATGATAGATAGCAAGTAACCTCAAAGACTTATTAGTAATTTCTATAAAACATGAATTCCCGTAACTAGGCGAATTATATGAAATGGATTCGAGATGATAGAAAAACAAAATCAAAACTAACAATTTCACGAATTATCCGAGAGATAATCTAGAATACGACGCATTTCTCCTCCAATAGATATTTTGACACGATTTATCTGTCACACGCCAGGCTTATGTGGCAGAGACTAAGCACCGCCTGTGGCCATTTTTGAAATACTGCGGACATAAAATGCTGTCGATATTGATTAACTCACAAAATTTTGGTAAATTACGTGCTTAGAAGTTGAGTTTGTGGCAGTTTGCAGCCATTTTTAAAATTGTCAGTATCGAAATACGTCACAGGCGTAAGAAATCACGATGGCCGACAAAAGAATGGTTAGGTGGTAGGTACTTACTACTGATTTTTACGCCTCCAAGAGGTGGTTTCGGTGGTTGATTATCGAAAGTCTTTCGAACGGATTTGCTGCCCTCGGCGAATGACGTGGTCCTAGGGCGTCCGCTCATTATTATAGGTATAAAATAAACGGCCTTAGAATCCTGAACTTCATAGATGCTTCACATTTCTCGTTACCACCCTTGCACTCGCACTGAACTCACTTTGCCGACGAAATACAAGTTAAGGATGGTATAGTCAAAACAATATCACTAAGATACAATTGAAATCAAAATACGACTGTCTTATTACGGTTTTACAATATCATTTTGTTAATTTTTCAAAATTTACATCACTAAAGTGTACGACAGATTTTAGTTTCTTCAGACTTGTAGTCGCTCGTTCGGCTAGTTTCGGCATTCACTCGGACCTTCGATTACTGAACGTACGAAGGTGACGTCACGTAAACGCTTTACACCGCCACCTATTGGTACTACAGATTCCTTCCATGAACTCATTCGGTAAAACAGTTGCGCCACAGATTACCATGCATGATAGACAAATGTAAATAATGATATTCTCGATAGTGTCACCAAAAACAATTTTGTAATGTTTTGTAAGATTTCGCAAAAATAACAACATCACTATTCCACACTCACGTTCACGGTTGCAGTTTGTAATGAAGTAAACGGCTTTACTATCTGGAAGTTCCATATCACCAAGAACGAGTGATACTTAAAGTATTAAACATAGACCAAACAAGAGTGTACTTGTTTAGTCTATGTTTAATACTAAACGTTGATTTGATATTGATTGAGAGCCGCAAATCAGTCACGTAGTCCTATGTTGAACAATGCGGTGCAAAGAAGAGAGTAAATTATACCTAAAGTAAAGCCTAGTTTACATTATAGCACAACATGTTACTAAAGTCCGAATTCTCGATTTAATTAATGGTGGTCTGAAATCCTTCATATAATGTTACACCTTATCACATTGCTCCCTGGAACTGGGCATCAATTTTTTTTCTTACCGACACTTCTTTCGACTGTATCTTACCATTGGAGTCGTAATAAAATGTTACTGTGACCCAATGGTCACACCTGACCCCAAAAATCTAGTCCTACTAAAACAATTTTTAGTAGGACTAGATTTTTGGGGTCAGGTCCTTCAATAACAACCTATTGCGTTACATTATGTAACACAGCAGGCTCCAATATATTCAAAACACTTGGTCTATTCAAATACGATTCTTATTCAAGAGGATTGATACATTGCGCGCGAATGGGCGGTATTCATGCTGTTTGAAAAATCGTTTCTCTGAAGACCACGCAATGTATGTCAAGTGTTTATTTACTTCACTTGCGATTGTGGGAAGTTTTAATCAAGTTGAATACTTATGTACGCAGACGCTATCGCTCTCATGAGTAGTTGCGCGTGCGCCGCGTAGGAGGCGAGCGGTCCGCTAGCCGCTGTTTATCTGTACGATGTGATTTTAATCCTCTGCACCACATTAAATGATACCAAGACCAACGTATCGCGACGCAGTTAGAAAAAATGGAATGTTATACATCAGATAGCTGTGACAGTGACACCAGGGAGCAGAAAACCCTCGATCTGTCGAGTCAACTGTTGGAAACGCTCAGCCTATCATCGGAACTAAAAGGCATTGTTGACGAGAAGGATTGCGCAGAAAATTACGAGATAATACTCCTCTATAACAATAGGATAAAGGCACTGCCTGAGACGATAAACAGGTTCAGCAACTTGAAGATATTAGATGTGAGCAACAACAGGCTGACGATACTTCCTGATATCTTCAAACATTGTCAGCTAACATCGCTGATAGCAAAACATAATCAACTCACGAATGAATCGCTTCCCAAATCGTTTTTTAGTAATAAGTGTTCGCTGCGAGAGCTTAATTTGAGCGGAAATCAGCTGAACTTCTTTCCAGAGCAAGTTTTAGATATAATATCTCTTAGGTATCTTTACTTAGGTGGTAACAACATAGTCAACATACCAAAGGATATATGGAAACTTAACAGGTGAATATTACTAATTTGTTTAAAAAAAATATCAAATCTATTTGAAGGTACCTACTTTTCGACGAAACTAACCTGTACCTATAGAATTACTATAACTCTACGCTTCCCACTATCTTCCTAATAACAATCGCGAATTTATAAACATTAATCGAAGCTCTTTGTCTAATCGCCCTACGGATCATTGTGGACATACCTACATATTTTACAATCAACGTCAGTAATTAAACAAAACAAAGTTTAACTCCCACTTCATTACTTACTTACCATTCAAAATCGCCCTCTTTTAATTTAAAACAAGTACCTATTCAATGAAAACATCTTACGAACCGAGTAGTATAATAGTATACGAGTGTTTGTACAGCTTGATTTATTTAAAAAAAAACAAGACAATAAGGTAATGTATGTCGATGTACAAAAATAATGTCTTCATTATCCGGTCTACGTCGCTGCCAGCTGCCAGCCTTTTTCGCATGTCATGTCGAAACTGATATAATTTTTGTTATCAGTCGGTTCAAGCAGACAAACACTACTGTTTCTCTGGGTATCAAAATGCTGTATCATGCCATTATGTGCAAAATGATAGCGCTACTTCTCAGCAAACTGACGACATAATATAGATAAAATATAAATATACTTACGAAGTTTGTTATAGTTTATTCCGTGGCTAGACGACGCAAAATAATATAATTATACAAACCTACTTATCTATGTTGAGTGTTAAAATGAGAGGAGGCGAAACCAAATACTGAACATGTTTTTGGCTCTGGAGCAAAATGGGGAATAGACGATTTGAACGTAAAATCCCAAATCTCTGTAGATATCATTCAATTTAGGAATTTCTTCTATAGATATCGTGGGCGAGTTTTCTCACACAATTAACACAGCCCCGGAAGAAAAATCTGTAGGCCGTACAAATATTTTGTTCCGTCCCAGATAAATCCGCAAACTCGAGCACGCCGATTGCTAACCACTGCGCCAAAAGTGCCGACTTGAATCTGTCGCTATCTACCATACAAGCTTCTGCCCACGACTTCGTGCGCGTGAAATTTCTTATCGGCTATGACACTCGGCAATACTCTAGTTTCCCATTAGTGAAAGAATTTTCGGAATCGGATCAGTAGTTCCGAAGTAAATTACCCCTACCTACATGCAAATTTTACCTATTTATAATTATTATTAGTCATTTATTAATATAGAAATATAAAAAAGCAGTTCGTTAGTTGACTACGTAGTACCGTTGGTATATACCTATATCGTAGCCATGAGTATGAGTACCGCTTCTGTCCAAATTTTTTTTTTACCGATTTTGTAAGTACTTCGTTCGTGTTCGAACCCTGTTGTACTTCCCCATAATTTTTGGTTCTTAGTAATTATGTACCTACCTACCTTTTCTCATAAGGTACTCAGTCTCCAAATCATGCAAGCGATATAAATTAAGCTAATAGAGTAAGAGTCCCACATCAAACGTGTCCTTATCAAAAAAGCATATTATAAGATTAAAGACTACGTTGAAGACAAGGAAGTTTGGCAATAATTCCTTCTGCACATGTGGCTTCCCTGGTACCTCATTAACGGCATAACTATGTAAATATCTATTAACGGCTCCCAAATTACGATGATTATTTTATTTTATTTTACCTTTTTTCTTTTACATACTACCTTGACATAATCTCTTCGTTATTTGACATTATATACCTAAAATATTATATATATATATATATATATTTATAACAAATAAGTATTGTTACATACAGCTGTAGTGGCAATTATGTCATTTGGTTTAAATAGCTTTTTATTTTTATTATTTGATTTTGCTTTTATATAGATTCTTTTCTTTTAGAATTTGTGAATGTGAGAACGTTGTAGGCTTAACAGACTGTAGATCTATCGACCATTTTCTATCTTGCTAAGTACCTGGTACTTGTTGATAGGCCTACACTGTCCTCTCATACCTATTAACTCTGTAATTTGAAAGCATTGTAAATACCATTTATTTTTAAAAGAGTAACCATGGAGTTTCTTGCCGGCTCTTCTCCATAGGAAACGACCAATTGGAACCGTGCATCTAGCTTCTGACGTTTCATAAGTGCCCTTATAGGTTTATGTGAAATAAAATATTTTGAATTTGAATTTGAATTTGAAGAGTATTACTAGATCTGTCCTGTCTTCCTAATCCTAATTTCTGTATCTTCTTTAACAGTTTGCAGATTCTATCATTAGGTGGTAACCAAATTATCGAAGTACCGGAGTCCGTTGGACACTTGACTGGGCTCCAAGCATTAGTTTTGAGCGACAATCTAATAGAACAACTACCGGCGAGCATTGCTAGATTGAATCAACTACGCTCATTGTTGATCCACAAGAACAGATTGAAGACTTTGCCTACGCAAATAATCAAACTCAGATGTTTGACAGAGGTGAGTAGAAGACCACTTACGTACATTCCATCTACGACATCTTCAATTGTCTTTATTGGCATGTACTTAGTCGCATTTACGATTAAATATAGACGGATCTCTCTCTGGAGCCCTATGTGATCTCTGCTAGGTATTGTTATTAAGTACTCGCCTGCACGCTGCGTCTTACTATTGTTTATATAAAACATAAGCTGTAGGTAGAGATATATAGGTACCTACCCACTAGCAGACTAACGGGGCGGCGGCAGATGCGGTCCCCCCCCATCTATTACTATACTCTATGCCCCCCCCAGTTTTGGGGAGTTCAGTCGTTGGGCCCAAATCTCAAGTATAGGCCCAAACAAGGTCAAAATATTATGTTCAGTAAGTAAAAGGCGGTTTGCAGTTGGGGCCCATACACGTATGCTAAATATAAACGTAGAGTGCTAAAATTTTTGAACTCGCTGCGCTCGCTCTTACATACTACGTTCTCTTTTTGCTCTGCCTTTTCTGCGTACGTCGATAAAGTAACTCCAATTTATGTATGCTACCATGATGCTACCTTACTCATTCTAGCACCCCGCGGTGCTAGAATTTTCGAGCTCGCTTCGCTCGTTATTGCATTCTACATTCTTAGTGATTCCTATTTCTGTACAAATTTTCTTCATACCGGGCCGGGGGACCCCAACAGGCTTAGTCCGCCAATGTACCTACCTATGTTTTTGTTCTTATGATTGTGGATTGTAGAAATGTGATAAATCCATGAGGTATTTATACGCAGCTGAACGTAAATTCAAATGTCAATCTTTAATCTTTTTATTTTACACAACAGGTGACTCACTGGTTATTTACATACATACAATGCTTAAAATAAGTGTCACAATAGAGCTGTTTGCAAAGTAGGTACTTATTTAAATAATTGGAATATATAATCTTTCAAATAATGTACTCAAATTATAATTATGTCGTATCTCTATGTATTTTACTGCGTGTACATAAATAATAAAATAAATAAATAATCATTATAAGTATAGGTAGTTACCCGCCAATCATCTTAATTACTTTCGTTGAAAGTAATTACTGGTACCTACACCACTCAATCAACTAATGATGAACCATTTATGGATGAACATCTCACCAGTCAATTCATACGACCCAATTCGGTCGGAGGCGGAGGTACCTACGGCTACACCTACCTGCCCAAGTGTTGCAGATGCTACTAATGACTACTCTAAAGGACAAACATGAAGATACTGGATAATTCAAATGCCTATAGGTATTCTTTAACATTAAAATATTATTATTTTACAGTTGAGTCTTCGCGACAACCCGCTTGTAGTGAGGTTTGTCAGAGACATGACTTTGCAGCCGCCATCTTTATTGGAACTAGCTGGCCGCACTATCAAACTCCATGAGATCCCGATCCGGGCTGGCGAAGTGCCTTTCACCTTGATGAGATACCTCGGAGCTGCTCAATGCTGTGTTAATCCCAAATGCAAAGGTAACACTTACGTCTAGATCTAAGATATATGAACGGTTTCAGAAAAAAGATGCAGCAGGCAACTTGCAGAATTTAGATAGGTACCTACCTATTTAAGAAAGAATTGAATCTTTAAAACTCTCCAAGTGCAAATCGCAATTATAGTATTTTGCAGAGCACTCTCTCCACTTAATTAATTTATGACCTTTCCATCCAATACAGCATAACGTAGCTAATACGCCGCCGCCGAAATCATTCATTTCTCAGAACTCAACCTTATTATTATAGTAGGTACGGTCACTGGTCAGCAATGACTGCCAATGACAGTTGGTTCAGGTGGTTGAGGGCGAAGTCATAGAAGATTGCAATTGGACAAATTGACTAGCTCTGTCATTTCCCTTAGAATGTTTAACAGATTAGGACTTGGGACATAGCTAATCAATGGGCTTGGCTTATGTGTTCAAAATCAAAATATTTTGTGCACGGTTCCAATTGGTCGTTTCCTATGGAGAAGAGCCGGCAAGAAATTCCACGGATAGATACTCTTTTAAAAATAATTTGCTTTTAAATTACAATGTTTACAAATTGCAGTGTTAAAAGGTATGGGAGGACAGTGTAGGGCATGTAGGCCTGTCACAAGTACCAGTAGTGTTCCGTAACAGCTAACAGCCACTGAAGCCAATTAATGCGAGCCGGACACGAGGCCAGTCGATGCTTTTATTACTATTGAACACATTCCGATAATATTTCAAGTAGGTGAATGTGCTCGCAATAGAATACGCTCGTGGAGAAAGCACATGTTTCATATCTTCGCGCTCCCATTACCGGGCGGGAATGGCAGAGCTATCTTGAAGTATTATAACGAGACTGAGAAGACACCACTATATTTATATGTGGAGTTCAAACTGGTCTGTGGTTCAAATACGTAATACACCTTTTTATTTCGCTCCCAGTTGTGGTATTTATTATGCTCAAGTTGAAAGGTCATAATGGTCATAAAAGTGAGTAATATTAGAAGTAGAAATCTAATTTCTGAACTCTCAAGAAAATCAATAGAATGCTTGTGATCAGGATGTCGGCTCTCGGACATAATTGCATCGATACAAAATGACCTTGCCGTGGCCTCCGTTAAATTGGTCACAATCAAGTCTATCTAGCTAGTACTAGTGCAGTGAGGACTGCAGCTTTTATGTAAATTCGTTCTGTGAATCTTATTGTCTTACTAGCTTTCGCCCGCAGATTCGCCCACCACGTGGTCGGAATTTATCCCACGGGAACGTACTACCGGGATAAAAAGTATTCTATGTATTATCCAGGTTATAAACTATCTGTGTGCCAAATTTCATCCAAATCCGTTCAGCCTTTTTTGCGTGATTGAGTAACAAACATACAAACTTTCTCATTTATAATATTAGTGGGATAAGATTTAGCTTTAGTTTATGAAACTGCTCGTTTTTACAAGAAAACCATTCTAATTTAAAAAAAATACAAAATCTAATTGCAGGTGTCTTCTTCGACAACCGCGTGGAGCATATAAAGTTCGTTGACTTCTGTGGCAAATACCGCATTCCGCTTCTGCAGTACCTGTGCAGTTCTAAGTGCATCACTGGAAGTTGGGAGAGTCGCGAGGTGGACTACAACTCTCATCCTCATATGATGAGGAAAGTTCTTCTGGGTTGACTATGAACAGTCTATTTTGTCTCTGACCTAAAGACTGCTATACATGGAGAGATCTATGAGATAACACTGAACAGACGAATCTGCGCTAGGTCAGACCGGATACTTGCACACACCTATAGCCTAAAGATCCCACTGTTTACTTCTAATAGGTTTTGGCCGTCGTAGACGAAATCGATCTTGAGGCCGAAACACACTTAGAAGTTTGCTCAGATCAGATGGATCTGTATTTAGAACTGATCATGTATGGTAGCCTTTAAATATCTTATTTCGTAGTAAGTACATCTAAGCTCCACAAGAATAAAAGCTGAACAAATTAGAAATGTATTAAACGAATTATGGCATGCTTATAATATATTTTTTGTTATTCTTATATCAGCCAAAACTTAATTCTGTTATATCCCAAATTGAATGTTGTTTACTAAATTTTATAATGTTTGCAGATATGTATATAGTAAGAACTTAGTTGAATATTGTCTTGCTTTTAAGATTATATCAGTAATACCTAAGAAAATATGTTTGTTATTTGATTGTTATTGTTTACTCAGATTGATGATTTTAATTGTTTTTTAAAATTTCCAAAATCATAATGCCCATACTCATCAATGTAAATAATATTTAGAGTGTACTACTTCTTAACAACAATGGCATTCACTTCGTTTTAGAAATGTATTGGTAAATAATAAAATATTGGGACCATTATCTTATGATTATTTTATCCTTAGGCACTTGTATGTGCCAATATGTGATACATATTTTAATAACCAGTTATATTGAAATAAAATATTATATTTTTATTAACTATTTTGATTACACTTTCTCCTAATAAACAAACCTTTTAGTTGTTTTCTTGTAAAAATTTCATTCTCTCTTCTTTGCCTCTACTTATGGCTGCTTTAAATAATTTACAGTATAGTTCTATGGCAGCTGGAGTGTCATCATTGCCTGGGACTGGGTATGTGATCAGGTTGGGGTTACAGTTTGTGTCGACCACACCAATAGTTGGTATCAACATTTTAGCACTGTCTCTAACAGCTGTATGTTGGTTCAGAATATTATTCTGTGTGTTTAAAAATATACATAAATCGGGCAACCTTGTGACTGCACCAAATTGGTGGTTTGCGTTAGTGAAGATACCTCCTCTCCAGAATCTTGTGTGTGCATATTCTCCACACTCTTGTGCAGTCCTTTCAACCAAGTGAGAGTTCAGGGAATTTCTGTTAAAGAAACAAATGATCCCTCCTCTGTATGCAATATGTGCTGTAAAGTTGAGTGCTTTCCGTAAGTGTTCTGCAGTTATGTCTAAATCAAATATTAAATGACCAAGTCTAGAACCATAAATGTATGGTCTCATATAATCATTTAGTGAACCCTCCTTGTGTCCATAATGAACTCTTGCATCAAATAAATCTTTGACTGTAAATAAGTTATGGACACTAAAATAATCTGGATGCTCCAAAATTTGTTTCTTGGCCACTTGATCTGAAAATAAATTAAATCAAGCATGAGTTACCTATCTCATTGAAAATACTGCATATTGTGTGAATGTTTTAGCTTAGGGCTTTCCAAGAGTACGGGCGATTCACCCTCCCTCTCTCTTACGGACATACCGTAAGTGACACAGAGAGCGCCAGTAACTTCGGCCGTTCCTACACATTTATGCTTCTGCTGGTAACACCCTATTATTTTAATAAGAACTGAGTATGAGATTCAAAGAAAACTCATTTGCATAGGTTAGTATTATAGGGTAATATTTATTACCTTCAGATACAGCCGATGGAGGCGACGCGACAGGTTCTGTGGCAGTAGAATTATATCGTACCAAAGGCACAGTACGAATAAGCGCCCGGTGTTCTGAAAATCACGGGTATAGATATAATATGTACAGGAAACAGGCAGTTGAAGTATTCCTGAAGCATAAAATAATGAATAGCTTTGAAACAAACACTTACTTATACAATTTGAAAACATATTATTAGTTGTCACTTAAGTAGTTTTATGTGAGTATTTTGTAAGGATTCAGTTTCATCAAAATAAAACCCTTTGTTAGATAATAACAAAATAACAACTATCAGCTGAAATTGAAATAAGAAGAGGTTATAAAACAGATTATATAAAAACATGAAGAATTTAACATCTGTGGCTGTCAATTTCAAAATCGAGTAATTTTTTTATACAAATGCTATGTATTTATGATTTGGTAAAAAAAAAAAATATAAATTTTAATAACAAATATGCTCCTAAGCAAAACATTATCAGTAATTTATAGACTACACCAAAGTTATTCATCTACAAAATCATGGGACATTCCACAAATGTTTAATAGCAAAAAAAACAGAAATGCTCAAAAGCAGATTGAACAAATGAGATATTTATAAGGTTAACAAATGTAATAGTAATACACAATCACTGAAAATTTCAACTGTCTACCTATTACGGTTCATAAGATAGGTACAGCCCGCTGACAGACAGACATACGGACAGCGGAGGCTTAGTAATAGGGTTCTGTTTGGCACCCTTCGGGTACGGAACTCTAAAAATATCTCATTTGTTCAATCTGCTTTTGGAAATAACAACACAAGTTGTGAAGGTCTACACGCGTCTGCAGCTGAATACCAGTATTTTACAATGAGCGACTGCCTATTTGACCTCCACAACTCAGTAACTGGGTAATATGATGCCCATTGGTAAGACTGGTTGTCAGACTTTCCGGCTTCTGATGACCCGTAACGACAGTCAAAGATCCACGAATGACAGCCGGGACCAACGGCTTAAAGTGCTTTCCGAGGCACGGAGGAGTCTCGATATGTAAAGATGGTCACCCATCCACGGACCAACCCCGACAAGCGTAGCTTAACTTGATGGATCGAGCCGTGTGGCTGTTATTACTGAGTCAACCGAGAAAGTTAAAATCATAATTAAAAATAAAAGACATGTACCGAAGGTCTCGTCTAATAGAAATGTGTTAAATTTACATAGGTATTTTATCTGTTATTTTTATAGTGTACCTATTAAATACTCAACACTTTTTAGAGATGTTTTGGTAAAATTAGAGCATAAAGTTTTTCGGATTTTTCGACCTTGTTATGAAATTCTTTTTTATTTAAAGGTTCTCATTATGGACAGCATACTGAGAAAGTTAAAAAAAAAAAGAAATTTTCCCACTATCAATAATTAAGGTACTTTTTAAAGCTACTCGGTAGTACAGACGCCAGCAGGTCAACCTACCCGAAACTGTCAAATTTTCCCAATCAACTTTGGATCTTACGCTTTAGTGATAAAGTTGAAAATCTATTCATGAAATTTGACAGATTGTAGTAGGTTGATGTGCTGGCGTCTGTACATACATTTATTTTTAAATCTAGGCTTAGAAAGGATCGCTAAAATTTTATAAGTTAGAAAAGTCAAGTAAAAATTACATCTGAAGCATTGCAATGCAATGTGATTTTGTTTACGCAATAAATTCTTTATTATTATTTTTACGTCTCTTGATTTTTCTCGTACGAGGGGCCAAAGCCAACTCGCAGAGCACCCATCAGACATTTCGAATGAAATGAGGCACCAACCGACGATTATACCTGTATGACTATGTAAGTGCACCCAAGAACAACCCCCGGTTGGTGTAGGACTATTGGATATGGAAACAAAGATATTGGACTATGGGTTTGGGTGGCTTAAGTTGACTGGTGACAGTGGTGACCTGGAACTATGAAAGGACTATGGCCCCTGCCTGATCAATGTGTTATATGTACACGTATAAAATGGCAGGGGGTGACTTGCATGTCCTGAGGTGCTTGAGGAGTGGAGAGGTATTCCACGGCTTAATCTCAGAGCCCGGAAGATGGTCAAGATCCCTACGAGCACTTACTGGAATACTTCCTCCGAGTAGGTTTGCTCTAGCGAATCTCCACTCAAGCCGGCCAATTAAGGCAAAAATGAGGTAGGAGGTCTGTTCCTCGTCAGTGTTCACTCCAGCCGGCCAATAAAGGCAAGCCAGAAATGAGGAACAAGATTTCTTCCGGGAGATAGGGTCCGTGGGGTCACTACTGCCCAACAGCTCGCCACATACTGCCCTGCGGGTTTCTGTGTCTCTCTTGGTCTGGCTCCTCATCCTAGACCTGTTCCGGCAAAGTAAACTCTACCGGCAGAGATCTAGAATATGGAGCACGCAAGCCCCACCAAGACGTCAACGTAGAGATACGGCCGTGGGGTTATTATTATTATTGCAGAGCCATATTGGACGTAAATAGGAACATAATCATGTACCTACACTATCAAGGCATCTTCGATTTAAACTCGCTACGTCGAAAAACTTTGTTCACAGGGTCGAAAAATCAAAGTGAAAGTGTAAAATTTCTTGAAAATTATTAAAATAGCGAAATTTTTTAATAATAGGTGGCCACCTCCACTTTACTCCATTTGCCACTACGTTTGAGACATTCTAGTTAAAAGACCAGAATTCAGCTAAAACTCCCGACGGATATACTAGCTTTTGCCTGCGGTTTCGCTCGCGTGGTGGTCGAAAATTATCAGTAGGTATCCAATGTCCTAACCCAGGTCAAGGCAATCCGTATCCCATTCATCCAAATCTGTTGAGTCCTTATGGCATGAAAAGGTAACAGACAGAAAGATAATAAATTCAAACTTAAAAAAAGTAATTAAAACTATCTCTAGCGCCGCCATTGACCACATTATTTACGCCATTATTTATATTTATGTGGCAAATTCCTACATGTTGGAAAAGTTATTTTAGGAATTTCAAATGTCATAACTTTTGACCAAGTGAACCGATTTTAATTAAATAAAAGCTTTCTTTCTTTTTCGTGTAGTTAGTGACTGACTAACCTAAAATAAAATAAAAGCAAAATGTTAACAAGATACATACCTACTATGACTATAATTATTGTAACCCATTCAAAAAAAGGGTAGGTACCTACACAATTTCAATATATTTGTGAATTTTAAAATAATCCTTAGGGAATGTTTTACAAAAACGCTGAAACACGTAATTGTTTGTTTCTTTCCTGAAGCATTAATTTTATTTTTCATATCTCATATTTAGAGTTAAGAACTTAAGACCAGGGTTTCCCATACAAACTTGCAAATAAATATAGATAAGTAAATGGAACACCACAATATTGTCTCTACTTCTCCCATAAAGCTCATAATCCATCCAAAGGTTGTCTTTGACGTTGGGGCCACATTGTCGCGATAAGGCGAACATCACTTCGCGTCCTCTCTCGCACACTGGCACACTGCTCAACGTCTCGCTGAGCAACAGAGAGCGCGCGAGGTTTAGTTCGCGTTATCGCAACAGTGTAGCCGTAGCATAAAAGATCGCTTTTAGCGATAGTATTGGGCAGTCTTATCGCTAAAAGCGATTTTGTGTCACTCTATCTAAAATTTACATAGGTATTTTATCTGTTATTTTTATAGTGTACCTATTAAAGAGTATTCTATTATTTTCCTGCCTTGCGGTATAAGCGTGAAAAGACTGAAAAGGTAACAGACAGACAGAAGCTGCATTCCGAGTAACACTGTAATCGATTTAAGCGTGCCAACACCCATACCAAATTAGCGTGAGCACGATTACGATGTGCCGTGAATCGTCATAGATGACGTCATGACAGGCGCAATCTTGCGATAGCGCCAACCATGCCTTTTATTAACATCACCGTGAGCGCTGTCAAAAATGACAGTTGTGCTGTTTTGTTTCGACTCGCATCCTATCTTTAACTAATGTGGCATTTTCGAAATTGTGCTTCTGGCTACCGTTTGCCACCTAAAGAAGAAATTTGAAGAATAAACACAAAGAAACAAAGAAATATGTTATGCAAGTTTTGACGTTAAGCGAGTACTGTGAGTGCGTTCACGAGCGTTCCGAATTGATGACAGCCCTCAGCTGTCATAATCGTGACATCTTAATCGGAACGCCAATTGTCGATGTCAGCGCTGTGAGCGATTATGTTCTAATTCGGAAAGCGGGGGTAGTCTTTGGGCAAATGTAACATTGTTGTGAAATGCAAAACCTGTTCATTGTTTTTACTCCATTATTCTTAGATAAAAAGAAATTAAAATTGATAAGTGTGCACTATACTGAAGTGTAGAAACTTCTTCCGACATGGCACCCAAAAATATCGAGGATGTTGACTTATACGCCGTGCTCGACGTTGCAATAACTGCTACAGAATCAGAGGTGTGTAATATTCCGAATATACCGATTATCTTTTCCTTATTATCAATTCCTTTTTCATCCATAGCTTTTCTCGTCTTTCACTTGTGTTTTTACACGAATTGTTATGTTTTCAGATCAAAAAAGCTTACCGAAAGAAAGCATTGAAATGCCATCCTGATAAAAATCCTGACGATCCTAAAGCTGCCGAAACTTTCCACGCTTTATCACAAGCATTAGAAATATTAACAGATGTGTCGGCTAGGGCGGCATATGACAAAGTACTTAAAGCTAAGGCTGCAGCAAAACTTCGGCATCAAGAGTTAGACAGTAAGAGGCAAAAACTAAAGGAGGATTTGGAAAGGCGGGAAAGAGAAGCCGAGTCGGGCACTTCTAACCTCACAGATGAACAAAAACTAGCTGCAGAAATCGAGAGACTACATAGAGAAGGCAACAGGTTATTAATAGAAGAACAGCAAAGAATGAAAGAGGAAATACGAAAAACTATGGGCCTCATGAATCAGCCCGTGTGGGATTCCAGTCTCAATAGAATTAAGATAAAATGGAAAGCAGACAAGACCGACTCAAACAATGGTGGTTACGATGAAGCTACTCTTAGAAGATTCTTGAAGAAGTATGGTGATATTGTAGCCTTAATTTTATCTCCAAAGAAAAAAGGGAGTGCATTGGTGGAATTTGCAAGTAAAGAAGCATCAGAACTGGCTCTAGAACTTGAGAAAGGTAAATAATTTTATCTATTGTTGTTTGTAAAACTGGCAAGTGTTATATTATTAAACAATTTGCACTTTGTTGTATTAGTACAGCACAATTCGATCATAATTTTATTGTTATAATAATGCAATGATAATAATTTTAGTCTATTTAATTTCCAGGTTTGCCAGATAACCCTTTAGAATTAAAATGGGTAAATGAGAGACCAGTATTAACAACTAAGAAGGAGGTTACTGGTCCATCAGTGATCTCAGATAGAGATTATGAATCTCTGGTTCTTACAAAAATGAGGCAAGCAGCAGAAAGACAAAAAATTATAGAGGAAATGTTGAAAGAAGAGAACAAATCATAACAAAAAGATTATAAATTTTTACAATGTTAATTTGGTTGTTTTAATTACTATTTCATTGAAACCTTGATTTAAAGTTGTTGGAGTACGGCCGATGAATCATGGCTGGTCTGAAAATAGTCATGAACTTTCACACATGTTCTCTCGCTCACACTCGCCTCATGTCACCATTTGGTTCTGGTTACATTCCCACAGGCTGGAATGTTCAAGTTGTCATTCCGATATTAAAACCTGGCAAAGATTGTAATAATCATTACTCATATAGACCTATCGCTCTATCGTCCATACTAATAAAACTTTTAGAACATTTAATTAAAAATCGTTAAGAGTGGTTGGTGGAGAGCAGGAGGCTGCTTCTGGCGACTCAGGTCGGCTGCGGATAGTATGGGTATCCTCACGTCAGCGTTCGGCTGGCACTAAGCAGGAATGACTGTGAATCTCTCTTCTATCCCAAAATCATCCAAATTTTAGACACCTTACTAAATGAAATAATTTAAAATTTTAACTGGTGCGTAAAATAAATATGTATTATATTTTATATATTTTTATGTTGTATAGTATTTTATAAGTTTGTAAATTAGAATACATGTTTTACTAACCCTTGTTTTCGTCCTTGCAGCTACTAACATTTATCTACCCGTAAACTAAAAAATCCGACGGCTTGCCACTCTGCACTGCCGTCTCAACGTGACACAGGCAGAATAGTCGACACTGGCTCAATTGCCAAGAGGGAGAAAAAAAACAAAAAAATTGAAAGTGAATTCAAGAGAAAATCAAGTTCTTTTATTATAAAGTATTCAAAGTAAAAATAAAGTATGTTGGTATTCAGAGACATCACTTAAAAATAGTCAATCATTAACTTCGAGTATAAATTGGAGTGCTGTTAGTTAGCCGCGGGGACCCGTCTAACCGCGCCCAACCCTTGCTCGAGCCGGCCCGCCTCACTGAGCCTGTAACTTTAAATTCGTCCCTAAATAATCACGATCCGATCCAGCTTGTACCTTGCAGCCCTCCCCCAGCGACGCACTAAGGCGAGGACCATACCCCACAGTTTCATGCCCTCAACCTCCTAGGTCGTCCTGCGAGATGCAATAAACAAGAAAAAAAAAATAGATTGAGGACATTTCAATTGTGTTGACATGTGCTAAGATTCAGTTGTTATCTAAACTTAATGCTTGACCTTTTTTTAAATGACGACCCTGAGTGTAGCAGTTAATCCTTATTTTTAACAGGATCAAAAAGTTTCCATTCTTTGAGAAACTCCAATACTTTCTTTCTCTGCATATCTCCATACTCTCTCTGTGGTTTCCTCCATAATATGTGGTCTAAATCCAAAATCCCAGCAATAACTTCCTGAAAAAACAATGTTTGTTTCAATATTAAATATGAAAGGTTTATTTTAAGTAAGCAAACTGCTGCCCCATAGATTTTTCTTGTTAGAAATATTTACCTCGGCAAACGTTGTTGGGAACAATTGTTGATCCTCAATAACGTGAGCATAGCCAGGATCCATGCCGAAATCTACCCAGAAATAGGGTAATCCTTTTGGTATTCCTCTTCTTATATTTTTGCCTTTCAAGTCCACAACTTTTTTATTCATAGACCATTCAGCTTCACACTCTAGTAAGGCCTTTTTGAAATAGATTGCAGCCATGTCACCTACATCTCTAGGTAGAGGGACACAGTTTATTGTCATATGTGGGTGTTTATGTAATTTTGTTGCTGTTTCATAAAACACTACATCCATACCTTGAGAATTGTAGAACTGTGTTAGAGCTTTTCTATAATTCTGAAAAAGAAAACCATTTTGTTATGAATCTAGCATCTATGTACCATCGAAGAAGTCCATATCTATACACCGTAAGGACTATTTCTGCTTGCAGTGCTCGGCCGCTATATTACCAGGGCGGTAACAGATGTGGTCGTCTTCACGGGATTTTGTTTTCAAACTGCTTAGATATGAAGTTCCTCGATAGTACAGACGCCAGCAGGTCAACCTACCAGAAACTGTCAAATTTTCCCAATCAACTTTGAACCTTATTCTTTTGTGATAAAGTTGAAAATCTATTAAAGAAATTTGACAATAGAGAATTTGACAGATTGTAGTAGGTTGATGAGCTGGCGTCTGTACCAGAATAAATAATGAGAATACCTTTGTCTTCACTGAATGAAACACTTACCATTATTTCCTCCCAAACATCTTCATCTAAGGCTGTTACACAAGTAGCATGCTGAATGGTAGTTATTAGACACTGATCTTTAACAATAGACTTCCTTGCAGGCAGTGCTACATATACTCTGTTTCCACAGCTCACCATGAGATGCTTCAACATGTTCTTAGAATCTACACAATGTTCACATCCTTCTAAAGTCCTTTCCATTTTAACATGCTGGCTGATTGCCTGCTGTTTCTCGTTTTCACTTTCCTTTGCAGCATCTTTGTTTCTTGATATCTTATCCATGAAAATGTCTTCAATATCATCATTGGGATTTTTATGTTTAGCAGCCAGTTTGGCAAACTCTGCTTCATCATTATAGTTATTTCCATATTTTTCTTGTTGAAACTGAAATAGAATAAGAATTGAACTCAATATAACAAAATGACTAGCAGACAAAACCAATGCAAATTTTGTGCAATATATTTCTATATATGAAATAAACTTACCATTTGTGCCAAATTATACTTGTCATCATCACCAAAGTACTTTGTCCTTTCACCAGAAACATGAGTTTCTGCCTTTCTCTTACCACTCTTACTCCTTGGGTCTCCCTTTTCACTGCTGGCAAGTGGCCTGCTGTTGCCAGACATACTTGTAGATATCAACATTACTCTGTCATCCTCATCTTCTTTACCAGCATCAGGATTTTGTTTTCTGTATTCCCTAGCAGCTTCTAACTTAGATTTAAGTTCAGTAACAAGTTTTTCATCACCAAGTATTTCAGCCTTTACAATCTTAGCAGCCAATTTATTCAATTTGTCATCACTCAGATATTTATTATCTTTTGGTTCTTTTGATTTTTCTTGATGAGTAGACATTTGTTCAGTGTTCTTCTCTTTTGATGCAGGTACAGGAAGTTCTTCTCTTGCATCTCTCTCAGTATCATGTCTTCTTTCACTATTTTCTCTTGTCTTTCTCCAGTTATTGGACCTTCTGTATGAATCTCTGTCAGAATCTCTTCTATCAGTATGATGTTCTGTGGGCTTTTCATATGAACTTCTGCTAGCGTATCTGTCAGAGGTGCTTGGCCTGGAACTTTTAGACCTTGAATAATAGTCATCATCATCATCAGATGGTTTAACAAATGGTCTAGATTTCCGGAAGGTTTCTGGTGTCTGCGGTATACCTGTCCCTCCATTTTTCCAGTATGGATTTAGTTCTCTACTACTAGTTCCTGGGTTGTATGAATCAATGTTCTTTTTTTCTTTTTCTTCCCTCTTCGGCCTGATGTCTTCTTTTGTGTATGTCTTCAGCATACCAGTCATTGACATCCAGTCCTCTCTCTGTGCTTCATTGGTCTTTCTTGTTTCTTGTTCTACCCATTCGTCAGATTCTGAACCACTTGAGCTTGATGGCTGTAAATAAAAGTTGAGTAGGGAGTTATTAAAAAATGTCCCATATATAGCAAACCAGCTTGTGCCCGCGGCTTCGCTCGTGTGGAGGTCGGAAATTATCCCACGGAATAGTACTACCGAGATAAAAACCCAGGTCATGGTCTACCCATGGTGCCAAAGTTCATCCAAATCCGTTGAGCCGTTTTAGCGTGAAAGCGTAACAAACAAACAAATAAAATCACATTCGCATTCATATTATTAATTAGCATAGCAAATCTGGATATTCTGTGATATTCTGACGAAACTATAAGGTAATTAAAATATTGTAATGTAAGTACTAAGTAAAATGAACATACACTCGGCGACTGCCGTTTGCTTTTTCTTTCACGATCTTTGGATTTATTATGCTTGCTGTTCTTCCGTTTTTCTTTCATGATAAATGGATATTAGATGTTTTTGGATATGTACCTACTCAATCAATAATACTGTTCCGTTTTACAATATTGATCATAAACAAACAACGCGTGACACTGTCACAGTCACTTGTCAGAATCGATTGTAAATGTTGCCATTTTACCAATGTAATGCATGGAAAAAAGAAATGTAAAGTCAACTTATTAGAGATGCCATTGAAGTCTTACTAAAACGTAGAGCTCAAGGTAATGCCAGACTAGGGATGCCCGATCTTTTGATTTGAATCGATCTTATGGATCGCATTGGTTCGGAGATCATTGAATCGATACACGATTTGAATCGATCTAGCAAAGATTGTATCGTAATTAAAAATAAATTAGAGAATATGTTCAATCTGTCTAAGTTTTCTGTTGGTTAGAATCTCATGTCTGTTACTTGTATGCTTGTGAACTATGTGTAAGTTTAATAAATGAATTTGAATTTGATGTAACATGCTTACAGATTTAATAAATTACAAATGCCAACTAGTGGATAGTTGGCATTTGTAATTTATTAAATCTGTCTGTCTCATCGTTTAGATCGTTTGTTAAGTTGGTTGTATTTCCTTTTGTTTTTACCTTTTGTTGACATAATTTACATTTTCCACCCGTGTCACTTTTAATAAAAATGGGTCAAACATATGAATTTACCGATGGTGCTATTTTAAAATGTATTTAAAAACACGTCAGATTTCATGCTCTCAAGATTACAGTGCGTAATAGAAGATCAAACTACGAAACAACTCAGCGATAAAATAAACGAAAAATCAGCTACCTTCATATTTCATTTTTAATAGTCTTCATTGAGCAATTGGTGATGCTCGATCTGAATCGATCTTTTAGAAGATCGATCTTTATCAATACGGTCTACGATTTTTTAAATCTATTCACTTCGATGCGATCTTCGCCCATATCGAATTGTATGCCTAGGAGATCAGACGAAATTAATCGAATAATTGTTATTGTTAAGTTCTAGTATTACGATCTACAAACTAAATATTTGTTTCCTATTACATGGAGCTTACTGTAAACAATTTTGAGCATCCGAACCCATAGGTTTGACACTTGCCGCAAGCTGCAAACCTTTCTTTATACACACAAATAAATGGATGCAATTTATGCTCAAAAACTGTCAAGAAACGATTAGAGCAGCAGCAAATGTCTAATTAATTTTCTCATTTATCGATAGCTTGTGTGTTCAAATATTTATTTTGGTGCATCTCTATACTTAACTTCATCATGGTTGCTGTTGCTGTGAACCTGTGGTTGTTTTTAGTTCGTTGTTGGTTGCTGTCGTTTATTGGTTTATAAAATAATTCTGTTGAATTTCATAATCTTACCGTGCAAAACTATAGTTTTTCTTTGCAATATAGTAATTCCTAATTAAGGTACAGTCTTTTAATCTTTGCCGAGGAAGTGGGGTGTTTAATATCATTACGTTAATTTAATTTGTTGTGTTATGTACCTGTGTAGAGCATGGATGCCTGCTGAGGAATGTCGGAATACGCTGTTGATTTAGTATTCTGTGTGTGTTCTTAACTACTTTAAGCTCGGAGTACGGGCCTCGAAAGTAACTGTGAGTTGTTTTTGTTGTAGAACATAAAAGCGTAGCAAAGTAGCCGTGTCGAATTGAGTGTCGATTGGTGTTATCATAAAAGAAAGTATCGGTAATCGGTAAGCTTTCTTTTTCATTAGTATCGTTACATAGAATGATAAAGTAGTGTTAATTTCAGCAATTAGAATAAGAGGTAAACACTGAGTTGCCTTAGTGATGCATGTTTTGTTTTCAGTGAACAGCACACTATGTTTTCTAAGAAAAAGAAAAAGCCTCTGATTTCGCCGCCAAGTAATTTTGAACACAGAGTACACACTGGCTTCGATAAACGAGAGGGAAAGTTTGTTGGACTTCCTTTGCAATGGGCCTCACTTGTAGGTAATAACCAGGTATGTACTTGTGATTTCCACTATTTTAGAGCTACTTAGTGTGAACACTGTAATATCTTTTTAATATCTTTCAAATGGCGTTACACATTAGTGTAATTTTGTTGTTTTCACATATAAATCTACTCATAATATTTATACACTTTTTGCGTAGAAAGATGACCAATTGGATCATAGTGTAATCATAAGTGTTATAATTAAGCTAAATAACAGTATTTGCATCTGTTACAGATATTAAAATCAACAAACAGACCACTACCTCTGGTAGACCCATCAGAAATCACACCCACCGAAATTCTAGATCTAAAAACTATAGTCAGAGGTGACCATAGAACTACCTCAGTGTCATCAATAGCACGGCCATTACCTTCAAACATACAACCGCAACTGCCCGTGCAGAATGGAGTTGTGTTGCCAAAGACATCAAATGTTGCCAGGTCCAACTCTTTAAGGAGTTCAAGCCCACCGAGAATCAGGAGAGACTTGAGGAGTCAGCCTAATGTTCCTCCTTCTGTACCTGAAGAGTCACCGCCCGTGCCACCTGCCCCACAACAATACCTGAGCTTAAGAAGAGAACACAGCAACTACACATTGAACAAACCTATTGCTGAGTCCCCTGTAGAATGGAGCCAGCATGCCCATGAGGCTACTATCAGACAAGTACCAGAAATTAATGATAATCATCATGCGCCCATGACTTATCAGAACATACAGAATGCAAATGTGCCTTATCAACATAATCATCCACAACAACCGATGACTCATGGACCTCATGGACTTAATGGAAATAATATTAACATGGGTATGATATCTTTTATTCAACAACTACTTATTTGATATATTAGAGTAGCTTTTTTACCTGATTTCCCCAGACGGAAGGTAATGTTCTAGTCTACTAAGTCTAAGACTAAGGTCCATATAATAGAACCTTACTCAAGACTCAAGCATTACTCAAAACTAGTTTCTAAATTCAAATCAAAAAGCTTTAAATGAGTTTTATGAAATCAAGTGTATCATAAAACTCATTTAAAGCCTTTTGATTTGTTTTGAGTGAGGTTCTGTAATACGGGCCTAAGACTTCTTCAGCTTATTCAATCAGTAGGCAGTAAGCCCTGTTTTCAGTCTTTATTAATAGTATTTATAAGGCTAACTTGATGAATGATAATAGATGTGCAAAACATGCAATTGTATTTTATTAAAGCATGGATTTATTTGCATTTGAATAATCCAGATACTCAGAATTATTGCAGGCCATTGTTACACATATCATATTTATTCTCCAGGGAATATTGATGTAGATAGTCTTGCATTAAAATTAATTCTTTCACAGCAGTCATGATCTGCATGTAGTATCATACAATCAATCTGCATAGTCTTTCTAGGTTTTACCAGTAGTATAAAAGCACATCTTGAAGTAATTTACAGTCAGTAATCGCCAGTGATCGGAGTAGGTAGATTGAATTGGGGTCATTGATCCGAAACGTATATATTAATATGGACATTCCTCCGGAATTGGTTGTTTATTTTAAAAAACTGGAACTTAGGTAGGAATTGTATTAAAATGAACATTATTATATTCTTCATATTTTTTTTAACACCACACAGTCACGATTTGACACAACCCAACGACCAATCAGAACAAAGGATCATGGGTGGTGCACTAACCGGTTACGCACATGCCAGGTAGCTTACTCGTTTACTTCGGTTCGTAGAGTGCGCTTCTTTGTTTGTTATTGTGTTGTGAAAATAATATCACTAACCAACATTAACAATATTTAATTGAATCCGGAAATACCGGAATTGGTTTCCGGAAAAATGGCTTATCCATGTTATTCTTTCTGTGTGCATTTATGATACAAGTACCAAAAATCAATCTACCTACTCCGATCACTGGTAATCGCCCATGTTATGATAAATAATCTTTACTACAACAAACAAATTGAACACAATAAAATTTGTCATTAAAATTGAAGATACCTTCGTTGATAAACCATCACCTCAGATGTCATGCCATACAACGCTTGACTTATGCATTCGTCGCCCTTCACACGAACACAAGCTCAGTGCGCCTCTACATACAATTTAAGGTAGATGATGGGAATGAGTCATTTGACTTCCTTCATAAATAACATTCTCCCCGATTATTGGGTATTCGCGCGTTTTGCGACTTCTGTAGAAAGATTTGTTGCTATAGAATATGATCAGTTTTATTTTTATTACCTATAAATGACCTATAAATTAAAGGATGTACTCGATCTGCCGAGCGTTTTAACGGTAGATCAGACAACAATAGATTAGGTTGTGTCCGTTACTCAGTTTAGTAATCTAAACTGGAAAACAGAAGGTCTGGTTCTTGTGCTGCTGGAAATACTAGAACTAGACTCAATTAGTGTCTTGAAGTGTCAATAAAGATTTTATTATTTATTGAAAATGTTTTATCCATGTCAAGGTGACCCGTACGGGGTGTCGCGTGCGCAAGGTGCCCCGGGCGTGGCGACTCACCTGCCGCTCGCTGCCTCCAAACACGAACTGCGATTGACGCATGAACAGGTATCCAACGAGTTATGTTTACGTAATACGACCATATACGACTAATTATCTCGCGATAGCCATAATAATGGCTGTAAAATAAGAAGTAAAATTATTTATCATTGAATACAACATTTTATAAACAACATTCTCGAAAATATAGAACACATTACCTAAAAAACAAATCGAAAATAAAGTATCTGTCCATTATCATTCTGGCCCCTTTTTCGATGTTTAAAAAGAGGGCAAAAGATAAACAAGCAGCTAGAGTTCGCGCAGTATCGCGCTTGATATCCGACACCTATCTATTTAGCTCACATTCATTGACTTAAATACAGGTTTCCTTCATGACGACACCCTCTTTGTTCCCGAGCTAGTTGTAACATACACCTACATAAGTTAAATATATCTTCTTAGCATTGTATTATAATATAAGGAGTTCCATGGATTCTGATATAGATATCAAGTTGCAATAAGTACATGCATTATTAAATCTCTGGTGTCTTATTGTGTCTTTCTGGGCGGTAAAACGATGATGCGAGATTCTGCTACATGAATCCGTCTGCTTTATCATCTTAATAATATATTGCGGTTAAGACTATTCATTGCAGCAGTTTATAACGTTTATTTTAAAAGTCCAATAATATAAAAATATTCACATTTCTCACACGCCGCGCGCATCACTTTAGGTATAGTTAGTTGTTTCAAAGAAATCATCTTTAGCGATAAGACCGCCATTTGTAATGTTATGATGTTGTGTACTGATGCAAAATAAAGGATATCAATCTGTCTCCTATCTATCTATATAAATTAATGTCGCTTTTCGTGTCTGTCTGTGTGACGGATTATGATGCGGTTTTCACTATCATTTAGAAAATGTATTCCTTAGGGTTTATGTGTCATTCATTAATATTAAAATTACTTATATAGGTGAACGCACACTTATCTAAGCCGAACGCGTCGAACGAACCGAACGAAACGAATTTTAGAATTCTTTATATGAAATTATATAAAACCTCGCACTCCTGCCCGCTTTGAATCGTCCGAATCTGGAAATACCGTTCCTAGCGTTCTCGTTGACTTCGATTCGTTCGACGTGGTTCGGATAAGTGTGCGTTCACGAAATCTCGTGTTGTCAAGTCGTAGAACCGTGCGAAGCAAGAGCGGGTTGCTAGTCTTTACTAAAACGATCTCATTTGCAGTTCCGCGCGGCCCTGCGACTGGTGGTTAGCGAGGGAGACCCTCGCGCCACGCTGAGCGGGTTCAGTAAGATCGGCGAGGGCAGCACAGGCGTCGTGTGCGCCGCCACAGATACGCGCACACGCCGTCGAGTCGCCGTCAAGATGATGAACTTGAGGAAACAGCAAAGGAGAGAACTGTTGTTCAATGAAGTTGTAAGTTCTTGTGTATTTTATTTATACTACTACAAGCTGTGTGCCCGATGGGGTTTCATATCGGCAAAAATTACGAACTTCAATACAAATTTTCATCTCCCTCCCCTATTTAAACCATTTAGGGGATGAATTGTTTAAAAGTCCTTCCTTAGTGCTCATTTTCGCTATATAAGGGAGTCTTGTGCAAAATTTCATGCTTCGGACCAATTTTACTATTATTTCTGTTCTTCAGTTAAGTCTTGGGTTATCAGAGAATGCATTAATAGCTAATTAAAAAATATTTTTGTAAGCTTATACCAAAGATAATTCATAAATTTCTTTAATTAAGAAAACTGAGAAATTGGTCTGTCTTTTTCCCATTTCCCTTTATACTTGCTTTTTCTTGTTCAGCAGTTCTGTTTATTGTCAATACAACTATACTGCTACTATTGAATGATATGATTGTAAAGGCTCAACTGACTGACTATATTATAGGTATAAAAAATTCATTCGTCCAGGTTATAATGCGCGACTACCCCCACCCGAACATCGTAGAGATGCACGCCTCGTACCTCGTTGGCGACGAGCTGTGGGTGGTCATGGAGTACATGGCGGGCGGCGCACTCACCGACATTGTGACGAGGGCACGGATGGACCCTGAACAAATCGCTACCGTCTGCAAACAATGCTTGAAGGTAGGTCACAGTTTTATTGCGGTCCTGCGACTATAACACAATATTTATAGGATGGCTACGAGGCTATCAGATTCACTGGTGTCGTATTAGTAGACCTGTCTGCAGCTTACGATACCATAAACATCAAAAGATTACTTGAGAAAGTAAACAATGTTACCAATGATCATGGTTTCGTGCACATACTGATCGAACTCCAACACAACCGCCGCTTACTGGTGTGCTTTCACTCAGCTAAGAGCAGATGGCGACGACAGTAAAACGGTTTCCCTCAAGGCGGTGTGTTGGCGCCAATACTTTTTAACATCTATACAAACGACCAGCCTATCACCCAACAAACTGAGCGCTTCCTGTACTTCCTACTCCGCGGCTGACCTGGCTTTGGCGGCTCAGTCAGCAACTTTCGACGATGTTGAACATAAACTGTCACTGGGACTAGATTCGCTGGGAAAACACCATGAGAGTAACATGGGACAAACCCGTCCAAATTGTTTGATCTTAGGACTGATTTTCAAGTCTATAGTTACGTAAAGCCTTGTACAGACGCGTGTAATGTAACGCGAATTCTGCGTGCTAGGCGGCACTACGAGCATTACATGTAACGCTCGCATTGATCCATCGGCTGTATGCGAATACCGCATAACATTACACAATACATAACATTACACATTACACGCGGCTGTACACGGCTTTAGTGTCTCAGGTCTCCACCTGGGACACTTACGTAATTAGGTATAGACTTTTTATTATTAGCCACCAACTGCTTCAGATTGCTCGAAAAGTAAGCTTGTTTTGGACTTTTTGATTAATCTCTATAAAATGTGTTAGTTGCCTAGTACGCTTAGGATTGTACTACCTGGTAAATTATGCAAATCTCGAGGATGCGGCGCCGAAGTGTAATGACTATTTATAATAGGTATTTTAGCTTAGCCATGAAATCAAATTCAAATTCATTTATTAAACTTACAAATAGTTGACAAGCATACAAGTAACATGACATGAGATTCTAACCAACAGAAAACTTAGACAGATTGAACAGCGGGTCCCAAACTAGGCACAGCCTGTATCTTGGTGACCCAAACACTACACAAACTTAGCAATTTAAAGGGTTCTGCTAGCGCAAGATTGCTATTGATAATTTCAAAATTAAGTTTAAAATAATAATAATAAAATTTAACAAATATTTGAGTGAAAACAAGCTAAATTACATTGAATAAATATACACAAACAGTTGAGGTGAGTAAGTATGAGTGTAGTTATGTATTTTTATCAGAGTGTGGTGGGTATCAACTGCAACAAAGTAAACTCTCTGTTTCCTCATAAGTCCAGCCCAGCAGCCATTCTTTAAGTTTAGTTTTGGCCTCAAGAGTAGATTTTCGGTACGGTAAAAGTTTTACTTATAGCATTAAACACTCGTATGGGTAAAAACGACGAAAACTGGGTCGCGATTAGGGTTTTTGTTTTTGGAAGTGGGATTCTCTCAGCTATTTTCCTACCCCCCTTACTACAGCTAGAGCGATTTCTGTTGAGTTTTAATAGGTTTAGTAGGGATCCTATGATGAAAAGTTGACGTACGCGTAAAACCCCAGATTCCTTGTACAGTTCGTCCGTAGAATAACGCAGCGGCCTTCCCAGAAGCACCTTGAGCGGACGGCCCGCTGGGCCCGTTCTAGCTCCAGCATGCGTGTTTTGGCGGCGCTGTCCCAGACACTTACACAATATTGCAGGACAGATTGGCATAGAGAGATGTACATATATTTTTGGGAGCACTGGCTCGTAACAGTTTCGCAACGTTAATGAATTTGCGAGTCATTTTCTGTGTGAATATGTGCAGTAAAATTATTATTATTTTCCAGGCTCTAGCATTCCTACACAGCCAAGGAGTTATTCATCGAGACATAAAGTCTGACTCCATACTTATGACTGCGGACGGCCGGGTGAAATTATCTGACTTCGGATTTTGTGCTCAAGTCTCAGAGGTAAACAAAAACATTTGTATAGTTTCTTTTGTTCCAATAATAATATGTTTAACCATTGTATGGACCTTATGTGGATGCTTTAATTTCAGGAACTGCCTAAACGAAAATCGTTAGTGGGGACGCCATATTGGATGTCGCCAGAAGTGATATCAAGATTGCCGTACGGTCCTGAAGTTGATGTGTGGTCGCTCGGTATCATGCTTGTGGAGATGGTAGACGGGGAACCGCCTTTCTTCAACGAGCCACCTTTACAGGTAAATTATTTAATCGTACTGTGTATCTAATTCTCGAAATACTTTCTCCTCCTTGTAATATATATTAATAAAATCTATTTTCCACCAATGGAAAATAGATTTTTTAGGGTTCCGTACATCCGAATGAAAAAACGGAACCCTTATAGGATCACAAAAAATTCAAAAGTCATTTATTCAAACTAGGCTGAGAATCAGCAGTTTTTGAACGTCAAAATTACATAAGACAGTCCCCCAAAACGCCCACCCTTCACCACTTCCTAGTGCTTTAGCTGCCAGACACATAGCTGACAGACACTTGTGTGTCTGTCTGGCTGTCTGTCCGTCCGTCTGTCGAAAGGCAATTGGTCCGACACTACTGGACCAATTTAGTTGAAAATTGGTACACATATGAATTTCTGTGAACCAAATACGGACGTGTAAAGTAAGTAAATTAATTTTGAATATGGGGGTCACTTTTCGGGTGCTAACAGGAAAATAAAAAAAAAAAAATTGTAAGCTGTACCGTCGGACATATCAAATGGAAGTGCTGGTTGTGAGGATCTCATTTTTTTTTTATAATATAAATTTCACACTTTTAAAGATATTTAAGAAAATAGATGAAAGTCCCATTCCATTCCCCATTCCAGTCTAAAATATTGAAAAAAAAATACAGAGAATGGTTCTTTACTCATAGATTACAGGAAAACCTATAAGAAGTCTATGGTCTTAAAATAACACGGAAATCTCTCAATATTGTACATATAAACTTACATTTGCAGTTGGAATGTATGGGAAAACATGTTTTTCAACTACAATGTTAAGTTTCTTCTTGGGGTAAATTCATCCCAACTGCAGAACCCTTAGTTGTGCGTGGTCTGACACGCACTTGGCCGTTTTTTTTTCATATGTAGGTTATTTTTCTCTCACTGTATTAAGTAACGGTTTAGGTAAAGATTGTTAAAATTTTCTTTCAAAGCAGTAAAATTCTGGATTTGTCACTCGATTTTAAGAATTATATTATAATATTTATTTTTCACGTTAATTAGACCTATTATACGATTATATAAGAGCTTTATCACAGCTTTATTATACATTTTGAGAAAGAATTTTTGAAAAAGTCAGAATGGTTGCTAACCAACTTTTTTTTTTTTTTTCATAATCATAATCATAATCTTTATTCAAAAAGCCAAATACAATTCGTCCATCTCAACCAAAATATGCAAACGCCACTATGATACTACGAATACAACGCTAAGCATTATTTGAGACAGTGAACGTCTGTGTCTGTGCTAGTATAAACTGTGTTACAGACACTGGCGCCTTCCTCTTAAATCGTTATAAATTCTAAATCGTCATTCAAAATGATTGAAGACACTTAAAGATGATTTTCAAAGACTTATTCAGTAATACACCACTTAACACAATTTGTATCTCACAATATGGCGTCTGGTAGTCGCTATATTGAATTTTGATTACTGTCATATCTTTAGTGATACTCACAAGACAAATCGTAAGAATCATCAAAATCGGCCCACGCGTTTGGTTTCTAGAGCGCCACAAAGGAACAAACATACATACGAGGGTGACACTGAAAGTTCTTAGAAAATAAAAAACTGAAAAAACTAGCAAGTTATTAGTTTTATTATATCTTTTCAAAATAGTGTTCATTTACATCAATACATCGCTGCATCCGATGGAACTACTGAGACTTCGGCGTCCATAAAACGTTTTCCTCGAAGTTTTTCTTTTATCTTCGGGAATAAATAAAAATCGCAAGGTGCGAGGTCGGGGCTATAGGGCGGGTGACCCAGTAATTCCACGTCTGACGTCGCCAAGTACTCAATTGTTTGCTTGGCGGTGTGCGACGAGGCGTTGTCGTGGTGAAGGAGGGTCCTATTACGAGGTCGTTTCTCCCGAACTTTTTCCAAGACAAGTGGCAAACAATTGTTAGTGTACCACTCTGCAGTAACTGTTTTTCGATCCTCTAAAACAATAGTTGCGTAATGACCTGTCCTTCCGAATAACGAGGCCACCATCTTTTTTCCCACGCTTTGACCGCTCTTCACTTTATTTGGCAACTCCTCGGAAGGAAACACCCAGACAGCAGTGTCTCTTAGTTTCAGGATCATAACAATAAATCCAGCTTTCGTCACCCGTAAGTATGTCGAACACAGCATTTGAGTCACCTCCGTTAAATCTTTGAACCATTTCACGACACCAATCAACATGACTGAGTTTTTGGGCCTATGTCAAATTATGAGGTATCCACCGGGCACAAAGCTTCCTGACCGCTAAATGTTCATGGCGGATTTTGTGCACTTGACTCATACCGATGCCTAAGCTTGTCCGAATCTGCTGGTAAGACACTCTTTTGTCAGTCTCTATCATACGCCGCACAACACTGATGTTATCTTCAGTCGTCGCCGTAGAAGACCGTTCCTCACGCAGATCATCGGTGAGATTGGTGCGACCACGTTTAAACTCATTAAACCAGTTGTAACCAGTGGCACGAGATGGGGCTTATCGTGAAAGGTCAATCGAAGTTCTTGTTGACTTAAATGACATCGATAGTCAAAAAAAAACATTGTACGAAAATTTTCTCGCGTTAAATTCATGCTGACGTGACACAGACAATTTTCAATTTACCGCCAAATTGTAAACAAATGACAAATAAATAAAATACATACACAATTATAGTGGCAAAAAAAAAAGTAATTTTTTTATTATATCGTTTACAAGTGGCCAGTTCTAAAAACTTTCAGTGTCGTAGTATACACCGTGAAATCTTAATGGTTGTTTTCCCGCGGCAGAACAACTTGCCATAAGGAGTACTTTCGAAGCATAGAGTAAAAGTAAAAAAATAAAGATGTTTTGGTTTTAAAATATGTAATTAAAAAGTATTCATAAACTCGAAAACGTGAGAATCAATAGTAACAGGTAACATGTAGGTACTACTCGAATCGCACGCGCCGCCGACAGAAGGAACAGCGATGCATAAATGTTCAAAGCAAAATAAACTCTCGCAGGTGGTGATACGGCATAAACTAGTTTGCACGCAACAACACAAAATTTGTTTTCAAAATTGTTTGTAATATTTTATTGGTTTATACAACGATTGTATTACCAAGACAAAACTATTTCGCTGCGGGAAAACAACCATTAAGATTTCACGGTGTATAGGCTGATAAATACCCTTCTTTACGTCGCGCAGTCGGTTAAAAAGTATCATGTATTATTTTGGAGAACATCGACACTGCATATCCTTACATATTATAAAACAAAGTCCCCCGCCGCGTCTGTCTGTCTGTCTGAACGCGATAAACTCAAAAACTACCGAACGGATTTTCAAACGGTTTTCACAAATGGACGGAGTGATTCATGAGGAAGGTTTTGGTGTATTATTCATTATGGTTTTGTGTAAATAGACTGAAAAATGACGATTATTAGATAAAGATAAAGATTAATTTATTTGCAAAAACATGTGTAGATAATATACATGGAATGATGTTTATTATAGGTGTTACAGGATATTCTTTGGCACAACATGTTTGACCATGGCTGGTGTACAAATTAGGTCGGATGACCATAAGATTAAAAAATTAAATAATCCAAAAAAAATAAATAACAATTAAAATTAATATTAAATAAAAAAATAAATACAATTGCTAAATATTCATGCGATTCAAAACAACAAAGATACAATAGATTCAGTCAGTATATCAGTATCAGTATGTCAGTCAGAGCGATTTGTCATTTAAAAATTCATTGACATTATAGTAGGCTTTTCCTGTCAGTATTTTTTTAAATGTTTTCTTAAACTGGTCTGTATTTAAATTTTTTAAACAGATAGGGATATTGTTATAAATTATCGGTGCTCTGCATACCGCGCTTTTATACAGTAGTGCTGTCTTAGCTGGCTGAACACGAAGTTTACTATTATTGAAGATGTTGGAAAAAATCATGCCGACTGGGAGCTTTACTGGCGTGCGCCGTGTAAACCGTAAGAGATAAATAAAAAATATGTTGCATAGGAATATATGTCTTAAAAAGTTCAACAAAAAAGTCGCCGATGGCATGTGTCTATCTTCTAAGGATAACCCACAATAACCATTTTTATCTTTAAAAATTTCATTGTTATTTCCGAAGCTATTTTGACCGGTATTATATTAATTCTTATCCAATAAAATATGTTATTTAAATTGGGCATTTAATTTAGATTAAAATATGCCATATTGACATCATATAATTTAAATGAATACTTTAAAAGATATCACAGACTCAAAATTACGCGTATCTAAATAATAATGGTTGATGGCGACGCAGAACAATGACCTTCTCCTCGGCTATTAGGTATGCGATTATCGCTTCGTTTCCTTTTAATCCCGGTAGTACGTTCCCGTGGGTTATTTTCCGATATCCATGCAGGTGAAGTCGCGCGAAAAAGCTAGTAAGGTAATAATTGTTACATAGATTGAATATACTTAATATTATTCATTTGTGGTATCGCAGGCGATGCGCCGCATCCGCGACATGCCGCCGCCCCGGCCGCGCGGCGCGTCGCGCTGCCCGCCCGACCTGCTGAGCTTCGTGGAGAGTGCGCTCGTGCGCGACCCGGCGGCGCGCCAGTCGGCCGCGCGCCTGCTGGCGCACCCCTTCCTGCGCCGCGCGGGCCCGCCGGCGCTCCTCGTGCCGCTCATGCCGCCCCACCACGCCGCCGCCACTGACCCGGCCGCCAGTTAGTATACACTCAACTTGTAGAGGCTCCTCACGCTCCCCTTCCTGCGCCGCGCGGGCCCGCCGGCGCTCCTCGTGCCGCTCATGCCGCCCCACCACGCCGCCGCCACTGACCCGGCCGCCAGTTAGTATACACTCAACTTGTAGAGGCTCCTCACGCTCCCCTTCCTGCGCCGCGCGGGCCCGCCGGCGCTCCTCGTGCCGCTCATGCCGCCCCACCACGCCGCCGCCACGGACCCGGCCGCCAGTTAGTATACACTCAACTTGTAGAGGCTCCTCACGCTCCCCTTCCTGCGCCGCGCGGGCCCGCCGGCGCTCCTCGTGCCGCTCATGCCGCCCCACCACGCCGCCGCCACTGACCCGGCCGCCAGTTAGTATACACTCAACTTGTAGAGGCTCCTCACGCTCCCCTTCCTGCGCCGCGCGGGCCCGCCGGCGCTCCTCGTGCCGCTCATGCCGCCCCACCACGCCGCCGCCACTGACCCGGCCGCCAGTTAGTATACACTCAACTTGTAGAGGCTCCTCACGCTCCCCTTCCTGCGCCGCGCGGGCCCGCCGGCGCTCCTCGTGCCGCTCATGCCGCCCCACCACGCCGCCGCCACTGACCCGGCCGCCAGTTAGTATACACTCAACTTGTAGAGGCTCCTCACGCTCCCCTTCCTGCGCCGCGCGGGCCCGCCGGCGCTCCTCGTGCCGCTCATGCCGCCCCACCACGCCGCCGCCACTGACCCGGCCGCCAGTTAGTATACACTCAACTTGTAGAGGCTCCTCACGCTCCCCTTCCTGCGCCGCGCGGGCCCGCCGGCGCTCCTCGTGCCGCTCATGCCGCCCCACCACGCCGCCGCCACTGACCCGGCCGCCAGTTAGTATACACTCAACTTGTAGAGGCTCCTCACGCTCCCCTTCCTGCGCCGCGCGGGCCCGCCGGCGCTCCTCGTGCCGCTCATGCCGCCCCACCACGCCGCCGCCACTGACCCGGCCGCCAGTTAGTATACACTCAACTTGTAGAGGCTCCTCACGCTCCCCTTCCTGCGCCGCGCGGGCCCGCCGGCGCTCCTCGTGCCGCTCATGCCGCCCCACCACGCCGCCGCCACTGACCCGGCCGCCAGTTAGTATACACTCAACTTGTAGAGGCTCCTCACGCTCCCCTTCCTGCGCCGCGCGGGCCCGCCGGCGCTCCTCGTGCCGCTCATGCCGCCCCACCACGCCGCCGCCACTGACCCGGCCGCCAGTTAGTATACACTCAACTTGTAGAGGCTCCTCACGCTCCCCTTCCTGCGCCGCGCGGGCCCGCCGGCGCTCCTCGTGCCGCTCATGCCGCCCCACCACGCCGCCGCCACTGACCCGGCCGCCAGTTAGTATACACTCAACTTGTAGAGGCTCCTCACGCTCCCCTTCCTGCGCCGCGCGGGCCCGCCGGCGCTCCTCGTGCCGCTCATGCCGCCCCACCACGCCGCCGCCACTGACCCGGCCGCCAGTTAGTATACACTCAACTTGTAGAGGCTCCTCACGCTCCCCTTCCTGCGCCGCGCGGGCCCGCCGGCGCTCCTCGTGCCGCTCATGCCGCCCCACCACGCCGCCGCCACTGACCCGGCCGCCAGTTAGTATACACTCAACTTGTAGAGGCTCCTCACGCTCCCCTTCCTGCGCCGCGCGGGTCCGCCGGCGCTCCTCGTGCCGCTCATGCCGCCCCACCACGCCGCCGCCACTGACCCGGCCGCCAGTTAGTATACACTCAACTTGTAGAGGCTCCTCACGCTCCCCTTCCTGCGCCGCGCGGGCCCGCCGGCGCTCCTCGTGCCGCTCATGCCGCCCCACCACGCCGCCGCCACTGACCCGGCCGCCAGTTAGTATACACTCAACTTGTAGAGGCTCCTCACGCTCCCCTTCCTGCGCCGCGCGGGCCCGCCGGCGCTCCTCGTGCCGCTCATGCCGCCCCACCACGCCGCCGCCACTGACCCGGCCGCCAGTTAGTATACACTCAACTTGTAGAGGCTCCTCACGCTCCCCTTCCTGCGCCGCGCGGGCCCGCCGGCGCTCCTCGTGCCGCTCATGCCGCCCCACCACGCCGCCGCCACTGACCCGGCCGCCAGTTAGTATACACTCAACTTGTAGAGGCTCCTCACGCTCCCCTTCCTGCGCCGCGCGGGCCCGCCGGCGCTCCTCGTGCCGCTCATGCCGCCCCACCACGCCGCCGCCACTGACCCGGCCGCCAGTTAGTATACACTCAACTTGTAGAGGCTCCTCACGCTCCCCTTCCTGCGCCGCGCGGGCCCGCCGGCGCTCCTCGTGCCGCTCATGCCGCCCCACCACGCCGCCGCCACTGACCCGGCCGCCAGTTAGTATACACTCAACTTGTAGAGGCTCCTCACGCTCCCCTTCCTGCGCCGCGCGGGCCCGCCGGCGCTCCTCGTGCCGCTCATGCCGCCCCACCACGCCGCCGCCACTGACCCGGCCGCCAGTTAGTATACACTCAACTTGTAGAGGCTCCTCACGCTCCCCTTCCTGCGCCGCGCGGGCCCGCCGGCGCTCCTCGTGCCGCTCATGCCGCCCCACCACGCCGCCGCCACTGACCCGGCCGCCAGTTAGTATACACTCAACTTGTAGAGGCTCCTCACGCTCCCCTTCCTGCGCCGCGCGGGCCCGCCGGCGCTCCTCGTGCCGCTCATGCCGCCCCACCACGCCGCCGCCACTGACCCGGCCGCCAGTTAGTATACACTCAACTTGTAGAGGCTCCTCACGCTCCCCTTCCTGCGCCGCGCGGGCCCGCCGGCGCTCCTCGTGCCGCTCATGCCGCCCCACCACGCCGCCGCCACTGACCCGGCCGCCAGTTAGTATACACTCAACTTGTAGAGGCTCCTCACGCTCCCCTTCCTGCGCCGCGCGGGCCCGCCGGCGCTCCTCGTGCCGCTCATGCCGCCCCACCACGCCGCCGCCACTGACCCGGCCGCCAGTTAGTATACACTCAACTTGTAGAGGCTCCTCACGCTCCCCTTCCTGCGCCGCGCGGGCCCGCCGGCGCTCCTCGTGCCGCTCATGCCGCCCCACCACGCCGCCGCCACTGACCCGGCCGCCAGTTAGTATACACTCAACTTGTAGAGGCTCCTCACGCTCCCCTTCCTGCGCCGCGCGGGCCCGCCGGCGCTCCTCGTGCCGCTCATGCCGCCCCACCACGCCGCCGCCACTGACCCGGCCGCCAGTTAGTATACACTCAACTTGTAGAGGCTCCTCACGCTCCCCTTCCTGCGCCGCGCGGGCCCGCCGGCGCTCCTCGTGCCGCTCATGCCGCCCCACCACGCCGCCGCCACTGACCCGGCCGCCAGTTAGTATACACTCAACTTGTAGAGGCTCCTCACGCTCCCCTTCCTGCGCCGCGCGGGCCCGCCGGCGCTCCTCGTGCCGCTCATGCCGCCCCACCACGCCGCCGCCACTGACCCGGCCGCCAGTTAGTATACACTCAACTTGTAGAGGCTCCTCACGCTCCCCTTCCTGCGCCGCGCGGGCCCGCCGGCGCTCCTCGTGCCGCTCATGCCGCCCCACCACGCCGCCGCCACTGACCCGGCCGCCAGTTAGTATACACTCAACTTGTAGAGGCTCCTCACGCTCCCCTTCCTGCGCCGCGCGGGCCCGCCGGCGCTCCTCGTGCCGCTCATGCCGCCCCACCACGCCGCCGCCACTGACCCGGCCGCCAGTTAGTATACACTCAACTTGTAGAGGCTCCTCACGCTCCCCTTCCTGCGCCGCGCGGGCCCGCCGGCGCTCCTCGTGCCGCTCATGCCGCCCCACCACGCCGCCGCCACTGACCCGGCCGCCAGTTAGTATACACTCAACTTGTAGAGGCTCCTCACGCTCCCCTTCCTGCGCCGCGCGGGCCCGCCGGCGCTCCTCGTGCCGCTCATGCCGCCCCACCACGCCGCCGCCACTGACCCGGCCGCCAGTTAGTATACACTCAACTTGTAGAGGCTCCTCACGCTCCCCTTCCTGCGCCGCGCGGGCCCGCCGGCGCTCCTCGTGCCGCTCATGCCGCCCCACCACGCCGCCGCCACTGACCCGGCCGCCAGTTAGTATACACTCAACTTGTAGAGGCTCCTCACGCTCCCCTTCCTGCGCCGCGCGGGCCCGCCGGCGCTCCTCGTGCCGCTCATGCCGCCCCACCACGCCGCCGCCACTGACCCGGCCGCCAGTTAGTATACACTCAACTTGTAGAGGCTCCTCACGCTCCCCTTCCTGCGCCGCGCGGGCCCGCCGGCGCTCCTCGTGCCGCTCATGCCGCCCCACCACGCCGCCGCCACTGACCCGGCCGCCAGTTAGTATACACTCAACTTGTAGAGGCTCCTCACGCTCCCCTTCCTGCGCCGCGCGGGCCCGCCGGCGCTCCTCGTGCCGCTCATGCCGCCCCACCACGCCGCCGCCACTGACCCGGCCGCCAGTTAGTATACACTCAACTTGTAGAGGCTCCTCACGCTCCCCTTCCTGCGCCGCGCGGGCCCGCCGGCGCTCCTCGTGCCGCTCATGCCGCCCCACCACGCCGCCGCCACTGACCCGGCCGCCAGTTAGTATACACTCAACTTGTAGAGGCTCCTCACGCTCCCCTTCCTGCGCCGCGCGGGCCCGCCGGCGCTCCTCGTGCCGCTCATGCCGCCCCACCACGCCGCCGCCACTGACCCGGCCGCCAGTTAGTATACACTCAACTTGTAGAGGCTCCTCACGCTCCCCTTCCTGCGCCGCGCGGGCCCGCCGGCGCTCCTCGTGCCGCTCATGCCGCCCCACCACGCCGCCGCCACTGACCCGGCCGCCAGTTAGTATACACTCAACTTGTAGAGGCTCCTCACGCTCCCCTTCCTGCGCCGCGCGGGCCCGCCGGCGCTCCTCGTGCCGCTCATGCCGCCCCACCACGCCGCCGCCACTGACCCGGCCGCCAGTTAGTATACACTCAACTTGTAGAGGCTCCTCACGCTCCCCTTCCTGCGCCGCGCGGGCCCGCCGGCGCTCCTCGTGCCGCTCATGCCGCCCCACCACGCCGCCGCCACTGACCCGGCCGCCAGTTAGTATACACTCAACTTGTAGAGGCTCCTCACGCTCCCCTTCCTGCGCCGCGCGGGCCCGCCGGCGCTCCTCGTGCCGCTCATGCCGCCCCACCACGCCGCCGCCACTGACCCGGCCGCCAGTTAGTATACACTCAACTTGTAGAGGCTCCTCACGCTCCCCTTCCTGCGCCGCGCGGGCCCGCCGGCGCTCCTCGTGCCGCTCATGCCGCCCCACCACGCCGCCGCCACTGACCCGGCCGCCAGTTAGTATACACTCAACTTGTAGAGGCTCCTCACGCTCCCCTTCCTGCGCCGCGCGGGCCCGCCGGCGCTCCTCGTGCCGCTCATGCCGCCCCACCACGCCGCCGCCACTGACCCGGCCGCCAGTTAGTATACACTCAACTTGTAGAGGCTCCTCACGCTCCCCTTCCTGCGCCGCGCGGGCCCGCCGGCGCTCCTCGTGCCGCTCATGCCGCCCCACCACGCCGCCGCCACTGACCCGGCCGCCAGTTAGTATACACTCAACTTGTAGAGGCTCCTCACGCTCCCCTTCCTGCGCCGCGCGGGCCCGCCGGCGCTCCTCGTGCCGCTCATGCCGCCCCACCACGCCGCCGCCACTGACCCGGCCGCCAGTTAGTATACACTCAACTTGTAGAGGCTCCTCACGCTCCCCTTCCTGCGCCGCGCGGGCCCGCCGGCGCTCCTCGTGCCGCTCATGCCGCCCCACCACGCCGCCGCCACTGACCCGGCCGCCAGTTAGTATACACTCAACTTGTAGAGGCTCCTCACGCTCCCCTTCCTGCGCCGCGCGGGCCCGCCGGCGCTCCTCGTGCCGCTCATGCCGCCCCACCACGCCGCCGCCACTGACCCGGCCGCCAGTTAGTATACACTCAACTTGTAGAGGCTCCTCACGCTCCCCTTCCTGCGCCGCGCGGGCCCGCCGGCGCTCCTCGTGCCGCTCATGCCGCCCCACCACGCCGCCGCCACTGACCCGGCCGCCAGTTAGTATACACTCAACTTGTAGAGGCTCCTCACGCTCCCCTTCCTGCGCCGCGCGGGCCCGCCGGCGCTCCTCGTGCCGCTCATGCCGCCCCACCACGCCGCCGCCACTGACCCGGCCGCCAGTTAGTATACACTCAACTTGTAGAGGCTCCTCACGCTCCCCTTCCTGCGCCGCGCGGGCCCGCCGGCGCTCCTCGTGCCGCTCATGCCGCCCCACCACGCCGCCGCCACTGACCCGGCCGCCAGTTAGTATCCCTATTATATCCAGTCGCCAGGGCCTCTGCGAGTTGGCTTCGGCCCCTCGTACGCCTTCCAAGGGCTCGGGCCTTTGGAAGGCGTACCTGAGGCAGATCTCAGGGTTCCGAGATACGTCCAAGACTAAATCCAAGATTTCAGTACACGTTACATCAATGAGGTCTCGACCTCTGAACTAGGACATCCTGTATGACAGGGGTCGATAATAAAGCTGAAGAGTGGTTTGTTTGTTTGAACGCACTAATCTCAGTTGCCAACGAAGTCGCGTGTAGAAGCTAGTATAATAATCAATACCAAAAACGAATGATTTTGTTCTGGTGAGATTGCGCCGAGGTCAGTGACGTTTTCCAAAAATATCTACGGAGCTAGTGGTATTTCTATAACAAAGGTAATATTTCAATTTCAGATTCGATGCCGCCTGGTCCCCCTCGGTCAGATCGATAAAAACTGGTCAAATGTTGAACACGAACGGCAGCTATTTATACAGATGTACTTCTAAGTTATAAATAGATAGACGAAAAATATCGAACATGACATACCAAAGTTGTTATAAAGCAACTTGTTTAAGTTTATTTTATGTGCAGCACTAAAGTAAGACAAATACTTACAACTGCAGCCCCAGTGATCATTCCATTATTTATGTATTTCCTTTGAAACAATATGGTATTTCTCACATTCCTTCATTTTTTTTCATCTTTTGTATTTACAAGTGTACAGCAACAAGTATACCTTACTATTGCTGATGAATGAGCCTTTTCGGTATCGTGAAATCTTTTTCATGATACAGTTCGCGTCAAATAACTTTGCCGCTCTGAAGTAAGGTTGCGCATGCGCGCTACTGTTTTCTAGGTAAGATTGACTACTGCTCAGTCATTTGTAGCCTTCTTCAGAGCGGAAAAGTTATTTGACGCGAACTCTACATAATATTATATTTAAGATATTCCAAATTTTAGCCCCGTCCAGTTTAGCGTATTGTTGAATACCTTGTATAGTAGTATATTTCTATGAGAGTAAAAATAGCATGTTGTGAAAAATACATATTTTCTTCTACTCTATTATTATCTAATTCTAAATGGTTAGTGTTCGTTTATAAAATCAAATGTTTTGTAAAAAGTGTTTTCTTTAACTGTAATTAAAATTAGAACCATAAAGTGCCAGAAAATTATGAAAATCGATTATAAATCAGTATTATGGATTGCCTTGTACTTATTATTAAAAACTTATACACTTTTCTTTAGGTTAAGATTTAGAGAATCAGTAATTTATTACTTTCTAAACTAGCTAACATTCCGAAAAAGAATCTTCCTATGTGTTGTTATACTTTCAAGATGATGGTCAGTCACAAACATTTCCGGAGTCTTCTATACATTATTATGTTAATAATTATTATACGAGAATAATGTTACTTATTTTTCTAAATTAGTTGTAATATTTGGTCTGTATGTAATGTACTGTGATTTCAAGCGCCTATAATACAGAGCCTGTCTTGTCGTGCGTTACGTTAAAATTTCTATTGACGTTTTGCTCATTATAACAGAACTGTACCTAATATATTAAAATTTCATATTAGTGTTTATTACTGTATACAAATAAAAGCAGCTAGATAAGAAAAAAATCATACATTGATTTATAATTTTAGATATTGACAACGCCTTATTAGGATTTGTAGTGCCTTAATAAAGCCTTTATTGTTTATAGTAAACTAGTTATTGCACTTGATATTATTTGTTAAAAATATCCAAGATGAGAATGACATTGTTAATATTATATAATATTAAGCACATCACAATGATATTTGTCATAAGTCTCAGTCGATGAAGTGAAATCTATTCTAATTTATTGTTTTACATTCACATCATTTTTTATAAGGTATTATGCCAAATATATTGTATTATTTCATATTTGTAAAATCACATTGTTAAGAACTGTTACAGAATATAGACTTTGAAACTATTTGTGGTATCATTGTTTCATGGTGGAGGGTAAGAAATTAATGTTCCGCGTTCTGTTTAGCTTTCACTTAGCGTCATGCATTGAAACATAATGGCTCCATGAGAGCGAAAGGACAGTCCCCATAAGGTTAACTTCATGGGTGTAGTCATAGAGCACGGGATCTCTGCGCCAGCAGCGTCTAGACACGGCATTACTTCAATTCGTGGATCCGAAAGAGCGTTGAGCGCACAACTTCTGTTGTGACTCGCGACCGCCATTCAAAGCCACGACTAAATGGTGACACGCTTGGTTTGTAGGTATGGAAAGTATTGACAGTGCCGTGTTCCTAGTAAAGAAAACTCATCCTTTTGCGTCGGCAAATCGTCATGGGTGCCCTCCGTCTTTGTCATTAAGGTGTGCAAAGACAGTTATGTTATTCTATGCGCTCTGTTCCAAAATTATCTGATGGAAATGTAAAAAAAAAAACTCGGAAAACGTGCCTGTGGATGGCAATATGTAATGTCACTTACAATTTGATTATTTAAATCCTAAACCCGTTCTGCTTTTGATTTCACAATTGAGATTAATTTTATAACCTCAATTTTCATTGATGTTTTTCAATGAAAATTATACAATGTTATCAAACAATTTTTGAAGTCAAAACTTCTTTAGGCGCATTGAGCACTTTTTGGGTGAACAAAAAGCGTGAAACTAGAGTTATCGTCACCGCACGCTGTTTTCACTTCTATCGGCAGTCCCCAAAGACTGCCCCGCATGTTTTTTTTTGAACCAGTTCTCAATATATCTCATTAAATTGAAACCTTCTAAATAATTACAGATGAATGCTAATTCTCTTTTAATTCTTAATTTGATTTGAACAGGGTTTGTTTACACTTCCATCAGATACTACTTCTAACTCAAATATCTATTCCAAATAGATATTTGAGCAAATGCTGTGACGCCCATTTCGGGCGAGGCAGCATTGTAACCGAAACTGCTGCCCCGCCCGAAATAGGCACTCTGCAACGTACATATACTGCGCCGTATCCTCTGCGCAGTTCCCCCAACCCTTTTATCAATACGCCTCTGTAGTCAACTCGTTGGAAGGTGGATATGTTCAAAAGAAACATTTTCACGTGTATTTAAGTTTATTATTAATTACAATAAATTCAAACAATAGAAATATAGACGACGACGAAACTTATTTGTAGAACTCATATTCACTCTCATCCTTTTTGATGTTGTTCTTGTAACCCTTCTCGAAGTCCTTGGGCAGAACAATATACCTGAAACGAAGTATTTCAGCCTGTTATAATGGTAAAAAGTACTGTGAATAGGTTTTTATCCCTACGTCTATTATTCATCAATTTCAAAAACCCAGTTCATCAATTTCCCTTGAGACATTTATTATCATGGAGCGGTGGCAAATTTAATTAATATTCTTTCTAAAAGTTACTCTTCGTGGGGAGTGCCACACCATATAATGTATGCGTGTGAGTTACTTCCGTTTATTTCCAGTGGGCAATTTTTCCGAGTTGTATGGAATAAGTCATCAAAGTAATAATCAACGTATATCTCACCTATTCTCTCGGACGGCATGCATGCCAGCCTCTTGACAGATGGCGTTGATGTCGGCACCAGACACGCGATCCGGTCGTGCCACGAACTCCTCCAAATCTACTTCTTCTGACAGGTTCATCTTAGTCGTGATCGTCGAGAAGATTAGACGCTTTTGACGCCTGTGGAAGTTTCATGAAAAGTTAGATAGTTTCACAAGATACCCGTAAATTTAACATAAAATCACATCAAATCATCGCCTGCATTCCCTGGAGGGGTGGGCAGAGGACCAGATGTGTTTAGATACACATCTATGCACCTGTGTGCAAACTAGTGGTAATTTGACATACTGAAATTAATCTACGTTTCGTAGACATTTGTGTCGATTAATAATGATAAGTTTTCTAGGTATATGGTAATTGCGTAACGGTACTTGCCTGTCAGGTAAAGGGAACTCGATCTTCCTGTCAAGACGACCAGGTCTAAGAAGGGCGGGGTCCAGAGTGTCAGCACGATTTGTTGCCATAATCACCTTAAATAACAATTAAATGTGTTAGAGAACCCGAAATAGGTAACAAGTGTCTTATTTATTTATCATTATCTGTAGCTCGCGACTTCGCCCGCGCCTAGATCTGAAGGGAACGAACTAACGGGATATAAAGCAGTGATGTCCTATTTCCTAATCCTAACCTAGCTATGTAATTACGCAACACATTTTCGTAAACGATTACGACAAATTCTTTTCATTTTGACAGTTCAACAACATTCAGTGTGTTATTTGCGTTGTTGAGCAGATTTTTTTTCGAACTTATGAAGCAATGGATTACCGATTTGTTTCAAAACGGTTCAAATTCCGATTGATCGTGTATTACGCAATTGTCATGGTCTACCTGTGCGCCAAATTTAATCTAAATTCGTTCAGCCGTTAACTCCTCGGACGTCAGGCCTCTGTACCGCACATGTGCCACAAACGTCGGCACATTTGGAAGTACTTGTTAAGTTAGTTGGAAGTACTTGTTAAGTTAGTTAAGTTGTTATTATCCAAAGGTGTAACGCTGACATTTCGAGCCATTAAATCTTATTATCCATTGGTGTTACGACGACGCTTGAGAGGCGTGAAAAGGAAACGGACAGACAGATCTACTGTGGCGGCATCTACATTGCTACATGCGAACTACGCATCAAAGACCTGACGTCACACAAATCCTGTAACGCGCAATTAGAGTTTACCGCGCTACATCAATCGTTGGGCAATTGCCCGCCAAACACGACACCCGTCAGGTCGGAGGATCCCCCTTTTCAATAGAGGATGAGTGAACTTTACATCCTGTTCTTCATACTCAACAACTTTCGCATTTTAATTTTAAGTACTTAATAATTTTAATGGTAATATTTACCTTGACATTAGTGGTTTGATCAAAACCATCCATCTGGTTCAGCAGCTCAAGCAAGATTCTCTGTACTTCTCTGTCGGCACCAGTCTGTGCATCAAATCTGGAAACAAAACAAATTATCAATATAAGCCCAGGACCGGTTGTTGTGGCAATGTTTGGGTCAGGCCTAAGTGGAGGTAATTTGGCTGATGTGATGATTAAGGCAGCAGAGACGAACTAAATAGCAAATTACAACCAATTCCTTTAGATATGCTTTGAAGAATGATTGGTAATAAAAATTAAACTGGTGAATACAGGAAGAAATTACATAACAACACTGTCTATCTATTGCAAATGAAAGAAAATACATACCTTTTAGTGGCGATAGCGTCAATCTCGTCAATGAAGATGATGGCAGGGCTGTTCTCTTTAGCTAGACGGAACACATCTCGCACCATACGGGGCCCTTCGCCGAGGTACTTCTGTACGAATTCGGAACCCACCACGCGGATAAACGCCGCTGTAATTAGAAACATGAATCTTTATTATTGTTAGGCCCCATTTACACAATGAAACTTTCTTGCCAGTGCCACAGATTAGAACAGATGGTTCACTCCACAAAATTATTTAAATAAAAACCGACTCTTGCTACGACACAATAAAGTGCAATTCAGGTCGTACAGCGCTAATTACCAATAGTTATATTAACTTAGAAGTTGCCTCTCTTTAAGCTACTCTTATATCTTTTGACTACGTTATACCCACTGAATTCGACAAGTCGAGCCCGCTCCGCAAAATGCGGAGTGAACAATTTGTATTCATGTGTCTGTGGCATACTATGAGTTGAAGCGACAACAAAAGTTGCACCATCTGAACAGTGTTTAGACAGTGCAAGTAATTTGTTGCTTCAATTTTATCGTCGTCAGGCTTTAGAAAATAAGTGGACAGTTGAATAATACATTTACATAGGAAATTAAAGATTCAACAACTTTTCCTATCATTATAAGCCAAAGGACATGATGATGGCACGCACACTGAATTGGCATTATTGGAATACCCATCGTTTATTTTGTGCGTGAATATGAGGTTTTGGTAAACTAGATACGAGTGATTGAGTCTGGATTTGTGCCCGGTTTATGGCAATAGGCTCGCCCCCTATTACATGGGATTTAAACATAACTGGCGAAATGTGGGTGTACTATAGGTACACCTCTGCCTAACCCTTCGGGGAATACAGGCGTGATATTATGTATGTATATGCTACAAGTAAGATATTCAAGTGAAACTCCAGATGATTGTTTGGTGTATATAAGAGTTATGATATAATATGTAGACTGAATGCTAAAATTAAGTTGCATTTTGGTATGTAAGTAAATAAATAACTAACCTGTAGTATGATGAGCTACAGCCTTAGCTAACATAGTCTTGCCGCAGCCAGGAGGTCCGTACATGAGCACACCCCGAGGGGGCTCGATACCAATCTGTCGGTACAACTCCACATGTGTGAGCGGCAACTCCACAGCCTCTCTGATCTCCTGCTTTTGTGTGTCCATGCCACCAATATCGGCGTACTGAACATCGGGCTTCTCATCTGTTGAACAAAAGTTGAATTATAAATTCTGTGTAATAGTGATTTTTTTGTAGAACTAGTTCGACTACTTTGGTAAAATTTGTTTGTATGTAGGGGGGTAATCTCCGGAACTACCAGTCGAATTAAAAAAAATCTTTTTGCATTGGATAGCCCAATTCTTGAGGAAGGTTATAGGCTATGTAACATCACGCTACGACTCTAAGGAGCCGAGCAAAAGGGAAAAAGTCAGAAAGAACGCTAAGCGAAAACGAAGTAATAGCGCGGGCGCAGAAGCTAGTTTTATTACCCGACTTCTAAAAGGAGGAGGTTATCAATTCGGAAGTTTGTTTAGATTTACTAAAAAAAATGTTTGATTGAATGAGTATACTTTCTAGGTGGTCCTATTATCATCAGGTCAGGATTTAATGATGGGACCCTGGAGAAATCGAGGGATCTCTTCAAATATTATAGAAAATATAAATATTATAAAAAATACCCAAATCCCTACAGGTGTGCATAGGGATTTGGGTATTTTTTATAGTAACTCGTGCAGTTGCTCTCGGAAAGCATCATTTGGTGAAGTGGATGATGATGATGAAGACCACAGATGGCCACCGGAACTACTCAATGATAAGTATTTCACGGGTTACAATTCGATTACTTCAATATGGTTGCCAAGTAATTTATGCTCGTCACAATGCATTTGGAGAGGTGGAGCTGATGCTGAAGTACCCGGAGAACTCCTCAACGATAAACGTCCCTGCATCGTGACAGGCAATATTTTGTAAAAGATGATGAGCAGACATTAGGCTATTGTAACTTAGATAATTACAAACCGACCCTTTCTTTCTACACTTTTTTTTCAAAAAATAAAAAATAATCTACTGACTTCCAAAAAACTACTAAGTGAAAAATAACTTAAATTTCGGAAGTCGGTGGCAAATAACGAAAATACACCAAAGACACCGACTTCCGAAATTTAAGTTATTTTTCACTTCACAGTGTTTTTTTGGAAGTCGGTTGTTTATAATAAATCTCATCATCTATACTAAACAAACATGACCGTTTATATAATAGCGTAGAATTTTGGCAAATGGTCAACTATACGACGTGGATACTTTAGTATGCCATTGTGAACTTGTGTAGTTTACTAGTTCAGCACTACATGGTGCTAATTCAAGATTTCACGTGAAATAAAATGCATTATTATTATACAAGGTGGAGACGACAATACGACATAAATTAAACTTCGTGTATCTAATGATTCAGTCTGCATACAAACAGTCAACTAAATATATCCAATAGCTTAGTCACTATAGCTAGTCAAAGATTGGCCAAACCCATAGTCGCACTATCACTACTATTTAGTTTGTTGGATTTATTTTATAGTTAAAAAATACTCGTATGCATTATTATTGCCAGTGTTTTCGTTTATTGTCATCGTACATACAGGGTATGGCGTAAATATTTGTCCAACGTTAAGGGATCGAAACACCGTAGATTCAGCTATTCACATACCTCAATTTAAATATTTTTTTACCATAGGTCTCAGAATAAAATATTTGGAGACTCTTGCACAGCCCATACCTCTTAAGATAGAAACTTGAATTTTAGACAGTAGTTGTAGTTGTGTAATCAACCCTTAAAGGGGAGGGGGAAAAAGGGAGAATTCGTTTATATGAGAAATCTTATTCCTTGGGTTTAGGTATACACTTGAAACTTGCCACGAACACGTACCTAAGTAAATAAAATATTTCGTCATTATTAATTATTCAAAACTACACCCCAAAGGGGGTTTAGGATGTGTTAAATTTTTGTATGGAAGAAACTTAACAAGAGGTCCAATTAATTCAAAACTCGGTATTAACTTTACGATAAAATAAAAATTACGTGTTTTGGTTTTTTCAATAATCAACCCTTAACTGGGTGAAAAGCGGTTATCTAGAAGTCAAATGATGGAAGAAACATATCAATATTAAGGGTGGTTTCATACAGTTTGTATAAAACTATTGAGGTAAATAATAAAGATCGTAATAATTAATTTTCTAAAACCACCCTTTAAATGGAGTGGAGGGGGTGGTAAAGTTTGTAGGGGAAAGTACAAAATAAATGTGGACGAGGTAGCGGGCGAAGTGCTATTTCCATATAAATAGTAGGTATAATTGCATTGTGGAATTTCTAATCAGGATTCAATTTAGATAAAAAATCCATAAAAATGCTACAAAAAAGACATAATGAAACATACCAGCTTGCAACATAGAGATAGAGCTGTCAGCTTCTGGCGGCAACACATCCACAAGTGCGTTGGAGTGTTTATGCAGGGCCACCGACGCGGATGGCTTCAACAGCTCCCGGTCGATTGTTGACAAGATGCGGACATAATAGTTGGAGCCCGTAGTACTGCCAACTGTGGAATAAAAAGAAATAAAATAAATAAATAATAAAATCATTTCAATTTGGACAACCCAGAGATCCATAAATTGCTAGTAACAGGTTTGCACTTAAAATGTTAGTAATTTAAACTAAAGTCTAATTAATGAGAAGACCACCCATCAAGTAGACAACGAGAAATGGAAACTAGGGTATAAGTCTTCTCACAAATTGCCTTAATATGGCCGAGGAGGTATCTGCCACCACAGCCTTCATAAATAAAGCCAGCATGAATAAAGGACCGGAGAAATATAGAACAGCACAAACTGTTGTTTTTAAAACAAGCTGCTGCCAAATAAATATTACTTTTAGAGCTCAAAATTATTTTCTATCCTTTTTTTGAGGTATCAGTGCACTTTGGGTGACTGCCTCATAGGGTCTAACATAGAGACACCCGCAAAGTATGTATGGTTATCTACAAAATCATGATTTTACAGCTGTATACAGTTTTGAATGCAAAACTGTGATAATTAATAGAAGAACAAAGCTAAGTATCTTTTTCTATTTCACAACATTTAGTTAATAGGGTATTAACCGACTACACGCAACCCAAGGCTTATAGGCCCATAAGCCTCACATCCTTCCTACTGAAAACCCTTGAGAGACTCTGTGACAGGCATATCCGAGACGGACCTCTCCGGGTAAAACCACTACACAAACAACAGCATGCGTACTCCACAGGCAAATCAACGGAGTCAGCGCTCCACAGCGTGGTTTCCAAAATTGAATGTGCAGTGGATCACAAGTGCTCGGCACTGGCTGCCTTCATTGACATCGAGGGCGCCTTTGACAAAACCACGTTCAACAGTATAAACACGGCCCTCGACAGACACGGCATAGACTCGACACTGAGTGGCTGGATCACCAACATGCTCAAACTAAGGGCTGTACAAGTCACAGTAAATGACACTACGAGAGCCATCGTTGCGAAGGGATGCCCGCAAGGGGGAGTCCTCTCGCCTCTCCTATGGAACCTGGTAGTAGACAGCCTCATCAAAACACTCAACGACAATGGTTATTTCACCGTAGGCTACGCTGACGACATAACCATAATAATTAACGGCACCCACGAAAACACTCTATGCAACCTCATGCGTCATGCCCTGAAAATAGTAGAGGAATGGTGCAACAACCACCAACTCTCAGTAAACCCTACAAAAACCGAACTGGTTCTCTTTACGAAGAAGAGGAAACTGACAACACTACAACTGCCACGATTCTTCGGAACAACCCTAAGCCTCTCAGCTGAAACCAAATACCTGGGCATCTATCTGGACAAACAACTTAACTGGGCAAAACACACGAACTATATCACCACAAAAGCCAGCATATCCCTGTGGCAGTGCAAACGACTGCTTGGTCGGAATTGGGGAATCAGCCCCAAGGTCACCCACTGGCTATACACCACAGTCATCCGACCGATTATCACATACGGCTCACTGGTCTGGTGGCCCAGGACAGACCGGTGCACAGCCCAAAAAGATCTCGAAAAACTACAGCGGTTTGCTTGCGTCGCAATCACTGGTAGTATGAGAACTGCACCCACCGCCGCCCTACAGGCAATGCTGGGACTGCCACCTCTGCACCTTATCGTGCGGGAGGAGGCGGCCCTGGCCACCTTTAGGCTCCATTTAACAGGAACCCTATGCAACGACTCCAGAGTTAAGCACATACGCATTAAGGAGGATGCGATCAAACGTGAGCCAATGATGGCATCACCCTGCGACAAAGCCCCGAAAACACACCACTTTCAAAGGCACTACAATATAACACTTACAGAAGAACAGTGTGACTACTCAGGCCCAAAAGAGATGAGAGTTTACACCGACGGATCAAAGACCGACTCAGGTACCGGAGTCGGAGTTTTCTCACATGACCTCAACATAAATATATCCAGACCGCTGGGAATGTTCAACACCGTCTATCAGGCGGAGTGTGTGGGCATCATACAAGCGGTCCACGCCCTAGAAGCCAGGAGGGTTACGGACAGCCACATACGCATACTCTCCGACAGCGCCTCAGTTCTCCAATCCTTACGGAAGAAATATACTACCTCGAAGCTAATACTAGAATGTCACGATGCACTAGAACAAATAACGATATCTAGCCGCAACACGGTGACACTGCAATGGATAAAAGGACACAGCGGATCGCTAGGTAACGACGCGGCTGACGAACTTGCCAGACGTGGATCCAGCACGGCAGTCTGCGGACCCGAGCCTGTCGTACCCATACCCTTCAACCAAATACGCAGGTGGCTGCAGAAGTTCACCCACACACAAGCGGAACGTTGGTGGACCTCGACACCAGGTTGCAGACAGTCAAAGGAGGCTATGCCATCTTTGGACGGCAGGCTGACCAGGCGTTTGCTACGCCTGGACAGGAACGGCCTGCGCCTGGTGACGGGGACCATCACGGGACACTGTTCGCTAAACAAGCACTTCCACACAATAGGCATAACGGACAGTCCTCTGTGCAGGGCGTGCATGGAGGCTGAGGAGACCGTTGCGCACGTACTCTTCGAATGTACGGGCGTCACCCAGATTAGAACAGAAACCCTCGGGTCACCCAGATCATACACAGACGTTCTAAACAGACCAGGAGACCTAATCAGCTTCTGGAGGGAGGTGGGCTGGTTGGAATAACCACCAAACGGCCGCTATGGCCCACGCACAATGGTCCACCTGACGGACTAAGTGCGGAAACCAAACCCCCTAACATAGAACATAGAACATAGGGTATTACCAAGGAAATGGTTAAGGTCTATTACTGTTATGACAATATTTTTCTAAAATACAGTAGATGTCATTATCTACTTCGTAAAAACAAGTAGATTCAACTGGCATATAACTGCGAATATGCGGGACTTCCTAATTGCTAAAGCTTATTTAATTTTTACAGACCATTATTAATATTCTTTTGTATTTTACATTGTTTATTGCTATAATAAATAAAGGTATGTAATAATTATATTTATTTTACTTTTATTATTGTTGCAAACAAATTACAACTTAAAATAACGTAAGTTTATAAAAAACCGACATTAAGAGGCTATGTGTCTGAATGTATCTTTGTTTACAACTGGTGCACTCGCCGATTGTCCAACGTATACACGACGGACTACTGGTATATGTCCATGTCTACTTCGTCACTTTGTTAAAAATAGGTGTAGTTGTCTTTATATACTCGACTTAATATTAGTAAAAATTTTGGATTAAACATAAATCCTATGATAAAACAAAGAATTTTTTGTCAAATTATGTAAAAAAGCGATGTTGACTTTCTATTTTGCTGCTGTTGATATTATTGCACAATTAATAGCGTGCAGTCTGTAGTGGTAGCTAGCTTGCTACAAATTACACCATACTGGCACCTAGTTACATATATTTTAATAATACTTTTACCAATATTATCCTCCCTCCCTCAGATCCTATCATTTCTTTATACTATATATTACTGATACATAATTTCAGGAAATTATAAATACTCTTGCACTCTTCAGACAAAGGTCAGGTTATTATTGAAATCAATTCATTATTAAGCCAACCTTTGTCTAAGCAGTCCTCTTCAAACATTGAAAACAAACATAATTAACCAGCATTTTCTAATATTTAAGCAGAAAAAACAAGTTGACTAACCTATGCCAGTATTTTGGTCCACAGCTTCGAGAAACTGTCCAATCACAAGTGGTACAGACTGTATGCGCTTCACTTCCTCTTGAGCATGGAGGTATTCTTTCTTCAGGTTCCTTTGTTCATCTTTTATGTACTCCTCTTGAACTTCCAAAAATTCTAACATGCGTTGGAGTTTCTAGAAATTTGAACATAAAAAATAAGAATTAGGTAGGTGCTTTTCTGTTTAATGACTATTGCAAAATTGATGGTGAGCCTTATACTGGCTTCTTGTTGTTTTGGGTTAGAACACAAACATCAAATTAAATTATGAGGAATTTCTTTAATATTATGAAGGAATGCTCTCCCTAAGAGTTTAAATTCAATTTCGCTGTTTGGTCTACCTATTATTATTAGAGAAGTGTTATAGACTTACTGCTTAGTAAATATGAAGACTGTTTAGCATACCTTGTATTTCGTGTACAGATCCTCAGATTCCAATTCTTCAAAAGATTGTGGTCCCGCGAAAGGTAATCCCTTGGCATCAGTGATTTGATCATCCTGAAAGACAATGATATGTTAATAAAAAGTAAGCATAAAAATTGTAGTTTCACCATTGTTGAATAACATTACCTTTTCCGGCAATATAATTCCAATTTCTTCCATTCTGATACTAAAAATTGGTTTATATTTTAATCTAAATCAGTTGAATAAAATTAAAAATATTACAATGTTCCGTGCTGTGCTAGAAGCTAGAAGTGAATTTCATGAACAAGCAACATGACATTACAAATTATTTAGACTGAGAAAGAGGATAAAGAATTTATCAAAAGAGTAAAAGAGATAAAAACAATAAAATGTACAAAATATCAGCTAGAGTCGAAACATGAACATGTACTCTTCAAGTCAAGTTGTCAACTTGCCTGTTGTCAAAACTTCGAAACGCATCGTCACTTTACGTTCCTACTTACGCGTAAGTACTTCATGGATCCTAGGAGCAAGGAACATAAATCTTGCATCATGCATGGATCTAAATGAATGTGGTGAAATGGAGAACTATGTAGCATAAAAATATAAATCACATGCAAAAGTAACAGTGTTCAATCTATATAGTTCTGTTGCTGATCGTACAAAAGTGAAAAGAAAACAAATTACATATTTAAAATTATTGTTGGGTGCGTATTATATAATATCATCGATTGAATAACTCTATATGATTGAATAAAAATTATATAGGTGATGCTAAATTAAATAATTGGTAACATAAAACTCGTGTTCGAATCCCTAAAATGAATTTGTGATCTTACAACACTTTTGACTCAAAATTTAACCTCAAATTTGAATTGGGATCCAATAACCAATATTGCTTCTTTTCATTTGTTAACTGTTTATAATCAATATCTTCGTGTATTACACTGATCAATTATTGCTATTAATTAAGGTCGTTTGTTTCACTAAATTGTGGAAATGGCATCTTCACCTGAGATGAGTGAGGCTGACCAAATCAAAACAGTAAGTCGATTTCATCGTATAAAAATTTAATTATCACGTTAAATATATTACTTATATAGGGCATATCACCCGTTTATCGTACTAGGTAAAGAAGTGTACTGTGTTTAGTAAAGTAAGGAGGTGCAAGTTTTCTAAAGATAAATATGTCTTCTCCTTTCAGTTCAAAGATTTCCTGGTCCAGTATAATAAGCTGTCTGAGTTATGCTTTAATGACTGCGTACATGACTTCACCTCCAGAGCGCTCAAGCCATCCGAGGTATGTATGATTTAATAAATGAACATTTTAAGGAACTTTCTCATAGTTTCATCATCATCCACAAAACAAAATTAAAAACTTATGGCTTTCAACAGAATTAATTTGTTGGTATATAAACGTTATATTGTGTGCAAGTTCAAAATATTATTCTGAAATATGATCCCTCATCACTACTCATTGCCCATTGTACCTAGAATATAATTTCATACAACTGTAAAAAACATTTGAGTCGGAAGAAAAAAATAAAAATGTATGTCTTGATAAACTTTACTGTTGTTTTCAGGATAAATGCACACTGAACTGCATGGAGAAATATTTAAGAACAAATCAGCGAGTTTCACAAAGATTCCACGAGTTTCAAATGCTTGCTAATGAGAATATGTTGGCTTTAGCACAGAAGTCAGGTCAAAGTTAAGTTTAGTCAATAATAATACATGATGTATTTATTTTATTTTGTTATAGATTTTTTGTCCTGGGTGTTAGAAAAATAAACTGTTGAATGAACCCCAGTGAGTTTTATTGTAACCTTTCCTTAAAAGGTGCCTACAGATTTGCTAAATTTTTGACGATCAACACATTGTGATCATAGAAAATCAATTATATGAATGATTTATTTATTTATTTCTCTCAAAAAGGTACAGAATTTGGTTCATGTCATATTATGTCAAATCAGATCAATATGTGTAAGCAGCAGACTGTCAATATAGTATTTTTCAATAAAATCTGCAAGTTGACACAGCTTATTGATCGACAAAAAATCCAGCAAACAATCATAAAAAATCGTGGAAATCTGTAGGCACCATAAGCAGTATTGAGCTTCTATTAAAAACCTCAAAAGCCTTGAAACACAAAATTCAATAGTGATCAATATCATACATGAAAAAGTTCAAATTCCACTGTAATTAAAATTAATGTTGGCCCTAAAAATTGTCACACAAAAATCAACTCTTGACCATGTAACAATAAAGTTTATTATTGAGGCAATGTACGTAAATTATCAGAAATTCTGAAATAAAGAATAGCTATTTCAAACAACTTTTTCCTCACACCACACAGGGTTAGACAGAATGATAGATAATCACATTTTAAAGTTCTGTCCTGGGAAATAATGTTAGGGTCAGCGCAGACAGAGCTTCAACTGCTTGAGTTAGCGCGGCGCTTCCTGCGAACGACCGCATCGTGAACTCGGACGCAGCGGATGCTCGAAGATCCGCGCGCGCGCGCTCATGCAGTTTCTCAAGGTTGCTCGCGTGCGCTATCGTCACCAGAATAACAACAATACTGAATAGGTACTCAATTGTGAACAATTTTAAGCTTTGTTCTTGCGTGTTTGTTTGGGTTACTCATGTGCTTCGGTGATGACGACTGTTGCTGCGAGGAACAGACGCGAACGTAAGCTGCACGGACTTATTTTCCTATTCCACTCATCATCATCATTTCAGCCTAAAGACGTCCACTGCTGGACATATGCCTCCCCCAAGCACCACTACTTCGACCGGGTTGTGCTTCCCGCATCCAGCGGATTCCTGTGCGGTCTTCACAAGGTCATAGGTCCACCTTGTGGGAGGCCTTCCACTGCTACGTCTTCCGGTATGCGGTCGCCAGAACAGATGGCCCACTGAGTAATTCTTCGGCTTATGTCGGTTACTTTGGTTCTCCTGCGGATTTTTTCATTTCAGATTCGATCACGTAGGGAAACTCCAAGCATAGCCCTCTCCATTAGTCCTCCCTTTGGGTGACTTTTAGCCTTCTAATGAGGCCCATTGTGAGATTGGGACTACGTTTCAGTGCCATAGGTCATCATGGGCAACACAGCGGTATGTGGGACGAGAATATATTGCGTAGCATCCCGAACGCTGCTCAGCCGAGTCGGATTCGACGATTGACCTCTTCTCGAAGTTGGACCTACCTAACTGGACAGAATTTATGTCTAATGCCCACTTTTATGAAGATCGGAAACGCTACACTCGAAGTTGTGGACGAGTATGTTTTTTTACCTAGGACATTATCAAATAATCAATGAAAACTGCTCCAGCAACTTGCTGCTTTGCCTGCACTGCGCTGACCCCCAAGCTTCATTTATACGGTGCGCTTTAATTGCATACCATAAGTTAAAGCAAGAATAAAGGTTGCATCGTCTAAACATTTGTTGCTTCAACTTTATTGTATGCTGCAGGCAAGAATCTTGCATCGTACCTTTAGCCATCAGAGGCCCTAGTGTGAGTTTCTACTTAACGTATTGATGATTTTTATGATTATAATTCTATAAATAAATATTTGTCAACGCCGCGATTCATATTTAGATCAACATACGTCTCATTAATCGAAAGAGAAGGATGAGATGAGAACTAGTCGCATAGTTTTAGGGTTCCGTACCAAAATGGTAAAAAGGAACCCTTAGCCCTTATACGCACTAGCGGTTAACCGCGGGGGCGGAAAACCGCGCGGCTAGCCGCTTTTTCATTTTATAATATGCAACCGCTTATCGTTGTACGCACTTTACCGCCATCAAACGCGGTGGTTAGCCGCGCGGTTAACCACTAGTGCGTATGAGGACTTATGGTGCGACTCAGTCTGTCTGTTCGTCTGTCTGTCACAGCTTGATATGTCAAGAACTACTAATGCTATCAACTTGAAATTTGGAAACGTTTGGCCGACTATTTTGCAAATAAGATAGTTTTTTTTTGCCTCGGACTGAACGGTGGTCTTAAAAATTCGAAGTGGGGCTACTAGTGCATGTGGGGTATCACATGAAAGAGCGCTATTTGCACATTCTCAAACATTTTTCTTTTTTTTTTAGGCCGCATAGTAGTTTTCGACTTTTTATAGAAGTTTATGTAAAGATTACAGAAAAAATAAAACAACGTCTCTAAATAGTACACTTTTTCAGAAATCATCAACAAAAAGTACATTAGTTCCACTATCGATCAAGAGATGGCGCTGACCTAAAACTGCAATATTCTACACCGCAGTGTTAAAATTCTCTGACGAATATAGGCCTCGCCGATGAAAATTTAAAAACATTTCACGGTTCACAAACAAAATGTCTTCCAGGAAGGAAGACATTTTGGTTGTTCCTCGCAGGTTGCTTTGGGTGAAGCACAGTTGTAGTTTTTTCTGGGCACAGAACTATTTAGGAACCAATACGAATTAAGCTCCTAATAGGCTCCCGGTTATTTATTTACTAATATAAATCATTTGCAATGTGGAGTGGCTGAAACGTTTTTCAGTCACCATAATACCAGTTGTGGCCAAGATTTGTAAATTAACAATAAATATATAATAGTAAAGTACTGTCCGCTCGTTCGCCCTTCCACCTGTCCGCCTGTCCGCCTATCCACCAATCCGCCTGTCTATCTTACTTTTGAAGGACTGTACGTAAAGTACCTAACACATCCAAAATGTTTATATAATTATGATGGTACGAAACCTTCGGTGCGCGAGTCCGACTCGCTCTTAACCGGTTTTTTTAAATCTAGGTTAAGGTGGTGTGTTAATCACCAGGAACAAATTGTCATGGATATTCTGGCTTCTCATCATTCCGGAAAGCAGTTTGGCAAATTTTGGAAAAAGACAAAAACAATTAATAGTAAACCTAGTTCATCTGTAAACATTGATAGAGTCAGTGATAAGTCAGGAATAGGCGACCAGCGGTCGATGTACCATTTCATGAAATGGTCGAATACTTAATGAAATAATCGATTCTAAGATCTGCAGTGCTATTCTGTAACCATCTCACCGTGAAAACTTAGGTGAAGTGAGCTCGGAGTGAGCTGTCATTCCACCAGTACTGACAGCTCACTCCGAGCTCACTTCACCTAAGTTTTCACAGTGAGATGGTTACAGAATAGTACTACTGGACACGACCTATACAGGGTGGCAGGGACATCGACGCGACTGTTACCTTGTATTCAGTACATGATTCTAAACCCCCCAGCTTTTAATAACCGACGAAAAATTTCAACGCTGCGGGTTCAGAACCATCCACTGAATCCATGGTAACAGTTTTCGCGTCAATGTGCCTGCCACCCTGTATACAGGCAGATATGCTTAAAACGTTGAACTTAAAAACCATTGTCCGCTAATTTAATGATTCGGTTTTTATTGTAATACCTTCTCCACGTATCTCTTTTGTGTTTCGTACATATTCTAAGGTACGTAATGATCTATCTCGTTGTTATAAATACGATTTAATTTTTTTAAAGACATACTTGTTTACTAGTGGATAGGGGGGCGTGGATTGCTAAGGGCATCAAATAGTCTTAATCCGGAACTGGTCCTGGTGGTCTTTTTTTGGGAAAAACAAGAGCACACACTATGTTCCCTCGGTGATGCTTGGTGGTTCAGCTTAACAAGAGTCAAGCATTTTAAGTACTTGGGTCATATAGTCACCGATGATTTGATAGATGATATGGATATTGAAAAAGAACGCAGGGCGTCAGCTGTAAGGGGTAACATGTCGGCTCGCAGGTTTGGTAAGTGCTCAGTGGATGTTAAAGTGGCTTTATTCAAAACTTTTGGCGTTCTGTAAAACTTTTGAAACTAGCAGCCTGTGAGTAAACTTTACTCAAAAAACCCATATAGCGTTGCGTAGGTAGTATAACAACGCGTTCATAGCGTTGCTGAGGCTTCCTAGATTCTGTAGTGCGTCAGGTGTTTTTTCAAGCCTAAACTTGATTTCTATGCGATAATAAAAAAGAAAGTGGCACAGAGGCCACTTTCTTCACGTACACAGGCTATGAAAAAGCACTAACACCTTCATGCTGATGTTTGCAGTACGACTTGACAGCAAGATCTTTGAGCGGTTCACTGAGCTGCACGTCAATAGCTCGGTGAATCGACCGGGGGATATGATGTCAATTTAGTGGCATACTGCCTTTCTTGTACCTATGGTGTGTTGTTTTGTAGTCTATAGTGCCATAAGCCTCGATATCATTGTTTTGTTTTGATCTCATTTTATATCAACCTAAGTCTGTAGTGTAGGTAATGTAATTGCAAATTATAAGTATTAAGTAGTGCTTTATTATTCCTAAAATTGTACTAATAGGTATGGACTTAGTTGTCTGAAATAAAAGTTATATTATTATTATTATATTCTCCATAGTCAGTGACTATAGCATCCTGAAAACAGTGGTGGAGAGCCCTTACTCCCTTTTTAATCTTTTTTTTCTTTTTCTATTTCGGGAGAATGGTCAGAGGTAGCACATTCCTTGCTTTATCGTTCTCTGCACATCCTGTCGCAGTCACCGGCTATTCTTATCCTTGTTTTGTGTACTATTAACACTAGTGATAAGGTATTTTACTAACAAATTGGACCATGTTGTTTTTCGAACTGAAACTGAAACTAAATAAATCAAAATAAAAAAAAATTGCGGCCTCTTATGCCAAAGTGGCCTTAAAGGTTAAAGATGTCCCTGTTTTTGATCATGATTGTAAAGTGGCGGAAAGAGAGAAACAGGTAATAACAAACACATCACTCAAGATGGATTCCGGATATTGATGAAAAAATAGTAGGTAAGTTTTATTTTAAGTAAAACTTTCAATTTTTTTAATCGACTTCCCAAAAGGAGGAGGTTCTCTGTTCGTAACGTTTTTTTTTTCACGTATTTCCACCGATTTCTCCGTCAAATGCTCTCGAGGTGGTCCCATATAAATTTTATTAACTTTGCTTGCATAGTTTTTGAGTTAGCTTCAATAATAATTATTTTACCCATGTAGTCTATATGAATGATATGATAAGTTCCTGTCACTGTTATTTACATAGCAAGTATAAAAACTTTTTACAAAAAAAAAAAACAACCGACTTACAAACAAGTCTTTGGTTTAGAATTTTCAAGAATTCGTTTGTTTTTTCTTTGTAAAAAGATTTTATTTATCACTTTTTATCACAGTTTCTTATTTTAAAAACATCAATTCTCGTTCGTTTTGCAGAAAATCATAAAAAAAACGATTTTATGATCTGAATCAAATGAGCTGATGAATTCAAATTGATGAAGAGCTTATAGTTATTATCTATTTCAATAAAGCCCTGTTTCTCTTCTCGCCACTTTGAAATCATAACCAAAAACAGGGACATCTTTAACCTTTAAGGCCACTTTAGCATAACGAGGTCGCTATGGAGAATATAATGATAATAATCTCCCGGGAGAAATCTTGTTCCTCATCTTTGGCTTGCCTTTATTGGCCGGCTGGAGTGAACATTGACGAGGAATAGAGCCGGCCAATTAAGGCAAGAATAAGGTGGGACCTCATTCTTGCCTTAATTGGCCGGCTGGAGTGAACATTGACGAGGAACAGAGCCGGCCAATTAAGGCAAGAATAAGGTGGGACCTCATTCTTGCCTTAATTGGCCGGCTTGAGTGGAGATTCGCAAGAGCAAACATGCTCGGAGTATTCCAGTAAGTGCGTAGGGATCTTGTTCCGGGCTATGGGATTGTTCTGAAAGCCGTGGAATACCTCTCCACTCCTCTATAATATATATATATATGCAATAGTCCTACACCAACCGGGGGTTGTCCTTGGGTGCACTTGCATAGTTCATACAGGGATAATCGTCGGTAGGTGCCTCATTTAATTAAAAACGTCTAGCGGGCCTCTGCGAGTTGGCTTCGGCCCTTCATACGCCTTGTAAAGGTCTGGGACCCCAGGGTCCCGAGGCATGTCAAACATATTCAAATAATAATATAACTTTTATTCCAGACAACTTAGTTTATATTAGTACAATTTTAGGAATAATAAAGCACTACTACTTAATACTTATAATTTGCAGCTCGGAATCTAGGAAGCCTCAGCAACGCTCTGAATGCGTTGTTATACTGAATACGCGACGCATTATACACTTTCTGAGTAAAGTTTACCCACAGGCTGTTAGTGTAAAAAGTTTTACTGAGCACTTACCAAACCTGCGAGCCGACATGTTACCTCTTGACGCCCTGCGTTCTCTTTCAATGTCCATATGATTTATTAAATCTTCGGTGACTATATGGCCCAAGTACTTAAAATGCTTGACTCTTGTTAAGGCTCAACCGCCAAGCATCACCGGAGGAACATAGTGTGGGCTCTTGTTTTTCCCTACAAAGACCAGCCTCAGACCATGTCTTTTCAGCATATCCTTCACATATAGCCACGAACCTTCTCAGACCACTAATCGACGGGCTGAGCAACACAAAGTCAGCAGATTTTATTAACGCATTTGTCATCAATACGACATCCAACATAAGAGTTACTCAGCATCTCGATCAGTTCATTTACATAAACATTTAATAGCCTTCGTGAGGTCAGATCTCCCTGCCTTACCCCGCATTCTAGTTGGAAAGCCACTTGACACCGTTCATCTGATTTATATACCAGTAAGACAGGATAGCTATAAGTTTGGCAGGGACACCCTCCCGCTGTAGTTTTCTCCATAATATTCTGTAATCAACCAGATCAAATGCTTTAGAGAGGTCCAGGAAACATGCGTATATAGGTGTTTTGCGGTCGGTATAGTATTTGACAGTGTGCTTCAACGTTAGTACAGCACTCTCGGTAGATAGCCCTTGCCGAAAACTAAATTGTGCATCATGCAGTCTGAGATGACCAGCGAAGTGAGTATCGAGCACCCTTTCAAACACTTTACCGATAATTGTGATATTGTGATCGATATTGTCGATATTGTGTGTAATAAAATTGGTCTATAGTGGCTCTTGTCCGCGATGTCTCCTGCTGTCCTACTCTTAACAATAGGCACCACTTCATTTTTCATCAAATCCTGTGGTAATAAATACTCATGACTTATCCACACATCACATTATACAATAATTTCAGCACACGACGCAGATGAACACCTGCATGTTGCAAATGTTCAATGCCGAGCCCATCGTGCCCTGTACCCTATTACGTATTCCACGATCAATCGGAATTTGAATCGTTTTGAAACAAATTGCTAATCCATTGCATCATATGTTCGAGAAAAAAATCTGCTCAACAACGTAAATAACGCAATGAATGTTGTTGAACTGTCAAAATAAAACAGATTTGTCGTAATCGTTTACGAAAATATGTTGCGTAATTAGATAGCTAGAGATTTCCCCTTCTTCATATTCCTAACCACAGCTCTAATTTCTTTACAATTAAAGAGTAATAGGTCAGAGGTATCAGAAGGGCAAGAGGAATCAGCATAACTACTCGTAATTGGTGCAATACGATTTTTTTTTGTTTGGGAAATTATCAAATAACTTCTCCCGCTCTGGGCGGGCGTGTCAGGCTCGAATTGACTAAAACCCACCCGTGTTCCTTCAGTTGCCTGTGTATTGCTTGCTACCCTTTCGGACTTTCCCGTGACCCTGGCATGCATCGGCCCTAACGGAACTCCTCAGTTGTCTCCCTCAGCTGACATCTATTTAAGGCGCGCGTGGAACACAACGTGCCGTCGACCCGTTCCTGCAGAAATCGGCCTGGGATTCCCGATGCTCAGGGCGTCTCCTGCGGTGACTAGGGGCGTGAGGGCGCACTCGGAACTCGACGAAAAGATTGGCTATTCCTGACATATCACTGATGTTTACAGATAAGCTAGGTTTACTATTGATTGTTTTTGTCTTTTTCCAAAATGCTGAAAACTGCTTTCCGGAATGATGAGAAGCCTGAATATCCATGACAATTTGTTCCTGGTGATTAACACACCACCTTAACCTAGATTTAAAAACTATGCGACAAGTTCTCATCTCATCATACACTAGTCCTTCTCTTGGTTGCCTACACAACACCCAAGTTTAAAACTTTTGTTTAGCTTGTGAAAATTAATTAATTATGTGTCATGTATTGTGTACATCTTTTGTTGGAGATCCTAAATAAATAAATAAATAAAACCCTTAACACACCGGTTCTTACTTAAAATTTTATTGTTTTTATATGACATACCTAGTTTTGATTGAACACCTGCGTCAGAGAGCCTTAATTATACCTACCTACATGTTATCTATTATAACTTTATGACTCAAATCATAACAACATTCCTCTGCACGGTTTTTTTTTAAACTCAGGTGGAAAATCATTTTAACTTATTATTGCAAATTTATTGATATTTACTAATTTCATCTAAAGCACTTTCCCCCCATACTCGTATAACTTTGTTAATACCTCTACTAGTACCAGTTAGTTTCGTTTTATCTGCATAGGAAAATGATAGCACAGAAATAGTGTATAACACCTATTGTGTTGTATACACTATTTCTGTGCTAGTCACGGTTCGAAAGGCAGCTTTTCTTGTTAGACAATGATCGAGCCAGCGCCTGCAGCCATGGGCATCAAGAGCGAGCGAAGCGACCTCGAAATTTTTTGCATCCCGCGTCGAATAAGTTAGATTTTTCTTGTCTTTGACCGTTCATATTTACCTATATCTAGAAATAGAAGTAAGTTTATCGACTTATGCAGAAAATTTTGAGAATTATGAGAATGTGGGATACAAGAGCGAGTTCGAAAATTTTAGCACCCCGCCTAGAAATGGGATAGGTTAGACTCTTTCAGAGAATGCTGGTTGCAGGAAATCATTCAATACAAAGTCAGAGCCGATAAAAATATAGTATTTAAGCGTTCTCTTACTACTTTTGTAGATTATACAGTACGCCTATGCGAAATAGATTACAATTATCTGTAGGTACCTATTAGAGTACGGAGGTACCCTAGGGGGTCGATCTCTCTATTGAATTTCTGGTTTCTCACGTTGTCTACCATAAATATCTGCCTATTCAGTTAAATTCAGAAGAATGTGATACCTCGATGTGATCGAAATTATCTGACATCACTTTGGCGGCAGTGTGTCACATAATGTATATTTGCCGTCATATATTAATGGATGAATTGTGCAATCAGATATTATTGCTGAGCTGTTCATAGTAATATATTTATGCTCGTGACTGTATCTATTGGAAAATGAGTAGAGATTTCAGATCCGATTGCGGACAGTAAAATTCCGTGTAGTGCACAATCGTATAACGCGTTCCTTGTGGCCCATGTCTGTCACGATTTTGCAAACTTATTCGTTCTGTATCGGTTCCAGTAGCTCTTCGAAAATAGAAAAAAAAAAAAGAAATTGTTATGGAGTTATTTATTAAGTAACTAAATTAAATCTGTAAAAGTAATATTTTGAAGTTCGATTTGATTATGATATAAACTTCAATGAGTGAGCACCAATAATTTAATGAGACTGCAATATAGTTTGTATTGTGTATAAGACCAGCTGCTTCATCCGATATTTCGCATATTTCAGCCAAACAAGAAAATATATGGCATCCATATCACACCTACCTAAGTAATAAAGAACTATAAAAAAATTATGTAATTTAGCAAGGCTTGCACAGCATGCACATTGAGCTTCTCTTCGGACATGGCTTCGGACACCTTTGGTCAGGCGGCGCAAAATCTAGTATAAAAGATGATTGAGAACTAGTATAATCGAAATGATAGTCATTATATTTCGCTTCCACGCTGTATTTAGCGGCTGGTCTCTTCGCTCCTTTTTTAGGGGATTCAACATCCTCGGCGGGCTCATCATAGTCAGTGTTAAGAACATACTTCAGTGGGTAGGGTCCCGAAGGTGCATTGCTAATGTTAGAAGGTTTGGTGCAGATACTGTAGTTTCCGCCGTGCCTGATGATCCTTATGAGAACTTGCCCCCCACACGGGGGTTGTTTGCAGCAGGATGGGGTCGATGGGCAGACAGAAACGCACTTGGGAGGCATGCAGCATGGTTTGTAGCATGGGCGGAAACACGTTGAAGTGCAAGCGCTGCATTCGCCAGTTTTGCCACAGTTGTGGGCTTCGATCTTTCTGAGAACTGGGCAGGAGATGTGACCTGGACGCCAGCCACACCTCAACTGAAAACATTAATTGGGTACCAACTTTACACCTGTTTGGCGACTGTCAAATATAACAAATAATGCTAACTATTTTATGTTGCCTACTGAGTAGGAAACATTCTAAACAATACCTACGCAATCTACACATTAACTTACTTGATGTTCAGGGGCGTCTCTCGCGGTGTACAGCCATCCCATATGCTTGGGCACCGGTCCCGGTTTTACTTCCTCTTTGTACAAGCATCTATGTTTAGGTAAATCGCATCGGCCCAAGCAACTCACCGAGGATTTATTTGCTAAATAAATAAAACAATAATTGCTTGAGGGAGCTATTATTTAAAAGAATAGCTAGATATAGGCCTACTTTTTCTCCTCGGGTCGGTCCTCGGGTGAAGGGGGAAAGCGGTTAAAAACCAAAGATGTACACCCGACCTTACAAAGTATCTGGGGGCACGGCAGTGCCCCGCCAAGACGAGCCAGAAATAAACAGTAGGGGGGCACTACCTGTCTTTTCTCGAAGCATTTCGTCGTATTTTCAAACCCTCATAGCTTTGGCCTAGAGAGCTCAAATTCTCAGAATAAGATGTTGCTACCAGACTTATAAAACACACAAAGTTTCATTTGTCTAGCTTTTATATGTTGGATTATATTAATACCTATAAACGTTGATTTCGTCACTGACTAACTGATTGACACACTCAGTTACTCATCAAACCACTAGGGATCCTCTAAGGTTCGAAGTTCTAGAAAGAGAGCAGGTTAAGATATATACACAAACAACAAAAAATTTAGAAATCTTCAACTTTTACCCTCCAACCCCCGTAATGGGGGTGCAGGTATGTGTATAAAATAAAACCTCTAGGGTACTTCCCGAAGTTCTAGAATGCTTATATTTGGAATGCACACTAGGATTTGCACACAAAGAACAAACAAATTAAGAGATTTGGTACTTTCGCCCTCCAACCCGGTTAAAGGGAAGGTGCAAGTCAGTATTTCTTAAGGATAATAGGTACCTACAAAAAGAAATGAAATTCCACGAAAAACATTTCATGTAAATGCCAAGACTCACTTATCGCTTTCACTGTTAAAAGTTATCAGATCTAATGTAGAGCCAAGCCTCTAACTCTCCAAAGCCTGACTCTACAAACCTTACATCTTGGTCAAAATGCATCGTATCACGGCCGCGCCGCACAGATACTCGTATGGGTTTATGGTAAGTCACTAGGGCATCGAGAACCGGGCCTATTTTAGGAACCGGTTCTTTCGGTTCTAAACTCAAGCCGGAACCGGGTACCCGGTTTTTTCGGTTCTTTCGGGTTTTTTCATAAATTCAAGTTGAAAAGGTATGCTTTTCAAGGCTATCTTTTATATAGAATTCCTACTATCAAAACGAATAAAGGAAAAGGATCTAAATAAAACACACTTTAATGGTAAGCATTTTTATATTTTTTTAAATTATACTCAAATTACAACATCGTTAAAAGTATTTTTGGCAACAATCAGTTCTTTAAAATTCAGTATTTTCACAAGATTCACAACCAGTTGACAATCAGTTGTTTATAATTCACTACACTATAGAGATCAAAAAGTAGCTATGAAATAATAAAAATTAAACTTTAAAAAAATTAACAATCTTACAAGCTAGAAATAGGAACTTTCACAAATCCACTCAAAATAAATCAAAAAGCACACAAGTCGTAAATAAATGACGAAAATTAAAAAAAAAATATTCCATATGGACTTAACAAAAACCAAACAATAAAATTAATTATTAAATTGAGCATTACGTATTGGGTTTCTTCTTTTCTAAATAAAAGGAACGTAAAAAAATAAGTGCGTCTAAAGTTTTGTCGCTTAACGACGAACGGAGTCTATTGCAGACTATCCCGGCGGAAGAAAATATACGTTCCGGCTCCACACTAGTGGGTGGAATTGATAGTAAATGTTGGTAAGCCAGCGATAGGTATCGTCCTCGCTGTCTCTGACCACCATTCTCAAACAGAGCCATTTCTACCCTTACAGTAGTGTTGATGTCATTTGATGTCGATTCAGGAGCAGAAGCAGTAGCTTGACTTATTTCTTTATTAAGTTCTTCTTCCTTTGTTAAAGAAGATACTTGTAAATCATCATGTCTCCTGAAATCAGACGTACACACAAGACTCACACTTTGTTTTGTGCGTTGAATGAGGTTTACGATTTCCCGCAGCATCTCATCACTCGTAGGCCGTAAAAAAACAGTTTTATCTTCATTTTCAATGTTATCAAAATACTTCTCCGGGTTTGTCAAATATTGCAATATTGCTGCTTGGACTAATCGTCGTTTTGCATATTGTTTACGCAATGCAGCCGCCATTTTATTGCTCAGATGAGTGTCCATTTCAAGCAATTTTTTATTTGCAAATTTGAGAGAAATATCAGCTGTAAGCAATGTTGCATCACGGCGACAAAGTGCCTCCACGACAGTTTTTATTATATCAAATATATTATTTAACTCGTGTATGTGTCTCCAGTCGTCGTCAGTAAACTGTATATCAATGTTCAAATCTATTAGTGCTTTTATGATAGATGTTTTTAATTTTAGAAAACGGCTTAACATGGTGGCCATGCTGCTCCAGCGAGTCTTTCCATCTAAAAGTAGAGAATACTCCTGTCCAAAATCAGCTTTGACATGCTTTTGAAGAACGTCATCATTTTTAGTCGGTGACTTTTTGAAAATTTTTACCACTTTTCGTACCTTAGATATGAGCTGATGATAGCTAAACGATTGTGGTGACAAAAATGCTAGTGGCGATTCGTTATTGAATTCAGCACCATCGTCTTCATCGTTGTTATTTTCACCATCATCAGTTTCGTTACTAAATTCGCCAGTTCGCATTCTTAAAGCTAATTCAGATAGAGGCAAATCTTCGTCATAATCATAATTGCCAAGTTCGTTCAACTGCTCCAGTATCATCTGTGGCGCTTCTACGTCTTCCTCGATGTCTTTATTGCGATTATACATCACGTCCACAATTGCTAGTTGAACTGCGTGAGCAATACATAATTGATGGTAAGACTTGAGCGACTTCCCAAATGCAACCATAAGGCTGCAGCCATCTGTGGTTTGAGCAACAATATCTTGAGTTAAAGATATGCCATATTCATTCAACTTGGACTCAATTAACTGAACGCATTTTGCTGCATTCATAGAGCCATGAATTCTTATTAGACCAAGGTTTCGAAAAGCGTTTCTAGCAAAATCTGGTGAATGCAAAGTAAGACCTATGTATCTTCTGTTGTGATTGGATGTCCATTCATCGAATGATATTGAAAACTTCTTTTCATGAGATAGAATCGCTTTAATCTCACTAATCACCTCTAGCTTTCTTTTTTCACTTTCCTTGATAATCTTGTTTCGAATGGTATCCGCAGTCTTGGGTAATTTATTGCCGTTTTTTTCAAAAAGATACCTTAAATCTTGAGATGTTGTAAATGTTCTTAGTGGGATTCCATCCATCGAAGCCATACGAGACACCATTACTTCCATACTTGGATTAGCATCACTCTCAAAAAAATGGGTCAATTTAGATTTCTTTTTCGGCATTTCGGGATCCGGAAGTTCTTTTGTAGTAGATGCACTATCCTGTGCTGACGTAGTTGGACTTTCTAAACTGAGTTTATGTACGTTTTTCAAATGTTTTTGTAAACTGCTCGTGCTACCGCCGCCTGATTTTAATATCTTTTGGCATAATTTACATTTTGCTTCACTTTTATTTTTGTTTCTCAGAAAGTAGTGCCAAACAGAGGCCTTGTCTCCTGCCTTATTAATCACCTCTTCGAAATCCATTCTTTTGTATTTTGTTGGAATGCAGAGGAATGCAGTCAATCGAAAGATGCGTCTGAAATTCAATAAACTTTCTTAGTAAATTTAACCAGTGTAATTTGGTCCCGCCTGAGCAACGCTGTTATTTTTTATGATTATTTAGTTTATAGTTACCTACTAAGCAATAAGTAGTTTAATGTAGCACGCGCCACGTGTTCTCCCAAGTGCCCAAAACTGAAATATTACCTACTTTGATTTGTGTTGTATAACTCAAAAAACTCACAATAATTATCAGATTAAATGCCAAAAAACAAAGTAATGTGAGAAAAAAGAAATAAATAAATAGGTGTAACAAACTTTATCATGTCGCTGTCCAGCCAAGTCTGGCCTAGTTATTATTCTATCTATTCCGTTCAATCCCACAAGAGTGAAGGCGTAATACTTAATTAATAGCAATTAAAATAAGTATTCTCAATTAATTGATAAAAAAATAATAACAATATGCAATAATATTTTAAGTCACTTACTTGTCAAATCGGCGTCAAAAACAATACACCCACTCACAACGTTTGTTTGTGTCAAACTAAACAAAATGGCGACAGCGCGTCTGTCTACCAGTGTTGCCAACCAGAGATTGTTAAGGTGAAAGCTCTAGCTTTCTCTCTCTCTCACTCTACAATTGCCAGCTCACTATCGGATAATATGTGTTATTACCGCGAATACAACTTTTGTTACCATACTATCAGAGGCAGAGCTGCAAATTGCAAAACAAATGTCAAAAATTTGAATGTCGCGTTGTATCCTGGCGAATATACCTTAATATTGCCGAATCCCTAAAAATCGTAAGTTTTTTAAACATTCATCAATAATATTAAAATTATAACGTTATTTATTAATTTACCAGTGTAATAACAGTATTTATTCTGTTTGGATAATAACTTGATATTTAGCATCAAGAGTATTATATAGATAATATTATTTCTAAATTTATTTTAAGAGAGAACCGAAAGAACCGAAGCGACCGGTTCTCCGTTTTACAGAACCGGTTCTTTCAAGGACCCTCAGAACCGGGATTTCCCGGTTCTTCTGGAACCGGGAAAAACCGGTTCCGATGCCCTATAAGTCACTAGTCTGTAATGTTGTGTCATGCAACAGTTCAATGAAACGGCAAGCCACAAATTTTGACCAAGATGTAAGTTTCGTCAAAATACCAAAAGCTTAGTATCAAGCCAAGTAGGCATGAAATAAGCCCCAGTTCTATATAATATTAGGTATGTAGGAATCTACGAGAGATAATGCTTACATTTACCAGCTGCTTCTTTACAACAACAAGCCATATTTATAATTTATGGATCTGCAACAAAGATAAGACGTGGTCAAAAAAATCAAACGCAAAAATGTATCTAGTCCTATGTTATATAATTTCGATAGCGTCTTCAATTGGTAAATCTATTATTAGTTATAACCAAAACAAGAAATAAATTGGTAAGCATAACGAAAGGATAACGATACCTTAAGACATTGGATGCTCTTTCCCTCCAAACTCTAAACTCTGAGTTCACAAAAGCAAATTGCACTGCCATAGATAAGGTACAATCTGGCAGGTATTTAATAATACTACTTTTTGGCTTTACTTACTTTTTGGAGACGTGAAGCAAGACATTGTTTAAGTTTCTTTGTGTAATCCATTACATGGATAGGTATTTAATTCAAATTACTGTTTGCATTTCACAATGTAAAATTTACATGACTGCTTTTCAAACTGCAGGTGACAGAATGGTATTTGGCATGTCGAAAATTCCAAAGATTTTCGTTCTTCGAACGTGTAAATTTTTTTACCGGACTTTAAGCAATGTAAACTTTTTCTATCCAAGAATTAAGTAAATAATAATGGAAATGAAGTATTATTTTCTACTATACAGCGTGCACGTGTTTCGTAGACATCTATTTTAGCATACAATCTATTAGCGAGAACGATAGTCGCCTGTGTGTGGTGGTTCACACATTCAGTATTATTATAACATCTTAGTCAACTAGTCGTGTTGTAGATATTCCAAGTGCGTGTAGTTAATTGAGACATTTAAGTTTTAAAAGCTTAATTAGCTTAAGCTTTTAACTTAGGGTAAAAAATGAAGATATTAACATTTCTGAGTTTATACTTCCTCGTTGTTAAATGTGAAGGTTACAAAATATTGGCAATATTTCCTCACGATGGACGAAGTCATCATATATATTTTACGGCCCTAGTAGAAGAATTAGCTACGATAAAACATAATGTGACAGTGATCAACTACCACTCTGTGCCGGCATTACCTACCCTACGCCAAATTTCCCTACAGGATAAAGAAAATACTAGTGATCATGTTAATATCGAAGAACATCTGAAATTCCTCTCTATTTCAGACTTCTCAGTAGCATATGATGAAGCTCAATCGTATAAATACTTGGCAAACAAAAACTGTAAAAAACTGATGAACAATCGAGAAGTACAAGAGCTAATAACATCGGCAGCTGATTTCGATGTGGTAATAGTTGAGCAATTTGTGACGGACTGTGGCTTGGCTGTTGCCTACAAGTTGAATGCACCCGCGATTGGAATGACAGCTCACATTTTGATGTCATGGACCTACTCAAGGTTAGGTGCGCCAAATAATCCAGCGTATGTACCGAACCACTTTTTTGCCTCCGGAAAGAAACCAAACTTATGGAATAAAATAAAGGGTGCTATAATTAACTTTGGAATGAATATGTACTATACATATGTCATACAGAGAAGTGATCAGGAGATAGTGAATGAAGTGTATCCCGATATACCACTCTTAGGAGACCTTGGGAGAAACATGTCTATGATACTGTTAAATCAGTATTTTCCTTTAACTGGTCCACGTTTATATAGCTCTAATGTTGTAGAAGTTGGTGGCATGCATATAAAAGAAAACGTTCAAATAGCAGATAAGGTTTGTAATGTTTTGGGCAAAGTTGTATCATGGTTCATTGATGTAAAAGTATATAGTCCATAAAATCGACTACTTAGGTAGAGTATCCAGGTGTTGATATGATGGCATACGGAGTTTTAGAATAAGATCGGCATCGGAGCCGGTCGTCTCTGCAAAAAAATACATGTGCCTTAACAACGACCGCGTTCTGTAGATACTTATTGATTTAAATTTTCCAGGGTCTGCAAAACTTTCTAGATAATGCAAACAAAGATGTGATTTATATTAGTTTTGGAACTGTAGCGTCAAATTTCTCTCGCAACATAACAAACGAAATAAAAAAGTTTGTTGAAAAGGAAAATAGCAATATGCTATTTGTTTGGAAAACAGATTTGACAGACTGGGTACCCCCTAGCAATGTGCTCATAGGGAAATGGATGCCTCAAAAAGCTATCTTATGTGAGTGAGTCTTACTTTATGAATTTTAAGCATAGTTTGCACTGCGTACAGTTAAATTGTTGTATAATATAGAATACACCATTTGCAATCGTATTTAAACCTAGACCTCGATGTCTCTTGATAGAGGCAGCCAGTTCCAGGTCAGGGCCGAAAGAGGCATATACTTAACCATGTTTATTTTCTAGGTCATCCAAAAGTGGTTGCATTTATAACACATTCTGGAATGTTGAGTACCTCGGAGGCTTTGCATTGTGGGGTGCCTATTGTAGGTGTTCCACTGTTTGGAGACCAGTACGCGAATGCACAGTCGGCTGTTGAAATTGGTTTAGGAGTCACTGTTGACATTCTCACTCTTAATCAGCGTGTACTGGAAGATGCCTTAAACATGATTCTTGAAGAGAAGTAAGTTGGTATACTCAATATTGTATTATATCAAAGCTTTTTGCATGGAACATCATTTCACCTTGTATCTGGAGAAAGGCGTTGTTAGCTGCACTACAGTTTATACTTTTGCAGCTATCATCGTTTTACTTGTACTTAGTCTGTATTATTGTTCCGAAATAAACTTTTGACTATATTATTATTTTATAATTTCTTAGTCGTGTGTGGCAGCTTAGTAAATTGTAACCAATAGAATTTGCGTACAAATTGAAAAATAACTACATACCTGTAACAAATTATAAAGACCGAAGAGATTCAATTCCCATTTACCTACTAAACGAAGTTTATTAGATTAAAAAAAAAAACCTAATTTTCTTAATCGCTGGTGTACTGTAAAACATTTTTTTTTGTGTTCTCAGATACAAAAAGAAGGCAAAGGAATTGTCTCGAGTCTGGAAGGACAGGCCTCTCTCCCCAATGGATACAGCAATATTCTGGATTGAATATGTAGCCAGAAATAAAGGAGAAGTCAACTTGAAGCCGCCAACTGTTGACATGCCACTGTACCAATACTTGATGCTTGATGCTATTTTTGTCGTAGGATCAGTTCTTTTGTTAATACTATTTGCAGGAGTTAAGTTACTGTCATTGGTTATGAAAAAGTCATCAATAAAGCAGAGTGTTAAGAAAGACAAAAGAAAGAAGAATGAATAGACAAGAAGAATATAGTAATATAAGAATGTTTGAACAATTTAGGTAAAGAAGACAAGAATTTAATGTAACAACTCCTATGTAAAGTTTTAGCAAATGCCATTTTCATTAAAGAAAAGATCAGCCAAATAAATGTCATCGTACCTTGCTGTTATTTATATTTCCCCCGTGTTTTATCAGAAGTAGGTACTTATAACAGGTATTTAAACTATGACTGCCTCGTTGGTCTCGTGGTCGCAAGTGCGACTACCGAGCGTGGGGTATGGGTTCGATCCCAGGTCAGGCTAAGTGTAATTGGGTTTTTCCATTAGGAATTTCTCAGTAACAGCCCGGAGTTTGAAAGTTGGCGGTATGATTCCCCCGTGGCCTTGGAAAACACGTTAAGCTGTTGGTTCTTTGCCTGATCTCTGTCAGTTGTGTCGGATTGCCGCCCCGTCGGACTATAGGTAAGAGTGACGGAAGCCGGAAGAGTGAGTGAACCTGTGTCTGCGCACACACTTGTGATCTATAATATCTCCCGCGTAGATTGGCTGCCAGGGCCGAAATTCGGTCTGGATAACTATTATTATTTAAACAATATTAAGGTACCTATTTTTTATGAAATTACTTCTTACTGAACAACTTCAATGCACACGTTTTGCTGGGTTTAACGATTTTATTAAGCTGTTGAGCCACTTGGCTTTGATCTTGTCGTGTTTCAACCAATGTACCTGATATACTTGTTTTTGTTGGAGGAGCTCGTGGCTAAGTAATAACAGCCGCATGGTTTGATTCATCAGGTTAAGCTACGCTTGCTGGGGTTGTTCTGTGGATACGTGACCATCTTAACATACCGAGACTCCTCCGTGCCTCAGAAAGCACGTTAAGCCGTTGGTTCCGGCTGTCATTCGTGGATCTTTGACAGTCAATACGGGTCGTCAGACGTCTAAAAGTCTGATAACCAGTCTTACTAAGGGGTATTGTATTACCTAGTTACTGGGTTGTGGGGTCAGATAGGCAGTCGCTTCATGTAAAATACGGTATTCAGCTGCATCCGGTTAGACTGGAAGCCGACCCCAACATAGTTTGGAAAAGGCTAGGCAAATTGATTGATACCAGCCGGTCTATTCTCTAATAATCTCACGGTGAAAACTTGGGTGAAGTGAGCGTGAAGTGAGCTGTCATTCCACCTGCTAGGGACTGACAGCTCACTCCGAGCTCACTTCACCTAAGTTTTCACGGTGAGATGGTTACAGAATAGCACTGCAGGACTGCCAGACGAGTACGAGTGAATTATCGTATCATTGTACGAAAACTATGGTACAACAGCTGCCAGAGCCGCGTGGAACGCGTAGTTAGTTCGTAAAACTAGAATTATGATAGGAATTTTAGGAAGTTTTGAAATGTGAAAAAAATTAAAAAGTAATATCATATTTGCAGTTGCTTAAAAATCATAACAGCATTATTTTGATTGGGTTTTTACGTATTCGCTGGAAGTAAAGCAGTTTTTGTTGCAAGTTTATTTCTTATTCTTGGTTTTGTCACATCATTATTGCTGTATAGTCGTTTCATCCCACTTCAGAGGAGGGTTGCAAATTATCGTACTTTTGCGTACTATAACGCATATTGTATCGTACATCGTACCGGTGTCGAAATTATCGTAGGTACATGTACGATAATTATCGTACCATCGAAGAAGTTCATATCTATACACCGTAAGGACTATTTCAGCTTGCAGCGCTCGGCCGCTATAGAACCGGGTCGGTAACAGATGTGGTCATCGTTTTCATGGGATTTTGTTTTCAAACTGCTTAGATATGAAGTTCTTCGATGGTACATCTGGCATCCTTGATTGATACTTGTTTTTATTGGTTGTTTAAAATAATGTCGAATATTTTTTTGTTACACTAAAAAGCTAAGGTTAAGGCTAGGCTTTTATTAAACTCAATCTTTATTCAATGCCGTGTGGTTTAAGTAAAAATTTGATTAAATTCAAATAATCTTGGATATGCGATTTTATTTTTCTCGATTGTTAGGCTAGGCTAATACTATCTTAAAGATGTCAATCGTGATTTACTTACGTCTTTAAGCGTGTCAGGTTTCAAAACAATGAATAGCTCAGGCTCACAATTTTAGGACTAAACTAAATTCCTTACTTAAATGAGCCCTACCAGATCATGGCCTACTTGTGCCTACTTGTGCTGCACCCTGCACTTTACATGACATAAAACACGCTTTTGCTGTCGATTGAAGAAAACAGACCTCCCTAACAAAATTCTAGAGGCACCATCGCTCTTAACTTAAATTCGTTCGAAATTATTAGGCAATCATCACCATTTCACGGTCAATAGATTATTGTTCATAGCCAGAACCGTCTGATTCTTTGTGGCTAACTGGTGTTGTGCAGTTTAGATTTACAATAAAAATGCTAAAATTCATATTATTTTTCTTCTTTGTCGTTAGTTGTGCTGGTTACAAAATACTAGCTATATTTCCGCATAACGGGCGGAGCCATAACATATATTTTACGGCACTTGTTGAAGAATTAGCGAAGAGGCAGCATGATGTGACAGTGATTAATCATCACCCTGTACCGGTACTACCTACCCTGCGTCAAATTTCCCTACAGGATAAAGAAAACGCAAGTGATCATGATGTTAACATAGAAGAACGTCTGAAATTCCTTTCTACATCAGACTTTTCAAAAGCATACAAAGGAGCTCGGGCATGTCAATTACAAGCCAACACAAGTTGCAAAAAACTGATGAACAATCGAGAAGTACAAGAGCTAATAACATCGGCGGCGCATTTTGATGTAGCAATAGTTGAGCAGTTTGTGACGGACTGTGGCTTGGCCGTTGCTTACAAGTTAGATGCGCCCACAATAGGAATCACCACTCATATTCTGATGCCATGGACCTACTCCAGGTTGGGTGCACCTAACAATCCAGCATATGTACCAAACCGCGTTATTGGTTACGGAACAAAACCAAACTTATGGCATAAAATAAAGAGTGCTATAATAAATTTTGGAATGAATGTGTACTATACGCATGTGACACAGAGAACTGATCAGGAGATTGTGAATGAAGTGTATCCCGAGATACCCCTCTTAGAAGACCTTGGGAAAAATATATCTTTGATAATGATAAATCAGTATTTTACATTAACTGGTCCACGTTTATACAGCTCTAATGTGGTAGAAGTTGGTGGCATGCATATAAAAGAAAATGATCAATTAGAGGATGAGGTTTGTGAAGGCTGATATCTTTGCGAATGATTAAAGTCAAAGGTTTCATTCAAGTATTTATTGATGTAAAATAATTCTTTATGATCGACGATGTTGGGTTAGTGCTCTATACAAACATATTCCAATGTTACAGGGTTTACAACAGTTTTTGAATAATGCAAATAACGGCGTGATTTACATAAGTTTTGGAACTGTGGCATCGAATTTCCCTCGCAAAATAACAAATGAAATAAAAAAAGTCATTGAAAAGGAAAACAACAACATGCTATTTGTTTGGAAAACAGATCTCACTGACTGGGTACCTCCTCGCAACGTGTTCGTAGGGAAATGGATGCCACAAAAAGCTATCTTATGTGAGTCTTATTTTATGTAGTTTCAGTTTAATTTTTGTATAAATTCGAAGAATATTAGAATATTGCTATAAGGGTTGCCAACCCTACTATATAATATAGTATCTTAATATATTAGAGGCCTAAATAATTATTTCTACTATAGTTAAACTACTTTAGTTTCGCCTAATATACTTTTCTTTCAAAACAAAATGGAAAAATGATTGCAATAAGGCCAGTATTAATCTCATAAAAGCTGAATTAATGGTATTTTGTCGCCTTAACTTAGAGTGTAAAAATTGTTATGAGACATTTAAAAAACAGAACCTGTTAATAAAGGTTCATATTCATATATAGTAGCAAATAATATGCATATTTTAAATAATAAAAATGTTTTTGAAATATACCTACTATATTTTTTCGCCTTCTACTATATTTTTACATGCAATGGCTTCGAAAATACTATATTTGATATAAAAAAAGTTGGCAACCCTAATTGCTATAGTCAATTCTTATAGATCGTGCTTGTTATATCTCGTTGTCTAATTCAATAAGATCGGGTATATGAGGGGAAATTTAATTATGTCTCCTTTCTTAGGTCATCCAAATGTCGTTGCATTTATAACGCATTATGGAATGTTGAGTACCTCGGAGGCATTGCATTGTGGGGTGCCTATTGTGGGTGTTCCACTGTTTGGAGACCAGTACGCGAATGCACAGGCGGCTGTTGAATGTGGTTTGGGAGTTACTATTGACATTTTTACTCTTAATCAACGTGCGCTGGAAGATGCTTTAAACATTATCCTTCAAGAGAAGTAAGTTGGTATAATATTGCAGTATGTCATATTAAATTTCTTAGCCTTACTCAGCAGCTTCGTAACGTTTAAGTAAGTAGATTACTATATATCTACCGATCGACATCAACACACATCATCAGGTGAGAAAGTGTTCAAACGTGAGCCTATAAATAATAATAACAAAAAAAAATCCGCTATGATTAAATATGTAATTAAGTGTAATACACATTATTGGTAAGTGTTAAATATACTTTAAGTGCTAAATATACTTTTTTTTGTATACTCAGATACCAAAAGAAAGCAAAAGAATTGTCTCGAGTCTGGAAGGACAGGCCACTATCCCCGATGGATACAGCAACATTCTGGATTGAATATGTAGCCAGAAATAAAGGAGCAGTCAACTTGAAGCCGCCGACTGTTGACATGCCACTCTATCAATACTTGATGCTTGATGCTATTTTTGTCGCAGCATCAGTTCTTTTCTTAATGTTATTTATTATAGTTAAGGTAGTATCGTTGGTTATTAAAAAATCATCGACGCAGAAGAGTGCCAAGAAAGAAAATTAGACAGGAAAAAATTTCATAGGTAAATAATAGAATTATAAAATGATTTATAAAAAAGCGAATTTTACAGACGTGGTGGTCAATATCTTTACAAAGTGAGTTTTTGCGAACCCAAAACCTGAAAAGGGGTATTTATACTCCTCATTACGAACAACTTTAACTAAGGGACCGACACTGAAATCCCGAAAAAAGAATCTGGTGTTTTTTACATTTATTGTGTCCACATAATTCGTAAAATAGTAAATTTAAAAAATATACATAACCATTATATTTTTATCAGCTATGGATGTTTTTTTGTTTAAATAACTTGGTGTCTGCGAGCCTATAATAACCCGGATAAATTTCAGGGAGCAAACTGTTAGTGATGCATTTGAATTATTAACTTATTACATATATACATAAACTCACGGCTTCTTCCTATTGGGGTAGGCACTAGGCAGAAACTACAGAACGCCATCTGCTACGATCGTTATTATCTTATTCTCGAAACATAGACTTTATTTATTTATTAAATATTTACCCCCCTACTTATCCAACTTTACTCTATTGATGCCATCCATATTATTTTGGGCACCACAAATATGTTCCCAACCAAGTTCTTGAAAATTACAATCACATAGTGCTGAGGTCGATCACTGTTTATAATTGTTAATAAGGGTGACAGATCGATTGGAACTTCGCATAATTATTGCCGATGTTACAATACCTTTTGACGAGAATCTCGTGAAACCTAAGGGAAAATGACATATATTATCTTGATTGCATGCGAGGTGTTCGACATGTGGAATATGGACTTAGTTATCACAGTGCCGATTTTCATAACGGCAAACGGTCTGATGGCCAAGAGCTTTACCTAATGAGGCTCAGCTAGCCTGATTCAGAACGCAGTTCTTCTCGATAGTCACTGTCAATTGTGAGGAGCATAAATATTTTAAAATGTGATTTATTTATATATACATGTAAAGAAAATAAGACTTAATTATTATTAAAGTAAATAAAAAGCTCAAAGTCCCTTTTTTTTGGGTGGGAAATTATCAAATAACTTCTCGGAGGGCGTGTCAGACTCTTACTGACTAAAACCCACCCGTGTTCCTTCAGTTGATCCCTTTCGGACTTTCCCGCAACCCAGGCAGGCATCGGACCCCTTCCGTTGTGCTGACATCTCTTTGAGGCGCGCATGGAACACAACCCACCGTCGACACGGACTTGGTCCTTATCGGACGGCGAGCTACCCATTGCTCACCGTCCGCAAGCCCGTGCCTACGGTGGCCGGGAATCGGCCTGCGATTCCCGACACCCAGGGCGTCTCCTGCGGTGGCTAGGGGCGTGAGGGCGCGAAATTTTCCTGTCCCTCACGCGTTCCGCCTCCTCGCGAGCCTTACTGCTTCGCAGAAGTCCCTCAGGTTTTGGTCCCTTGGATCTTGGGTCCCTTCGGTTTTAAAATGAAGTTATTAACAATATTGAGCTGGTTCTTCCTTGTAGTTAAATGTGTCAGTTACAAAATACTCGCAATATTACACCGCACCGCGGACGAAGTGATCAGGAGATTGTGAATGAAGTGTATATACCACTCTTAGAAGACCTTGGGAGAAACATGTTTTTGATGCTGATAAATCAGTAACTTTAACTGGCTCGCGTTTGTCTAGTTCTAATGTTGTAGAAATTGGTGGTATGCATATAAAAGAAAATGTCCAAATTGATGATAAGGTTTGTAATGGTATTAGGTAGCTATCGATAGAAGTTGATGTCCGATTCCTTTGTGAATGATCAGATGATTCATTAAAGCATGACTATTTTGTGCAAAAAAAAGCATTTTAAAGTCCTTATGATCGACTACGTAGTAGTACTCCATATACTTATTTGTACAAATGTTACAGGAATTACAAAAGTATTTGGATAATGCAAACAACGGCGTGATTTATATTAGTTTTGGAACAGTAGCATCGAATTTATCTCGCAAAATAACAAATGAAATAAAAAGGGTTGTTGATAGGGAAAACAGCTATATGCTATTTGTTTGGAAAACAGATGATTTGTACCCAGTCTGGGTACCACCTAGCAACTTGTTCATAGCGAAATGGATGCCCTTAAAATGTATATTATGTGAGTCTTATGGCCGTTTTCATTAACATTATGCGACACCCAAATTTAATGCCAAAAAAAAAATACAACCGAATTGATAACCTCCTCCTTTTTGGGAAGTCGGTTAATAAAACACGCACTGTTGGATTTTCAAAGATCGGCTAAGCGTCGATTGTTGAAAATTCAACAGGCTCTGCGCCAGTTACAGAAAAGTTGAAAGGGCATCGTTTGTCTTGGTATAGGCATGTGATGAGGAGGGATGAATCGTCTGTAACTAAAAGAGTCATGAATATAAATGTCGATAGATGGAGAGGGAGAGAAAAGATTCATGGATTGTTTGAGTGATGAATGAAAGAAAAAGCAGTGAATGCTGACTGGAGAGAAAACCAAAAAATAACATGGCATAAATGTAGGAAAATTATGAGCACTTACGTACTTACCTTACTTATATTTGTATCATAAGATGTTAATTGCTATGTGTAAACCCACAGTCACAGTCAATTGTGTGCTTCTCGATGTCTAAATCAATAAACTTACTTAGTCAAATAAGCCATCTTTGATGATTTCTATTTTCTAGGTCATCCAAAAGTGGTTGCATTTATAACTCACTTTGGAATGTTGAGCAACTCGGAAGCATAGCATTATGGGCTGCCTATTGTGGGGGTTTCACTGTTTTGAGACCAGTACTCGAATGCACAGGCGGCTGTTGAAAGTGGTTTAGGAGTTAATGTTGACATTCTTACTTTTAATCAGTGTGTGCTGGAAGATGCGTTAAGCATGATTCTTGAAGAGAAGTAAGTTGATACTAATATTGTAATATCTCAAAGTAATCTTATGTAACAGCTAAAGAATAGAACAAATCCATTAATAGATTACAAAATACGTTTAAAGATGTACCTAGATACTACCTACTGTGAACAAAATAAAAACCCATTTCTATGTAAGAGAAATTCAATTCCATTGTCGTAGAAAACGTATCAGACTATTGTGGTTTGATCCACGAAGATTTTAATTATGTTTCATTTTCACAAATCGCTGTTAAACAGTGAAACAATTTCTTCTTTTTTTTTCTCAGATACCAAGAGAGAGCAAAGGAATTGTCTTGAGTCTGAAAATACAGGCCACTATCCCCGATGGATACAGCAATATTCTGGATTGAATATGTAGCCAGAAATAAAGGAGCAGTCAACTTGAAGCCGCCGACGGTTGACATGCCACTATATCAATACTTGATGCTATTTTTGTTGCAGGATGAGTTTTTTTGTTAATACTATTTATAGGAGTTAAAGTTGTATCGTTTGTTTTACACAAATCACCAACACAGAAGAGAGAAAATAGAAAGAAAAATAACTAGAATGAAATTGTCAACTTTTAGAAAAGCTTGTTTATTTATAATTTTCGCCAATCTGTTTAAAATTTAAACAGATTGGCGAAAATTATAAATAAACAAGCTTTTCTCTTCTAGAAGTGATTTAAAGTTTAAATCACTTCTAGAAGAAAATTTAAGAAGATATACCCTCAGCATGAATTTCATTGCGCAGTATCGCAATGAAATTTATGTTGAAGCATTAAATAACTAAATATACCCTATTTAGTTATTTAATGCTTCATGCAAAGAAATTTACAGAGGCGGAATTAATGCCATAGGCATTTTCTACCGGTCAACCTTTGGGGGATGCAGAGACAAATGGTGGTAGGTGCAATTACGAAAAATTGAGGAATATTTTTTTTTTAAATATAAAGATACACAAATACCTATTACAAACTATACATATAATATAAATGACTAATTATGTATAAATATAACCACAAATAAATGGACATAAATACAAGAATACACTAAAACAAATAAGACAAACAATGGGAAAACATTAACATTGTGATGATACTGCCAGCTTTTTACGAGTACGAATGTGCTCGCAAACATTAACTTTAAAGGACTTTCGGTTGGTTGCCATCCTCATTTCTAGGGGGAGCGCATTCCACAGAGAGATAGACTGAACGAAGAAGGAAGAGTGAATTAAGTCTGCGCGGTGAGTAGGACATTGAAGAACGCGATTATTTGATGACCGTAGATATTTACTGTGGTTGTCACAAATGTTCTGAAAGTGGAGGTTAAATAACTAGGGGAAGTGGGAGTCAAGAAATGAAAACAAGGTGGCCAGCGAAAGGTGGTGTGGCTTTAAATCCTTGGTACATTTGCTATGGAAATCTTGGAACGAACTATTCTCCATTTGAAATAAGATTAGACATTTAACTAAACCATTTTTACAGTCCGTTCAACCGATTTTGACTTCTATTGCGTTGGTGGCATGACAAATGGCAGCTGCAGTAAACAGTTGGTATTGTAACCACTTTTTTGCTTTTAATGCCATCCTTTATGCCTACGGTATAAAAGTCAGAATCGGTTGAACGGACTTTAAAAAGGTTTGTTTAAATGTCTAATCTTATTTCAAATGGAGTATAGGATGAGGGAATTATCGTCATTTTATTTAAAATTTTAAACTGGCAATATGTAACCAATTCCAGCGTCAATTATTGCATCGATGTAGGTATGTATGCATCGCAGAAGACGCACTGTGGAGCTCCTCTTATCGAAATTATTTTAGAAATTCGTCAACCTATTTTCTGTTCGATTTCTGTTGTCTATACTGCTGCTGCTTAGTTATTATGATTCTGATTAAAACCATTGTTACAAATAATAGCTACTATAAAACTTTAATGTTTTATTTTATCAACTAATAAAACCAAATATCGTGAACATATTGCATAAAGAAGTTAGTCAATATCATACACCATAAAGGCAAATTACTTATTTTAATTTATTACACTTATATTTTTAAATATTTTTAGTTTATAAGAAAAAAATAACACGTTTGGTGATTAGTGTGGTACAGTACGCAAGTGTTAATATGGCCCATGGAGTTTAAGAGAAAGTCAAAAAAGTTGGAACTTTGGCTTTCAATACCTACATAAATTAATGTAGTACATATCTAGACGGTTTCCCAGATCTCAACAGTATGGACCGGTAAAAAAATAATAATAGTAGTTACGGAAAGAAAATATCTAGATGCATTATACACTTGGTTATTTTTTTTAAATAAGTCATTCAAAAAGTACTAATACATATTAGTTTTTTTAAACACGTGTTATGTCTGACAAGCCTAATAAATTATCTTTATCTATATCTTATCTTATCTTAAGAAGTATTTTGCGCTAGCGTGCACCATTTTATTTCGTGTTAGTTTAGCATGCAGCAGTTAACGAGAACGATTATAGTCGCAAGTGAATGCGTTAAATGCTTCACAGACCGTTTTATTACAACTAATCTTAGTAAACTTGCTTTGCTGTAGATCACTCAAGTGCGTGTGCGGTAATAGAACACTTTCATCATTTTCACTTTCAAAGTAGGTACCTATTTTGAATAGGTAGCAAATCGTAGATTTAAAATGAAGATATTTACAATACTAATGTTGTACTTCATTGTTAAATGTGATAGTTTCAAAATACTGGCAATATTTCCGCATAATGGACGGAGCCATCACATATTTTTTACGGCACTAGTTGAAGAATTAGCTAAGAGGCAGCATGATGTGACAGTGATCAACTACCACCCTGTGCCGGCACTACCTACCTTACGTCAAATTTCCCTACAGGATAAAGAAAATGAAAGTGATCAAGTAAATATCGAAGAACATCTGAAAATCCTCTCCCGATCAGATTTTTCAGTAGCATACGAGGAAGCTCACGGATGTGGAGATTTAGCGAACATAAATTGCAAAAAACTGATGAACAATCGAGAAGTACAAGAGCTAATAACATCGGCGGCGCATTTCGATGTGGTAATAGTTGAGCAGTTTGTGACAGACTGTGGCTTGGCTGTTGCTTACAAGTTGAATGCGCCCGCAATAGGTATGGCCAGTCATATTCTGTTCCCATGGACCTACTCAAGGATAGGTGCTCCTAACAATCCAGCATATGTACCGAATCACTTTTTTGCTTCCGGAACAAATCCTAACATCTGGAATAAAATAAAGAGTGCTATAATTAACTTCGGTATGAATACCTACTATACACATGTGACACAGAGAATTGATCAGGAGATTGTAAATGAAGTGTATCCCGATATCCCAGACTTAGAGGAGCTTGGGAAAAATATGTCCTTAATAATGATAAATCAGTATTTTCCTTTAACTGGTCCACGTTTATATAGCTCTAATGTAATAGAAGTTGGGGGCATGCATATAAAAGAAAATAATCAAATAGAAGATAAGGTTTGTAATCTCACTTAATGACATTAGTTAGTCACCGAATAGCTGATGTTGTTTTTGATTCATATGTAGTTGATCAAAGGTAACCCTTTGTTCAAAGTATTTATTAATGTAGAAAGTGTAGTGCTCATGATAGACTACCTATCCTAGGTACTCTACTTACCTGAAGTTATGTTACAGGACTTACAAAAGTTTTTGGATAATGCAAACAAAGGCGTGGTTTATATTAGTTTTGGAAGTGTAGCATCGAATGTCTCTCGCAAAATAACAAATGAAATAAAAAAGGTGGTTGAAAATGAGAATAGCAATACGCTATTTGTTTGGAAAACAGATCTTACTGACTGGGTGCCACCTACCAACGTGTTCATTGGGAAATGGATGCCACAGAAAGCTATCATATGTGAGTCTTATTTTTTGTGTTTGTAATTAAATTGTGATACATTTTAATTATTATATAATTTCAAAGATATGAATTGCTATAGAGTAAACCTACAGCTCATTATCTTTATATCTCGACGTCTAAATCAATAAGCAGAGGCAAATGTGGGAGTACTTAAATATTTGTTCATTTTCTAGGTCATCCGAAAGTGGTTGCATTTGTAACTCATTCTGGAATGTTGGGTACCTCGGAGGCTATACATTGTGGGGTTCCTATTGTAGGTATTCCACTATTTGGAGAGCAGTACTCAAATGCACAGTCGGCTGTTGAAAGTGGATTAGGAGTTGCTGTTGATGTTTTAACTCTTAATAAACGTGTGCTCGAAGATTCTATAAATATAGTTCTTTCAGAGAAGTAAGTATGATATTGCTTGGTTATTTTTTTATACCTTGGTATCAAAATTGTAAACAACAGAATTCACGTAGTACATACGAGTACATTGGTAAAAACTTGACTAAAAACGTTCACAGATATAGCTACTGCAAGCAAAATAAAAGAAATGAAGTAATGCAATCTTAATTGTTTGTAAAATACTTATCATTATAGTAGGGGAGCAACACGGGTGGGTTTTAGTCAGTAAGAGTCTGACACGCCCTCCCTCTCCACCCAGAGCGGGAGAAGTTATTAGATAATTTCTCACCCAAAAAAAAAAAGAAGAGGAGGGAGCAACTGCTCGATTTTTGCGACCAATTTTATACCGAATAAATTTAATTTCTAGTAGTTATTTAATATTCGATAATCATGAATTTGAGAGTCAGTTGACGCACCCTAGGGGGAATAAGTTAAAGCATGTCGAAGTTGTAATTTTTTTTTATAAAAAAGAGATTTCATATCGCGCCTAAAGCTTCTGGGATGATTTTTGGGATCATCTTTACCCTAAATTAAAAGAATAGTCAGCTGCATTAAAGTGAGGGGAATATAATGTCAACAGTCACGTAAATTTTATTCACATTTATTAAAAGAAAAATTACATATATAGCTGAATTCCTTTCTAATAATAAAAAGCAGCCAGCTGCATGTCTAACGACGAAAAGACTGTCCACTGGGGCATCTGAGCGTTGCAAGTATCTTTGACAAACGAACTGATGCTCTGTACGCCCAGGAACATTGAGTTCACGGTGATTTTATTGTTGTTAACATGTTGTTTGCCATGGTGCGTAAAAATTACCGGCACTGAAAGATGAACTGGGGCCATAGGGCAGTAAATACTTTAATTTATTGAACGGTTGTACGCTGCCGGACAGTATTATAATGGTTCACCAAAATTATATTATCATAACACCATTGCTGAACAGTGAAAAATATTCATCTTGTTTTTCTCAGATACCAAGAGAGAGCAAAGGAATTGTCTAGAGTCTGGAAGGACAGACCACTATCTCCGATGGATACAGCGACATTTTGGATTGAATATGTAGCCAGAAATAAAGGAGCAGTCAACTTGAAGCCGCCGACTGTTGACATTCCACTCTATCAATATTTGATGCTTGATGCTATTTTTGTTGCAGGATCGGTTTTTACGTTAATACTTTTCATAGGAGTTAAATTAGTGTCATTGGCTTTATTGCTTATAAATAAATCACCAACACAGAAAAGTTTAAAGAAAAGAAATAATAAAAAGAATAAATAGGTTGGGTTGGTAGGAATTTGTAACAATTTAGCATATGCCATTTATTTTGAATAAAAAAAAAGAAAAATGCGTATTATTTTTATTTTTTCCGCTGTAATATGACTTTCAGAAGAAAAGTGAAAAGTTGTGAATCCATACTACCATACTACTTTAATGTACTATATATATATTCGATATTTATATATATATATATATATATTATCATTATAAATTATTATATTATTAGTATTATCCATACTAATATTATAAATTCGAAAGTAACTCTGTCTGTCTGTATGTTACCTTTACACGGCTAAACCACTGAACGGATTTCGATGAAATTTGGCAAGTGGATAGATGGCATCCTGGAGAAGGACATAAGTTACATTTTGTCTCAAAAATAATCCTAAAGGGGGTGATACAGCGGATGAAATTTTGTATAGGAAACCCAGCATTTCTTAAGTTAGGGATATTAAAATGTATGCCTTTAATAAGAAATAAAGAACACGTTTCAGCGTTTTTGTAAAATCATCCCCCAAAAGGGGTAAAATAGGGGATGGTTTTAAAAGTCACAACATGTAATATGGATTTTGTCTTCTTTTCAAGATATTTAAGGGATTAGAAATATAGACACAGTTCGTATCTTGAATTAACATTTAATCTTTATTTCATTAAAATCGGCCCACTCTATCAAAAGTTATTTACAATAGTCATAAACTAATCTTTCTAACATATAGGTTTCTAACGTGGTCTATGGCGGCACTTGAGTAGATACTGAACTGTTTTATTTATTTTAAAAAACCGGACAACTGTGAGTAGGACTTGCGCCCTGAGGGTTCCGTCTCGAAGTTTTGGTTGCTCGGCTGCCCGAATTCCCGAATCCGTTTACTAATTTCCCAAATCCGTTTACAAATACTTTTCAATTGAAAAAATACTTTTAATAGAGTGGAGGGTACCAATTTGAATGAAATTTCAAGACACGGCCTATGAATTTTTGATCCCAGAATGAAGAACAAACTTAACTTTGCATACATATAACTATTAAGTATATAAATTACCAATTTTCGGATATTCCTCTTTACCTTGCTTCACGTCAAACTTCATGCTTCATGCTTCTGGGTCAAGTGCCAAATAGGTTTTAGTTGCTAGTGTCAAAATAAGCGCCATGAAGGGCCGTACTTTTTTTATTGCCCTGACTTGGAAATTTGATTTTCGTTACAGCTCTAAGGGACCGTAGATCTCAGATTTGATATCTATTTCAACTTGATGCCTCCACGCGTTCTTGAGAATAAGGGTCGTGACAGACAACGAAGTCATCGCTAACCCGAACCCCAAAACAGATTTATTACCTGCCTCTGATTATCTCCTCCTATTCCGTAACGGCTGAACGGATTTAGATGGCAAAGGCATACCTACGGATGGCCATGACCTGGGTTAGGACATAGGAAACTCTGAATCCCGGTAGTACGTTCTTGTGGGATATTTTCCGACCTTTCCGCGGGTCTAGTCACGGGCATAAGTTAGTTATTTATGGTTACAAAATACTGTCTATATTTCGACATAATGGACGGAGACATCACATATTGTTTACGGTACTAAACATTAGCTAAGAGGCAGCATGATGTGATTGTTTTTTTTTTTTTTTTGAAAATCCATTATAGGTCAGACTTTTCACACAAACCAGCTCAAGCATGACAATATTTAGCAAAACACAAGTTGTAAAACATTGATGAACAATCGAGAAGTACAAAAGCTAATAACTTCGGCGGTGCATTTCGATGTGCCAATAGTTGAGCGATTTGTAACGGACTGTGACTTGGCTGTTGCCTACAAGTTGAATTGGCCAACAATAGGAATTAACACTCATATTCTGATGCCATGGACCTACTCCAGGTTAGATGCACCTAAAAATTCGCGTATGTACAGTAAACGTTCAAAACTGCATTAGCACGATAAGAGTCGTTTTGCTGTGCGCGATACGGTTTATCTGTATGTGTGAACAACACGGTGCACACACCACAGAGATCGCAGTTTTGCACTTCACACACTGTCGTATCGCGTCACACTACACGAATCAAAAATATATTATCATGCGCGTGACCTTGGCCAGTTTTGGCATTTTCTACCAGTCAAGCTTAGGGTGGTGTAGATACAAAACATGGCAGGTGCAACATAAGTGATAGATAACTTGAAAATGAATACCTACTAATATTTACATAGATATAAACCGAATAAACTTTGTCAGGAGAAATAACGATAGGTAGAGGAGAAAACAAATCCAGCAAATCAGCACTGCAAAGATTCTGCCAACTTTTCACGAATATGTTCACGTGCCTATTATATATATGTGCCGATAGCAGTTTTCATCGTTTTTGCAATAATAATAATATTTGAAAAAAATTGTTGCCTTTTTTATTAATTTTGTTATTGCAATAAAAGTTTTAGAATAAAAAATGCGTGATAGGTATGTGAAAACAAAATTAAAAAAAATATTTATTCGTTAAGTAAGTATATTTATTTTAAATAAAGTTAACAAACTGCTACAATTATATGTTATTACTTCAACGGAATAAGATGTAAAATAGATGTCAAGAAACTTAGAAGCAATTTGTATTATTTTGACAAAATTTAATTAGGAAATATTTAAAAAGGATTTATTTAACCATAAACATTAAGCTTCGATCATGATTGAAGTAATTAAGCAATAAATAAGAAAATATGAGTAATAAAATGTAAAAAAAACTTACAAAATAAGTGATTTTAAGGTTAAGTATGGCCAGTTTGCTTACATTTTATTTGGCTTTAGTAAATATTGAGTTAGTAGTTATTGAGGTTATAGCCTAAGTATTCATTTTCTTTACGAAAAGAAGCTTGAAACTAAACCTCAAATTTTAATCCTTAAATAATAATACTTATTACTAATATAATGTAAACATTTTCGGTCTATCTGCAGAAAATACGACAAAAACCATGTTGAATATTATAATTACTTGAAAATTCGTTACCACAAATTCGTGCAATAACGAATCTTGTTGTTAATGCCTTTCTGTCAAAAACGTTTTTTTAGCTGGTCTTCGGTGTACGGCAAATCGTTCATAATGACGTATTTAATAATTCAGAAAAATGTCTTGTTGACTTGAAACCATTTGTTTCATATTCATTATGTGACGTCACAGCTCCTTGATAATAAGACTCACAGTATTTCTCTAGAACAAAGAATGACATTGTATTTATTACAAATAATAATTATTTATTAAACTATTTGAATTAAACCTAATAATGAATTTAAAACTTTGTTTAATAAGGCATCTTCTAAGTAAAAGGATTAACAATACGTTTGATTTAGATTTATGTTTAGTAAAATATGAAATATTAAATGATAACACTCACACTTAGACCGGTTTCATTAGATATTTGTTTAAATTACATCCACTTCTACGCAGCGCAAAAATATTTGATCTGGCTTCAATATTTATATTTGACTGTATTTCGAAAATAATAACCACAACACCGCTAATAGATTTAAATACTCGTCACCAACAACACGAACCAACAACGTTCTATTAGGTTACTAGAATACTCGTAACGAACTGTATCTGTCTACCTCACAGAAATCGAAATAATTTACTTAGTTTTTTGTGGTCTATCTACTAAACTTTATTATTTATGTGAACAAGACGAATAAAAAAATTACGAATGATTATCGAACTATTGCTAGTCAATATTAAAAAGAAACAAGAACTATAAATAGTAATTACTTATATTTTTTTTTACAAACAAACCGCAGGTGAGATTCGAACCCTTGGCTCGTCACAATCACACTTATCAAAGCCCATTAACCGCTGAGCTAGCATGCCATATACTTTGTTAGTAGAAATTAGAAACTACTATGAGTTGCAGACAAAGTGTGTGTGTGCGTGTCTTTAGTATTGTAACAACTTATAGAAAAAGGACGTAAGTCAAACCGACGCGTCAGTCTATTGCTTTGTGAGATTGACTTATGAACGCAACTGTACCTAATCGCGTCATTAATTACATTAAAAATAATTACACTATTTGTTTATTTTGGTCAGCGACCACAGATAGAGTATTTTTTTTTGTTTTAACTTTAAATAACCATAAAAAAAATTGTTTTCGTTTTATTATGTTTTGATATCGATACCTATCACGTCTGCGAAGTTTCGCTAGGTAATTTCATTTGACCCTGTAGGTATTCTATTTTATTTTATTTTATTAGGATCTCCAACAAAGAATACACCTTACATGCTATAGTACAAAGACAAGAACAACAATCTATGTGCTCCCTCAATTATAGGAGACCACATCATGCAATAAAGACAAGCAAACAGTATATTTATATGGATGTAGACTTAAAGCTAAAATTATATATTATACTATCATCATTAAGTTTATTAAGTTTATATCTGAGTTTAAATTGAATAAAAATAATGATTAAAAATAATGATTAAAAAGCAACGAGCACATAGTAGAAAAAAATGTACACACAGACAGATAAAAATATACAAATAAAAATAGCGAACAATGCATTTGGTACTAGGCAGGCAGTTCAACACTCACATAATTAGGTATCATTTAATTGTGTACGGATTAGTGACTTATATTTACCCAGATTATTAGAAAAGATGTCTATGTCTTCTAATGTACATGATAAGTCATTGTACTGCTGGGTCATCCTGGAAACCGGTGAGTGTTTACCCAGATTTGTTCGGTATCGTGGAGCTTTGAGTAATGGGCGGGGATAACGCGGGATTCTGGCAGGCACATTAAGATTTATTCTGCTAAGGAGATCTGGACAGTCAATACTATTATTAAGCAACTTGAACAGGAATGTTAAATCAGAGACTGTACGTCGAGATCTGAGAGGAATGATTTTAAAATAATCCAGCTTTGCTGTATATGATCTCAGATTCCTAACTCTAAACCGAAAAGCTAGGTGACGAACAAGTTTCTTCTGGACTCTTTCTATTCGATTTGTGTGAACTTGGTATGTTGGATTCCAGACCGTGCTGCAGTATTCCAACTGACTTCTCACATAGCTATTGTATAGCAAAATGGTAGTGGATGGTTTTTTAAATTCTTTAGAAGATCGCAGTATAAATCCAAGAGCCCGATAAGCTGAATTAAGCATTTTGTCAATGTGTTCTACAAACCTCAAATTACCATCCAAATACACTCCCAAATCTCGAATAACTGTCACTTCATTTAATGTCTTTCCTTGAATATTGTAGCTAGATTGAATTTTATTCCGCTTTCTGGTAAATTTGGTGACATTTGGTGCAATTTAGATACATTTTGTTCTCCGTACACCACTGAGTCAAGTTATCTAAGTCCGTTTGCAGCAACTGAATATCAGATTCAGTCAGAATTATGCGCGTCAACTTCAGATCATCCGCAAATAGGTATGGCGTAGTATATTTAAGTACACTTGTAATATCATTCACAAACACAATGAAGAACAGTGGCCCCAAATTGGACCCCTGTGGTACACCTGAGGTTGCAAAATAAGGGTCAGACTCATCCCCCTCTATGACAACTAAAGACGGCCTATTATTAAGGTATGACCTACACCAATCCAATGTGGCACCGGTAATACCCAAGGACTGAAGTTTAATCAACAATAGTTCGTGATTCACCCTGTCGAATGCCTTCGAAAAATCAGTGTATATTGCATCTACTTGTAGACCCTCATCAACTGCGGATGTTAACTCAGTGATATAAGTGACAAGATTTCTGTTCGTTGACCTTTTAACCATGTAACCATGCTGACTTAAGGTTAGGTAACTTTTAACCTGGCTGTAAAATATCGGGTACACTAGTGATTCAAAGACCTTAGACAGAGTACAAAGTATCGAAATTGGTCGATAGTTACATATCACCTCGCGCTTATCGTTCTTATGAATAGGCACTATTCGTGCCCGTTTCCAGGTATTCGGGAAGACACCTGTTATTAGTGAAGTATTATATATATCTGCTAATGGAGAGGACACATAACGAGCACATCGTGACCAAAATATTGGGGGTATATTATCAGGTCCTTCACTCTTTGACAAGTCAAGTCTGGAAAGTTTATTGCATACTGCCTCTTGAGATATTGAAAAATCATTAATGGGTGGAATAGGGATTGATGTGACAGGTGGATAATCGATAGAATTGCCATGGTTAAGAGTTTGCGAGTCATATACCGACGAGAAATGATCCGCAAATAAATTCGAGATAGCTTTACTTCCAGATGCAGTTACAGTACCTAGGGTCATTTGAGATTTTATTAAATTACTGGAACTATACCAGTTGCGTATTAACCTTTTAAAACTTTAGTATTCCAGCCACTTATGTAGGTACGAGTAAGACAAAAGTAATAAACAGTTGTCCGCACTAGCCCTGCACGTAGCACGCGAAACATGACCACAATCGAGACAAAGTGACAGATAAACAATCACAATCTGTCATTTAGTCTATTCTTCCGTCGACAAAACCTGTAGAAAACCCATTTTTATGGTTGTCATGTTACGCGTGCTGGACCGAAATAGCTGGAAAGCAAAGGGAGACGCCTTTGCCCAGCAGTGGGATAATATTGGCTGACACCAACCAGTAATCAGTAATAGTCTCCTTGTATTACTTTACTTTGCTCTATGGGTGGAAACCTGAGAGGCTGAGATTAAAGAGAATCTTGATCTTATGAGAGTATATATTATCTAACAACCATTTATTGTAGCCATCTATTGGAAGGCATATCAGTACAGCAATTTTTGTGCTCAAGCTGAAATTATAATAAATTATTATCTAAGTACCTACGTAACAACGAAAAAACGGTCTTACAACTTAAAAAATAGACGGATTACCTACTTAATCCCGATAAGAAAGTGTTTTATCGAAATTCATTAGGTTTCTGCGTGGACCTGCGTAGGCGTCTATTAATAATAATGAGCCGTAGCGCGTATCTACATGCTCCGTCTTCCGTATAGCCGGCGCCGCCGCCGGTATGAGTAAGTATGAAAGATTTCACCGCGTTTAGCCTGAAATTCTTCACCAGGTACCCTACACCGCACAAAGTGTGAAATAGCGCTCGCAGAGCTAAGGGCATTTGGATATCATTTGCTCAGGATAAACTACTTACATACGTAAGTAATTAATTAATGATGAAGTATGTTTTAGCCCTAGCAAGATACATATTTCAATACCTACATTTTTTTATGTTGTGTGCCTGGCTGAGCTAGAACGATCTGGATTTGGCATTGATGCTCCAATAAATACTTCCATGACACGTCGCCAACAGATTAGTACCAGTTTGATGTTGTCCAGAACTTGCCTGATACCTACTCGTAGCCGTAATGGTGATGACTCCAATATTCATTCATATTTTAGTCATGAAGTCTCAAATTAGCAAATATTAGATAATCACTGTATTGATTGAAAATTGAAATTGTTTTTATGATTACAGACTCCGGGCTGCTCTGCTACTGAGCAATAGAAAAACCCAACACAACTTTGTCCTACCTGGGAATCAAACCCCAAGCCGGGCTTGTGACCATTAGACCAATGAATCAGATTTCATTTTTTTTTAAATTCGTTGTTTTCAAAATAATGATGATGTTACATGTCTTTTTTATAAGTAAGGAAAACATTTTCAATATTTTTATTAAAGTCGCTTTCCTAAGCCGGGAATCGAATCAATGCAAATGCGGAAAAAATACACCGAAATTTGTATGACTCCAAACGATAACGTTAATCTTAAGGTTAAAAACTTTCAACCTTGTATAATTTTGTACATACAAAACAAAATATATATAGGTAAGTATTCAGCCAAAACTGGTTAGCAGGTTAGTTAGGTAGCGGGAAAGTCCGAAAGGGATACCGTCGCCCCTGGCAACGTACAGGCAACGGAAGGAACACGGGTGGGTTTTAGTCAGTAAGAGTCTAACACACCCTCCCGCTCCACCCAGAGCGGGAGAAGTTATTTGATAATTTCCCACCCAAAAAAAAAAAAAAAGGTTAGTTAGGTAACCTACATTGTATTTGCAAAAAAGTACATAAACATAAACTGCAGAAAACCCAACTCACCAAAATTCAAGGAGGATACATTTGGCATCATACTGTTTTAATTTACGAAACCATGAGACTCCCGAAAGAAACGTCACAATAGATAATTAATGGTGGCTTATAAGTCAGGGTGAAGGAACCGGTGTAGCGCGAGCCACTCTTTAGTTTGACTCATATTGATAACCTAAATGAAATCTATTCTATTCTATTTTTATTAAATGGCAAGCAAAGCCGATGTCGACTATTCTGCCAATGTCTAGAGTGCATTGGAAAAACAAGTGTGCATGAAGATAAAAAAAAAAAAAAAAACAATAACTGAAGAGAAGTAAAATTCTTTGATTGATACAGTTGAACACAATGTAGATCTTGTTGGGTTAGTACGGGACTGAAACAAACAAAAAAATATAAAATAAATACATATTATAATTGTTAAAACATAAAATGTACGCATACCACACACACATAATTTACAGTTTTAAGTTATTGTGACGGATGAAAGTCATCAGCGCCACGAGCAGTTCAGGAGAGGAATGTGTTAACAAAGCGGGAAAGTTAGTCGGAAGAGGGATTTTAAATTTAGGAAGACGGCTATAGAGATCTAGAGGTGGAACGTTGTTTGAGCATTCAAAGAAGATGTGATCCAGAGTGCCCTCCTCCAACCCGCACTCGCAGAGAGAGGAGTCCCTAACCCGGATTTTTTCCAAGAACACAGGGGTACAACAAAACCCCAGGCGAATACGACAAAGGACGGATATAACAGTTTTGGAAACTTTTTTGTAGCCGTAGAACCAAGGTTTTGACTTTATGGTTGGTTGAACTGCATAATAAAACCTGCCCTTTATTCTACCAGAGTTATTCCACTGTTCCTGCCATGAAGATTGGAGATTAACTTGTGGAAGGCTTAGCAAGTCATACCCCTGATGAGTATTGTGGGTGAGATCAGCTACTGCTGATGAGCAAGCATCTTTGGCCAGAGCATCAGCGCACTCATTGCCCTTAATGCCACAATGACTAGGTATCCAAACTAACTGAACCTCTTTTTGATTGCTAGTACAAGATAATAGGGATTTTTTAATTTTTAAAACTAGGGAGCTGTGCAATTTACTTTTGAAGGGGTTCTGTACTAGAGCTTGCAAACAGCTAAGAGAATCTGTGAAGATTACGGCTTTGTCAATATTGTGGTGAGACTCTATAAAAAGACAAGCTTCCAATAAAGCCACACACTCGCCCGTGAACACAGAAGACTCTTTAGGACATTTAAATTGCAAAATAATACTGGAGCTTTGGTAGTAAACTGCAGCACCAGTGCTACTGAGGTTATTAAATTTTGAAGCATCTGTAAAAAACCGTTGAAAGCCAATCCATCGTTCTCCCACCACCGCATTGAAAGCCGAATTTGCTGAAGGGGACTTTTTAGAAATACCAATGTCAAAGGAAATTTTTGGAGTGAAACATAATACTTCATAGGAGAAGTTAAGAAGTGGTAATCTGGGAAACTGTTCTATTGGACAAACTAAATTTTGAAATTGACGAAATGCTTTTAAAATTAAGGGTATTTCTTTGTTTTTCCAGAAATTTGAGCTTCTACAAATGGCATCTAGCTCGGTCAGTTTTGCTATAAGAGGATGAGAAGATCTAGATATCAGCCTAGCCACAAAACGTGAGGCCAGATACTGCCGTCTTAGGGACAAGGGAGGTTCAGCACACTCAACCTGCAATGCGTTAATGGGAGAAGACTTCATACAACCAGAGATGATCCGAAGGCATTTTGACTGAACTCTATCCAGGCCAGCCAAAGCACCCTTGTTGCATGGAACTAGATGGAACGTACCATAGACTAAAACACTACGAATTAAAGCATTGTATACCAATTTCATTGTATACGGGTGGGCACCCCACCAAACACCCGCGAGAGCTTTTAAAATTGAAATAACTTTTTCACATTTTTTAATCAATAAATTTACATGTTGTTTGCCATTTAATTTTGAATCTAGAAAGACGCCTAAAAATTTTACTTTATTAACTAACGGGATATTATGACCCAAAATGTCTATTGAGATATGCGGGATCAGTCTTTTGCGAGAGAAAATTACTGCCGAACTTTTTGATGCGGATAACGACAAACCGTGGCTTAAAAGCCACTGATTCAAAGAGTCCAGAGAGAGGCATAGAGATGACGCAGCGTCTACGATGGATAAATCTGTCACATACAAGACTAAGTCATCGGCATACTGGAGGATGTGACAGTTATTATTTAGGCAGGAGCCAATGTCCACTGTATATAAATTATAAAGAAGGGGGCTCAGAACGGAGCCTTGTGGGAGACCCTTCCAAGTCTGCCTTTCATCGAAATCCTCGCCCTGGACCCTCAGAACCAAGGAGCGAGACAAAAGAAGTCCACAGGTGCTTTCGATCATCTTAACCGGGAGACTCAGCTGATGCAGTTTCTGCCTGAGTACGGGAAGAAGAACGTTGTCGTATGCAGAGGAGATATCTAGGAAAGCGGCTACAACGGATTCGTTTCTGGAAAACGCTAAGCGAATATCCGCAATTAAAACACCAACACTATCCATGGTGCCGAGCCCTTTCCTGAAACCAAATTGAAAATTCGGCAGTAAATCTCTCGATTCGACTATCCATTCAAGACGATTTTTAATCAAGTGTTCCATTAGTTTGACTAAGACAGAGGACAAAGCAATTGGTCTAAAGCCATTCGGATCATCTACATGTTTGCCTGGCTTCAATAGAGGAATAATTATCTGTAACTTCCACTGATCTGGAACCCAACCATGGCTGTAACAAAAATTAATTATTTCAAGGAAGTAGAATTTAGCTTTGTCTCCAGAATTAACTATAAAAGAATATGGTACACCGTCAATACCAGGGGCTGAGTCCCGGACATGTCTGAGTACCACATTCAGTTCTTCCAAAGTAAATGGCACATCAGAAGGATCCTCCGAAACATTTTGCAAGGGGATATTGGAACATTCAGAAGAAAGAGGAACATATGGCGGAGCAATTTTGTCAAAAAAAAGGTCAGCTGTTTCCCTGGTGATTGGTGAAGAGACTGATGAGGAGCACCCGCGTCTAAACCTGTTGATGCTTTTCCAGACCACCGAGACTGGAGTAGAGGGAGATAAGGAGGTACAGAACTTAACCCAACCAGTACGTTTCTTCTTGCGAAGGTGACGTTTAGTTCTGGCATTAAGTCGCAAATATGTTAATAAGTTTTCGGTGCTCATATTTGCATTGTAGCACTCCTCGGCCTCATCTCTATCCCTGATTGCAGAAGTGCACTCTGGATCCCACCATGGAGGGGAAGGAATTTTATCACGAGCACTGTTTTTCAGCGGAAAGCAGGAATCCGCGCTGGAGGTGATGGCTGTAACAAATCCCTCATAACAGCCTTTGGCATGGTAGTGACCAGAAGGATCTGATAAACATGAATTTAAATTTGGAAGAGCATCAATTTTATCCTCCAGTAATGATCGAAATTTTGCCCAATCTGGTTTAGACAAGTTATATTTCAGAAGTGGAGGGAAAGTTTTCTCTAAATATGTCTTATTAACCAAAGATATGACAATAGGGTAATGATCACTACCATGCGACAAGGTCGTACATTCCCAATGGGTCGAAGCTGCCAACTCAACTGAACAAAATGTTAAATCAACACAACTTTTTTGTTGACCGGGAGGAGATCTACGTGTTGGGCAACCATTATTGAGAATGCAGAGATCCAAGTCATCCAAGATCTCAACCAAAGCTGCACCAAAGGCATCACAGCGTTCTGACCCCCACCTGTAATGGTGGCAGTTGAAATCACCCATGACCAAAATTGGTCCATGTATATTAGAAAATAACCTAAATGAAATCATTAGGCAATTGTATTATATTGCGCGGTCAATGGGTTAATGTCATTGATAGTTATATAAAATATATGTCAATGTTTCATAGACAAACATCCGTCGGATTTCCTACGGACACAGTGTTGTAGAAGATTAGAATATCTAATTTGGTTTAAATCGTGAAGTTTCGCGTTAATTATTTAAAAAATGATAATATTCTCACTATGTTTTTACTTGCTCGTTAATTGTGATGGTTACAGAATCCTGGCTATTTTTCCACATAGTGCACGAAGTCACCATATTTATTTCACGCCTCTAGTTGAGGAATTAGCAGTACGACAACATAATGTGACAGTGATAAACTACCATCCTGTGCAAAAATTACCCACTTTACGTCAAATATCTCTCCAGGATAGAGAGAATGTTAGTTGTGCTTGTGTTGATATAGAGAAACGTATGAAAGTCCTTTCTATTTCTGACTTGTCTTTGGCCTATGCTACTGCTCAGGTGTTTAAAAATATAGCAAATAAAAATTGTAAGAAACTGATGAATAATCGAGAAGTACAAGAGCTAATAACATCGGCGGCGCATTTCGATGTGGTAATAGTTGAGCAGTTTGTGACGGACTGTGGCTTGGCTGTTGCCTACAAATTGAATGCACCTGCAATAGGAATAACTGCTCATATTTTAAGCCCATGGACTTACTCCAGGTTAGGTGCGCCTAACTATTCAGTGTATGTACCGAACCACTTTTTTGGTTCTGGAACAAAGCCAAACTTATTTAATAGAATAAAAAGTGTCGTAATAAACTTTGGAATGAATATGTACTATACATATGTCATACAGAGGAGTGATCAGGAAATTGTGAATGAAGTATATTCCGACACGCCACTCTTAGAAGACCTATTTTTGTAACAATTTTTTTTATTTAAAAGCGTGTCCGTGGAGTTTCTTGCCCGTTCTTCTCCATAGCTTTTCCTACTACGCTTTGGAATGGGCAACTAGCTTCATATTTCTGACTGATCGACTTCTTGACAATTCAAAAGTGCCTGTAAATGGTTTAATTGAAATAAATGGTTTGAGTTTGACCTTGGGAAAAATATGTCTTTGATAATGATAAATCAGTATTTTCCTTTAACTCGTCCACTTTTATATAGCTCTAATGTGGTAGAAGTTGGTGGCATGCACATTAATCAGAATGATCGAATATTTGATAAGGTTTGTAATTTTAAATTATTTATGCTCGTGATATGTAGGAACTGCAAATTGCAATGTCTATTATTTTATGAATTTTATAGTCACATCCATCATGGTTTTTGATAAAATAATCAGTTAACCCCTTGGAAAATCCTCTTTAATAGGAACTGATAAATTTTAGAATCTGTAAGATCTGCTTCTCGAAGATTCGCCAAGTAATTTCAAATTTAGGTATGGGAATTCGTTGTAGTATCTACATAATAGTAATGCTTGGCTTGTGACTGTGACTGTTTATGGCTTTTCATACTAGCTCGTTTAAAAATTGTTTTGGGTTCAAGCGAAGTTTCTAATTATTAATTAGCTGATCATGTGGCGAACTCGCGAATTGTAGAACTTGATTATGTTTCCTTTTCATACAAGATCCGGAATAGATTAAATAAGATTTAATTCATTAAGAATAAATAGTTAATAAACTGTTTATTTTACAGCGTTTATTAAACTTTTTGGATTCTGCAGACTATGGAGTGGTTTATATTAGTTTTGGAAGCGTGGCATCAAACTTTCCTCGTAAAATATCAAACGAAATTACGAAATTGATCGAAAAGAGTAATATTCGATTTGTTTGGAAAACAGATATTTTAAAATGGGTTCCATCTAGCAACGTGTTTTTAGGGAAATGGATGCCACAAGCAGCAGTCTTATGTGTAGTTGGATTTTTAGAAGAATATTTATTTTTATTTGAATATAATATTTCAATAAAAATACTCTAGAAATCTAGATATCCAAATGATTCTTTAGTGTTAAAAATAATTATTATAATTGAGTTAGGTGTCGTGAGGGTTTTTTTTTCTATTTCCAGGTCATCCAAATGTAATTGGTTTTATTTCGCATTCTGGAATGTTGAGTACCTCGGAGGCTATGCATTGTGGGGTGCCCATTATTAGTGTGCCGCTATTTGGAGAACAGTTTGCGAATGGAAAGTCAGCTGTTGAAAGTGGTTTGGGTGTTTCATTGGACATATTGACTCTTAATGAACGTGTGCTAGAAGATGCTTTGCGAACGATACTTCAAGATCAGTAAGAGTTCGATTTTTTATTTATTTGGAAAAATATCATCTTCGAGCAAAACTTAAAAAAAAAACATTGTTCTGAATGAAGTTTGAATATAAATTGACAGGGCTTTATTAAGTAACCCAATCATGATCCAATGTAAGACTGAATTTTGAACCATTGTTATATCTACATGCATTATCGTAAATCTCATTTGAATTCTTACAGGTATCAAAAGAAGGCAAAGGAATTGTCTAGAGTCTGGAAGGACAGACCACTATCTCCGATGGATACAGCGATATTCTGGATTGAATATGTAGCCAGAAATAAAGGAGCAGTCAACTTGAAGCCGCCGACTGTTGACATGCCACTCTATCAATACTTGATGCTTGATGTACTCCTTATAATAGCGTCATCAGTGGTTTTAATAGCTTACATTCTATGTAAAGTACTATCTTTGGTTTTGACAGCAATCTTAGGAAAACAGAAACTAAAGATAAAGAAGATAGATTAGAGTTAAAATAAGTTTGAACTTAGTTAGGATTTATTTAAAACTTACTTACAAAAATACAAGAGTTATAGAAAACTAAGGTAACTGAATCATAACTAGTATTAACTATATATTGCACTTACCCGTGGGGTAATTGCGTAACACACTTACAGTAGCAATGGCTTTCATTTTGACAGTTCATCAACATTTATTGCATTCCTTACGTTGTTGAGCAGACAAATCGAAACATGTGAAGCAATCGATATCCTTCAAAACCATTCAGATTGTTATTGATAGTGTGAACGCATAAGGGTGCCAACACAAAACAACTCAGAAATATTATCGTTTTGCTAAGGAAACAAAATTTTATTTTGAAATAAAGTGTCATTTATTTTGTGCCTTTACGTCACCAATGGTCCAATTAATTTTTATCGAATTATTTTTTCCGTTGAAAATTCTCTGCCATTAATTCAATTTCATTTGGGTTCATGCTCATCTTACATGATGAGTATCGTTATCACATTATCTACTCGACACATTTTTATTACCGACCGTAAACAAAATTAATTTAAAGGGACAGTCGCAAAAATTGTAATAGTCGCATAGTTTATTTAAATATTTACTTATTTGAAATCATCTAAATAAACAGAATACATATTTTTTTGATTTTTTTGTTTGGGAAATTATCAAATAACTTCTCCCGCCGCCTTCTTCGACCTGGCCGGAGCTAGGGCGTGTCAGACTCTTACGGACTAAAACCCACCCGTGTTCCTTCAGTTGCCTGTTGAGTTGCAGTTGTCCTTCAGTTACGTTGGCAGGGGCCACGGTATCCCTTTCGGACGTTCCCGCGATCCCGGCAGGCATCGGTCTTAGCGGACCCCGTTAGTTGTGCTGACATCTCTTTGAGGCGCTCGTGGAACACAACGCGCCGTCGACCCGGGCCTAGTCCTTATCGGACGGCGAGCTACCCATTGCTCACCGTCCGCAAGCCCGCGCCTACGGTGGCCGGGCATCGCCCTGCGAAATTTTCCTCTCCTTCACGCGTATCGCCTCCTCCTTTGCGAGCATTACTGCTTCGCAGAAGGAGCTGACGGCCTCCCATGCCCTCTCGCTCCATACCATGGCCTGGACCAGGGCCGGACGCGAGAAATCATCGCCACCACTCGTCTCCACGAGGACACAGCGATGCTTTGCCCAAGCTGGGCCCACCTCCACCGTATGCTCCACCGTGTCCTCTGGGCGATCCACGCAATTATGACACCCGGGCGTTTCCTCCCGCCTTATCCGGAACACAGAATACATCTTCATAACCGGTTTGTTGATTTGTTTCTTTAAAATATGACTTATTTTTATTTAAAATTATTTTATAAACAAATTTAACTTTTGAAATATTTTACATTATTGTTGATTGTTTTTCTAAAGAAGATAATACAAATCTAAGAAAAAAAAAAAACTTTTATTTCAACTTTTTAACTTTTGCATCCGAATGTACTTGATGTAGTTTATGACATTGAATTTGTTTACAAATTTTTAACACCGGTCCTTTGGAACGTAGCAGATTTTTGTTTACGGTCGAGTGGTCCAAGGGCCAATCGGTTTGGGCCGTTCAGACTAAATACCCACAACACCACCAAACCATCACTTATTTTGTTCTATGGCTATTGTTCGTATTTTCAGACAGTTTATTGAATTTCTTTCTTCCGAAACCATTTCAATTTCTATACACGCTTTTTCTTTTCAGTCTTTGTTGTTGTTTTTATAACTTTCTTCGACCCGCAGCATTTTTTTAGGAGTGCTATTATTAGAATAACATATATACTAAATATTGCGATTAAAACCAACGCCACATCTAGGTTGATGTACTGGTAAAATGGTACATCAGCTGCGGCTGTTCTGAAGGTGAAGTTTGAATGCTTAGCAGCAAATTCTGTCCAATATACAGCGGTGTCCATGGGGGACATTGGACGATCATGCCACGCTCTTGATAATTCCTTCACTCTCTGCCGAAATCTGAAAAACAATAAATGTTAATGTTTTGTTAACCTTTTGAAATAATTGATATGATGAGACATTATATTATAAATGATATCATGAGACAATCTCAGCTTAATAACATATTTATATCTTTGCCGTTCTTGACCTTTGTTTAGTATTATCTAAATTTGATATAGGTAATATCGCCATATTATGCAAGAATTAACATCTTAGTATGTTTATGTAGCGTACCTACGATATTTTTTAAATATTGTTTTATTTTACTATCTGTTATTTTACCAGCAGTTGGCACATGGATTTTTGTGTTTTAGAATAAAAACGTAGAATGTATTCTGTTTTCTGTTAAATTCACTATTTTTACATGCAAGTGGTCAATAACTGAAATACTGTTATGTAAAAACTGTGACACCTCATTCCGATTTTTTGAAGCACGATAAATAAGTGTCCCACGATAATTAAACATCATTTATTAGGTATGTGCTTACTTATCTGATCTAAGTTATCTTATTTTAATATTGATTTTAGTGAGACTACTAGAAAGGCCGGGAGTCAAAGTTCCCGTGCTAATATATTTTTTTTATATCTACGTAATTAAGCGCTCAATTATTACAACGGATTTCAGTTAATCAACATAAGTTTTTTGTTGAAAACGAAAACTGCTTTTGACATACCTACGGTACTTATTATAATGATTAGAATTGATAGAGGTTTATGGGGCTTATGTTACTATTAAAACTAAAAGAAAGAGTGTCTCTAAGTAGCACAGTTTTTGAGTAATCAGCAACCCTTAACGAACATACTTAGGTACGTACTTAGTTACACGTAAAAATCTAAGATTTGAAAATGAAAATACATACATTTTGAAAAAAGTTGAGAAATGCTTACTTAAACGGTCATAAGAACCAAACGACGTTTTTCAATGAACTTGCGAGGAAAAAAAATAAAACACTATGAACTTAAATAATAATTTTAACAAATATTTTTGAAAAATGGCTAGTGGTTTTTGTTTTTGTGTGCCGTGCCCCTGAAAAAACTGGATTTTTTATATAACACAAATTATTGTTTATTTTTTGACAAACTAAATAATCGAATGAAATATTACGATTATTTCCAGCAACCTGTCTTACCAAGGGGTATCGTATTACCCAGTAACTGGGTTGTATAGGTCAGATAGGCTAACGGGATGCACCAGGGTGCCTTTTCCAGTAAGTCAGAGCGCCCATAAACAATAGGAAGAGGAAAGGACTTAAAGCCGACCCTCGGTGCAAGCCAACAGCTAAAACTGAACTCGTTGGTATTGTCAGCCAGTAGCCGACGTGGTACGAGATTGACTGTACATAGCACGATTTAACTCTTTATACTTCCCGGGCAAACTTTTATCTTTCAAGGCCCACCACAATACATCCCGAGGTACCCTATCATACGCTTTCTCCAGATCAATTAACACCATGTGCAAGTTCTTGCGCGTATGTTCTTCTCGCACAATTGGCAGAATGCAAAAGTGTCGTCCGTTGTTCCTCCACCTGCATAAACCTAAACTGGTTCGGGGTAATATCAATCTCCTTTCGCAATCTATTCCACTTTGAGTTTTATCCCTCGACAGTATTCTTGTGGGATCACTCCTTGAATGTAAACTTATTGAAGAATAAAGTCAGCCACTTACATCCATCTTCTTTTAAACCCTTCTATACTTCTACTGGTATATCATCTGGGACCATGACCTTTCCTTTTTTTCTTACTTTGAACACAGCCTTTCTTACTTCATCCATGCTAATTTCCCTCACCAAACCCATATTTACTTGCACCTCTTTGAGCACCCCATTCCATTTATTCTCTTCGTTCATTAGCTTTTCGAAATAAACCTTCCATCGTTCTTTTGTTCAGAAAATGTTACGTATAAAAGCGCTTAGCTTGTTTCCTACACCGTTTTTAGAGCTATGGTGATGAAATAATTTACACAAAGTAAAGCGCCTGCCTGGGTTCGAACCCATGGGTCACCACTGCTCTGAATAGTGTAATAGTTATCTAATATAATACTGTAATAGTTATCTGTGGCGTGACAGTGTGGGACAATGCAGTCCCGCACTGTCACAGGAATACAAATTAAAAAGCACGCGTGTTAAATACACTGCATTGTGAACCTAAAGCTGTGCATTAAGAGCCACTTTACAAGCAGGTGCGTTGAAAAGAATATTTCATATTCTGTATAATAATCACTTAGTTGCGAGTTAAGGCAGCGAAACTGCTTTGGCAATAACACAATATTAATCAAAAAGACGTCTAAGTTACTTTCGTGATTTTCCACCTGTCCCGGTCGGGACTCTAAGGAGGTCTCCTTGTTGATGTGCATAACAGAATAATGTAAAGCATTAGAACCTTAAACTCTGTCACATAAAGTTCATAATTGAGCAATCAGAAGAATCTATATTAAAATGTACAGTACCGAAAAAGTATTTCGCACCGGCCGAACACACATAATGAAAAGGTACTTAATTTTGATTGTAATAAGGTCTGACCTACGTAACAACACGATAATGTTTAATCTCTCTGAAGTAACAATAAATACTAAAGATCGGGAAGGCTGCGCCCTAGAATGACATCACTGACCTAATTAATACTGCTGTGCTTCAAAAAGGTCAGTTTCGTAGTAGATAACTACTCGCAACCGGCGCGTGCATGGGCGCCGGGAGGGTGCAAGGGGCTCCCTGGCTTAAAAATAAACATCCAAAAAAAAAACTGCAATCTCTAAATTCTAAAGCTGTGCATTAATCGAGAAAGTATCGATCCCCTATTTCCGAAAATCGGTCCTAGGCGGATGCTACTGCTAACATTATCGAGCTTGCTTCGCTCGCTCTTGGATCCTACTCTATCTTAATTCTTAAGCTTTTTTGCATAAGTCGACACAGTTAGTCCTCTTTCTGTATTAATGGACAAAATAAAACCTATCCCATTCGAAACGAGATGGAAAAATGTCTTATTTCTTAAACTTTTCTGCTTAAGTCGACCAAGTAATGGACAAATAACGATAATCTAACATATCCGAGGTGAACCGCAACAATTATCGAGCTCACTTCGTGGAGCTGAAGATGCACCCCCTGAAAATAAACCTGCCGATGACCATGGGCGCATGTGATTGCTCAGGTGATTGAACGTAGACGAACGTAGAGAACGTAAACGTAGCCGATTGGACGACAAAGTACGTACTTAGTAAGTACGTCATGTTTTGTTATTTGAGCTTGTAATATACTAACTTGGGATCCAACACTTTTGTGAAAGCATTCAGTAGGTTTTCCGCTGTTAAGTCTCTAATTTGTACTTGCACTCCAAGGCCGCTTTCTTCGATGGCTGCAGCGTTAGCAGGCTGGTCTCCTGCCACCGGCATGGCTACCATTGGCACTCCATAGTGTATGGCTTCTGTCGTACCACCGTTGCCAGCGTGAGACAAAAACGCTAGGGTTTTCGGATGTGCTGAAATTTTACAAGGTGACTCGAATTACTCCACGTTATGTTATTTTTAGGTAGGTACTAGGTAATTTTATTTGTAATTTGTAATTATGAATATTATTGTCATCCTTCAAAAGATGGTCTCAAAAGGACATGGGTTCTAATTCCCACCATTGTTTTAGCCAAATATAGGGTTTTTTTTATCTCTGTTCTTTGTAATTTTTATTTATTTGTTAAGATTAGGTATCATAATTTTATTTTGCATTATTTAAAACTTACCTAAAATATCAACTTGAGGCAGCCAACTGTTTGTGTAAAGTTTATTTTTGTCCATCACTAAAGTTTTGTCCTCCCATTTCCAGATGAATCTTTGTGGCAGTTGCTTCATGACATTCAAAACTTCCTGTACTTTGTCAGCTGGCATCGTGGAAGCCTTTACTATGGATCCGAAACTGATGTAAATTACACCGTGTTCCGCCTCATCGAAGAACTTTTTAAGATCCTGGAATTCAAAACAATGAAATTTAATTACGAAATTCTTCATATTATTATCAGTTATACTCGTACTATTATTATTACTACAAAGATGCTTCGAAGAATACCAGCCCAGTCTGACAGACAAAAGCCTGACCCTTCATCTGCGTCAGAGAACGCTTCATCATCTTATTGTTCGTCCATGATGGGCATCTCGTTCAGAGCAAAGTTAATTGTTATACCATGGGCCTCCAAGTTTGGGATCCTTGCTTGTCCAGTAACTAAGCAAAGGGATTGGTGACTGCAGTCTACACTAATTAAACGTTTTGTTGCGCACGGACGGAAAGATGCTGATCTACATGGTCAGCATCTTTCCGTCCGTGTGTGGAGCCAGTGCTTCAAGTCAACCTTCAGTTTTCTAGCCTCGAGAAAATAATAATAAAAAATGGTCAATGTCAATACTTACACCAACTAATGGTTTCGCATCAATTATATGAAAACCTCCAATTTCTATGACATTAGAAGGAAACAGTCTGGATCCAGTTAGTGTAAAGTGATGATACAGAAGAAGAAACTTCATTTCTCGAGCTAAATCTTCTAGAGGCGGGATATCATCGAAATATTTTGCAAGAGCGTTTTGGTTACTTCTTTGGGTGTAGTAGTGGTTAAGTTGTCTAAAATAAAAGTCCAATATTGTCCTTTCTACTCTTTGATATAGTGTGGGTTTGGTTCCCCCCTCTAAGAAATGGAAAGGAACATAAGCAGGATTGTAAGGCACACCTAATCTTTGATAATGATAGGGCATCAGTATGTGGGACATTATACCGACCACCGGCGCTTGGAGCTTGTAGGCAACACCCAGAGCACAATCACTGTTGAACTGTTCCACAACTATTACATCGAACTTCGGTTTTTCTTTAACTAAACTTTGCACTCGATCATTGGCCAACATTACATTGCAGTTTTCTATTCCGGAATTTGCAAGGAAGAGACTGACAAAGAACAGCACCAGATATGAGCTCTCGAAGGGTGACTCGCCTTCTATGGCTTTAATGCTTCCAGCTAAACTAATGTCATGATAATTCGCCGGTGGGTCTTGTTCGGGGAAGTGAGAAATAACGGTCACATTGTGACCTCTTCTGGCGAGTTCACGTAAATAAACACGGAAAACGATAAAATGACTTTTGCCTTGGTACGGAAATATTCCAAGGATGTTAAGACTGCAAGCGTAGTCCGTTAACACTAGTAATGATAATGTAGCGATTAAAACACTCTGCTTCATGTTTGAGAACTTGAAGGTCGTGGGCGTGAGGTCACTCAAACGGCGCCGGTGTGCACTCGGCGGCCCCCGGTAACGAACTGACATGCGAACGGCTAAACCGCGAGTGTCACACCTTTCAACGAGTTTAATAAACATGAGTATGAGTCAAACTCGACTAGACTAGTCACAATGAAGGAATTCAAACCTGCTGCTAAAATACAATTCGTTAATGAGATAAAAAATGTATACTCAGTTATCTTTCAATGTCAGCTAATAATCTTTATTATCTGATAGGCACCTTATTCAACTTACATAATGATGCACTACATGATAACGATATGCCCTTACATTTATAACTAACTAGCTGTGCCCCGCGGTTTCACCCGCATAAGTCTCTATCCCGTGGGAATATCGGGATAAAAAGTATCCTTTGTCCTAATCCACGTCATGGTCTATCCATGTGCCAAATTTCATGTAAATCTGTTCCGCCGTTTTAGCGTGAAAGCGTAACAAACAAACAAACGAAACTGACTATAATAATAATATAGTATAATATTGTTGTTAGGATTGGTAGGTAAACACTTGATAACACCAATATTATCATCTGCCTAGCCTTTTCCCAATAGTGCTGGGGTTGGCTTCCAGTCTAACTCAAACTCAAACTCAAAGCATTTATTTCAATTAAACCATTTACAGGCACTTTTGAATTGTCAAAGAGTCGGTCAGTTAGTCAGAAAGTTGAAGCTAGTTGCCCATTCCAAAACGTAGATCTCTATGGAGAAGAACGGGCAAGAAACTCCAAGGACACTCTTTTAAATATAGAAATTACAAAATCCTGGGTACAATACTTTTGTTGCTTCTATATGTGAGAACAATGTAAAATAAAATAATAATCAAAAACGATTAAAAATATAAGATTAAAAATAAGCAATGGCAGATAAGAGATGACCAGTCTCAACCGACGGCGCCCGTTCACGAACATGACGCGTGGATCAGCACCATCCAGCTCAACCATTTTGCAGGGAACCGAATGATCCAACACACTCGCCACCATCAGCGAGACATTTAAGTGAGCATGACATACTCTCAACTGCCATGCTCTTTCAAGTCAACATACAACAAAACAACATAGTAAACGGCTCCATGGTACTCACATTTACAAATATTGAAAAAAAAAAAAATGCTTCTAAATTATACAAAACTATAGTTTGCAATGAATTTGTGAAATTAAAAGAATTTTACTACCAAAAAGAAAAAAAAAAAACATTATTAACTATTGGAGTATTCAACAATTAAACCTTGGTTAAGTAAAAATAAAAAGTAAACATTAAGTTCGTAAAGTCAGAAAAAATAAAAAAAGGGGAAGCAACTCTTCCAAAAATAAACATGTTAACTAGTGAGCCCAAGTGGCTGTGGAGCAGGACCAGCATTAAGCCAAGCATTTTTATCTATGATATAATCATCCAACTTATAATATGCTTGTCTACATAGTGTGCGTTTAATGCAAGTTTTAAATTTCTTCTCATTTAGTTGAAGAATATCGAGTGGTATTTTATTATAACATTTTACACAGTACCCCATAAAAGAAGTGTGTACTTTAGACAACCTGAAACGTGGTTGATCTAATTTGTTCCTATTTCTTGTGTTAAAATTATGCCTATCACTTATTTTACTAAAAAGATGTAAATTTTTTCGAACATACATAATGTTTTCATATATATACTGACAAGGTACCGTCATGATGTTAATTTTCTTAAACAGTTCCCTTAGAGATTCACGTCTGCGGAGGTTGTAGATGGCTCTGATAGCCCTTTTTTGCAGAATAAAGATAGAATCAATATCTGCGGCCCGTCCCCACAGCAAAATACCGTAAGACATGATGCTATGAAAGTAACTAAAATAGACCAGTCTCGCGGTATCCACGTCTGTTAGTTGGCGGATTTTCCAAACAGCGTAAGCGGCTGAACTCAGCCGCCCTGCAAGTGATGTTAAGTGAGGACCCCACTGTAGTTTTGAGTCAAGCGTGATTCCCAGGAAAACTGTTTTTTCGACGAAATCTAGACTAACCAGATGCAGCTCAATACAGTATTTTAAATGGTGCGACTGCCTATCTCACTTCCACAACCCAGTTACTCCTTGGTAATTCAGACTGATTTTGATTGGTGGTTCAGACTTTTGGGCTTCTGACTACCCGTAACAGCTGTTCGACGGTTATCGTGCTTTCCGAGACATGGCGGGTCCAGGTTTGTTCTTCATATCACCAATATCTATGTTAAATATAAAACATTTTGAAAGAGTAATTAAATTCCGTAAGATTTTTTTCTAACAAAGGAAGGACTTAGCTACATTCAAAAATAAATAAATAATTATATGACCCATACAAAAAAAAAACACAAAATCATCCAATTATTAAAAATGGTGAAGGAAAACATCGTGAGGAAACCGGCATGTCCAAGAACCAAAAATTTGAAGACACGTGACATCCAGCAACCCGCACTGGGCCCGCGTGGTGGATTACGGCCCACTCCCTCTCACATAGTCCTCTCTGTGAGAGGGAGTGGGCCTGTGTCCCAACAGTGGGAACATTATAAGCTGTTTTTTTTATACAATTGTTATTAAAATGACATGAAAACGACGCAAGGGCTTGAAGATACAGGAAAACGGCCGAAAAAATAAGTCAACATCGCCATAATATTATGTTACACAAAATAGAACAAGCACCAACATCAACATAATTTTACCAACCCAATTGCTTAGATTTTAAGTTTTATTTATAAATAACCAGCGACCCGCCCCTACTTCGCACAGTTTTTAGGACTTGACAAAACATCCAGATGTCTTTATTAGTTCTATATGTAAGTTTAATAGTAATGTATTAGGTAGGGTATATACATAGACCTTCCGGAATAAATTCACTAAATAATGGTGAAAACCACATCAAAATCTGTTGCGAAGTTTGGGGGTACAACGCGGAAATACAGACAGACACGAATAGCAATGCTCATTGTAGTATTCTATGTTATCGGAATATATTTTCACACTTTTACGACGACAGTCCTAAAACCTATATCTGAAACAAAATTATTAGTGTTGATAATAAACTGAAGTGTTGATACTCAAACACATTATTTTCTTTCTTTTGAAACAAACTTTGTTGTTGTAGCAGTAGGGTCGAAAAGTGGTCAGACGCCAGTGTCCGCGATAGTACAGACGTCAACAGGTCAACCTACCCGAAACTGTCAAATTTCCCAATCAACTTTGAACCTTATGCTTAGTGATAAAGTTGAAAATCTATTAAAGAAATTTGACAGATTGTAGTAGGTTGATGTGCTGGCGTCTGTACCTACATACACCGTAGATACTATTATCGTAGCCAGTTGAGTGATAAGTTTCTCTGTTTCTGTTCGCTAGTAAGTAAGTAAGTATCTCTCAATGTTCGCTATAGTATTCTTGATAGAAGTCTTGAACATGCCAAATTACTAGGTTGTTCAAAAAGTAGTGATAATCGGTTCATATTTTCTATACATAAAGCTAAAGAGTTTTCTTGTATGTTTGAACGTACTAATCTCTGGAACTACCAGTCGGATTTGAAAAAATCTTGCATTTGATAGCCCAATTCTCGAGTAAGGCTACAGGCTATGTAAGATCACGCTAGGACCCATAGGCGCCGAGAAAAAAGAAACTACCGACCGAAAATAACCGATTATCATTACTTTTTGAACAGCATAGTAAGTAGAAGATAGGTAGATGAAAATACGAATAAATAATTTGCAAAATTGTTGAAAGGAATTATTTATTATGTTGCACGATAAACAATATTAAGTATTTTATTATTCCGTAAGTAAACGAAGCAAAAAGGTACCTACCTAGGTAAGGATCGTAGCGGGTGGCGTTCTGTTGTTTCTGCCTACCGCTATGGGAAGCAGGCGTGAGTTTTCATTTGATATAGATTGGTAAACAATTCTGACGTTGCTTGTCGGTTTACAGGGCTATTCTATGAATTCCGTAATAATTAAGGCCTCCAGCTGGGGCATAAATCTTATAAACTAAGCGAAATTATTAAGATCGCCCTCTACAGTGTGCTTTCCTCTTTTCATTCATATTGTAGTCTCTATGGCTCGTATGTAGTTCTTGCCATACAACATAGATGGCACTTTAACACGCTTTGATATTTTCTCAATAAAATAAAATATTGTACACTGGTTACAATATTTTATTTTATTGAGAAAATATCAAAGCTGATACTAAAACTATTCCACGTTATAGGTATCATGTGTACCAATAAGTACCTACCTATGTGTTACACACATTGATATTTTGTATACCAATGGTTACATGTTATAATCTGGGTCTTTTATTAAAATACCTATAAATGTATTGACTTTTATGATGCATTGTATGCAAATAGTGTATTTATATAATACCTACCAAAAATAAACTTATACTTAGTAAAATATGACTGACTGACTAAAAGAAAACACCGTGGGAAAATCTTAATCGCTTCTCTTCTCTAATCTCTAAAATTTATAAAACAAAGTCGCTTTTCGCGTTTGTCTGTATGTCCGTGTTGTTCTTCTAAAATACCTACGCGATGGATTTTGATGAGGTTTTCAATATCATTTAGAGAATGTATTCCGGAAGGTTTATTATATTCTTTTATATTAAACGTAAATGTGGTGATACTGATACTGAAAACGGCACTTTTTTGAGCGCTTACATGGCGTGCGCTGACTAAATCGTTAGGTACAGATAGAGAAAAATTATGTTCTACTTGATAGCATACCTTAACAAAAATCAACAGAAAGTCCGCGATATCATATTTATCTTCTAAGGATAACCCACAGTACTTATTTTTATCTTTCAGAAGTTGATAAAAAAATATTGTTATTTCCGAAGCTATTTTGACCAGTATTTAATTAATTCTTATCTGATAAAAATATGTTATTAAAATTGACCATTTAATTAAGATAAAAATGTGTCGTGTCATTACATCATTTAAATGAAAACTATAAAAGATATCACAAATTATAAATAGTTCGTAAAATCCCAAAGTGCACGCCTCATAACACTCATTCAAAAACATAAAAAACAAAAAATTAGTCATGGACGTTATTATTAGGTCCAGTCACTTCTGCTCTCCGTGGACCTAGTATAGTAAAGAGTAAACGAGATAGAAATAATTATATTTTCTCTATTTCCTTTGCGTATTTGTAAAAAACCACATTGGTTAGCCATAGACGGTGGTCCAACATAAACTGATTTTGTAGCGCGTATTTCATAATTCAGTGAGTGTTATTTATAGGGTACAAAGTAATACGAATACAATATTAAATGTGATATTATGGGGCGTTGTTGTGTATTAGGATGTATGAATCTCACAGAGCGCAAAAATGAAGACATTTCCTTTCATCGGTCAGTGAGCTTGTTTTTTTTGCAATGTTATCAAACTATCATAGAAATAATTCATTAAACCTAAAAGTCGTTATTTCTACCCGTTATTGTCTGACAGGGAGCAAATTCGAAGCGTTTTTTTGTTACTTGTTTTCTCGTATTACCCGACTTCATTAGATAGTAGGTACCAGTTGGCAATAGGGACCGCCATATTTAAATGGATCTTCTAAAATTAATTAGGTTACCACCGATTAAGGGATACCAGTTCCCGGCAAGATTTTCCCATAAATAAATATTACTCACAGGATGGCCCGGTTAAGCAGCCGCAGCGCATAAAAAAATGGTTCTTCGCACAGTAGTCGGATTGGAAATACAGACTAGATCTAGTATTAAAACATAATTTATACATATTACGTCAAATTTCAAGTGGGTGACTTGAAATTTGTAGTCAATGATATTATATTAGTAATTTCTTTTATTGATTATAATTAAACTATTTTGAATAAAAGAGCCATTTTCAATAGGGTTCCTCCTATGGCTAAAACGAATATAACGAAAAAAAATTGACTTAATTAATTGATTTTCTCGCAACCTAGAATGTTTTCAGGTTTCATACTTGATTGACGGGGATTTTTTTTAAACTTCTTTGATGTTTTTTTCGGTTTTTCTGCAAAAGTATAGAATTAATCTCCATTAAATGAACTATACAAAGGTATATAAATAAAGTAGGTTCTGTGTACTAGCAAGAGTATAACAATAAAAACAGATGCAAAAAGGAGGCTAAAAAAATTTTACATTGCGGAGCACTCTCTAATGATTCGAATTATGAGTCGTGCAATACGCGCATCAAAATAATTATGGCTGACGGCGCGCGGCGTGGCGCCATGACTGACAGGGGTCAAGTTCGGATTTTATGGTTTTCCTTTAATTTAATTTATCATGTTTGTTAAAGAGGTTGTTATTTTAGCCTGTTCGTTTCCCTAGTGGGGCAAGTGAATCTTCGAACATCTTTGAATGCAGATGATTCTTTTTTAAAATAAAGGAAAATTTCCTTTGAGTAAAATTTGCTATCCAGTATTTAGAGTACTTTCCCTCCAGGTGAGGTTAAAAAAATCCACTCTATATATACAAATATTGCTCATTTAATAGTATAGGATAGGATAACACTGTAATTAAACAGCCCGTACCTACTATTACAAAATTGTAATTCCAAATTTTTATGCGACCTATGTATGCCTGTAAATAGATTTAAATCTGAGCAGTATCTAATTAAATATTTATTGACGGCACGGTTGGAGCAGTGGTTAAGCGATTGACTGCTGCGCTGCGTGTCGCGGGTTCGATTCCCGCACGGAACAAATATTTGTATGACTTACAAGTAGTTGTTCCGGGTCTGGCTGTTTGTGTATGTGAGTATAAATGTTTGTAAACGCACCCACGATACAGGAGAAATTCCTAGAGTGGGGCAATGTTTATTTAAAAAAAAAAAAAAAATATCAGTAAATCAGTAACAATATTTACGTATGGTTATATGCCTGGGAGTAGGGTAGGTAATCACAGGGCTGCAAAGCAAAGTCAAAAACATTAAAACTACTTTATATTCCTAGTGTTACAAACATAACATTTTTATTTTAGGATTAGGAGTCACACATGAAACTGTTTTTGCTAATATACATAGGTTTATAAGGCACTTTAAAATAACTTACGTTCAAACACCCAACATTTGAAAAGGAGCAACAGAATTTTGTACGATACCTACCTAGTATATAGCTCTAATATTAACTATTTCTAGATTACAGAAAAACATACTTAAACTCACAACTTACCATATACTGAATATGATTATTTATAAACATACTAAAAAATACATTAAAAATAATTTATATCAAAACAATTTTTTTTTATGAGAAACTTATTTAGTTTTAATTTTACGTTGGACTTGCTGTGGTTTGCTCTTCGTAAGCAAAGAGATTATCATTTTCAAAGAGTACAGGATTGCAAATATGATGCTTCCGAACATCACTATAATATCCCATGATCTGTATTGGTACAAGGGGACTGCGGTCGCTGGAGTCTGGAAGGTGTAGTCGCTAGTTCGAGCTGTGAACTCCGTCCAGTAAATTGCACTGTCCATGGCTGATTGTGGACGGTCGTGCCATACTCTGGACAGATCCTTTACCTTCCTCCTGAACCTGAAATAAAAGTGACACTTGATAAGTATATTATGATCGTCAAATAAAACTAGTTAGTCATCAAATGTTCTTTTCGCTGGAAGTACGGTAGAACTATATCAAGTTTAATACAGTCATTACAAGGAAATACACCAACTACTTGTAAAATATTAAGTGCTATAGTGTTATCCATATTTGCTCTTAAACCACAAGAACCAACCTACAATAAAGGTTATGTATTATACAAACTTCTAAAATATTAGGTACTATAATTTTATCCATGTTTACTCGAAGACCATAAGAACCAACCTACAATAAACTTTGTGTATTATACAATAAAGATAAATTTTAATACTCACTCAGGATTAAGAACGGTTTTGATTTTCTCCAACAAAAGCTCCGTAGTCAATTCTCTGAAGTGGATTTGAACGCCTAACCCGCTTTCTTCAATGGCTGCAGCATTTCCTGGCTGGTCTCCGAAGACTGGCATGCCAATTATGGGTACCCCATGATGAATCGCCGCCGTGGAACCCAGCATGCCACAATGAGAGTAGAACGCCAGAACATTCGGATGCGCTAAAATTATGAGAAAAATCACGAATTGAATATTTGAGAAATCCAAAACTTACTTAAACCCCAATATTTAAGAAAGTTTTGGATTTTAAAATTAATAATAGGGTCGTCGATATCCACTGCTGAACTAGAGCTTCAAATTGCCTGCAAATCACTCTTTGGAAAGATTAAATGTCATTAACACCAAGTTTTAGTTCTGAGACAGTTTCTCGTCTTTGTCTTTGTGTGTGTCTTTGTGTTCGTCTTCGTATTTCATTATCTATGACTGTTAGATTTATGCATTAAATCCACAAAATTGATAATATGTCATGTCTTATCAAAGCTAGGGTCCAAGGTCCAAAACAGGTCTAACGAGTAAATCTTTTGTTGATCGTTTTTGTTTGTTATTTATTTATTTATTTATTTATTTAATACTTCAAGCACAGAAATGTACAGAGGCGGACTTAATGCCATAGGCATTTTCTACCAGTCAACCTTTGGGTGATGCAGAGACAAACAGTGGTAGGTGCAATTACGAGAAATTGAGGAATATTTTTAAAGTAACTCATATACTAAAGATACACATATACCTATTACAAACTATTAATATAATATATATGCCTAATTATATATAAATATAAGCACAAATAAATATACATAAATACTCGAATATACTAGAACAAATAAGACAAACAATGGGAAAACATTAACGTTGTAATGACACTGCCAGCTTCTTACGAATATGCTCGCGAACTTTAATTTTAAAGGATAATCGGTTGGTTGCCATCCTGATTTCCTGGGGGAGCGCATTCCATAGAGAGATAGACTGAACGAAGAAGGAAGAATGAATGAAGTCTGTGCGGTGAGTGGGACATTGAAGAACGCGATTATTTGATGACCGTAGGTTTTTACTGTGGTTGTCACAAATGTACTGAAAGTGGGGGGCTAGATAACTAGGGGAAGTGGGTGAGTGAAGAAATGAAAACAAGGTGGTTAGCGCCCTTTGCTCTCTGCGTTGGCGTATGGGAAACCACTTTAGAAGCGACCGATGCGCAGAAACATGATCATATTTACGCAGATTGAAAACGAATCGAATGCAGTTATTGAGAAGACGGTCAAGTTTGTCAAGGAGATCTGCATTCAGGTCATAGTAGCACACGTCACCATAATCGATGATAGGGAAAATTAAGGACTGCACAAGCATTGTCTTCGTACTTGTTGGTAGTAAATTTTTCAGACGGTACAGAGCCCGCAGCGTTCCAGTTACCTTCTGGCTGACCCTCGCGACTTGAGTACGCCAGTTCAGAGTACTATCCATGTGCAAGCCAAGGTCCTTCACATCAGTACTGAATGGGACGACCGTACCATTGAAGAGCACTGGCGGCAAGGTTGTACCATCCACCTTACTCATGGTCCGAGAACTTCCGATGATGATCGCCTGACACTTGTTTGGGTTTACTGCTACGCCAAATCTATCAGACCAGGTTTTTATGGCTATCAAATCCCTGTTTAATTTTTCGATAACGTCAGAAATTTTTTCAACCCTCCCTTGGCAGTACAACTGCAAGTCATCTGCATACAGATGATACGCACACTGAAGCTCGGAAGTTATAAGATTAATAAATATAGAAAACAGAAGAGGAGAAATAATACCGCCTTGTGGAACGCCAGTTTCCAAATCACACCAGCATGATGTAGAATCTCCAACATGAACGGACTGCTGGCGTTCCTGAAGGTAAGAGGAGAACCATTCCAGTGCCTCGGGAGAGACCATAACATAGGACAGAATGGCTAACAGGATATCGTGACTGACGGTATTAAAGGCATTCGAAAAATCGACCAGCACTAGTGCAGTAACTTTGGTGTCTTCCAGTCCTGCCCTTATATCGCCAGTCACTTTAAGGAGGGCGGAAACAGTGCTGTGCCCGGGCCTGAACCCAGATTGAAGAGGGCTAATCAGAGAGTTACGGTGAACAAAATTTGAGAATTGTTTGTGGACGCAGGCCTCGAGCACTTTGGATAGGAAGGGAAGGATAGAAATAGGGCGGAAATGGGTAGGAAGAGAGGGATTAGAAACCTTAGGTAGCGGACGAACGTAGGCTTTACGCCATAGGGAAGGGAATACGCTGGTGTATAGGGAAAAATTTACAATGTGTGTAATCGCGGGTAGGAGATGATCCAGAATTGTAATGATCATACCACGGGTGATATTGTCACATCCCACTGCTTTTGATTTAATTGATATGATGATTTTTTTTATCTCTCCCGGTTCAACTGGAATGAAACTGAAAGGATTAACATGGGGACGCGTTAGACCAGAAATTAGGGACAGAGTAAGTTGTTTGGTTAGACGATCCATGGTAGAAACAGTGGAGAAATGACGGTTGAGATCGTCCAAGTCAATTGAATTAGGAAGGTCTAAATGTCGCGGTTTGCCGATACCAAGAGTTCCAAGAAATTTCCAAATATCGGCAGAAGAGGAAGAATTGATAGTATCTAGAATGTGGCGGCGTTTAGCATTGCGTATCATCTGATTACATCTATTTCTTGCAGCTTTGAATAGTGTCCAGTTCTCATCAGTGCGATCTCTTTTAAATTTACGGAACGCACGGTCCCTACGTCGCATTGCCATCTGTATTCCTTTTGTCATCCATGGTGCAGGTGGGCGTTTTAATTTCACTTTTTTTATGGGAGCATAAGAATAAGAATAAGAATAAGAATAACGTTTATTGTGACCAAAAGTATTCACAAACAATTTTGGGTTTGGAGTCTTCATTTAAGCAAGTAATGCCTGTATTAGAAGACTCCGCTCCTTCACAGCAGTAGGTAATTACTTAAAACATAATAAAAACATTACATGGGTGTAGTAAAAACAAAATATAATTATCTGAACGTGTGTGTGCGTGTGTATGAGTGTGCGTGTGTCGTTGAGTGTATGTCGATGAGTGTTATGGATGTGTGGTTGTATGTGTGTGAGTGTGAGAATGTACATGTAGGTGTGGGAGTCTCAGTGTGTATGTGAGTGGGTCGTGTACTTGTATTAAGTTACGTTTTGTAGGAGAGCTTCAGTTTTTTCATATGTCAGTGGTTTTATCCAGTCGATCAACATTTCTTTACATATATGATACGAATTTGCATATACGAAAATTTCTTTATTTATTTTGTTATATAATTGAGCTGATCGTATACTAAATTGCATAGATCCGAATTTGGTCTTGGTTATAGGTATTTTAACTATATTGTGTTTTCTTCTCCTAGAGTGTATATTCGCATTATAAGGTAAGGTTTTGTGCATTTTTAAAATGATTTGAGTAATGTATAGTTTCCTAACTGACAGTACATCACTAAGTTTGTAGAGGTTCTCAGTAGAATATCTCCTTTTTTTAAAATACATTATTTTGAGCAGGGCTCGTTGTGCTCGCTCCAATTGGATTAATTTAGATTTTGCTGCCCCACCCCAAACAGGAATACAGTATATCAATATTGATTGAGCAAGGGAAATATATATTTGTGTGAGCACATTTCTAACAGGTTTACCACTACTCTGTGTAGACCTAGGCAGTACGTGACGCAGAGTCTTAAAAATCCAATTTAGCTTGCGGACTCTATTGGCGACTTGCTCAAGATGGGGGTACCAGCACAAATTCTGATCCAGCATTACCCCTAAATATTTTGTGCTAGAAACTTTGCCAATACTAGAACAGTTACAATTGCCAACATTAATACCATCACAAGTGTGTACAATGATTCGAAAATCGTCAGTTGGTTGAGTGCGATTGCAGATGCTGAAACTTATAAAATTTGTTTTGGAGGTATTTAATGTGAGAACATTAGCATTGAGCCAATTCGCAACTCGGGACATTCCTGTTTCAGCACTTAACTGCACATTATGCCATGTCCTACCATAGAAGATGACAGCTGTATCATCGGCGTACGACAGGACTTTGGCATTAGGAATTTTCATGTTACACAGGTCGTTTATGTATACCAAGAAGAGCGTTGGTCCTAATACACTACCCTGGGGCACGCCGTATGATACATCCGTGACCTCACTTATATATTGCCCCACTTTAACACTCTGCTTCCTATTTGAAAGATAGTTCTTAAACAGATCAAGCGCGATATCTCTAATACCTATTTTTTCCAGCTTGTTTACAAGGATAGGCGTAGAGACGGTATCAAATGCCTTTCTAAGGTCTAAAAAGACAGTTAAGCACTTATCTCCATTGTCAAGATGATTAGCTACTAATGAAGTTAGCGATATGATGGCGTCCTCAGTGGAAATACCTTGACGAAAGCCAAACTGTGAGTCAGAGATGATATTGTATTTGTTTAAGTAATTAAGAAGCCTAACATTAATTAATTTTTCTATAATTTTGGATATACTAGTAAGAACAGAAATTGGTCTATAATTATTAATATCGTCTCTACCCCCACCCTTGTGCACAGGAGTAATAATGGCTATTTTTAACGGGGCAGGGAAGATGCCAGTTTTAAAGCAGAGGTTCGCAAGATGGGCTATGATAGGGACGACTTCCATGCCTACAAACTTTAAAAATTTCGTAGAGATGTTGTCACAGCCAGGAGCACTGTCAGCTTTTAGGTTAGCTAAGATTGTGTATACTTCGTCAGCATCAGTTTCAAGAAGCACAAAAGAATTAACTAGATTTGATGCGTTACTGCTCTGACCGAAGGCATGATTGTCAGTTGTAGGTAGGATTTGTTGAGCCAGGTCATGACCAATTTTAGAAAAATAATTGTTGATAAAATTTACTGAATCAGATGGTGTTGGCTGAAGTTTCAACAGTTCTGCATCATAATTATTAGCTTTCTGTGAGTAGGTAATAGCTTTTATATTTTTCCACAGTAATTTATTGTTATTAACTGATTTAGATAGCAGATTCCTTTCATATTGTCTTTTTAGTTTTTTAATCAAATTGTTACAGTAGTTTCTGTAACGTCTGTATGTTATTTTTAGAATTTCATTGGTTTGATCCTGACGAAGTTTATTTTGGAGTTTATTCCGATTTTGTATACAGCGCAAAATACCATTGGTAATCCACGGTTTTAAAATGCGTTTTTTACTAGGGATCTTTAATGTGATTGTATTTAATTTAATGGAGTCAACTAGAGTTTGTATCAACAGAGTACAGAGAGAATTAGGATCATCACAGAAAAGTAATTCACTCAAGTTCTTTTCTTTTAGATAATTTAGGGCCTGTTCAAAGTCAACAAATGTCTTGGTTTTACGAACATTTTGTAAACATTTTTGCTTAGATAATACTAGAAGGGTTGTGAAATGGTCAGTTACTGTGGTATTAAGAATAGCAATAGTGGATGAAAACTTTTTCTTATTTACCTTAAGCATGAAATGGTCCAGGCATGATTTGTCTCTCGTTGGCAACAGATGCCCTGGAAGGATACCGTATAAAGACAACATGTTAAGGTAGTTCATTCTATTTTTCAGTTCATGTGACTGCTCAGTTTGTTTAGGTATAATATTAATGTTTATGTCACCTGCCACAATAATGTTTTTATTTGGTGTTATGGTTTCCAAATGATTGTTGAGCGAACTGACAAAACTGTCAGTGTTTGAATTTGATGGTGATCGGTAAATACAAAGAATTACATTATTCAATATTTCCAGGCTTAGACAAGAGGCCTGAGACAGTGATATTTCTTTAACCTGATGTTCGAGGGCACTCTTCACATAAACGACTACTCCATCATTTTGGTTTAACTGACTTGAAGTCATATATGAACTGTAATTGTTAAGTTGAGGAATTGGTTTATTAGAATTTAACCTACATTCTGTAAATATTATGATATCTGTTTCGAAGTCAAATGTAGTCAGTGTCAATAAAAAATCATCAAAGTTACAATAAATGCTTCTAATGTTCTGTGAAAAAATAGTTAAGTCACTTTTCTTTATAAAAATGTGTTTAGACAGCTCATTACTGTCGCATTCAAGGGTGCGCGCAATCTCAAAATTGTCTATATCAGTAACTGTTTGTAGCGTATCACTCATTTAGTTGGAAAATTAATAGAATGAACGTCATCACATGCAGCAAATACCTTAAAGTAATGGTAATTGTTGTACTCTCATAATTAAAGGTTACAAGAAAAGATAATGAAGAATTTATATAGTAACGAGCGATTGCTCTTTTTATATTACTAATGTACCATAATACACGACACGGTGTGAGGTATATGTAAATAGCGACTGAATTTATTGTAAGTGTTAGTGAAGATGTGTATATGTATAAATGAGTTTTGACTGGGGATGTGTAGTATAAGTCTATGAGAAATAAGATTGTTTTGGATAAATTATTGTTGTGTAAGTGTGTAATGCATGTATATGAGTTATGTGTAAGCATATGCGATGTAAAGTTACGACATGTTATATAACATCTATTTATAACTATGGTGATTATCGCCACGCAAAAAGTGTTAACAGTAAAAAAGTAAAAAGTAAAAATCAATAAAAAGCGGGTGACTGCATAAAAATCACGGAACGAAGCGGTAATGCTGAATACAATATTTACAAGTATAGTGTAATACGTATAGGTGCATAAATACCGAGGGCAACTTGTATGTAGTCAATTCTGCAGAGTCAGTCTGTGAATCTGGTCTTCGCTTCTAATAATAATAGTCGGCGATTGTTCGTCCTTTTTGACATACACCTTACCGTAGGCTGTCCAACAGTATTTATAGGCGCCTGATTTTACTAAGTCTCGGGCGAGGAAATGTAGGCGAGATCCTTTTGTAGTTAAATGCTCCGTAATAAATATGGGAGTATCTTCCTGCGTTTTAAAGCCAAGGTGTTTACAGCATAGTTTAGATTTGTGTTTGATATTAAAAGCTTTTGCCATCTTCAATATTTCGTTTTTCAAAAGAGTGGAACACGTTTCAACAATAATAGGTGACTGATTGTTGTCTCTGTTGGTACCTCGCAGTCTGTAAATATCCTTAATGTCATATTTATTAATTTTACAATCAATGCTTTGCGACAGGAATATAGTCAGATCTATAAGATCGTCCTTGGTTTCGTTATTTTTTTTCGGAACGTTTTTTATTACAAAGTTTGATTTTCTACTGCCAATTTGCATGTCCTCAAATTTGTTCTCCAATGTAACTATGTACTCCTTATCTTTCTTCGCCTCGATTTCTAATTGGTGAATATTTTTTTTTAATTCATCGTTTTGTGCGGTAAGAAAAGCTATTGAGTTCTCAATATTGGCATTTGATAGCTGAATTTCCTTTAGAGTGGCATGGGTGTCATAAAGTTTAACCACAACATCATTGAAGATCGCAACCTTGTCGTCAACTGAACTGGCTTCCGTCATAGGACCCCAATCGACCACAGACGCATCTTCCTTGAGTTTCTCAATATCCATCCGCGCAAAACAACGCCTGTACAGAACCTTGGGTTTGGGTTTGGGAGGTTTCAGGATATATGAAAGGAAAATCATGTCGTGATGAGAAAAGCCAGGAGCGTCATGTTGACCATGGGAGGAAACGAGGGAAGGATTCGAGGTGAGCATCAGGTCGAGCCAGGTATCATCGCCGATAGTTTTACGATGAGTAGGTTGGAGCGGCAGCACGTGCAGACTAGCCGACTCAATAAGATGGAGGAGCTTTCGGGATCGAGGAGAATTGCAGGCAAGTAGGTTTGTGTTGAAATCACCCATGATGATGTGATGTGCATACTCCGAACCCAAAGATTCAAGTACTGATTCGAATTCAGTGAAGTAATCAACAGTGGGAGGACAGTAGACAACACCAATAATGGTTTTGGCTCCTTTGACACAGACTTCAAGAAAAATATACTCAGCAGAAGCAGAATAGTGTGAAGAAGAAGTAGCAAGTATTTTATAAGGAAAGTCACTGCGAAGGTATATGGCCACACCACCCCCTCCTTTATCAATTCGATCATTCCGTATTAGAACGAAACCAGTAAGAGGGTAAGTGGTGGACAGGAGATGCGGTTTGAGCCAAGTTTCGGAGATCAGGATGGCATGAACGTTGCTATTATTAAACACGTCGTACAGCTCACTGTAGTGGCTTGGAACACTTTGAGCGTTAATGTGACACACATTCACCAACCGACTAGACTGATCCTTGAAATTATTTTGTAAGAAGTCACCAAGGGTATCACTGAAAGAACAAAAGCTTTCATCGCGTGAAGAGGCAGTAGATTCATTAGCAGCCATTCAACGTGGCAATGCTGCCAGTCTTGTGAGCACGTTTCCGGATGACAGCGATGCGGACGAATACTTTGTTATGTTTGTTTTTGTATTTATTTGTATAGTTAGTTAGTCATTTTATTTAGTACCTAGTTTAAATTGTTAATTGTGTTATGTACTGAGTTAAGAGCGTTTATTCTGACAGTGGACAACGTCGCCAATAGCTGTCAAATAAAAACGCTCTTAATTAGTACAAAAATATGTCACGCATTATGTGACATGACATGATTGATAAATTGTACGTGCCAGAAAATGTATCATCACTATCTCCTTGACATACAAGATATTAGGATAAATATAAATATTGTAAAACATTTTAAAAGAGTAACGGTGGAGTTTCTTGCCCATTCTTCTTCATGCGAAAACTACCTTTTGGAAGGGGCGAATAGAATCAATTAATTTTTTTTGTAAATTTTTGACGTTCAAAAGTGCCTTATACGGGCCTATTTGAAATAAATGATTTGACTTTGACTTTGACTTAGGTTAAACTAGGGTTTGCAAAAAAAAAAAGGGCAACTTTTAAGGAACCAACTCTGAAATATAAAAAACTCAGCTGTTCCCTACAAAGTGTACTGTACTACCTACCTACGCGATCAAAATGTACTACACTCCCTTAAAGAATGTCCCTCGTTTAACCTAACTCAGTGAGTTAGGTTAAACGAGGGACATTCTTTAAGGGAGTGTATAAATAATTATATCGATATCTTAACTTGTTTTTGTAGATCGAGATCGAAAACCTACAGGATTGGAGCTTACATTTTTTCTTCGTAGTTACGACTTACGATAGTGTTTTGGTGAAAGGGTTTTCCTTTCGGCAGTAACGAGATATCTTATTATTTATTACAACCTATCCTTTTTTTTTTTTTTGGTGGGAAGTTATCAAATAACTTCTCCCGCTCTAAGTGGAGCGGAAGGGCGTGTCAGACTATTACTGACTAATACCCACCCGTGTTCCTTCCGTTACCTGTACGTTGCCAGGGGCCACGGTATCCCTTTCGGACTTTCCCGCAACCCCGGCAGGCATCGGTCCTATCGGACCCCTTCATTTGCTGACATCTCTTTGAGGCGCGCGTGAAACACAACGCGCCGTCGACCCGGGCCTAGTCCTTATCGGACGGCGAGCTACCCATTGCTCACCGTCCGCAAACCCGCGCCTACGGTGGCCGGGAATCGGCCTGCGATTCCCAACGTCCAGGGCGTCTCCTGCGGCGGCTAGGGGCGTGAGGGCGCGAAATTTGCCTCTCCCTCACGCGTTCTGCCTCCTCCTTCGCGAGCATTACTGCTTCGCAGAAGGAGTGCCCTCTCGCTCCGTACCATAGCCTGGACCAGGGCCGGACGCGAGAGATCCCCGCCACCGATCGCCTCCACGAGGACACGGCGATGCTCTGCCTAAGCCGGGCGGACCTCCACCGTATGCTCCACCGTGTCCTCCGGGCGATCCACGCAGTGATGACACCCAGGCGTTTCCTCCCGCCTGATACGAAACAGGAACCTCCCGAAACAACCATGTCCGGTGAGGACCTGCGTCAGGCGGAAGGTGAGGACGCCGTGGCGCCTCTCTAGCCAGTCCTCAAAGAGGGGGCTTATCGCCGCAATAGTGGCGTGCCCAGCACTGGGTTGCATCAATCGCACTCTCCATGACGCCATGAGATCCCGCCGGAGCTCTGTCCGCTGAGCCGCGATTCCTCGCGGCAGCGGAGTTACGCCCCGGCGTTTCGCCTCCTCGCGCCACTCCCAAATGTGTGCGAGGACTTTTGCCTCCAGATCCCATGGCAGTAATCCGGCAAGGAGGCTCGCCGCCTCACCGGAGACCGTGCGGTATCCCCGGACCAGCCGGGTGGCCATGACCCTCTGGGACGCGTTCAACCGGCGGGCTGGCCGCCGCCTCAATGAACGTGCCCAAACCGGTGCCCCGTAAAGGGCCATGGACCGCACGACCCCCGCGTATAGCCTCCGGCAGGAGGCGTTTGGACCCCTTAGATTGGGCAGGAGCCGCTTCAAAGCAGCCCCGGCCCGCTCCAGTCTGGGAGCCAAACGTCGGACATGCTCCATGAAGTTCCACCGGCTGTCGAGGACGAGTCTTAGGTACTTCATCGTCGACTCGACGCCGATGTGAACTCCTCCTACCGTTATTTGGGAACCCGACGGTGGCGCGTTCCGAGGACCATGAAAACACATGGCCTCGGGCTTGTGCAAGGCCACCTCGAGTCCCAATTGCCGGATTCTGTCCATTACAATATATCCTGAGGGGAAATCGCAATGGAATAGCAATGTAAAAATAGCAGTGAATTAGCAGACCTCAATATAACTGGGAAAAGGCTAGATGGTGAAGAGATCATAACTTTTGCTGTGTAGTTATTTCCGACTTCTATACAGTGTGATAATGAACACATTCAACGAAATGTCAACAGGTGGCGAATAATTCGCAAAAAAATCTCGATGAAAGTCTTGTGTTAAGATCCTAAAGCGCACTTGCCAGGCAACTGCATCGGGATAACGAATGATTCAAACTGGGTCTAGGACGGGCAAAACTTTGACGTATTTTACCTTTGCATAATTGGGTCCAATATCAACGACCTACTTTGTTACATAAACGAGAGCCGAATACTGACTTCAGACTTGAATATGTCCCTCATTAAACCAGTCAGCCTGCCTAATAATATTTCAGTGCTATTCTGTAACCATCTCACCGTGAAAACTTAGGTGAAGTGAGCTCGGAGTGAGCTGTCAGTCCCTAGCAGCACGTGGAATGACAGCTCACTCCGAGCTCACTTCACCTAAGTTTTCACGGTGAGATGGTTACAGAATAGTACTAGAGTTACTTATGACAATGAATCTTAGTCGACCGTATCAAAGGTTTTTTTTTCCTTTGGAGTCGTACTTAGTTCAGCTGATTCCATTTATATATTTTTCTCTTATCATTTGTTTAAGCTTAAATAGGTCAATTTGTTCTACCTGGGTTTTGGTATATAGATACAGGCACGTAAATAATAAAACTATACCTAATATATCGTTTTGAGGCAGCCAGTTTGATAAGTATATCGTCCCCGTAGAGCGAAAAGTCATTAACTCGAAAAATCGTGTTTTGAGATAATGAGAGTTAAAGTTTTTTTAAATAATAATCGTTATAACTTTGGCTTGCCTTTACATAACTTTATGTTTTTAGCTTTAATTAGAAGGAAATAAAATAAAGTTTATATTTTATGAGCCAAAACACGTGAAAAACCTCTAATGATTGAGAAAAGTTAATAACATCAAATTAATTAATTGTTCTCTATGAAATCTCTGACTTAGTTGTGAATTAGTTAATTGTCGAACGTAGTTAGTGACTTTTCTCTCAGTTCTAAATTAAATTGAAGAAAAACAACTAGACTTAAGTAAAGTGGAACTAACCGTTAGATGTACGAAATGTGTCTTGTAAATACTACTTAACTGAATATTCCAAATTTGTGTGGTAAGTTTTGTTATAATATGACATGAATAAGTAATGAAACTATTGTAATAAATTCAATCAAGTTTTATTAAAGGAATTATTCGAAAAAAACAATAAAAATCAAAAAAATACTATTAGTATTAAGCAAAAACAAAAAAGTGCAATATCCTCATGCACACAAACTGAAAAATTATAGAAAAAATAGAACATTGCTATAAAAAAAAATAGTGATTTCAGTCCACTACTTCTTCTTCTCCTTCCTCTGTAACGTCTGGCTCTAAAATTCTATCTACTACGTCTTTATTTGTTGGTAAAGACTGGTACCACAAGTGGAGCTCTTGTGGGATTATCCCTTTTGCGCATAAATTATTAAGGTCCTTCTTTTTTGCCTCTGAAATAGGCAGTGGCGAGGAGTAAGCTAGTGGTATTTCATAATTTTTCAATTCTTGCAGCAGTTCGTCTGTCCCTTGTCCATCCGTTTGAACTTCTTGTTTCCTCCTCTTTCTGGTAATAAGTGTAGTTTTTGTCGAAAATTCTAAAATATTAAATTCTAGGTAGGGACCATCGTGTTCATATCTAAACTGAACGAGACCCGGGCATTTTCTCTCGAAACGAAGACACTTAATTTTTAGCCATTTAATTTTATTGCCTTCTTTATCTCTGCTTGTATTTTTTGCAAATTTTTCATTAAGAGCTCTTACATCAACCATTTCCGTGTATTTTAATTCCTTAACAATATAAGGCGGTGCTGAATCTCTGTTTCTTTTAGAGCGAGCACGTTCCATGATAGATTTCCAATCAATCATGGAATAAACAGGAGTATGTCTTTGCTGTCTTTCTATAGCACTATGCATGGAGTCCACTTCCATATGAGTGTGACCACTCTCTAAATACTTTTGCTCTATAACATCCAGCTGGACATCCGATCTTTGAATGAAATGTACCAAAAATGCCGTGACAAATTGATTTCTATTTTGCCCAGCGCATGTGTCGCTATACATAGTGACTTCTTTAATGTTGATTGGTATCTGACTAATCCACCAGTTTATTGCACTGGCAATTTCCACACTGCCCCTTTTACCATTAATCTCATTCCAAGTTATACAAAATGCTTCATGAGGTGGTTTAGCCGTATGAATCGTATAATTTTGAACGTTTAATTTTCTGGTGTAATATAAAATACCTACACCACTGACTGGTATATGCAAAGTAGACTGCATGTCTGCCGTTACGACTAGGTAATTGTCATCAATAATAGACCGCTGCTTGTCCGATTCTTTCGCTTGCTGTGCTTCATTTTTTCTTGTAATATGTGAATCATATTCCTCCTTCAAATGTTCTGGACGTCCGGCACTATCATAACGGGTGCATGTTATGCATAAATCTTTTTTTGGGGTAAAAAATGACAAATTGAATTTAGACCCAAATATTGTTTTATAGACATAAAAAGAACATGGTTCTTCATTTAATGTTGTTTGTTGCTCTTTATACAATTCGTACATTTTGGCGATTGTCAGTTTGCTCTCCAGGTACTGTCTCTTACTTTTCTTCCTGCAGTAGTGAGATTCGAGCCGGGGGAAAGAGTTGATGTGGTCAATGACCTTCTGTTCAGACTCTGAACTGGTTTTGTTTATTGGGACTCGAGAACCACGCCCATCCTTCCCTTTATAGTTACCTAACTCATCTCTATATTTCAATGCTTCATTTACCGGTCCGTTTGAAATGCTTAGAGTTTTTAGAAAAAAATCTTTGCAGACTCGTATTTTATTATCATTTTTATTAAAATAATATGAATAGGTAGCAGTTCGGTTTTTTTCAGTAGGAATACCAACTTTCATTGTTTTTATAGGCTGGGCCATCACTTTTTGAAGTAAAAATTGTTTTTGTGCATTAAAATCTGTAATTTTCCAGTAGGCTTCACACATTTTAAGTCTTTCATCCTCAGAAAAATGATTTTGACACTGATATCGGCATTTTACGTAGCACTTTACGGGCTTAGGTTTCTTTGCAGGCATGAGCTGGCCCTTTTTACCCAAATAAGGCAAACCGTTTTGTTTATTAGATTTAGCTATGTTTTTTTTCCATTTGTTAGGATTGCTTTTTTTCCAACGCGTAGGTTCAACGATATTGTTTGAAGTAACAACGATTGGAGCTGGCTGTTCAGTTAATTCTTGATTTTCTACAGTGACATTACCAGTTGAATCTGAGTTGGAAGATGGTAAAGTAGATTGTTGAGGCTCGGAATTTTGTTGATTCCTTGATTCAAAGTCATTGTTAATATCCTGGAAACATTCATTAAAAAGCCCCCGACTATCTGCTGTCTTCGAGTGCCACACAGAAGATGTACTTTCTTCACTGTCGCTCTCACTAGGAGATTTTGCAACATATACTCGTCTTTTCTTTTTGAAATGTCTATCCTCTTCACTATCTGGCAACCATGAAACGCTTGAATCAGAGAAAACTCGAACAGGAGAAGAACTCAACTCTTCGATACCGCTTATTTCTGAATGTGGACTTTCACGAGACTTTTGGACTTCGGTGTAGTTTTGGTTTGTTGTACATGACACATTTTCTTCTCTGATCACATTCTCAACGGACAAAACATCATGGTAGGTTTCAGCCAACAAAGGAGCGGAGTATGGGGGATTGATAGTTGGTAGATCTCTTTTTGGACTTACTACTGACGCGGATGGTGGAGCAGATTCATAAAAATTATTGTTTTGAAACAGATCAAATTTCCTCTCGTCGAGCAGCTCAGTTTCCTGAAATAAACAATTAGGAAAACGTTAGGCATGATAAATACAGATACTAAAAAGGATGCAATCTAGGTCGAGCTGTTAGTTAAACTAGCATTATTATACGATTCACCCGTCCAAACCATCTCGTGAAAATTTTTGTAAATTTTGGAATAATAATAATGGTAAAAGGGGCAGTGAGAAAATTACAGTCCATTAAACTAGTGGATTAGTCAGAAATTAAGCAATATTAAAAAAGTCACTGTTTATAGCTTCCACAAGGCATTTTTGGTTCGTTTTATTTATCAAGGAGATTCACAAAGACAGCGAGAAATGTTAAATGTGTTAATATTATGCAAAATATATAAAAAAACAGAACAAATCAAAATAGATAGCATAATATGATAGCAGACACATGTGTCAGTAATGAATTATAGAACACCATTTAACGACTAAGTTATGTGCTATTCCAAGCCGATCAACCCTGTCGATCGTATTTATTTAATATCTTACATAATTATATACAAACAAATGCCACAAAGCATCTTTATAAATACAATAGGTACACCTAGTGACACATCTAGCACCTCCATTGCGGTGGCCCGTGACAAAAAAATAAAATAAATAATAATGTCACTGAGTGTACTCATTGCTTTTAAGTCAAGCATTAGTAAAACCACACACTAAGGCAAATCATCCAAGCATCAAATGAATAGGTAAGCAACACCCAAATAATACGTATCGTCGTAATAATTACTTTCCCTATAGATCTCGTGAAGTCATCAACTGAGCAGATTCCTATAAAATAACATTATTATTTATGTATGTTATTATATAACGTCCATAACGTACATCAATAAAAGTGAAAAACTTTTAAAATACAATACACATCTAAAAGATACATAAAAACTAAATAAAAATGTAATTACCAAACTTACCTCTATAACAGTTTTTTCGTGTTTATTCAATAAATCAATAATAAACTTAGCACGACTCATTGTTACAGAGCGCCTAATGCTTACGTAATTTAAACAACAACGAAACGCGTGTCTGTGTCGGTCGACTTCAACTCCGCGAATGAGTCACCAACTCACCACGCGCCGCACTCGTCACTATAGCCGCGACAAACTCACTAACTCGCGGGCAAAATGTACCTTAATTGTAACAATGCACCTCGAAGTTGTATAAACGATAATTAAAAGTCTTTAATTATTATTTGCAATGGATCTTATGTTCCACCTTTAAAATAAAAATAAACATTAAAATGGGTTGATGATTTTTCGCTTTTGTAATATTGTACATATCATTCAAAAATAAAGAGTGAGTAGTCACTAAGTCGAGTTAGTTAATTTTCGCTTTTGTGTGTTTTAGCAAACTACTGACTTTAAAAACTCACTAAATCATTTTAGTTATTTTAAGACTACCTAAAAGAGCATGTATGCATTGAAAATTCAAGAGAAAAAGTAATTAAGTCGTTTTAATTTCGGGTGATGTAAATTTTCGATAAATGTATAATAATTTACTAAATTAGTTATTTCTCCCATTACGCTGTGGGGTGCAAAGGGTAGACTTACTTACTTTTCACATTTCGTAAAACAAAAGCCTTGGCAGCTACAAAAATGACGGTTAGTCAGATATTTAGAGAAGAAAATGTTGATTTTAGTGATATTAATAAGTCATTTAGGCCATTTTTCGACTTAGTGACTTTTCGCTCTACGGGGACGATATGCTCGTATTTTTCGGGTTCCCGGGCAAAGTCTTCTCCTCCCACTTCCAAATGATTCTCTGCGGTAACTGTGATACAGCTCCCATGATGGCTTCCAATTTATCTTTGGGCGTTGAGGTGGCTCGTAACATCGATCCAAAACTGATGTAAATTACGCCATGTTCTGATTCATCTATGAATTTTTTTAAGTCCTGGAAAAAATATAGTTTATCGTTTATCCGAGAATGAATGTTTATCGTACGCATATGTATAATGAACTCATATGCACAGTGATTAGGAGGGATTAAGGGCGACAGTTTTGTAATCGATTTTAAGTAGTGCCGTACCTCGCGTCCTAACCAAAATAATCGTTCGCGCGAATACGCGATCGTCGCGAACATAATATATGTAACTTATTTGTTCGGAAAATCGGTGAGAGTCCTCTTTCGGCGCGACCACACGTTTGGGTTCGCCGAACAAAATGAACGCACGATCGCGTGTTCTCACGGCGATCGTTTTGGTTAGCACGCAGGGGTAAGGCCACGTGCTAACCAAAAGCAAACGTCGCGTGAGTAAGCGATCGTCGTGCTCTTTTATATGAGTATGACAGAGTCGCGTGATCAATCAATCAATCAACGTCATTTGAATAATGACTGTAAACGATCGAGTAATCGCGTATTCGAGCGACAATCGCTTACAGTTAGGATGCAGGGTAAGGCCTGAAAGTTGCTGGTCTGATTGCTAGACAATGCAAAGATGTGTCTCCACAACACTAAAAACTTATCTCCAAATTCTTATTCGCTTACAGCGAACGTCATTTTATCAATATTGTTGTGTCATTGTAATTAATTGTTGTAATGACAAGCATAAACTGCTAAAAAGTGTGTTTACAGTCCTCCGGTTACAAACTTTACGTAGGTAATAATGATATAAGCATGATTAGTAGGTTTGTTACATAGACACTGCTTGTTATCATGCACTTAAAAATTTGATTATGTGATACATGTAATGTCTGCAGCATGTATATTTTATTTTATTATGAACCTTATGTTATCTGCCTTGAAGATACAAGGTAGTTGAAATAAGGTTCATAATAAATATAATAATTATTGCCTCATACAAATTTTGACAAGATTACGATATTTTATGAACGATCAAAAGTGCATGCGCTCGGATTGCTAGTGACACATGGAAGTAGTACATTGAAGGTCGTGTACGAAATATATTATCGCGTTTCTTTTAATACAAATTGTCAATGTGAGTGGATGCCGACCGCAAAACTGAAATGCCACTGGGCAAAACATGAATGTTCGTGTTGTCTGTACAAAATTGACATCTGATTGGATCTCAAGAAGAGAAAAGGACAACGAGCCCATTCAGCTATATGTCACTAGTTTTGGCATACTGGAGATAGAAGATGTCAGAGAATAAGGAATCTTACGGAATTACATTCAATGACAGATATAATTATACTGTCTTCTATCAATAGCGATCTGTCTTTTACTGAAAATAGGTTATTGGGTTCGGCCGTTAGATTACAACTCATTAGAGGTTGGACCGCATCAGATTGTAGATACCAACAGAAATTGGAAGATTGGAAAGAAGACGTTGCCGAACAGTGGAACTAGAGGCGTGATTAAATAAGTATTATTATGCAAATAAATGATTTTGATTTGATTTGATAAAATACAAATATTATATAACTGAAACTCGAGAGGTTTGAGAATTTGACAAAATTTACATAAGTACTGGACGAGATTTGATTTTAATTGATTTTTAATAGCTACATGGGAAACGAAGTGTCCAGCCACTTAGGTACTTACCTTAGGTAGTTCTTTTGGTTTGGCAACGTGGTATCCACCCACTTCATGAACATTTGGAGGGTACAGACCAGGGCCAGACAGCACGTAATTTGTGTACATCAACAAACATTTAACACTTCGAGACAATTCTTCCAATGGTGGTATATTGTCAAAATATTGTGCTAGAGTGTTTTCATCGTCTCTCCGGTCAATAAATTTATATATATAAGTAAACATATTATAGAAAATAGTCCTTTCGATTCGTTGATATAATGTGGGCTTTGTTCCACCTTCCAAAAATGGGAGGGGCACGTATGCTGGGTTGTATTGAATCCCGTACTGCTCGTAGTGCCAGAGCATCGGCACGGTCGATGTCAGTCCAACTATTGGTCCTCCCAGTACGTGGGCAAGCCCCAGCGCACAATCACTGTTAAACTGTTCCACAATCACTAAATCGAATTTAGCTTTAGATTTCCACAGGTTTTGCACCTTCTCATGTTCCAGCAAAGTTATACAGTTGTCTTTTCCCGAACGACCTAAGAACAAACCAATTTGTATTGTGCTCCAATACGAAGTCTCTATTGGAAAAGCATCTTCTAATATTTTTGTTTTTCCACCCAAATTTATATCATGATAGTTTTTTATTGGTTTTTCCAGAGGAAAGTACGATATCACTGTTATATTGTGACCTCTGTTCACTAATTCCCGAAGATATGGTGCGAATACGAAAAAATGGCTTTTTCCTTGGTATGGGAACACTCCTAATATGTTAAGCGTTAGCACTTGGTTGAAGAGAACACTGATGAACAGGACTAGTATATTATTTAACTTCATTTTATTATTGTCAAGACAAGACAATTAATCGTGAGGTTCTAGCGACAGTGGGTTCATTGATGCTGGTACGTTCGGCCTACTGAAGTCTTAACAAATTGCAGTCGGTTTTTAAATACAGATAAGACTCGCGGTCTATTTGGAATATGCTAATCACTAGTAAATAAGAATATAAGTGATTCTACTTATGACATTTGGGCTTGTTCTCTGATTAGTATTTGACTATGAAATTAATGACTGACTGATACATAGAATAGATATTTCCTCCCGCCTTATCCGGAACACAGAATACATCTGCTTAACCGGTTTGTTTGGTGTCAATTCATTCGGTTTAAAAGTAGAAATGGGTGTACCACAAGGATCAATATTGGGTCCTTTCCTCTTTTTAGTATATATTAATGATCTCCCCCATTTGTTAAAAACTCAACCACAAATGGTGTTATTTGCTGATGATACTTCCTTAATTTTTAAAATTAATAGACGTGCATCAAATCTTGACGACGTAAACAACGCCCTACAGCAGGTCCACAATTGGTTCACTGCTAATAATATAGTATTAAATGGGAAAAAAACTAAGTGCATAAGATTTTCTTTACCAAATGTCAAAAGTAGTAATTGCGAGATAGTATTGAATCAAGAGAAACTAGAATTCGTCGATAAAACTGTTTTCCTGGGGATCACGCTCGACTCAAGGCTTCAATGGGGTCCTCATTTAACATCCCTTTCAGGACGGCTAAGTTCAGCAGCATTTGCTGTGAGAAAAATCCGTCAATTTACTGATGTAGATACCGCGAGACTAGTCTATTTTAGTTACTTTCATAGTATTATGTCGGTATTCTACTATGGGGACGGGCTGCAGACATCGAATCTATTTTTATTCTGCAGAAAAGAGCCATTAGAGCCATCTATGGCCTCCGCAGGCGCGATTCTCTAAGGGAACAGTTTAAAGATATTAACATCATGACGGTACCTTGTCAATATATTTATGAAAACATCATGTACGTAAGGAAAAATCTACATCCTTTTAGTAAAAGAGGTGCAAAACACAATTATATCACTAGGAATAGGGACCAATTAGTTCAACCTGGTTTCAGGCTGGCTAAAGTGGACTCATCTTTCATGGGGTACTGGGCACTGGGTACTTCAACTGAATGAAACGAAATTTAAATCTTATATTAAACGCGCACTATGCAGCCAAGCATAATTATTATAAGTTGGGGGATTACATCGCTGATAAAAATGCTTGGCTCAACGCTGGTCCAGCTCCACAAGCATAAACTAATTGATTAGCATTTGAAAATACCGTTGGAGCTGCTGAAGATTTTAAAAACTATCTTTGCATTGTATAAATTCAATGTCTTAGCATTGTATAATTGCATGGCACATGTGTGGGTACTATGTATCGACTATAAAGCTTCCATTTAGGTACTGGGTATGTCTTTCATTGACTTGAACCTGGCGGCTGAGAGTATGTCATGCTCACTCTAATGTCTCGCTGGCGGTGGCGCGTGTGTTGGATCATTTAGCTCCCTTCAAAATGGTTGAGCTGAATGGTGCTAGTCCATGCGTCATGTTCGTGAACGGGCGCCGTCAGTAGGGACTGGTCATCTCTTAGCTGCCACGGCGATTTTAATTTTAATTTAATTTATATTTTTATTTCTAACGGACGCTTTTATTGTTTTGCATCGTTCTCATATGTATAACTTCAACTTGAATGATGTAACCAATATTATGTAACCATTTTATTTAATTTAAAAGAGTGTCCGTGGAGTTTCTTGCTCGTTCTTCTCCATAGGTACCTACTACGCTTTGGAATGGGCGACTAGCTTCATATTTCTGACTGACCGACCCCTTGACAATTCAAAACTGCCTGTAATTGGTTTATTTGAAATAAATGCTTTGAGTTTTGGGTTTTTGAGTTTTGTTGATTTGTTTCTTTAAAATTAGACTGATTTATATTTAAAATGATTTAATAAACAAATTTAACTTTTGTAACGTTTTATATTATTGTTGATTGTTTTTGTAAAGAAGATAATACAAATCTAAGAAAAAAAAAACTTTTATTTCCAATTTTTATCACCGGTGCTTTGGAACGTAGTAGATTTTTGTTTACGGTCGAGTGTCTGACGGTCTGAACGGCCCAAACCGAATGGCCCTCGGACCCATTTGGTTTGGGCCGTTCAGACTAAATACCCACAACACCGCCAAACCATCACTTATTTTGTTCTATGGCTATTGTTCGTTTTTTCAGACAGTTTATTGAATTTCTTTCTTCCGAAACCATTAAAATTCTACACACGCTTTTTCTGGTCCCTGCCCTCCGTGGACCCAGTATAATAAAGAGTAAACGAGATATAAATAATTATATTTTCTCTATATCCTTTGCGTATTTGTAAAAAACCACATTGGTTAGCCATAAACGGTGGTCATACATAAACAGGAACATAAACTGTTTTTGTAGCGCGTATTTCATAATTCAGTGAATGTTATATATAGGGTACAAAGTAATACAAACACAATATTAAATGTGATATTATGGGGCGTTGTTGTGTATTAGGATGTATGAATCCCACAGAGCGCAAAAATGAAGACATTTCCTTTTATCGGTCAGTGAGCTTGTTTTTTTTGCAATGTTATCAAACTATCATAGAAATAGTTCATTAAACTTAAAAGTCGTTATTTCTACTCGTTATCATCTGACAGGGAGCAAATTCGAAGCGTTTTTTTGTTACTTGTTTTCTCGTATTACCCGATTTCTTTAGATAGAACCAGTTGGCAATAGGGACTGCCATATTTAAATGCATCTTCTTAAATTACTTAGGTTACCTCCGATTAAGGGATACCAGTGCCCGGCAAGATTACCCATAAATAAATATTACTCACTTCTATCCACAGGATGGCCCAGTTAAGCAGCCGACAAACTCTTAGGTTGAGATACGACAACACTCATAAAAAAAAAAATTCTTTGCAGAGTAGTCGGATTAAAAATACAGACTAGATCTGGTATTAAAACATAATTTATACATATTTGACGTGTAAAAGTGTCTTTTTCAGAATTTACAAAAATAAAACAAACTTTTAGAGCTGATGTACCTGCGCTGTATGTGTAAATACACGCAAACCAAACGACGACGGAACCAGTGACCAGCGAGTAGACCGTGAGTCATGTACAAAAAAACTCAAAAGCCGCTCCACGACTTGTGACCTGGTCATGACGACCTAGGTGCCTAGCGTGTAATGGATAGCGTGTACTGGGAGGTTAGAAAGTAGTGGAATGGCGCAAAAAAAGTAAATTAATTCGATTATCACAATTTTTTTCAATATTTCAACAATTTCCAAATTCTACCTTTGCCAGCATTATCTCTAAATATTTTTTAAAGTTTTGTACCTCGTTAGATGGCTGATTAAATGAAGATGTGTTCCCTGTAATTTGTACGCTTAATGCCATAGTAAGATTTTGAGATAACTGGTGTCTACGTTCAAGGGTTACCTACTTTGAAAGATTTATTAAAGTATTAGGTACCCAATGGAATCGCAATGAAGGCCGTTCAATTTGAGAGTTTAGAGAAAAGTGATACTTAGTGACGAATTCTAACAAATTTTCAAAAATACATAAAAATTGTTTTTTCTCGAATCCCATAAATTTTTGCCTGCTTATGGGATGCTTAATTGTAGCAAATGGGTCACACTATTACGTCCTTGAAGGAATACGTCAAATTCCAAGTCACCCTGTATAGTTAAAGATATTATATTAGTTCGTTTTTTATTAATGATACTTAAACTATTTTGAATAAAAGAGTAATAAAATATAAAATTATTTATAAAATGATATATAAATTAACTAGGTTCTGTGTACTAGCAGGAGTGTAACAATAAAAACAAATTTTCACGCCGCGCGCCGTCAGCCATAATTATTTTTATGCGCGTATTGCACTCTAATGCTTCGCATTTTGAGTCGTGCAATACGCGCATAAAAATAATTATGGCTGACGGCGCGCGGCGTGGCACCATGGCTGACAGGGGTCAAGTTCAGATTTCATGGTTTTCCCGAGTGGGACAAATGAATTTTTGAAAATCTTTGGATGCAGATTTGTTTCTTTTAAAAACTAAAGAGAGGTTTTCTTTGAAGAAAATTTGCTATCTCCAGTATTTAGAGTACTTTCCCTCCAGGCGAGGTTAAAAAATTCCACCCTGTATATACAAATATTGCTCATTTAATAGTATGAGATAGGACACGGTAGGATAGGTACGATTAATTAAACAGCCCATACCTATTATTACAAAATTATAATTCCAATTTTTTTACGACCTATGCCTATAAATAGATTTAAATCTGAGCAGTATTTTATTAAATATCAGTAAATCAGTAACAATATTTACGTATGGTTATTTGCCTGGGAGTAGGGTATAGGTAATCACAGGGCTGCAAAGCAAAGTCAAAAACATTAAAACTACTTTATATTCCCAGTGTTACATAACAGTTTTATTTTAGGATTAGCAGTCACACATGAAACTGTTTTGCTAATATATGTTTATAAGGCACTTTAAAATAACCTACGTTCAAACACCCGACACTTTTGTTTGAAAAGCAGCAACAGAACATTTTAAACTTTGGCGATACCTACCTAGTATATAGCTCTAACATTAACTATTTCTAGATTACAGAAAAACATACGTAAACTAACAAATTACCATATACTGAATATGATTGTTTATAAAAATAATAAAAAATACGTTAAAAATAATTTATTTAAAAACATTTTTTTTTATGAGAAACTTATTTAGTTTTAATTTTACGTTGGACTTGCTGTGGTTTGCTCTTCGTAAGCAAAGAGATTATCATTTTCAAAGAGTACAGGATTGCAAATATGATGCTTCCGAACACCGCTATAATATCCCATGATCTGTATTGGTACAGGGGGACTGCGGTCGCTGGAGTCCGGAAGGTGTAGTTGCCAGTTCGAGCTGTGAACTCCGTCCAGTAAATTGCACTGTCCATGGCTGATTGTGGACGGTCGTGCCATACTCTGGACAGATCCTTTACCTTCCTCCTGAACCTGAAATAAAATTGACACTTGATAAGTATATTATGATCATCAAGTAAAACTAGTTAGTCATCAAATGTTCTTTTCGCTGGAAGTACGGTAGAACTATGGCAAGTTTAATACAGTCATTACAAGGAAATACACCAACTACTTGTAAAATATTAAGTGCTATAGTGTTATCCACGTTTGCTCTTAAACCACAAGAACCAACCTACAATAAACTTATTATACAATGAAGATAAATTTCAATACTCACTCAGGATTAAGAACGGTTTTGATTTTCTCCAACAAAAGCTCCGTAGTCAATTCTCTGAAGTGGATTTGAACGCCTAACCCGCTCTCTTCAATGGCTGCAGCATTTCCTGGCTGGTCTCCGAAGACTGGCATGCCAATTATGGGTACCCCATGATGAATGGCCTCCGTGGAACCCAGCATGCCACAATGAGAGTAGAACGCCAGAACATTCGGATGCGCTGAAATTATGAGTAAAATCAAGAATTGAATATTTAAAAAATCCAAAACTTACTTAAACCCCAATATTTAAGTAAGTTTTGGATTTTAAAATTAAGACACTGCTGAACTAGAGCTTCAAATTGCCTGGAAATCACTCTTTGAAAAGATTAAATGTCATTAACACCAAGTTTTAGTTCTGAGACAGTTTCTCGTCTTTGTCTTTGTGTGTGTCTTTGTGTTCGTCTTTGTATTTCATTATCTTTCGTGACTGTTAGTTTTATGCATTAAATCCACAAAATTGATATGTCTTATCAAAGCTAGGGTCCAAGGTCCAAAACAGGTCTAACGAGTAAATCTTTTGTTGTTCGTTTTTGTTTGTTGATGTTATCTTTTGTTTGTTGTTGTTTAGTTTGTTTGCATGCATGAATGATATCTTGATCCTAGGATCTTTGATGACTTGCTGCATTATATCAAATACGCAAGATGGATTAAAACCCTCATAAATAATTATACTGTCGTCAGTTTTATCTTGTAGACATTTGATTTCTATTATTAATATCTACAAATAGAGTTTTGATTCCAGATACCTTAATAAAAATCATTGGCACGTTGAGATTGTTGATGCGTCAATAAGTTTTTTAAAAGCAATATTATATTGCAGCATTGCCATTCATCGTGGCAATGCCGCCAGTCTTCTGGGCACGTTTCCGGATGACAGCGATGCGGACAAAAACTTCGATGCTTATAGTGTCCGTTTGTTTTTTGTATAGTTAGATAGTCATTTTATTTAGTACCTAGTGTAAATTGTTAATTGTGTTATATACTGTAAAACATATCATATTGTTTACCAGGTTTACCACTACTACGCTAGAGCGTTTATTCTGACGGTGGGACAACGTCGCAAATAGCTGTCAATTATTTACCTGTTTTGATTCATTTGGCAATTATAACACTGAATTTGATTTTGTAATCGTTTTAGGTGTAAAAAATGCATTTGGAAAGTCCAAATATTTTTTTTACATCTAAAACTAAATATTTGGGGTTACGATATTAATTATTGCATTTCATAATCAATATTTTAGTTTACCAGTTAGTCACATTTCATATTTCCAATACAGTATAATTGCCAAATTAATCAAAACAGGTAAATATTTGACATCTATTTGCGACGTTGCCCACTGTCAGAATAAACGCTCTTAATTAGTACGAAAATACGTCACGCATTATGTGACACGACATGATTGATAAATTGTACGTTCCAAAAAAAGATGTATCATCACTATCTCCTCGAGATACAAGATGTTAGGTTGAACTAGGGTTTGCAAAAAAAAGAAACGAGCAACTTTTAAGGAACCAACTCTGAAATAAAAACTCTGCTGTTCCCTACAAAGTGCAATACCTACGCGATCAAAATGTACTACACTTCCTTAAAGAATATCCCTCGTTTTAACCTAAACCACTGTATAAATAATATATCGATATTTTAACTTGTTTTTTTAGATCGAGATCGAAAACCTACAGGATTTGAGCTTACATTTTTTCTTCGTAGTTACGATAGTGTTTTGGTGAAAGGGTTTTCCCTTCGGCGCCGTGTAACGAGATATCTTATTACAATCTATCCTGAGGGGAAATCGCAATGGAATAGCAATGTAAGAATAGCAGTGAATTAGCAGACCTCAATATAACTGGGAAAAGGCTAGATGGTGAAGAGATCATAGCTTCTGCTGTGTAGATATTTACGACTTCTATACAGTGTGACGAGGAACACATTCAACGAAACGTCGATAATTTACGCTCACAGGTGACGAATAATTTGCAAAAAAATTATCGATGAAAGTCTTGTGTTAAGATCCCAAAGCGCACTTGCCAGGCGACTGCATTGGGATAAGGAATGATTCAAAGCCTAGGACGGGCAAAACTTTGACGTATTTTACCTTTGCATAATTGAGTCAAATATCAACGGCCTACTTTTTTACATAAACGAGAGCGTAGTACTGACTTCAGCCTCGAATATGTCCCTCATCAAGCCAGTCAGCCTGCGTAATAATATTTATATAGTATCAGTTACTTATGACAATGAATCTTAGTCGACCGTATCAAAGGTTTTTTTTTCCTTTGCTGTCGTACTTGGTTCAGCTGATTCCATTTATATATATTCCTCTTATCATTTGTTTAAGCTTAAATAGGCCAATTTGTTCAACCTGGGCTTTTGTATATAGATACAGGCACGTAAATAATAAAACTATACCTAATATATCGTTTTGAGGCAGCCAGTTTGATAAGTATATTTTCGTATTTTTCGGGTTCCCGGGCAAAGTCTTCTCCTCCCACTTCCAAATGATTCTCTGCGGTAACTGTGATACAGCTCCTATGATGGCTTCCAATTTATCTTTGGGCGTTGAGGTGGCTCGTAACATCGATCCAAAACTGATGTAAATTACGCCATGTTCTGATTCCTCTATGAATTTTTTTAAGTCCTGGAAAAAATATAGTTTATCGTTTATCCGAGAATGAATGTTTATCGTACGCATATGTATAATGAACTCATACGCACAGTGATTAGGAGAGATTAAGGGCGACAGTTTTGTAATCGATTTTAAGTAGTGCCGTACCTCGCGTCCTAAACAAAATAATCGTTCGAGCGATTACGCGATCGTCGCGTACATAATATATGTAACTTATTTGTTCGGAAAATCAGTGAGAGCCGCTCTTTCGGCGCGATCACACGTTTGGGCTCGCCGAACAAAATGAATGCACAATCGCGTGTTCTCACAGCGAACGTTTTGGTAAGCACGCAGGGGTAAGGCCGTGCTAACCAAAAGCAAACGTCGCGTGAGTAAGCGATCGTCGTGCTCTTTTATATGAGTATGACAGAGTCGCGTGATCAATCAATTAATCAACGTCATTTGAATAATGACTGTAAACGATCGAGTAATCGCGTATTCGAGCGACAATCGCTTACGGTTAGGACGCAGGGTAAGGCCTGAAAGTTGCTGGTCTGATTGCTAGACAATGCAAAGATGTGTCTCCACAACACTAAAAAACTTATCTCCAAATTCTTATTCGCTTACAGCGAACATCATTTTATCAATATTGTTGTTATGCCATGTCATTGTAATTAATTGTTGTAATGACAAGCATAAACTGCTAAAAAGTGTGTTTACAGTCCTCCGGTTACACACTTTACGTAGGTAATAATGATATAAGCATGATTAGTAGGTTTCTTACATAGACACTGCTTGTTATCATTCACTTAACAATTTGATTATGTGATACTTGTAATGTCTGCAGCGTGTATAATTTAATTATTATGAACCTTATGTTATCTGCCTTGAAGATACAAGGCAGGTAACATAAGGTTCATAATAAATATAATAATTATTGCCTCATACTAATTTTGCCAAGATTACGATATTTTATAAACGATCAGAAGTGCATGCGCTCAGATTGCTAGTGACACATGGAAGTAGTACATTGAAGGTCGTGTACGAAATATATTATCGCGTTTCTTTTAATACAAATTGTCAATGTGAGTGGATGCCGACCGCAAAACTGAAATGCTACCGGGAAAAAAAATATGAATGTTCAGTGTTGTCTGTACAAAATTGACATCTGATTGGATCTCAAGAAGAGAAAAGGACAACGTGCCAGTAGGAAAAGATGGTGAGATGAATAACGGCCGAACCCAATAACTTATCTATCACTAGTTTTGGTATACTGGAGATAGAAGATGTCGGAGAATAAGGAATCTTACGGTATGAGATTCAATGACAGATATGATTATACTGTCTTCTATCAATAGCGATCTGTCTTTTACTGAAAATAGGTTATTGGGTTCGGCCGTCAGATTACAACTCATTAGAGGTTGGACCGCATTAGATATGTAGATACCAACAGAAATGGGAAAATTGCAAGGAAGACGTTGCTGAACAGTGGGACTAGAGGCATGATTAAATAATTATTATTATGCAAATAAATGATTTTGATTTGATTTGATAAAATAACAAATATTATTTAACTGAAATTGTGGTTTGAGAATTTGACAAAATTTACATAAGTACTGGACGAGATTTGATTTTAATTGCTTTTTAATAGCTACTTGGGAAACGAAGTGTCCAGCCACTTAGGTACTTACCTTAGGTAGTTCTTTTGGTTTGGCAACGTGGTATCCACCCACTTCATGAACATTTGGAGGGTACAGACCAGGGCCAGACAGCACGTAATTTGTGTACATCAACAAACATTTAACACTTCGAGACAATTCTTCCAATGGTGGTATATTGTCAAAATATTGTGCTAGAGTGTTTTCGTCGTCTCTCCGGCCAGTCCATTTATATAAATTAGTAAACATATTATAGAAAATGGTCCTTTCGATTCGTTGATATAATGTGGGCTTTGTTCCACCTTCCAAAAATGGGAGGGGAACGTATGCTGGGTTGTATTGAATCCCGTACTCCTCGTAGTGCCAGGGCATCGGCACGGTCGATGTCAGTCCAACTATTGGTGCTCCCAGTACGTGGGCAAGCCCCAGCGCACAATCACTGTTAAACTGTTCCACAAGCACTAAATCGAATTTAGCTTTAGATTTCCACAGGTTTTGCACCTTCTCATGCTCCAGCAAAGTTATACAGTTGTCTTTTCCCGAACGTGCTAAGAACAAACCAATTTGTATTATGGTCCAATACGAAGTCTCTATTGGAAAAGCATCTTCTAATATTTTTGTTTTTCCACCCAAATTTATATCATGATAGTTTTTTATTGGTTTTTCCAGAGGAAAGTACGATATCACTGTTATATTGTGACCTCTGTTCGCTAACTCTTGAAGATATGGTGCGAATACGAAAAAATGGCTTTTTCCTTGGTATGGGAACACTCCTAATATGTTAAGCGTTAGCACTTGGTTGAAGAGAACACTGATGAACAGGACTAGTATATTATTTAACTTCATTTTATTATTGTCAAGACAAGACGTTAATTAATTGTGAGGTTCTAGCGACAGCGTGTTCATTGATGCTGGTACGTTCGGCCTACTGAAGTCTTAAAAAATCGCAGTCGGTTTTTAAATACAGATAAGACTCCCGCTCTATTTGATAGTGATAACCATATTCTGGTTATCACTAGTAAATAAGAACATAAGTGATTCTACTTATGATATATGGGCTTTTTATCTGATTATGAAATCAAAGGCTGTCTGTCTGTTATACATAGAATAGATAAGTGTTTAAACTAGTTACATTTTTTAATTACAAGGATACCGGTCAAAATATTTCCTAAATATCTAGAACTTAGATACTATTGGCAAGACAGAACGAAAATACAGCTGGGTGCACACTATTCGATGGTGGGTAAAAATATTTTTTTTTGAAAATAATAATACTACCAGCCTATTATTATCCCACTGCAGGGCAAAGGCTTCTCATATAGAGAAGGCCATTGATCACAACGCTTGCTTAAAAGGGGTTGGCGAAATCAAAAAAAATAAAAAAATAATTATTTTAATTAACACATAATAAATAACGAAATAAAAAGTCCTAAATAATACCAGTCAAGCATTCAAATAAGAAATATTTTCCTGCTGCATTTCATCGTGATTTCATTTAAAATATTTTCCACAAATAAAATTATGCAAAACTTCTTATTCAAACTTCACTCTTTTGGATGATCTTCTTTCTTCTTCTATGAACTCTGATTGTGCGTCTTTTTGACAACAGCAGCAGCAGAGCACAGACAGAATCTTGTACACCACATAGCTCAGGATGTACAGGACCAGTCCAATAGCTGCTAGGACATCAAGCTGAAGGTGTTGGTACAGGGGTACTTTAGGCGCTGCTGGTTGAAGATTTGGTGCCCCCTGGTAACGAGCCACGTATTCTGTCCAATAGATAGCAGATTCTGAAGGTGACATTGGTCGGTCATGCCATAATCTTGAAACAAGTTTCGCACGTTGCTGCCATCTGTAATCACAATAAGATAAGATAAAAATTAATGTAAGTCGTATGTATTTAGGTTTATTTATTCATTCATAACCTTGCGGCAGACTTCCTGATGAATGCTTAATGCTGGCTAATCAATAGCTGGTCATGGGTCAAGTTACCGATGCAAAAGGGCAGCTATGCTCTAATTCCTATGTCCGGAAAAATATTGTTTGTTTTGCCATTTGTGGTTTTTGTTGATTTGTTGATAGAAATGGTCCCCTCAAAAATGCCTTCAGAATGTTGTTGGGGCTTCCACGCTAATGCAGTGCATCAGGAATGTTTGCCGAAGCACATACTGATGGTTTCAATACTATCCTAAGAAAAAGGATTGCGTCCATGATGCGCAGAGTGCGTGGGACCGACAACGGCATTCTGAAGGTCATTAGTGATAAGCCGTTATGGCGCATCGGGTGCATGTACTAAATGTGCGTCTCGTGAGTGCAACAGATACTTGAATTAAAATGTTGTAGTACAGTCCTACTAACATGGTTTTTAAGTAGTGTGTATTACTAACGTGATATGGACGGAAAGGTCTGTTTTTTTTTTGTATAATATTGAATCAGCAAATGCTTGAAATATTTACAATGATAGGTTCTGTTATCTGTGCGGAGATAAATACTAGGCAAATAAATATAGGACAACACTAGTGTTTTAGTTTCAGCCCTTAGTGGCTTAGTGGTCGGTAGACCATATTATAGTAATCTGAATTCAGTGTTTAGAGCTCATGGCTCCTTTTGTGAAAAACCTAAGAAAACACTAGACTACATTATGCTGTTTAGTTTGAATCCGAGGCCGGACGAAGACTATATTTATTTTTCCTGAAATAATAATTATCCATTATAAATTAGGATTTGGAACTGTGCCCGATTGATGACGAAACGACACCAGCTGTTTAGGTGATAGTAAATCTTAGTGCGGGAGCAATTCACGAACCGATTTTTTTGTAACTGGTCTATCGCAGGGCAGTTAGAGAATATTAAATGGCAAGGCCCAAAGGATCTCAGCAGAGCTGACGGATAATTATGGAACAGAAAAAAAATTGGTTGCCTGTAAAGTCGGTATACGGGCGAAAGTTTTACGTGACAACGACTTTGCGTGCCTTTCACTTTTTATGTCTGTCTCTCTCGCTCTTAGGCGGGCTAACCATGCCCGAGTGGAAGGGACGCGTGCCTCTCACTCGCTCTCATTGTGAGCGCATAACGTGAGCGGAGCGTAACGCAGTTTCTTGAAGTGTCACCCGGCAAACCAATTTATAAGACGTTGTCACGTCAAAACATATGAACTCAACGTGACTCAGGCCGGTTCGAGCAGGGCTAGGGAAGCTAAACCTAAATTGGTTTGTTTTTTTTGTATAACTGATGAATTTTGCATGCACGACAATCTATTCGTAGTACGTTACGTGGTTATTATCCACCAAGTGTCTTAAATTTCCCTTTGACAATTTGACATAAGCTAAGCAGTGCATTGAACTTGATCTACTTTCAATTATGTTATCTTAACAATTTTGGTTAGTTCATAGTGTTCATACCACAGATATGTGTGTAGTTTCAGATCTCGTTGACATTAGAAGTTACAATAGTAAACTATTTAACAGAATACGTGGTAGTATGCATTTATTCTGTTGCATTTTTTCTCGCGTGGTTGGGTTAAATATTAACTTCTAAAAGAGACAATTTCGCTAATTTCTTTTTAGCAAAAATTTTAATCAATCGTGTCTACATTTTTTGGCTTATTTGGGACTAAAGAAGTCATTTGAGATACGAGTATTAAGATTATCTCTGTTAATTTTGAAATTAAAGTTGAGATTGTCGATTTGTCGATACTTTTTTCCATCATCTATCACACCAACCACACGAAAAAGAAAGATCTATTACGTCAGTATTGTAAAAAAAATAAATGTAGGTCCACTAACACAGGGTCCAGAACATCATTGATGGCATCTAACAAATATTCCTTCTTCAGATCTTGGTAGTGAACGATGGTGGCCACGCCTGCGTCTTGCAGGGCTGCTGCGTTGCCATACTGATCTCCAAAGAGAGGGATGGCCACGACTGGAACACCAGCGTCCACTGCTTCGATGGTGCTGAGGATGCCTGCGTGAGACACGAAGGCCTTTACATTCTCATGTTCTGAAACAGAAAAAGATATTGTTAGTTACGTGATATTTTGGGAAATTGGTTCAAGAATACAGAATTATAACTCTACAGGTCATATGGTGAACTGTGATATATTTTCCGGTAACGTCGTGGCTCCTGTTTAAAGTTTAAGTTTGTACTTAGATAAGATCGGATGATGTGATTTTAGTTAATATTTTAATTATCAAACTCAAACTCAAACTCAAAGCATTTATTTCAATTAAACCATTTACAGGCACTTTTGAATTGTCAAGAAGTCGGTCAGTCAGAAATATGAAGCTAGTTGCGCATTCCAAAGCGTAGTACCTATGGAGTAGAACGAAGAAACTCCACGGACGCTCTTTTAAATCAATTATTTTTTCATTGCAACAAGGGATCTTAAAGCTTAAATTATTAAATATCATGCACACAACATGATATTTAATAATAGAAGAATTTCCATCAATCATGTTTGTGACAAAAATAATATTTATGAAGATTCATTCCGTGACGTACGTTTTGAACATGATTCATATTTTTATAATCGTATTGATTTAAGTTGGTCAAAGGTTGATTGCTTGTATTTTTCCTTAAAAAAATTAAACAATGTTATTATATTTATGTTCCTAAGTACTTGTTACTACTATATACTCTTTTAACTTATCATTCATGTAAAATACTCGTGGCTAGGTAATAACAGCCGCACGGGTCGATTCTTCAAGTTAAGCTACGCTTGCCCGGGTTGGTCCGTGGATGGGTGACCATCTTTACATACCGTGACTCCTCCGTGCCTCGAAAAGCACGTTAAGCTGTTGGTCCCAGCTGTCATTCGTGGAGCTTTGCAGTTGTTACTCGTTACAGGTCGTCAAAAGCCCTAAAGTCTGACAAGTAGTCTTACCAAGGGGTATTGTATTACCCAGTTACTGGGTTGTGGAGGTCAGATAGGTCGCTCCATGTAAAATACTGGTATTCAGCTGCATCCGGTTAGACTGGAAACCGACCCCAACATAGTTGGGCAAAGTCTAGGCAGATTGATTCATGCAAAATACTAAGAGTTCAGCTGCTAAACCCACAACAGTCACCCTTATTACAAAACATATGTGCGTTTACTTACTCAAAATATCGTATTGTGGGAACCATCTCATAGTCATAACGTTTCTCGGCAGTTGCAGATTGCCTCCGTCCCATTTCCAGAGGACCCTCAGAGGCAATTTACCGAACGTTGATAACAGTTCGTTTAATTTATCACCGGCAAGCGTGGAGTCCTTTACCGTAGAACCGAGGTTCACGTATATAACGCCGTGCTCGGCCTCGTTTATAAATCTCTCTATTTCCTGTAAAGTGATAACATTGAAAGATGAGTTGATTGTGCTTTTCAATACAGTGTTAAGGTTTTTTTTTTACAATAATTCTGAATCAGTATATACGGAAGTTTAGCGTTCGAAACAGAGAATGAGTAACTTATATAGTATTGAAATGTACGTGTATTGACACACAAGTGTGGTGCACGCTGGCAATGGGAAAGCGCCTGCATTCCACCTTTTGAATAGGCTGGCAAGAGGCTCATGACGTCACGCAATGTTGCGATCGTTGCCCAATCGAACGCCGTCTGAGCTCACTTAATAAAAATATCGATTTAGTCAGCCCGACAGCGGCTAGGAAATACTTCTCATGTTGCGTAATTCAATCTTTAATTCGAAGAATTCATAATTATGTCTCACATGGTTGTAAGTAATGCATTAAATGATTAACGTAAATGCTCATCGCGACGGTGCGACGTGATTCTGGTAGAACAATTTCTATGAAGTTCTCGAAGTTATTGTTCTACTAGAGTCGCGTCGCGCTGTCGCACCGCGCCTGTCTGCGGAAGCTTTTATATTGTTGTTATCTGCATATTCAATCATCCTTAGTGAATGTTGATACTGCTTCCAATATGCTCAGCGGTGTGGCACACCCAATGCAAACGTAATACCCAATAAGTCATCACTATATTTAGAATAATAATTAACATGATAAAACAAGTCTAGCGTCTATTTACATAGAGATTGTCAAAATTACTCACCGTCGGAATAATTTTCGGCGGTCTCACATGAATACCACCAATATCGATTATATTATCAGGTCTGGCAACACCGCTGTACACCGACTGATGCGTGTTTACAAACACTAGGCTAGCGTTCGATGCAATACTTTCTAGAGATGGCAGCGCATCGCCCAGATACTTGTACAGGTACACATGGTCCGTTACTTGGGAACCCACGTAATATACCCAGTTCGTAAGATGATACAGCACGTAACTCTTTAGCCGCTCAAAATACCAAGGTTCCTTTCCGTAGGGCAAGCCAGATTGACTTACATACGCAGAATTGTAATGAATACCCAATCTGTTGTACTGCCACGCTTGTAGAGGCTGCGGGTTGAAGGCAATGTAAGGAGCGCTCAGGTTTGCGGCCAGAGCCAGGCCGCAGTCACTGTTGTATGACTCGACTAGTATTACGTCGTAACGAGGCCGCGTGTTTATTATGTGCAGCACTTGGTGGTTGTTCATTAGAGTCTTGCAATCGTCGTTGCCAGCTTTAGTCGCCACTAACGTCTCGAACGGCACTCGCGACACTTCGTTCACTATCACAGATTCATAAGATAATCCTTTATACACTTGGTGTAAACTGTCACTCAATAATATATCTTTGTAGGAAGCCGGCGCATCTTGCATTTGGAAATGGCTGATGAGAGTCACCTCATGGTCGCGATTCGCCAATTCCCGAAATAGTCCGCGGTAAGTGAGGTAGTTGTTGCGATCCAGCGACGGGAATATACCGAGGATTTTGTAACTGTCCGTAGCGAATATGGTCGCGATGAAATAGAAAACGAAAATTTTGTGTTTTGTCATTTTCGATGCGGACGCGTTCGAGTTGCCGCACAGTTTGTTGGTTACTAGGGCGTAAATGAAGCCGACTTACGTAGCTGTCTAATAATAGGTAGATGTTATGAGGTAACCATAGCGCTGACGACACGACAGTTTCGTAAGAAGCCGAAATATTCTGTGACTACACACAAGTCATTGATCATGACCTCGATTTACATGTTTTTGTGCGAGCGTGTGCCTGCACTGGTGTCGGGTTATGAACTGCTGTACGATGTTCATACACGAATAGATGCAGATTTATATGCATTCTTACGATAAAGTAATGCTTACACATTGTGATAAATTATCAGAATGATTTATTATTGGGGACTATCAATTATATTGTGTTGATTAAATTGTTGTGTAAGTAAGTTGAATGACATAATGATGAGCATCACTGTTTAATTTTCTCATAAGACAGTTTTGCCTAACTCGATATTTGTTTGTACAGTAACTATCAAATAATTGTCTATTACATTAATGTGTGTGTTCATTATCGTGCTTATTTATATGTTTGGGGGTCGGTAGACTGGAAACTACTGTGGGCGGCCAAGCGCGACCTTACGATGCATCACAAACAATGCTATTGTTCACAGCTGCCTAATAAACGGGCACACATTAGAACATGGCAACGTATGTAGGTTGTCTGACGAAATTATGTCTGTTTGATTAGTTCATGCTATTGGGATAGGTAGATTCTTGGATTAAATGTCAAAGATCCTTCCAATGTGTTTAAATACAATGAATTGGACATGCTTTGAAAAAAAGATGATACTCGATGTTCGTTTGATGAGCAAGCGGTTATATTTGATAGTGTGTCTACGGCTTTAGAGAAAGTTGACTCTGACAGTAGGTGCTTTGCGGTCACCGACCCTACTGACCGGTGCGGGGACTGTTGGAATTGTGTTCCATTTACACAAGAGGGGCCTCTTACAAGAATATTTTTGATGCCAAACATTAAAAAAACGAATTAGATACGAATTTGTAACTGAAAACACATAAGAACGAAGCAAGTTAGTAGAAAATTGTAATACGATGTTGCTGCAACGTTTTTATGACTACAATCTATGCAATTGCAATTTTAAAACTCTTTTTTGTCGATTTTAAAACAAATAAAAAAAAATATTTGCGAGCTATAAATGAAGACTCAAATATTAAAATTAAACAGAACATAAAAAAAGGGGAAAATAGCTTTTGACTTCTAGAGAAATTCCCAGTGTTTCCTTCTAGTGATGTGATGTTACCAGGAATATTGAGAATATTTGGAATTTTACTAGCAAACGTTACCAGAATTCCTATTTCACAAAATTTCCAATATTCCCAGGAGCGACACATCAGTTGTCAATTATATTAAATTGACCTTACTGACAAAAAAGAATACCTAATACAACTATGAACTACTTATCATAGGACAAAGTTCCAATAAATAATATCCGTGATAGGTAATTGACGCCATTCATTTATCAATCATTTATTTATAGTTCGTCCTATTTGCATATATTCCGAAAGCGACTCTTCTAGTATTTGCATTCAATAGTGTATATTCAAACTAGCTGCGCCCCGCGGTTTCACCCGCATTACTCGCGATCCCGTGGGAATATCGGGATAAGAAGTATCCTAACCAAGGTCATGGTATACCCATGTGCCAAATTTCATCCAAATCCGTTCAGACGTTTTAGTGTGAAAGCGTAACAAACAAAAAAACAACTTTCGCATTTATAATATTATAAATTGAGCTAGTAACAAATAAGTGTTATAGACGGTAAAAGTACTTCCCTAAATTACCACTTTATTCGTTCGAATAAAAAGTAAATGATTGCATCTCATCTTAAGGGTGCACTAGTCGACGGCTCCAACTCTTCGGTGGGTCTGACTAATATGCCTGATAATTAGTCTAATTATTTATATATTTAGTTTTATTTATTTAGTATTTATTTATCTAGATTGTATTTATCTATTTACATATTTACTCATTTATTTAGTGAAATAGACGATGATTTATATCGAAAACGAGCGACTAAAATTTAATGAACAGACCTTTGGGCGTATAGATATTATTGAAAAATTACTGGATGTATTTACTCAAAATACAATTATTTGAACTTTTGAATAAATTATCTATTCTTGTACGGTTTCTATTTTGCCATTTTTTTACTACATAAATTATTTATTTACGTCCAAAGACGAGTTAAAATTAGTGTTGAAATATGGAAGTTTTGACGCTCATAACTTCCAATCCATAAGTTTATGTCCAATTCTGCTTCCATACAGGGCTAGATAATGACAAGAAATTGATATAAATTTTTAGTTTTGAACGTACGCCGTGAAACAGAAGAGTAATCACCATACTACGTTTGTATGGACGAATGATCGACTAGCATACCCTTAATGACTTCACAATGCTGATTAATTGCCGAAGCTGAGGGGAAACAAAATGTTAACCCAATCAAATTGCAGTTAAAATAATGAAAACCAAATAAAAATAAATGCGTGCCAATTTTGTTGTGTGTGCGAAACATTGCTATGTCGCCACCAGCCAGACACTGTCGTACGGTTTCATTCAGGGTTACCACCTACCATAATGTCACTTATATTGGACTTGCAGAAGTTTATATAGATGTCTGTTAACAGCTGAACAGGATTAGGAAGAAGCATCACCTTCTGCTAAGCCCAAAACCGATGTAAGGCTGCGGTCTATCTGAGGCCCTAGTGTGAGTTTCTTTTAACTATCATCACATCCACCACCTTCATCCATGTCCATTTTGCGTGGATGTGACGCATATTGTCCTTAAACTGGTTTATTTTTTATTTTGTGTTCTTTTCTTTCTTTTCTTTTTTTCATCTCGACTATGCATCGACCGCGTTTGGCGCTCCGATTGGCCCTTCACTGGCCTTCACAGGTGAAGAGCCAATCGAAGCGCCGGACGCGTTCGATGCGTAAAGTCGAGAAGGTTAAAAGAAACTTACACTAAAGCCTCAGACCACACGCCGACCGCGACCGACGACGTGTCAGTCACCAACAGCGACCGAGTGCTATGTTCGCGAACATAGCATAGCTCTTGCGACGGCGGCAACGAACATTTTGACAACCGGCGCACAGTGGACAGTACACTCGTGTATTGGAGAGGTTGGACTTAGGCATTTCCGAAAAAAAAGTCTAATTTTGAAAAACGAATGATGCCATCGTATTTAGCTATTAAATGCCTTCAAAACTTGTTCCAAAAATTTCTTTCTATCTCTCGTAATTCAGGAGTTAATTAAGAAAAAGTGAAATTTTACTATGAAAATGAGTGAATCATACTCTCTGGCTCCTGAATCTGGTCATGTTTCAAGTTGTGGTCTTTACTATCATAATACACATATCAAGAGCTGCATTTAGTGCTCAGACCTATGGTGCGCCAAACGTGCACCTTCTGACATACAGGTTGATTTATATATTTTTAACAAAAAAAACATATTTTGTCCTTATAGTATACTGGTTTTGTTAGACTTATAGTAATATGATTCACACATGGACTGTATTGTGCAATAGCTATTAGGAGTATCGATGTTATAGTCAAAGTCCGATACACAGTCTCTTCGCGGAAGGACTGGTTTATCCTAGGTTTGGCCAAAGCCATCAGGCAATCCCCGAAATACATTTCAATTTCGCCCTTTGCCTGAAGTATTTTTAGTCAAACCCAGGAGCTCCTAACTTTTCAGTCAAACGTCGAAAGTAAATTATTCTGTTTCGGTTTTGGCCTAGTCAATCCTAGAAGCGACTGCAAAACTCGGTCAAACGTTGATCTGAACATGTTTAAACAGGTTCATAATGTCTCTCGCGGTGTTCCGACCGATTGTTTTGTCATTTCATGTTCGTTCATTGAGCGTGCGGGCGTGTAATTGTGTAAAATTGAAGATGAGTGAATCAAACGGTGTTGTTGTTACTAAAAACGTGGATAAAGAAGCTTTAAAAGTAAAGTTTAAAGAGAAAATTTCTAATTTGAATAAAAATAAGTGTTCATTTCACATAAAAAACAAACAGTTGTATGAGCAGATTATCAGTGAGGTAGAATCCGCTAAAGTAGCTGAAAAGAAAACGTCTTTGCAGTATCGCCGTCTCAAACGCTACGACGTTGTTTGTTTTGGGGACGAAAAAAAATTGATTAAGCCATTGTCAGATACAAAAAATATACAATACTACGTTACGGATGACGAGTTATTCGATGTGATTGAATGTGCTCATCAGGAATGTGGTCATGGTGGTAGAGATCTCACATTGAAAGCTTTAAATAAAAAGTATGCAAATGTAAGCTGACCAATCAGGTGTCAGAACTGGCAGAGTTAAGCGGTTCTTAAGACTTGAAAGCTGCTTAAATGATAAAATGCTTCCAAATATACGAAGATAAGACACTTCATACCTATATCGGAGTTTGACTCGTCAAACCCCGATTTAATAAAATTGTGTTTTGACGTTTGCCTGACCAAATTAGTCTCTCCCAGGTTTGACGAAAATTGTTTAGTCAAAGGCCGAAAATTTACATTTGTTTGGGCTTTGACTAAGTCATTCAGTCTGACCTGAGGATTGACCAGTCCAACCTAGGAGCGCCGGAGCTTCGGAGTTTGCCTATAACATCGATACAAAATATAACTTTCCTGAGAACCCAATTAAATTTGATATAGGTTATTAAGAAAAGTGATTAGGAAAATGACTACTTAATGGTTTACACAGAATAACTAATGCAGTAATGAGCACTAACAAACTGCTTGTAATAAATTAATTAACCATGCCTCATCAGCAAGTAGGACCATGTGATAATAATCAAGCAATGAGGGTACCTGGATATAGTATAAATAAGTCACCATAAGTAGCTTTAAAATCAGTATTGATTTACACCTCGTATAGTCACGCTAATCTCGAAGTGAATTTTCCAAATTTTACTACGAATATTGATCTTAACGTTGCTTTATGTGTACGCCCACATAAAGATTTGCGCGACTATGATTACTTGTTCAGTGTTTTAAAAGAGTATAGTTCTGTACAACTATGTAATAGTTCCGAATCAAGTTTAAAAACCTGGTGTCGTCGATTTTGCTACCGCATTTTTGCAAAATGGACACAATCTGGAAGAAGCATGGATAAGTTCAGTAATAAATATGAAGAGTGGCTGCAAGATGCAATTCAGTGGCCAGAATTTCCAACGAAACAAAACGAAAACGTAGACCCTTCTACAGAAAATGTAAAGGAAGATATCGAGCATATGATTTCCCCGGTTAAATCAGATGAGACTTTTAAGTTCTTTAAAAACTCCTGTTGATTCCAATCAACAGCTCGTTTTGACCAGGAAATGGAGATTTGATGGATCATCAAGCTAAAGCGTTTATCATCAAAAGACGAGTGGAAGTGAGCTAAATAATCTGGATAGTAACTTCATGATAAGTCTTGTGCCTCTGCGGCTCGCTTCAAACGATCTTATAATTTCGGAAAACGAGCGACCATCTTCAACGTCATTTTGCCGCCCCATAATGTTTAAATTTATGAAAGAATCAAAAGAAAATGTACAGACAGAGCTGGCAGCAATGGGAGTTGAGATTAAGGCCTTATTGCCATCTACCATCACTGATTGAATTAGTGTAACTCACCAGCTGCTGTTGACAATGATTGATGGTAAAATTCATTCTATTATATCTGATACAGCAGCTTCAGTGTGTGACATACGCAAAGTTAGTCCTAAAGAAATGAATAATTTGGAGTTGGTAAAAGGGAAAACACTAAACTGAGATATATAAAAATACGGCTTAAGCTCTCTTCACGCTTGGATTCGGTCAATGGAATGTTTCCTACATATTTCCTATAAATTAGACACAAAGTCGTGGCAAGCGAAGGGTGATGTGGCAAAAAGGGACGTTGATGAGAGGAAAAAAAGGATCGAGGAAGAAAAGGACGAAGGAGGAGGCTGTAAGAAGAGTAACGGGCTTACTTCTCGGTGTTGTGAAACTAAGTAGTAGATCTACCAACAATGGCAATTCGGCAAGGCGATTTTTTGAAAACTACTCTAAATCTGCTGAGCTCACGGGAATAGACGCTGAACTCAAATTAAAAATTCAAATTCAAATTATTTTATTTCACATAAACCCTTCAGTTTCAAAAGTGCCCTTCTAGGGCACTTTTGAAACTTCAGAAGCTAGGTGCACGGTTCCAATTGGTCGTTTCCTATGGAGAAGAGCCGGCAAGAAACTCCACGGTTACTCTTTTAAAAGTAAATGTTATATACAATATTTTCAAGTTACAGTGTTAATAGGTATGAGAGGACAGTGTAGGCCTATAAACAAGTACCGGGTACTTAGCAAGATGAAAAATGGTCGACAGATCTGCAGTCTGTTAAGCCTACAACATTCTCACATTCACAAAATCTAAAAGAAAAGAATCTATATAAAATCAAAATAAAATAATAAAAATAAAAACCTATTTAAACTAAATACAACTGTAACAAATCTAATTTATTATAAAATATAGAATATTTTAGGTATATAATGTCAAATAACGAAAAGATTATGTCAAGGTAATATGTAAAAGAAAAAAAAAGGTAAAATAAAATAATCATCTTAATTTGGGAGCAGTTAATAGACATTTACATAGTTATGCCGTTAATGAGGTACCAGAGAAGCCACATTGTGCAGAAGGAATTATTGCCAAACTTCCTTGTCTTCAAAGTAGTCTTTAATCTTATACCTATTGAGAAAAACCTGTGTGATCTTGCAGTGTATTTCATCAGGTCGGAAGACAAATTACATAAAATTCAAAGATTTCTGCATTTGGTAACTAAATACGATGGCACTATTTGTTTTTCAAAATGAGACTTTTTTTCTCGGAAATGCCTAAGTTCAATCTCCCCATACACTCGTTCCACTGTCCGGTGGCGTGCCGGTCGTCCGTCGTGACATCACCGCACGCCGTCAGTAGCGTCTGACGTTTTAAAGAGACCGTAAGCCGTAACATGCTCAAATGATTTTATATTTACGGACTGAAAACCAGCTTAGATATGTATTTAAAGTATAATTGACTAGCTTCTGCCCGCGACTTCGACCGCGAGCCTATAAGCTTCCTCAAGAATTGGGCTATCCTATGCAAAAATATTTTTTAAATCCGGCTGGTAAACAAACAAACAAATTTTACCTCTTTATAATATTATAGTATAGATTTACTAACTTACTTTTTGACTTACGGACGAAAGGCAAATAGATTATTATTCTTATTTTAGTACCTAATTGTTGTAAAATTGTTTATGACCGAATATTATTATGGCATTGTTTATCATTGTGATAACGATTATATTTCACGTGCTTCACATGCAGGAACTTTGTAGCATATGATAAATGATTTTATTAAACACGTCAACGTTTTTTTTTACCAGATAAAGTCGTCCTTTCCTATCTGACTACTCTAAGTAAGGTCGAAACAAACTCAGAGTTCACAGTCTCTTCTAAAGTCCAGACATAAACTTGGTTAGATCATGTGCAGGCCATGTAGATTGGTGTTTTAAGTGGTCTTTTGAAGAAAGAACCACACAGATTGAGTGGACCTGTCCAGTCAGTGCACGTATTTGTCTTAACTATCTGTCTGTAACTTCAGGAGGGACAAAGGGCATTTGGGTAGGCCGTATAAATTATCCAAAATGCCAGACCATGGTTAAGAGAAATAAACCAAAAGAAAAAACCAATGACCTACATAGTCTTCACAGGCAGGGTCATAGGGTTGAGGCCTCCTTTTCCCACTCAAACTCATATGTATAAGAAAGGTTCTTTTGGCGCGTGGTCAACATCGGAACTAACGCCGCCATCTTGTTTTGTCTTTATAATTCTGTGAAAATTTCATAAATGCTTACCATCGACGCCCCCCTGTCAATGTCATTCAAGTGCCAACAAATCTTTATGCAGCCATAGAGTGCGCGCCACGAAAGAACACCGGCGGAAAATTGTGGAACTACATTATTTTTTATGCAATTTGATGCAATGACAAAGACACTAGCGCCGCGTCAAAAGGACTTCAGTTGTGGCGCGGACTCTACGTAGGCTATTTGCCAACCCTAGCAATTGTTAGAAAATAAACTCCAGACTGTCGGATTATGAGGAATTATGGTCTATTACTTAGGTAGTATTTACTTGTAACCTGCTTACCCTGGCTTTAGTAGGCTTTAATACAAGCTTTTACTTAGTTTAGCGTGTACAGCTCAGTGTGTTCGTGTTATAAGTTGACAAGATATGATACTCACCCATGTAACTTTTGGTGTGGTGAGCTCAACGAAATATGAATAAATATAAATAGCTGTGATTTTTCAGCGCCTACTGAGAACTATAAGCAACAATTCGTCAAAAACATGCATAACTCCATCAATATATCGGTCGGATGTAGCAGTCTCGTGGTGTACAGAAACTTCTTCTATCATTTGACAAACTAATGTAAAAATAGATAATATTACAATGAAAAGGCACTTTTAATCAATTGTGCTTTTTAATAATAAGAAAATACTTTAAAACTTGCAATTACTTAGTTTTACTTTACTTATAAACCCAATTCTTAAATAAAAAATACGGAAAGTTTTCTGTGAGATGTCGCACAATTGTACGAGAGATATTCTCTTCGGAATTGACCCCCTCATTCTCCATTATTGACTTAATAAAAACACTCCTCCTGTTATCTATCTAATATTCCTGTAGAAAGTATAGGTACACTGAAAGGGCGCAGACTCTGAAAGAGATCTCGCGTCCAAACCGCAGCAAGTCTATTATATTCGCATTTGTAAGAGGCATTAGCACGAAGCGCGGGTCTTCGACAACATAAAAATGTAATTACAAGTGGGAAGTTCGTCCACTTAAATATAGATTTACCCTTTGAAGAGCGATTTGATGGGCTCGTGAGGTGTTAGATCAATCATATCTCGATTGTGCCCACTCTCAATTATTCCCTCCTCAGGATTGATAACTTCATTCATTTTTCAAACGAATCGTTCGCCTGTTTTTCGGATATTGATGTATTTGTTGCGAGGGAGAGTGATTTGCTAAACGACATCCTATCTTGTTTAGGTTTTGTTATTTATTACGGTTTTATTTTGGTGTTTTGTTTATTTAATATCTTTTTGAATGTTCAGTAATAACGCTTATGAATTACGCTTCTTAGGCTGATTTACCTAGACTCATGGGTCGAAATGGTTTTTTTTAAAGGGATTTTTGTACACATATGCGACGATGTCTAACAAAAATAGGTCAATGTAAATCAGTTAATTGCAGACAATGTCTTTAATTCTATTTACTAAATATCCTTTATTAATAAAAGGAACTTGAGAGTTATGTGCTGTAGAATGTTGGACAAATAAAACAATTACTATTTAATCGAAATATTATTTAGGTGGTCCATAGCAATGCAATCGGTTTTATTATTGGGAATGAATCCAAGAAACGAAGGAAGTGACTCTTGTGAATCCCGAGGGTAGCCCAGCTTGGCATCCAGAATTGGCCGTGAAGGAGCCTACACCGATCTGTGAAGAAAATAAACGGTTTTAAAATTAGTTGTAACTGGCGAACCGCTCCCACGGTTTTTACGACTTGACAAAACATCGAGATTTCTTAATTATATGTAACTTTAATATTTATGTATTATACACATAAACCTTCCGGAATAAATTCTTTAAACGATGGTCAAAAAGTGGAAAATCTCATCAAAATCTGTTTCGTGGTTTAGAAGAACAACGCGGACATACAGATAAATACGAAAAGCTACTTTAATTAATAATATGTATAGATTATTATTTAAATAGTAAGTGTCACTGGGGCACCCGTGAAGGGTACCGCAGGACTGACGAGTGAGAGGTCGTAAGGTCAAATCACACTCATTGCAGAATTGATCAATACGAATCCACCCCACATTTCAACAATACTTAGCTTACCCATCATCTCTTACTAAATTACACATACTAGTTATGTTAGCAGTATTTTTACAAAAAGATCGGCTTGAGCATTTTTAGGCCAATAATGCGGTTGCGTGCAGTGGTGGCTCAGTGGTAACGGCCCCCCATTTACGAGTTGTAGGTCGTGGGTTCGAACCCAGACAGGCGCTTTACTATGTATACATAATTTCATCACCACTACTCTCAAAACAGTGAAGGAAAACATCGTCAGGAAACCGGTACGTTCGACCCGAAGATTCGAAGACCTGTGACATCTACCAGCCCGCACTAGGTCCGCGTGGTGGATTAAAGCCCACTCCCTCTCGAAGAGATGATGCCTGTGTCCCAGAACCGGGAACATTATAGGATGATTATACTATGCGCTTGCGAAGCGTAGTGATTGATGCTATGCCACATACACTTGGCAGTTACGATAAGCGCACGTCAAATGAATATATCCATAGATTTGCAACACATACCAAGATCCTCCTACTATTGACAGTGGCGACGAGTGGCCCACCGGTGTCTCCACCGCAGATGCCAACTCTTCCAGCGCCGTTGGTGCAAAGGTGGTGACTTTGGATGACATTGTAGGTATTCGAGCACACTGCGTTGGTGAGCACTTGCAAGTTCACTGAATGTATCGTTTGTGTCAAGCTGACGCTGTCACCTGGAATTGGCCCATTACAGTACAAATTAAATACAAAGGTAATGGAATATTGAAGGGCATAATATAATAAATGACTATTAGTAAAGAAGACAAAAGTGGCTGGTCTCATAGAATTATTAGTTCCAAAACGAATGACATAAATACAAGGTAACCCTTAATACAGTATTACCGCAGATTAGACAATAGTTACTTCGTGTATTACGCACGAACGAAAATTATCGACGCGTCAAAATTGAACGCAAGTCAAGTGATGCTATTGGCTGTTGATAATTCATTTAACCAATCATAGCAGGTTACGCGCACTTGATCGTTTGTTAGCTCATTTTTGTGTTGATTGTCGTTCCAGAAATCAGCCTCCTAATTGCCTTACACACTCTCAATCACAATTCGAGAGTTTTGAAGGATATTGCTAATCCATTGCTTCATAGGTTTAAAAATTCGTCTGTTCAACGACGTAAATAACGCAATGAATGTTGTTGAATTGTCAAAATGAAAGCCTTTGCTATTGTAAATATGTTACGCAATAACCGTGTGGGCCTGAGATAAGCACACAATCGATTGTATAAAGATAAATCAAGTAGTAAAGAAACAATAACTATAAACTCCCCAGTAACAGATTTTTTTAAGGGCACTGAATGCATGTCAACATTGATTGGCGGGTTCAAAATGAAAAGATTGTAGTAATAAGATAGATAAAACACAAACCGTCTCTAGTTATTCCATAGCCGGAGGCGAGAGCGTTCGTTCCAGCGTAATTCGAGTTGAGTTCGCTTCCCGATGGCAAGTTAATTGGTTGAATTGTCACTGGAAAATAAATACAAATAATATTTACTTATCGAAATGGGCTATTGATCCTGTTTTGATGAGTTAAACAGAATAACAATTTCTGAATTGTTATCCTGTTTAATTAGACATAGCTGCAAGATTTTTAGTGTATTTGAGAGTTCTAGTTGAGGTGATTCGACATTTCTTTTCAAAAATAGTCAGATAGGTCTTTTACTTTACGAGTAAAAGAGATTATAGTTTCTGAAGAAATAATTCCATTTAATTTCCTTTTATGGCATATTATTTTAACTCTTGGTAACTTCAAGCTCTTGGTCTTTTGAAACAAATTAAGTCAGAAATATTTGACTAGATATAATAATTATATTTGGTCTTCTACTCGTCGAGTAAAAGACCTATCTGACTACTTTTGAAAAGAAATGTCGAATCACCTCAGCTAGAACTCTCTTTTAAAGAAGACATTAAAGAGATATGCACAAACTCATTAAAACAACTACTTACACGAAAAGTTAACCCTGGAAATACGGACGACAGCGATATCATTAGCAGCAATCCAGGGGTTGTACCCTGGGAACAGCACGACGTTGTTAGTGTCGAGCCTGGTGCCTCCAGAGAAGAGGAAGTTAGATCCTAAGATGACTTGAATGGATTGAGCAATATTGTTGCCATCGTTGATGCAGTGAGCCGCTGTAAGTACCCTGGAGTCAGAGATTAAGGTACCTCCACAAACTGACGTGAATATCAGTACTCTTAGAATCAGCCCTGCCTGAAAAAAAAAACAAGAATAGTTTTACTACTAATGTTTTTACACATAATATCTTATATCTAATTAATTAATAAAAATAGCAAACTTATACAGAAACTTAACTAAAACTATTGAAAAACTAAAATAATAGCATCGAAAAATTTCAAAATTTCATCCGCATCGCTGTCGACTGGTAATGTACCCAAGAGACTGGCCGCATTGCCACATTGTATAGCAATGTTTAGCCTCTGCCCAAGGTAAAAACCAGCCCTTGGGTCACGGGAAGTGTCAAATAGCCGTTTTGATATTTCATTGAAGAGGCCGTGAGCACTCGGACCCCACGGCCCGAGGGTTTCAACCCCAAACGGCTCGAAAATATAATTACCTGTAAGGTAATACTTACGCCGCTTGAGGTTTTCTGATGGCGTAAGAGTGTCGACACAGGTTGCATCCCACACTAAAGGCCTAACCACCTTCCATGGAGATAAGGACATACCGTCCGGTCTCTTGCCATCGTCGCGTGTAATGCCATTGGGTTCTAATATAGCTGGAACGCCAGCGGTAACAAGAGCTCGTCGGATGATGTCGTTAATGTTCGCGTGCCGCGCTAAGCGACCCGCACTTCGGCTGCAAGACAGGCCGTGATGTCCGAGGCTGTTGACAACTTCGCCACAGTGACAGCGATGAGGAGAACAACAAGGAGCTCCTAGTCGTAGGGAAGCAGCGAGAGGAATGATTTTAAATAAATTTAAGGGTTAGTGTTATGTATGTTTGAAACCATCAAATAGTCACTGTCAGGTTCATAGTATATTATATACCAGTTTTTTTACACAATAATCTTGAGAGATTTTGTTAGCTAATTATTTCATTAGCTAACACGGCTTGTAATGAGTTACGGCACGTGTATACACTTAAGTTTATGAAAATCAAATCAATATACCTGGTATGGTACTGAAAAAATAGTCGTACTGGATCCGCCAATAATTCTGCCCTGGGCTTCAGAAGATTCACTTTCTAGTTTTCTAATCCTGAAAGCTTCAGGTATTCCAAATCTACGATGGTAGTCGTATACACTATTTTGAAGGAGGTTTGACTCTTCATCAGCCCTTGCAACTGCCACACAAAATAAAATCAGTCCAAACACAATCTTCATATTGATAGACTGGTTTTTCCTAAAGTGGATTCTCTACAACAACACCTTGTTTTTAAATCGAAAATTGGTCCTCTTAATACCATAAAGAGTAATTAATTAATTATCAGTGATTAATTGGTTTTATCTAGTTAATACGTTGCATAAAGGTGGATTATGAATTTTGTTATCTCAGGCGTATTTTACGTTTTAGGTGGAATGTTTGATAAAATAGGGTGCGTACTTACTCGTATGTATATTATTGCGTCGGAGTCAGTAAATAAAATGTAGGTAAATGGTGATTCAAATTGAAATCTTTGATTCAAGCAAGACTCATATAGGGTTAGTAACAAACTACATGTCAGTAAACAACACAATACGGTGACATGACACATCTAACTGACAGCAGTGAATTATATAAGAACAGACCACTCTGTTAGCTATCATTTTCAGAACCCTGTTGGGGCTGACCATGAGTCGTGCCACCATTGATACAGCGCGCTTGCGCAATATAGTATAAAAACAATCTATACGCGCCGCCGCAAACATTCCGGACACACTGCAATGCCACGGCAACCCCTGTTTTCTGAACGCGTTATGTGTATGGTATACACGGTATGAACTTGCTAATTAAATTCTGGGTACAACTGGAGTTAGCACAATACTCACGATGGTTTTGAAAAACTAGACTAGAACATAAAATATCTTCGAACGTTTCAAATAAAGAACTGCTCAATCATTTTTATTTATTTTACCATATCGCACACCGGGTGCTACAACGTCATAAGTAACAAATAACGTTTTTACAGATTGAAAAAAACAAAGAAAATTTAGTCATCATCCCTATTAGGACGTTCTCGCGCTAGCGCTTACAAAAACCCTCAGTTGGTCATTTTGAGAGTTACATTTATGATATTTCTGCATCGGATGTAAATGCATGCGCCATGATCATTTGTGATCAAGAACTCATTTTACCAATTTTAGCATTTGAAAATGAAAAAAATGAAAATGAAAACCAACAACCAAACCATTTAAGATTTCACTTGTTTATTTTTCAGTAGTATCAAAACGGATAAAAAGTGTTATTACCTAATTACGTACATGAAGTGAGCGGCCTAGTTACGAGATAAAAAGTTATAGTATATTTTTCAGATATCTGAAGTTAAATTTAGTAAATGACAGTTGGTAAGGTAATGATTCTGAAACTGATTCCATAGTTAACGAGTTAGGAGCTGTCTCACAACTAACAGGTTCTATATAGTGTATTGGTATCCGACTGAATTTCAAGAACCGCATTTACTAGCCAGCACTACATCTATACTATGCATACTAAAAGCTAAGACGCAGGAGCAACTCGCATTCGATCTTGAACATTAAATGGATGTGGACGACCGCCGTATTATTCCTCATGCTTCATAGAAACTATTAGAGGAATATTGGCTAATTGGGGCACGTACGGTACTAACTCGTTTCACTAAGTGCAAGCGCTGCGGCGACCGCTTTTAGAGCCATTTATAATGTACGTCGACAGACTTGGGGTTGCTCTCAGTAGCACGTGTAAATACAAACGGTAACACTGTTATGTGTAAGTGTATGCTTCATTACAGATTTACTCTAGTAGGTTAATAGGCTTGTGCTTGTGTGTTGAATTTCTTATGATCGCCTGAATCTAGACTGCTCAAGTTTGAATCGAGCTCCCGGTTTATGATTAGCATTGTTGTACTGTCATCTAGGTGTAGGTCATTTCAAGTGATAGATAGTACATTCAACATAGGAAAACAAACTGTAGTTTCTGATAGTTTACTCTGAACATTTTTTAACGTATACTTTCATAACTTTCTCTTGATTAGTAAGGGAAGGAGTGAAAGCTTTTCTTTTTTCCAAATCCTAAAATTTTCTTTAATTTTATTTTCTCATTAATTCGATATTTAATCAGATTAGTCGCTTTTTTAGGTTTTTGGTTATAGGAATTGTCTTAAATGAGAATATAATCCAAAATAGGTTGAAAGTTTGAAATAAATTGTTGTAGGTCTGTAAAGTAACACACAAATTTACTTGAATATATTTGGTGTCATAAAAATACAAATCGAAAATGTTCAGCGGACAAAGTTTAAATAAGTATTAAAGCCAGATTATTGAGATTGGATCCAGTTGAGGTAAGAGGTAACTCTGCTGTAGGCTGCAGGGAGACCAACCTCGCAACCGAAGCTTGAACCGAATGAAGTCACACCAATCTGTAACAAAATAAGAATATGGCAAAATCAAAGCTGCTCTGATTAGTTAGTTAGTTCACACTTTTTTCTATATAATAATTAAAAGCTTTAGAATCAACCACAAAATCAAAATCAGAATTATTGAATGATTTTTGATCAATGACGGACCCTTTTGAGTAATATGACGATGGCTTGGTATGTTACAATAGGTACTAAGAATCACACACAAAAAAAAAATTGGCCCATGGGGATAGAGCATCTATCTATACTTGAATTTTAAATTCAAATTATGTATTATTTGCGACACATAGGTATACCTAAAGTTGTGGTACATACGTGTTCTTATATATTATGGTATCATTATAAAAACTACAGTTAAGAAAGAAAAAGAAAGGAAATATATTTATTTGCGGTAAACATGGCGCAAAGAAAGACCGCAAAACAAAAAAAGAACAAGTTGTGGGAAAATATGCGTCACATCCACGCAAAACGGCCATCACTCAGCATAATGCTGCGACCCTATGCGAGACAGAGCCCCAGCGCTAATTTTCGGCGACAGCCGGCGTTGACGTTATGACGTCAACCGGTGCAGCATACAATGAGGTATAAATAAGATATAAAAATAATATAAATATACAATAATTAATCTACATATTTATATAAAATATAATATTTAAAATGGCAATGAAAGTTGATAATACCTCAGGATAAAACAGCCAAGTAACCGTCTTAAATATTTAGCAATATAATAAATTATTTGATGCTTTTCTATATTTTTACATTTTGCCAGTTGCTTAAGTCCCATTTCCCATGTCCCATAGGAGCAAGCCTATATTGCTTAAGTCCCATGTCCCATAGGAGCAAGCCTATATTGCTTAAGTCCCATGTCCCATGTCCCATAGGAGCAAGCCTATCCATCCGGGCACAAATCCAGACTCTGGGCTGCTACGGAAAAAAATTAGGTGGAAAAACTCAATAACAACTCGTTATTGAGGTTTTCCACTAGATATTTTACTAACCCGGTGATCAGAACCTACTTCGTTGGTTTATTGATCACCATTCGGCCCTGGTCACGCATAGATTACGGCCAACTTGTCTCACAGAGTGGAGTCGTGAGACCCAGCAATATGCCACTGGATATTATTCTCCAATTTTGCTTACCACAAAGCTTCTGCTACTGGTGTGTACGACGAGAGGTCCACCGGAGTCACCGTTACAGGTCCCTTTGCCACCAGCACCACTGGTACAGATGTTAGTGTTTCGCACGACACCCATGAACACCTGGTAGCACTCATTGTTGGAGATGACTGGCAAAGTCACAGAGCTGATTGGCTGGTTGTTCGGAATGCTGCCACCTGCAATTTAAGAACATTATACAATCAGTTGTGTGATAAAGAATATGAACATTTATAACATTATGTATTATAGAAATCTGTGATATGATAACATATAATAATATTATTTGAAAAATGAATGCTTTGGATGGGACAGGTTTTACTTTTAATTTTAAGTTTAATTAGTATTTCTGTTCATGGATGTTGTCGAGCCTAAATTTGTTTTTTTTATGTGTTAGTTATTGTTCTCAAGTAAGTGACATGTAATTGTTTTTATTGAGAATAAAGTTTCTTTAAACCTAAACCTAATACAATGTTGGAGCCATAGTTTTATTTTGCACACCATCGCGCTCCAAAATTTGTATCAATCCAATCAAGATGGACAAATTAATATAGTAAGTAGTAATTAATGTATTAGTAGTAATTCATAGAATGTTATTTTACATACCAGTGCTAGTAACGCCAAATCCAGAAGCGACGGCTGACCACCCGACGAAGTCGTTGTTGATCTCGCTGCCTCGGGGGAGACTGATGGGTTGGATGGATTCTGGAAAATATTTACTAATCGTAAGTAATCGAAATCAAAGAATCGACTTGAAACTGATACAAGTGGTCACTGAAAATAAGGTCAATTACGTTTAAATTACTACTTGAAAATTTCAGGAAAAATATGTTTGTATTTTTAAAACAAATAATAGAATTTCATTATCTTTACCGGTAAAAGTCACCGCGCTGATACGTATGACAGCGATATCATTAGCAATGTTCGAGGGATTCCAATCAGGATGAACCGCGACATTATCTGTTACAATGCGCTGTCCACCACTGAACAAAGTGTTTGACCCCAGAACGACTGTAAAGAATTGAGCGCTGAAGACACCATCGTTTTGGCAGTGAGCAGCAGTCAACAGACGGGTAGACGAAATGAGGGAACCTCCACAAACTGATTGGAAGAACGATAGAATTTGGACTACGATTCCAGCCTGAAAGAATGCATAATGTAGTAAATAGTGATGTTAACTTCAATACTTTCTGTGGCAGTTAATTTAGCAGATTATGGCACATTCAGCAGTCTGTAGATAGCTAAAAATGATTACCTAATTTGTTTATCGTAAACAGCGTTACTGACAGACCTTAAGATGGATGGAAATGTGATAATATTATAAAATATGAGCAAGAATAAAGAACAAATTTAATTGTTTATAAAGTAAACAATTTGAATTGTGCGAACTGAACAGTGACATAGATGTCATATAATTAAAAAAAGTTTTCATCCTCAATTTTGTAAAATATATTATATAAATTGCAAACAACTTTACACATAAAAACAAAACAAACGAAATAAATGTGACACTAAAAGACATACCAGATAAGGAGTTTCGGACACATCATTTACGTGTCCTCCAACGATTTTGGTAGATTCTAAATTTCTTATCTTTCGGGCTTCAGGTATACCAACACGCCTGTGATAGTCGTAGACAGGATTATCTTTAGGTGTTATCTCCGCTTCAAAGCCAACTGCTGTCAAAGCCAAGCATATAGTTACAATAAACAATCTCATTATGAAAGCAAAACTTGAATTAGTAATAAAATGTATCAACTTATATATTGTTTTAAATCTTATCACAAAACGAATGTAATCCTACCTGAATTGTATTGATAAAATCGTTCAGTACAGTATTCGTAGGAATTATGCAGATATTTATGAACTACTACTAAACTAACTATTTATATAAAAGTTGAATAAATGAATCATGCTTGGCCAACTTATCGGTCAAGTTGAACTTGCTTAATTAAATTGCGTTTGTTTGTTGTACAGACGCCAGCACATCAACCTACTACAATTTGTCAAATTTCTTTAATAGATTTTCAACTTTATTACTAAAGCATAAGGTTCTAAGTTGATTGGGAAAATTTGACAGTTTCGGGTAGGTTGACCTGCTGGCGACTGTACCTTATATTCCTGTATTCATTATAGTAGAAGGTAGTCGTAATCTATTTGTTTGACCAAGCATGAACCAACAGAATTTGGTTTTTCCTGGGTTTCCCCAACCAATTCGATTGTTTGATTGGCAATCGCAATTAGTGCGTATATATTTATTGTCACAAAATATTGAGGATTAGTATCATTTTCATTATTTTGGTAAAGAAAGTTCAAATCAATCAGTTCTTCTTAAGAATTTCATTATGCGATGTTCTGGTTCTAGGTGGTGGTAGGTAAGCATTTTAATATGATTCGCATGACAGACAACCTGGAAGGTACATCTAGGAAGAATAGCCGTTTGACTAAGAAGAAAATGAATATGAGTTGGGAAATTGTTAGTCCTTGAATTGAGTCCCCCTGCGTCGAGTGTGGCGCAAACCACACAGTTATGAAATCGAATGCAACGCTGCATTCGGGCTAATTGTGACTGGCGGTAAAAATAACCGTTGCAAAGTGATCACGAACGACAGACATCAGATCACAACGACATTAAATCATGAACGACGCAAGGACAAAATGGTGGTGCGAAATGTCAGCTTTAGAAACTAAGAAGGTGTCACCTTTTCGGTTGTAAAGCTGCTATTTCGGTAGTGAATTGCATAAAGCATACGAGAATAGTGAATGAGAAGATATGTGGAAGTATATATGTTAGGAACAGTTAAAACCAGTTTTAGGTAGAACGCGTTTTCACTAGTTAAAACTAGTTTTTACTGGATGACTTTGTTAATACTAGAATTTACTAGTTATAACTTGAATTTACTGATATTCATGTTTTAATATTAGTTAAAACTAGTTTTAAAATTGAACACTACACATAACTAGTTTAGGTAGAGAAACTTGTTTGGGGATAATGATACAATTGAACCAATGAGTGTTGATTGAGATTAAAAAACATTGGTATTATTTAAGACATTATTTATTAATTTATTTATTGAGAAGCATCATTTTAAGGAACTTAAAAGAGCCACGTCGCCTATATTAATCAAAACATTGAAACGAAAATAATCATACAGTAATATAGAATAATTTATTTTTCTCAAACATGCTTCGAAATTCAAGCATTCAACCTTCTTCGAGATAAATCGAAAATGCTGTACTGGTAAATACATGCGAGTAGGTGGCCGGCAATGTTACTATGAAAATCCATAACTCTCGTGTTTAGCCGCCGACTTAATTACTATGAAAACTCATATCCGTCGTGTAATTTAAAAATGGAACGAACTTTTTACTTTACCACATGGCAACCGATTAAATTTTACCATTTAAATTTCGAATTGGTTTGTTTAAAGTAAAGAAGAAACAAATGAACATATTGGCGCGTCAAAAATTATCGTTGTTCGTCAATGATACTGGAACTTAAAATTAGTTGACTTAGTTTGATTTTCGCGCATTTGAGAAATGTACTATACAAGCGTTGGCCGCAGCCAGGCATTGATGGAGTACAGGATCTAAAGTGCCGGTGAACAGGGCTGTGCCCTGTCCAAAAGTACTACTTTCTGACTCAAGCCCTTTCTGGATCAACCCAGCTGCGGATTGAGAGTCTCCTGAGGTGTTGGTCGAGGCTCTCCACTATTAAGCCATTACCCGTAACGATAATTGGTACAATGATTGCAGAGTCTACGTCCCACATGTCGACAACCTCGTGTGCTAAGTCAAGATAATTGTTGTTATTATCTTTCTAAGTTTTTACGAGATTCTCGTCATGAGGGTCAGCGATATCAACAATCATAGCACGGTGCTCTCGTCGATCTATCACCACAATATCAGGTTTATTGGCTACAATAGTCCTGTCAGAGATGATACATCCATCCCAGTAGCATGTGTCATGACCATTCTCGAGAACTGAGTCGGGCACATACCTGTAGTATGATATATATTCGAAATCCACAAGTTTGTACTGCAAGGCAAGTTGCTGGTGGATAATCCTAGCCACTAGGTAGTGTCTGTAGCAAGACGAGAACAATCGGAAATATTAGTATATTAAGACTTAATATCTCTTGAAAATGTATTTCCGGTAATTATTCATCATAATAACTTCATCCATAATCGCACAGACAAAAAACCTTCGATGTTCCCTCTTTGCCTTAACATACTTCCCTACGTTCGTCAGTATCAAGTACTGCAGGTTTGCCTCAGTTAACATTCATGTTATTTGATTAAATATATTAAATAATTATTAGTTGATAAATAAAGATAAAACAGAAGGTATTTGTAGTGTGTTGCCGACGAGGAAATAAAATAAAATTAACGCATGTTGATTGACGATAGAAAAATAATTTATTTTGAGGATTTTGTACCTAAGAGTGTAGAAGGACATTATTGGGACAGGATCCAGCTAACGTATGAAGTGACTCTGGCGAAAGCAGCGGGTAAGCCAATGGAACAACCGTCCGCGGCACCGAATGAAGTCACACCGATCTGTAAGCAAATTATAGAAATGTAATAAGACCCATTCATAAATTGAAACTTATTTATACCTGTTCAGGGTTCATGTTTGGTTTTTTTGCAATAAAATCTGGGTTCTCCTTACCAAGATCCTCCTGTTGTTGCTGGTGACGACGAGAGGGCCGCCGGAGTCACCGCTGCAGGTGCCTCTGCCGCCGGCGCCGCTGGTGCAAATGTTGCTATTGTGCACCCATGGGCCATACACGCCAGCGCATTCGGCATTCGTGATGACGGGCAGAGTGACGGAGCTCAGTTGTTGGTTGGCACTGATGCTACCACCTTAGAAATTATTAGGGTATAACAAACCATTTAAACGTGTTACAAACAACACTGTATCACTGTCAATATCAAAGCGTAGTTTTTCATAGAATTTCATAGAGAGACGACCCTTTCATCTTTTAGGATTTTTTATAAACAGGGTTTGCTTTTAGAGTATTTTCAAAGGTTTAGTACGTAATCAATCTAATAAAAAAATAATAATAATGAATTAATTAATAAGATAGAGAAAAAGAACCCGTCTTTATGTGTCAATTACGACCATGAATTAGATCACTTACCGTCGACAGTCAGGCCGAATCCGGAAGCGAGAGCGCTCGCGCCGTTGAAGTTATTAGAGAGCTCGTTGCCGCTGGGAAGAGCGATAGGCTGGATCACGTCTAGAAACAAACAAGAAAAAAAAACATAGCTTAAATTAGGTTTTAAAAATCAAGAAAAAATATTCATTAAAGCCTTTATTCATATAATTATATAACTTAGTTAAAAGGTGGGACAGTCATAGAAATATATTTGAGATTCTCTATGTGTAATCCTGATGTTTCTAAACTGGAAAAGTCAATTTAAAAATACTTACTGCTTAAAGTAACAGGGTTGTTGAGCCGAAGGACAGCGATGTCATTAGCAGCGGTGGAAGGGGTCCAGTTGGGGTGCATGACGATATTGGTGGTAGAGATCCGGGTACCACCGGAGAACAAAGTGTTGGAGCCGAGGACAACAGTGAAGGAGTTAGCCGTGAGCAGACCGTCACCGTTACAGTGAGCAGCGGTCACTAAGCGGTTGGCAGAGATGAGGGACGCGCCGCACACGGATTGGAAGATGACAAAAACTGTGATGACAAGACCAGCCTGGATAAAGAAGATAAAAAATATGTTGTTATAACAGGTGCTTCCTAAATAGCAGATATGATTATTGAAACAGTTTAGGTACATTTTTGTGAATAAGTCAGACGTGTACCTGTGACCTGACTCTAGGCTAAATGTATAATATGTTGCTCGATGTAGTTATCGTAAAGTTTAGTTCGGTTTATGCATGTAATGCATGCAAACTTCGAAACCAAACATTACTAAGTGAGGGTACTGGCTTCTTTAAAGTTGTCACTGAACCAATAAAAAGAAATAAATCAGAACAAAATATTACCTGGTATGGAGTGGCGGCGATGTTGGTTACGGATCCACCGACGATTCTTTGACCGCTGATACTTGCATCTTCAACAGCAGCTTCTTCCAACTTCTTGATCCTTGTAGCCTCAGGAATACCAAACCGAGCGTGATAACCAAAGACCGGGCTGTTGGGTTCAGGAGTACCGATCTCCACTGCAGACACAGCTACGGCCAAGGCCAAGCACACTCCGAGAAATAGTTTCATTTTTTATACAAATCAGACTAGCCAGTGATTATTTTCAAAAAGGCAAGCATTATTTATAGTATAATTACCTCGTTATCAGCTTATATTTTGTTAATTTCATCCAATCTAAATCTGTGCTGATAATCAACGATACATCGGTCTAAGATTCAGTATGAATGTTTGTCTTAGTACAGTCAACAAATGAAAAGCAAAAATACATCTATCCACTACACTGCCAATGCATAATTTTACCTTAATTAAAATAAATATTATAATCTATACTGATAATAAAACTGATGAGTTTTTTTTTCTGTTTATTTGTTGAAAGTACTAATCTCGGGAACTACCAGCCGGATTTGAAAAAATATTTTTGCATTTGAGAGCCTATTATTCTCGAGGAAGTTTATAGTCTATTTAACATCACCTCAGGAACCGTACAAAAAGGAAAAAAGTCAGGGCGGGCGATACGATGGAACAATAAATTTTACGCTGACGAAGTCGCGGGCAGAAGGTATTGTATAATGCTAAAATATCTATTCCAAAAAAAGCAAAAAGTAAGCAAGTGAAAGTTAGAATAAAAAAGGAGGAGTTTGACTTACTTTGCCTCTATGATGGCGTTATCTATGACTCCTCTGGTATCGCAGATGTCCATAGTTAAAGATAACCACTTAATAACCATGACCAGCTTCGTTTTGTATGACATCCTATAATTTAACTTATTAGTACCTATTACTTGTAAAAATGTTAGGAATATCGTATAATTTTACAATGTTTGTAAATATGTGAGCACCATGCATCTATCACATGATTAATTTATCTGTCATTCCTTAATCTTTCATTATTTTTACCTAACGTTGTATAGTAATCTTATTCTAGGTGCATCGTCTTCACATATAATTATATAATTGATGTATACAAGATAATGTGAAAACATTTTAAAAGAGTAACGGTGGAGTTTCTTGCCCATTCTTCTCCATACGAAAACTACCCTTTGGAACCGGCGACTAGAATTAATTGTTATTTTTCTGTAAATGTTGACGTTCAAAAGTGCCTTTTTTGTGCCTAATTGAAATAAATTATTTGACTTTGAATTAAAGTACGCCACAGAAAAATTTAAATTAGCGAGATGTGCGATTTATTTAATCTCAGAAAAAACCTTCATGTTTCTTTATGCCAAACATTTTTGTAAATATATAAACTGTGTTAATAAAGAACAATGATAAATAAACATTATATTATATTTCATCAAATTACATAAGTATTATATTTGTCAACAAATTACCATTATTCATTGGTCTATAAATAAAAATAATTAGTTTATTTTTGTTTTATTATTACGCTGTTTACCAGTTTCCAGGCAGGCACAAAAAAAATTTGCGAGCCCAATCGACCCAAGTGTCACAAATATTTGTTACGAAATACTATATTTAAGAAATTGTACCTATTTATTGGTTTCTCTTACGCAAGTGTGTCGAATATTGTCGTTTGATACAGTATTTCTATCTCACGAAGCGACGCGCTCTTTATTTGTGGTAACCAAATGTATAAATACGTTGTGAATATGTGCGTGAAGACGAGTAGAGTCAGCACACAACTTCCACATACACACACATACACTACCGACTTCGGCCATGTCTCGGGCGGTACTGAGAGCTCCTCGCAGCGTTTTTATACACTTGGTTACCATAAGTAAAGCACGCGACACTTCTTGAGATAAAAATACTGTACGCGCGTGAGCATTTCTCATTGCACTCTTGGCAAAATGTACTATTGAAAGTACAAATTTGCATAACTGTTTCGCACATCTTTTTGTTAGACTGTACAAACTTTACAACTAAAGTGTATGTGCGATACAATGCGAATACGATATAATTGGTCAAAGGTTGGTAATTTAAGCTTTTAAGTAAGATTATATAAATTTCACTGTGATCATGGTAATTATACTCATTTTCTATTAAAAATATTATTGTTCTGACGTTACCAAAACAAGTAGGTACCTACCTAGTTTTGTGTTTTACCTAATTAACTGTAGATATTATAATGACAACATGAAACGTTTGTAAAATAGATCTAGATACCAATATAATTAATAAGCATTTGAATGTATTTTCCAAATTATGCAGGTTGTGGAAAAAAAGTCACGTAGGTAAATAAATAAAAATAAAATAAAAATGTATTCAAGTATAAAGTAAAAACATGATTTAGATTAATTACATTCGAGTAATATTTAATTCTAACTGTAATTAAGACCTGCCTGATATAGGTTTGTGAAAACCTGTGTTTCAGGCCATCAATTTACATCAAACATTTAAAAAGAAGACAACAATAAGTTTATTAGAAGCTAAATTATGAAGAAAATATAATATTTTCAATGACTTATAGAGTAACTATTTGGGTATATTATTTTAAAACTAGATTATGTAAGATATATTATATTTAAATAAATTAACGAATAATATTAAAGTATATAAAGTGGACACTATTATTAATTATATTAGAGTAGATAGATAGAAAATTTTATTTTAAAATTTCTAGTAGTTTTTCCGTGTCAGCATAATTGAGTTTTGCTAAATATTCCTGTACTAGTAGTTTACACCTATTATAACTTAAACTATAAATCTTTAGCACTCTGTTTAACTGGTTATACAAGTAGGGCCCTAAAAATAAATAAAATCGATTAGCAAAAGCATGTTTAGTCTGAGAGTTAGCACAAACCAGATCTTTTCTTCTCCTATCTGAAGGCACTGGGTTAAAATAAAGTTCAGTGTGTTGGAATAAAACTACATTCAAAACAAATAATTGACGTACTGTTAGCACCTTACATGCCATATAAAGCTGATGAGTAGGAAATCTAAATGGACGAAAAGTAGCAACCTTTAAAACTGCTCTTTGGGCACGTTCTAGGTGCAGTAAAATAGATTTTGCGGCACCACCCCAGGACGTTATGCAGTAGGTAAGGTGATACCATCATGTTTTTACTGCAGAATAATCGCTAAATACAAAAACAAGTGGGTTGATAATTTAAATTAATAAAAATCAAGAACTTTTTCAATGTAAGCCTGGCTGCGGATTGTGCATGTGCTCACAAAGAGATTGAAATCAAAGAGAGTTCATTAGAGTGTTGCGGTGTAGTCGGAGTTCCCGGCCTGTGAATACAGATAGGATTAAAGTTTTAACTCGTAGGGCGGAGGCGGCCTCTGCTGCAGCTATTATATTCCATAATTATATTAGTGTAATAATGGCGCTGCAGTGAGTCTATGTAAGTCATAGTTAGTGAACTAAGAACGCAGTTTAGAACTGAAAAAAATGTGACAATATGGTGTTAATAATCTTACATTTAATTAAATCCCAGATGATAAAACGATGTTCTTAGATATGCTTAACTAAAACGATGCTACAATTGCAGTAAAAAACAGGAAATGAACATCGCTTTTCTAAACGGACGAAATGTGTCACAACCCAATTTCAAGCTACCAATGTTCTAAAAGCTGCAATTTTTCGCGCGAGTAATCATGTGAATAGAAATGTGGAGTATAAGTGTGAACTTGGAAGTAGGTCAGGAAGGCATCTAAGGCACCGCTGAAGGGAGGGTTGAATTGCGAGGCGGGAAGTCTTCTCAGTGGCTTATGCTAACTGCAATACCTATACTGAACTAGTAACTGAGTTTTTACTTCACAGTCGTCCTTTAGAAGTGCATAGGTGGAAAGTTCCGTTTCTATTTAGAACTTTGTGTTCCCTGGAGATTGCTTCGGAACGTGTGATTTATAGATTTTTGTAATAAGCTTGTAGAAGTTGTATTGTTGTTGTAGTTGCATTTCATTTTTCGTCGTCCGCTAAGCGTTTGTTTATTGTTTTGAGCATGTAGTACATGTATATCATGTGTATAACACTGATGTAATGTACAACGAGCGCATGGATCAAAATCCCCTCCCACTTCAATCAAGCATACGTTTTACATTCCTTAGTCTTAGAAAGTCTCATGGAGGAGCTCGTGGCTAAGTAATAACAGCCGCACGGGTCGATCCATCAGGTTAAGCTACGCTTGCCGGGGTCGGTCTGTGGATGGGTGACCATCTTTACAAAGTGAGACTCCTCCGTGCTTCGGGAAGCACGTTGAGCCGTTGGTCCCGGATGTCATTCCTGGATCTTTGACAGTCGTTACGGGTCGTCAGAAGCCCGAAAGTCTGACAACCAGTCTTACCGAGGGGTATCGTATTACCCAGTTACTGGTTTGTGGAGGCAGTCGCTCCATGTAAAGTGGCGCTGGTATTCAGCTGCATCCGGTTAGACTGGAAGACGACCCCAATATAGTTGGGACAAGGCTAGGTAGACTAATTGAGTCTAAGAAACTAACATACTAGATAAGTTACATTAAAACAGGACTTGAAAATTGTGCTCAAGACCCTTAAATAGTTGCCCAGAATAGCAAAAGAAGTGTAGCGTTCAAAGTTATCTTGAAAGTTAGGGGCAATACTTTGTTCTTTTTCCTCTAGCTAATGTTATCGCGTAAAATTAACGGATGCACGGAAGTGCAGGAATTTTAAAAAGGCAAAGTTATACTGGTTGTTTTTACAAAGGAAAAATCTTGTAGGAGATAATACGAAGAGGCGCGAGGGCGGGCGCGGACTGCGGTGGGCGGGCGGCGTGTAATCCGCCCTAGCGGAGGACGTAGCACCCGACACTTCCTCTCGAGAGCTGTGGAGACTTCTTTATTACAATATTTTTTGTATTGACGAGTTTGTTTGAGTTCTGGGATTTGTTAGTTTTTAATAGTGTTTATATTGGAAATAAAACTAGTCACGTGGATATTTATCTACAATTTACGGATAACCTTTGCAACCTTATTTGTAATGTTTGTTCTGTTCCCACAGTCAAACCGTGAAAACGGTTTTGCATAGTTCTTAAGTTAAGATTTTTATAAACTTTTTTCATGATAAATAAATACTAATAACTTCCCGTTATTTATTTAATAATTAGTTTTTTGCTGTATCTTGGACAAAAGGAAACCTTCTCATACTAACAACTCAACTATAACTAAATAACAGCTTGTCAAATATTTTTTTGCGTAAAGTTAAATAAAACTTAGCTTAAGTTCAATAAAAAACTTTAAAATTAAAATATTATTCGATTTACTAAGAAAGTAAATTACACCTTTTTTGTTGCTAATAGCTACTCTATCGATGTCATTATTCCCGGTAACAGGTCAAGTTTAAAAGAGGTTGCACTAAATTTTCGACTCCAACGACAAATCTACGGCGAAATACTGGACCACTATTGTTGGTATTGTTACAAAAGTGGGACTTTTTACTTTGGTAGAAAATACCGGAACAAAAGAAGGGAAACTTTTAATTTTAACCATGAAAATTCACGAACTGTTATGGTGCTTTTGAAGTTATTTAAGTTCCAATGGTTAAACGATTAGACCTATTCTTTGCCCGTAAATAATTACTAGTCAAAATATCAACCGACAAAAAACCTTTAAAAAAAACAACCTACTTCCAAACTGAAATTTCGGGAGTTGGTATCTTTGGTTTTGTATTTTCGTTTTTTGCAACCGACTTTTGAAATTAAAGTTATTTTTGACAATGAAGTGTTGTTTTTGGAAGTCGGTTGTTTTTTTATTATTCCTTTTTTACTTTTTAGTTGTGATACAATTTCGAATATCACTACCTGTACCTATGTATATTTTATCACAGTGACAGGAACATCATCCACATTGACTAAGTGGGAAATATACGTATTATTGAAGATAACTCAAAAACTATGCTAGCAAAGTTAATAAAATTTAACAAAACAAAAAACAGCAGTCTTCGATTAATCGGAGAACAATTTTTTTTTTAAATACCGCGGAACTGAGAACTTCCTACTTTTTTTGAAGTCGGTTAGCTATCTTAATCAGGCTACAATCGCAATTCCGGTAGGCTTTTGTTTTATACATACTATATATAGAGGACACCGCATTTTTAAATTGTTGACCTAATAAATAATAGTAGTATAAGAAACAGTTATATACCAGGGGTTATTAAAGCCGCGGGTGAGTTTTATAACAGTATCACACGAGTGTTTTAATACCTGTACCGTGCAGTTTCGTACACAGCCTTATCTAATCCCATGCAATTTCATCAAAAACACAATAAGTAATAATAAGAAATACGTATATATGGCGCCCAAATTCAAAATTCCACCAAGACAGGACGGGGGTACGGTCCAGAGCACCCTCCACCATAAATGATGCCGATTGAATAAAAACATACGGTTGTCGACGGCATTTTGAAAATTATAGAAAATTGTGAAAAACATATGCAACGAAAAAAAAAGCTCCTGATTTGAGATAACAATTCGACTGACGATACCATCGGTGTGTTGTGTTGTAAGAACATGTAGCTAGCTATCGAACCACAAAAAATAAAACGAGAAAAAATTGCTGTGTCTGTTCAGTGAACATTCGCTGCTTAAGACGCAGATATACCTATGCCAGTGACCATGAGTGGTTAACTTGCGTGTTCTGTACTGAGCTCACGCAAGGCGTTGTACGAGTACGTCCAGCCAGTAACAGGACTCGCCCATCAAGGAGCGGTGTCCCAAATTAGACGCATTAATAATTTATTATACATAAAACAAAAGGTATTTTAATAAATAACGTATACTAAAAGATCCGTAATTAAATTATCTTTAAAATGGTGAAGGTTTCAGAAAAATACGCTTGATAGATTTTGCGTGATTCTCAGTTTTTTATCCGCGTTACACATAAATTTCACTATGTAATGTAAATATAATTTAAAATATTCATATATTATGATATTACAAAAATGCTCTAATTGAACATATATTTTTTCTAAATCATAAACACTAGTCGTTTGAACGTGATCTTCAGTATAAAATCATTAAAAGTCGGTTATCGTCTGCGGTCACCATTGCCAACTGTGTGCAGACCACACAGGTTCAGAGTGTGATATCATTTTTAAACTGTAGTAATTGCTGTCGTATTACTGGGTCTATCTTTTAAAGTACCTAGACGTTTACGAGCGAATACTATGATGATAATTACTTCAGGGACTTTTATGTATTGGGATGTTTACCTACTAGCTGTATTACAGTATTACATTTTAAGTGTTTACTCACACCTATTTCGCATACATTTCGCATTTAGTTTAAGTAAATATAATGCTTGCCTTTATTCTGAAAGTAAAATTTGACAAGCCTTTGGCCTGGTGACATTAATTTTCTAGTCGACCGACATCAAGTCCTTTTCCGATTCCCATTTCCACAAGGAAATGTGTCTATAAAATCGAAAGAATACTACATTCCCAGCAGCGTATATGGCTGTGTTTATATATTTTAGCTGGACATGTTCACGCTGCATTTTCATGGAGTGCAGGGTAGTTTACACCCCTCGTCGGTGAATTCGTCCACTGGGAAGTGTTCTACTCGGTGTCTTTTCGCGAGTGTTTTATAGCCATTGACTAAATTTACTGCTCAGTGTATACATATGTTATTATATATTTTGTTACTATGGGGACTGGGGGCGGCGGCCATTTTCGATGGCACCGATAGTAGTGTCCATCAGAAATGACAAGAAGTATGAGAAGGTTTTTGGTGTGTAATTTGTTTATAATTTTGTATATATTTAAATAATTATGTCTTCTCTATCTCTTTTGTTAATGGATTTTCTATCTTTGCCTTCTTCTTTAAGGTAGCTTCAACAGATTGCCGTTTTTAACTTCATTAGCATTGACGTGTGCCAGGCAATCGATAACACAAGAACTTAAAGTTGTTGTTCCTTAAAGTGACAGGTGGTACTTTCAGCTGTTGTTCTCAAACCATTACGTATGCTTAGAATATTGAACGTGTTTTCTCACGACGTTTTCCTACATCGTTTGTCAGAGGCGGGAAATTCAAATTGCATGTCTTGGAATTGTTAGAAATCTATTAAAGTAACGATTTCCTCTTACGACACTTAATAGCTGTACCAATGTAGATTTCACCTTAGTGAACCCAAGTTTTTAAAACAAATATGATCTGCTTTTGTCATAGACATAAGATTTATATTTCTGTGGGTTTTGTTAAATGATCTATGCAATATAGGAAATGACAGTAAGAACAAATTAAAATTAAGTTTCTTTCAAAGTCAAAGTCAAAGATTTATTTGCAGATAAATATGGTTACAAAAGTTCTTAAAATGGTAGATAATGTTAGTAGCTTAGCATATTTAATCATAACATAATGACATGCAAATTTTTGTTATAGGTAGGTACAATTACATTATTGCTTAAATTTAAATTGAAAGAATTCTTTTATATTATAGAAGGGATTCTCAATTAACCACCTACGTAAAGCCCTTTTGAAGCGAACCATTGGAAGTTCTTTAATTTGTTTCTTTAATTTGCCCCAAAGCTGCGGATATTTTTAAAGATACATATCGAAATCTATTTTCTCGCACGTTCATCTCACTGCTAGCCGACGACTCACGGCTTCCAATAATTACTAAAAGTCTATCAATTTCCGTTTGAGTGAGGTCATGTGCTTAATCGTAGTAGATTAAACGGGCGCCCGTGTCATCGTGTGTCCTGTCCCACGGATCTTAAGCCTTAATCCTGTTCGTAATCAAAATGAATCTCGGCCAGACCCTCGGCCCTTATTTCTATCCCGTAAACGCTTACAGAAGTGGATTTAATCCCTATTATGAGACGTATTTCCAACTAATTCCTCAACAAATGTTTTATTTATCGAAAAACTGGTATCTGTTAATTGTAATTAAAACTTCTGTAAGTGGGCGTGTGTATTCCGTTGCCATAGACAAAGTTCACGGGAGCTTCCGTCAACAAAATGGAACTCCTTTTGAACAAAATATTTTAATATGTACTGTGTCCTTTGAATACATGCTTTTTGCGGTTTTCAGTGAAGTAGTGTGTAAAAATAATGACGTCTAAAACCGCCTAGTATTTCAGTAATTCTCTTTACTTTATTTGAGAAAATGAAGGGAAAACACCTTTAAAGACACTGACTGGCATTAACATATTCCTAGAAGCTGCAAAAACTAGCATACGTAAATATTCCAGGTAGGAACTAGGATATCTATTCAAGCGTTAACTTGAATTATAGCTAAGTATTTGTTTAGAGCGGCCACCATTTTTGTTCGCTTGTTTTAGTCAGGAAGCTAAATAATTGCCTAATAAATTCCCTGCGCTAATCTTTCCCGCTTTATTTACTTGTACAAACTCAATAGACACTGCTACGAGTTATGTCTTCACTAGCTTTTTCTCTCGACTTTGCTTCCGTAGTGCAAGTTTTCTTACCCTGGGAAATTCATGAAATACTTACATGCGTCGTTTTGTGGGATGTCTTTTGTACTATTCTCTGAGATTATCACCCGGTTTCTGGAACGAAAATCAACACAAAAATGAGCTAACAAATTGTCAAGCACGCGTAACCTGCTGTGATTGGTTGAATGATTTATGAACAGCCAGTCGCATCACTAGACTTGCATTTGATTTTGACGTGTCGATAATTTTCGTTTGAGAAACCTTCTATATAAGTAATCTAGATATAAATAAAAATGGAATGCTATTCGTTGGTAAGCGCATCACTTGAGAATGATTGGACCGAATTGGCTATTATTTATTTTAAAATGTTCAAAATAGAACGAATTACGATTTTATGGAATTAACAATTGGAAAAGTTGCACGGAAAATTGGAAACTTATGGAAAAACTGAGTGTTTTTTTCTATGAGATGTTAGTAAAAACTCGACCATATTGAATTTTTGACAGGACAACGTCTGTCGGGTCAGCTAGTTTGAAAAAAAATCCTCGGTATTCGTTACCGTCCGAATGTCGGAAAACGTTTATTTTATTCATGTTTTTTGTTGGATTGACCTTTTGATTGAACGAAACATGTCGTGATGGCATGTGCAGTGATAAAATAAAAAAAAGTTAATCAGTAATGTCATGTATATTATTTGATAAGGGACCATGATTACGTTTTGATAATTGAATTAAAATTACAGTAGCCAATCTAATCTATATAATTATTATGAACTTCCCATTCGTGATGTGTTAACAACAAAAACGTTTTTGTTTGTGCTCCTTTGTAACGTAAATTTTACATATCATAACAGCGATTTTATTTCCAAACTCATATTCAAAGCATTTATTTCAATTAAACCATTTATAGGCACTTTTGAATTGTCAGTCAGAAATATGAAGCTAGTTGCCCATTCCATAGCGTAGTAGGTACCTATGGGGAAGAACGGACAAGAAACTCTACGGACACTCTTTTAAATCAAAAATTATACACATAAGAATAATGTAGAAAGACGTGCACGTTAAAAGCGTCCGTAATAAAAAGATAAAAACAAAGATAAAAACCATTCAAAAATTAAAATAAGTCATGGCAGCTAAGTGATGACCAGTCCCAACTGACGCCGCCCGTTCACAAACATGACTCATGGATCAGCACCATTGAGCTCAATCATTTTGAAGGGAGTTAAATGATTCAACACACGCGCCACCATCAGCGAGACATCTGAGTGAGCATGACATACTCGCAGCCGCCAGGGCACATTCAACCTTTCCTTATCTGAAGATCGATATTAATCTCGAGGCGATTGCAATCTGATCCAATTATTGGGTTTTGCATATCATCTTTCACCGGCTGTGGAAATTTGGGACTTTCCAAGGCTGATAAAGACTGTCTTAGTAAGTATGACGCTACGTGTTTTGAACCTTGGTCGTACCTACTTATTGCATTGATGTTTGATTGTCAATACCAAATTGTTAATTAGTAGGTACGATTACCCAAATGTTTATCGTCTTGTTATCATAATTCAGTATACCTATTGGGTTGGGTTTTTACCGGTTTTGACATTATCTGAAAAACATGAAATGTGAAATCCATTCTAATCCTCAGTATTTGAACTTTTTTTATTTATTTTTTCTGAAGTTTAAATTTAAAAAACGTACTTAAATACTTCATAACTATGTAGTATGTGTCGTGTTTAGTATGGTTTTAACATGTAACATTAAACTTATATAGGTATACTTTTCTCAAAACATTTCCTTACTGTTATGTACGCTCACTCGCTTTGTTTACAAATGAATACTTTTCCAGCCACACCGTTTACAGACGCATTAAGCTCAATGCGAGAAATAGGCACACCTGCTGGTAACTACTTTAATTACGTTACCCATTAATCCTAGTCAGAGAGCAGGGGTTGTGGACACAGACGGATTGGGCCCAGTCCTTCAATATTTTAACTATGCGTAGAGCGAACGTGTCGGGGAATAATTGGACATGCCAGTAATACCGTTGTTTTGCATTGTGACGATTAGTTTGGAAGCAAGTTGACCTATCTGGTGCGTAGGGTTAGTTGAGTGAATATTTCTTTGAATTGTGTCACGACGTGGACGTTTTTATTATAGTTTTTATGAGTTGGTTAGTCGTGTCATGATATTTTTTTAATAATGTTATGGGCTTTCTCCCAACCCCACGATCTCACCTGATAGAAAGCGATGGATGAAGTCTATCTACAATGTAACGAGCCTGCCCAGAAGAAGCCAGTTCATTCTTGCTTCTTCGTGGATCCACGCTAGACACAATGGTTTTTAAATTGTTTCTGTAATTACGGCATGCGAAAGGTTAACCAATTTCAGCTGAATATGTTTGCATCAAATAAATAATCATATTCAGAAAATAAAGAAGGAGTAATTGGTTGGTCTTCTGCAATATTTTATGATGTGTCTTGATTAAAGAAGAAAATAAGATAAGATAGCATAAGATTTGAGCAAATGATCATAGTACAATACATAATATAATTTATTTATACTGTGGGAGACTGGTACTTAAGCTAGGCTTAAGGCCTGTATTTCAGGACACCAGATCTCCACCCCTTTGGAAGCAGTACTTTTATTGAGGATTATGCACTTGTACACAAATGCGGTAATTTATATAAAACTAGAAAAAGAGAAGATTTTACAAAAATAGCTGTCATAAAGCAAATTCAAACCCTAACTTAAAAGAGGTGCAAGATCTCGTGTACTGCCGAAACATTATATAGTTAAAGGTATCTCCTATCTAAGGAAATTAAGTATCTCAAGAAGCGCGGTGCGGCGCAGCCCTGGGCTGAGTGGCTCTCACACCCCTAAAGGTACTAAACACGTACCTTCGTTTCATACGAACATTTTGAGGTTGTTTTTGCACGTGTGCTGTGAACTCAACAGCCGTGTAATGACCCTTCCATGTATTATAAAGTCTTTTTAACCCCTTTTACAGCAGAAATTACGTTCTTTTACATTCACGTCAAGCAGAAAAGTGCCTTTGAGTTTATAAGGATTTTATTTTTTAATTATCCAAAATAATGTTGCCTAAGTAATAACGTTTTTTCTCGTAAATGTTATAAAGCATTATGTCAATTTTATTTATAAAAGAAAAAAATATATACTCGTGGGGAGGGCTGGCCGATTCCTAGACTGGATTAAATGTTGATGTCGTCTGGGCCGTAAGTCTGAAGAGCAAGGGGTCGTTAAATACGTCATTAAATGTCTTCAGAAAGGCAGCTTATTCCGTATGCAGGGACACAGAATATACAAGACATCGTAAATAACACGGGATCTTGCTTAATTTTTCAAGTAGGACTGTAATGCAGGAACAAGTTGGGGAATATAAAAACAGTGAAGGATAAAAGTTTTCGTTTGAGGCAGGAGCGCGTAATCCGACAGTTTCCCGATGTAGGTGCGCCCCTCTCTATGCCGAATAGTGCGCACCGGAAACTATGGAGTCGCTCATTTGCATTTTAGTATCACATCTAATATACGCGACTTATTAACATTTAGGTAATCTTAGGCATAATTATTCAATGAGGAAGTGTTACGTAAATGATTGAAACTCGTAAATTATAAATCACCTTTAAATTCTTAGGCAGTAAGTAATACCGAACCGAACCACTTAAGTACTGTAATGGCGGCGGTTACATAAACATAACTATAACATTAAACTGTCTCTAATAGAGTGGTATCTAAGATCACTTACGGTTACGTGCTTCCTCTATTCTGAACGTAAATAAATGTAGATAAGGAGACTCCGTGCCTTTGTGTTCCCAAAAGGCAAGTCTTAAGGCGGGTGAACACTGAATTTTCTACTCGTGTAACAAATCCACGTCAGGCCACTGGCGATAATCCAAGAGTTTGTGTCCTATCAGGAATGTTCTCTGAATACCTATATCCGCAAATTGCATCCCAGTTTATTGAGTAACTCGCTACCGTACTGTTAATTCTATTAACTTCGGAAAATAAAGTCCGAAGATTTTATTGAGTTAGGTAGATACTGAGCAGTGGTGACCCAGTGGTAACGGCTGCGACTTATGATTTGTAGATCGTAGGTTCGAAGCCAGACAGGCGATTTGCTTTGTGTAAATTATTTCATGACCACTGCTGTCTAAACGGTAAATGAAAACATCGTGGACGTGAGGAAACCGGAATGTCCTAGAACCAAAAAATTCGGAGACTTGTGACATCTACCAACCCGCAGAGGGGCCGCGCGGTGCTTTAATGTCCACTTCCTGTCACTGAGTGGAGGCCCTGTCCCAGCACTGGAAACATTCTAGGCTGATTATGCTTATGCTAGGTAGATAGATACTTACATTGAAAATTCTAACACGTTAAAGCATTTTATCAATAGGGCTTTAGGTATAAAATATATAAGTGTGAAAAAAGAAAATTACGATAAAAAAATAAATCTTGTCAAAACGTCGACGCTATCACAATGTCCCGGCTGCGACAGACTTTTATTTCGTCTATAATACCGGTGAAATCACAGCGTTGTGGGCCTAACCGAAGCAACAAAAGGATAACACGAAATGTGATTACTCAGCTACGAGTAGTACTGGGGTTTGCATGTCATGGCGGCAGTGAATTACTGGCTGCGGACGCTGGTCGTTTTTTTTTCGTTTTTCAGGTGTGTTCCAACAAAAGTGAACAAAAAGTTATGTTGTCACACGTTCTACGGGCAAGCGACGCCGTTAAATGTTCGCACTCGGGCGTTGTAAACATACCGCCATGTTTGGAATAGAACAAGCTCCAGGAATCCGCGCACGCGTTGTGTTTCATGAAAAAATGTTTGAAGAAGTCAGGTGTTTTTTTTTAGGGTTGTTATTTTTCTAAAATTCACGTTTGTTCAGTGGTTTTTTCGTCCTTGATGTAAACTTAGTTAAAAGTTTACGGCCATAGATGAGAAACAATGGGTAGTCATAGTTAATCACTGTCAAAAGTGTAGTCACTTGTTTCTGTGACAAATAAATCTATTTTCTTTTTATCTTATATAGGTATTTATTTATTTTAATATTTATGTACACACAGAAAATACATAGACATACGAAATATTATAACATTTGAGTACAATTAAGGTAGTGCTTCCTCTCTACGTGCAGAGCCATATAACTAAGCAATAAATTATAAGCCCTGAAATCATAGTTTGACTACAAAAGATGTTGTCCATCCACCATTCAATTACATCCAAGATAAGGTACTTTAACTTCTCCGAATAAATCCAGTGTTTTGGCGAGGGCAGCGGGCGATGCGGAGTCGTTGCGGGGTTGCGTCCGACAGGGGGCAGCACTAAATTCTTTTCTCACCAACAAACCCGCGGCGACGTCGCCGTAGATAGTGCGCTGTTTTATTTAGGTCAGGTTCGGCAAGAGTGGCAACTGTGGCTCATCAGATAAGTGCCGCTTGATGGTGTTTCGTTTACAGATTTACTTTAGTTTTCTAAGAGTGTGGAATATTTTTATAGATGCTGAATAATTTTGCGTCTTAAGTCTGTATAACTGTCAGATTTATTCATTGTAACGTACCTATAAACAATTTGTATACCTTTAAAACATCAAGTTTCTTAAAACGTTGGTATAACTAGCTACACATTTTTCATTATGTTTCTCACGACATTGTGTCCAGAAATAAAGTAGTAACAGATACCTAATTAAATTTTAGGTCAGGTTCGGCAAGAGTGGCAACTGTGGCTCATCAGATAAGTACCGCTTGAAGGTGTTTCGTTTACGGATTTATTTTAGTTTTCTAAGAGTATCAAATATTTTTATAGGTGCTGAAAAAGGAAGATTAGGTTGTTGTTGTAAATGTTACTGAGTCATATTTTGTGGTAGTCTTAAAATCTGAATTTAATACGGACTACCTATATATCGGAGTCCTAAAGAAGCTTTGGCTTCTAAATGTCCGTGAAAAAAAAAAACATTGCAATTTGCATTGCCATTCAATGTGGCAATGCTGCCAGTCTTCGGGGCACATTTCCAGATGACAGCAATGCGGACGAGCACTTCGACGCCTAAGTATCCTTTTGTTTTTATTTGAATTCTTAGTTAGTCATTTAATTTAGTGTTAGATTGTATACAGATTTGTCATCTTCGGTTGTAATAAAGACATTTCTTGGTACTTATAGATATAGATTAAAGATAGTTGTAAAAAGATCAGATGATTCGATGGTAAGAACAGGACCGAGAGTTTACTATGTATCACCAATTTAAGGAATATCTTAGGTTATTTACTTTTTGTTTACGAGCCTCTTAAATTCATGTCATTAAATACGTTCATGACGCACAATTCTATGTATATAACTTTCCAAGTGAAAATTCGTCTAATACAATCCCACCAAAAGATAAATGTACCACTTATTAACCAACAGAAGCAGCAATAAAACAAAATAACGACACAAAAACTCCTTACAAAACAAATATAAAAGCTTGTTGGTACAGAAAAGAGGACACGATATAAGCTACTTCAATTACCCCATAATCTAAATCTGGGGCCGCGGAAGATATGGCGAAGTTTAACTTAAAGTTAAAGCTTTAAATTGGACTGCGGCGTACTCGTTCTCCGAGGGATAAAACTTATTTTAAGGGGTTATAAATTAAAGTAATACGTAGCTAGTCAATTATCTCGGATTCCAGATATATTTATGAGTGAAATGTTTACTTTGGTATTAGGGAGTTTGTTTTATAAATGCTTCTGTTCAAATAAATGTAATTTATTAAGAGAACATTGGGCTTTAGATGTATTTTATATTTTATTACCGGTTCAGGTGTGACGCCGTAGTATTTATAAATAATTTAAACACCTTGAGATCTCTCTTCACGAGAGCGTCGTAAAAGATGGCTAAGAACTACTCGACGAGATGAGATGAAGATGCTATGTCACACATCAGTATTAATGCTGTGTGTTCAAGCAAATAGATTGCTGGTAACTGAGATCTCGAGGTGTCGTGATCCTTTCTTATAAATATTATTACCAATTTTTAGGAATGAACATGATTTATCACCACGACATGGTATATTCTCGTACAGCGCTTGAAAGAAGATGTCTGGGCATGTAATTTAATATTTTAGTATGTTACAACTAAACTGCAAAATATTTTATAGCTGAACGCACTACAGAAACGATAAAATATCGCTTTTATCACTATTCAACGTTTTCCAATACAAAAAATTCTGTGACGTTTTTTAACAAAATATATCGAACGTGTCCTCGTTACTAAAGCTTTGGCGTAAAGCAACACTTGAGCTGTAAATCCCGAAATAAACGTTTGCGATGTCCCTTTGGTTGGTAAGCAAATCCGGATTAAATGGTTCCGGGAGCTAATTGAACCTTTATGCGGAGTGTCCGTACAAATTTCAAAACATGAACATTGATGTTGCATACACGGAGGACGATTTATGCAGAAGTGTCGAGTTTGTATCGATTTCAGCATTAGGCATTCGTTTTGTAAAATTTGTATTTAATTGATACTTCTTGTTGTAGTCTTCTCAACGAGCACATCTTGGTAAGGCCTAGGCCGAAAAAAGTATTTTTTACCTCCTACCGACCTCTAAGTCCGTGATCTATAAACGTTACTTTGCTCGTGTGAATCTCGGCCTTAATTAAATAGCAATAACCATCCAGTTGGTGGCCATCATGTTTAAGATTATGATTTAGATGATCAACCTAGTCTAAACGCAATACCTAATTTATAACGCAGTACTTACTAACATTTCAGAAATAAAACGTAAAACAAGAAACCCGAGTTTGCACCCAACCAAGGCATGAAAACTGAAACAGACATCTTGACAAGGACGTTGCTAAAACATTTACTATCTTGACGAACATTTTAATAAAATAAGCAAATAATAAAATGCAGTGTTGACCTAGAAAATTGTCGGCTCATCCTTAGGGAGCTGCCTTGTCGGTTTGTTACCCGATTCTGTTCTGTTCTATAATTTAATATGAAACGTGATGTAATTTTAACAACGCTTTTACGTAATCCTCACAAGAGCTTTATATTTGGATAATTTTGTGTTTGACGCCATTATCTTTGAAGGACGTTGCGATTTGCTTACGCTTTTCATTCCTTTTCAATAATCGCTCCATTCTATCGATAGGTGAATTATCGGATTGACCTATCGATAGAATGGAGCGGTTACTCTAGATTACTTTGAAAATAGGATTATCTATTACGCTGCAAAAAGCCATAAGATTTTAAATCTGTACATATTATTTAACCACCTTTGTTAGTCCACCTGTCTCAGACCCAGAGGTCCCGGGTTTGATTCCAAGTGGGGAAAAAAAATCTGCTCGGTTTGGTTGGTGGTAGGGCTTGTTCTAACTCCGTCTGGCTAGCTATCACCATCTAAACTGTCGCCATAAAATAGTTATTTGTACAACAAGAGAGCAAAGTTATTTTTTGCTGTGAGTGTTGATTTTGAATCCCGAGTACAGGATTCTGTAATAAAATCACGAGCGCAGCGAGAAATTCTAGGTTAGAATCCTAAGCGCAGCGAGGGATTCAAAAACACGAGACGAGTAATTTTGGTCTCGTGTAACACGTACAACTTTTCACCTCAGCGGCGAGAACATAAAACATGTAAAAAAAAAATCCTGTCCGATCCGTGAGGGTGTTTTTAGGTATCGTACTGTGATATTTATGTGAAAATTTTCAGGAAAAAAGAAAAAAAACTCCACATTTTTTTTTTAATGGTGTATTTTGTCCGGTTACCTTAGGCGCGGGCGGCCGGTCATTTAGCGGGTGTCTAAAAGTCATAAACTCATAGCTTATGACCCCTGTTGAAAATTTGGTCATGGCTTTGGGGAAATTTTGGAACTAAAAATGTGTATTTTATATATTAATAACTTTTTTATCATCAATAATATTATGAAAAAAATATACTCTTTGGTAATGTTACTGCAGTACCATATGCCGTTTTTGGATTGGACAAGGTTTTTTTACATATTGTATGTCCGTAAAAGTAAAAATTACAACGTGACTTCGTATTTTTTTCTTCAACATTCTCTTTATATGATTATAAAAAATAAAAATAAATTGTTCGATTACTTCGAAAAAAAAGTGTGCGATCGGCGGACCTCCATCAGGAACGAAGTTCCTTCTCACGTATGGTTTAAAACAGAAACAAAATTTTCGCAGCCACCATCTTGGATTTACATTTTGAGCTCACTATCGGCTTTAACACCCTCGAAAACTATCAAAACGACATCCATGACGAAAAAGGTGAAAATTTTCGCAGCCGCCATCTTGGATTTTCATTTTGACCAAATTCACACTTTCTATCTCTCTCTCTCTCTCTCTCTTTTTCTTTCTCTTTGAATTAGAAGAAGACAGTCACAAGCTCCTTTTGGCGTGACGATTTTTGCCAATGCAACCGAAAGTCGCGTTAAAGAACTTCGTTCCAAAAAATATAATAAAACAGCATTTAAATAAAACCTTAAGAAGAGATTTGCAATTTTACGGTTTTTGGGCCTAGTAGGTATGGAATTTTAAAATCGAACTTCTAATCGACTTGTTTCTATCTCTCGCTTTTTTCGTATCGAAGTGAAAGTGACAGAACAAAGTGAAGAAGAGAAAACAAAACAGTTTGTATCGAGTATTTTTTCGCAAGGAGGTTGTTTGTATAGCATGGAGATGGAGGTCGAATATATTGGTATGTTTTAAATTCAAACATCAAAATAGAGATTAAAATTTATTTTTATTCACTGTTTTCAGTGAATAAAATAAACTTTTTAGAGGAGGAAAACTCCTTGTGCAAAGAATATTCGACATACAAACTCCTTGTGCAAATAACTCCTCGAGTTTTGATTGTTAGAAATTTTCGACAAGGAGTTTAGCATTAGAATAAAATCTGTATTGTGTTCTATGCAGTCATTAAAAAAAAAAAACATTTATTCAGATAAATAAATTCATACAATTCGATTAAAATTACAACTAAAATATTAAAATTCAATTTAAATTACTCTCTTGACAAAGGTTCACCACAACGGAGAAGAGACCCTGTCCGCTACAGTCTTCAGAATTCCGATGCAGCTGCCACGCATTCTGCGGATCAGGGATATCGTTTTCTTGCGGATGAAAGCAATGAAAGCCATCAGTGCGATACAGCACAAACATCCCCGATGCACTACAGAAGCGAGGCAGCCCCAACATCATCCTAAAGATGTTTTTATACTGGACGCGAAGGACATCCAGCGACCTTTTGGTGTGGCTAACCCACAGATTTCCCGTATAAAAGCTTTGACAATACGCCTTAAACAACGTTACCTTTACTTGTTTAAAGCAGCGGTAGAATCTGCGGGCCAACATGTTACCTCTGACCGCTAAAGCCCTGCGCTCCCTCTCAATATCCTGATCGTCTCCAAGACCTTCGGTAATTAAATGCCCCAGGTATTTAAATGTAACACGATTTATGCACAATCCATTTAGAGTGATATTATGTGAATACTCGGGGCATCCACCGGCGGCCCTAAAGACCATATACTCTGTTTTCTGGACATTGTATATAAGGCCATGCCATTAGTAAATTGGCGCTATTTTGAATACTGTAAGTTGTACGAACACAAATTGTTGCAATTTTAATGTGCATTTTAAATAATTTAACCTTCCTTGTTTCTTCATTAAATGTCTATTTTCGCTTAAATCTTTCTTTTTCTCGGTTGCGTCACAGTTCTAACCTAACCTAACCCATTTAGTCGGGGTGCCACATAAGCGGAGTAAATTTTTAATAAAAAAAAAACTAATTTTAAGTGCTCTGTTGCATTTCTCGCCGCGGCAGCAGCCGGCGAGCGATACTTCCTAGTTCATCTCTTTCCATAATATCATAATTGGAAACCCAATAAAAGCCCATCGACTTTTTTTGATTTGTTCATGCCGCCGCCATGAAGCACAACAAAGACAAAGCGACATCAACGCCTCTACCGGTGGATAATCTAACTATTTTACGATATGATCACTAATGTTTGGCCACACCATGAAGTAGTGCGTTTAACTGTTCATATCGTTAAATGTTGAGTATTCAATTATCATCATGATGTGAGCTATGGTCGATGTTCATTTCATGAAATGATCAATTTTAAGATCTGGCCACGACATATATAATGCATTAATATTATGTAAACTTACATATAATAAAGAAATCTTGTTATTGTCAAGTCGTAAAAACCGTGCGAAGCAGGGGCCGGTCGCTAGTATTAAGTATATAGAATCAGAAATAATTGGATACTTCAATAACTAGTGGTGCAAAGTTATAAATGTCATGTTTGACGTCTCTTTGAGAATCAAAGCCCAGTAACGTTACAATAATATTTCACGTAACGTTTTTCATATTTGCTACATCACTGAATCGTTTATACCGTACATAATGTGTATTTCAGTCTCACCCTGGATCACGCTCGTAAAAATAACATTTTTACAAATATTCTTTTTCGTACCGTAGGTATCAATTTTTTGGCTTGATAATGAAATATGCGATAAATTGGGCCATGAACTGGGAAATTTAGCGCTTTTTTGTCACGCTCGTAATTAGGGGATCTATATAGGTTCAGCCTCAATATCGGAGCGTTGGATCTTTTAAGCTTTCTTTCCGAAATAATATAGTTTTGTTGGGAAAATTGGATAACAATGGTTTATAATAAGGTTAGCGTTATTCTCCCTGTATGGATATTGTGTGCATATTTATTGCTTATTTTCATCACTGTCCTCTTTAATCTCGTTTGCACATTATATATTCCTTTTTTTATTTTATACTAGCTAATGGGTTGCAATGCCTTTTAAATAATTATTTTTCTGGAACCTTCTCTGGCGCGCACACAAAAACTTACCAAAGTTTCATCATAATCGGTCGAACCATTTTCAAGTTTTAACGCACGGCAATTGATTTATATATATATATATATATGTATAGAAGATTGATAGATTTTAAATATTGATCTTTAAAAAACACACAGCTATTGGGCTGTGGGTTTTTAAATGCCTCTTAATGAAATCAAGATACTGCTAGCTGCCCATCCCTATAACAAAATATAACAAACCATACAGAAGTACCTAAGTAGGTAAAGTATGGAAGCACAGATCGTAGTTCACAGGGCACCGGCCACAAGAGACCCGCCGTGAAGGTAGACGATAACAAATTGCTAATGAAACGCCATCGTACGTACGAATAAATGGCTTCCATGCTCCCATTGAACATTTCGCCGACGCATCGTCTATGTCGTTCATTTGTTTTGTACGCCATTGTTTGCAAAAATTCTAAACCGAATCACTGATAGCTATAACGGTAGACAATACATAAATCGAGCTCTGTTTTTGTTTCGCGACTATTCGCACCTGCCGCGCGGTTTAATTTTTCATTGTGTATTTTGAATTTACGCGTCTATTGTTTACCCTAAATATTTGTTTGAATAGTTCTTGGGTGTCAACCACCTTAGACTTTCATAGAAATTGTATTGGAATTGATAACTAGCTGTATTTTTCTGACTGATCGGCACTTTGATAATTCAAAAGTGCCTGTAGTTTAATTGAAATAACTAAACGGTTTGAGTTTGTTATATAGGAATTTGTTAAAATGGCGAAATTAGTCGTCCTCTTAAACGACAGAGCTTAAGGCGAAAACACCGGTTTTATATTACTGGGAATTCCGTTTTACATGGATAAATTATTATTTGCACAGACAGACAAAACCACAGGCTCCCAGTTAAATGATAGCTAACTAAGTACACGATATAAAATGTAAAGGCAGAGCGGCGAGATTGCCCCAGTTTGAACCGGGCTCGGGCGGCGCAAGCGGGCGGCACTAGCACTCATCTTGCAATCGCTGTTGCATTTTATTACTTTTCCATTTCCACTGGGGTTTCAATTTCCTTTCTCATAATTAATAGCCTTTCTGCGAGTTGTCTGACGTTTTCTATTGCCGCACCGCAGAAACTTTAACGTTCAATTTGCGTGCCATCTAGGACCTTATTACGTCATCGTTGCCACAACTTTGCTTTACAAGTTTTTGTAACGTAATTTTCCGCAAAGTAGCAGGTGCTCCTTTGTCGAATAATGTTTATTAAACTATGTATCTGGGGCGTTTCTTTCCTATATTTTATTCTGCCTAGTGTCAAAGAGAGACAAATAAAACAATGAAATTTTACGGTTTATTAGAAAATTTATGGGCCGTAAACACATTGTCGTTATATCGTGAGATATGACGCGGAATGTGGAAAAGTTTATACATTTTTTTACGTGTTATTTTCACGTTTTCATCCCGAATATGTTGTATGATTTACTTGAATGAGGGTAATAGCGCATACATTATATTTCTTCTTCGTGACGTACGATATATTTTATTGTAGGTCTCGAATTTGTTTTCGAGGCATTTTTATTTAGTGATGAAAATAAATGACTAATTTAGAAATTACCATCGGAAAATTTTACCAGCCTATTTCTGCGGCCCCAAGGAATAAAATCCGTATGTGATTGTGCACCAGTGAATAGTATTATCAAAATATTATCAATTACGTGTAATTCGAGTCGCGCTTCAATAAAGCTTAATGGATTGATAAATTGCTGCCGGAGGATATATTTCACGGGAAATCACATTATTTGTACGGTTCGTAAATAGTCGCTTGATACCGTAATTTACGTTACGTTGTTAAACAAATGTTAATTAAAATGAAATAAATATTTATGACAGATTTTAATTACGTTAAATAACGGAACAATTTTGTTTAGGAGACAAAACATAGATACGATTTAACTGTAGAAAATTTTCACAATGTGATCACATTGTTCACTGAGGACGAGAAACATTCGTATTTACCTGTCAGCATTTATTTCAGTGTTAGAACATGAAATCCTACTATTACTAAAGCGTGTCCTCGCCTTTACATATATGTAAAATAAATTAGAAATTCAAGTCCTGTAAGATGTTTAATTTACTCCTTAAAATCAGCCACCTCAGTAAATTAGAAAACATACCAGAGTTCTAAAACATACTGTAAGCGTAAAAGCATAATGTTGATGTAATAACTGCCTTATAAGCTGCAAAACCAATAGTTATTCGCTCCTATTAGCAGTTCTCCATTGGCCGTGAATCAGTAGAGATGGGGGGCTATTCCGCTGGCTTTTATAGAGTTCTCAGGCGAAGATCGCACGCCTTAATGGAATTTGATCGCGCGATATTGACACGAGGTGCCGCGGGATATTTTCACACGTTATTGCCCCTTTTACACGAGTGAGGGTACTGATAGAACTGTAATCTGAGATGATACAGTGAGATGAGACGGTCTTATCTCTGATCTGATGTTTTTATAGGATATCTTTTGAGATTGGAAAATTAAAAGCTTACGGAAATCGAGAAATGAAAAGTCAGAAAATCGGATCGGGATTACCTATGTGTAGGTGTGGTAAAAAAAGTTGAGTCGAGCAAAAGGCCGAGAAATATCAAGGACAGGCCAAGACGATTTTAAACGGACGGTGGACATTGTTGGCCTAAATGAAGAAGTATTAAGGTTAGAACACATGGTTAAAATATTGCCAAAGAATTAAATTCCAGCCTGTATTCAGTCAACATTATCCTATTTCTATAAAAGACCGAAAATAATCTCCATCACATAGATCCCATTTTCACAAAGCACGCGAAAGCATCAGCCATAGAGGAAAGTATATATAGTCAAACAGATCTGAATCCGTTTTTATTTTAGATGTTGATATGACTACATTACCCCATGTTATTAGATACAACGCAAAAAGAGGGAAATCCTCCAACATAAACGAAAATATATTATTATCTACTATAATGGGATGTGGAACAGTGTAATTTTTAACGAACATAACGCTACATATCGTTATCAATAATGGCAACAACTTTGCTTAAAATTGAACAGCAACTTCTTAATGAGGCCAAGAAAATTCGTGCGCCGAGTGGTAGAACTTAAGGAGCGTGTAAACTTTCATTCGTCGTCATTAAAAGTTTCGAGTTTGAAGATTTGTGCCAACACTAATTAGCTAGACACTTATGAAAAATTCTTACGTCTCGGGTCTTAAATGCTGGCCAAATAAACGAGACCGATGACGAGATGTCCCCTCCCTAGTTCAATTTAAGTTTCTTCAATAAAAATCTCTCTCTTTGCCTAGATTTGTTCGCTTTTTGTTCGACGGTATTTATAGGTTCGTGAAATAAAGAGCTTTTTATTATATTTGACATCTTCCTCTTTTCCTCCATATTATTTACTCAGCCGAATTTATAACATTTTATTGCTTCCTCGCCAAGTCTCGTTCAAGTGTAATAATTAGTCAAAGTTATTGCTAATTTTATTTTTGAATATGAATGTGAGAGATTTGATTTCGATTGGAATTATTGCAATCAATAATGACAGTATACACGGAAAGGTGAAACGGAAAAAATACACGAAAAGGAAAAGCCGTGTTTAGAACGGGAATTACTTAGGCAAAAACAAATCTAATTACAATTTTGGGGCTGTAAAACGCCATAAATAGAAACCTTCTCAGCCAGAGTTAGATTAAATAGATAGAGATATCGATAGAGAATTGATTGGCTTTTATGTACAGTTGACCGGTAATAACATGAAATATGAAATGAATTTCAGGAAGTAAACAGTAAAGAGCGTGTTTCGAGATGGTGGCGGTGTACGGTCCAGTGATGGTACAGTAAACTAAAGAGTTTAGTATACAAGCAAAAACATTTATCTTTCCACTACTCTGACAATATTATTTTTGATTAAACTTTGTTATATAGACACAATACTTAACCAATCGCTGAGTACTATATTTATGACACCGGTCAGTGAAAGTGTGAAGACACACTTGACTTAAAGAGAGATGGGAAAGACTTGGCTTCTCAGCACACTTAAAACATTGTTTAAAGGCTGTTCTAATTCTATACCGATCTCTTTGTTTGGCTGTACAGTGCGGTTCGGAGTCACGAGCGCCTCATAACTCCAGGACGTGCCACGGATGCACTTCCCCGTGGAGCGCAAAAACTTTAATTGCACCGCGTGGTGGCGCTACGAAAATATTTCTATGGATCGCGTAAGCGTACCCTGTATTCTGAATTCGTGTTCTAGTTATAAAGAGTGTCTTTTTGTTTTGCTGTGTCAGTGTGATTAGGTTATTTATGTTGGTTAGTCTCATTGTCCAACATAAGAGGCACGGGCAATCCACTTGGAAACTTGAACATTTTAGAGCAAGTTATTGTGTAAGTGTTTGGTTAATCGATATTGCCGTAGGTTTCTATCATCATCGTCTTCTTAAGTTGGCATTTCCTTGAAATAATTATAACAAAACAGATACACTCGTAACAAATGGACTGGTATAGTCGGAGAATATCGTTATTATCCAAATAGAGGATATTGTTTCCCATCCTTCCATTCAAAATCCTTTCTTATTTTTTATGCTTCCACTTATTACTTTGGAAGTTTTTGAATGCTCTAGCACCATACAAAGATGTTGTAAGAAAGTATAAAATCTTAATTTAAAAGCACTGAACCACCATTTTCACGTTAAAATTCTCGTTTGTAACACAGCCGCATTTCAGGCGTTCCAATAGTCGTTAGCGCAAATGGTGCAATACCGAAATGCCGCAAGAAAACAATTTAGCGACGCGAGGGGCAAGGCAGGGCAAGCGGGGCAGCGCAGGGGCAAGCAGGGGTAGCAAAGAGGCAAGCAGGGGTATGTCAGAAGGTGCAAAAACACTCTGTGAATGCGACAGCTGACCATATCAACAGGGACGGACTAAGGGAATGCTGCTTATGCGTGACTCCAGAACATAATCGACTCTATACATAGCATCATAAAGTGTAAGATACGTGACAACTCATATCTAGAATTCCTTTATCAGTCATATTACCAATGTAATTTCGTAAAAATCGTTATAACCATAGAGAAAAAACGCCCTCGTCAGGTCGAGACATGCTTGAAAAGAGGAAACGGAAAATTACATAAAAGGGAGACAATAATGATCTACGATGTAGCAATATAAAAAATATTTCGCTCATTTAATGTTGACATTTAAGAAGTGCAATTATTGAAGGAAAAAAAAAAAATACGCTTCGTCCGTCGCATAAAGGTTGTTATCTATCGACAATACTTTCTGTTCTGTTAAGTGCTATGATAAGTAGTTGTTGCACATAATAATTTCCATAACCTTACTCCAAATCTGTGTCAGTGCGATTATTTGTGTCATCGCTCACTGGGTGCGAGATTAATATTATGCATAGTGACTTTACCAGAAAGTTTTTAAAAGGGAAATATAGGTCTTTGATTCACCTTAAATTCATTTCAGTTCTTGACCGAAAACATGAACAGGGAGACGCATTAATGAACGTTATTTTACACCAAACATGTAATGACTTTAGTCTAACTCAACACGGTAAGTTTCTCTTTTAAAATTACGCAAACCCGCCTTACCTACGCTTAACGAAGCGCTTATGACCGGGCCAATGATTTATCGTCGTTATATTTTCCATGTTATCGCGTATTACCTACATTCCGTGCCTGAACGTGGCCCAAACGACGGGGATTAATGGCTAAAGCAATTAAAGTAGTAAACAGAAGGTGCAGTGAGACGTCGGTGCAAACAAAATAGTGTGGGAATCCGACCAACGCTTGTGGGGCAACTCAATGATATCACATATGGCACCCCCGTTGTGCTAGCCACGCAGCCACGCTCCGATGTTCTTACCGTGGCTGGCTTACTGCCAGTTAGACGTCGACCGTTCCTTAGCGATATCTATTTCTAAGATACTTATTGGTGTTCGTAGGTAAATGGATTATGGAGAGCTTTGATAGAATCGAGCTTGGAAAGGAAAGAAGTTTTAAAAGATTAAGGATATAGAGTGCCTTACTTTTTATGAATTTATGGAAATGTTGTTTTACTTAGGTACGTTACATAAATAAATAACGTTATTTTTTAGCCCTGAATTTATATAATTATACCTAGTTCATCACCATCATCTAGAAGTTTATTTGGACACAGTACGTGAAACGCAAAATACAAGTAACAAAATAAAAAAAGTGACAATAATGTTTAAAAAGGCTATTCAGATCATGATAATGACCTAGGTAACGTGAACCTCTTCGGTTCTGAATCGTTGATCTAAGAATTTTATTTTGATTTTTAGACCGATCTAGTCTCAAAGCCAAGTGCAGTTTTAGTTGGACATCCACCAGCGCACTGCGTCACACCAGAACGTAAAATGAAAGCGGAACAAGTAGGTAATTCCACTGGGGTTCAAACTACGTGTGTCGTGGTAAGACGATACTGTGTGCGCAAGGAAATAATCTTCCCGAGTAAACAAACGGTGCACTTTATTTGAACCGATGTGTACGTGCACTGACTTGTAGTACTGCGTAATCTATATAATAAAAATAAAATGCTGTTTTTTGGTACATCACTTGAGAACGGCTGGACCAATTTGACAATTTTTTTGTTTTAAAATGTTCGTAATTGTCCGAATCAGGTTCTTACGGAAAGAAAAAATCGAAATTTCTGGAAAATTTTAAATGCATTTTCTATGAATTATTATCCAACGTTTGTCGATTATGTAGCAGCTACTCAAGGCTTGGGTAGTGAGGTATTGTATTTACTTTTTGTGGTCATAACTAACTTGCTAGTGGAACAGACTAGGGATGTTGACTGGGGAAAAAAAGTCCGTCAGTCAGGTAATAAAAAATATTAGACACGTATTTTTTGCAATTAAGACACGTATTAAATAATGGTTTAGATAAAACGCATTAAATTTGGGGAGTGGGGGATCGCTACGTCACAAGTCAATATGAAATCTACCGGGGAGTGTCATGCCACATTTTAACTTATTGCCTACATTTAGTAGGCAATAAATTATAGCCGTAATCTTTTGATTACGTAAAAAAAGAAAAAATACGTGTTCAATATTTTGTAATAAATTAACTGAAGGACAAAAAAATTCTCAACATCCCTATTAGTTTTAGAAATAAAATTCTTGTATTTGAATGTCATGGAAAATCGTTTATTCTTTTTTTTTTTGGTTGGGAAATTATCAAATAACTTCTCCAGCTCTGGGCGGAGCGGGAGGGAGTGTCAGACTCTTACTGACTAAAACCCACCCGTGTTCCTTCAGTTGCCTGTACGTTGCCAGGGGCCACGGTATCTCTTTCGGACTTTCCCGCAACCCCGGCAGAAATGGTTTATTCCTTGGTTTAGATTGGTTACTCGTACAGATACGCCTATCAGTAGCTTTAGTGACAAACAGAAAATTATTCCATACCAATAATTAGTTAACCGGCGAACTGCTATTACCTACCTTCACCTCTTCGTACGTCTTCGGGAATTACAGGCGTGAGAATCGTTCGTTGATAAACACAAAAAATACTGCCTAAATAAACAATAACTGAACACATAACAGAAGGTTTTAGTATTTAAAATTGCTTGCAGACAAATTCTCTCAGTGAAGGTGAATTCTATTGAGTCAAACGATAATTCCAAGGATTGACGCGAACTTGACTTTACATAAATTCTTATAAATTACAGCTCAGACTTAATTAGTGGAATTAATAAATGCGATATAGACTAGACTTGTTGCTAACCAGCTGGGTTGGAGCTGGTAATTACTGTCTTTGTACTGCTTATAACGCTTATTTCTTTTAAAAGTTGTGTCTTAGCTTGCTGTTTAATCATTTCGTGGTCTCAGTTTACTTTTCAGCCAGGTCAATGTCGTAAAATGAGTAGTAGGTCGTCTGGATCTTTGTACCAATCATAACGTGCATGTATCCGGTTTAAATTCACAGGCAGGTAGATTTTCGGCGCGTGGCCAAAATCGGAACTAACGCCGCCATCTTGGTTTTTCCATACATTTCAGAAAACAATTTGCACAAATGTTTACCAAAAGCGCCCCCCTATCAACGTCATTCGAGCGCCAGAAGACTCTTGTAGCAGTGTACAAGTTACAGCCCATAAAACAAACAGTTGAACAACACATGAACGTAACCATAAACATTGTCACTGTTAAAAAGGAAACATAACAAAAATCGGATCCGGTTCGCGAGTCGTCAGTATGTCCGGACGGCGCGCTAATTTCCCTGTTACCCGGTTTGTGCCGGCACCGGATGTGTTAGGGATCGCGGCTGTATCCCCGTTTACCTGCCGGCTATACGGACCGTGGTACAATGAGTACTGGCTTATAAGCTGTTCTTATGTCATGTTGATCAACAAGTTTTTTGTGTTGTGTTTTAACTCGAGTATAGTCCTCCAGACCGTATTTCGGCCACGGCGGCCAATTTCAACGGAGACTAGCATTCGGCGCGGGAGATATTAGTGCACAAGTGTGTGCGCAGACGCAGGTGCACTCTTTCTTCCCTCACTCTCATATATATACGATAGGACGGCAATCCGACATGAACGGAGAGAGATCAGACGTAGGACCAACGGCTTAACGTGCTTTCCGAGGCACGGGGGTATCACACCGCCAACTTCCAAACTTCGGGCTGTTACTAAGAAATTCCTAATGGAAAAACCCAATAACACTGTGCCCAACCCGGGAATCGAACACCGGACCCCACGCTCAGCAGTCGCGCTTGCGACCACGAGACCACTTGAGTAACACTTACTTGAAAAAAAAAAAAAAACGGTCTTGTCTTGATACATTTTTGCATTGACACACTAAATACCGTAATTAGTAGCTATTCTCGGTCAACGGTTATCAGTTAAAGTCTATCCGTTGGAACATTCCTCCCTTATTCCTTCATTGAATATCTTCACGAAGTGAATTCTTTAGTGTCAATAATGATAATGTCAAACACTACCTTGGCTATGGAATTAGTATGTATTATATGTATAGACCTTGGCAGATATCAATCAAATACTTTAAAGACAGATATGAGTTAAACGGACTTGAATCAAAATACCTTAGCTGACAATAGATACAATACAATCACATTAAGTATTTATTTTATTTATTTATTTATTTATTTATCACAAACACTGCTATCTTTACAGGAAATACCTAATGCGGTAGCGTGGTCCTTAATTAAACTATTTTATATAACATAACACATACAATATTATTTTTGTGAATTCATTCAGAGAGCAGGAAAATAAATCGATCCTGTCAGCCGTGTCATTTAGTGCGTGCAAGGCGCGTGTCAGTGGCGCTTTGCTGAGCAAGTTGGTTCGTGCGAGTGGCACTGCTAGTAACCGTGGCTTCCGATGCCGCGATACGTAATTGTCAGGCACATTCAGACAAATCTCCTTCATAACACCGGAATTATAGGTCGTCGTCTAGTAAAGACATGGAAACAAAATTGAATATCATTGACATGAAATTCTCTTAATGCCACAGTGCGACCATACCTACAATATCAATAGGTATTATTTTAATTAGTTGTCAATAGGCATTGACAGGTATATAATAATTGTATAGAACGTAAAGTTATTTCAATAGAAAATACTTGATTATAATAGTGAGGCTCATCGGTTTTCAAACCAGGATGCTGATTTAAAACTATCAAATAACTTCTCCCGCTCTGAGCGGAGTGGGAGGGCGTGTCAGACTCTTACTGACTAAAACCCACCCGTGTTCCTTCAGTTGCCTGTACTTTGCCCGGGGCTACGGTATCCCTTTCGGACTTTCCCGCGACCCCGGCAGGCATCGATCCTAGCGGACCTCGCCAGTTCTGCTGACATTTCTTTGAGGCGCGCGTGGAACACATCGCGCCGTCGATCCGGGCCAGCCGGTCTATTCTGTAATAATCTCACGGTGAAAACTTAGGTGAAGTGAGCTTGAAGTGTGCTGTCATTCCACCTGCTGCTAGGGACTGACAGCTCACGCCGTGCTCACTTCAACTAAGTTTTCACGGTGAGATGGTTACAGAATAGCACTACTGGTCCTTATCGGACGGCGAGCTACCCATTGCTTACCGTCCGCAAGCCCGCGCCTACGGTGGCCGGGAATCGGAGTATTTTATATACCTACTCTTTAGTTTATCTAAAACATAAATCTGACTTTAGTTGAAGGAAAACATCATGTGGAAAATTGGACGTGATTACAATATTCGTTCCTTCTCTCTCTGAAATGCGGTCTTGTCTTTGCTAGGCAGTAAGATAATTACATGCTGTTTTTAATAATTGATCATCATCTGCCTAGCCTTTTCCCAACTATGTTGGGGTCAGCTTCCAGTCTAACCGGATGCAGCTGAATATTAGTATTTTACATGGAGCGACTGCCTATCTGAACTCCACGACCCAGTAACTGGGAAACACGATAACCCTTGGTAAGATAGGTTTCGGGCTTCTGACAGCCGGGACCAACAGCTTAGCGTGCTTCCGAGGCACGGAGGGGTCTTGGTATGTAAAGATGGTCAACCCATCCACGAACCAACCGCGGTAAGTGTAGCTTAACCTGATCGATCAACCCGTGCGGCTGTTAAATATAAGAATAAAATAATGACATAAATAGGTATCCATTAGATTAATGAAGCGGGCGAAGCATGCAAAGGCATAGGAAATGAACCAGCGGCGCTCACCATTCTTCGGTACTAATTAAAGTTGTCATAAGTCATACTGTGGAAAACCGGAGATACCATAGTCTCGCGGTCTTTTTATTAAAATATATTTACATGGTTGCTACGAAGGCTGCCTGCATAAAGTTTGAGTATTAATAATACAGTCATGTCAGTTTATTTTATTTATTAAGGGATAATAAAAAACTACAACATATGTATATAATAAATAAGGTTAAGTAGTAATGTTGGAGTCCACTGCTCTATCCGCAGATAGCACATATTTAAAGATCCGTGGTTGCCACTAGACGAGCATTCCAAAGTTAAAAAATATTTTGAAATAAATAAATAAGTCACTAACTATAGCTACAAAACCAAATCAGATCGTAAACAATTTCATTTACTTAAATTATGAAATAAATAAATAATAATGATAAGATTACAATTAAGAATTTTTTTAATAATATTAGATTAAAATTTATTTTTCGAGCATGCAAATATATCAATATCAATGAAATTTTCCAGTGTGCCAGTTGTCTGCAGACATACATTCAGGATGATGTTGTAAAATGATGTAGGTTATGTACTGTATTTATTAACATTTTTACACTGGATTTATTAATATTTATTTACTGACTTGATTTCCGTACGTATTTTTCGGGTGACCACTGAAAATCAGCGCCGTGCTGTGGGTCCCCCATAGCACAGCATTATGCTGAGTGGAAGCCTTCTTGACACAGTCATGACGTGCAGCTGCCGAATATTTCTGTTATGTTTATATTGTTGTTTTTTTGTATGCACGTGTTTCTGTGACAATTAAACCTATTTTTTTTTCTTTCTATTCAGTTTTTTAAATTTATTCTTTGGGAAAAATATATAAAGAAAGAGACGAGATCATTTCTTCATTATCATTAGTCATGATAACAAAATTAAAGTTAATGTCCGGTATTTCTATTCAAAATTCAAAATTCAAAAGTCATTTATTCAAACTAGGCTGAGAATTAGCACTTTTCGAACGTCAAAATTACATAAGACAGTCCCCCAAAACGCCCACCCTTCACCACTTCCTAGTGCTTTAGCTGGGAAGAAGAAGTGGCGCAACAAACTCCCCAGCAGCACAGCTGTCTGTTCAGTTAGAAAAAAAAATTATTCTATATAATAGTATGCAAAATGATATTTACATTACGCAACACAAAACATAATTTAAATTATAAAATTAATAGCCTTATGACAGCTAGCACACGCCAATATACCAACCAAAAACATCGAGAACTATACTCAAGCAGAAATAAAAATTACTTAGTGAAATCAATATCTAAATAAAAGCCTCCAGGCATAAAGGGCGTGCCCGCTTACATATAACTAAAAGTTATAATTGATAAACTAGGACCATTGAGGTAAATTAAAAAATTATCGAGGTCGCTAGCTAACCACATATTGCAATATAACTCATAAAAAAAAACATTGTAATGAGTAGATTATGTCAACATTATATTGGTCGAGGGAGATTTAAAAACTATTGTATCCAATTAAAAACCACAGATGTGTACAATGGTGTACAATAAGCATACTTATGATTGCTTCTGTTATTCATTTGTTCTCGGAAATGTATAGAAAACCATGTCTGGTAGCGAGGTTAGATATGCAAGGATTCTGATTGTTAGCATTTGCCTAACTCACATACAAACATTATCTCACGGTCTGAGCTCAGTAAACAGAACTGAAATTGCTTCTAGGCTCACCTTAGGCCGTGAGAATCATGTATACGTATGAATCCTATTGACTCGGAAACCGTATAATTCCGTGTTGATTTCATAATAAACTTATATTTTTTTCTAAAGTCCATCTAGTTGAAACAATTGACTATAAGCATTCAATTAATCACACTTTTCCGCACTTTCAAGCAATCAGTTCACTGTACTGTTGTAACAGGGGTGTTCATAGAAAAAACTGTTCTATATCAACGCAGTGCTGAACAAAAAAACACTGCTGTAAAAGACTTCTCAATAAAACCGCTTTATAGGAAAGTCGTAAGAGAATAACAGTCATAAAACAGCATAGAAAAAAAACCCAAAGAGTTATGAACTCCATTGAAGTTAGTCGGAATACTACAAGTGTTTGCACGTTCAAAGAGGAATGAACACTAAACTGCATTATTGGCCCGCTATAAAAACGGGACATTGGTCGGAGTTAATTTTTCGTGTGGTGAGGCACGTCCCGTCCGGATTTATATCCGGGCCGTGAGTCGCACACAAACGCCCCTCGATAAAAACGTGTTACTGACCGCCTGTAGGCTGTAATAGCGGAGTTTGCTTAGCGATGACTATCTGCATGATGGAGATGCCAGGTGGACGGCGGCTATCGGTAATTATTATTATGGGTATTGTAATTCATTTCAAATGATCTTTTTAATAAACTTACGAGAAATAACTACTATTTATGCTAAAAAGTTATTTTCAAGATTATGTACAGAATCTTTTAGAAACAAAAAAATACTGTTCTCAATGTTTTTTAAAATGAAATACCAAATATAATAAACCTTCCTTTTAAAACAAACAGCCCGTGCTCTCCGTTTCAATTTTCTTTAAAATATATTCGGGTCATGAATTAAGCAACCAGCTTTGATGTTTTCAGAACAATTTAAAAGAGCGTAAACATCTTCCTTGTTGAGTAGTGCGTCAGTAATGAAGTTAGACAGTTATGTTCTGACAGAAAGGCTCTCTTTTACAGCCCAAGCGTTTACGGGCACTAAACCTGACTTCCACTTAACGACTGCTAAACGATTCTCAACTGTGCTCGCTCCAATAATGTGCACCCAACAGTCCTTACTGTGTTCGATTCTAGCATAAAAATATGAGAGGTGCCTTCTAGTTCGAATTTTAAAATTGTTCAAGCAGTGTCAAGTTTGTGTAGCGATTGGACGAGAGCTGTTTCTTGGTATTTGATTTGTATTCAAGTCCATTTCATGAAGCAAATATAGAATCATAAATTCCTTTGATTTTCCTACTACGTTAGTTATTTGATTTACCTGAATATCGTGTTTGCTTTAAATGTTCTGAGAAATGTTAAGTTTATTTGCTTGATTCTCGTATCTCAGATGTAAATATATTGAGTGTGTTTAGATAAAAACATTATTTTTACTTCAGAGCGATTTAACAAAATAGCTTTCATAAATTGCAGTCGCGAGGATGAAGCGTTGGACTGAACGAAGTGGAAGGAGCAAATAAGGAAACCAGACCCCACCAGGGGAATAATAATTCTCTGGAGACAGAAAAGGGAAGACAGAGAGATTACGTATGGTTTAACTTACGATATAATTTGCTCAATAAAATAATACTCGGGGCCAGATAATATCGTAAATTTCTTCTATCTCAGAACATTTTAGATTAAGTTTTCGATTGGACAAGACCCGTTTACGTTCCTAGGAAGATTACTTTGGGCTAAGTTTAGACGTAGGTACGAGTCGTAGTTGAAGACCGTCGTAGTAAAGTTCTGTATACTATCGTACTAACTGTTAAATAATGGCGGATCGGTAGTTAACGTGATAGTGATCGATCATTTCAGTTGAATGACGGGGTGTAATGAGTAGGTTTCGGGGATGGACTCGTTCAGTTACTGAAGTGAGGGATGAATGAATGAATGAATGAATGATACCAGCCTGTGATAATCATGCTCATTTAAACTTCGTTCGTAGCATGTTAGGAAGTCTTTTTTTTTCTATCTGTCATATATTTTTTTATATCTATTTACAGGATCTGCCTTTAGGGGAAGTTTTTTTTTGCTAATAAAAGACATGGAAGACGGTTTTTTTTTGAGGCAGCGTTTTTTCCCTTGTATCCTTACTGTATAAGAGTTCATGTTATGGCCATAAAGTTCTGATATTTAAATAATACATGTAAAGAAAATCTCAACACTGATGTACTTATAGCGTCGCTTTTCTTAAATTTGAATTTGCCGCGTTATCGATAAATGCTACTGCGCCTACCACAGACGTGGAGATGACTGACACTTGACAGTAGTAGTGACACTGACATTTGACACATTAAATGGAAGACTATAGTGTTAGCGAATAAAAGCTTTCTTAAATAAAGAAATAACAAGACCTGAAGGCTTTAAATGTTGTTTCTTTTGTTTTTACAGGTAAATAAATCATTAATAGCTGATGTGATTAGATGTTGTGGGAACATATTTTAAATAAAACTTTTGTTTTTACAGAGAAACGCAATTAAGTCTTATTTCATTGTTCCAAATTATTGAGGTTGAAGAAAGAAATAACATTATATAGGTACATATTAAATTATTATTATTTTCTATTTATTTAAGACTTGAAGTCATTATGCTTAAAACTACTACCATCTTCTATAGATTCTTACATATTTCTTAGATGTCTTTTTTCTTTTTATAGATTTAAGTTACCTACGCCTAGACCTAAGCCTCTATCATCCATCCCACAAAACCGGTTTATACAACGTTACATAAAAGGAATAACATTTTATCGATCTTGTCTAGCAGAAGCTTCTGCATTATTATTCCCGTGGAAAACCGCTCCTTACCCGGGGCATGGTCCCGAGGGAACCGGTGTCCGGCTCTGGGTACTTGCATGGACCTGGATACACGATACCGTCGTCTTATTACCATCGTATAAAGAGACAAAGAAGGTCCTCTGCTAATAAAAGGGAATTTCGAATTTGGCGCATCACTAGTTGTTACGACGCGACGTAGCGTAGGTTACGAGTTCTTGAATTATGTAATTGCGGTACTTAGATTGCGTAATTTGTCGATTGTGTTTTGTTTTTAACAAATTTTTATTTCGTCTCACTTGTAAGTATTATTCTTGCAAGCTCGTTTTGTTTAACTTTCTCTTGGTCTGTCAAGATGAAACTTTAGTTTTTGTTGTATGGATAAAATAGGTCTTCTGGTTATGCTCTTGTTTTGCGGTCTTACGTTTTACGATAGTAGCTATCTTTATTGCAATGTAGCTAGCTATAATTTGATTTTTGCGATATTGCTCTAAGAGGTATCGTGACTGTACTTGGGGAGTGGGCAATGAAATGTCAGTAAGCGGGGCGAATTGTTACCTACTAAGGCGTATTTCTTGGTTTTGGAATGGATCATGTCTCCTCTTTCTTATTTCCTACAAAATGTGTCACGAACTACGGTTGCTGTAACACATCGGGGATAAATGTTCCTGCCTCTTTAGTTCCAAAATATATTTTTAACAACAAATAATGTACACTCAACTCTACAATGACTATATATGTATTTATAATCGAATTTTATTAAACGTTAATTGAAACCAACTGCGTAGTCTTAGCAACACAAAAAAATTGAGATCACGAATTCTCTTCAAATCCAATAACAACTGAAGATGACAAGTCCTTAACAGTTCAATACCCAATAGAAATGAGCAAACAGAAGAATTCGTAAAAAAAAACTCGATTTCGTTCCTAAATTCAATACGAACGGGGTAAAACAAAATCACGAGGCGAGAGTTGCCAATTGGGGAGTGTTTGTCGTATTGGTGCGGAGTGTGTACGCCGGGCCGTCGTGATCTGCACTCGAATGCATCGAAAGGGATGCACAATGCATACAAAGTGAACTGCGGATTCAGTCAGTCGTGATTTTTCCTTCCTTCGGTATATCCTGCCTCAGATTGTTACGGAGGCTGCGACAAAGACTGATTCATTCGAAGATTTGTATAGACGAGAATGTGTTGGTATCTCCGCAGTCCACTCTGGATTAATGTTTTTTGGCAAATGGACAGCGCGCAAATGGTTTTCTTTCTTTTAAAATTATGCTTTTGTTTGAGGGACATATAGGTACTTTGTATTTCATCAAATGCTACCAACGCTTTGAAATGTAGTCTATGTTTATATAAAATGCTTTATAATAAGTTCTCTAGAAAATCTTAATTGGTAAAGTGTTGTGAAACTTGACCGGCGCTTTACTGCTCATAGATTAAACTTTTCTTCGACAGCTCACTTAGCACGGTAGAAACTACTTTCAGTTAAAATGTTATCGCTAAGTTCTAACTTATGTTAAGCAAAAAATCGCACACTTCATTTTAGTTCCATATAAAACTTGCTCTTGTTAACAAGTTCGATAAAAATATTTAATAATTTTTATTGCATTTTTAAAACTACCGTCCACTCAAGTTTAGCAACAAAGGAAAAATCAGTAATAGTTTAAAGAAAATTGTACGTGATGGACCGTTGTTATTACTAAAACATGAATTTTAAATTAAATTGTTTTGCTTATAAAGTTATGTGCCATTTGTAATTTAAGATAATCTCTAGAAAATTTGTGACGTACGAAACACGTGTCCACTTTTTTAATTAGGTAATCAAATCATGAGAGAAATGTAACAAAATAAAGTTGAAAAAACATTTGCTCATTTTCTAATTAGCAATCTATGTTAACCAGAGCACTCCATTTTATTTACAAAATAGAACTGAGTTAAAAAGCGACTGCATTTGATGTCCCATTTATGCCAGTTACCGTTGAAATAAATGAGTTTATAGATTGGCCCACTTTCCGCTTTTTACGACGATTCTAGATTCTCTTTGACTTTTGCATTTTATTTCTTACCAGGTGCATTTAAATGTCCATTTCCCATTGTAATTAAATTGTACAAGTTTGCTGAAGTTAAGAGTTCTTCGTTATCTTGAAGTTTCATCGCTATATTTTTTCTCGGACTGCAGAAATTATGTCGAGGATTATAGAAATGGTCTTAGTTTTAAACTGTGTAGAGTTTGTGAAATTGTGTAGTAGTTATTTTAATTGTTTGATTGTTCAGAAGAATTGTTTTATAAACTCAATTTTACTTAACTGTGGAAATATGGACTGGAAAAAAATGTTGTATTTACCTACAATCAAAGTCAATCGATAGTATGTATGACTCTTCCGAGATTAAATCGTATCGATACTTGTTAGTATCGATACGATTTCACTCGACTCTTCTCACGCTGTTGCGTGAGAAGAGTCTTGTCCTGCTCTTGCAGTAAGAAAGACAGATATTATCGATAATATTTAGCAATGCTGAGTTAAGTAATAGAGTGCTCCAGTTTTTTAACGTTTGTAAGTGCAGGATGAGGCAATAAAAAAGTACAGGAAATATCTGTCAACACTGCACATTTGGTTTGTCAATTGACAAATTATTACCTTACCTATCGTTTGGATCACCGAGTTTAAAGCAGGCAATTTCATGCAATATAATTCCTCGAAGCAGTTATCATGGTGAAAATCTCAAATTCCGAATTGCATGCAGTTTTAGGAGTAACATTGTATCTTGAGCAACGATGAAACATGTTCATGATACGTAGCAATTACATTACCAAGTGATTCTAAAATCTTTATTTTTTTTCTTTACAATAAGAAATAATATTAGTTAGGTATTGACCGTGACTTCGTCCGTGTTTTTGTTTTTGTAACTTATTGCTTAATTTATTATTTCATTAGAACCTCAAAACCACTCGAAGTACTCGACAGTTTTAGCCACCTTTAGTGCAATAACTGTTATTAATGCTGTAGCCTAGTAACAAAATGTATGCTTTAATACTCAACCATCAAAGATATCTGTTGAAGCTATACATATAAGACTAGAAATAATAATGCTTAGTCAAAAACTCTGAAGTTTTTTTTTTTTTTTTTAACTTTGCCCCACACTAGGAATTTCTCCTGTGTCGTAGGTGCGTTTACAAACATATAAACTCACATACATAAACGGCCAGACCCGGAACAACTAATTGTAGGTCATACAAATATTTGTTCCGTGCGGGAATCGAACCCGCGACACGCAGCGCAGCAGTCAATCGCTTAACCACTGCGCCAACCGTGCCGTCAGTTATATAAGAAAAATGAAAATTTCAAGATTAAGAATGAAAATGTCACGACAAATTTTGAGGGTTATTCTTCTGTAACAAAAGCACAAACGCATCGTAATCAAAGGCTCTCAAGTCTTTCGGCATTTTAAAAATACAGAGATAGTTGTAGTCAGGCGTAATAAATAAAAATGTTACCACATTTTTAATAAATATGTAACATTTTTATTAAATACATAGTTTATTAAAATAAACACAGTTTATTCTATGATGTTGCTTCATTTATGCACTACTGTATGACTCTTACTTACTTTACTTCACGCCAGTTAACTTAATTCATTATTGTAAAATGTTCGCACATTTTAAATAGAGTTTGTTGCATACTCTCGTTTTGCAATTTATCTTTTAGAATAATAGCATTGCTGTTAATTTGATTTGATTGACCTTACATACTTTATTTCTTACTTAGGATTATTATGCGTCATTTTGTGCATTCTTGAATTAAATTCTTTCTGAGATGGTTTTGAAGGGTACTTTTGAGATTTCAGTTCTTCAGGAATGTCAGTACTTGCAATCGGCCTGCGTGAATGATGTATGAACGTAAACGAAGCAAAAGAAGTCAACCGCCTCTGTGGTTTAGTGGTTAGACCATCTATCTCAGACCCAGAAGTCTCGGGGTTCGATTCCCAGTGGGGGTAAAAATTTCTGCTCGGTTTGGTTGGTGGTAGGGCTTGTTCTGAGTCCGCCTGGCTAGCTACCACCATCTTATCTTGAGTCCGTCGCCATAATAACAATGTTAACAGCATTGTTGTCTTTCGGCAGTTAGAGGTAAGATAGCCAGTTCCTCTGTGGTTGAGGATTCCGGGTGAAGCTCGCTTCCACCTTCAGCCTGATCATCAATTACCATCAGTGGTGGCGCGGGCCAAGAGCACGAAAAAAAAATAGATGTAGGTATTTAAGGATCGTAGCAGGCGGTGTTCTGTAGTTTCTGCCTAACCCCATTTGAAGAAGGCGTGAGTTTATATGTATGTATTTGAGATTTCTTCTAAATACATATAGTTTACCAATTTATTGTCATCAAGTCAACAAAGATATTATTTATGTTTTAGCAACACTGAATTCAATAATAAATGTTATTTTAACAATCTCGTGATTTAAGACAATGTGACCGCCGCGGTCAATTTTACAAATTGATCGGCAATTGTGTTTTCAACAACGAAATGGCGTCAAAATTGTTTTCGAATAACATGCGATTGCATCATTGTTCTATTGTGGTTGGATCGGATATAAAACAATGCAATTATCCCTCCAATATTACACCAGTACAAATTGTTAGGCCAACGTAGATTCAATAATTGATACCTTATAGTTTCGGAATTTTGGTTGTATTTCATAAGCAATATTACCAGTGCTTGTGGAGGTTTCAACGAAATATGAGTATACTTATACGAAGTATATGTATCTTTAACAAACGTTTAAGGTCAGACCGTGGACAATAATATGTTTTTATTTTATTTCATAAGCCTATTAATACATTTAATTTGGTTGATGGTACTTGTTGATAGGCCTACACTGTCCACTCATACCTATTAACACTGTAATTTGAAAACATTGTTAATACCATTTACTTTTAAAAGAGTTCTTGCCGGCTCTTCTCCATAGGAAACGACCAATTGGAACCGTGCACCTAGCTTCTGACGTTTCATAAGTTCCCTTGTAGGTTTATGTGAAATAAAATAGTTTGAATTGAATTGAATTGATCGAGTGTTTTTCTCGTTGATCATGTTTCAGCTTGAGAATAAATGTTGCGTTTTCGAGTACCTATAGGCCTTTGTATATTGTATTTATAAAACTGTCGGTATTTGAACTAATAATGAAGTCGGCAAATGGAAAGGAAGGCGTGGCAGGGCCAGACCGGTTTGGTAGCGAAATATCCTTGTGTTAGCAGTAAGGTGATCTAGTTGGCCGAGGCTTGAGGTGGTTTGTGCAAGTACAGTAGAATGCGGACGCAGCCCACACCCTGCCTTAAACCCGCGTACTAGGAAGTCGACGGCTCTGGTTTTTTTTTATCTTACTTTGATTTATTTTTATTGCATCGAGTGAGATTAAAGCAATAAAAGTAAAGGTATTAACATAACTGCATAATGTTTACGATTCTGCTATAACGGCAAGGGATTCGGTTGATACTTTGATAAATAAGCAAGTATGTAAATTAAGATACGGACAACAAGATGTTTGTGAACAGCTATTTGAAAATGAAAAACAGTTTTTCTTGTGTAAGTCTAAGTTTATTTACAAAGTTCAGTTATCGTCAACTGACGCGTTCGGCCCGCAAACCTCCCTTAGCAACAAAAAACAACCACACATGTATCATGTCCATTAGCTCACAATATCACAGCAAACAACAATTAAGAAATGCTTTTGAGCGGAGTACGCACACAGCCGCCCCTCGATGACTCGGCGAGTTGCTAATTGATGCGTGCTTTTACGTGTTTCGGCCTTTACAAATCGCCGGAGCCCTCTTTATAAATTAGGTTTATACTTTGTGGAAGGAGTAGGTGTAACCGTCGGGCGCTCTGTTCAGACTGAATTTGCCGGGAGGGAAGAAGCGGGTGGGCTGCTGCGTCGTGGGCTCGTAGTACTGCTGGCGAGCGGGCTGGGGCTGCGAGTACTGAGCGGGCTGCGAGTACTGCTGCTGAGACGATGGGAGGCCGCTGTATTGCGCCTGCTGCGTTCCTGGGTAGATGTTGTTGGACTGGTACTGCGGCTCCGCCTGGTACTGCGGCTGCGGCTGGTACTGAGGCTGAGGTGCCGGCTGGTACTGCGCCTGAGTCTGGTACTGCTGCTGAGGTTGGTACTGCTGCTGGGGAGCCTCGTAGTTCTGTTCGTACAGCTCTGGGTGGTACTGACCGTCATCCTCATTAGGTTTGCCGCCGTAGTTGCGGGCTGGCTCAGGCTGCACGTATTGTTGGGGAGCACTGTATTGTTGAGATTTGTAATCCGGTGAGTTGTAACGTGGGTCCGGGGTGTATCCGGGAGTGGGTGCGGCGGCTTGAGGCGCGGTCGGGATGTGATCACCGCTGGCCTGGAAGCCGTTCTTGCCCGCGACGTAGTTCACTGTTTTCCTCTGACCGCTGGGGTCGATGTAGGAGTAGCTACCTCTCCTGTTGCCATCGGCGTCAGTTTCTTCTTTGAAGTTAATTCCATCTTCCTGTTGGTAGGCGGCACCGAAAGCTCCGTTTCCACTTAGGTATCGCGCTTCCTGCACGATGGCTGCTGTCTTCGGGTCACCCGCGTATTTGGGTACTCGTCTGCCACCCTCCTGCTGTTGGCACGTCGCGGCTGTGATCACAAAGGCTGATATAATGAGCCTGTACATTTTGGCGGTTCAAAATGTGCACTGCTCGCGTGAAAGTAACAAAGTGTGTCGTTGCGGGCGGGTGAACTTATTATATACGGCGAGTAGAGGCCTTGACGTGTATTGGAAGGGCTCGCGGGTTCGACCGCGAAAATCTTATTCATACAAGCTCCAGTCAGGCTCGGATGTATGGTACACACCAGGGAAGTGACATTAAGGTGAAGAGAACAGGTGGCGTCCATCGGAACAGTATCGGCCCTGTGGAAATGTCAACGAGTAGGCCGGTGATTTAAACTGAGCTTTTTGAATATTTGAATACTTGAATACATCGTTGCATGTTTTAGTGTTTAGGAAATAACTTTTGGCCAGCATCGTCAAAATGAATATTATATTGCAGAACGTACAGTTTGAAACGTCAAAATATATTCGGAATTTCAAGTTGCAGGTGAAATTGTCGATCCGTAACAATTAGCGTATCCGGTGGTTGTATAGCTGTCATGTAATACATACCTGTGGGTGACCCAATTATACTTTAATAGTAATTAAGTTCATTAATAAATGTGATTAATTTGAATGCATTTAAACATTCCAAAAAGGTTTAATAAATTCTTAATTTTGGTGAATAATGTGTGATAATCAGTGATCGGAAATAGGTGAGCTGAAATACCTAAAGTTCGAAAAAGAACAGAGACAAAGTGGAGACGCCATTCGACAAAATATTTTTTCGGGACTAATGTCCCGGGTTTCGGAACATTACTTAAGTACAACTAAAATTTATAAAGTCGGTTTCGGTTTAAAAAAAAAAAGAGTGCACGATTTTTATTGTTTAAAAAAAATAAAGGTAATGTCCTTATCTTCATTTGAATAATGTAAGTAAGCGCGGAAGCTAATGTAGTTTACATAAAGGAAGTCTCCACTTTTTTTGTCTCTGTTCTTTGAACTTTTGGTATATTAGCTCACCTGTTTCCGATCGCTGTGAAGGGGATTATCTTGATTTCTCGAACCACGACTCTGATAAAATAAAAACAATTTTGAATGGTCTACCAGAAGTACCTATTAGTACTAAAAATTGCAACCATAATAACATAGATAAGAGGTAAAGTGCAACAAAATAAAATCAAAGAAGATAAGATGCATATTTCGCAGATTAGCACACACAATGTGTAAATGCAGCCTCTGCTATTATCGATGAACGATAACACGTCGGATTCACACCAGCGATACAAGACGACGATAACATAACACATGTACTAATTGCAACATTACTTTCGCAAGTTCCTCCAAGCCTTCTTATGATAACTCGGTACTTAATTCTTTTGTTCTGCTTAGCATTAGTCCACACTAATCTATTACAATTCTCACAGCCAGTTTACGCAAGTCTGTCGCGTTGGTTAATATGAATAATATTCTTTTTTATTGTGCTTTGTTGATATGTTTAATTCGTTAGAATTAGGCACATAATTTGAATTGTAATGCTTATTACATTCAACCTGAATAACTATGAGATTTACGTAAAGTGACCTATCAAGGACGTATGTTTTTTTAGACCATGAATTGGCGCCGCTAATTTTGTGTTGGTGACTCAGCTTTTAAGATCTGTATAAAAACTATATTTACGGTATTAGCGACCTATTATTACCTTAACGTAAATATTTTATTGCTTCGGCTTTGTTATCTATGTTACTTCTTATACCGCACCTTTTTTTGCATTACCAATCATGGGCAATTCAGTGTATGTTAGATCATAGTTTGTGGTATGTTAAAATTAATTGGGTTCTGCTCACACCATTGTTGAAAGCGAGCGTGAAGCTATAAAGTTAATAGGCTCCAATAACTCTGTGTTATATAAGAAGTTATAGAATGTGGAGTAGGCTAGCCATTCATAATTCGCAATGATCATCGATTGAAGATAAAATAATGTAACAACACTATCGTCATATTTGATCGTATACATTGATATTGTATCGGTAATAGAATCACTAGTGTGTTGAAAAAATATTTTATAATGCGGAAAGCTAAGGCAAGAGCCCTTTTTTGTTTTAATTTAGCAACTGGGACTAGTTAGTTCGTTATATGGAGTAAAATTCCGAGTTGATTTTGGTGTTTCTTTCTCAGAGCAGTCGGATAGGAGTCTCTTTTTTTTGTTTTTTTTTTTCTGGTATATTATCAAATATTCTTCCGCTCAGGAGGGCGTGTCAGACTCTTACTGACTAAAACCCACCCGTGTTCCTTCAGTTGCCTGTACGTTGAAAGGGGCCACGGTATCCATTTCGGACTTTCAGGATAGGAGACCCTGACCTCATCGAGTTTTGAAAATCCGGGCTACTACTGAGAAATTCTAGATGAAAAACCCAATAACACTTTCCCGACCAGGGAATCGAACCCAGGACCTCATGCTCAGCAACACCACTTGCTACCACTAGACCAACGCGGCAGTTTTGAAAATATTAGTGTAAATTGTTTGTTCTTACAGAGATAAAAGCATTTAAGTATCATATTAACTTCTTGATTAGAGGAATATAACGCAGAATCCTTTAAGTGGTGCTGATCTCGCTAGTGAATCCGACAAGATGCTGAAGTTGCCTACTAAAAGCTACTACTCTCAGTTCTTTAAATCGCTGATGTTGCAACCCAACACCCATGCCTAGGTGCATGGAAATTTAGACTCATTCATGAGATCATACCGTGGGATGCCAAGCCTGCTGAGGTTAGTCACCCCGGCCCTGCTATGAACCTTGCTGACTATTTCATATGATCAAATGAACAAGGTATAAGCTGCTATTGCAGGTACACGCGGCTATATATCAAGCTATACATTTCCAGTATTGTATTGTTTTTGTGTATTGTTTTCCAGAGTTGTGCCCGGTTGATGGCAATAGGCTCGCCCCCTATTACATGGGACTTAAAAACATAACTGGCGAAATGTGGGTGTACTCCAGGAACCTCTGCCCACCCCTTCAGGGAAACAAAACGGGATGCTGTGTTATTTCCAGTATATGCTGACCTCTCATTGTACGAAAGTCCAATACAATGCGAGATCAGCTTAAACTGGAAATGTATAGCTTAATATGTAGCGGTGTATACAGCTTGAATCTCAATTCAAGGTGTGATACATACGATTGACATAACTATCATCTTCATGTGTCGATACATGAAGATAATAATGTCAATCTTTGTACATCATACGGTTAAAAACGGTGAAAAGTGGTCAATATTTATAGACTTGGAATAAAATGTAGGTAAACATACCTATTTTTATTTTACTATTTTTTTGAAGTGAAAACTTCTTTAGCGGCGTTGTGCACTTTTTTTGTGATGGGTAAAAAATGTTAAACTCGCGTCAGGACACGTGACCTGATCGAACATTCGTAAGACGGAGGGAGAGTAGTACCAAAATATCAAAAATGCACAACGTTAATATTTAAGTTTTCACTTCTGCCGGCACTCCCGGAGTGCAACCCGTTGTTTTTTTACCATACATAAGCTCATTGTTACTGCAGTAATTAATATGAACTCGTTATAAATTCGTGATATCAATTAAAATTAAATATCATTGTTAAGTTCTCAAATAATATTTTAATATTTAATGGGTTTCTGTTTTGGTAGATCAGCCAATCAGATTGACCGACGCTTTAAAAAGTGCTTGGAAAGATTGGATGTGGCTACCTGAAAACAGATTGTTATTAGTTGCGTAACTAGTGAGTGCTGAAAGGTCCCGAGGAGTTTTCTTTATCCACCACATTTGTACCCACTCTCTTTACGACAGCTGACGTACCTTAGTATGACGTCATCGGTGATTGACATAACATAAAATCACGCCTTTTTTCTCCGAAGGGTTGGGCAGAGGTATACCTATAGTAAACCTACATTTTGCCAGTTATATTTAAGTCCCACGTCGACCGGGCACAAATTCTGACTCCGGGCTGTTACTGAGAAATTCCAGATAGAAAAACCCAATAACACTTTGCCTGACCTGGGAATCGAACCCAGGACCTCATGATCAGCAGTTGCGCTTGCGACCAATAGACCAACGAGGCCGACCAACTATCAACATACAAGACCCAGTATGCAATACTATAATTATACCGATTGAAATGGGAATCCTGTTTCAGCGGCTATGTATTTCTTACCTGTACTACCTTTCTTTTGCAAGTAACACTTCCTGAACCAGCACGTGAATAGCGACCTTGTCTGCGTGCCTTAAGTTATGACTTGGAACTTATGTAACTGGACCAGTATGAGGCAGTGTTTATGTATTCTAGTCTAACTCTAGATGGTGACGATGTGGATTTAAATTGTAAGACTGTGTAATTTACACTGGTCGTTGAGTTTGCTTTATATGTTCTACCTTCTTACTAAATCCTGGTCATTGTACTCCAAAGCAAATGGCAAACATATGTAAGCTTATGTTACCAATTGTAGTTTTGTGTGATGCAGAATTATTCCTAAAAAGGACTCGTATAATGTGTCAGTCACAGCTTTGAGATATCATTGTGTAGAACGGCTATTTGGGCATGTGTGTCTCTTTGCCATTCCGTTCTGCAAAGTCTTCAAACTAGGCTAGGTTAGAAGCTATATTTAGTGCGGATTTCACCAATGAAATTGAACGTATTCAGCACATCTAAACGCGTTCAAGAGCTGTCAGTGTACAATATTCCATAACAATTCTGACACTGACAGCTCTTGAACGCATTTTAGAAATGCTGATCGCGTTCAGTTTCTTTGGTGAAATCAGACCTTAGTGTTTGATTTCCTAAACAGAAAAAGTGACACTATGAATGTTTTGATCGCAGTTATTTACTTACGTACCAACCAGAAAGTAGAGACTCTATTTACAGATACATTTGAAGACTCGTTCAATAAATACTGAAGTAGGTGTTTATTAAACAAGTATTTAATCCTAGTGGATTGAGATTGGATCTATTGGTGAACGCTGTGATATAACTTGCACTGACTACTCGACTAGTTTGCCTTCAGATGACATAAGTACGAGATGCAATGTATGTGAGTTAATGTCTATCGACGATCGTCTGCTCCCAGGATTTACTATGTTGGAAAATCTGGATACTTCTTTACTTAGTTTATGACAAAGACCATGAAATTAAAAAAAAAATGTTGTTAAAATACCTGCTTGTTTTTTTTTGCCCTTCTTTTTCTTCGACGCATAATGTCTTTCTTCTTTTTTTTTATTAAAATTGTTGATTAAAATATTTGTTTTTAGAAACCCACCTAAGACGCATAAAAATACTGCTTCAAAACATATATTGACGTGGTTTTCCAAATCGATGTTTTCTAAACGTTCCGGTCGACCATGACGAGGTGTAATCACTGCCATATTCAATATCAATAAGTAATTCGATACCTCTGCATACACTTGCTCTAATTAATATGAATCTACGACAAGTATCACACGTTCGAGCCGAGTGTTCACCGAAAGGTCAGCGGTTGCCCGCGATCAAGGTCTGGTCGAACCGAGAAGGCATGCGGCTCAGAATTCCACCTATTTAACTCTGACGCATTGGTTTCTTTCGGAATTTAGACTGTAAATAGCCTGGTACAGTTTTGTGCAAAAGCCATATCCCGAATTTTGAAATAATACTTAATTTTAAGAAGTTTCAAAATAGACATAATTTTTTTTGAGTCAGTCAACAAACTTTCGGGGCAGCTTATGATCATGTGATCATAAGCTGACACGAAAGTTCTCAGTAGTAGAAGTAGAAGTGGCTCATGCTCACAAGAGCATGAGACACGGTCACTACAAATTGAGTTACACTTGAAAACTCGGCCGTCAAATTACGTACTTAAAAGTTTAGTTAACGAAGAGGGACATTGGATTGGACGTTCACTGATGGATAGGGCTAGAAAATGTTATACATTCATATACATTTTGCTCGACAGATAGCTGTATAGGTAGTTGTGTAGGTACTTATTAGGTTCACTGTCTATCTGTAGTCTTGAATCTTGACAAAGAATGCTCGCTAAAGACGCCAAGCCAGTTTATTTTTCTTTCTGTATATTGGTTTTAAAAACACTTTTACACGTCTTCAATAAATAATGTTTTAAAACTAGATTAGGTCGTTTATGAAGATTCTCATCTATTTTAAAAATAGATGAGAATCTTAAGGCTGGATTTCTAAGGCTTCTTAAGGCTGGTTTTTCGGATGTTATATTGTTTTGTTGTAAAGGACTTATTAAATATTTGTTTTAGTTAGGAAAACGCTAGGCAGATTATGACAACATATTAAATTATGAATGTCTTTTGTCGTCAAATGTACGGTGACAGACAATTCCCTAATTATTATTACTGCGAAAGTTGTACATACAAAAACATAAAAATGTATACCTATTGCATAATTGAAAACGTCACTTTTTTGGCCTAGGTATTGATTGCATAGTTATTTTGTACATGGAATAGTAACAATTTCATAAATACAGTGACAGACAAAAATTATGTCGATGTCTACTTAGGTAATAGTTTTAAGGCTAGATGCCGGTTATTTTAATTAGTCTGTTTATTCAGTATGTTGTTACAACCATTACTTAATTAGGGTGGGAAGGCAACTAATATTACCTCAGAATGTCGGGCACTTTAATTTCCACATTACATTAAATTTCTACATTATAAAAAATATATTAAATGGTCAGAATACTAAACTTGATTTTTCTAGGCATCAGGCAATGCTACGTGGTCTTTATAACCATTATCAATTCGTTTTCAATGGGAGGCGCTGAATTTTAGAATACAAGGTTAAAGTTAATTTCAGATGCTGCTGGAGAAACCACAGCTCAAGTAAGAGCAAGAGTATTTATTTTATTTAACCGTTTAAGTTGTTTCACAGTGTAGTGGGAGTAATGACTCCCAAAATAAGATTACAGTGCAGTTAGGAGAAACAATGTTATGGTCACCTGGAGGTACGTCTTTGTCCTGCAATAGGACAAAGACGTACCACTCTTTTCCGCACACTTGCTATGCTGATGCAGGCCTGTCTTTTCGGCAGGAGTTTTAGCTAAATAAAACCACTTATTCCACGTTTGATATTACTCAACAGTGGACAGTTATCATAAATTCTTGGTAAGTCAGTGCGTGGCCCAGTATTTGTTATGTGGTTGTTTCACAACGCTACTATCGAGCCTATAGCACACAAAAACAGTTTAACTATAGGATGTAGATACGCCTTTTGAAAGGCACTCGGTAGATATATTAGGTTTCCGCTTTGTTGTGTTCACTTGTAACGAGACAAACTAAGACAAACTTTATGGTAAAGTTCAATTATGATAGTCAACTGTTTTGCTTTCCCTGATAATGCAACGTTCTGTCATTGTTTGATAAAGACAGTTTGCTGGTGTATCACTAAATATAACATAACGGGTGCCTCTCATAACGTATAAACTCATTTGGTCTAATTTCATTTTATTATCGTTCATAATATATAATCAACGAGAGATATATACCAACTGTCGATATAATTTCTTTACATATAAAATTTATTTATTCTAAAACTTATTTCGTATAACGTTATTGGATATAACGTTTGTTTAATCTAAAATCATTAGGTCTATTGTTTAAAATATATATTATATTGATACCATAATTAAGGTTAACACCCCAATTCGCCTCGGATAGGTTAGGTTAGAAGGGCTAAGGCAGGACCGGCCGCCGAGCGCCAGATATCCTTTATTGTTGGTGAATCATTTGAGTTAGGTTAGAACAGTGACAATTAACGCGCGAAGGCGAGCGAGCGAACTAGGCGTTTTTATCATATTAGACTAAATAGGTTTTGTGTCTTTTGAGTAGTATATCAAACGATTTTATATTCAATGTATGTTATGCTTATAAACAATAATTATTTAAAAATTATATCAATCGTTTATTATATTAACTGATCATTACTATGATCACCACTATTTATAAATCATCGTCTAATGATTTATAACGAAAACGAGCACGTGCAACTTCCTGAACAGACCTTTGGGCGTACTTATATCATGAAAAAACTACTGTATGTTATTAGTCAAAATAAAATTATTTGAACTATCTAATAAATCATCTATCCCTGTACGGTTTTTATTTTGCCATTTTCTTACAACATAAGTTATTTATTTACGCTTTGTGCGTAAATAAATAACTTATGTTGTAAGAAACAAGTTAAAATTAGTGTTGAAATATGGAAATTTCGACGCTCATAACTTCCAAACCAATATGTTTTTTCCAATTCTGATTTCATACAGGGCTAGATAATGAAAAGACAAATTGATATAATTTTTAGTTTTGAACGTACACCGGCAAACAGACGAGTAATCACCATACTGCGTTTGTTTGGAAGAATGACCGACCAGGGTACCCTTAACGGATATAATGGCTCTGAAATGTTTCCACAAGACCAGTACCATAATTGTGTAATACACGATTAATTGAAATTTGAATCGTTTTGAATCAAACTGCTAATCCATTGCTTCATAAGTTCGAAAAAAAATCTACTCAACAACGTAAATAACGCAATGAATGTTGATGAACTGTCAAAATGAAACAAATTTGTCGTAATCATTTACGAAAATGTGTTGCGTAATTAGATAGCAGTTAGCCATGCCAAAATCGGTAAGTAAGCAATACGATAAGTTAATTTAACAGACGGAAAACGATTAATAACGATTAACTAAGGGTCTGCAAATACTTTACTCTTCTAAATCGAAGTTGCGGTTTGCCAAGGACTGTTTTAATTCTATAATATGATTAAGGGTGAGCATTACCAATTGTGGTATATACAATTCCAATCTAAGGTTTCAATTTAGGAAAATAGGTAAACGTACCAATCGAGGTCACAAAATACACTTTCGAAACAGTAGGTACTTATTATGAGGTGGTAAACATAGCTATCAATTGCAGCAAAATGGTATTACTTTGAGTGCAAAAAATTTATACTAATCTAAAATAACTAATTAGGTTGGTACGTACCTATGTTCGTAAGTCCAGTTATCTTAGGTAAAAAGAGGTGATATATCGAATTATCAGCATTGCAGCAAATACAAATATCAACCTTAATTTAGGCATGTTTAAGACTGATATTTGTGAGTAGAAAATTTGTGAATTTCTTTGTATACTCGGAATTATGAGAAGAACTTTATTCATCAACTCATAATTAGCCTGTAATGTTCCCACTACTGGGACACAGCACTCCTGTCTTCGAAAGGGAGTGGGCTATAATGTACCACACAGGTCCAGTGCGGGTTGGTAGATATCACATGTCTTCGAATTTTTAGTTCTAGGACATGCCGGTTTCCTCACGATGTTTTCCTTCACCGTGTTGAGAGTAATGGTGATGAAATTATTTACACAAAGTAAAGCGCTTGCCTGGGTTAATTCGAACCCACGACCTACAACTCATAAGTCGGGGCCGATACCACTGGGCCACCACTGCTCTCAAGAACTTTATTGCTAAGAAATTATTCTCCACAATTTTACAGCAGGTAGTTTCAAAGAGTATCCTTCTTTGTGGAAATAAAAACTCGGCTGTTTTCCTTCGTCCAAAAACAAGCATTGCGAAATAACCGTTTAGTTTTACTTCCCTCCCGAAATAAGTTTTTGCGTGTCTGCGAGTAGTTTTGTTAGCAGTACGTTTTCTTTGATTAATTACATCCGCACAGGCTGGTGTCCAATTTAGGTGACGGTCTTCCTTATTTTTTTATGTTATGATTTATATGTGCTTACGGTTTTATGTATTCTGATGTAGGTCTTGTTGTTGAGCCGAAGAATACATCAGTAGGGATTCACGTTATTTATCAAATTGACTACCAAATTAAGTTGTTCGTATATTCGAACCACTACTGTCATTCTTTGAAATTTGTCGCAGTTGTTTGTGTGTTGTGGTTGTTGCAATAAAGAAAAATTGAATTGAATTGCTGTATGGAATGACTATACGAAAAATAAATTAAAAATCAATTAATTTACCTGACTGCACCTTTATTTTCTAAGATTTCATATGAGATAAAGATTTGTCAAAGTGAACGGCAAATTAAATTTGTGTAATATTTTAAAACTGATCAGTTTTTATAGTTTCGATTTTTTATACTCTGCTTCAATTCTATAACGTGGTATTCCTTGGTGACACTGATCTCTCCTCCTCTAACACCCACACTTGAAAATCATCTGTAGGCTAAATACAAATATTTGGTGCAAATAGGTACTTCATTGTATTTATCCTTTACTAGATGATTTCTCGTATCAAATTTCGAATTTTTTGATCGGCGAACAGAAATAAAAAATCGAATAGGTCGAGCCATTTTCGAGTTCTTGCGAGTCTAACGCACGGCAATTGATTTTGATATACTTTTACAATAAATAGATAAATGAGTGTAGGCATAAATATGTACAAATAAATGAGAAATGTCAATGATGGAAACTCGTGTCAAGTTTAAAATAAATATGTACATATTCTGTAATCAGTTACATTTATTTAAGTAAATCATTTATCGGTGCGTATTATTCGTTCTGTGTAATAAATATTTTGTTAAATTATTTCAACAGGAAAATAAACGAGAATTTCATAAGGTTATTTTTAACACCAACGGTTTATTGTAAATACATTTTACTAGTGACTGTATTAAAAAACAAACCACACAACCACCTGACTCTCTTTCACTTGTGGCACATTCTTGCCGTTCTTCTGAGTCCGATGCGTGCAATTGTACCGAGTTGAAACGAGCTCGCACAATAAAATATCTAGGTGTAACACTGGATAACGGCCTCACCTTCTCTTCGCACATAGACCTTTTGACCTCAAGAATCAGGAAACTGATTTACGTTTTTAAAACGCTTCGCCATGTCGCTGAGGGAGGGATTGTCAAGAGAGTTTACCTTGCTCTTTGCCAATCCCTAATAACGTATTGTATCTCTGCCTGGGGAGGGGCGCCTAAAACCATACTTCTTAGGTTAGAAAGAGCCCAGAGAGCCGTTTTAAAGGTGAGCACCTTCCGTCCTATACTATTTCCAACTGACAAGCTATACAAAAGTTGTGGAGTGCTCACCGTGAGGCAGCTTTTCATCTACCATACTGTTGTCTCACAACACCTTCGAACCCCTTACGTCATTGTCACCAAAAGACGTAAAGACGTGGTCTGTCAACCTCAAAGATGTAGGCTAGCTTTCACTAAGAGGTTTAATTGCTTCTTAGGCCCACATTTATATAACAGTCTAAATAAAATATTAAAATTTTACTCACTTCCTAGCATCACTCTGAAAAAAACTGTCACAAATTGGCTACTGGAACAAAATTATACAGACACAGAACGGCTTCTTCTTTCTGGAGATAAGTATTAGTAAACTGCTACTTTGTAACACATACACAATAAACACACTTCACACTCTTCACTAACACACCCCATCATCACATTCATGTTTACAATTGTATATTGGTTTCTCCGTAGTTCCCATTTTATTTTATTTTCAATTTATTTTTAGGTTTTAATTTAACTTGAATGTTAAGTTAGTCAAAAATATTAATTGCTTTTATTTTATTTATTAAAACTTTAAGTAAAGTAAAAAAAAATACTGTACAAAGGCGGACTTAATGCCTGAGGCATTTTCTACCAGTCAACCTTAGGGTGGAGCAGAGACAAAACATGGCAGGTGCAACATGAGTAATAGATAACTTAAAAATGAATATTTACAACCAACTGCCAACTTTTCACGAATATATTCACGTGCCTTCAGTTTGAAAGATAACCGACTGGTTGCCATCCTGATGTTCAGAGGAAGCGCATTCCAAAGAAATACCGCCTGGACAAAGAAAGAAGAGTGTATAAAACCAGAGCGGTGAGAAGGACATCGTAGAAGACGATTGTTGGTAGAACGAAGATTTTTACTATGGGCGGAGCATAGGTATTGAACATGGGAAGTCAGGTAAGAAGGAGAAGTGGGTTTGTCGAGTATAGAATACAACATAGACAGAGCCCTTTTTTTTTTTTTTTTTTTTTGGGTGGGTAATTATCAAATAACTTCTCCCGCTCTGGGTGGAGCGGGAGGGCGTGTCAGACTCTTACTGACTAAAACCCACCCGTGTTCCTTCCGTTGCCTTTACGTTGCCAGGGGCCACGGTATCCCTTTCGGACTTTCCCGCAACCCCGGCAGGCATCGGTCCTATCGGACCCCTTCCGTTGTGCTGACATCTTTTTGAGGCGCGCGTGGAACACAACGCGCCGTCGACCCGGGCCTGGTCCTTATCGGACGGCGAGCTACCCATTGCTCACCGTCCGCAAGCCCGCGCCTACGGTGGCCGGGAATCGGCCTGCGATTCCCGACGCCCAGGGCGTCTCCTGCGGCGGCTAGGGGCGTGAGGGCGCGAAATTTGCCTCTCCCTCACGCGTTCTGCCTCCTCCTTCGCGAGCATTACTGCTTCGCAGAAGGAGGTGACGGCCTCCCATGCCCTCTCGCTCCGTACCATGGCCTGGACTAGGGCCGGACGCGAGAGATCCCCGCCGCCGATCGCCTCCACGAGGACACGGCGATGCTCTGCCCAAGCCGGACAGACCTCCACCGTATGCTCAACCGTGTCCTCCTATAGACAGAGCCCTCAACTCTCTACGCTGACGTATGGGTAACCATTTTAAAAGCAATCGATGCGCAGATACATGATCATACTTTCGAAGATTGAATACGAATCGAATGCAGTTATTTAGAAGGCGGTCAAGTTTATTGAGGAGATCTGCATTCAGGTCATAGTAACACACATCACCATAGTCTATTATGGGAAAGATTAGGGACTGTACAAGCATTGCCTTTAAGTGTGATGGGAGAAGGTTTTTCAACCGATAGAGCGACCGCAGCGTTCCGGTGACTTTTTTACTTACAGTCGTGACCTGCTTACGCCAGTCAAGACATGTGTCAACATGCAGACCAAGATCCTTAACATCGGAGCTAAACGGGATGACCGAGTTGTCAAACATTACAGGTGGCACAGTTAATCCATTCAGCTTCCTCATACTGTGGGTGCTCCCTACAATGACAGCCTGACACTTGGTAGGATTAACCGCCAACCCAAAACGATCAGACCAGCTTTTAACCACAGCTAAATCCCGGTTTAGCTCCTCAATCGCATCGGATATGTTCTCCACACTTGCCTGGCAGTAAAGCTGCAAATCGTCAGCATAAAGATGATACGCAGTTCGAAGTTCAGTGGTAATGAGATTAATAAAAATTGAGAACAAAAGAGGAGATAATATACCGCCCTGAGGGACGCCAGCTGCAAGTTCACACCAACCAGACGAAGATTCTCCAGCACGAACAGACTGCTGACGCCCCTGAAGATAAGAGGAAAACCATTCCAATACCTCCCGAGAGACCATAAGATAGGAAAGGATGGATAAAAGGACTTCGTGACTGACGGTATTAAAAGCATTGGAGAAGTCAATTAACACTAAGACTGTAACTTTAGTGTCTTCCATTCCCCGCCTTATATCGTCAGTCACTTTAAGGAGAGCTGAAACGGTACTGTGCCCAGGCCTGAAACCGGATTGAAATGGACTGATGAGGGAGTTGCGGTGAATAAAGTGGGAGAATTGCTTATGAACACTGGCCTCGAGCACTTTAGATAGAAAGGGAAGGATGGAAATTGGGCGAAAGTGACTAGGAAGAGAGGGATTGGGTATCTTAGGCAGAGGCCGAACAAGGGCTTTACTACGCCAGAGGGAAGGGAAAACAGAAATATTTTAATATTGTATCGCCTTAAATATGAAACAAGGGTAGGGACTGGTGCCCTTAATACAAGTTATCCCGATAACTTAGCAAGGGTACTAGTTGCGACAACTAAAGTCTACCTATACTATATTTAAGTCTAACAACTATGTATTGTTAATAGCTGTACTGTTGATGCGAATAAATAAATACTTATACTTATTAAGTAGCGTATAATAAAGGTGAGTCTATAGCCAATAGGGATGTTGATTGGGGAAAAAAAAACGATTCAGTCCGTCAGTCAGACAATAAAACAATATTAGACACGTATTTTTTGCGATATCATATTAATAAAAAAATATTAAGATTAAACGCATTAAAGTTGGAAAGTGGGGGCTCGCTACGTCACAATTCAGTATAAAACCTATCGGAGAGTGACGTCATGCCACATTTTATTTCCATGTACTGCCGTAATCTTTTGATTATATTAAAAAAAAAATACGTGTCCAATATTTTTTAATAATATATCTGACGGACCAAAAAACAATTTAATAAACATAAATTAACGTTTTGACATGTTTTTTGTTTAAAGGCCTCTACTTGTAAGTGGCACTACAAATTGGCATCCACAAGTACGTTTCTGATCCATTTGTTTACACTTTGATCAGATACTGTTGGAACAGAGCAAAAACAAGTAATTCTCTAGTGAGATTTTTTATCGCAGTGCGCAAGTAAAAGGTAGGTAGGTTCCCATACTTGGGCAATAAACTTACATAAAAGGAAAAAAAAAACTTTACTTACCCTACCACGCGTATTGTGAGAGTAACTAATCCCAAGTAAAAGAAAGGTTAAGTACTTCCCAGTTATTCCACTTTGTTTTGTGAGGAAATAAACTCCTTAATGCCTTATAGGTGAGGGGTTCTATCTACCTGCTTAGGCTAGCTGGTACTAGCAAGGCTCTTGCATGTGTAATTGTTTATGAGACTTTCATATTGGGGTACTCATTACGAATTACGAACTAAGTGCAACAATAAAGCCTTCAATACATTTTAGCATGGCCGACAATAAGGCCTTCAGGACGGCCTAGTGTCTCAGCTAATTTAGAATTAAATGAAAGAAAATTTAAAACTCATATAAAAAGTACACTTTGTAAACTAGCATATTACAAAATACTGGATTATATCCAAGATAAAAATGCTTGGAAACAAGCTGGTCCTGCTCCATAGGACAATTTAGAATGTAGACAAAATCTAACTGGTTGCTAATTTAATTGTATAATATTATTTTTTATAATATTGATTTTACATTCTGTGATTACTTGAACTCACACACTGACTTATTAGTATTATATACCTATAACTTGTTAAAATGTTAGGAATATCGTATAATTTTACAATGTTTGTAAATATGTGAGCACCGTACATAATTAATTTATCTGTCATTCCTTAATCTTTCATTATTTTTACCTATCGTGGTATAAATCTTATTCTAGGTGCATCGTCTTCACATATAATTATATAATTGATGTATACAAGATATTGTGAAGGCATTTTAAAAGAGTAACGGTGGAGTTTCTTGCCCATTCTTCTCCATACGAAAACTACCTTTTGAAAGGGGCGACTGGAATCTTTTTTTTTTTTTTGTAAATTTGACGTTCAAAAGTGCCTTTTTTGTGCCAAATTGAAATAAATTATTTGACTTTGATTTCAATGATATCAGTAAATCAGGCTTGTGAATCAATTCAACATTTTGACATAACAATGTTTTTTTATGAGTTGTATTGCAATATGTGGTTAGCTAGCGACCTCGTTAATTATTTATTTTACCTCGATGGTCCTAGTTTATCAATTATAACTTCTACGAGTAGTTACAACTATATGTAAGCGGGCACGCCCTCTATGCCTGGAGGCTTTTATTTAGATATTGTTTACGTTCAGTTATTTTTATTTCTGCCTAGGTATAAGTTCTCAATGTTTTTGGTTGGTATATAGGCGTGTGCTAGCTGTCATATGACTATTAATTTATAATTTAAATTATGTTTTGTGTTGCGTAATGTAAATTATTTTGCATACTATTATATAGAATGCATTTTTTCTAACTGAACAGACAGCTGTGCTGCTGGGGAGTTTGTTGCGCCACTTCTTCTTCCCAGCTCAAGCACTAGGAAGTGGTGAAGGGTGGGCGTTTTGGGGGACTGTCTTATGCAATTTTGACGTTCGAAAAGTGCTGATTCTCAGCCTAGTTTGAATAAATAACTTTTGAATTTGAATTCACATGAAAAATAACCCCAATCTAACGGGTGTTTAAAAAAAAAGCATAGAATTCAATATTAATTCCAAGGGTAGATAGATACAGCACATTCTTTTATTTGCACAGGTCATTCGGTCGATTCTACCACGAAAATAACTAAGCGTTTTAACTTATAAATCTATAAAATCCAATCAAATAGAGCAATATTAATAATCCCAACTATTCCATAAAATGCCGTTATTATCTTTTGTGTAGCTCCACCATATTGTCTTCGCGCACGCACGGAGCTCGAAGTGCGGCCACTAGCTGGAAAGTTACTACCCAGTCCATTGTTTTGTTTGTTGCCTTCCTTAGAGGAAAACTGAGAATGGAGATTAATTTATTACGTCGCTGAGAAAACATGGAAAGCGGTGGAAAGCTCTCTATTAAGACGAGCGGGCGGGGAATAGAACGATTAATTATGATTTCTTTTAACGCCGTCGGACGTGGCTGGTCGTCTCGCATCCTTATTACGTGTTCCGATGGGAATTTAAATGTATATTCAGTGCAGCGCTGCAGGCTTTGCACTCATTAATTTTTGCAGTAACGGGTTTTGATAAAAGAACTCAAGTTTGCTTAGTAAAGTGTCGTGTATAAGTTATGTAAGGTAAAGGCTATTCATTTAAGTAAAAAGTTGGATCTGATATTTTGTTATGACGATGTTAAGTTATGATAGTCACATTCCAACTTTAACTACTTTTGTCTCTTGTGTATATTTAGTAAAAAAAGCCCGTTTAGGAAATAAAAGATTTTGCTTAATTAACGATGCAAAATTTTGAGATAGATACGGCAGAGTGACTTTGACCTTTATGTCAATGCTCATTTAGATTTTCTGTGATAACATTCAATTACAAAATCCTCGAGATTGCACAAAGGCTATAAAAATAAAACAACTATAAAAATCTACAGAAATGTTAACAATTGGTTGTTTACTGTCATGACAGGTAGTAACTACACAATAGAATGAATTTAAATTATTTTGTTGATTAAAATGTTAGTAAATTCATTAATTTCCTGGAGAGTGCTCTCCAACAACTTCTAAATGGAAGACCAATTAATAAAATACTTTATTTACCTTCAGTGTGATTGAGCAACAAAATCACTTACTATTCCCATCCCGACACCGAATTCGAACCAGTATTTCTAGAGTTGTCCGTAAGACGTCATCGTCATTTCTTATAATTACTTTTTCTTCCGTGAGCAGGCTCAAGATGAATACCGCCTAATTGCCGATCTATTCAGTGTGCTCGTTGCTTTAAGAGCTCAATTAATATCTATTAGGATTTTTTGTGACACCTCACCCATATTTAAATTCATTATCTTTCGGTCGATCCCTGATTAGATGAGATTCATTTTGATGTTGAATTTTTACGACGGCTCCGTTCTCTGCTTTTAAAAAGACGTTTTCTTAATCATACATATCTTTCTACTCCCTCCATCTTGTGTTCGAAAGGCTAGTGCTTACACCTAGCTTGATAACTTGACACCTACGCTGTACCTATGTATACCTCGTAACTATCAAGCTAGGTGTCCTAGACCTGTAATCGTTATGTCACGCGTCTTTGTGTGACAACATTAGACATGTATGCATACCTACCCTACTCAACCCAACCCTATTTCAGATAGACTAATATGTAGGTTGATTATTATATGTTTTGTTAATTAGGTTCGTATCTATATATTAAAGACAACAGGCGCCGTCGGTTGAGACTGGTCATCTCTTATCTGCCATTGCTTATTTTTAATCTTATATTTTTAATCGTTTTTGATTATTATTTTATTTTACATTGTTCTCACATATAGAAGCAACAAAAGTAATGTACCCAGGATTTTGTGATTTCTATATTTAGAAAAGTGTCCTTGGAGTTTCTTGCCCGTTCTTCTCCATAGAGATCTACGTTTTGGAATGGGCAACTAGCTTCAACTTTCTGACTAACTGACCGACTCTTTGACAATTCAAAAGTGCCTGTAAATGGTTTAATTGAAATAAATGCTTTGAGTTTGAGTTTGAAAGCACTGGTAATGAGTGCAACATAAAGGCACGTGTACACATAACACAGGCTGACTGTAAAATTGCAGCACGGAGCGACGTTGCTGCACGAAATTGTGCATAAAAGCCGCAGCTCGACCGCAAACTTACACCTTTGGCTGGCGTGGCGCGTAGAACCATTTATTTGCTATTTGAACGTACAATAGGTATTCATAAAGAAAATAAGGTGTACAGTGTATTTCTCATCATCTTAACTCTTACCTAACTATTGCAAGAAACACATAGGTACCTACGGACTACGGTTACACGTGTAACCTGCATCCAAAACTGATTCGAATTAACCTATTGAACACATATATTTAGTGAAAATTCAATAGTATACCATATTAGTAAACAAACAAGTGTGAAAACCAATAAAACCATTTCGGAAAATTGTAAATATTTTGAGTGATATTTTATAATATTATTCAGTATTTTCCATTGTTTCAATTGTCATTGCATTCGCCTCTATATATCGAAATTATTTTCTATTCGTCCGTTAGCTGTCATGTGCACACGTGCAACGGTCCGGCGTGATTGCGGTGTGGATGCAGTGTGGTTGCGGCACGGTCACAGCGTTTGTTTGTACTCGTACCTTCATAAAAGTTTCTGTTCTTCGCAAGGTATATTTAAAAATAGTATGTAAAATTAAAAGACTCACAAACTTGGTCCTTCGAAGGATAATAAAATTATGTACTTCTTACGGCAGCAAAAAAAAGCATTGCTATAGGTATTCCAAGTTGAAAGGGTATGGATACAGTGGAAATTACAGGCACATAAGTCATTTTATTTTAACTTTGTTTCTTTGGCAAGGTATCGGCAAGCCCGTTGGGATGTTGCAGGTGTCCACTTTGCAGCAACTTGGCCGCAAACGTCAACGTCATATATCTTGCCGCTAGCTTATAAAAAATACTGAAAAGTTTTTTTAATATACTTATGTTGGTTTGTTTAACGAAATCTCCAAACGAGTGGTTTATGCTCGATTGGGTAGAGGTTAAGCATTGCCAAACAACGTGGTAATGCCGCCAGTTTCTTTGGTACATTACCAGTCGACAGCGATGCGGAGGAATTTTTGATGCCATATTATAGTTTGTTAATAGTTTTAGTTAGGTTAGGATATTATATTTCTATTTTAATAGTTTGTTAATGTGGTATTCTGCTGTACAGAACCACATCTTTTGGTCTATTTATACGATATTGTACTAAACAAACCACCTTTTGACCTATTTACCTATTGACAGGTACTTACGGACTACGGTTACACGTGTAACCTACATCAAAAACCGATTCGAATTTACCTATTGATCACATTTAGGTAGTGAAAATTCAATAGTATACCATAGTAATAAACAAACAAGTGTGAAAACCAATAAAACCATTTCGGAAAGATTTTAAACATTTTGATAGTGTTATCTTATAATATTATTCAGTATTGAAATCGTGTGACATCCATATTACTCACATTTACATATTTCTTAACACTTTTACCTCCGAAAAGCATACTTTTAATTATCTTTGATTGTTTTAGCGTCCAAAACTTGTTTTATACTACAAATTTTCCCTTTTTGTAAAATATCTTTGAATATTTTATATCCTGACTTCGAGCATCCCGAGGCGCTGCTCCGCTACTGCCTGCTGCTCCTGATCCATGTTCCTGACTTCGAGCATCCCTAGCCGCTGCTCCTCTACTGCCTGCTGCTTCTGCTCCACATTCCTGACTTTGACCATCCCGAGCCACTGCTCTCCTACTGCCTGCTGCTTCTGCTCCACATTCCTGACTTTGACCATCCCGAGTCGCTGCTCCCCTACTGCCTGCTGCTTCTGCTCCACATTCCTGACTCCAAGTCGCTGCTCTGCTGCTACCTGCTGGCTCCGAGCATCTCGAGTTGCTGCTCTGCTGCTGACTGACGCTCCTATCTGCTTTTCTATTTTCCTAGTATTCCTGTCCTTTCTATGTTCATATGATTTATTTTTATTAGTGTGACTTACATTTAGCTCACCGAGCTGAACGTAACGTTACATTAGTTAATTACGTATAAGAAGTTTATCCAGTGTACCTAAGTATATATTTTTATCGATGTTCATTAATTTCATTTAATAAATAAGGAAAACATACTAAGGCTGCCGTATTATCTTATCATTCGTCTCACATTTATTCATCTCCGTTTTGGTTCGGCCCTGAATTGACATTTCCGGAGTTCCGATTTCATAAAAGAACTTCCTAAACGAATAGGTCAATAAATCCAGCTGTTTATTGATAGTCCGTTTGTGTTTCAGCATTGTCCTTTATGATTAGAGTTTTATTCAATTCAATTCAAAATATTTTTATTTCATATAAACCTACATGGGCACTTATGAAACGTCAGAAGCTAGGTGCACGGTTCCAATTGGAGAAGAGCCGGCAAGAAACTCCACGGTTACTCTTTTAAAAAATAATGGGCTTTTACAATATTTTCAAATAACAGTGTTATTAGGTATGGGAGGACAGTGTAGGGCTTTCAACAAGTACCAGGTAGGTATTTAACAGAATAATGATGGTCAACAAATCTACAGTCCACTAGGCCTACAGCGTTCTCACATTCACAAAATTAATTTATATAATATTAATTTTATATATTATTAATTTTATTAATTTTTTATATAATTAATTAATTTAATGGGTGAATACTATGTTTTGGTACTGCAAAATGTAACTTTTAACATAGAAATCCTTTCTGAAGGTACTAAGTTCTTGTAGTCTCCGGTTTCGATACAAATTGGATCGAAATCGTGCAATTTTTCGGCTCTGGTTCGAAATTGTATTTAATCGGAGCATCCACCGACTTCGTATGGGCCTTAAAAATTATACTCCAAAAAAATCTTAAAAAGAGGTATTGTGATTTCCTTTTCTACGGGATGGTCTGGTTAATTTTGGCAAAAAAATAAATATGACTCGTATCAGCACAGCTAAGCGTACAGTGTGTAAACACAATCAAAGAACATATTTCAAAACTATATTACAGCCCAAAAAGTTCGCACTTTTCCGGCTTTCTCGGCAGAAATAAAGACAATTGGTAATTGTCCAAATATTTTTCTTGAAACTTTATCAAAATTTGATCAATGCTACAGTGTAATCGTAGTGGATTATCTGGAAAAATAATGAGTCATTCTATCGTGTTTTATTGCGAAGCCATTTTTCTCTGGCAAATGGGCGCCCGTTGGGAGTTCCCTCAATTTATAGAGAAACGTAGATAGTGGAGTTATTAACGAGGCCCGTATTTTATATCATTTAATTATTGTAATTACACGTACGCCAATGGTTATATTAAAATAGTATCGTTCTGTTCGTTAATTTTATGTATAATATTTTGTTGAAGTAATAGTGCTTTATGCAATATTATGTTCTGCGCTGTTGTTGCCATTAGGTTTTTAATTAACACGTACAGATTATGTGGGTACATATTATATACGTGTTTATTATATACCTACTGCTAATAAGAATCTAACACTGATGTAGCAGTCGAATTCACAGTCGTCACCTCAATGAAACCGGCGATTGAGTGTTCCCTGCTTGAGATGAAGTGTCACCTCAGGTTTACATACATACATATACTTACGCCTTGTTCCCATAGGGATAGGCATAAACTACAGAACGCCACTTGCTGCGATCCTTACATATTCCTTTTGCTTCATTTACGTTACTACGGGTACTTCACACCTGACCTTTCTGAAGAACATGACCAATAAGGTCACATAATGTCCATGGCACAGCTTGTGAATACCTTTTGTTAGTCGCCTTTCATTCATCCTCTCAACATGATCAAACCATCTAAGAATACTCTTTAATATTTTTGTCACTACATCGTCTTTTAACCGCACTGTTGCCTTATCACATCATTCCTCAGCCTATCACTCATAGTTAAACCGTACATGCCTCGCAAAGAACGCATTTCCACAGCATTTTATTTTAATTTCATGCCTCTTTTGCCACTCCCAACATTTACTTCCATACATAAGCGTAGTCGACACTCAGGTTTAAACTCAATATTTTGCATGTCGGCTGAAGACACACTGTCATTAAATTTTCAGGGCCAAGTACTTAGTCCAAGTAGGTATCGTAAAAATATACCAGATTAATTAAGTACGAAAAATTAATGACACAGTTAAGGCCAGTAAAATTGCATTTTACAATGTGATTGTTGTTCGAAGGCCATATAATTATGCTACTATTAAATTGGTTTATATAAAACAGATAACAATCACGCTATTTATTATTAAATTTATTTAATCCTCAATGTAGTAGGTACCTATTACTTACCTTTTGCTTGCGAGAGAGGAGCGCGTGGCTAAGTAATAACTGCGGCACGGGTCGATCCATCAGGTTAAGCTACGCTTGCCGAGGTTGGTCTGTGGATGGGTGACCATCTTTACATACCAAGACCTCTCCGTGCCTCGGAAACCACGTAAAGCCGTTGATCCCGGCGGTCATTTGTAGATCTTTGACAGTTGTTATGGCTGTCAAAAGCCCGAAAGTTGGACAACCAGCCTTACCTTACGAGACTCCTCCGTGCCCCGGAAAGCACGTTAAGCCGTTGGTTCCGGCTGTCATTCGTGGATCTTTGACAGTCGTTACGGGTCGTCAGAAACCGGAAAGTCTGACAACCAGCCTTACCAAGGGGTATCGTATTACCCAGTTACTGGCTTGTGGAGGTCAGATAGGCAGTCGCTCCATGTAAAAACTTGAATTCAGCTGCATCCGGTTAGTCTGGAAGCTGACCCAATATAGATGGGAAAAGGCTAGGCGGATTGATTTTTTGACTTGCAAATGCTCGCATAGCGCTCGCAAAAACATTCTCATCAAGGATAGAGTCAGGTGTTAATAGTTCTACCTACTATTTTAATTTAGTTCTTTAAACGAATTATTGTAAATTTAAATAGCAATCTAAAATATTAAGTTCTACATAATCATTTGATTAGTCAATAACGGAAATTATAATGATCAATATTATTGCTTGCAGAATTCAACCTTGATCATTTCCTGTCAAATACTTAATCTCAAATCTTGCAATGTTAATGAGGCTACTACATATTTAAGAAAATCTGAATTATTTACACAATAATAAAACCTATTTCCCAAGAAAATTCTTCAAGAGTTAAACATAATTGTTAGTTTATCTCCCCATTATTTAATAACGCCATCAGGCTTTGTTTTGATAGGTATACCTCCAAGCCCATCACGGTTAAGATTCACTTGCAGCATTGCAAACATACTGAGAAGTAACTTTATCTAGAAATTCCAATTGTACTAGTATCTCAATCACGTCTAAGAAGCAATAGATAACTGAAGTAACAAGTACCCCTAATCTGCTTTTACATACGACAAACATACAAAAGTAGACAGTCAATTCACCCACATCTATTGTTGAGCCTTTTCAGCCTTACACCTAAAGCATGTGTACTGCCCTTATTTACCAGCGCCTTTCTTCAGAACAAATAAATACAAAGGTAGTGTAAAAACCCAATAAAAGCCCGAAGTTACACAACAATACGGCCTTATGTAGGGCGCAAGAGAGAATGAGGGGTATCGTCTCAGACCATTTATTTAATTAACTATCTCCCTCAAGAATGTCGGCGGAAAGGTCGCCAGTGACTTCTTTTATCTTGCGCTGGAGTGTCGCAGTAAAGAACCTCATTGAATATTAAAATGAGGTAGTATTGTACATGTTTTAGGTGGTATAAATGTCGGTTCTCGTACTTCCGTAATCTTATAAAAGAATTAGTCGAAGAAACAGTTGGCATGCACAGAGATATTATGATATAAAGAAATAACTTCAATGTACACAAGGTACATTGAAATAATTCTAACATAACACAGCATCACGCCTGTATTCCTCGAGGGGTTAGTCAGATGTGCACGTATCGTACACCCACATTTCGCGAGTTATATTTAAGTCCCATGTAATAGGGGGTGAGATTATTAATTATTTTACTGAGAGAAAAAAATTATAGAACGCACACGTTAAAATGAGTAAAATAATCATAGATATTTTTAGGGTTTTGTTTGTATCTCGAAGCCAATAAATAACGTATTTCTATACTAATAATCATTGATTCATTCTCCGTCCTGGTATTCAACAAATATTGATACGATCGTCCCCTTCCATTTTGAAACTTAATACGGTCATTTGGGAACACAGAAAGTACACTTCACCCTACCCCTTCTGAATTACAGTGTGTAGGCTACACCGTTCTTGAAACCACAAACTACGCCAGTCAATGTTTTTTACTGCAAACTTTTGTTTGTGACCGTATGGAAGATTATACTTTAAAAGCCATGTGACCGATGGGATTTTCATTGGCAAAAATGACAAACTTCTTCTTCCTCTTTTAAGGGGTGAACTTTAAAAAACCCCTCCTTAGTGTTCACTTTCTTTATATGTTTAAAGACTCTCGTGCAAAATTCCATCAGACCCAGCGGTTTGGGCTGTGCGTTGTCTGTCAGTAAATTAATTTAAGAATTGTATTATATTTGATTTCAACTTTAATGCTTGGTAAGATATAAGTCAGTTACTATTTCTTAGATATCTTTTATTTTACAAACAAGATTCAAAGGACTTTACGCTGCTATGGTATAGGCATTGCATTTGATTTGAGATGATTCCAAACACCACAGAGTATTTGTAATTAAAAAAGCCGAAAAAAAAATGCAAAACCAGCATGTTTTTTCGTTCATATCTGAACGAAATTTTATCATTGACGACATGTGAAACAATGGGTACCTTCTACACCTTGTATTACCAGTCGTTACAGGAATACATGCGTGCCGTGTTTCAACTTTTACAAGGCCAACGCTTTTTATTCCAACTACACATATTTCATTAAGTCAAACACACAAACTCATGTATTTTGATACAAAAATTAAAAAAGCATACATATTTTGATAAGGTTACGTTTAAATCGAGGATAACACGCAATCCTATTTTTTCATATATACAATTTGTTATTTCTACGTGAGTGCCGTATAATAAATAAGCGTTAAGTTATGAGTGCTGACATGCTTAAAACTTAGTAATACACCCTTCATAACTTTATTATTATCTGCTTAATTATACTTACTTTATTTAGTTAGTAATTTTACTAATGCGTGTAAAGAAACGGCAGTAAAATGTCCGACATTTTGTGGTTTGTTTGTAAATTAAAATAGTTATGTTATGCAGCATGTCTGTGTAGTTCGGCCATGTTTGTTAGTTTTCAGAGTCTAGAACCTTTTGTCGTAGTTGTAACACAGTGCACTGACGTGTATAACATCTAATTCACCTGTTGTGTAACACTGGTAACACAAAAAGTGCAATCAGTGTAACATGCGTTTGTGTAGATTATACACAAATGACAAAGAAATTAGGTACCTGAAAATATATATCCTATAAATAACAAAATTAGTCAAATAAACAGCTGTGATATTAGCTATGATATGAAATAGTTTACCAAGTTTCTTGGGCATTCAGCGCCTAAATCATTCTTAAGCCTTATAAATTCTGAATAAATTTTATATGACATTGAGAGATTCACATTAAAATTGTTAGAAACTTCTAAATTCAGATCCATCACAGGTGGCGAAATCAAACATATTAACCGTTTAGCAGTAATTCAGTGAAGCAAATAAATCGTCGCACAATTTATCTAATTACTGGGGCGTAGCATTCCAATTATCTCGGCGCCTATCTGCTGGGGTGCTTAAGACGTGGCGCCGGCTCAGACGAACGCGACTGCCACCAAATATTGATTTACACTCCTCGATACAGAAATGGAATAAATTGGAATATTAATTTCGCATAACAATGGTACAAAACAAATTAAAGTGTGCCAGATGTCTTGCACAGATCCACCCCTGTTCCCTTATTTATGTAGTTGATTTATTTTGTTGTTTTATTACTGGGTTTCAGTGAGGTGAGGTAAGATACCATTATTAATTGTGACACGTAATTAAATGTGTACGTAAAAATTAAAATATAATTAAATATTATTTTCCGATAAGCTTAATAATAATTCATGAAGCATCGAAGTGGTGTCACAGCAAACCACAAAAGCGACCGCCGGGGCCGACTTGTATTGATGTTATACAGGGCGGCAGTGACATTGACGCGAAATCTGATACCATGGATTCAGTACATGATTCTGGAACAGCGTAGGTTTTGCACTTCAATCTCAATTTCAATTTATCTTTATTGCAATCCATAATGTATACATATATGTGGTAAGAATAAATAAATAGAAAGAATTATGGACCCTATCGGGCACAGATTTTTTAAAAATAAGTATTAGGAGAGAGGAAGTTACTCCTCTTAGATATGTAATACTAAATATTTAAATTATTTCCTTTTTTTTTTTTACAACTTTATTAGTTATGATATTTATGTTATCACTCAATTATTTATTCTCTGAATATAATATGTGTAGGTCAATATATTTATTTATTTTTTGTATTATATTATTGTGTTATTATTGCTTATTTAATTATTCGCTTACATATTTTGTATTGCTATTTGTGTATTTAATATAGTTATGTATTTAAATTAATACTTTTAACGTTCATATATATATATGAACTCATTTATGTACTGAATCCATGCTCACAGGTTGTGCGTTCGTAATATTGACTGGGTATCGTTAGACCGCCAAGCTTCTGAAAAGCAAGGGTAAAGGCCTTTCAGGGGGCTTATATAAGCTAACAGTAATTACGTTTGTTCAAATAGCTACCTAGTGAGTTTAGTATCTGGGATAGATAACTAAATAAATACAGCGTTAATGGGTGAAGGTTACAAAATAAATCTACATCAAATATACGCAGAGTTCGGTATCAACAAAAGGCAATTTACCAGTAATACACATCAGCGTTGGATTGCGGTATCAAATTGTATGTTAAACATGGCTGTAATCTAAATCTGTTTGACCAAATTAATTCCGCGTCAAAACGCGTGGAACGAAATTTCCGCGATAAGCTTTGGTAAACTGAACCGCGAATGTTAATTAGTACCTACCTTCGGTAAAAATGCGGGATAATCGGCAAGTGGCAGCAGACACGAGAAATAATTACATTATATCACAGTGGACGTGTTGTAAGTAGGAATATGTTTGCAAAAGCGAGGCTGTGAACAAAGAATAGATAGGTACAGAAGTCCGACTCCGTTAAACGAGAGAAACGCACGCACACAGACATGCGTCTGCGAACAGCGAGTGCAAGCGCACTCGCGACTGACTGGCAATCGTTTGAGATCGACGCATCTATGTGAGTGTGCACCTGTTTTCGCCCGTGGTATGAAGCCAGTCTTCTGGATCTATCTATTTTGTGGCGACGCTGCGAGGCTCGCGTGCCAAGCGGCCGCCACCGCCCGCGCCGCTCGCTCTATTGTTGTGAATATCTTGCCTTCACACTACCAAAGTATTGGTTCACCCATTTACATTTTTATGATGGGTATTGAAAAATGTTCTCGTTTAATAACATTGCGCGTGTAACTTCATAATTTATATTACGGAGCCAGGTTTAGATACTAATTTACTTTGTGTATTTATTTATTCGTCCCGCCATCTTCTTCTGGGTCTGCCTCGATGTCGCTGGACTTTTTCTGGGGCCCACATTGTGGTAGATTTGTTTGTAAATTCAGATGTCTATATTATTGTATATGTTTTTTGTGTTGCTAAAAACAACATTGTGTAGCATTTATATGTAACTAATAACTAGTACGAGTATTAACAAATATTTTTTCAGCACTTTAAGTAATTTTGATTAAATAACGCTATAAGAAAAAATTATAGGAAAAACTTTTCGAAAATTTCATCTAGTAGTAGTTTTTAGATTAGTCCAAAACCGGGTATGTGGGTAAAACCGGGACAAGACAGTTTAGTCTCTTACGTGTTTCAAAATTACGCGCGCGTTTGCCCGCTGCAGCTGGCTATTCTGATTCAACAAACGTTCATTGACGTTGGTGTACGGTCCACGAAAATAAATAAGAAAAGTGTTTTTATGGTAAATCGATGATATATTCCTAGGATTAAACAAGTGTTTCGTTATACTCGTATATCAAGGCAAGTGTAAATTTTTTTCTAGCAAAGCTTAAGCATGCATTAACGAATAAAAGCAGAGTTTTGAATGTGCCATGTTTTTAGCTTATTTTTATCGTGGTCTCTCTAAAATCCGTTTGGGGCAAAACCGTAGGGGGTAAAATGTACTACCTAGTACATTTATTATTAAGTATATTATTTTAAATATACGCAAAGAAGCCATGCATGGGTGAATTCTTAAAGGTTTGTGTGTGTGTGTGTGAATTCTTAATTGCTTGGAAACCCAAAGAATATGATGAGTTACATTGTTAAATGCTAAATTTGGGTATACCCGGTTTTGGAAAAGGCTCGGGGCAAAAGCGTAAAAACAACTTTTATATAACGATTACTTTTCGTTACTTAGAAATGAGACTTGTTACTTCGAGTGGAAAATATGTCTTTTATAGAACAAACTAACTAGCCTATTAAAGTTGGTTTATATTGTTTCAAACTTATGTTTTATAAAATACACCGCGGTTTCACCCGCATAAGTCTCGATCCCGTAAGAATATCGGGATAAAAAGTATTCTTAGTCCTAACACAGATTATGGTCTACTCATGTGCCAAATTTCATCGAAATCCGTTAAGCCGTTCTAGCGTGAAAGCGTAAACAAACAATCATAGAAACTTACAAACACACTTGTCCCGATTATGCCCGACTTTCCCATACTTAAGAAAATCTTTCCAAACCGATGACTAGGCAACAGAAAACTCCGTTATTGCGTTTGTAGGCTACAATATAGCTACCGAGAATAATTAATAGCTAAAAGTCTAAACATTAGTCGAACAAAAAATGTTTCAGTATAGCCTGTAACTTAGGATATAAATCTCGGTAGTAGTAAATCCGACATACTAATGGATTGTTCGCCAGCTAAGTGTGGTCTGTGCCAGTTGGACTAGTGCCTATACACACTGCTGTACGCGGCCAGCCTCCAGCCAAGATAATCTACTAAACTGAACACCACCCATTCTTAGAGCCATCGTAACTAACGTCGCTCACATTGAATTATCTATGCTGTACACCCGCCAACACAGTTTGTTATACAATTTGCCAAATTGTTAACTCCTTACTCGAATCAATTTACATTTATGACCAAATAAACCTTACCACGCGTTGTAAGAATGTGTTTTCCAAACGTTTTTAGAGCCATAAACACGTCTTCTCCTACCATTACACTTTCTTACAAAAGCTTAACTTAAAAGCGTAGTTGTGCAATATTCATGTATGAAATTCTATGAAAATAATAAAAAAATAGATGCTCAACGCCGCTGTCGATGCCATCCGTGCATCCGACATTCGCATTTTACTTGCAAATTGCTTATATCCATCGATATCGGGATGCCAACGGTCCACCTCACGCTACAACATAAAATATAACCGCATACAGATATTTAGTCCTCCGTGGTCCTAGTTATAAAGCGCGTAACGCGCTGTTAAATTCGTTTGGGCAGATTGTGTTTTCAGTGTCTAGGCGTGTGATTTTAGGGATAAATCAACAAGTACATTTTCACATAAATCTTCACGTTAAATCTGTTATCGCGGGAAAGTGTTCGGAATTTTATTTATTCTATTAGAGGAGGTTTTAAAAGTTTGAATTTCCTCGCTGTCAGGCAGGGGCGGGGCCGCACCGCGTCGCGCCGCGTCGTGCGTACTATCGACAATTTCTTATTCAGTTATTTCTTGAGAAGTGTTTGGGATTTCCTTTTGGGAGGAAGTTTTAAGCCGGCAGTAAATTATTCCATCGACAGGTGAGGCCGTAAAGGCAAGATTTACGCCTACGGGTATAGCGGGCGAGCCTCCCCTTTGATCAGATGTATATTACCTAGCGAATAACGTTTCCAGTAAGTATCCATCGGGGATTGACCTACCACTGGAAACTTGAGATCAGCGATAAATTGGAAAAGTTCATACTTTGCCTATCCGTGACGTGGGTACTGGGAACTCTCGAAAAGTAGTTGTAGAGCATTACAAAGTTCAACCATTATGTTGTTTTCAAAGCTAATGGATTACTTTCGGACACTCGGCAGCCGTCATAAATTTTTGCGCGAACATCCCCAACAGAAAAATGTTTCAGGAATAATAAAATACGGGCGGCATTATCGAGTGTTGTCGTCAGAAATATAGCATACCCACTCGCTCAGACGGCCGCATGTTTTTATTTCGCGCAATGAAATTCGTTTAAAACTTGGAGAGGGTTCAAACTGTTCAGTGGAGGAGGTGCTGCCAGCGCAATCTTAATCATTGTTAGCATTATTGCAGGCTCAAGAATAGTTTTATTAAAATACACATCTCTTTGAATTTCTGCCTTAACTCTTACAATTCATTTTATATTAACATTTCCTTTTTCACTAAAGTAAGCTTGGCTTCTGACTGAACATTTAAAGCCAAAAATATTTAGGGACCAAAAAGCTAAAGAAAAGCGTTGGCTCTATATTAACGAGATCAAGTGATCCGATAACTACGTCGGTGCAGCTTTGAGGTGCAGGCAATTTTCCTGGAGGTAGAAAATTGGGACGTAGTGTGTACTAAGGTTGCTTTGAAAGGCAAAACTGAAGTTCGTTAAAACTAAGGAACCGTCGAATTTTGTGAAAGGTCGCATCGTTAATGTGGTAAAGTAAACTGGGGCGTGTCGGGCACGGGTCAGCTTCGGAATCAAAGCTTCGCAACTTGCCCACTCGATTACCATAAACAAACGAGAAAGACGCTTCTATGTTTTAATGACACCGTTTTAAAGCTTACGGCTTGGCTTCGTTGTCGAAAGCGACGCAGTAAATTAGCGGAGCCGGAAATTACTAACAAGCGAACGTTTTGTGAATTGGTACGGCCCTCATGTTTCGTGCTGTGCTGATATTAAAATTTGTTTGACGGTTCAGCTGACGTAGATATCTGAACTCTGTTTTTTGGTGTATATTTATGGCGGTACCGTCCTTTGTAGGTTTACTGATAACTTCGTTCTTAATTGGGTGCGCTGGAACGGCGTTAATTAGGTCGCTAGACTGTCTATGTGGAAAATCAGAACAATATTATTGTACTTACGTAATAATAGACCAAATCGAATGTTTATCACAGACAATTCATAGATTTGGCGTGTTACAAGCAGGAAAAGGCTTAGGCTTATAATTAAACAACATTATAACATTACATCTCATTGGCGTTAAACTTACTTATTTCCTTTAACAAGAATAGGTATAGACAACAAAAAAATAACGAGCTAGTTTTACAGTAAATGCTTAAAATGTGTAGCACCTGACATCTCATATTGGTTATAAGTAAAATTAAGGTAATACATAACATTAAAAGGGCGTCAAGGTCGTTTCTGATGAACAACTCTAGCACCGCGCGTGCTCATTGGTCAAATCAAATAGCGCGACCTTCCCCATCTTCCTGTGACACACTTCCGTCCCTTTTCACGAAATCACTCCCACAGACTTGTTTTTTTATTTTTTTATTTCTATTTAGATTTTAAATGCAGGAAAGCGAGAGTAAAGATATTACACATCAAAAATAGTTTGATTGGACAACAATTTTTCATTTATTCAATAAAATACTAGACGATAACAACACATAAATCGTTAACGTCACTTTGTTTCACCATTGCCTTTTTTACAGCAGTTGCGTGCGAGCTATTACAAATTGCGGATGTAACATTTCATATCTTACGAACATACATAATATCGTATGAACATATATATCATATGAACATAAGTATAGTACGGTGATACGTGGTGATATATAGCTCACTCGTACGGACGTGTGTACGATCGTTTACACGAGTATGCGTGTAAACGATTGTTGTTCCAGTCCATAATGGTCGAGATATCCCCACGAACAAAAAAGACTCATTTTCAAATTACGTAATTTTATAATACAAATTTATTTCAAAATCTGTTTCAAACTTATTTCAAACGGCCTTATTATATGCGGTCTTCTTAATTGCGACAAAAAAACATGTTCATGTAGTGATAGTACAAAAGGTTAATAAAATTACTAATACGTGTCACAACAGCTGCAAACACTGGTGCTAATACAGCTTATATGGCAGGGCATATAACGGGGAATTGAAATTTTAATGAAGTTATTAATAATATTATTGGCCAGGATTATAGTGATGCTGTTTAACTCTTATAATCCACAGTTTTAAATTATAATTCTCAGTTACACATAACGAGCTGATTATATAAATAAAACCTGATTTTTTAATTATAATTATGCAAACGACATCCTCAGTGCCAAAAATATTTGAATTTACCGAAGAGTTTCAAACTGTCCCTTCAAAGTCAACAAAGAAAGGGTCACCCCTATACTTAGTTATGCAATACATAAAAGGGAAAGCTACAAGCTGGCACAATGTCAATATATTCTAAACCTAATTATTCCAAATCAAACAAACATCGATAAACTTCCAGTACCATTTCAGGATCTCGGAGAATCAGCTGTAGCAAAGCGATCCGGCCACAGCCCTGATTTACATAAGCAGATAAGGGAGTTGGCGCTAATCCACTATTGTTTCAATTGCAAGACCATTCATTAGGAGCGGGCCGGGACCGCCTCGTTATGCTAATGTCATGCCAATTGTACTCGTGACGCCATCCCGCTAGCCCGCCATCCCGTCGTGCCGCCACCTCCGCGTCAACGCGTCATATCGCACACGAGTACGCTTCAACTCACTCATCTTAAATTCTATATGAGAAAGGAACTCTAGGCAATTTCAGGACCTCACTCAAACGTCAGTTTCACTAAAACGTCTAAAAGAGAAGTAGGTAAGATAGGTACAACATTAACATGGAACGGTGCAGGCCTAACATTTAGACGTAGATGTAAAACGATTTGGAACATCCTCTCAAGCACAAACTATCCACTTTTAGATTAAATACAATATAGCGTGACCTCCAGAAAATTCTACTCATTTAATTTATTTACTCGGTGACATGGGAAGACAATAGATTTACTCCATTAACCCACTCAACGGGTTAAATTTATAGGTACAAATTGTCAAGTTGGTCGGTTAAAACGTGCATTTGTTTCAATTGTATGAGCTTTGCCAACAAAAGCATCGTCTCTTTATGTAAACGGTATGAGTCCGTATGATATGTGGGTCGTCTGATAAATGGGTGAAATGTTTGGGATTTAAAAAAAGTTAGGTACGTATGTGCGATGCGCGTTCAAGGCTTGTGGTTTTTTTATGATGTTGCGTGAGGAAATGTTAAAAATTTAATCGTGGAGGAAGGCGGCACGACCGCATTATTGCTGCCGTCATATTGAGCTGACGCGGACCGATTGGGTCCGCCTTCCGCTCACTCGCACACCGAAAGGACCGCACTATTACATACTATTGTTTACGTTTTCTATTACACAATGCGAATAAACGAAACTCGCCTGTATTCCAATGGTTTCTGGGATGCTCAGCGGAAATAGTGCCAGGTAAAACTGTTTAGATTTCTTGTTTGGAGAGATACGGCTCTCATCCAAATGTTTTATTGAATCTGTTTCTATAATTCTTTTAATAACCTTTCTTGTAAATGTTAGTTATCGTATGGATGTAGCATAAACAATTAAGACATCAATCGATAGAACGACTCGATGTAGATTTCAGATCTACAAAAAAATACCTATCCTATCTAGGTGAACATCACTGACACAGTCACCCCTTTCGTTCTATTATTGCCCTAACCCAATAAAGACAATTCTACTGTCCGATGAGGTCCACAGTTAAAAATCCAATTGTATGCGGGGTAAGGCCGCCAGCTGTGACCACATTATATCGCGGCGCGGCTTCGCTCGGGTGAACCGGGTCAACTGGCCTGTTTGATGAAATGCCCGGCTCCGTACACCTCATTTTCAATACCGACAGATGTACTGACATTACTTTAGATGGAATTTATTATATTGGGTTTTGGTTTTGGCGTGTTGGGAGTAAGATATGTACCTATATCAATACATAGGGACAAATAAATGGTTTATTATTTACTTGTTTGTTGTCCATTATAATGATCCTGATTATTTTCGGTCAACGGAATTATTCATAAGAATTGTTTGATAAACTATATTTTTATCACAAGTCGGTATTGTATAATAATAATATTTTATTAAGCCGACATAATCTGTTGTTGGTTTTAACAAAACTCATCGTGATATTAAAATAGAATAAATATGTACTATATAACCAAGTTATTTTATAAAAACACTAGGAATATATTACAACTTACACTACACACAACTTACGTTACACTTTCGTAGCCGTAGCTGCTACGAACTGCTACGAACTTTGCTTACGTAAATAGTCCCCTTTGTTTACAAACGGAGACGTTTAAACGTCAAAAATATATGATTAAACAGTCGTTAATCGAACTCAAACTCAAAGCATTTATTTAAATTAAACCATTTACAGGCACTTTTGAATTGTCAAAGAGTCGGTCAGTTAGTCAGAAAGTTGAAGCTAGTTGCCCATTCCAAAACGTAGATCTCTATGGAGAAGAACGGGCAAGAAACTCCAAGAACACTCTTTTAAATATAGAAATTACAAAATCCTGGGTACATTACTCTTGTTGCTTCTATATGTGAGAACAATGTAAAAAAAACAAAAACGATTAAAAATATAAGATTAAAAATAAGCAATGGAAGATTAGAGATGACCAGTCTCAACCGACGGCGCCCGTTCACGAACATGACGTGTGGATCAGCACCATCCAGCTCAATCATTGTGTAGGGAACCGAATGATCCAACACACTTGCCACCATCAGCGAGACATTTAAGTGAGCATGACATACTCTCAACTGCCATGCTCTTTCAAGTTAACATACAACATAATAACATAGTAAACGGCTCCATGGTACTCAAATTAACAAAAATTGAAAAAATAATGCTTCTAAGTTATACAAAACTATAGTTTGCAATGTATTTGTGAGATTAAAAGAATTTTACTACCAAAAACAAAAAAAAAACATTATTATCTATTGGAGTATTCCACAATTAAAACTTGGTTAAATAAAAATAAAAAGTAAAAATTAAGTTCGTAAAGTCAGAAAAAATCAAAAAGGGGAAGCAACTCTTCCAAAAATAAACATATTAACTAGTGAGCCCAAGTGGCTGTGGAGCAGGACCAGCATTAAGCCAAGCATTTTTATCTATGATATAATCATCCAACTTATAGTATGCTTGTTTACATAGTGTGCGTTTAATGGAAGTTTTAAATTTCTTCTCATTTAGTTGAAGAATATCGAGTGGTATTTTATTATAACATTTTACACAGTATCCCATAAAAGAAGTGTCATTGTCGTTAGACAATCTGAAACGTGGGAGATCTAATTTGTTCCTATTTTTTGTGTTAAAATTATGCCTGTCACTTATTTTATTAAAAACATGTAATTTTTTTCGAACATACAACTGACAAGGTACCGTCATGATGTTAATTTTCTTAAACAGTTCCCTTAGAGATTCACGTCTGCGGAGGTTGTAGATGGCTCTGATAGCCCTCTTTTGCAGAATAAAGATAGAATCAATATCTGCGGCCCGACCCCACAGCAAAATACCGTAAGACATGATGCTATGAAAGTAACTAAAATAGACCAGTCTCGCGGTATCCACGTCTGTTAGTTGGCGGATTTTCCAAAGAGCGTAAGCGGCTGAACTCAGCCGCCCTGCAAGTGATGTCAAGTGAGCACCCCACTGTAGTTTTGAGTCAAGCGTGGTTCCCAGGAAAACCGTTTTTTCGACGAATTCTAGCGTCTCCTTATTCAATACAATGTGACATTCAGTACTTCTAACATTCGGTAACGCGAATCTTATGCATTTCGTTTTCTTCTCATTTAATACTAAATTATTTACAGTAAACCAATTATGGACCTTTAGCATAGCGTTATTTACGTCGTCAAGCTCCTTTGCATGTCTGTTTACCTTAAAAATCATTACTTAACTTTAAGCCACGTTTATAAATAAACTCCAATATATCCAAACATTAAAATAAATCCGATAAACAAAAGGACACAATTTATGTGATTGTACAAACCGTCTGTAAAACAAAAACAAAAGAAATCCAAGACAAGAGGACTCGTCCTCGTTGAATAGAGTAATCTTTTCAGCGAAAGTTTCTTAGGTCGGTAGGTCCCACAATTATGCTAGTCTAAAACTTAGTTTTTCTTTTACAGAATAAGGCAAAGTGGAAATACGTTGAATTGAAAAGAAGTACTTTCTTTGAGCTTTGACTAGGTAGAGAAGCGAACTAATGCTTATCTCGTAGAATACATAATTTATTATCCACGTGGTGCCAAGAGCGCTGACTATAATTCCTTCTTGTTACTAAGAATTATTTAATTAACCTACTAAGTACATATACAGGATACAGGGTAAAAATGATGAGTGTCAAGTTTACTATAATTTAAGAAAATTTTATTCTTAGGTTCATTGACTCATGGTATCATAACTTCACACGAAATAAAATGCATGACTATAGGTTTATATTTTATTGTTATGGTTAGAATAGAAGTCACAATTATTTACCACCAGAATTTATTTAAAAAAAAAAAAATACCCAATATTCTAAGGGAAATATGATGTATGTCAATCAAAAAATGATCAATGTCACCAAAGAATATGAAATTACACTATTAGCTTACACTTAGTCACTTTAGTCATGCATCTCCACTGATATTATTTGTATTTGTTAGTGCAAGAAAATATTTTTTGCCCCATGTGAGCAGAATTTTGCCAAGTCCAAGCAGTTACTGTATTTGGCTGAGGATATGGATAACAGTGAATCATATAATTTTTGAATCATAAACAAAATACCACGAAGTGCAATGCTGCATGGAAGTACTACCAAATCATCATAACTAGTTCCTTGATAATTTTTTTACTGACATCCATCATTTTTCGCCGGTATCACACAAACATTCATCGTTTTTAGCCTGTGCCTCAATATTTAACGGTTAATTAGTAGGTGACACGTAGCGTTTTTTGCGTTTATTCTGATACGATATGAAAGTATTTTCGATGGACTTTCAAATGATGCAAAACCCAGAAAAATAAAATGACATCCATCATTATTCCCCTGTACCCTTCATATATAATGTATGTTTTGACTAAAATGTATCACCAATCATCGTAAAAGGTTAACTATTTGTGTTGGCTTAAAATAGAGTAAAGTAGTTAAAAGCTTACCTATCAATTGTTGTTATTTAACTTTGTAATTGGCCCAGTGACTAGTCTAGGTTCCGGGAAAATTGTCTGGTTGGGTTGCTCCGCTAAAGCCAGCGGGGTAATTGCGTAACACACATAAAATGAAAATAGATCGCAATGGGTTTCATTTTGACAGTTCACCCACGTTCATTGCGTTATTAACGTTGTTGAACAGACGATTTTTTCAAACCTATGAAGCAATGGATTAGCAATATCCTCAAAACCTCTCGGATTGTGATTAAAAGAATGTTACGCAATAACTTGACGCATTGCCCTATTGATATTTTCTCCATGACTTTCGCTTCATACAGACGCTCCCTATTTAAACAGTGTGATGGGTGCCCGTCTATCTAGCTCAAATTGGTTTGTTTTTGTAGTGTTGTAGATTTATGTCTACTAGAAACTTTATATTGTTCTCCTTTGTCTCTAAATTTCATATGTGAATGTCATGCATACCTGTTATTTACATGGTTACTGAAATGCTAATTTTAGATGCTATTTAATTTGAATTGTAAGTGACTGTGCTGTTGGTGTACTTATGATAAATAAATAAACAAGAGTGTACGTTTGGAATGAGGTATTGACTTGATGTCCGTACGTATTTTTCGGGTGACCACTGAAAATCAGCGCTGTCCTGTGGGTCCCATAGCACAGAATTATGCTGAGTGGAAGCCTTCTTGTCACAGTCATGACGACAGCTGCCAAATATTTGTTGTTTATTTTTTTGTTATTTGTATGCACGTGTCTCTGTGACAAATAAACCTTTTTTTCTTTCTTTCTTTCTTTCATAAATAGTAATAAACAAAGTCGGTTTTCGTGTCTATCTGTGTGACCGCTTAGTTCTCAGTGAATTTTGATCCGGTTTTCACCATCATTTAGAGAATTTATTCCTGAAGGTTTATGTGTATAATACATTAATATTTATATTAGATAGGGCACAGAAATCTCTATGTCAAAACATGTTTTCCACATAAGTATATTGTTTCTGTCAAAAAATTCAAAAGTCATTTATTCAAACTAGGCTGAGAATCAGCACTTTTCGAACGTCAAAATTACATAAGACAGTCCCCCAAAACGCCCACCCTTCACCACTTCCTAGTGCTTTAGCTGGGAAGAAAAAGTGGCGCAACAAACTCCCCAGCAGCACAGCTGTCTGTTCAGTAAAAAAGATTCTATATAATAGTATGCAAAATGATATTTACATTACGCAAAACATAATTTAAATTATAAAATTAATAGCCATATGACAGCTAGCACACGCCAATATACCAACCAAAAACATCGAGAACTATACTCAAGCAGAAATAAAAATAACTTAACGAAAACAATATCTAAATAAAAGCCTCCAGACATAAAGGGCGTGCCCGCTTACATATAGCTGTAACTAGAAGTTATAATTGATAAACTAGGACCATTGAGGTAAAGAAAAAAATTATCGAGGTCGCTAGCTAACCACATATTGCAATACAACTCATAAAAAAAAACATTGTAATGAGTAGATTATGTCAACAATAAATAAAGTAAAATTAGTAAAATTATAAACAATTATATAAACTCATATAACCTGTCAGTAAGTAAGCTAATTCTGGAGAAAGAACATTTAAACATTGTCTTGAGTTAATCACAGCGACCAACTATTCTTATCATTTAAGTAGTCGTTGATAGAATAGTATGCCTTTGAAGAGAGGTTGGATTTTACTTTAGTTTTGAACGCATTAAAAGGCAAATCTAGCAAAGAAGAAGGTAGCTTGTTATAAAAGGTTATACCAAGCCCAACAAATGAGTTATGAACCTTATGAAGCCGGTGAAAGGGAGTACGTAGTTTGTCCTTATTTCTAGTGTTAACATTGTGAATATCACTGTTTTTAGTATATAAGTGTATATTTTGCCTAATATATAATATGTTGGCGAAAATGAATTGTGATGCCACTGTGAGGATACCGATATCTTTGAAAAAATCTCTCAGAGAAACTCTGGCACCGAGCTGGTAAATTGCTCGAACAGCTCGTTTTTGAAGGACAAATATATTTTGAATATCAGCAGCTTTGCCCCACAGCAGAATACCGTAGGACATAACGCTATGAAAATAACTAAAATAGACTAACCGAGCTGTATCAACGTCAGTGTTTTTTCTTACTTTCCTGACGGCGTAGGCGGCCGAACTGAGCCTTCCCGCTAGGCTCGATATATGTTGGCCCCACTGAAGTTTGGCATCTACTGTTATGCCCAGAAAAACTGCCGTGTTTACAGTTTCAAGTGACTCTTTATCTAAGACGATGTTGGGTCCTAGATTTCTAACATTTGGAAGGGCGAACTTTACACATTTGGTTTTCTTGCTATTGAGAACTAGGTTATTTGACGAAAACCAATCCGTAACCATTGAGAGTGCACTGTTTACATCGTCAAAGTCTTGTCTATTCCTATCTACTTTAAAAATATGTGACGTATCATCTGCAAACAGTACAACTTCACAGATACCCTTTAAATAGAATGGTAAGTCATTGATATAGACTAAGAACAAGAATGGACCCAGTATTGAGCCTTGAGGCACACCTAACTGAACTGGCAGCCCGGAAGATTTCACACCATTAACATCTACACATTGGGACCTATTATGTAAATAAGAATTTATAAGGTTGAGAGCTTCATTTTGCACACCGTAATGACGCAGTTTACGCAAAAGCGTGTCATGGTGCACGCAATCAAAGGCTTTGGAGAGATCACAGAAAACCCCAATAGCATTTTGCGAGTTCTCCCATGCGTTAAATATGTGTTTCAGCAGAGCAACACCCGCATCTGTGGTCGAACGACCCTTTGTAAAGCCATATTGTTCATTATGGAGGAGGCTATTTAAATTAAAATGGATTAGCAACTGCTTGAGTATTAACTTTTCAAATATTTTGCTAAATGCTGGTAAAATAGAAATAGGCCTGAAATTGCCAACATCATTTTTATTACCTGATTTAAATAATGGTATGACTTTACTACTCTTCATGAGGTCAGGAAAAGTTCCTAAATCAACACATTTATTAAAAGTAACAGCTAGATCTGTGCAAAGCAAGGCCGGGTCACTAGTTATAATTCAATCTGCCTGCCTTTTCCCAACTATGTATGTTGGGGTCGGCTTCCAGTCTAACCGGATGCAGATGAATACCGTATTTTACATGGAGCAACTGCCTATCTGACCTTTACAACCCAGTCACTGGGTAATACGATACCCCTTGGTAAGACTGGTTGTCAGACTTTCGGGATTTTGACGACCCGTAACGACTGTTAAAGATCCACGAATGACAGTCGGAACCAACGGCTTAACGTGCTTGCCGAGGCACGGAGGAGTCTCGGTATGTTAAGATTGTCACCCATCCACAGACCAACCCCGGCAAGCGTAGCTTAACCTGATGGATCAACAAAGCCACGAGCTCCGTGCGGCTTTTATTAATTAGCATTAGTTATATTTATAGTTTATATAAATAATGATGATGTCACGGATCCAAATTACTATTTGAAAGCATTATAGATTTACTAAGTACTGGGGATGACCAAGGGCGATTGACGACAATTATATTTCAGACGATCCCGTGGTAATATCGGGAGAAAAGTATTTTATGTCCTAACCCAGGTCATGGTCTACCCATATGCTAAATTTTATCCAAATCGGTTCAGCCGTTTTAGCGTGAAAGCGTAACAAACACACCCACTTTCGCAGTTATAATATTAGTTAGGATTATAAAGTACCTGATCAATAATATTACCTATATAAAAAACCTATCCGAATTATATTTTGCGGCCCAAACAATTCGCATTGTAATCGCATGGTACCTAATTGCTATTGTAATGATTACCCTTCAAACACGTAATTTACATAAAAACGTAAATGTTACAAAAAACGCTGTCAATTTTACGATATTGCAAGTCACACATAAATAACTTATAGGCATAGTCAGTTACTTAATAGAAAAATACAGTACAGTTTTTGGGTACCATGTGTAACACCGAAAAGTAATTTTTAAACAGAAAGATAACACGTTTTCCTCTTCCATTACAATAAAGAGTTAAAGGAACATTTACGCCATTTAGATAAAAAGAGGCATCGAAACACCGCCGCCGCGGGCGCCGAGTTGCACATCGTTTCGTGAATTTAAGTAACAACTCTTTTATTATTTTAGAGGAAAATACATCCATCTTTTGTCCCTGCATTTTCCTATATCTACTGTTGGGATTTTTTCCAGGGTACGAAAAATACCGCCCGTCGCATCTGATTAACTTGGAAAGAATCCCAAAAGTATAGGAACATACTAGTTGAACAATAAGACCGTTGTCATGTTCAACCAGTAGAATTTTGAAGGGATTAAGTCATCATTATTGTGAGGCAAAGGCACTACAGAGCAGGAAAGAACAATAATCAAAGCCCGTATAACTAGATCACGGCACACAGATCGACCGAGGAGGTATCCATAAAGCCGCACGCAAGCCTTTCAAAGCCATTACCGGTAACAATACACACAAAGCACAACATGCACTACTGGCGAGCCTAATTTAAATAGCTTTCACGTCAACAAAACTCGGACATGTACCAGACATGTTATTATCGTATCTTTTACAAAGCAGAACGAGCTCGTGCTTCAAAACTACGGTGAACAAAGTTAGAGACAAAATAACGGAGGCACGATACACGGTACACGGTCCACTCGGTGCAGGGACGAATCCCTTTCGGTTTGTTTACACTACACTGTCCGCCTTCAAAACTTCCCCGTGTATTTTAGGCTTTTGTCACAATATTTGTCTTCTCTGAACTCAGTGCTCGGGACTTCGTCGTCACACATTTGACCGTGCCCCTACCTACCCTATAATCCTCTTTTCAGCTTAGAAATGTTTAAATTTCAAATATTTTCTGATGCTTAGATTGGCGCTCAAGATTTTATATTACGTATCGGTGCTATTGTTTCGTTGTTGGTACGAGGTTTTTGGCTACTTTGTATTTTATGTGTTCTTTTTAGTTTTTTTATATGCGTTTAGTTTGTGCAGAATAAACAATTTTTGTTTCTTTTTTTTGTCTTTCTAGATGAAATATAAATGTACTACAAATATTTATTTGTATCTAACAATATATTTTCATAAATAATAAGTAAATATATTTGCGTTTTCCGTAATGACTTGAAAGGAAAATATCCGCGTGTAGGCTTCAAAGAAGCTTTTTATTCAGCTTTACGTGGTAACGTGCTTAAGAGTCGAAAACCTTTTCAATATAATGGAATCTTATTTATGCATGTAATTGAGGTATTTCGATTGAACTAAAAGTTGGTTACAAACTTTTTCATATTCAAAAACAGATCGAAACTTGTTATCCGGAAGTCAAGTTCGCGAGTGGTTTTAACGACTCTATTAAAGTAACGAACATTGATGTGAAAACGTGGTGTTGATTAGCGAACCCTTTATCGTTAACAAGATCCGTCTAACTTTCTCAATTCGGGGGTCGACAAATCGAAATCGCTTTTAGGAAAACAAGTATTAATTTTGTATCGGCGTCTCGGCCTGGGCGGGCGGCGCGCAGTCTGACGACGAGTCGCGTGCTCCCCCGCCCCGAGTCAGTCGCACCCGCGCCGCCGCCGCCGCGCCACGTTGCCGGCACCCTCGCGTCGTCACACCTGCCGCACACACCGCGACATAACACGAACGTCTCAACAACACTGTCCACTGACACACGCGTGCACCGTGCGTCGCACACCCTGCACACGCTGCACACGCGAGTGCTACCTCCCCCCAATATTTACGTCAAGAATGTAAATACATTCAAGAAATACCGTAAACATACCGTGAGATTTTTTATGTACTATGTGAAATGTCTCAGTGTAGTTAAAGTATTTGATTTCTGTGGATTCTTTACTGTGGATACTGCTGACAGCCGCCCACGAGACGATGTGCGAGTTTATTTATAAGGGTAAGTGTGAATTAACATTTCAAATGTTTGCATTTACATTTCTGTTATGATTTCTTTTTTTTTGGTTGTACCTACGTACTACATTCTGTATTCTAGGTTACTGAAAAAATGGCATTATTAGATTACATCTTTGAAACATCTGTTATTCTGTTCATGCCGTATCTAATGTAAGAATCTACTTGCTAAATCAGTATTGAACATTCAATTGTACATTCAATATTGATAACCGATTTAAACAATAATATAGATCACTATCTATATTATTGTTTGAATATTAAAGTCGGGTATACTACAGACCATTCTGGTTACATGATACCTATAGCCCATTACTGGGTCAAATGCCCACAAGATTGACATCTGATACGGAAAGGAGGAAATGCCTGGATGGTCTGTGAAGATCCACCATGGGAAGTTCTGTAAACAGTTGTAAATTATGTTACTGACTAACCTACCTTATTACAGACACGTATAATAAGAGGACCTGACAAAACACATACCATTTAAAAATAATTGAAAAAAGAAAATATCAATGAAGAGAAAAATTACATCTTTACGTGCGGCATGGAAGAAAAATTCGGAATTTTGTCATTATATACACGTTTTACTCATTCATGTGAAAACAGTAGGTACCCAACGTTGTTCGAAATACCGAATACGCAAATGTAATCATGATATAAGATTTTTATTCAAGATACTGTCAGAAGGCGCCTGCAAAGATTTACAACGAAGCCTACAATATAGGGATACGTCTTTTAGGCTCACACTGAAAGAACGAATATCGAAAATTCTACAAAAAGTACTGCACTTCGATTTTTAATCCAGAATTTTCAGGGTTTTGGTAAATAGGCAGCATCATTCTGCTTTTTATCAACGTTATGGAACTATCACCATTTTGTTTGCCATAAGTGGTGATCATAGCGATATTCAGTCGCGCTCATTTCATCGATTTATTTATATTTAATTTAAAACTAAATAATCAAAAGCTCTATCTAATCTAATTCCAAATCATGCTAATTTCGAGCAGATGTTACCTAGTAGCGCACAATTAGCATATGCATACGAAAAGAGTCTGATGTTTTACACACAGAGAGCATGCTGTAAATGAGCATTCTACTTATTACCAAACAAGCATGCTTTTTAATAGCATGTCTATTTCAGCCCTTAACTACAGAAGATCTTGGTCCTGAAGCACGGGGTTACCACACTGCCTTATTAGGGAGCCCTAAAACAGCCCTGCCTGTTTTCAGTCCTGTACGAAATAACTAAGAACATTGTTTTCATTACAAACCAGGAGTTTTGCAAGTTAAGATGAGTAAATTCCAATTAAGTTAGTTTGAGAGGTCCTGGGTTCTTTATTTAACAGCTCCACTAGGTTGGTGTGTAAAATATGTAAATAATAAGAAATATATAATGTATAAAGATGACTATGTCAATCTCTATAAAAACTGGTCATGTTTATAGACGTTTGTTTAGTATTGAAGTAATAAGATGCTTCTTGTTTTCAAGTTATACATACGTTTATTTTCTTAATAGCTAATCTGTTTATAATAATGACAATAATTATTCAGCTGCCCCAGAAAGGCTGGTATCCGTATAACCTTAACGTGGGGTAGAATAAAAATCTTTACTTATATCGTTACTCATATTTAAAATGCTACAACATACCGTCATTCCTAACTTCATATTTCTTTTGTGTGTTCACATGTATACGTCTTCGCATTCATATCAGCACGCCCACCTACGCTGCAATGCTCGAAGCCTTCTAAATATGCGCAGCATGTATTGAGAATACAATAAATATCGCTCATAGGCGATGTGCCGCACATCCAAGTAACGCTAAGCGGTTTTGCCTGTGAAAATCTTTTTAAATCACAAAAGCCAGTCGTCAAGATCGCAGATCGGAGAAGGAAAAGAAAATATCCTGTAGGAATAGCGCAGCTGCTCGGATTTGGCGCCAACTTCGAGTAAATCCGAAATGAAAACACGCCCGACGCAGGATGTAGGCCATCGAGTTTCGTCGAAAGATAAATTCAAAAAGGATTCTCTGCACACATATTACCAACTCAATAAGGCTTTAAACTTCATTCGCAGACGAAGGCTTTAAAACTTTCCCGTAAACAAGGTTTATCCCTTTTAATTATAATATTTACAAAGCTCATGCTGTCACTTTCATTCTTAGCCCCTGAAAGAGAGACGGCACACATACTTACGACTCACAAGTATTTGAAAGACCACTTTTTGTGTTTAAGCCTTATAAATATTTCCAAGTAAACCTCATCCGGGTCGACCCACTTACAGCATTTAGGTGTAGGGTAACTTTGTGACCGGGCTGATTAAACTTTACTTAAAAATTCACTTTAAACCCTCGTATAAATTACAAGTTCGTTATACATCCACTTGCTACGTTTTATAACGGAAGTCGGGAATAAAAATATATGGTTATTTTACAGCTTCATATAACATTCATACTCACATAATATTGCGAATATCAATAATAAAAACCAATCCTGCCTTTTAATTGCTAACTGCCGGTTTCACATAGTTTTACAGACAATTAGATATGTCTCGAGTCACACCTAATCGAAATAGTGCGGATTATTAATCTCAAATTTAACCTAAATCAAATAATAGAATGGTCTATTAAATAATTGGGTCAGAAGGCAGGACTGTTGCAAATGCACGTGTATTAACAAAAAGGGTCGATCGTGGGCCGATACATTTAGAATGGAGGGGCGTAGCTGGTCGCTGCCCGACAATTAGTCGCATGCGACAAAACGCACTGATAATCACATTACAAAGGATATTGTTAATTATTTTATAAATACGAATAGGTACGTGTTAATATATGCGCAAAATTTTAGCCTGTTTAGTATTTGCATTGGTTTATTGTTTGGTTTTGTTAGTTCAATATTCGTTTTAGAGCAAAAATAAGAATTTGAGTAATGCACACTACACCTACCTCATTTTGTGGTTTAGAGTAGATATCTTCTAAAAAAAATAGTTTCTACCGAATAAACGAAGGAAAGCGATATACTACATCATATTTTACTCATACTGATTACATTTTACAATGATCACAAGCCAACCATATTGCATTTCATAAGCAAAATATTTCAGTATTTAGATATCCATTAAAGTTGTAACAAAAATATGCATTGCAATCAATATGAGATGGATGTACTTACCCTGGTACCACTAACAACGGCGCTAAAATTTAATTGAAAAAAAACGACAATACATAAAATTTCCGGTACGTCGATTAAAAGTATCGGCATTTCTTATCGAAACTAGAAAATATGTAGGTTAGCAATACCATCGGAGAATCGGAGAGATCTTCAAACAAAATGCAGAGCTATAAAATTGAAGAGCTTGCGTTGCGAGTCCGTCCGCCGCTGGTGGCAGTTACGTTTCAATTTGTACCGGTCCCCTTCGCGAGCGTGCTCCACTGTCCCGTTAATGTAATTGGTCAAACGTTAAACATCATGCCTGAAATAATATGCCGATGTTTCCTTAAATTGGTGGATGACTTTATTTTGTAACTGTATCCGTTGCGAAGTTATTAGAGACAGAGGTCACTGAATAACGGATAACTTGAAATTAACTTGAAATGCTATTGTGGTGATCTACTCTTCGTCTTCTTCCAGTCCTATGTTATTTGGTGTCAGCGCAAAAAGTTTTATCAGCTTTCAGTCACGTCCATCAGTCACACAGAAATCAATATGTGTTTTAAACGGAGCAAATGCCTATTGATTTTAGAGATTTAATTGAGTTTAAAGCTACTTATGACCTTTGTAGAAGGTCACTGAATCACAGAAAACTTGAACTGCTATTGAAATTATCTACTCTTCTTCATCCAGGCCCTCTCTATTGTTATTTGGGGCCAGCGCAAAAAGTTTTATCAGCTTTCAGTCACGGCCATCAGTCGCAGAGAAATCAATAGATATTTCAAACGGAGCAAATGCCTATTGATTTTAGAGATTTAATTGAGTTTAAAGCTACTTATGACCTTTGCAGAGAACACTGAGTTACAGAAAACTTGAACTGCTATTGAAATGATCTCTCTTCTTCTTCCAGTCCCTTTCTATTGTTATTTGAGGTCAGCGCAAAAAGTCTTATCAGCTTTCAGTCACGTCCATCAGTCGCACAGAAATCAATATGTTTTTCAAACAGAGCAAATGACTATTGATTTTAGAGATTTAATTGAGTTTAAAGCTACTTATGATCTTGGTAAAAGGTCACTCAATCACAGAAAAATTAAACTGCTATTAAAATGATCTACTCTTCTTCTTTCAGTCAGTCAGCGCAAAAAGTCTTATCAGCTTTCAGTCACGTCCATCAGACGCAGAGAAATCAAAAGATATTTCAAACGGAGCTAATGCCTATTGATTTTAGAGTTTTAATTGAATCTAGAGGTACTTACCTATGAAAAACTTCATATTGAAAGCAAGGTGGAGCAATAAAGCGCTTCATCGCTTCAATCAGTGTGTGATGCTGCTTGATTCCTTTTTTTTTTTTTTTTGGGTGGGAAATTATCAAATAACTTCTCCCGCTCTGGGTGGAGCGGGAGGGCGTGTCAGACTCTTACTGACTAAAACCCACCCGTGTTCCTTCCGTTGCCTTTACGTTGCCAAGGGCCACGGTATCCCTTTCGGACTTTCCCGCAACCCCGGCAGGCATCGGTCCTATCGGACCCCTTCCGTTGTGCTGACATCTCTTTGAGGCGCGCGTGGAACACAACGCGCCGTCGACCCGGGCCTGGTCCTTATCGGACGGCGAGCTACCCATTGCTCACCGTCCGCAAGCCCGCGCCTACGGTGGCCGGGAATCGGCCTGCGATTCCCGACGCCCAGGGCGTCTCCTGCGGCGGCTAGGGGCGTGAGGGCGCGAAATTTGCCTCTCCCTCACGCGTTCTGCCTCCTCCTTCGCGAGCATTACTGCTTCGCAGAAGGAGGTGACGGCCTCCCATGCCCTCTCGCTCCGTACCATGGCCTGGACTAGGGCCGGACGCGAGAGATCCCCGCCGCCGATCGCCTCCACGAGGACACGGCGATGCTCTGCCCAAGCCGGACAGACCTCCACCGTATGCTCAACCGTGTCCTCCGGGCGATCCACGCAGTGATGACACCCGGGCGTTTCCTCCCGCCTGATATGGAACAGGAACCTCCCGAAACAACCGTGTCCGGTGAGGACCTGCGTTAGGCGGAAGGTGAGGACGCCGTGGCGCCTCTCTAGCCACTCCTCAAAGAGGGGACTTATCGCCGCAATAGTGGCGTGCTTGATTCCTTCAATGTAACATTTACATAGATAGTTAAGTCAGACCCAGCGATTCTAAATTCGAATTCAATTTTTTTTTTCACATAAACCTACATGGGCACTTATGAAATGTCAGAAGCTAGGTGCACGGTTCCAATTGGTCGTATGGAGAAGAGCCGGCAAGAAACTCCACGGTCACTCTTTTAAAAATAATTGGCTTTTACAATATTTTCAAATAACAGTGTTATTAGGTATGGGAGCACAGTGTAGGTCTTTCATCAAGTACCAGGTACTTAATAGAATAAAGAATCTTTATAAAGATAAATAAATTAATAAAAATAAAAACGTATTTAAAACGAAATGACGTGATTGCTATTACAGCTGTAACAAATCTGAATAATTATCATGTCCACAAAAGCCACTAATAATAATCAATTTAATTCTAAGCGAGTAACGAGCGCTTCTACTATAAGCTGTGGCTGAATTACTTATTATTTGCTTCCTGGAAACCTGGTCATGTGCTGAATAGTAAATCTGTCGTCAACGTCATGGGAGGTGTTATGATTTGTTGAATATCTCATATCTACAACCATACACGTTCGAACATGACGTGTATAGCGCCCTTAACGTTGAGCGATTCTTTGGAAATGCTTGAAGTTACGATCGATGATGTTTTCCTAAAATCTTTTCCATAAATTCTGATTTCAATAATTTTGTAAACAGGTAAAATTATTATCAGGTATTCTGCAAACCTTTGAAGGAAGTTTTGTGAATAAAATTACGAATTAAATTGAACTTTTAAATCCCTTTGATGTAAGTGAAATTATCTTGTTTTCTATTATTTGGACCTAAATTTGTTTTTAATATCTTATGCGAAATGTCAAGAGGAACGCTTATGTTTATCGAGAACTAAATAAAGATTTTATTTGGTGATTTATACTTGCAGTTCGAGTTAACTACACCTCGGTTCAGTTCCAGTTACCTAGTCGAGTCGACTTCGAGTAGGCTTCTACGATGGTAGACTATTGTAATTTCAAAGAAAAGTGTAGGTAGCTGATATTATCTTGAGTTCATACTTAGGTATTCAAGTGAATAATTATTTTAAAGGTCATAATATGTTAGGAAAGATCATCTTAGGAAGATTTACCTACAAGTATTTAATTCTGCGAAGTCTTACTTATGCCTAGGTACTTTATTATGCATTAAAGGGTCTTCCTATTTCAGAACTAATATACATATTGTAAGAGTACGTGATTAAGGTGGTTACTCCCTAAGATATCACGTACTTAGTTAACTTCCCAAACAAATAAAATCTAAAGAGCTTAAAAAAATTGCAAGTCATGTGAAAAATGAAAAAAAATTGACCCTTCCATGTCATTAAAGGGCTTTCAATTCAAAAAGTTACTGGCAGTTTCAATTTCTCAAAAAAAAAAGCGGTCTTGAAAATGATGGCATTCGCGAGTGGCACTTGAAACAAACGGCGTTATCAAATCAGTGCACCCGAGTTAAAGTGCCGGTGAAATAGAAGGGGGCACTTATTGCCCCGCTGAACCACGGCACACCCCCGCACCCCCGTACACCCCCGCACACCCCCAGCCTACACATCCCGACAGCCAATGTTCTATAAATGGCAGCCCAAAACTCGCGAGAATGACAAACTTACGAAATTAGAAGAAATAATTTTAATGAAAACTGTTTGGTTTGTACGATTCTGTTGTTTATTATAAAGGGTTGTTAGTAGTTATTTCTCTGTCAAGTGCTTCTTGTTACAATCTGTAGTTGTTGAACGTTATGTTAATGAAAATTTTAAGTTGCAAACTTCGCAAGCCATCAAGTTTAGTTCTAGAAGTAATGTAATAAAACATGTTGTAACAATGTTATTAAAACTTTGATGTATTCAAGTTTTCGGTCCTTTTGTTTGCTCTTGTTTATTACCATCTTTTACTAAAAGTAGGTTTAATTAGCAGTCTACAGAAACATTTGGAAGACTTCTATATGTAGCTAGGTAATTAACGTCTTTAATTAACTTAGTAAATAGATAGATACAATATGATTTTCTGCGCACTGAAGAGTCCCACAAATAATGTTTTTCACGCTGAATGAGCTGTGAACAAAACTAAGAAACCCGTTGGCAATAAAAAAGCATTTTATGTAGTTTTATGCGAACGATCAACACTTGGATGGCTGTAACTCATCTCCTAGTGAAAGAAACAGAATGTTCAGCTTCACTTAGTTTCATTATCATTGCACACACATTGTGTTATACAGCATGTATCAGAAAGATGTGGATATATTTAAGGATGTTGTTACAGGCCATCAACAACTTTCTCCATGGGGCCAAAATCGTTATCGCAAAAAAATTATCAACCATGCAAAAAAACTTTAATACTCGACCCGAATGTTTGGGACGGCTCATTATTTTTTTTTGCGATCACTGTGTTGGTCCCATGGACAAAGATTTTCTGTTTGATGGGCTGTACTTGCACCCTTAGATATGACCACACCTTTTTTTTTATGGGAAATTATGAAATCTGCACGCCCAGGGCGCCCAGGGCGTCTCCTGCGGCGGCTAGGGGCGTGAGGGCGCGAAACTTGCCTCTCCCTCACGCTTTCTGCCTCCTTCGCGAGCATTACTGCTTCGCAGAAGGAGCTGACGGCATCCCATGCCCTCTCGCTCCGTACCATGGCCTGGACCAGGGCCGGACGCGAGAGATCCCCGCCACCGATCGCCTCCACGAGGACACGGCGATGCTCTGCCCAAGCCGGGCAGACCTCCACCGTATGCTCCACCGTGTCCTCCGGGCGAGATATGACCACACCTTTCTAATACATGTTAATAGTTTGTTTAGAGCGAAAAATAAACCTAGCTACGAGTATTTTTTAAAGCCCTTTATTTAGTTTGTCATTTTTTGTGAATTTGATTGCACGAGTTTTATTAATCAATTGTGTAGTTGGATTACCTTACTGAATGGTATTCGCAGATAATGGTATTGAATGTTTTTGTTGAAAAAAATAACATTTTGTTCAAAAATTTGGCAGTTGACGGCCTATGAGATTATGATGAACTTTTTTAGTTTGTTATCTTCCAGAAAAATGTACCTACTAGGCCGGAGAAATTAGGTTTGAACCCTGCACTAAATCTTAACAGCGATTTTTCTTGAATCGTGTTTTTAAAGTTAGCTCCACTAATATAAAAATATGTAAAAATATATAAATATTTTCCAGGACCGCATCAAGGTAAAAAAACGATTTTGTGAATAATAATTGAGGCGAAATTTTTTACAGGAAAATTTTGGTTACTTATTTAAAAAAAATTACAAGACAATACAAATTAAATTAGTATAGGTAAATGACTTATTTAAAAAACGTACGGTTTGCTTTAATGTGTTTAATTTTCTTGTAATTCATATAAAGCCTATAAAAGTTAAAATAAATTTTATTCTGTTACGTTTTTGTCTGGACCGCCATTCCAGAAAAAAAACTTTAATCTATACCATGTCCTAATAAAATATGTTTATTTTTTTAGATAGCGTCTTAAAATATTTAATTATGTAACTTTTTGTAAAAAAAAGCTGCTGTCAATATTTTTGCTTGTAGTACAATTAAAAAAACACGTAATGTTTTTTTTCGACATTTGCATTTTTTATGTATTGACCTACTTACTTGTGTACCTAATCTCGTGGACAAATCTTCCATACAAACATGTTTGTTAATGTTTTTTTCTACCAAGTAAAATTTAAATTTAAATTAGATGTTTTCTTTGAAAAAAAAACGTACACGCGGGAGTGAAATTTTCGCGGTATATATTTTGATATAATGCCTGTCCATACCCTACAGGTCAAATGAAATAAACATTGTTTTAAATTAATGTAAATTTAGTCTAAAATCCGGTGTAAATTCAACGGGCTCATCATCATCTATCTGCCTGCTTTTTTCCAACTATGTTGGGGTCGGCTTCCAGTCTAACCGGATGCAGCTGAATTCCAGTATTTTACTTGGAGCGACTGTCTATTTGACCTCCACAACCCAGTTACTGGGAATACGATACCCCTTGATAAGACTGGTTGACTGATAAATTCCCCGGGCTATAGATACTTTTATTAGATTTCATTTCTGGCAAAGATTACTTTGTAGCTTTTATGTTGTATAAACTTTAATAATTACTTTTTTCTAAATATATATATATATTTTTTTTAAACGTTGTCCCACACTAGTTTTTTGTCCTGTATTGTGGGTGCGTTTACAAATATTTAAACTCATATACACAAACAGCCAGACCCCGAACAACTACTTGTAGGTCATACAAATATTTGTTCCATGTGGGAAACGAACCCGCGAAATGCAGTGCAGCAGTCAATCGCTTAACCACTGCGCCAACAAAGCCGGCAAAAAAAGAAAGTAATAATAATAATATAAAAACTTACAGACTTAAAATAATAATATCTACAAGTATATAAAAAAGGAGGGCGAATACGTTTAGTAACTAAATAAGATTACTTAAGAGCTTTTTACCTACCTTTATACATAATTGTTACATCGGATTTTGTATTAAAAAACCACTATCTTTCCCTATATGAAACTCACTCGTAAATAAATCATCCATATCTGTATTATTTTCTCAAATGTTCGTTCACATGTAAGTATTTCAAGAAATGTATAATAATGATTGTATATGTATGTATAATATAATAATGACTATCGTAGTCATTATAAATTTTCCTGAAATATTTAGTTTTTTCTTAATTATTTGCTTTTCGATGTCTTTTCGCCACTTCTTGCCAATAGTCTTTGTGAGGCTTCGCAGTAAATGTCTAGTCTATTTATTCCACGAAATGCAAGAAAGCATATAGTGTAGTAGAGAACTGAGGCATGCAATCAGAAAGGCTTATGTTCATAAGGGGACAACTATTCGTACTACTTATTTTATAGTCTGATGATAACTGGATATTTTCTGGTTAAACCTACTCATACTTAAGTTACCTTTCATGAAGTAAATAAACATAATTAAAATGAGTTTGTACCAATAAATTAATACACATTTAGAAAAGCAAAGTAACACTAAGACAAGATCCCTTCAAACTAAAGCTATGCATACCTACACGCAGAATTTTCCTCCCACATTTTAAATTGACGAAAACTCACGAACGAAGCCAAAGAGGAATTCTAGTACACAATATATTTAAGAAATCTCTTCGAGCGCCGCTTATGTTAACGCTTGAATCTTCGCACAGCATTGTTATTGAAATTGAAAATTAGAATTCAATTTATTCGCTGTACGGAACGCGAGTGATCGACTCTACAACCTCAACCTGCTATTAGTATGGAACTCTGCGAGAATTATTTCTGAATCCCTTTTACATTTTACTTGAGTTTTTCACGAACTATGTGGGACATGCTTTGGCACTTTGGTAGTTTAAATTTGGAAAGCACTGAATCGATTACCCAAGTAGGCCGCTGCTTTTGGCGAAATGAGGTATTGTCGATTCACCCAGTGGAGTGCGGTGCTCCTGAACAGGCTATGCCCCATCTGCTAGAGTGTCCCAAATTCACCTGCACTCTCGACGATCTGAACAACGTCTCTGCGTAAAGAAGAAGAAGTTTAAAGTATTATTTGGTAATATTTTAACTACCAGCAGTACGCGGGAGTTAGTATGACACATTGGGCTTCAGAAAGCAAATAACACAGGTATGAGCACCAGCTTTGTCACTTTTAAATGTGGAATTAACAGAGATGGTGCTCAATAATGCCGAACTTTTTCAAACAATCGATGTGCTATATTTACGGTCAGGTGTACATATTTATGTAAACGTTTATAATAAAAAGCGTACGTAGCGTTGGAAGACCTCCCAACAAGTTGGACCGATGTCGCGATGACTTGGTGAATGCAAGTACAGAACCGATCAAAGTTGGGGGGTGGGGGGGGGGGGCAAGCACCGCCACTTCGACCGGTTCAGCAGTAGACGTCTTTCGGCTGAAATGATGATATTGATGACGAATGAAAATAGTTTCCATTACTTTATTGTGTGCCCATTTATTGTTACGCGCATGTCTGTTTTATGCACTGTATGGTGTTTCAGGGCGTAATTGCAACCTAAGTATTTTTAGAACTTTAATCTTATTACTAGATCTATTAGCACAGTCTAATATGTCCGAATATCATTAGAAGCTGTATTTCCACACCCAGTCCACAAATTCTGCAAAACGAGTAGTCCTATAAATAAATTGGCTGATAGTGTTCCAGAATTTCTGGTAGTTCGACTTAGATGCAGTTCGGCTGGCATCTATTTCAGTAACTATTGAAAACTCCGAGTATTAGTATAGGATAAATTTTAAAGGCGATTTCATGTAAGACTGGTTAGAAACTTGCATGAGATAGCTTTGCGGCCCCAAGCTATGTTTAACTTTCGTTGCTGAGAGAATCACTTTTGTGGATATTGTATTTTTGACTTTCGGGAGCCTAGATTCGTAATTATTATTCTTGGTTATATACAAATTTGTACTTTTGTTTGTAATGAATAAATAATATGCTAATAGAATGCTATATTTTATAAGGAGCGACTGCCTATCTGACCTCCACACCCCAGTTACTGGGTAACACGATACCCCTGGTTGTACAACTTTCGGGCTTCTGACGACCCGTAACGACTGTCAAAGATCCACGAATGACAGCTGGGATCAACGGCTTAACGTGCTTTCTGAGGCACGGAGGAGTGGTATGTAAAGATGGTCACGGAAAAACCCCGGCAAGCGTAGCTGAACCTGATGGATCGACCCGTGCGGCTGTTATTACTTAGCCAAGAGCTCCTTATATGTCAAGTACCCACTACTAATCCTATTAACTAGGAACGGGGTAGATTTGTTTTGTTATTGCTTTTTCCATTCAGCTACCTGGAAGTACCTAATTGTTTTTTCCTGTAAAACTACATTACTACTTTTATTCCTTTTGAGTATTTTAAAACAAACTCTATATCTACACTGGTTCAAAGCCATACATTTTAAAACTTGGCCTATTAAAATATAAATGGCTCTGTATAAAAAAAAACCCAAATAAGCTTTACAAAAACCACTTAAACACTCAACGATCCCTTTCAAAATAATTCCCATTCGGAATTGTGAAAACAGAATCGTGTTGGGCTTAAAAATGATATTTTTAAAGATACAAGGTGACGTTAAAATTGGAAATGCTGAACGTAATAGTTAATTAAAGTTCAGTGAGTTCAGTGGGGCGATCATCGAATAACTGAGAATTAACACGGCTGGAGGACCGCCATCGAAACTGCACGCGAATAGGGCTGCGCCGAAGCCCTACTGCGGTTTCAGACGCTACGGTACGCTTAATTTTATTAGTGCGAAATGTGGGCACTAAATACGGTATATTATTTTGAGTATTTTAGTTGCAGTCCCAAATGCATGAAGTATTTAATCACTTTACTACGTTAATTATAATGTTTTGACTGCCGACTATTTTAATATTTTTTGTCCTTGTGAGAAGGCTGACTGAGAGCATTAGGAATTTCATTCCGTATTTCTATCGCCAAACAGCTATGCTATGTTTATGTAAGGGTACTGGGAAATTTCAGGCACACGATACATTCCAAAGGTTGACGATGTATCGACAAAATTGGTAGACATAGGCCGCAAAACCGCTAAATGGAAGGTATACTTCCACAAAAGGATTCTACAAAAATAACCGATACCAATAATACGTGTAGTACAAAAGTATACAACATAATATTATTATCAGCAATTTAAACAGAAAGGTTTCCGTAGTCCCGTAGTTTCCATAAGGCTTAAAACATAAATTTGCATTAAGTGCTACTATAGTTACAGGTTTTATACCATCCCTACGGACCGCGGTAAGGCGAAAATTTCCCATTGTTCTTCACACCCTGCCGTATGTTGAGGCGTTTTGAATATTTCATGCCCGATAATTTATTGCATGATTTACTGCGCAAGGGCCGTCTATGATTGCTCTCCAGATCCGGCTATCGCTCCTTCCAACTCCCAAGTTTTTACGTTCGTCGAATCCCTTTTTATAGAATTTACATATAAAAATAGTGTACTTTACTTTGATATAGTGCGTGCTCAATTCCGTGTCATTTCGTCGGTTCACTTGCTCTGTATACGGGATCGGGATTTACGTAATTTAGTGCCGCTCCCCGACTATCTGCGAAACGTTGGCGGAGGATAATAGCACGCGTTTTAAAGATTTGAACACTATTGAACTGGGGCATTACGTTTGGTGCGACATATTTTTCCACACATTACATATCAACCTACCTAGGCTTTTCCCAACTATGTTAGTGTCGGCTAACAGTCTAAGCGGATGCAGCTGAATACCAGTATTTTACAAGGAGGGACTGCCTATCTGACATCCACAACCCAGTAACTGTGTAATTCGATACCCCTTGGTAAGACTTTTGGGCTTCTGACGACCCGTAACGACTGTCAAAGTCCCACGTATGATAGCCGGGACCAACGGCTTAACGTGCTTTCCGAGGCACGAGGAGTCTCGGTATGAAAAGATGGTTATCCATCCACGGACCAACCTCGGCAAGCGTAGCTTAACCTCTTGGATCGACCTGTGCCACTGTTATTACTTAGCCAGGAGCTCCTCACACATGATAAGTGATAAAGCAAGATTTTAGACGGAAGAAGTAAAACTCTTTCTCTCGTATCAAAGAGCTAGATTAGCCTATGTCACGGGAAAAGCATTAGGGCAGTCATCACGGTGGTACCACGACTGGCTTTCTAGGATGTACCGGTTGTACCCGTACCTACATTTAATATGTATATAGCTACGCGTGGAAGCTTTTTGAATGCATGCGAAATAAAGTGCCATAAATAGAAGCATAATATACGGAATCAGAGTCTATTTCCGAAAAATTAAGTGACATTTCAAAACTGAGCGACTTATTAACTTTATAACAATTAAACTGCGACCACGCTCCGAAAATATACCGTTTCTATGTACAGAAACCGCAATTCTTTATGTTTTTTGTTTTCCGTTTTAAACAGGGTGGCAGGGAACTCGACGCGAAAACTTTTACCATGGATTCAGTACATGACTCTGAAAACAAGTACATGATCCTGCGTTGAAATTTTCAGTCAGTTATTTAAAAAAATCTGCTGTTTCATAGAAAAGCTCAATACCTACGCGGTCAAAATGTATGGAACAGCAGTTTTTTTTTTTTAAACCCTTCGAATAATTTCAATGCAGGGGGGAATCACGTACTGAATCCATGTTCCAGCACTACAGCATCCAGTTTTCGTGTCTATGTCCCTGCCACCCTGTCAACATTTTTTTCAGCCGAAAGACGTCCACTGCTGGACACGGCCTCCCCCAACCACCGCCATGTATAGGTAACTAATTAAACCCAGTACTTAGAGGATTGTTAGTAAAGAACCTATTTCAAAACCGCTTTGCCGAGATATAGGTACCGACCTACTTATCTTTTTCGCCGCGTTTCACATGTTGGTAAAAGACGTATAAAGAATTATCTTTTTAGATGACTTCCTTATTCTCATATAAAATTCTTAATTACTGTTTTTATGATATAATGGCAGGATTCATTTGGTCTCAGTAGGGTGGCGTGCGATAAGTGGACGGGCCTATTTCCGCGCCTTATCTCCCCCTCCCCGAGCTGATAACACAATTTTGTGTAGAATACCTCTTTAATAGCCGCTCTTACTGGAATGGGCTAACGAATAAAGTCAATCTCTTCGACGTAAATCCTCCAAGCAGTCATAACTCAAGTTTATAGAGTTTTGGGACTTTTTCGCCGATATAATTTAAGGGAGTGTTAAAGTTTATGTTTTTGGTTAACGATGGGACTAGAATACGTATATTTTTCTATGCGATCTATTTTGCTTGGTTTCCCTTTTTTGTGTGGGAAATTATCAAATAACTTCTCCCGCTTTGGGTGTAGCGGGAGGGCGCGTCAGACTCTTACTGACTAAAACCCACCCGTGTGCCTTCAGTTGCCTGTACGTTGCCAGGGGCCACGGTATCCCTTTCGGACTTTTCCTTGCAGTTGCGTTTAGATAATTTTAGTTGATCGTCTTCCATTCCCGAGATTTTCTTGAGAAAATGGTTTTCACATTTCTATAAAAGCTGGCGACCTCCTTAGTTATAAATGTGACCTATAAATTCAATAGCGACTTAACCACGTTTTATATTCGGTAGGTACCTATTTTATTTTGTTCTATACAGTGTCAATGACCTTGGTAAAGGTTTGAAACATGGCATAGATACGTGTGAACGTGATTTATATAGTAATGATAAAATATGTGAGATGATTGACAACGAACGAAACGAGAAGGTTGAAATTAAAGATAAATAATTCATCTTTATTTCAGACATACAGTACATTTTGTTTTTTACTTATATAGGGTTAGTGGGGTTGTTAGTAGTACAAAAATAATTAGAAGTACACACATAAATAAAAGGTCGGCCAAGTGCATGTCGGACCACGCACAATGAAGGGTTCCGTTGGGATGAATTTGTTCCAAGAACAAACTTAACTTAGTAGTTGAGAAACATGTTCTCCCATACATCAATATACGTCACGGGCAATTCTCTAACTGCAGATGTAGGTTCGACCCGCAAAAAAAAAAGTGGTAATACTACAAATTATTAATTTTCAGACTTGACGTTAGACTTTTGACGGCACGGTTAGCGTAGTGGTTAAGGGATTAAATACAAGTAGTTGTTCCGAGTCTGGCTGTTTGTATAAGTGAGTTTAAATGTTTGTAAACGCACCCACAATACAGAAAAAAATCCTAGTGTAGTGAAACGTTTTTTTTTTTTAAAGATAAAGAAAGAAATATAATACTTTTTCCTTTACTAGTGCTATGACACCTTGCTTCATGTCAAATTTCATGATTCTAGGTCAACGGGAAGTACCATGTAGGTTTTAATTTACTTGCGAGTATCAAAACATGTGACATAAATGGCCGTATTTATTTAATGCGTTGACTTAGAAGCTTGATTTTCTTCAAGGGAACATAGATCTACGTATTTGATATTAATTTCACCTTGATACCACCACACGTTACTAAGAAAATAGGTCTTGACAGACAGACGGACGGGCAACGAAGTGATCCTATAAGGGTTTCGTTTTTTTTCTTTTGAGGTACGGAACCATAAAAACGAGCGAGCCTTACAGTAGTCACATATCGTCACCCTCCCCGCTAGCTGTCCTAACTGCAATTGATATTTTTCCAGGGCAACAGTTTGTCAGTCGGGCGCTACAATCATGTTAATGAATTAACAACTTTTTTTTATATTGCTCTTGGAGTTAGTAGTTAGTAGTTTCTTACTCTTTGAGTTAGTAGTTGCCCTAAAGCCCTAAGGCCATTAAACTTTTTTTCGAAAAGTTATGAACACGTAGGTAATGTCAGTGAGTTTGTGAGATACAACAGTTAGCGGGGAGGGTGACGATATGATGTGTAGCATCCGACATCTCACCTTGGTAATGAGCAACATTAAAGGGGCGGGGCCTAGTCAAGATCGTTCCTGACGGCGAACTCTAGCACCGCGCGCGCTCATTGGTCAAATCAAATAGCGCGCGCTTCCCCGGCTTCCTGTAACACACTTCCGTCCCTTTTCACGAAATCACTCCCACAGACTTCTCACTCCACAGATTGCAGGAAAGCGAGAGGAAAGATGCTACACATGAAAAATAAAAAGGTGTTAGTAATATGATAGTAAATTAAACAATTTACACAATAATTATGCAATTATATTTCCTATTTCTGTGAATATCTGCCCAGTACACAGTAAAAGGGCTATCGATCTATCGACCACGAACCCTGCTCATCATCGATGCAGTTCTTTTCATAAAATCGGCGAAGAAATTATCGATGAAGCAGCATAAAACATGGTGTTTAACTGTTTAGAATACTTAACTACGTATTGTGTATATTTACAAATGTACTTATGTCGTTGGTTTGTTATTGAATTAAAGTATTTTTATGGTAGTTAAGTTTTTTGAATACGCTAACGGTTGTCTTCGACCTTATATATTCAAGTTGGCGTATTGGACCAACACTACGTTCAAAATAAAAATAAAGTAAATACCTACCAATTTGTTCTACTTCAAATACAATGTTGACATTAGTTAAAAACACACATTGAAATGGTCAGGGTATTACTTACACTAAGGCGTCAATCAATCTTCTAGTACAAACGTAGTGATTACGAGCGTTTGTTATCAAAAACGAATTGGGTCATGATGTCAAGTAAGCCCAAATATACTTTCTTCCATTAGCGGTGACATGTCAAATATAAGCTATATACTTATTACGTAGGGAGGTACCGAACAAAGCTTTGTAAACTTTGTCAACGAAACCGCTAGAGCCATTGTGATGGCGCTTGAGCTGCGTTTGTATTGGGCGAGTTACTGGAATTGTATTTTTTTTTTTGGGAATTGCTAATTAAATTGTCGTGTCAACATTTTAAAATATAATACTCGTGCGTGTAAAAAAGAAAATTTCTGGTATCGCCAGTAAAATGCATGCCCTTTTTAAATTTAAAGGCTGCGTTTAAAAAAAAGTAACTTAGGATTTATTTGATTAACATTTTTAGATTTTATTAATTTGTTTGCTTCTTTATTCTAAACATATGTACTAGTTTTTTCTACCGATCTGCGATAAAATATTCCTAAGCTTTTCCATACGTAGGCGGAAGGCCATTTAGTCCCACCCCTCCAGGGACTTTCCACTGAAGTGTGCTCACAACCCGTCCATTCAGCATCAGCTGCATATGATAAAAATAAAAATAAAACCGCGTACTAAAATGTGGCACTAATACTATATTCAACAGTTAAACGCGCCTTACGTAGGGATCGCTCATTTCCGCGCAAGTGCGGGGTCGCCATTAGTAGTACAAACATAACGCGAGCTCCGGTGACACCTGCGCCTTTACATATTGCGTGAGCTTTTAATATTTAAGGTTCTATCCTATTGCAATAATAAAGTCCTTTATTGATACTTGTTTATGTCATAGTATCTATATTTGGGTAAAACAGACCAGTCTTGTAACTTATACAAAGATATTCAAATATAATTCACAAGCAACATCAGTTATTTATTAAAGCCGCCCATGGGCCTCTGACTCCAGGTTAGTCACAAACCACATGAAAACACCTAAAGAAGAAGAGTTATTTAATTCGTACAAAAATAAATATATTTGCAAACAATAGAGAGCGTTTTGTTCTTATTATAACTCTTTTTCAAGTGCTTAAAAATTCTTCAATTCGTGTTATGCCGTGTTCGGAAAATCAAAATACCTACTTACCTACTTACTACTCCCAAAGCAAAATCCGTCAATTTCCATAACTAGGCCAAACGAGGCACGATTGTTCGGCCTATTTAAAACGGTCTAGGCTCAAAGACTGCAACGGTACATAGTGACGGCCTGTCAGGTCATCGTCCACGAACACTGCAGTAATACATTTTCTTCTACTGCCTCTAGCAACTTGCACGCGAAGATAGGCAGCTGTATTTTTTTTGCCTTTTTGTTCCTAGATTATATGGCAGGAAAAACCGTTTTAGAACTGCTAACCTACTTTGGAAGTAGAATCTTGATTGCTTTTATGTGCTTGTAAACGGTTAACATAAATAAAGTTTTTTATTTTTTTTCTGAGATATTCCATTTTAAAACTAAACATAGTGAGTGAGTTTTAGGAGATGGGATTGTTGAGTGAAAACGGACACTAAAAGTAATAGAGGAAAAGGGTCAAAGGAGCTTTCAAAGTTGCGGGGATCTCTCGCGTCCGGCCCTGGTCCAGGCCATGGTACGGAGCGAGAGGCCGTCACCTCCTTCTGCGATAGTTCAAGTAATGCTCGCGAAGGAGGAGGCAGAACGCGTGAGGGAGAGGCAAATTTCGCGCCCTCACGCCCCTAGCCGCCGCAGGAGACGCCCTGGGCGTCGGGAATCACAGACAGATTCCCGGACACCGTAGGCGCGGGCTTGCGGATGGTGAGCAATGGGTAGCTCGCCGTCCGATAAGGACCAGGCCCGGGTCGACGGCGCGTTGTGTTCCATTCGCCTCAAGGAGAAGACCGATGCCTGCCGGGGTTGCGGGAAAGTCAGAAAGGGATACCGTGGCAACGTGCAGGCAACTGAAGGAACACGGGTGGGTTTCAGTCAGTAAGAGTCTGACACGCCCTCCCGCTCCACCCAGAGCGGGAGAAGTTATTTGATAATTTCCCATAGAAAAAAAAAGGAGCTTTCAAAGTTAAATTAAAAGTGCTGTTTTGATGTTACCTTCGACGAATCCTCATTTCCAGAGACAATATCATGAATTCTTTTGACTTTTCTAATAATTAAAATAATGAAGATTTTCAAAAGAATCATAATAAAATTGGCAAAAGCAAATCCCAGTAAAAAGTAACGTGTCTTGTTGAAGTATTTTGCACCTTCAAAGGAGTATATTAGAAAATTTAAATGAAGGTTACTCAAACAGTCTGACTTATGCAGGTTCATTGGAGGATGGGAACCCTCCCCGTAGCTCCCTCTCTTTCTATCACGTAGACAAGCAATTTGCCCATTGTTATTCAAATCGTAAATTAATTATTCATTCACGTCATTTTCAGACGTGAATTTATTTCCTGCTTATGATGCTTGGAAATGCAGGAAATAAGACATGGTGCCTCTATTGTCTGTTTAAATTGAATATTGATTTTTAAGTAAACAATTTGAAATTTTATACACCAAATTCCTGTATCGATTTTTTTGTTTGATTTTACCAAGATGTTCTTACACTGCTTTAGCTCACGAGTTTTTTTGGTATTTCCAGACAAGTTTCTAACTCAAATTAAGTTTTTTTTTACAAATTCATGAGCTAATCACGTGGGCTCTCCACTTTCTTGAACTGAAATCAACACGCCAACAACATTGCAACTTGTATCCACTTGTATCAACTTGTATACATTGTTTTCTAATTCAGGTATATTCACGACCATTATTTGTACATGATTAGAAGACAGCTTAATGATTTAACATGAGATTAATGAAGTCTATACAGGGATGTAACAATTAAATACGGATAGGCTACGTACAGGCATTACAGACAGCGCGAGTTCCGCCCGAAGCCACGAGTATAATTCAGATTCATTATAGCGTTCCCAACATAATAGACTTTACCTAAGCTTTGTGTGCCAAATAGGATTACAGACAATATTGTATGACTCGGTATTTGACACACAGGGTAAGGTTAAATTATTTAGCAAAACTCCACAGACGTAATGAGTATCGGGTATATGTATCTAAACAAACCAAAATAAAAATAAAAACTGATTCTTCAACTTACAATTTTGTTTTAAATCTATGTGCTAGTGTAGTTACACTACCAGCGATCATATATTTAAAAAAAACTTTCCTTTTGTATTGTCCTTCTTATACCGTATGTTAATTAAAGAAAGGCGTTCCCGTTAACCCGCCATAGTATAGGAGGCCATACATGCTAAAAAAATATTACCAACCAAAAACAAAAAGTTTTTTTGTTCATAAAATATTCACAAAAAAACATTAAACGCCTTTAATTAACATACTGTATAACGATACCCATCATTCGGCGGAGTTTCGCTGACTAATTTAATTTGACCCTGTTTAGATACATAAACATACAAAGATACATCTTATTCTATTTTTGAACATCAAAAAAATAAAAAGTATAAGTTACCCATGTTTCAGGGTTGATAGTTAAGTATTGACGATGTTGATCTTTGACGCCTTTCGCGTCACTTAAGACGATCAGAGAGGGTCAAAACGCAATCAAGCGAGGCTATCGCTGAAGCACTTCGGCGTGTGGCTCTAAGTAGGTTTATGCCCCACTGACCTGACTTAATGTTTCAGCATTTTATTCAGCGACACGTACGCTGTGCCGACTCAAGCCGCCGTCAGAATTTCCTTACCGAATTTCCTTAGAGACTCAAACCGAGACGTTGTTTTTGAACCCACTTCCTGTTTTATTGCAACTTGAGAATTTGAAAATGGATGGGGCGATATCTATGTCAACTCGGATTGGGAAGTTCCATTTGTAACGCGGGAAATGGGACTCGATGGGCCCTTTTCGGTTTTTGCTTCCATTTCCGTTATGAAGTTTAGGGTTATTAGCGATTCCTGTGTGTTTAGTGAAGTTTGATTAGGATGGTATCTATCAAAAGCTCTATCGTCAACATCAGTGTATTACTTGCCACAATATTTTAATCGACATGTCGGGAAATGTACAATACTGATAAATAAAAAAGTGCAAAAGTAACTTTAATTTGTCACACCAAAAACTTTTTTCCATATCAGGAATACACTGTTTTGTATATAATCTTAATAATTATAATTCCGATATCGTTGTTAACTGAAAACTTTATTCGTATCCTACACAAGTGAAATTATATTAAAATTTAAAAAACCCCCGACACAAACAGCACCTGTTCATCATCTATTTATAACCTATTCATTGATGCCCGGTTTTAATACTCGCGAAACGATTCATTTTGGTCACGGATGGTAGAATTGTCTACGAGACGTAGCCCAAAAGTGTTCCTTTGAAAATCGTTTCGTAAGCGAAGTTACCGTTGGGTTGCTACCTACGGATGGGAGGGCTACGTATAACGGATAGTAGGGTAAATGTATGGAGATGACAGCTTGTAGTGTTTCTATAAATTTTTTGAAACTTTCGTCAGCTGTCAAAGTTACTAGGCGTATGTGATTTATTTACCTCCCGCAATTGGTCGGTTGTGTACTAAAGTTTTACGTGTTTTCGTTATTAACGTTAAAATAAATTAAAATGTCTCATTCAGATAGTCGACTGGAATAGCTCGTGTTATTAATCGTAAAAATTACCAAACTAGGTTTGACCATTTTTATTTTTTTCGTTTTTGAGTTTTCAATGTATTGACTAGTTATGAAATACTTGGAAATATTTAGGAAAGTATTTATTCTTTGGGTAATATTGTTTCCAAATTACAGACAGTGTTGTGTTGTCATTCATTTTCATTGCCACAGTTGCGTCGGCAGTAATGGTTAACATATTTTTTTTATGATATCAAATTATTTCTTTAGCAAAATCAGATCAAATGATTAAATAATATATATTTTACAAATCAAATTATCGTGAATACTTGAAATAAGCACAATTTTCATTCATTTTATTTTTTATTCAAAACCGGTTGTGTGTTACAACGAAATGCATGAACGCCGATCAGATGTCATCGGATGGCTACGGTCAGCGGGTAACCAACATGTGTTCGTCGCAGGTAGAGGCGAAAATACTTTTAGGAATGTCTTTACCGGCTCGTTACTCGTGACACAAAAATGATTGGTTACTAATGTACAATAACGATCCCTAAAACAGGAACCGGGCATGAGACCATTCCAATGAGCCTAAACGCGATACCTGTGCTGTAAGTTGGTAAGGGTATCCTGCAAATTCCAGGTGATGCTGCAGCATCAGTTCAAGGTTACTATGTTCTTCTAATATCGTTGAAGTAACAGAATACCAAATATCAAATCGATGAGGCCTGTGGAAAACGCTCACATCGATTCATCAACTAGAAAAGAGCTGATAATTTGAACCGATTTTGATAAAACATTTCTAAGAACAATTGCTAGAAAACCTGATTTAAAAAAAAAAACGCATTCAAATCGGTTCACCCGTTTAAGAGATACGGTGCTACAGACAGACACACAGACACACACACGTAGCGATCAAACTTATAACGCCCCTCTTTTTCTTTTTTTAATTTCAAGATTATCCTTTGTCAAAACAATAATAAGGTTGACAAAAGTTAGTAGGTAGATATTCAATTAAAGTTACACATATTCATGTAAGTGAAGCACATCACACATCTGTGTATGACGAGATAAAGCATTGTTTCTGGATCCGCAAGAAAAACGGTCAGTTGTTGTGAAATATTAGCGAGGGCCGAAACATTTTTCATCCGTTTTCCTCTCGGTACACCTTCAGTTGGAACTTCATGAATATTTCAAGCGGGATCAATTATTAAAATGATTTACTACTGCCCCGCCTTGCGGTATATACGACGGGCTCTATGTATGCCTACATTTTTCCTGAATATAAGAACAGTGGTGATTTTTTGTCCGTTTTCTTGAAGAAACTAAATAATTAAAATTCTAGTCACGTTTATTTTGAGAAAGGTTTCTGCTTTTATTATTTTATTGTTGTATCTTGTTTGGCACAAGCTCGTCTGGTCTAGGTTGATAGCATTGTGGCCTGGTTTCATTGTTAGTCCTAATGTTGAATATTAAATCATTTTAAGAATCTTATTATATTCAAGACAGCCTTTGCTATTCACAGCTGGGTCATAAATTAAAACTCGACACTCGAAATATCCAAGGCTTATCTTTGCTCTGAGGCATACTCAGCTTTCATGGTGCCTTAGATTACTCTATCTTCGTAGAGTCTTGGTGAACAAGATATTAAATAACACTACACTTGGATTATGCCGCCGTACTCCATGACACTTATATTTGAAAGTTAACACCAGCATACTAAAGAGTAGATAAAACTGTATAGAGTGTGCTCCTCGGCATTTCGCTTGCAAATTGCTCTCCACAGGTAGAACGAATATCATGTTACGTCATGCCGCAACGGAGGCATTAGCATATCGATGCGGCCAAGCCACCTGCTAAAAATGTACTCAAGAGCTGTAAGCCGCCGTTGGTCACTTACCTACTACGTATGAACTTTTATTCCGAAGATTTTAGAGCCGAGAGTTTGTAGGGTTAACATTTTATTTCTATGCCCTTTTTGACGTCGTCAAAGCAAGGTAAGAGTTGGCTTTTGATATCCAATCATTAAGTTAAAAACAAACCATTAAACCGTTTTACTTTTGTGAAATTTTGCTTTGCCAATGTTTAGTAGGTAGGTAGGTATCTAAAAGGACGGTCTAGCTGGAGCACAATTAGAATGAAAATTTCCGTAACAGTAAACCCGAATTACATTGCTCGACCTGGGGATAAAACCTAGAAGCAACTACCAGTACACAATAACATTGTTGTTTTAATTATTTACATACTTGAATTACTTGGAAACTAAACTTATGGTGATAAAAAATCGAAATTTTGTGTCTTAAATATACTTACAGGAGCTCTTATGAAACTTCAGAATTGAAGTGAACTAGGTGCTCCAATTTGTCGGTATGGTATTCCTTAAAATATTGTGGAATAAAATTGAAGCACTCTCTATCTTGAAATCGTATCGCGTTGTAAGCTCCAGTAACATTTTGATTGATATTGGATATTTTTTCGTTCAACTAACTTTATTTTATTGAACTATCTCGCCCTTCAAATAACTGGTTGTTATTATATATCCCGAGCATCAGTTCCTACGACCCACATTACATTAGCCCTTTTATGGACTTCGATACAAGCCTGGCCCTTTATCTTTAACAATAATCTTTGCTCTAAGAGAATTCTGAATGGGTTCAATTTAATTTTAGGTGCTATTTGGGCTATCATAACGTAACATAAGCCTACGGAGGCGTGCTCAGATAGATAGTTGTTATATAAAGAATTTAGTTCAGGAGCGGGCGCGTATTTACAAAAGCTCGACATTTACCTGGCGAGGTATTCAGGTCCCGCCGATTATGCTCGCTCCCTCAGCCGTGCTACACGATAAACGTTGAAAAGACCTACCGCCGGACACTCCATTCATGTATATCATTGAGTGCCACGGGAGGTAACTATGTAGAAAACCGAGGAAACGTCGTTCTCACATTATAAAAGTACGTTTCTGTTACATTTAGGTTTTTCCGAAGGTAAGCTACACGAATTAAGTAATAACCAAAATGTTCTTTGTAAATGTTTCCGGACGGAATTTACCCGTTTCCTTTGAAGCCATGATGACATGTGTCGTGAACTCGTGAGCAAAACGGTTTCATTAAAGGTTTTTGTTTGTAACAATGAAGTTTTAATGTCTGTTTTTGTCATGTTGACAAAGGTTGTTCGTTTCTTGAAATAATGTTCTAAGTAGCTGTATCCATATTAGTACGAAAATAAAGAAGAACGGGAATATTCCTGAGGAAACATAGTCGCATTCACCCTTGACATTATGATACATCATTATGTAATCGTGAAATATAGTTTCAGTTGCTAGGTTATTTTAAAACATTCTGCAAAATACACACAAGGATTTCTCTTAAGCTTACTTTCCAAATACTTTTTTTTTAATATCTGCGACACCAAAATCTACTCACGCAACAGCACATTCGCAATTCTTTTTTTAGAAAATAAAATATATTTCCCGGGTATCTTATCAACTACATCACCCTCGGCACCCTTCTAAACACTTTTATTTGTATATATACAAGAGTTACTCAATTGTCCGCGTTTCTTCGCGCGTGGAGTGCGATAAACGCTGAAAAGATGAAATATAGTCGACGGGACAGTCCAGTGGTCAATTCGTAGGGCGCTGCGGATGTATTAGCGCTGTTTTATATTATATTTTTACTGGGATTTCGATCTAAAGGGGACTTTGTATTTACGCGTTAAAATAAGTTAAATAAAATCTGGGTGGACATGATAATACTTCTATGCATAGTCACCATGCCGCAGTTCATGTACAATCAGGTAAGTTAATTATTAAGCATAGTGGCACCATGTTTTCCCTTACATACTTGTAAATAATATATATAATAGTTAGTAGTAATACATAGTTAATGTATAATCTAATATTATTAGTAAAAGTGGCACACTACGTCAATTTGCCATGTTATAGCCATTTCATAAAACTGTCAAAGAATGACAGTTGTGATTTGAATATACGGGCAATTTAAGTTGGTCGTCAATTTCTTTTACAATTATTTTCCCTGATCTTACATACAAAATCATGATTTATTTATTTATTTTATTATTTATGTATACACAGAAAAATAGATACAGATAAGACATAATCATAATAATGAGTACAAAGGTACTGCTTATTTCTTAAGAAATTTCTTCCAGCAGACCTGCGATAGGAGAAATGAGAAAGAAATGTAGACAATAGTGTGTGAGAACAAGAAGAGAAAAATATAAATATGCGAAGTCAAAATATTGAAATAAACCTACACGTATAACGTAATAAATTAATATATACTTAAATAAATACATAGAGCTTAAATATATAAACATACATACTATAGGTATATAAATACTCACAGTTGAGAGGAAAGGTAATGCTCTTTTACTCGATTTATAGGTTCTTTCCGATGTTACTTTTTAACTGAATTTATAATATTGCGACCTATACCGTACATACACTTGTAAATTTTCAATCAGAGATAGAGCCATTTGTAACATTAGGTATTAAAGTTCACAAATTGCAATCGACGTTTGTATTTATTGGACCAGCACTATTGTTTGCAGTGTAAAATAATACATTATCTACACACAAAGCCGCATAATATTATGTAGGTAGGATATTTAGCCTAAAAGCACGTACCTATGTGAATTATTAATGAGTAAATAACGTCAAATAACGTCGTGCTCATTTATAATAATTATTAATATCGTTGTTAATAACTGGGCAGTCTTCTGTGCACATTTCCAGTTGAAATGCTATGTGGAGGAGTATTTTGACGCATAAAAGTGATATAATAGATAGATAAATAGAATACTCTTTATGATCTTTTTCTCTTTATCTTTTTCTTTATTTTTTTATTTATTTTATCTTTCTTTACTCAAATGGTCAATGGGTGACAAATATACATAACATCACGCCTTTATTGTCCGAAGGGTTAGTCAGAGGTGTTACTATAGTACACCCACGCCAACGCCGAAGAGTCCTTTTGGTTTTTGTATATATAATTATATGTAGTTATTTATGATAAGCCAGATAATTATCTAGCTTCAACTACAATTGGTAAAAAAAATATTTATTTTATAGTGAAAATCTGAGCACGAGCGAATATTTAGAGGCCATAATTCTCAAAAGCAATTTTCGTTAAAAACCATTTATACTGATAGTGCAGCCTGTTCCGCAAAGAAACAGTTTTCCGAGGCATTATATTTCATGCTGGCCCGTTAACGTCTAGTACTGGACGTTGGCTTCCCGTATACTGATATAACACACCACCAATATTTCCATAATTACCGCTTAGCACGTAGATTGTGAAGCGTAGCGAACCATGATTGTTCCAGTTGCAGGTTAGTCGATGTTGGTACTCATCCTTTTGAGAATCTCACAGCTGAGTGAAGAATAACCTAATTTGAGTCAATAACTACCGACAATATTTGGAAGTTAATTAGACTTTCTTTACCCACGTGTATGAGAAAGCCTTCAATTTAAAAAATTAAATAAAATATCTTTTATACACCGAAATGGGACGCTACCAACATTAATCTGGACTATAGATTTGTTGACCATTTTCTATTTTGTTAAGTACCTGGTACTTGATGAAAAGCCTAGACTGTCCTCTCCCATACCTATTAACACTGTTATTTAAAAATAATGTAAAAGCCTAAAAAAATTTAAAAGCGTAACCGTGGACTTTCTTGCCGGCTCTTTTCCATAGCAACCGACCAATTAGAACTGTGCACCTATCTTCTGACGTTTCATAAGTGCCCTTGTAGGTTTATGTGAAATAAAATATTTTGATTTTAATTTTGAATTATATTATAGATATCATTTTGCAAAACAAACATAGTGTATTCTTGTAATAAGTTTTTTTTGTTGTAAAAAAGGCTTGATGAAACGCTCCAGCGATTAAGTGTAGAATAAACTTCTTTAAATTTAACTCTGTGGAATAAACTTTATATATTAAACGTGTCAATAAGCAACATTACCACAGGGAATTATAATAAAGATCCCACATCCCTAAACGCAAAGGTAATTACAGCATTTATTGACACACGACGGGAGGTCCAATAATGAAAATATTTGTCCATTGACCGTCATTCCGCGCGTGACATAGCCGACCTATTGGCCTAATGACGTTCGATTGTCCCACTCACTCACATTTCAGCGTGACACGTCCCATCACTATATTATGATCGCCGTTTTAGCTTATATGGCGTTAATGAGTTTTTTTTGGCAATGTGTGCGTGTTAATTATGCGGATAAATTGTTGGGACCCGGTCCCATTGGCTGATAATTGCTGTAGAGTTGGAGCATGCTCGGTGTTTTGCCTTTGGTGTTTTTGGGGTAGATTAAGATGACACTGCTCATAATTATGCTTTCACTAGACCGGTAAAAATCGAATATATGAAATTCTACTACTCATGGCCAATTTTCAACCGACCAATTAGCATACCGAAAGTCTGTGCTATCTTTTTGGCAGAATTCCTTTTTCACTTTTTACAAAACCTGCGGGTGGAGTAGGTCTTCTCAATTTTGCTGAGTAATATATACGTTCTAATAGGGACGGAATTTCGACTCGATAATCTAAACCAAATGTTTGTATATGTATGTTATTTGCGTTAATTACTGTGAGATCTGAACCAGAATCAAGCAAACATTAGCTTGTTAATTTCTGTAGGCAATAAACCTGGCGCAAATCCTCATGAGATACGATGATAAGGCTGATAGTAGGTGGACATACCATTGAAGTACCTGTTAATTTGACAGGTAAAACTACCTGATGTTATAACTGGGACATTCTCCTTTAAAACTTATATTCCTTTTAATTATTTGTCTTGAAACTTGAATAAACTAAAGAATCCCCAACTTCACAACCATTATGATTGTCATAATTCATCAACGAGTACAATATAAGAAGAACAAAAGGGACCCAAGTAATCTCAAGTACTAAGTACTTTTGTTTCAAGAACGGTAGATAAAACTGCCTAACTAATACTGGCTAAAATTGAATACGCGTGAGGGGAATTTTTACCAAGTTACTAAGTACTTATGAAAAATATGGATAAAAATCGGTTCATTGTACAATATCGTATCTAGAACTTTGGGAACAAAGAAAGTTTTTATTGTAATTAAAGTTGTTTCATTTAAAGGCAAAATTATGCTTATAATTATAACGACGGTGTAAATGATAGATAGAAATAAGCTTTTCATAAATGTAATGGAAGAATATTTATTGTTAAACTATCGAAACTAATATTATAAAGAGTTAACGTATATAGTAATATAATAAAATCGCGAAAAAAATATCTGTCGTCACAATGTAGGAAACAGCAGTTTTTTTTCGCGATTTCAGTGTTGGTCCCATAGTTAACGTTTTTCTTTATGATGAGTACAATGGCCTCTTAAGGGGATGCCCATTAATTTAATTTCACCCTGTATAGAGGTAAAATTTGTAAGTTTGTAAGTTTCGATGTAGGATGTCATCTTCGAAGTACGGATTCGATGGCGAAAATTCTTTCACTGTCGAAAGCTAAACAATAGCTGAGTGCATATATATTTTATAGTATAGTCGACAACTAAGCGGGTGAAGTCGCGGGCAGAAACTAGTGATAAGTGTTATAAATCAATAAACAGACGTTATTCAATGTATGCCGAAACAAGTTTGATTGCGCTGACTTGGTGACTGGTTTGTGTTATCTGGTTCCTCGAACAGTACATGGACGGGAGGTACGCACCAGGCGACTGTTCGCTACCAGCTTTTGTAGATACAATGCTGGTATGCGCTCGCCGCTATACCGCTTAGTCGACACATAGGTACAACACGCGTTTTGGTGCAATAGACATATTATTCCTAAGCAGACATAAATTTAAAAGGGATATAATTAAGATACTAAAGGAACGGCAGTAGGCTCCATAGGTTTTACGCAATGTACTTAGGTATAATTATTAATTGGCTATTGTTAATTCCTGTATGATCATCACGCATGTTTTTCTTTTTTTTGTGGTTGTTACATTTTCTATAGAATATTGTTTTTGTTTTTTTTACTCTTTAATTTCTTTTTTATTAAGCAAGCCCTGATACAGTAAACTTTTTTTTTAACTGCTTGTTTTTACTATATAATAGTAATCTGTGGAAAATGTTGTGGGTAGTAGGTATATTTGTTAAGTTTAATTTTTTTTCTGTTTATGTTTAATATACTAACTGTTTGTTTTCCCTAATGTAATAAATAAATAAATAAACATAATTAACCATTATTATTAGCCGATCTTTAGTCCTGAACGAATATAAAACTGTTGATTTCATCGCATGAAAATAATTGTCTCATAAAACAAAACGTAGGAGCTTCGTTACGCTCCATCATAATATAGGTCATATGATGGCCCATAAATACGATTATTACTTTTCCCCCGAACAAAGGTTTATCTGCGTCTCTGATAGCTGTGGTGACGTAATATTGATGTCAGCAGATGTAAGGGAATCTCCGTAAGTTCTAACGTCATTACCTACCGTTTGTTTGATTGCTTACAGATAGCGGGATGGGAATAAGCCCGAGGCGCTTTGGACTCGAATTACTCAAGGGAACTTACATAAATGTTAACGGGTCCATTGTCGCCCGTTCTCTAGATATCTGCTTTTATACAGATGTCTTTATGAAGGAATATGCCTTCATAAAGAAAAAAATTGTTTATTGCCATATAAACACTTGCATATAAAAAAATGGAGAGAGGAAGCAAGTTCCTTTCGCTGTATGTATATTATATATTAAATAACAGTAATAAATTAATAACGTTTGAGAGTAATTAAACGTCGTGACGGTCAAGAAGTTACACTTTTCTCGGTCCAGCTCTCATTCGTCAAGTGTGCAGAGCATAACGTGAGATAAAGTACGTCGTTCTAAAAAGATAACTAGAATTAATAATACTTAGTACCAAAAAAAGAAAAATAGTACCTAAATATTAAAGGATTTCGCGACTTAAATCACGTGTACAATTTAATAGAATTTATGTTCGTGCCACTGAAATCCGCACAGCAATAATGTGCTAGGGCGAAAATTGTTATAGCGCTTATTTAGTGTTAAGTCCGTTTTTATTACGTATCAACCCTAACGTGGCCCATTTCGATAACATGATTTTTACAACTCAAGGGTAACGTTGATCCATCAATACAATTCAGAGCTTCATTAAATAGAAATATATCTTGCTATAGCGAAGTAAAGGGGATTCCTACATAATTTATACCTGAGTCTTGATAAAACTTAGAGGGAAATGTACAAAGACGGTAAATTATGGGGTAATACATTCTGGCGTACATTATTCAAATGCAGTCTCAGTGCAGTTGCCATCGTAGATCGAAGTGCTCAATGGATTTATCCTGCCCGTTGTTAATTTATTGCCGATCCAGCAGAGGGCGCTGAATAACAGCTTCCTATACAAAGCTGTATCTGCAGAATTTACATGTGACTTATTACTTTTGTGCACGTGTGTACTTTTTGATTCTTAGGCGGTCATGTAAAGCAACTTGTGTTTAGTTACTTGTGAATGGAAATGCGTTTTGAATGTTTTTGCAAATATTTGCCAATAATTTATTCTTATTGTGACTGTTGAAATTTTAATACACGTAGATAATCAATTAACGTAAATTATACTCGCGTGCGTTTACACAAGGTTTCTAACAAATTTACGACCAACGTTTGTTACATACAAGCTGCTCGTTTAAGATTAAGTTGCTGAATAACCGAATCCAATCTAGAAAATGACACCCAGTAGACATATTTTACAAGAACTTGTGTAAGGTCCATAAACGTCGTAATCCAACACATAAACAGTGTCCTAAATAATCCCAACCGTCCATTACGAGGATATTTTACGGTCGTTTAGCTCATAAAACCTAGACCTATTTCCGAGGCGCTGGGGCTCGTACGGCCTGTCACAACCGCCAAGTTCCCCAAATCCTAAGACCATGCTTTCTTCTAATGCGCTCGCAGTGTTCGCGTGCCCGGACCAATTTGTGTTGGCGCCTTATCGCCCAAGCTAATGTTCAGTGTAATGCCACTTCCGACATGAAAACTGTTCCGAACTCATTGTTCTCCCCATCGGCTTGCCTCTTTAAAATACTGTGTACGGATAAACACGGCCGATAGGAAGCGACCCGTTTCCGTAAATTTTGATTAAGACCTGCTACTATTGTTGAGATTTTGATTGTTTCCTTTGTTTACGGAGCTGTCAGAGACGACAATATTTTCACACAATAGTATTGCACAAAAGACAGGTATTAAAGTGCCGCGTCTTATTGCCGCGTTCCCATATTCACTGCTTTCATATTCGCGTCAAAAAGGCGACATTTTTATTAAACAGTACAAGGATAAATCCGTTATATATATTTATCGTGAATACACATATTTCGCGTGTCAGCGCAAGCAGGTGCTCGCTCAGAGTTTGTCCCGTCAGCAAACATAACAGCGGCCATTATAACAGTTGCGTAGTTCCCTCACCTCGCGACTCGGGACCCGGTCGGCGCATCAAGATATATCGCCGATGTGAGCCACGGAATAAAACACTTTTTCATTGATCCAGTGCCACATCTGGCGACAAAACGCCTTCGGCTTTTCATTCTGATGACCTGACTTGACATTTTTATTGCTCTCCATATTTTTGTGCGCCTACAAAGTATTTATGGAACCAGGGTAAAATATTGTGAAACTTGAAGGAGGACAGAACAGATATTATGATATTACTGACACGATATATTGAAGAACTTTTGACGGCGATGGGATGCTTGTAGCACTGCCCTTTCGTCTTTTTTATCGCACTTCTTTTATCTTTTATCGTAACAGTTTGTTCGGGTGAAGTTATGCGTCAAAATTATACCGTTCCATATTGTGCCTGAATGTTTGGGAATGAAATAGGGACAATGTTTTTCCAGTAACTTTCTTTTAATTTCAAATGGCTGAAGATAATGTTATTTCATTACTGCTAATGTATTTCTGTCAGCAATTCGAATAAAGGACGTTTTTTCTTCTATCAAATATTCCATTTGCGATGCTAAACATTCAACTAAAAAGATGCTAATGTTATATCACTCGGCATACGGCATCGGATATAGGTACTCGTGTAGCTAGCTGATAAGGAAGAAGAAGACTGTTAATTAAAGAGTTTCCCAATACTTTGCTAAATCAATAAATTAATCGTGCGGATGTCTTAAATTAAGAAACTTTTGGGTACACCTCTAATCTCTTCTTAAAAAGATAAGAGAAAAACTTCCCTAATTCAAATTGACGCGGTGATGTTGACGCGCTTCCCCTTACCTACGGTTACACAATTACATATCGACATTGAAGTTTTTGCCAACATTGATTGATTTAACATCAAGAACTAATTCGTACTCGTTTATTTCCACGAAAGAAAACTTTTAGCCGAGAACTGTCAAACTTCGTGACGGGCTGCTCTTATAACAAAATACAATTTGTCATGATTGATCAAAGAAGTTGGCCAAAACAAAGACATCCCGTAACAAAGCCGTCTTTTGTCAAAGAATTTTTTGGCTAGCCTATTGAAGGCTTTTAAAAAGTCAGACTCCTTCGTTGTCCAAAGTTAGGCGAAACTTTTATATCAATTATTTTCACGTATTTTTTGTGGACGTTTTCATTATGTTATGACTTGAGATTGTGCTTCTTGTTAGGAGGCTAGACTTTCAAATTGAAAGTTCTAGACATTATTTCTAGGGAAAAATTACATCAGGTGTCAGATATGGCAAACTCATAATATTGTTATGTCTGTACCACGAACTTGCTAGAAGGGGGTCGAACATGGTACCAGTGGGGCCCGAACCCATTCCACTCTGGTAAGGAAAGGAACTATGGATCAGCATCACAAACGATGGTCGGACCAAGGTGAGTGCAGGCAGGCTAAGGAGGCACTGCCTTCAATCGATGGCCGCCTCACGAAACAGGTTCTCCGATTAACTAAACAGCAGCTGTAACTGGCCATGGGTCATTTAATAAACACCTCTTTGTCATAGGAGTCACAGACAGTCCGCTCTGCAGAGCCTGCGTGAAGGACGACGAGACAGCAGCTCACGTGCTGTTAAACTGTCCGGTGGTCGCCACTTACAGGGCAAAGTACTTAGGTAACCCAGGTACCCTACGCGAGATTGCCAGTAACACCAAGGCGTTGATGGCCTTCTTTGAGGAGCTGGGGTGGATCGAATAACAGATTTTTCCCACCCGTACGCAAAATACGCGCTTTGACGTGGAGTTGCGGAAACCAGCCCGTATTACCTATGTCTGTACCAAAAGTCGTTGTTCTACGACAGACATAAGTTATTCATGCGAAACAAAATTTTGGTTAAATAATTTACATAAGCGTGTCTAGGAATACGCAACATAAATAACACAAATTAGACCTTTGATCGTTTAGCTATTTCTTTTAAACTACGTACATATTTACATCTTCAAAGCGTTTCTAAGTACAGGTTGAATTTCTAAGTGAATTGGCTGTGAAGGTAAACATAATGTTTTTTTTCAAGCCACTTGGTTTGGGGAATAAACAGGGTGATAAATATTCATGAGGAAAGTAAGCCTTCTTGTCATAGGCCTTGAGGGCCTGATGGATGGCGAGCGGGCTATGCTGTTATTATATAGCCACGTATGTATATGTTCTACCTATGTGTATAAGATATTTTTTTCAGCATTATTTAAATTAAACTATATGCTGAATGCTACACAGCTCAGTAAAGACCACGTCTTCATTTAAAATGCGGTTAAGAGATATTGGTTCGAGGATGTTACGTTGTTTTATAAAAAGCTAGCTGACCAGACGGTCGTTGTCCTGTCCAAATTTTAATCATTTATACAAGATTGCCATAGAAAATGCAGTTCAAAAATTCCCAAATTTTAAATTTTTCCCGGCAACTTTTAATATTATACTTCTGTAAGAACCTGATTCGGATAATTACGAACATTTTAAAATAAAAATAAATTGTAAATTGGTCCAGTCGTTCTTAAGAGATGCGCTTTCCAACGAACTTCATTTCATGTTTAGGGTTCCGTACACGAAGAGTGCCAAACGGAACCCTATTAATAAGCCTCCGCTGTGCGTCCGTCCGTCCGTCCGCCTATCTGTCAGCGGGCTGTATCTCACGAACCGTAATACGTAGACAGTTGAAGCGTATTTTTATCGCCGCTATGAACAACAAATAATAAAAATTAAATAAAGTATTCATTTAAGGGGTCCCCATACAAGAAACGTGTTTTTCTCGGCGTTTTTTGCTCGATCTTAATACGGTTCGTGTGCGAGTCAGACTTGCACTTGACTGTTTTTTTTTTTAATATTGATGTGATAAAAGTAAAAAAAAAATAGAGATACCATTTATTTAATTTTGAGAGTCAAGTGGAATTTACAAACTAATGAAAATTTCAACTGAAAAGCTGAAGTGCTTTTAATGTCCGAAAAGAGTAAAAATGTCAAAGACTGCAAAAAGCTTTATTCACAAAATAGCGTATTCATATATTTTCGAGAATACGATACTTTGTTCGGTTACGTTGTTTTTAGAGATTTATACCGGTTGTCAATTTGTATGTGCACTCCACAGCTGGACGTAGGTAGGATTTTTCAACACCCTGGTTTTCCGCTGTCCAAAAATTCTGGATACCTCGATTTCTGCCCGGTTGATGGCAATAGTCTCGCCCCCACAAATGTGTCTGTACTATAATAGGTTCACCTCTGCCTATTTGCCCTTTTGGGGATTAAAGGCGTAATGTTATGTTAAGATATTAATGTATCTTACTGTAAACGGTCTGGTAATCTCTAATTCTGAATCCTAATTCTTATTATTATTATTTATTATTAATATTATAAATGCGAAAGTGAGTTAGTTTATTGGTTTGTTTGTTACGCTTTCGCTTGCTAAAACGGCTGAACGGATTTAGATGAAATTTGGCACATTGGTAGAACATGATCTGGACTAGGACATAAGATTATTTTTATCTCGATATTCTTACCGGATCGAAACTTATGCGGGGTGCAGTTAGTAGGTAATAAATAGTTGGTGAAATAAAATAAAATCATACTAGAATATCATCTATTTACTCAGAGCCTCGGGAGTCCGATAAAAGCGCACTTTGGAGTCCAAACATTGTGCAATATTTGCTTACCCTACAAACTATGCCTGACCCATTTCCAGCTTTCAACGTTTTCGAGACCTCGGGCAATTTATCATCTCCTTGTCAATTTTTTTCAAGTGCGTATTCAATAAACCATTCCTATTGTGTACAGTCACGATCATAAATACGTTACACGAGACTATACGCAGCCTTAACCGTTTGTAAGATTCAAAAGCAATATTTTCTCCTCTTCTTTTTTCGTGTGGTTACTGACTAACCTAGTGTCAGAGTTTTAAAGCCACCCATGGGCTTCTGACTTGGCTTCACATGCCATCAAGAAATATCTCTCAGGCACTCCGGTTTCCACACGTTGTTTTCCTTCACCGTTGTCGAAGAAAGTGATAATTATACAATACGCACATGATTGCGAACAGTCAGAAGTGGGACCTATGACTTGGCAGTCCGACGGTCACAACACTAGGCTATCACTGCTTTTTTCTTCTAAGGTATACAAATAAATTTTATAGTGTTTCGAACACGGTATTCTGAAAACCATGATTATCATCATCCACCGCTAGACATCACCCACTGCTGGGCATAGGCAGGCCTCTGTTTTCTTTCCCCAATCCCGACGCTCCTGTGCCAGCCTCGTCAAGGTTCTACCCGCCGTGGTAACAATGTCGTCCGCCCATCTCGTCGCCGGACACTTCATTTTCCAGTCCTTGGACGCCACTCGGTCCAGCTTTATTCCACCTGTCATCACTAAGCCTTGCCAGGTGTTCAGGTTCCATAATTCGCTTTCCGATATCGTAAACCTTGGTATGTATTCGGCTCTTGCCGTTTGGAACTCGGTCTATAAGCCTTATACCAAGCACGGAAGGCTCCATGACTCTCTGTGCACCAGCTCTCACCCTGTACACATACTATTATGAAATAGGTATTTTCTCAAAGTTGCGATCGTAAGTATTTACGTGCAGCTGCCGAATATTTCTGTTGTTTATATGTTTATATTGTTGTTATTTGTATGCACGTGTTTCTGTCACAAATAAACCTATTTTTCTTTCTTTCTTTCTTTCTATTTATGCTCGTGACTGTACAATTGTACATGAATCTATGAAAATAAGCGAAAAGCTTCTGAATGCTCTAAATGCGATGAAATTTTCTTGGAAATGTTCCGCATTTTACGTTTATAGCGTGTGTAGAAATGTCTGCCAGTGATGTGGCAGAGAATTTTATTCAAATAGTATTACGGGCAATCGTTTATTTTTATTTTCGATTTGACACTAACAAATTACATTTTGTACATGGATTAGGCTTTTGGGTGAACATGTTATTCAAAATCAAATAACTTATTCACTAATACGTTCAATCCTTCCTTTACATCTAGACTGATCGAAATACTAGAGTCATGATAGTAATATTATTAGGGAACATAAGAAAAATAAGGACGCCTATTCTGTTCACTATATAGATTATTTTAGATTACCTTTGTTTATCTCACAGCATTTATACTTAGTTATTGCAAACTGGAAGAGCGGAACCACCTAACACAAGCATATTGTTGCTTAAAAGGTGCTTCCACACACATATTATGTAAAACTTATAAGTTGATGAAATAAACATTTTTTTTTTTTTTTTTTTTTTTACTATGAAATGGTCATCTTTACAACGATCAACTTTTTCGTAGGCCAAGTAAAAATGCGCACATTGAAATTAGATCAGCCGTCAATTTGCTCATGATCGGAAAAACATCACTGAAAAATTCGCCACCAAAAAATCCGTTCATAACATTAATCCCCGGGAACGCAGCGCAGGCTTAAACCTTGTATTGGAGTATTTTTGGCACATCGATCTTGTTGTTCCGCAGCCAAATAATGAGTTAAGCGCTTAACATCAACCGCATCCGCTTTGAGCCGTGGCCAATGGTTTGCTGATTGATTTCCTTGAACCGAGTATCTGCGTCTGCGATTTCCGCGTAAAAAAGCGCTAAGCGATGCGGTGCAGAGCTGCTTAGTTTAGAATCGTAATGGCTTATGTCGATACGTTGTTGATTCTTTGATAGCATTATGTATTTTGCTTATGCGTGCGAAGTTGGTACCTACAGTAAATGACGCGCCCCACTACCGCATTTCCGCATAACCGTGTGCGTAATTGCGGTAGTGGGGCGCGTCATTTCAGAGTGGACAAGCTATATCTATTTACGATACGTGCTGCTAAACTGCCCGGTGGTCGCTACATAAACTCAAACTCAAAGCATTTATTTCAATTAAACCATTTACAGGCACTTTTGAATTGCCAAGGGGTCAGTCAGTCAGAAATATGAAGCTAGTTGCTCATTCCAAAGCGTAGGTTCCTATGGAGAAGAACGGGCAAGAAACTCCACGGACACTCTTTTAAATCATAATATTGTTACAAAATATTGGTTACATCATTCATGTTGAAATTATACACGTGAGAACAATGTAGAAAGACGTGCACTTAAAAAGCGTCCGTAATAAAAAGATAAAAACAATTCAAAAATTAAAATAAGCCGTGGCAGATAAGAGATGACCAGTCCCTACTGACGGCGCCCGTTTACGAACATGACGCATGGATCAGCACCGTTTACAGCCAAGTAATTTGCCATACAGGGCAAAGTACTTCGGTAACCCAGGTATCCTAACACAAAGGCATTGCTGGCCTTCTTGGAGGAGCTGGGGTGGATCGAATAAGCGATTTCCCACCCGTACGCCAAATACGCGCTTTGACGCTGCGGATACCAGCCCGTTTGACCTATTACCTATTTACCTATCTATTTACGATTACCTACGAGCGCGGCACACACTTCTGCCGCGCTCTAGTTAGGGCCAAACTGACGAATGTTTGCGCGGCAGTACTGTGCGGCACATCCAAGACACGCCGCGCACTTCTGTTGGCAAAATCAATATGCCTAGTCTTTAATACTTTCGCAGAAATACGTCCAGACACAATTAGTAAAGAATGTTTCCTAAAAATGTTTATGCGCGGCAGGTAGACAGAAGCGTTCGCGCGCGGCAGTCGTCCAAACGCAACGCGGCAGCCGCGCACGATTGCCGCTGTTTCCGCATGTTTGGACACACCTTTAGATTGCGTGACAGTGATATTGCAGCTACACCGCCAGTTTACTTGTAATGGTGTAAACGGTCCCCAAAAAGATCAATTGCAATTGTAATAATTTTGTCAATCGCTTCAATTGCATTTGGTAGACGATCAATTTGCGCAACAATGTTTCGTGACGTTTTGATCGTTTCGAGGACCCTTAATTCAAACAGTTTCTGGTAATGCATGAAAAGCTATGCAATGATGTTGCGTTGTATAGTTTTTAGTTATTTTAGTCTACGAAACTGCTGTCTAACTTTAATAACAAAACCAACAATGGCTAACCCAGTTCATGGTTGTAGGTTATTCCTAGTACACGTCGAACACAGTTCTGAAGTGAACCACATAATATAGTTTCACATCCAGAGACCCTCCAACGAAATACGAGGTTTCCAGTTTCATTTTAAAGTACATTGCAGTCTGCTGTCATTTAAATGGCACCGAAGAAATATTGTAACGCGCAATGGAACGAGAACTCTAACTTCATGTCGTGGGCTGTTATGTTGTGGGTATATGTATTTAGGTTGTATGCCACACGAATTTGAATATTGACAGCTTTAGTTATTGACGTTTAATTAATTCATAAATTCATCGGGTACTGCGCTGGTGTGAAACTTTGGTTTCCGGTCGCTCGTTTCAGTTTCAGTTTGATATTTCCTGTAAAATGACAATTTAATTTTACTGTACATGATTAGTCGTCGCGTGATAATATTCGTTAGTTGATGACAACCCAATTTCGTCGAAAATTGTGTTACTGGTTGTGAATTTAAATTGACATACTAATCTTCATCAAATTGGTATGATATGATACTTACAAATTGTAGGCTCAAGCTTTTTATTGAATCCCAGATGGCAATTTATTTTTTCAAGTTCGAATGATTGGATTTCATGATTGTGCTGCTACACAAAACCTTTTTCATACTCAACACTTTTTGCGTCTCAAATACATGGATACAATTACGAATTCTTCAAGGCGATCATATTTGAATGTTTCAAAGGGTTTCAGATACGTAAGCCTCCAATAATAAAGTATAAATGATGAGGGGCGAGGTGGGGGTGGTTAGAGTGATCCATTGCAGGCCCACAAAGATTTATGATAAGAGGCCAACTTACGGATGTCGCCACCCACTGCGCAACGTCTTGGCTCCCAGTGCCCGTGGAGTAAGGGTTACTTCAAACATCATTTTTTTTTCTTGTCTAGTTCATAAATTGTTGTCGCAGGTTATTGTTATGAAACATCAGCATTCCTGTGTCAAATGACTTAGTGAACATCTAAAAGATCCGTCTTTTAGTAAAATTTTAAACAATCAAACTTTAAATAAGATAATTTATCTGCCGTGTAAGGGCGAATTTAACCAATGAAACTGAACGCATTCAACTCATTAAAATCATGTTTAAGAGCGCATGTGGAATAATGACACTGACAATATTCCTTAAAGGTACTTACCATTCCGTATCCGACCGCAGGAGGCAACTGCGACACGACTGGTTTCTATGAACTTCTATGAAATACTTTCCGTAGCTAGCGGTACGTCGTTGGCAGCTACGGGCGAATGGCAACCGACACGTGCAGCCCGACCGCAGACCAGTAGTGCCGCCAACGCTCGAGCGATAACACGTTTTTCTATCCTCTATCTACCGACTGGAATACAGGATGCTGCCGCCTGCGATCGGGTTCGGAATCATGACTGTAGCGACATGACGCCGCGCCGCGTCGCCGCGACGTGACGCCGCGACACGTCGCGTGCAGTTGCTGCCTGCGGTCGGGTACGGAAACCTTAACAATGATGACAGTGACAGCTCTTGAACGCGGTTGAAATTCGCCTTAAGTTCCCAAAAATTAACATAACTATACACCTGTAAACCGAATCATTAAAAACCCACAAAACAACCGTGGAAACTACTCTTCCCACAATCGTACAAAAGTTAATATTCAGCCCATTATTCTCCCACATTTTTCCTTTGAGCAACACATTTGAAGGTAATTTTTGCCGGCAAAGTTAACATTACCGGGCTATGTTAACATTCTGCGGCAGATTAACAAGTAATCAGTACTAATTAGTGAGGCGGCTGACCTCCTGTAATGCCGCATTACATTTTGCATTAATTACAGGTTAGAAACTCATTTGGCGATGCATGAAAGCTTTACAAATCGTTTGTAAAATCGAGCAGATTTATTTTGTGTGGTTGGTTTGTGATGTGAAAGTGAATTTGATATGTAGGTACTTATTTTATTAATTATCATTTAAAATTATAACTAGCGTTTCTTGGAGCTATGTCCATATAGTTATGTAAATGCTTTTTACCGGATGACTAAAAAGGAGTTGGCGAGCAACGAGCAGCGAGTATGCGACGAGGACGAGTGATTACTCGCTGGTATGCATATTATCTCTCAGCGAGTATTGTGCCCGCCAAGCAAACGTTGCGGGGCGAGTACCTGCTCTTTTTGCAATATAGGTCTTATCGCTGCGACAAACGAGTAATCCCGGCGCGCGGCGGGCGGTTTAAACCGTCAACTATTAAGTCGACGATAACCGACTTATAAAGATTTTATACTGAAGATCACGTTTAAACGAGTAGAGTTAATAACTGGAAAAAAAAACTGTTCAATTAGAGCATTTTATTAATAACTTAATATATGAATATTTTAGTTTCTGTTTATATTACAAAGTGAAATTAATTTGTAAAGTAACGCGGATAAAAAACTGAGAATCACGCAATAACTATCAAGCGTATTTTTGTGAAACACTCACCATTTTAAAGATAATATAATTATTGATCTTTTAGTATACGTGTTTTATTAAAATACCTTTTGTTTTATGTATAATAAATTAATAATGCGTCTAATTTGGGACAGCGCTCCTTGATGGGCGAGTTCTATTACTGGCTGGACATACGACGGGTTGCGTGAACTCAGTACAGAACACGCGAGTTAACCACTCAAGATCGCTGGTATATATACGTCTTGATATAATTATGTATCTCTTTTACCCATTATTGGAACCTTCAATCTTTAGTACGTTTCTTCAGCGAGAAAATCGTTGAGCTAGTCGTTTCCTCGTCAGCGGTATGACAGGCGCCTTATTAACACCTTCACAATGGTTAATTTTTAAGGCTGTTGATTAGGGCTCTGTGATACGTAACTCATCATTTAAGGTAGTTAATATTTTTGGATGTCAGTAACAGCCTGCGGCCACAATTCTTGATAAAGTAAAAACTTATTCGTTTTCTTCGAGTTTCTCTTTTTTGTCACAAATTGTATTTTCATCTGAAACTAACGTGAAAGTAAGCCCGTCAAAGTTAAAATTATGTTAGAAAAATGGAACATGACCTTTCGAAAAATCCTAGGTCTTCATGTTATGTAAAACAATATCCCGATTTCGTCTTGTACATACTAAATTATTTTAACTCTAATACCTAAAAGACTAGAACAGATTCTTGAAAACATGAATGATTTACTTATCCTATGAGCCGATACATCGGTACCAACCTACGCCAAAACTACAAAAAGGGGATTTTGACTCAAAAAATATAATATTTGAAGATTCGATTTATGTTTACCGTGTGTCTACCAACTGGGGAAACGTCGTGTTAACATAGGCTAACGGGTCCGGACAATGCTTTCCACGCGGCTTGCACAGATAAACTTCGGAATGGTCTCAGAAATCTGTCACACAAAAACCACCTCACATCCGCTAATATCAGGGGCCAGAATCGCACACTACCATCTATTCGCCCGAATAATCATTCATGTAAATGGCATGCCTCGGAACCAACATTACGTAGTTTGCCCTCGATACGAGAGGCAAGTCAGGATGAATGGATTAACCAAATCCTGCGTTGTTAATTCCGGTTTAAAACCCATATTTTCATGTCTCGATATGTTAATGAGATGGATTTTTATATTAATAAATTATAATTTTGGTTAAGTAATATATTAATAACAATTATATTTTAAAACATCCAAAAATTTTTGTTTTAAAGGGCGTTGCGTATAATTCTACTAACACATTTTCCCGGGAGTCCACTGACAATAATGAAATTACAGGATAACGTACAGAAATATTCGTGGAACGCGCGACGGCTTGTGTAAAGCACACGTCTCTCCAAGGCGGCCGCGACCCGCTTTGTCATTACTGAAATATTTCGTTAAAAAACATTCACTTTGTACCCAGAATATGACGCGTCTATATAACCGCAAAATTTTATTACGTGCTACTCACGACCCGTAGTCCCATTCTCGCTTTGCCAAGTCGAGTTTATTATATGCTTAACGTTATAACCACTGGCTTATGTTCTGATTACGAGTTATAGCAGGTATTATGATTTTGCATGCACTTGGAGGTTAAAATTGGCTTAGCATTTATAGGCAATTACAAAATAATAAGTTTCTCTCCTCCCTCTCCTCTCTTCTCTCTCTCACTGAGAGGCCCATGTCCTAGCAGTGGGAACATTATGGGCCGATTATACTTATGCTTATAAGTTTGTAATGGAAACTAGTAGGTACCTATACTAAAGGTACAAAAGTATGGACGATTTAGGTCACGTCCCTTTCTATTAAAAGTCATTTAGCTACGGAATGTGGAAGGTCATGTTGTTTATCAAGTTGCTGCTTAAAACTGACAGATAAAAATGTAAACCCGTTAGTTGCAATCGCGGCGCGGGCGACGATGGACTTCGACAACAAAGTTATCGTGATCACCGGCGCGAGTTCCGGCATCGGAGCAGCTGCCGCGCTATTGTACGCCAAGCAGTCTGCCAAAGTTGTGCTAGTTGGAAGAAATGAAGAATCTTTGAACAAAGTTGCGAAACAATGTGAAGATACAAAAAGTATTAAGCCTCTGGTTATCAAGGCAGAGTTGTCACTTGACGACGACGTGAAGAATATCGTCGCACAGACAATAGACACATTTGGTCGCATTGATGTGCTCGTGAACAACGCTGGAGTTGGAGTCCGAGGAAGCATATTAGAAGGCGTAGAGTTACTTGACCGTGCTATGGCAACTAATTTGCGTGCAGTGTACCACCTGACAAGTTTAGCGGCGCCGCATCTCATCAAGACAAAGGGGAACATTGTGAACGTATCGAGCGTGGCGGCCTTACGACCGATCAAGGACGTGGATTACCTGCCGTACTGCGTATCGAAAGCAGCACTGGACCAATTTACGAAGTGTGTCGCTGTGGAGTTGGGTCGTCATGGTGTGCGCGTCAACTCAGTTAACCCTGGCGGTACAAACACACCGTTCGCAGAAACAGCCGGTTTTACCAAAGAACAAGTTTCGGAATTATACAAAAGCCGCAGCTCATTGTATCCGCTCGGTAAAATGGCGGAAAGCGAGGAGGTCGCCGACCTAATTCTTTATCTATCGAGCGATCGCGCGCGCAGTATCACGGGCAGTATTTACGTTATAGATAACGGCGAAATATTGGTGTGATGTTATTTTATAATGTAAAGCTCAACACGAATGTTTGTTTAAGTTTGCACTGTTTGCTTTGCTGCAGCGATTGATTGGAATAAAACTTTTCATAGACTTCTATGTTATAGAAGTTCCTTAAAGGTAGGTTTTAGTAAGTATTGCAAAGAAACTCATAAAAATTAAAAAATAGAACATATTTATAAAGAATTTTCATTTCGAACGTCTTCCTTTTTTTCCAGGAATGCATGGGCATTGTATAGGACATCACATAAGTAAATTACGGGCTTCTAAAGGCTCATGCGACAAACTATTTCTTGATTTTCTTTTACTTAGAACAAAAATAAAGTAGCCTCTGTAAGCAAGCCATATACTACGAAGAACAAGAACTTAGTACGTGTAAGAAAGGATATAGGGGCTAACATAAACAGGTCAGTAAGTAAGCCTGTAAGCTCTGCAAATATAGTTCCTGTTTACTTAGCTATTCGTTTTAATATCGCATGCACTGAACTAGAATGTGTGCGAAGCAAAGCAAAACTTATGGTGGACGCAAATGAGGACTTCGGAATTGATACACTGAGGATGTGGGAACATTAAACTGATGAACGGCCTAAGTTGAAGGTAGTAGAAATGGTATTTTACCAACTGTGTACCGTGCTAAAATATATCGTCACTGGCAGTTAAATATTGGGGTAATACTGTTTGTTATCTGTGCTTAGTATTGTTGCTAGTGTTTATACTGCCATTATTTTCAAGACATTGTCCGCGGCTGTACATGAAAATACATTTATGGAATTATAATTTTGGCACGTTGCTATTGTTTTAGTTCTAGATAGAGGAAGTACATGTTATCTGTACAGTGTACATGCGCAATTTTTATATCAGTCATATTTTAATATTTATTGTATAGTTCATTGCCCCAGTATTTTTCAAGTAAACAATACTTACATTGTCACGTACGTAGGGCACAAAAACACTTTACTTCTTATCATGTTACCCGTCAATTGCGTATATCATTCTTAGTTGACAAATCTAGTAGGTCATTATCATTATGTTAATGCTGCAAATTGTCTATCTCATTATGAAATGTAATATATTGTGCAGTAATTTACTAGCCTAATGACAGTTAAACTATTGTGAACTCAAGATGCATCGAGTCTGTTTGAAGCCTATTTAAACAGGGCCTAACCACTAGAATGTTGGAAGAATAGACCAAGAAAATGTTATGTCAAATGTTTATTAAAATAAAAAGTATTTTGTTGGAGTTTAAAATGTTTAGAAGCCTACTTTTATATGTTTTGTTTTCTTTTTACAATTCACGGAGTCCTTATCTATATACCAACCTATATACTCGTACTGTACTAACAACAACTTGTAGTAAAATCGATTGGTACCAAGTTTGGTACCAAGGAACTTATAAAAAAAAAAAACATTTATTCAAACTAGGCTGAGAATCGATTATTTAAGACAGTCCCCTAAAACGCCCGCCCTTCACCACTTCCTAGAGCTTTAGCTGGGAAGAAGAAGAAGTGCCGCAACAAACTCCCCAGCAGCACAGCTGTCTGTTCAGTTAGTGCATTGTCTAGTAGTTTACAGCATAATGGCATTATTGTAAAATGTTTCTGTGGCTAGGCAAAGTGGGCGAAGATGTCCACAGTCATTTGTTTATCATTTCTTACTTATTATCTACTTATTACCTACATTTACCGAATAATTTAATGATTGTTTACATCAACTTCTCGTTCTTAATAGGCTTATTTTGAATCATGTTATAGCTAAGTCATTCTCAAGGCGGTAGTAAACAAAATTGTGATTTGTTATGCTATTAGGAAATTGTGAGGGTCGTTCGTTGCTATGGTGACGGAAACAGTTTGAACTTCGAACCCATTGATAAGATTTGTGGATGTGTAGATAACGGAAATAACGTAATTTTCGAATGTTTGAAGACAATGTGCTCTTTAATAATGTCTAACGTGACGATATTATCGTGGACGTCCACGGCATCACGATAAAAATGCTAACAACGACGCGCAACCTGTTACCATGAACTCAGTAGGTACATGATTATAAACCACCCTGCGTAGAAACTTGTCGTAAAAAATAAATTTGCTGGTTCATAGAAAATAACGCGAATACGGACGCGTTCAAAATGTATAGCACAGCATTTTTTTTTAATTGTAGTGGGTCTAGAATCATGAGAGGGGCTTGTGGCTAAGTAATAACAGGCGCACGGGTCAATCGATCGGGTTAAGCTACGCTTGCGCGGTTGGTCTGTGGATGGGTGACCATCTTTACATACCAAGACCTCTCCGTGCCTCGGAAAGCACGTAAAGCCGTTGGTCCCGGCTGTCATTTGTAGATCTTTGACAGTTGTTACGTTCGTCAAAAGCCCGAAAGTCTGACAGCCAGTCTTACCAAGGGGTATCGTGTTACCCAGTAACTGAGTTGTGGAGGTCAGGTAGGCAGTCGCTCCATGTAAAATACTGGTATTCAGTTGCAACCGGTTAGATTGGAAGCCAACCCCAACATAGTTGGGAAAAGGCTAGGCAGATGATGATGGGTGTAGAATCATGTGGTAAATTCATGGTTACAATTTGGGCGTCGATTTGCACGCCACACTGTATGAAGACGCTTTTAAATTTCCGTTCACGATAACTTAGTATCGTGCACGTATTTCCATACATTTTGCTTCCCTGCCGCTGACGACAACGATAATATCGTCACGATCGAAATTGTAAAAGCGCAAACTGGGACGGTAAATAAAGTTATGTTAAAAATCTATAGTCCTCTAGACCGTATTTCGGCCACGGCGGCCAATCTCAACGGAGACTAGCCTTCGGCGCGGGAGATATTATAGTGAGCAAGTGTGTGCGCAGACACAGGTGCACTCTCTCTTCCCTCACTCTCATAGTCTGATGGGACGGCAATCCGACACGACCGGAGAGAGATCAGGCGCAGGACCAACGGCTTAACGTGCTTTCCGAGGCACGGGGGTATCACACCGCCAACTTCCAAACTCCGGGCTGTTACTAAGAAATTCCTAATGGAAAAACCCAATAACACTTTGCCCGACCCGGGAATCGAACCCAGGACCCCACGCTCAGCAGTCGCGCTTGCGACCACGAGACCAACGGGGCAGTGATAAAAATCTACAGTGAATATGTCGAACAAATTAGTTTCAATGACTACATAGTTTTTTGTCGTTTGAAAGGTCAACTAGGTGAGTAGTCGAACAAATATTAATATTCAGGTGTTTTTCTAAATACGAGCTTAGACCAAATTAATAAGTAATTAATGTACCTAAGTACCTAATATTCAAAACTAATTATACTTACCTGTGAATTGATATCAAAAGATGTTGTACCCGATAATTATGTAGACATGTTAGCATAATACTTGAAACCAACAAACTCTTAATTACCTGTATAAACCAGAATTCTAGTCGCAAAGTTGTGTTGAAAATGATTTCATATTTTCAGAAGTAATTTAAAGAACATCGCCTAAACCACAATCTTCCTACACAATTAATATTCCTCAAAACCACGGAATCCTATAACAACATTTTCTGGCGTCTCAATCGTAATTTTGGTACACTCAAAGCTGTAAAATAAGTATAATAGCGTGCAAAACATACTTTACTTTACTTTACACACGACCTGAATATTATGACATCATAGATTATTTACCGCACAGTCGTAACCGTAACGCAGAATATTTTCGAGAGTTTGTCGTTGAGCTTTAATAAATAAATAATTAAATAAATAATGTCGCTGTTCAAGCTCTTTGTGAGAGCAGGGATCGTTGCGTGAGGAACGTGAGAGTCGCGACCCTCCGGGGATTTGCGAGCGTGGATTTTTCAATTTTTATTTGCGCCTGTAAGTGCTGCCTGTGTATTGGAGACTGAGAATAGTTGCATTCACGTTCACACTAGTTTTCGGTAAATATCAGCACCCAAAGCCAATGTCAGCTGTCTGTTTGCACACGTTGGTCTGTTTCACGGATTGCTTTTAAAAATCCAGCCGCAACGCACGTTCGGTGTTGCGTAGCGGCACGTCCCGCGGCCGTTCGCTAAACCAAACACAATCGCTTCGTATTCTCTATTATTACGTCCGTTTCTATATGTGCTGCGAAACTTTCATCTCTTTGCGTTACAACTGTACAGCGTTGGTTTGTAAACAAAATGCAATTTGAGGGTTCGTTTTCAGTCGTTAGTTTTTTTCATATTCGGTGAGGAACTTTTACAATTAGTTACTCGAACAGTGGAAACTATTAGATGCCAGTATTTAACTTAATCATCATTTCTTATCGTAAAAAGAACAGATTGAACGATATTTCTTCATTGAGTCGGTCGTATTGCGTAACATGCTTCCATGGAGGCCTTGTTATTTCATATACATCGGGCATACACATGAACTTAGTCGTCATAATGAAAATTTATGATCGGGGACAAAAATAAAGGAAACCATTATTATGTACGTGCGTACCGTCAGAGGCATCCACAATTTTGTGTTTGCAACTTTGTTGAATAAAAGGCAAACGTATTGCCGATCGAAGGTTTTTCATTTTTGTATCTAAGAGAAAGAAAGAAGTGAAAACTTAACACTTTATAACAAAACGGTATTTTAGTATAATTACGTAATGGAAATATTCGACATGGGAAATGTTTTCCCAGAAATTCTGTTGTAGGTACCTGACCGTTTCCTTAAAGGTTTTCCTCATACTTTTAGCTTTAACTCATTCACGCATAATAAAATATGTATTTCGTCGGACCACCCAAGTAGCGTTACAGAGCTATTTCAATAATTTTGGGTACACATTCAAGACGCCCAAATTAAGAGGCACGCGAACATGGAAAAAATGCTTGTGAACATGATTCAACGCAACGGTACCCAAAGAAAACATTATTTGAAAGGAAGTAAAAGATCAATCGCGACACGAGAAACGAATTTTATGCAACATTTTGTACAGTCGACTGCTTTAACGGGCGTATGATGTAAATGTAATAAAGCAAATGGCCCTTCTTCCCTACTCGCGTGTGGATGCCACTCCATGGGTCGCTGTAAAGTATTTTTATGCTTTATTAACTTAATGTTGCTATGTTACTTCCTGTACGTAAATAAATCTACCTGGATATTTTTCTTTTGCGGTGAAAAAGGCGTTCGTTTAGTCGAGCAACACGTGAAAATTACTATGTTCTTATCAGATGTTGTCTTTGTAAAATATTGTGGCGTTAGCGTTATGTAGAGTAGCAGAGTAGTTGTCATGGAGGAAACAAAAACAAATGAGCGTGTATTGTTATGTTGTTTATTATGGGCGTAACGTGTGTGCGTATTGTTTCATTATTAACACACGGGGGCGGTCGTTTCAATCATTTCCCTGTGCTGAGGATATCTCCTCGACCATCTGCCTTCGAGTTGTCCGTCTTGCCCGTAATGGATGGTTTCATTTCCCTCCCCTTTCCTTCAAGTGATCTGTACCCGGGTATTCGTCTATTAAGAACCATCGCCGCTAGACGGATTGCTGCTGTTTACATTTTGGAACCCTCCGAAATTGTTTAATTATTCGTTTGAGAGAACATTAATTTATCCCAAATCGTACGTCAAACATCAGTCGGGTGTTAAAAAAATGCTGAAATCCGCAAGCAAACTGTCGTGACACGATCGACAATAATTAGTTGGAGTGTTGAGTGCGGAGGAAGCTCAAGATTGATGGCAGAGGCACAAAGGTCTGTCGGTGATAAATTGCCCGATATTAGGTCATGATTTGGGGTGGGTATTTGCCTATCGGCGTCACTATCGGCCTTGCATTTTTTGTAAGTAGGGTTGCCGTGAATGTAAAGTGAATATGTAATGAGCTTAGGCAGTTTTTGACAAACGATGTGCTAAGCTGTTGTCCTAAGGGCTTGTGCTCACTTGCGAATAAATAAATAAATAAATAATAACTTGATTTCCAATTTTACAATTTGCCTATGGCAATAAGCTAATTCTATGACAATATTCTTTTAAAATTGTACAAATCACTGATTGCTCCACTGGCACCCAAGCTAAGATTAAACTTGTGTTATGGGTGCCAGGGCTCTCTCTGTTAATACATAAATTCCCAATTTATACAAAACATTGGGTAAGAGCTATCGATTGAGTACAAAAAGAAAACAAAGTTATAAACAAACAATAAATAATAATATTTTAGAATATTTTCGAGCTTCTTTTATTATTGGTTGGCTTAAATCTCCCTCTTTTTCTTAACTTGTTCCCACAATGGTGAGGAGCGTGACCCCTGTTATAGAGCCTTTATCCGGATTGTGATTATGTTCCAATTATAAATTGATAGTTTATTGGTTTTAAAAAGGAAAGAAAATGTAAAAATTTCGCAACTATAGAGGTTTCGCTTTAACGCAATATATCGATAACGAAATATCTCCAATTCTATCTCACACAACCATATACTCCTAACTGAAACACCACAATTTATGGTATTCAGCTGCCTCACGTTTATTTATCAATCGTGTGTATTATCAGCATCGACCAGCCACGTTCAAATACAGCCCCTTACGCTAAACTCCATATAGCTTGTTAAACTATTCAACGAAACACTCTAAACGCAAATCAAAATCTATACTAATCCCTATATCGCAGTTCTAGAGCAACTATTACCTATTAACATTCCCCTAATATGTTGAAATGTCTTTGAATCCGTGTGTGAGAATTGATCGGACGTAGAGCAATTCGGTTCACTCGGCTTATGTAAAACAACCCTTATTATACAGAATTTATGGTTTAGATTCGACCTTAAGTAAGATATGGTACACTTAGTTCGGTTATTATGCAAATCATGTGCCTCGGAAGTGCCCCACGTTGCCTAGTTCCCTTACTAGAGGTGAATTATGATAAATGAAATTGCGCCACTATTCAGATGACGGCTGTTCTCAAAGACTTGATGGAATGTGTTGTGATTAGGTGTTTAAACTTGTCGAGTAGTTTAGCTAATTGAGTGTTGGAGGCTGTTGTTCTGTATACCTAATATCATTTTGTCACATGAATTTTCCACCAACCGATACGTGGTTTGCGCTACACTCACATATATAACTTTTTAAATCTTGTCTATTTCAGGTCCATTTTATCCGTTTTACCAATCTATAAAATTGCCTCAACAGATGAGACTTATAGAATGGTCTTTCTATGTAACTATATTTAGTATTAAATCTAAAAGCTTTTATTCGATACAGTACCCATACAAAAGAGGTATTACGTACTAAGGCTTTCAACTTGGAATTGGTTATCTTTAATCTGCCCGAGGTAGGCGTACTCCAAGGTAGATACAAACTCACTTAGACATGTTCAGAAACCCCATTACCGGCACACAAGGCAGTTCGTTTGCGAGTACAAACACCATCCGAAATTTCGGCAGTACCTAGTGACACAGTTTGTGTTTCATCAACCGCTGAAAGGGCTCCACGGACAGGCCTATTCAAGAGAGAGGATGTGCAAACAACGCTCCAGATCACGTATGTTTACGATCCTCTAATTTCATCCAATCACTGTCAAGATACGGAACACTACATCGGGTAACGACCTTATTTACCTACGAACATCCGTACGTAAGCTAAGTCGCTTCAACATTCACTTTGCCTACTTACAGAAGCGATTCCTTTTTTGTCGTTATCAAAGTAATACATCAGCGTATTTTATATTTGGAACTACAAATACAAACCCAACTTTACGATTATGTTATCTTGCTTGTTCTTAAATAGCTATAATTCATTTATAGGCTGTGTTTTACGACGAAGAGAATGTCGGTTATTGCCCTTAATAGTTGGGTAACTTGACATAGTTCATTTCGCCAGGCCGTTCATTATCTTCAGCTGACAGATTTGTGAGGGCCGCCCTATCAATCCAATTAGGTGGAATCGAGAAAAATCACGAAAAATTCCGAACACCCTAGGGACTGCGTATATTTATTAAAAAAGTAATTTTAACAATGGCTTATTTCTAATATTATATATCATCCCAGATACATAATATTGGAAATAAGCCATTGTTTAAATTACTGCAACAAGGGAATAACCTAATTATTTCTGAAAGCTTACTCAACCGTTTCAAGGAACACGTTGGGTGAGGAAAGACTTTCCTCTTTCATTTCAATGAACTACTTCAATATATTATCGCAGCTGGAACATCAAAGCTTACGTTACGGAGAGATGTGTGAGAAAGAAATACTTAATTTACTTAGCGTCGGAAATAAGCGCGTTTCGCTATACCATCTGCATTTTTGCGTATAACATTTTACCGACCAACTTACATAATAAATGAGGGTTCAGCGCCAAAAACGGAACTAATGGTGTGTACTCAAACCGACATGAAAAAATACTCACGACTGCCATTAATTTTCATTTCGTTCTATGACCAAGGATTGCTGTCTTAAGGAAAGTAAGTGCGAGATACGAGAGCGAAAGTCATTTCATTGGTGTGCAGAATAGTGTTTCGCGGAATAAGATTTACTGAAATCTGTGCGGGACATTTTACTTGATTAAATTGCTGCATTTTTTTAGATTAGCGTGTTGAGTGATTAAATTAAGAATTTATAGTAATGCTTCACTGTAGGGCAAAGGTTATTACTTGTACATAGTAAGTAAGAGCATTAATCATCACATCACGTACTTAAGGTGTATTGAAGATAATAGTCTACCAGTAAGACCGATAAGGCTACTGAGATCTTGCGGGATGAAAAGAAGTTAAATGTACCTCACATTTAACGAGATTCAAGATTTCTTAACAGTAGGTATGTTTTATGAAGGAATATTTTGTTTACTTTCTCATTGTTTTCTATAAGACTAAGAGGATGTTAAAACAAATAACAAAATGGGCTGTTAAATTAATTTTCATTTTTCACTTTAAAAGTTTTCTTTTTAATAACGGAGAAAGGTGTATGTCTCTATCGTTATTCTCAGCCATATTTTAACTACTGTGGGTAGTGTTGGTTATTGCGCAATAGAAAAACCGTTTGCAGTTCAGATCACATTATAATTTACTATCAAATTAATCACACTAGCAATTCACACACTGTAGGTACTCGACACAACTATTCGGAATCCGCGACAGTTTCTAAGCGTCTTCACTGTTTGACCGCCATCCATGAACTCTTGCTCTTGCTTAGCTCCGGCTGGTCCGAGCGTTATGTTATAGAATCTGTAGAGCGCGTAGTTGGCGCTGACGTCCCGATTAGTTAACTCAGTAACGTATTTCGGACATTTATAAGTACCGAAGCAAAGTCACAAACCAAAAATAAAAAAGGACGCACATTTCAACCGCACATAACCATATATAGTTTCATACATAAATTACGTCTCTAGCTGTAATTTACTTAATATAGAACGTATCCATTACCTGTACAATTGAATAATTACGTCATGTTTAGAATGCAAACTCCGGATTGTATTTACACATCCCTGAAGCGGACTGCCCGCATACTATTATATTATATATGTAAAGTTATGTAGGTAGTTATGTTGAATTCTGACGACTTCATAATCACCCGTAAGCGGGTGGCATTAGGGTTAGAAGGCTATCTAAGTATTACAAGGTATAGTCAAGTTCGTAATTGTTTTACCACTTTTGACAACAATTCTCAGTAAAGGCTCCCACAGCACAAGGTATAGTCAAGTTCGTAATTGTTTTACCACTTTTGACAATAATTCTCAGTAAAGGCCCACAGCAGGTGCGACGCGACGGTGCGACGCGATTCTGGTGGAACAATTTCCATGAAGTTTTCATAGACATTGTTCTACTAGAGTCGCGCCGCGCTAGTATGTAGGAGCCTTAAATTGAAACTTCACTATGTTGAAACCATACACCTTTTATCAGAAAATAATGAGTCGTTCCATACATTTGCGTCGAGTAAGTATTGAAGTTTTATATAAGACAGCTGATAATTTTTTCGCGATTACGATGATATTGATCCCATGGAAAAAGTGGTTTAATTTGATGGTCTGGACGACACATTTCTGATACATAGGCAAATGGACCTTTTTGTTTTATAACCAATCTTAGGGTGATAAATTAATTACGAGGCCGAATATACCTTGCTGTTGTAATTGATATCTGTGACCTAAATTAGGTTCAAGGTAGGTTTGGTCCTGGGTTCGATTCCCAGGTTGGGCAATGTGCTATTGGGTTTTTCTATCTGGATTTTTTCAGTAGCAGCCCGGAGTTTGAAATGTGGGTGTACTAGAGGTACACCTCTGCCAAATTCTTCGGAGAAACAAGGCATCATGCTAAACTAAATTACTTTCATAGTTAAGTGGTTTCAATTCGTTAATTTTCGACTTTTTAATAGAGATTAAGGATTTGACAAAAGACATTATCGGTAATTGGTTTTTAATATATTCATCGACCGGTAATTCTTTAATGATTATTTTATTTTCACGAAGGAAATGAATACCAATTTCTTTTTAATAAGTGGAGGTAGTATCTGTAATATTTTCACTGGTTTTTCTATAAAGCCTGCAGGTGGAGCGGAAGCGGTTTTCAGACAATATCTTTGAATGATGACAAAACGTGAAAATTTTGAAAATCTGTAGCAAAGCTACCGCATCACCCCTTGATCAACACTGCTTTCTGTGTGGCCCGCTTCAATCTTAAGCCAATAGTCGCGGCCAGTGTAGGTCATAAAAGCAAATAGCCGCTGAAATGGCCTAGCCCATAAAAACTCGCAGACTTGCGAAATAAAACTGAACTATTAATTTAACATTGACATCTTTCCTATATTTTTCACGATTCATGAAAATGCTCTGTTTATTGGAAAAATACTAAAATGTTTTCATTTTACTGTTCATGATTCTGGAATTATTTCGAACATAATATTCGACCTATAAAAACTTGGTTGATTGATACAAATCTTTTTCATGTTGTTATTTTATTCTGTTATAGGTGCTTTTATTTTAGTATCGTAACAATAGGTATCGTTTTCTTTGGACAAGAAAATAAATCAAATCAATTTTTATTTCAATGCTAAAATACTTCATAAATATTGTTATTTGCTTCACAGAGGTAACTAAAGAGAAAATTCTGGTTTTTTGGTTAATTGTTTTCTGTTATTACGTAAATACGAAACATGTTGATAAACATAAGCATAATCAGCCTAAAGATTGTTCCCACTAGTGGGACAGAGGCCTCTTCGCTGTGAGTGGGAGCGGGCTGTAATTCACCACGCGGGCCCACTGCGGGATGAACATGTTGATATTTCCTCTTAGTTAAATATACCACACACCTAAGAGTACTTAGGTGTGAAGTATATTTTAACAAATGAAAAACTAGAAAGGAGAATATTCCTTTCTTGTTTTTCATTAGCTAAAATTACTGTCACGTAACATTACCTCAAATTATAATAAGGAAAAAAACAACAATAACGCTACCTATACTTCTTTATCACCTCCACAAACAAAGAATAAAGAACACCGTCCGAAGCAAAGGTACGTAATTTATCAGCCAGTGTCCTTCTAAGAAAGAAAATCCTGGCAATCACTCTTAGCAATTATCCTCGATTTTTTTGGAGGAGACTAATTAGTTGAATGGACTGAGCCGTTCAACGTAATTAACTTTAATGATAAATGATGGAGATGCGAGGACGTGGATTTAGTTGATTTAAGCCGAAAAGTACGAGTTTAGGACATAAGGCTGGTATTAATAAACTTCTTTTATTTATTTTAGTTTGTGTTGGGATATACTTAAACACAAATTTCGCCTTTTTTAAATTTGTCTTTTCTAAATCCTAAAGTTGTTTGAAAACTTTGTTCTTTTGTATCTTTAAAAAGGTATTATAACATCGAACGATTTTTATCATAAAGAGTCACCTGTTTCTGTTCAAGAGTAAGTACCTACATTCATTGATTGGTATGAAACAATAAATGAAAATATTTCAAATTATGATGCCTTTTTTTTTCATTGTGGGAAATTATCAAATAACTTTTCTAGCTCTGGGCGGAGCGGGAGGGCGTGTCAGACTCTTACTGACTAAAACCCACCTGTGTTCCTTCAGTTGCCTGTATGTTGCCAGGGGCCACGGTAGCCCTTTCGGCCTTTCCCGCGACCCCGGCAGGCGTCGATTCTAGCGGACCCCGTCAGTTGTGCTGACATTTCTTTGAGGCTCGCGTGGAACACAACGCCTACGGTGGTCGGGAATCGGCCTGGGATTCCCGACAACCAGGGCGTCTCCTGCGGCGGCTAGGCGCGTGAGGGCGCGTGCGGAAGTGCATTAGGCGGAAGGTGAGGACGCCGTGGCGCTTAGCCACTCCTTAAAGAGGGAATTTATCGCCGTAATTGTGGCGTGCCCAGCACTGGGTTGCAACAATCGCACTCTCCATGACGTCATGAGATCCCGCCGGAGCTGTGTCCACTGTGCCGTGATTTCTCGCGGCAGCAGAGTTACGCCCCGGCGTTTCGCCTCCTTGCGCCACTCCCAAACGTGCGCGAGGACTTTTGCCTCCAGATCTCATGGCGGCAATCCAGCAAGGAGGCTGGCCACCTCATCGGAGACCAAGTGGTATCCCCGGACCAGACGGATGGCTATAACCATTTGGGACGCGTTCAACCAGCGGCCTTGCCGTTGCCTCAAATAACGCGCCCACATCGGTGCCCCGTAAAGGGCCATGGGTCGCACGACCAGCGCGTAGAGCTTCCAGCAGGAGGCGTTTGGACTCCCTAGATTGGGCAGGAGCCGCTTCAAGGCAGCCCCGGCCCGCTCCAGTCTGGGAGCTAAACGTCGGAAATACTCCACGAAGTTCCACCGGCTGTCAAGGACAAGCTCAAACTCAAACTCAAAGCATTTATTTCAATTAAACCATTTACAGGCACTTTTGAACTGTCAAAGAGTCGGTCAGTTAGTCAGAAAGTTGAAGCTAGTTGCCCTTTCCAAAACGTAGATCTCTATGGAGAAGAACGGGCAAGAAACTCCAAGGACACTCTTTTAAATATAGAAATTACAAAATCCTGGGTACATTACTTTTGTTGCTTCTATATGTGAGAACAATGTAAAATAAAATAATAATCAAAAACGATTAAAAATATAAGATTAAAAATAAGCAATGGCAGATAAGAGATGACCAGTCTCAACCGACGGCGCCCGTTCACGAACATGACGCGTGGATCAGCACCATCCAGCTCAACCATTTTGTAGGGAACCGAATGATCCAACACACTCGCCACCATCAGCGAGACATTTAAGTGAGCATGACATACTCTCAACTGCCATGCTCTTTCAAGTCAATATAACAACATAGTAAACGGCTCCATGGTACTCACTATTACAAATATTGAAAAAAAAAAATGCTTCTAAATTATTCAAAACTATAGTTTGCAATGTATTTGTAAGATTAAAAGAATTTTACTACCAAAAAGAAAAAAAAAACATTATTATCTATTGGAGTATTCAACAATTTAAACTTGGTTAAATAAAAATAAAAAATAAACATTAAGTTCGTAAAGTCAGAAAAAATAAAAAAGGGGAAGCAACTCTTCCAAAAATAAACATGTTAACTAGTGAGCCCAAGTGGCTGTGGAGCAGGACCAGCATTAAGCCAAGCATTTTTATCTATGATTTATAATCATCCAACTTATAGTATGCTTGTCTAAATAGTGTGCGCTTAATGCAAGTTTTAAATTTCTTCTCATTTAGTTGAAGAATATCGAGTGGTATTTTATTATAACATTTTACACAGACAATCTGAAACGTGGGTGATCTAATTTGTTCCTATTTCTTGTGTTAAAATTATGCCTGTCACTTATCTTATTTATCGATGTAATTTGTGGAGATGAATAAACGTTTTTTATTTATTTATTTATTTATTTATACTAAAAAGATGTAAATTTTTTCGAACATACATAATGTTTTCATATTAATTTAATTAATTTTAATTTATTTATTTGCATACAGTCTTAATACAGGTTTGTGTTTGTTTTGTACCATTAAACCAGAAATGGTTTGTATTGGTACTCACATTCGCTAAAAGAACACTCCTTACTCACTTAAATATAACTTGTATTTACTTATTATATATTATTCATGTATATTATCTATGTACGTACATTATTTGCCTATATTATAAAAATAACCAAACAATGTAGGTACATGAACAATAATTTGTACGTAACTATTTAAGCCGTAAACATCTATCAGTAAGTACGTGAGTCACCCACATGTAATGTTTTGATATATATACTGACAAGGTACCGTCATGGTGTTAATTTTCTTAAAGAGTTCCCTTAGAGATTCACGTCTGCAGAGGTTGTAGATGGCTCTGATAGCCCTCTTTTGCAGAATAAAGATAGAATCAATATCTGCGGCCCGTCCCCATACCAAAATACCGTAAGACATGATGCTATGAAAGTAACTAAAATAGACCAGTCTCGCGGTATCCACGTCTGTTAGTTGGCGGATTTTCCAAACAGCGTAAGCGGCTGAACTCAGCCGCCCTGCAAGTGATGTTAAGTGAGGACCCCACTGTAGTTTTGAGTCAAGCGTGATTCCCAGGAAAACCGTTTTTTCGACGAATTCTAGTGTCTCCTTATTCAATACAACGTGAAATTCACTACTTCTAACATTCGGTAACGCGAATCTTATGCATTTCGTTTTCTTCTCATTTAATACTAAATTATTTACAGTAAACCAATTATGGACCTTTAGCATAGCGTTATTTACGTCGTCAAGCTCCTTTGCATGTCTGTTTACCTTAAAAATCAGTGATGTGTCATCAGCAAATAACACCATTTGTGGTCGGTTTTTCAATAAATGAGGTAAATCATTTATATATATATTACTAAAAAGTAGAATGGACCCAATATCGAGCCCTGTGGTACACCCATTTTGACTTTTAAACCCAATGAATTTACACCGTTTATTTGAACTTGCTGCTGTCTATCATTCAAATATGATTTTACTAAGCTAAGCGCAAGTTTACCCAGTCCGTAATGCTCAAGTTTCAACAGCAGTGTTTCAAATACTTCATCGTCGACTTGACGCCGATGTGAACCCCTCCTACCGTTATCTGGGAACCCAACGGTGGCGCGTTCCGAGGACCATGAAACAAATGGCCTCGGACTTGTGCAGGACCACCTCAAGTCCCGACTGCCGGATCCTGTCGACGATTGTCGCAACCCCGCGTGTCGCTAGTTCGGCCGCCGCCTGGTGTGACCTCTCCTGATGATGACAGCTTCGGAGTGGTGTGGATGGTCCACGCCATATTAAACGAGGAGCGATCGCAACCGCTTATAGTGAGGCGGAGGTTGAGAGCGATTTTCTTTATACTAGTCTGGATCTCTATTATTTATATATGATTAGTTCCTATAACAACGTGGATGTTAAGGTTAGAGGATATTGTTCACTTAAGCCGATATCTAAGTATTACTTCCACTTACTTTCATATTAATGACGTACTATAGGATTATCAGAAACTGATGCTGACTGATCATTATCTTACTTGAGTAATTAATTACACGTAGCTGATCACATTCAGCTAATTAATGAATTGCTGTCTCACCACAATCAGGTACCTAGTTAGGAATCGATTCTGAAATCGCAACTTCGAAAATGCTTCGAAAGAAAGATTATTTAATACCTACATTTTCCAAGTTTGAAACTTATATTTTTCTTGAGAGATAATAATATTAGAATAGACAAGCCTACTTTCTGAACTTCGAAGAACAAGCTTGACTCTTTTAATAGAATATTTCTAGTTTAACTTCAACTAACAGACTTAAGCCAAGAAAAGTCTGTCCGTAAAACTTGATCGTAATAATATAACGTTTTATACCCAGAATTGAATTTAAGAGACTGTAATTTGAGATAAATTTTCATAAAATTAGGAAAGGTGAAGCTAATAAACGTTTGGAAGTACTTGATACATAATTAAAGAGTCTTTAAATATTCATAAAGTAAAAAATACATGTTTTTTTTGGGTTTTTTTTTACGTATTCAAGGAAACTGAACGAGACACAATAGAAGCTTTATAATTGTTATAACGCCTATGGGCGTTTAGTGTCTCTCAAAGTGTTAACAACTTAATATTTGTAGAATTAGACGTCGACAACTTGAAAGCTTTCGGTACCTACTATCAGAGATAATTGTAGTTACTAATATTACGTTACATATTTTAATTCATAGTTAATTTTAACTGCAAAATAAAGGCTCTGCTAACAGGCACGACGCGACCCCACCACCCGTAGAACAATTTCCAAGAAGTTTTCATAGAAATTGTTCCACCAGAGTCGCATCGCCCTTAAAACCCTTTCCTCATATTGAAAGTAATTAGTATTGGCATTAATAAAATTGTGTCGATTCCAGGAAGTTAAAGTAATCCCCACACAACACGATGTCAATGCTCACTACTTTATTATTTAAATCATATTGATAACAGAGTTTAATCGCATTAATCAGTGGATATTTTATTACTCCTTTTTAGGGTTCCGTAGTAAACAAGGAACCCTTATAGTTTGGCATGTCCGTCTGTCTGTTGGTCTGTCCGTCTGTCCGCGGCTTAGCTCAGAGACGAAGTTTATTTTTTTTAGGGTATCTCCCCTACATGTAAAGTGGAGATGTTTTTTTTTTCGCGTCTATCCCATGGTGTTGAATGTCGTTGGAAAGGTCGCTCAAAAATATTGTGCGTGTGTGAAAACTATTTTTCAATTCAGGGATCCGTTTGCGAAATATTATGCTTTAAAGTGCTAATTTTTGTTAGAGTCATATGATATGTCCCCTCCTGCCTGCTGGTTATACTTGCATTTTTGAAAAAAAATACGGCAGTAGTATATATAATGAAGTTAAAAGGGAACCTCGGTTCGATTCCCGCACGGAACTAATATTTGTATGACCTGCAAGTAGTTGTTCCGGGTCTGGCTGTTTGTGTATGTGAGTTTAAATGTTTGTAAACGCACCCACGATACTGGAGAAGTTCCTAGTGTGGGGCAACGTTTAAAAAAAAAAACCTATCACAGCTAAGTAGGCTTTACAGGTTTACGAGTAATAATCGACCAACTTAATTTTGCAGTTTGAAAAACATGTTCTTCAACTACAGTGTTAAGTTTGTTCTTGGAACAAATTCATCCCAACTACGGAACCCTTCATTGTGCGTGGTCCGACATGCACTTGGCCGGTGTTAAATTTTTTTTTTGACAAAAAATAGAGAAATGAAGCTTCAGTTGCTGGATTAACCGTTACTGCTTCGGTTTTTTAATACAAATATCACTCCAAAGGCAAAATTGTAGTTTCCCTAATATTTCGCAAGAATATGTTTAAGAGTATTTGTGCACTGCATGCGATCCGAATCTGAGAAATGTTGGTTCGAAGTAGCCGTAGTAGTTCTTGTATGAGGGGTTGGACTAGATTCGAGTTCCATCCGACTGAATTCAGAACATTTCTAATTTCGATCGATTTCGAATTCAGAAGATCGGATTCGTTTCTTGTCCAATCTCATAAAACGATTTTCAGACCAAATGATCTTTGATTGACTGTTGTTATTTTCCTTTCAACCAATCACAACAACAGAAATTAACACATTTACCAGTAAGGTAAGCGTATTAATAAAGGCGAAAATTCCGCTATTTTATACAGATCTTTCAGAAGGTCGATTTCCTAAACAGTCACAAAACGCCACCGAACTCCACCAAAAAGTACCTAGACAGATCAAGCGGATTTGTCTACTTTTTGGTGGAGTTCTGTGATCCAAATTAAAAGATAGATAGCAGTAGCACAATACATTATGGGAGGTGTATGTTGGTTCATCAACGGTAATGACTACAGTAACAAAGTACCTGTAACACATGTTCCATTTGTTTGTGTCACACCGCTCTCGTTAATTCGTTTTCTACTAAACAAAGGTTTCATTGATTTTGTGAAGGTAGCTTTATTTGTTTTTACTTTAGATTACACAGGTATTTTGTAATCTGATCAGGAAAGTGTTTACAATTGAAGATCTTGTTTAACTTGACAATCTATTTCTAGACTTATTGAAAATGTATTTTTGCTGTTAATTTCCACCGTAGATTTTAGGTGGAAAAAAGTTAAGATTTTGTGCGTCCTGGTTTAAAAAGATTCGATAATAAGGGCGATATTACACACCTGCGAAAGCTTACTAAATGCGATCATCTGAAAAACGCAAACAAAAAATACTCCAGGTATAAAAAACAAAAAAAAAACACATTTTCATCGCAGCTGGCGTGATCACAATGTGCAGCGTGGACGTTTAACAGAGTATGGGTAATACGGACGATCTGCAAGTGACACGCTGCGTGTCTCTAATGTGGTTATCTGACCAAATAGTAAACGCTAAAGGTTGCGTCAGTCATTATTGGTATTAAAAAAATATAAATCCGAATATAAGATAATACGCTCCTATGCCCTGCCCATAGTAAAAATCTTCGTTCTACCAACAATCGTCTTCTACGATGTCCTTCTCACCGCTCTGGTTTTATTCACTCTTCTTTCTTTGTCCAGGCGGTATTTCTTTGGAATGCGCTTCCTCTGAACATCAGGATGGCAACCAGTCGGTTATCTTTCAAACTGAAGGCACGTGAATATATTCGTGAAAAGTTGGCAGAATCTTTGCAGCGCTGATTTGCTGGATTTGTTTTCTTCTCTACCTATCGTTATTTCTCCTGACAAAGTTTATTCGGTTTATAATATATGTATGTATCTATGTATGTATGTAGTAGTAAGTATTCATTTTCAAGTTATCTATTAGGTACTCATGTTGCACCTGCCATGTTTTGTCTCTGCTCCACCCTAAGGTTGACTGGTAGAAAATGCCTCAGGCATTAAGTCCGCCTTTGTACAGTATTTTTTTTACTTGTGCATAAAGTTTTAATAAATAAATAAATAAGATAAGATACGGGCGATCTGTTGGTGACACGCCGCGTGGCACTAATGCAGTTATCCAACTAAAACACAGACACTAAAGGCTATGCTAAGAGTTCTAGGTATAGAAAACAATGTAGATCACTTTATCATCTCCCCATAACGACACGATCTCAATGTACGTCGTGACGCATATCAGAGTGTCGGTAATACGGGCGATCTGTTAGTGACACGCCGCGCGGCACTAATGTGGTTATCTGATCGTGATGCCAGTTGTTTACGTATGTGACCGTCCTGCGGTCCCGCCCGATGCGAATGATTAACGCGTGTAATATGTGCCGAGGAAAACATTCGAGGTGCAAGATGTATGGGTAGATTGATGCTGGTTCAATCTAAATTCGATATTACCTACTCGAAAACGGGGCTACTATAAAGTTTTTCGTGAGTTTCGTTTGTGGATGTTGTTAAGTAAATGTAGCTCGAAAATTCAAGTTGCTTTGAAGCAGTAACGGTTAATCCAGCAACTGAAGCTCCATTTCTCTATTTTTTGTCAAAAAATATATTAAAAAAATTAAAAATTGGCAAGAGCGTGTCGGACCACGCACAATGAAGGGTTCCGTTGGGTTGAATTTATCCCAAGGAGAAACTTAACATTGTAGTTGAAAAATATGTTGTCCCATACATTCCAACTGCAAATGTAAGTTTGTATGCACTATATTGAGGGATTTACCATGTGATTTTAAGACCGTAGACTTTTTATAAGTTTTCCTGTAATCTATAAGTTTATAACCATTTATTTATTTATTTAATACTTCAAGCACACAAATGTACAGAGGCGGACTTAATGCCATGGGCATTTTCTACCAGTCAACCTTCGGGTGATGCAGAGACAAACAGTAGTAGGTGCAACAGAGAGATTTGAAGATTTAAATATTTAAATATAAAGATATACATATATACCTATTAAAAACTATAAATAAAATAAATACACCTAAAAAAATAAATAAATATTTACTGTATTTTTATTTTTTTTATTTTAGGCTGGGACGTTTCGGCACATGTTGGCCCCACCGTAAATAAATTGGGATGAGGGCAGGTGAATGATGATGATGATGAGTTTCGGAGATAAGGGAGGAATGGTCAATTTGAAATAACTTTAAAACTAACATTTGATATGTGACACGGAATAGTTTTTCTTTTCTCTTATTTGGCTCCCAAAAGTTATGCCCGTATTCAAAATACATTTATTTACGTTACACGTCCGTGTTAGGGTTACAGAAATTCTTGTGTACCAAATTTAGACTTAATCGGTCCATTAGATTCGGAGCAAATTGGGTGTGACAGGTGGACAGACAGAGAGACACGAGTGATCCAATAAGGATTCCTTTTTTTATTGGGACGTACGGAATCCTAAAAAATACTTAAGTAGAAAGATATATTGGCAAATGGCACAAATAATAATTGATAGAAGTTCGGATATTATTCTTCTGTTCTCTGTAATTTTGCTTACAGATAAATTTGTCATATTGTGTAGACATTGTGATTTATAACATCGCCTTGGATGTAGAATTTAAAGGTGTTATAATTGTCTTTTAAATAAATAAATATAAGAGGAAGATAGCAAGTGTATGGACGTAGGTTCGTGTAAGGATCGTAACCAGTGGCGTTCTGTAGTTTCTGCGGCGTGAGTTTATGTATAACAGCACATATAACAAGAAAGTGCATTTTAGTCCATTACCTATTTTTGGCCAAGAATAAAACGCGTTACGTAATAATATACTTATAATTTTCTATTGTTCGTCACAGTACAATGTGCACTTGTTACATTTTTATATTAATCTATGCGCCTCGTATCGAATAACCATAACGTCAGCCGGATGACAATAATACGTCCAGATGTCAATTTGATGTAGCCCACTACTCCCGTTGTGGGAGGTTTCAATGAAATTGCTAACCAACAACAATAAATAAATCAACTAACTAACAAACAAACAAATTACTGATAAATTCATATTAAAAGATCATTAACGAATAAATCATTAAAAACATTGAAAACTAATAAATTCATGAAAGCATGACTTCCTGACACATCAATCGACTAACATTTATAATAGAATTATCTACTAAAATAATAAATGACCTTACACTATATTATTAGGCATAAAATACACATGTAAAACTTCTTTATTAAAAGCACGACACGCACGAAATATAACCTACATCATGGAACGGAAACTACAAAAAAAACTCATACAATGTTCAATAAACAGCTCTTTTTCACGTTGAACACACGGAAAATTAAAGCTTCGACAATGAAAAAGACTGGCCGATACATTTACTTCCTCATGTAAGTATACACTTTATGCAGTTTCGCAGCAATCAATAATAATGAGGGTTAATAAAAACCCTGATTGGATAGGAGCGGTGCAGCCAGACAATCGGATTAAACACGTGAACAAAATGGATATACGTGGTACAATTTGTACGTATATCGCCGCTGTTGTTCCGATGCTTAACTAACGAGCGGTTTCATTATTTATTGTTGGGGTTTTAGGTGGTATTTGTTAGATCTAGTTTTTAGATGTAAATCAAATAACATCTTGCCTTCTATTTTTATTATGATTTTACTTCATTTACCCTTTTATTATAATAAAATAATATTCTACGTGTTATATACTAGCTGCGGCTTCGCCCGCGCGGACCCTAAATTATTTTTGTCAAAAATATTGCTTAAGATATGCCATAGAACTTAGCTATCTGCCAGTGAAAGTCCCGTTAAAATCAGTCCAGCCGTTTCTGAGATAAAATAATAATAATATATTTTTTATTACGGACTACACATACAATCCATATAGTGTTAGTAACAATGACTTAAAAGCTATGTTAGTAAACTTTTACAAACTAAACTACCCATTATTGAGGCTGTTCTCTGATAATGGCATGAAAATCGTCAAAATCGCGAATATCTGCGATGTTCGCGGGAGGCCCGTGTTGACGATAAGCCGGAACAAACCGACAAAAAGACAACAAAAAAAAAAAAAATGTTATAAGCGCCGTATATACTTTCAGCATATATAAAAAGCTGTTATTTTGACATTACAAACAGCCACTTCAATTTAATTTATTTGTATGTATGTATTGTATAATTGTATAGATTCTCCTTTATTAATAAGTACTCGTACGTCAGAGAGAGTATAATAAATATAGAAAAAAAACCGGCCAAATGCGAGTCGGACTCACACACGAAGGGTTCCGTACCACCGTACAACATTTAGCAAATAAATGAAAATACTTAACGAAGAATTTTATTATGTTTCATATAAAATTTTAAAATCGCAAAGATCATTTTGTATTTCATGATGATACTATGAATTACAAAGTTATTTTTTGCAGTTGCAGAAAGTCACCCATATTTAAATAAAATACCTTATAAATCGACGTTTTTCCTATTTGTTGATTCTATACAGTATATGGTACATAATACACAGAAGCTTCAAATTCCTAACTTGTTTAGTTGTTGAGATAGAGCTAGTACAAAAATGGTCTAAGACTGACAACTATTACGGCCACTATTTCTTAATTTCTGAAGATAAAAAAAAAAAAATCTCTCCTCGATAAGCTCTAGACAATGACAGCCTATATGCCAAGGATAGTTTTTTTTTTCATAATCAATAATTTATTGTAAGGCGGCGACCACCTTTAATTTTTACCATTATCTAATTTTTATTATTTATTGTAATAGCGGCAATAGAAATAATCTGTGAAATTAACTGTCTACCTATCACGATTCATGACATACATCTCACTTACAGACAGACGGACAGCGGAGGCTTAGTAATAGAACGTGTAATAGAAGAGTAAGTAGAGTAAGAAGAGTAATAGAACGAGTAATAGAAGAGTAAGTAGAGTAAGAAGAGTAATAGAACGAGTAATAGAAGAGTAAGTAGAGTAAGAAGAGTAATAGAACTAAGAAATAAGAACTGTTCCTGTTTCGTGTAAAGCCAATTGATAATGTGGTTTTTAAATGAAAATTTGTAATGTGCATAATTTTAAAATAATTTCCGTTAACGAGTTCCACATATTCTCATTAAGTTAAAACTTCCTCATCACTGTTAAGCGTATTGGAACTGCACATTCACGTAGCAGAAAACATAACATTAATTAAAAACTGTATCACAATATATTGGTTTCGTTCCGACCATTCGAATTTTTCTTATAAAAGCGCTCACGTCGCGTTTGAAACGAGAGGAAAAAAGGCTATTGCTATTAGAACCACACTGCTCGTTCATCAGAGCAATTCCTGCGGTACAGTGGAGGAAGTATTGCTGATGTTCTTTTTATTTTAGCACTAAGAGAACAATACATTCGTTAGAAGTGGTACGTATTCGCTCTTAAGAGCGAATACGTACCGCCCTACGGTTCAATCCGCTTGATTGAGTGGCTCAGCGAACCGCCCGGACCAGATTGAGTTATTCGTTATTAGAAACGTTTTCAAATAGTCCTTTTGTATTTATTTATTTTCGAAGAGAATCGGCACGCTTTTAAAACTCCCCGGACAAATAAGGAGTAACTCAAAATGAATGTAAAGCTTGACAAACTTTCCACAACAACTGCTAATGGAATTGGTCGAGATTCGAACCAACTTTTTTTCGAAACAAAGAAAAATTGTTGCTCATAACGAGCTCTCGGTTTCGCGTTGATATTTAACTGAAATGATTTCCAGCGTAATTCGCACAAACAAACATAACTGAACCATGTTTTAAACGAAACGGAAATAGTTTCACAATGAAAAGAGATTAGAAAAAAAATGAAACGAATTACTTTCCAATTGAATTCCAGCAGTGAAACTTTTATAAAAGTGATTGAATCGTTTGAATGGCATCTTTTTATACGGCCACGAATCGAATTGCGAAGGATTCGACATTACCCTGACTGAACGCGATACGTAAGCGCTTTCCACAAACGATAAAGGTTTAACAAAACTCGTTCGCGTTTCGTTTTTAAAATAGGAAGCCGATACACTGTTGCAGAAGATTGATGGAGCTATCTGAAACGAGATCGGGGACTCCATGGTGCCGTCCGGCTATTCCGATGCAATGTTGCAGCAAACTCAGGCACAGATGCTATTTAAAATCAAATACGTGTTTGACGCTGTTGTACGTGTTGGCTTGGCTGTAGGATTAAAATTAAATTATGTATTTTCAGCTTCGATGTTGAGATCAGAATCCTTAAAGAGCATATGCCTACTTTTTAACCACCGTATAACAACTTCTGAAGATCTAAGCGATGAAAGCATCTTCAATATAATCTGAATTGTCCATATGCAAATAAGAAATTAGGTATGTCAAATTAAACCACCGTTAAACTCGAAAGAAATAACCTCAAAGAGCATGCTAACAGTTTATCACTCTTCATTCCAAGCTCTGATGCTTAAAAATGATAAATGATATCATGCAACGACTTTACCGATGGGAAGTTACCAGGCGTTCAGAGCTGACAAGAGGAAATAAATGAAGTCGTTAGTGCTTGGCTTACGTCTAATGTATTGCAGCGTAGCTCATCCAGCGTCCTATGTGGGCGCAGGATGCTATTCGAAATGACGTGAGCTATATTTTAAAGATTGTTGTTGAAGTTGAACGTGAAAATATTTTGCCTTTTGACATCCACATCATCTGCACAAATTCGTTATTATTAAGCTTTGTTCCACACAGATGAGGGGCTATAGGAATTTTGCTCAATTTTTTATTCTATTCTTAGCTCGCCTTTGGTTTCACCCGCTGCGGCACAAGAAAGGGTTTTCATTGGCTTTGAGACGATAAATTTGAAAGAAACTTTGCCGAAAATAACATTTCAATTCGAAGAAGCAATGACGAAGCTATACCAGTGTCACCTGACATGGCAAGACGAGGCAGACGAGGCGTAGAAAGAATAGCTACAGATAGTGCCATCTACGAAGACGCGCCCCACTCTTCTTCCTAATCGGTTACAGTACAAGTATGCAACATACCGCTAGTGTTTTGCACTCATAGGTAATTAGTATGTATTTATTTATTTATTTTATTATTTATGTACAAACAGAAAAATAGATACAGATAAGACATAATCATAATTATGAGTACAAAGGTACTGCTTATTTCTTAAGAAATTTCTTCCAGCAGACTTGCGATAGGAGAAATGAGAAAGAAATGTAGACAATAGTGTGTGAGAACAAGAAGAGAAAAATATAAATATGCGAAGTCTTAAACTAAAATATTGAAATAAACCTACACGTATAAAGTAATAAATGAATATATACTTAAATAAATACATAGAGCTTAAATATATAAACATACATACTATAGGTATATAAATACTCATGTATTGACAATACTAAAACACTAGCGGAATGTTGTAACATTATTCATATCTCCGTATCGTATCGCATTCATATCTTGCACAGGACAATAGGACTGAGCATCTTCAACGACGAAGCAAGAATAACATCTCACTACACTCAACAGGTTCGCTGGCGTGTTCTCTAAAGCTTACCAAAGAGAATTATTTATAGTTTATGCTCTGACATGTCAATGGTATGGTAAAATATATTACGGTGTTTGGTAAACGATAAGGAACGATTTGTGTCACGCTTACCAGTATATTTGGTTAAAATTAGGGATGCCACGATACGCCTTTTTGCCGATACGATACTGATACCGATGCTCTTATAAAAATATCGGCGATACCGATACGGTTATTGAATTCAAAAATGAATGTAAAATAAATAAAACACAAGCCAGGTTATTTTTTAAATTAATATAAAAAGAACAAATAACAGGAGAAACTAAATAAAACCGTTTAAAACTATGGACAGGTGGAGATTAGTTAATATTTTTAGTTATTAAAATTAACATTGATGAGATTTTTGTTTAAAAAACAGAGTATTCTTAAGTTTTGCGGAGAAAGGCGATTTCGCAAATCTGGATTTCGTAAATCTGTTAGTTCGTGCCTCATTTGCAACGAAATAGACGAGACAACACGCGCGTTTACATTACATTTTTAAAGCGCGAAATTTGAAAAGTATCGTTGAATTGGCCATAAAAATATCGCCGATGCCGATATATCGGCAAACTTCGAGTATCGCCGATATATCGGCATCGGTATCAGTATATATCCTTAACTTAAAATAATAAAAACTTTGAAGGAATACACGTTATAATTTTATTTGCTTTGAGAACAAGATAAGTTTGATTTTTGTGATTTCCGACGTTCTGGAAAAAAAAATTACCTCAAATAATTTTGAACTTTCAGACTTGTTTGGGAAACTTTAAAAAGGACTGTCTGCTACAAAATTCAGATATCACACAAAAAAAACCTTTGTATGGAAAAATATTTTTTTAAAGCAACAAACTATCTAAATTTTGTTCTCAAATCAAATAAAATCAAAATCTGTGCATGTAGATCAAAATGTCTCAAAAAGTTAAGGACTGTCTCCTAAGACCGTTTTCCTGTAGCTACAACGGTTCAGGTAGCTGCCCTTACTGCCCCATCTTAAAAATCCACTCTGTATAATATATAGATATAGCCAATGGTGCTGTAAAACTGTCGAAAACCTTTGCCCGTACAGTAGTTTTCAGAACAGATTGAAAACTAATCTACTTGTTGATTCAAAACTAATTGATTAATTTTGATTAAAACAATAATCGCCTAGGATAACAGAAAATTGAAATTCAGTTCGCTCGTGTCGCTTGCCAATTGGGGCGTACAGGAAAATTCCCAAATTACGTAAGTACATGAAGTACCTATCTTTACAGAAAGTGCGTGTACCGTATCGTTTAAAATTATGTACGCCGGTAATTTGATGGGCCAATCGAAGCATGGTTGTTTTATATGTCCCACCTGCTGCCGGGTATTTGTCTTACAACCTAATTAGGAACGGAAACCTTGAATTTTCATGGTTCAAGCGATGTTGTCGAGAATTTACCCTTTCATCTGGTATGGAACCGAGTCGAGGTGACTAACTACCCGTGAAATATTTGAGTAATTGGAGTAGCGAACATAATGTACCTACACATGTACAGAAAGATTATTACTGTGTACTTTGTCTTCATAGGTTTACTTGGTTGCGATAGACGTATCGATAGTTTTCTTTTGTCAAAGTCAAACTCAAAGTCAATTTTATTAAACACTAGTTTTTCCTCAAAAATTGGGCTATCTAGAGCAAAAATAATTTATCAAATCCAACTGGCAGTTCCGGAGATTCCGAACAAACAAACAAATTTTACTTTCTCTTTATAATATTAGCATAGAGTATAGATTAGTATAGATATAAATTTAAGTAATTGGTGTAGCGAACATAATGTACCTACACGTATTACTGTGCACTTTGTCTTCATAGGTACTTAGTTGCAATAGATGTATAGATTTATAATTTTCTTTTGGATTGTCGAATCGAAATAGTGTTCCATCTCAAAATTCATTTTATTAAACAAGAAGGATTCGCATGGCAGCAAATCCTTGTTTAACGTGTGATATTATATGTCTTTCCTGTTCTTTTCCCTACACCCTGATAAAGTTAGAGCAGGAAAGGTATACTTTAGACAGGCAATATTTCGCATTAATTCGACCCTAAACAGGCAGACTCAATGAGTCGTTTGACAGATGCGCAGTTTTTGACGGCCGACTCAACGAGTCGGCGTGACAGGCAAGGGAAGGTACCAATATTGTTGTGCTAAATGTGTGTTGAGACTGTGACGATTATTTAAAGAATTTAAAAAAAAAATGTTCTTTGATACTAAAGAGACTCCGAAAAATACCCTCAACACACAAACAAATCAGTGAACAACAATGAACATCAAAGTCAGTGTTTGTTGTAATTCATCTAAATTAATAGAGACAAGATTTGATTTTTTGTATGTTTGTGTTTGTTTTTTACGCTTTCACACTAAAATGGCTGAACGGATTTGGATGGAATTTGGCACGCGAGTAGGCCATGGCCTAGGTTAGGACATACAATACTTTTTATCCCGATATTCCCACGGAATCCAGACTTATGCGGGTGAAACCGCGGAGCACTGCTAGTTATTAATATTTTAGCTTTTTTAGTTAGCTATATTTCATATTTCCACACAGTAATATTGCCAGATTAATCAAAACAGGTCAATATTTGACAGCTAGTGGCGACGTTGCCAACTTTTAGAATAAGTACGCTCTTAATGCGTTAAACATACCAAGCTATATCTTACGATTGTGTTAGTAAGTATCACCTGAATCTCATTAATTCAGGTTGACTGACAGCTTGTCCAATTATACCCCAATCGCGTACAATCCTAAACCAATTAAAAATGATGACCGATATTTTAAAAGAGATCGCTTAAAATCCATTATTTTGAACATCTTCATGAAATACGGTAGGTATGTCATTTGTTGTGTTATTGTGTGTGTTATATGAGTTATTATGTTATATGTGTTATTATGTCATTTGGTGTGTGTTACAATATCTGTTTGAAGTGTGTTAAAGAATGATTAAAATTATAGGTATAGTGGATTTTCTATAAATCTATTATGTCCTTAATTAGTCCCATTTGCGAGGCAAGTTTCGTGCCTGTGGCATACCTACAATAAAATTGAAGCAACAAATGTGTGTGAGTCTAAACTATTAGACGAGTGTTTTAATACCTAGTTATGTGCAATTCCATACTCTAATTTATCTAAACTTATGCAATCAAAAATATATTAAATAATGAAAAAAAAAATGTATGTGACGGCCTAATCTATGAATAAATCTTCAATACTTAATTAATATTACGTGCCATTGGACCTGTGTTTGTAGATCACGTTAAGATTTCTTGTTGGATAATATTTTCTTTCTTCATGTTGGTGTGTGGTATTTTTTGTTTCTGAACATTTTTAATGGCAAAACACATAATTGGAGCGAAACTTCGAATTTGGATATCAAAAAACTTTATTACCCAATACATGAGGTCACTGGAAATTGCAAGTTTAGATTTATAATTTTTACGCGATTATCGCACGTAAACACTTGGATTTTGTAAAGGTAAATTAATAAACTTACATATGAGCTTATATCCAACTCTTTTAATTAACGCACACTCATAAGATTTGATGGGTAAAACACTACATATTTACATAATCAATTAAAGTTGTCGTATGACGTCATTCTGGGGTCCAATGGGACCCTCTACAGAGTAGGCGGAAGTTCGTGTGCGCTTCCAAACTAATCTAATCTGCCTAGCCTTTTCCCAACTATGTTGGGGTTGGCTTCTAGTCTTACCGGATTCAGCTGAATACCGTATATTACATGAGCGAATGCTTATCTGACCTCCACAACCTAGTGACTGGGTAATATGATACCCCTTGGTTAGACTGGTTGTCAGATTTTCGGGCTTCTGACGACCCGTAACGACTGTCAAATATCCACGAATGACAGCCAGGACCAACGGCTTAACGTGCTTTCCCATCCACAGACCAAGCCTGGCAAGCGTAGCTTAACCTGATGGATCGAATCGTGGGGCTGTTATTACTTAGCCACGACTGTAAGTTCTGAAAACCATCACGACTCTTCTGTTACGTAACAAATGCGAAAGGAACTTTGTTCCTACAATACCTCTCGTGTTTTTTTATAATTTCATGTGGATAAACTCATTTTCGATTTTAAACGCCACCAGTCGGATTTGAAAAATTGTTTTACATTTGAATGCTTGAGGAAAGTTATAGACTATTTTACATTACAATACGACGCTTTTTATTATTTTTTGGTGGGAAATTATCAAATAAAGTCTCCCGCTCTGGGCGGAGCGGGAGGGCATGTCAGACTCTTACTGATTAAAACCCACTCCTGTTCCTTCAGTTGCCTGTACTTGCCAGGGGCTACGGTATGCCTTTCGGACTTTCCCACGACCCCGGCATTACACCTCGACCCTTAGGAGCCGAGCAAAAAGAAAAAAGTCATAAAAACCGCTAAGCGATAACGAAGTAACAGCGCGTGCGGGCGATGCGATGTGACGCGGTGGGTCGAGGGAACAAGATATTTCACGCGAACAAAGTCATGGGCAGAAGCTAGTCTACTATAACCTTAAATCACCCTCTGCAAACCCAGCCTTAAGTTGTAATGAAAACCCTGTCGAAGCTCAACGACAAAAATAACATTATATTACTGTTGTGATTAAGACTGATAAAATAGCTTGTTAGTAGGTCTTGTTGTAATTTTGCAAAAGGGATGTTTATATTGAGATGAGAGCTTGCACACACAAACTTAGTAAAGCTAGTAATTAAGGTAGTTTTCGTAGTATATATCCCCAACTGGTACTCGGTAGTGGTCACATCGCCTGCGGAACACTAAGATCGAGTTAGGAGGCCACCCGAAAATAATTAAATTCATCCCGGAGTGAGGTCGCCGCGGTAATACTGACCGGAATCTGAGTGTACCTAAGGTGTTTACAAATTAGTTTATAATGTACGTGTTTTTAATTGTTTTAGTGCCAAGTAAGTGTTCAAAACTTCGGTGATGATTTGTGGGAATGTAGTTCTATAATGACAAAACTAAAATTCTAATTTTAAAAAGTGGTCCATTATGGTCTGCAGCTGAGCGTAGAGGTTTGAGATAATTGTTTGGTTGGATACAATATTATGATGTTATATACAGGAAACAGGCAAAATTCAAGGAACACCATGGTGGATATTAAGATTGTTAAAATATTTCAATATAGCTAAGGCAAATACACGAATGGCACGCGTCGATGGCAGATGCAACTGCAGCTGCGGACGACTGTCGACGGCTGCAGTTGCCTTTGCTGGTTGGCCTCGAGATTTAACATACAATGTACTCCATCTTCCATTGCACTCCATTCCTGGGTCTGTTATTTTTCAATTTACCTATATTTCATTCTGAAAATTGTGTGAGTGGGAATGTTATCACGTGAAAAAGAAAACAAGAATATAACGAAGAATATTGTAGGCTCAAAATTCAACGTTATTAAAAATAAGGCCAAGAAAGTCCACAAAGAACTTACGTATTTTTTTTCGTAATACCGTCTAATGTGTTTTTATGTTATTATCATTGGGTAATGGTAAACGGTTGATGGCAATAACTGGCAAAATGTGGGTGTACACCTCTGCCCAACCCTTCGGGGGATACAGGCGTCATGTTATGTTATAAAATATGTTGTTGTTCTTTGCTCAGTAACTTCACAGATATCACGTATCATAACAGAGGCAGAGGTGTACCACATAGTACACCCACATTTCGCCAGTTATGTTTAAGTCCCATGTATCAATATCTACTTATTTATTCCTTTATCTTGAATTTCTTTGTATCGAACTACAATGTCGATAGAACAAGTACCTACGGAGTCTTCTGTCAGCTCAAAAGCGGATATGAACTGGAATTGAGGAAGAAATTGTACTTCCTCCGTATCTCAGATGCTGCGGAAGTACCGACACGTGCGGTTCGATTTACAGTAAATTTATGTTACCTGAATATTTAGCAGTAGATAGATACCTTTCGGAACTGTGTTTTAAATCTATAAATAGCATAAAATAAAGTCGTTTTTCGTGTCTTTTGTATGTTCATCTAAGCAACACAATGGATGGAATGGTTGTTAACATTCGCAATTCGGCATCGTTTAGAGAATTTATTACGTGAGGTTTATGTCTACACATACCTACGTATAATACACGAAAAATCAGAAATCTCGATGTTTTGACTTGCCACCACGTTAGTGGATTGTGCCCGTGCGAAGCAAGGACCTAGTATATAAATAAATAAATATAAAATTAAATAGATCATGCTAAATACGTTTCGTGTCTTACAGTTTAACTTTTATAATAATGTACATAGGTAATAACAAAATTCAAGCAACTGTATATCTAATATGAAATTTATTTAATGGTAATTTCAAGGCAATAGTTATTTTGACATAATCATTTATGTATGTAATATTTTGTATTATCGGAAGTGACATACTTCCAAGAATATGAAAGACTTTGGCATGTGATAGAACTTCAAGTAAAAGTGACAATCTTTGCCTTTACATAAAGGCTGGCAACATAGTTTCGCGAAGGTAGCGTGCTCGTTTCCCCTTCTCCTTTAAAAAAAGACAGATTTTATGCAACGTTTAACACTCAACTATTTCCATTAACCTTTAAAATGATTCTTTATCCGTCTATTAATCAATTTCCATAAACTCCCAACAAACAACCCCTGTACCTATCTAACGAAACAATGACGGAGCTACTCTATTAAAATAGTTGTAACCTCTTAATAATGGGGGTTAAAACGACTAATGAAACAAGGTGGTCGGTTGTCACAACTGCCAGCGAGCCGGTGATTAAATTTGCGTTCGCTCCAAACTCCTGGCCGCCTTGTACGGGAAGCTAAGCTGAATTTCAATCTGCTGTGGAATATGTTTTACATAGGTTTTGAGTTGTCGAGCGATAATGCTTGTGGTTTGTTTGATTACGTATATTTACTACGTATATGATGCTGGTGTTTCTCAAAAGGGTGGGCAGAGTATTATAGTAACCAACGTTTTTCAGATTATTTTCTAAGTCACAGGGGTGAGCCTATTCCCGTTAAAACCAAATCCAGACTCCGGGCTTGTACTCGAATGAAATATCATTCAAACCCAAAAATACTTTGCCCGTCCCGGGATCGAACCCAGACCCCATGCTGAGTAGTCGTGCTTGCGACCACTAGACAAAGAAGGCAAGACAACGAGGTCTGATAAAGAAATGGATCGTCTACTAATTGTACCTTCTAATCTCTTGATATGGTTCTGTGGAATGTGTGTAGGTACTGAACTTATTATCCTTTTTATATGTACGACGTTACCTCTAATAAGTCCTTATGTCACAATAACAAATTATAATTGGTGCCCATAGTTCATACTTCAGCTTAGCCTGTTCCATTCAATTAATTTGCCCGGAACAATAACGTAGATACAATACATAAGTCGAAGTAGGTACTATTAATTATTATTGTCTGTTTCATTATCAATATAAAAGCATTTTGACAATATTAGTTGGTTATTTTAATATTTGCGAGGCTTTTGTTTTTCCTTATTTAAGAAAAAACAAAAATCTAGTTAACCAACTAATTTAATTGATCTTTTTAAGGAATCAATTAAATTAATTGGTGACGCTTACACAACAAGTTTCTTTTATATCCTATAATTGTAGGGTATTAATGATACCATGTCAAAGAATCAACTGGAATATTTACTTTTTCTTTTTTCGTTGAAGATAATTTGACAAAGACACGGTTATTTATGTACAATACCCTTCCGTGAAATATAAAAATAGAAATATTTGATTCAGACTGTTTTATCCATTACAAAAAATATGACAACATCGCATTTTCTTAGCTTTAAATATGAATGATTTGTTTGAAAGAAAATTATTTACTCGTACTTAATAATGAAACTTAGATACACACAGTGTTATATTTTCTTCGAAACTATGATGTATTTTTGGGACACTTATTCTAGGACTTTTTGTATTATTTTTACTTACTTATTCTTTACCTTAGAGTTATGGGACATCAAAAGGAACACGTTGTATAATACCCGTCACGTTTTTGTAGTTTCGCTAGTTAATTTGATTAGACCCCATAGATAAGAATCATGTATTTTATATTGTATACCTAATTCATTTAATGATTATAAAAATGGATTTAAGGATTATAGAATTATTTTTGTTTTTATATGAATTATTTTTATTTCATAGGCTGTTGTTAAGTCTACCTACTTACTACAGCTGACAAACCTTCTTTTTTATCCCCGTAATTAGTCTCGGACAGACCGATTCGTCCCCCTTGTGGGCGACGCTTTTGTTTTTCGTTCGTTAACATTACGACACCGAAATTATTTATCGATTGTCTAATTATTAAAATAGTTTTGCATGTTTGTTTTCAAAAATTTATATTAAATCCTTTTACTGTCATTGTTTCAGGTAATTCTATTCAGCTTTAAAATCGCAACGCAACACACAGTAAGCTCAATAAAATTTATTTGAATCCAGCCACAAAAATAAACCATAAAAAGGTTCGCCATTTAAAAAAAACCAGGAAAGAATGTAATCATACAATCCTACTCATACAACACTAGTGGGCTGTGTTTCTAATAAAATTAGACCTTGTAGATTTAAGAATAAGATTCATAATTGATTGTGGAGTGGTTATCAAAAGAGTATTCTAAGCATAGCGCTATGCAACGTCCGAGGCTCGTAATTAAAAGAGAATTCGCTCCCGTTGTTTTACAGCAACCCACGTCTGGAGGCGTATAGTGGATGAACAATGAATATGTATACCCATAGAGCGGCGAGAAAATGTGAAGGACAGTGTGTACCTGCCTTTTTTTTGTCACGCTTTTTATGCTATTCGTTCTGTAGTCCGTACAGCGATGTAATGAAACAGTATAGTTTCAAATGGGTATTTTGTTAATCACTTTAAAGCGGCTTAATAAAATGTTAGCATGGCGGATTAATTTAGATTTGATGCCTTTTTTGTGATCGAAAGAGTGAAAATGTTTGGTGTTACTCGTTTTTCGTAGCGGGAAATGGTTTGATAATTACACGAGGTTATGTTTGATTAGCCTTTCAATGAAGGTTTAAACGATGCGCTAGGCGTACCTACCTACTTAAATACACTAAAATATTAATATCCAGTTTCATTGAATCCTTTTGCGCGTATTTATATTTTCTTACCAAAAAATTATGCTACAAGATAAACCGACGGCAGCAAAGTAGAAAGAGTCAACTGCAATTTTTACGAAATTCACTTTTTTACGACTCCGAATTCTTTGTTTTATCATAGTTTTTTTTTCTTCTGTTTACGGAATTCTCAATTTTTACTAATATTAAGTCACGAAAACTACACCTATTTTCCACAAAATGACGAAGTGGACACGGACCAGTAGTCCGTGTATACGTCGGACAATCGGCGCATGCACCAGTTGTAAACAAAGATATCAGACACATAGCCGTAGCCGTTTTAACGTCGGTTTTTAGGTGGTAAAATGGTAAAAAGGAAAGCTATTTTTGCTAAAAGGAAGGCGATCGGTGGCGGGGATCTCTCGATCCCCGATCTCGAGATCCCCGCCACCGATGACACAGCGATGCTCTGCCCAAGCCGGGCAAGCTCCGCTGTATGCTCCACCGTGTCTTCCGGGCGATCTACCCAGTGATGACACCCGGGCGTTTCCTCCCGCCTGATACGAAACAGGAACCTCCCGAAACAACCATGTCCGGTGAGGACCTGCGTCAGGCGGAAGGTGTAAAAATAGCTGTAACCGTTTTGACGTCGGTTTTTAGGGTTCCGTACCAAAATGGTAAAAAGGAACCCTTATGGCGCGACTCAGTCTGTTTGTCACAGCTGGATGTCTCAAGAACTACTAGTGCTATCAACTTGAAATTTGGAATAGTTTTAGATGTTTGCCCGACTATTTTGAAAATAAGAAAGAAATAAAAATAGGCAGCATAGTTTTCAACATTTGACGAAAAATGTTTAAAAAAACTGGAGATAAGGGGTATCTCCAGTTTTTTTTTGAAAAATTATTCTGTGATAGAAATTTATATAAATATTACGAGGAAATAAAATGATGTCTCTAAGCCGCACACTTTTTCAGAAATCGGCAACAAAAATTACATTAGTTTCACTATCGGTCAAGAGGTGGCGCTGACCTAAAAATGCAATATTCTACACCGCAGTGTAAAATTCTCTGACGAATATTGGCCACGCCGATGAAATTTAAAAACATTTCCCGGTTCACAACAAAATGTCCTTCTTCCTACCTACTCGCAGGTTGCTTTGGGTGAAGCACAGTTGTAGTTTTTTCTGGGCACAGAATTATTTAGGTACCTATACGAATGAAACTAATAGTAAAGTACTATCCACCTGTTCTCACTTTCACCTGTCCACTTGTCCGCCTACCCACCTGTCTGCCTGTCCGCCCATTCACCTGTCCGCCTGTCCATCTATCCTACTTTTGAAGGACTGTACGTAAAGTAACACATCCAAAATATTTATGCATGACCGTCCGGAACCCTTGGTGCGCGAGTCCGACTCGCTCTTGACCGGTTTTTTTTAAACTTGCGTTATTATAGTGCAATTACAGCAATAATTCACATCGGCGTTACAGATATATAATAAATAAGAAAAATTCTTACATACCTTTATTTCTTAAAGCAATAAACAATGTAAAATACAAAATAATAGTAATAACTGTCTGAATATTAAAAATTATATAAGCTTTAGCAATTAGGAAGTCCCACGTACAAGCGGATATTATGGGCAGTTGGCTCACTTAGTTCACTTTTTTGTACGAAGTAGATAAAGACATCCACCGTATTTTGGGAAAAAATATATATTACAGTAATTGGCCTTAACCATTTCCTTGGTATTGTCCTATTACTTAAATGTTGTAAAATATAAGAAGATAGTTTTGTTCTTCTTTTAATTATCACAGTTTTGCGTTCAAAACGCTCTCCTGTAAAATCATGATTTTGTAGATAACCGTATACAACTTTGCTCCCATCGAAACGAGACCTGCCTTTTCAAAAACTGTTAATTGGGTACCTGAGCCGTCTATACTCCTGAATATCAAGTTATCATATTGAAAGATAAATGTAATACTACCTCAGCCTTTTCTTATTTTCACGATTAAATTAGGTACTTACCTGAAAAGGTACGTAGATACGCTAAGAAGCCCTTTGTGCTCAAATTCAGGTAATAAACAGAAATCCATTTAGCTAACCGATGCTTACATGAAAGCTAATTAGAATAGGCAGAGGGTAGATGAAATCATCTGCTCTACCAACAAAGACCGCATTAAAATCTCCTTTTTCCCGAAGCCAGCGATCTAAAGTTTCTATTCACGAATACCACTGTTACGTTGAAAGGCAAGCGGGTTATTCTGTAAAACTTGTCTTTGTATGACGAGTGCGGCTTGTTAGCCGCGGTTCGGTTGCGCTGGCGTCTTCGCGACGTCGGCGTCGCTCGAGCGTTTATGCGACGCGGATTCTGCAAAATCCCATGCCACTTGGCGTATGAATACGTCACGACGACGCAAAAAGATGCAGAATACGTACGCAGGATGCTTCGTGAGACTTGAATTCCGAAAGGATTTTTAAGGCGCTGCGGTAGTTTCCGTTTTCAGTTTTGTTAAATTTTTTGGTGGCATATGAATGGAAGAAACAGGGGAAGTTAAGCTTTTACCGTCTGTTAAGGATATGTTGCCTTGTTTTTGTTGTATCACAACATTGTGTATTTTTTTAAAGTATAACTTAACTGTCACTAACGAGACGCAACAGAATTTGTATTGTGCATCGAACTGAATCAGCTTGCGTACCGGCTGAGGATCGTTTGTCTGTTTCTTCATAAGTGAGAGCGTTTCTCATTAAGATATTCTTAAAAAATGCAGCACTTGCTGGCTTTGTGCTGCTATATGTACCGCGGGGGTGTTGGTGAAAACGTAAAAACCGAAGAAAACGACTACCTTCCGTGAGTTTCCAGAGTAAACTCTCTTTGTAATGAAAATGACAATCGGTAGAAGTTCCTTAGAAAGTCCGACATACCTTTCTAAATAGAAGGAATAAAATTTAAAAAACAATTTCATCATTTCAAATTATTATTATATTCTTTAATGGACCTAAATTAACTTTAGATACAAAACATAATTATTAAAATTCAAAATATTTTATTTCTTATAAACCAACATGGGCACTTATGAAACGACAAAATATTTATAATTAATGATATTATTTTTATCACAATCCAAATCTCATATTTTTTTCACCATTCCCAGTAATTAAAAAATAAAACCCTAACATGATTATAACTGAATAACCCACAACATAAAATACGTCTTATAGACGTTTTCTTATTCCCTACTCCAATTAACCGTTCGTTTTATACAACCTACTAATAGTAGTTAGTAACAACCTTATTACGTAGACGTCGCTTTTGATCGCATAAAATAGCTCTCATTTCTCCCTGTATACAGTTAAAGGAACGTTTGCATGTTTTTAACGAACAAGTTAAGTTTGAAAGGGTTTTTAACATTCATCTGTGAATGGCAAAAGGACCTTGTTAGGGCCGCTTCAAATGTCTTAAATACCCGCTTCTGAATACGACTGCGTCTCTTTGATTTACGCATTTACGTGTATTTAATTAATTTCACAGCTGACACAGTGACTTAGAATAAATTGGTTTGGTACATGTGAGCAATTCGTGTTTGTATATGGATCGTCAATTCGTGAGGTACTGAGATTATTGAAGTTTGTGTGCAGTCTGTAGGTACTACGTTTTGTAAGATTTAATGCTATGAAAAGCTATGACTTTCACTAGAATGAAGTACCTACCTACCTATTTAGTTAGAGTATTGAACTGCCACACGTCGCAAATAGCTGTCATATATTTCGCTGTCATATGATCACTAAATTAAATTGTGAAATATCGCTCAGTGTTGCACTGTAGTTGTAATAAAATAGTTGCAATAAAAACACTCGATTGTGTTTTAATAGTTTTGGGTGTAAAACCAGTATTTGGAAGGTCATCATCATCATTCCAATTTATTTGGGTTCGGCGCAACATGTATGTCTGTTTGTTTACACCAAAAACTAAATATTCAATGTTACGGTATTAATCATTGCAATTAATAATTATTGTTTTAGATCAACACTGAGCGATATTTCATAATTTCATTTAGTATTATTGTTTAATTAGGTAGGAATCAAAACAGTAAAATATTTAACAGCTATTTGCGACGTTGCCAACTTTCAGAATGCACCCTTTTTACTATAAACTATACAAAAACTGTTCCAATTTCAAACCATCAACTGTTTTATAAAGCGCTAAAAATATCGTTCCGAGATTGCATAAGATAGATGCGTACCGTCGGACAGTGTACTCAGTCTGTCGGCCCTTGTCTCGTGTAATGGTCAGTCGGTCTAAAAGGCCTTCCCTAGGCTGCCTCATTAAATTTGCATCAAAAAGGCGGGCCATTCATACGGTCCTTACCTAGGCAAACATTACAACTCTTTACTGGAAATATACGATACGATTTGCTTGCAATTAAACGGCGTGTTTTATTCAGATGGTCTTGTTAGGACAGTAAAGGGGTTTTAAGGATTATGTGGTTTGCTACCTGGGTGTTTTGTCAGAGATGATGACTGTTTAGAATGTTTAAAAATTGGCCTTTTTCTATTTAATCAGGATGTTTTGAAAGCAGAATGGACTGAGTTTGACGTTACGGTTTAAAATGGCCATAAATAACGGGTTTTCTTTATCGATTTGGGATTAACCCTGCCCTGGTAGAAGTAGATATTTTAATGTTTGTCTATACTAATAATAAAGCTGAAGAATTTGTTTTTTTGTTTGTTTGAACGCGCTAATCTCTGGAACTAGTCGGATTTGAAAAGGTGTTTTCCATTTCATATAGCCCTATTTTTGGGGAAGGACTATTGAACATCACGCTAGGACCCTAAGGAGTGAACAAAAAGAGCAGAAGCTAGTCTTATGTAAACTGCTAAACTAATATTATAAAGAGATTTTTTTTGATTTTTTGCATATTTGTATATTTGTTCGTTTGTTTGTAATGGATAAACTCAAAATATACTTAACCGATTTAAATAAATATTTCAGCTATAGAAATCTACATTATCAGCGAGTAGCATGGGCGTATTTTTATTATTTTTTTAATTAGAGATCCCTGCGAAAATTGCAATAATGTAAGCAAGGTATCAAAAATTTGCCTATAAAAGTCATTATTTGGCGTGCGCTGCGAAAACTATTGATGATACATAAAATAATGTACTACATGTTTATAGTACTCATCATTATCAACTAAAAAGTCCTCTACGCTATATGTCTAACTATTATAGTTAAGACACTATAACAGTTTTGTGTTCAAATTAGTCAAGCAAAACACGGGTAGAATTGAAAGATGATGATTTTCGTATATTAATCCTTATCTATATCCGTATCATGATATTAATCCTTATCCAACTAAATAGTTTCATAATCAAGGTTGATTATCTAGAAAGATTTTGATTATGTAGAAAGAACGTTAAGCGAAAACAAAGTAACCGCGGAGGCGGGCGATGCGAAAGAACAATAAATTTTACGTGGACGAAATGGCAGTCAGAAACTAGTTGAATTATAAAAGTCTTAGAAAATGTACCCTTATGTAAACTTTGTACCATCGAAGAAGTTTATATCTATACACCGTAAGGACTATTTCAGCTTGCAGCGTTCGGCCGCTATTGAACCGGGGCGGTAACAGATGTGGTCATCGTGTTCACGGGATTTAGTTTTCAAACTGCTTAGATATGAAGTTCTTTGATAGTACATACCATGTGTGCCGTCATTTTACTTAGCATCATCTTTGTTAACATCCTAATAATCATCAATGATCATTTATGGTAAAATCTTTATGAATCGGCTAGCAAAACATGATATCGTTATATTTTTAGGGTCCGTACCTCAAAAGGAAAACATTGAACCCTTATAGGATCACTTCGTTGTCCGTATGTCTGTCTGTCAGTTTGTCAAGACCCTTTTTCTCAAGAACGCGTGGAGGTATCAATTAAAATACAAAGGTCTATCTATGTTCATTGGTTTCCTAAAAAAAACAAGCATCTAATTCAACGCAATAAAACAATATGGTCATTTATACGACGAATTTTGATACTCGCTAATAAATCAAAACCTATAGGGTACTTTCCTTTGACCTAAAATCATGAAATTTGGCAAGACGCAAGGTCTCACAGCACAAGTAAAGGAAAAAGTCCGAAAATCGTCAATTTGTAGTTTTAAAACATAAAAGAATGCGATTACAAACTTAAATTTGCAGTTGGAGAAATGACCGTGACGTACACACATCAAAAAAGTTTGTGATCACCAGCAAAAGCTGATATATTTTTTAAATTTAACTTTATCAAGAAAAAGTGTTAACGTTATATCTTTTTATAGATAGAAATACACTGTTGGAAATAAAACTGTTTTTTATAACAAAAATTAATTCAATGCTAATGTAATTGTAACAGAAATTTGATGGAAAGAAAAAGATCGTTTAACCAATCTTATACAACAATTTATTAATAGAAGGTTTTTATTTTTAATATAATATAACTCCTCGCACACATGCGGAGATCCTCCTGGGCATGCTGAGGAACAAGTTATCCAGCATTTCTTGCGGTGACCTGTCCCATTCTTGAATACCGGCTTCCCTGATCTCTGGCACTGTCTGGGGAGGTGACTAACGGTTCCAAAAAGCTCGCTTAAGAGCATCCCACGAGTGCTCTAATGGGATTAAGTCAGGTGAGCTGGCAGGCTAGTCTAACCTTGTGATGTCGTATTCTCGGAGAGCAGCAAGCATTGACTCGTTGAGCTCGATATGCGGGGGCATTATCATCGACCAGTACGAATTGGTGCCCATGGTTTACTCGAAAGGTCTGACAATTCCATCAATAGCGACTGTTTTGTACCTATCTGCCGTCATGGAGCCTTGATACGGGATCAAAGGCGTTCTTGACCCAATCATAATTCCACCCCAAAAGGACACCGATTTCCCGCCTTGCTGAACGGTTTCAGTGGCAGTTCTTTGCCTTTCAGAGTCTCCAGGCCTTCTCCAGACATGGACACGTCGGTTATCTGGATGAGTACTGATTCGCGATTCGTTGACGAAGAGACAGTTTTGCCAAATATTTTCCTCCTCATCTTCTTCATTTTGCCGGAGCCTAGCCCACTGCAATCTCCGTTGCTGACGTTGCCGTAAATTCAGAGGTCCTCGCCAAGACCTCGACCAAGGTCTTCGAGACCAAGGTCCGTGTAAGCAATTCCGAATGGTCTGAGTGCTAACTTCAAGTCCTGAGGCGGCCCGCACTTCTGCTTTTATTTGTTAGGTCACGGGCTGCCAGCAATCTGAACAGCAGTCAGAACAGTTGGGCGACCAGTGCGGGGTCGGTCAGCTAAATTATCCATGCCGTGGTACCTGTGCAATGTGACCGCGACACAGGATTGGAATACAGCAACTCTGCGTGCTATTTCTCTCGTGGAATATCCTTCTTCCCTAAAAGTTACAATTCTTATTCGTAAAACTTCTAATAATCGTCTTGGCATTTTATCAATAACAACTTTCCTCGAAAAAATATTATAAATCCATTAAAATTGACTAAGTCAGATTTCTGAATAAGCGTAAGCTTGGATTGCATTTATTTTTGATTTCCTTTTTTTTGTTTTATGTTCTAATTCTATATTTTTGAGTAAAGAAGAAGAAATTATAATACGTAATAAAAAAAATCAAACTGATCGTAAACTTTTTTTGATGTGTGTATATCGATGTATGGGAGAACATGTCAACTACAATGTTAAGGTTGTTTTTGGGATAAATTCATCCCAACTACGGAACCCTTCATTGTGCGACACGCACTTGGCCGGTTTTTTGTAAATCCAATGACTACTATTGATGTCATGTGACTTATTATAAAATGTACTATCGAGATACGCCCGACTAAACTAAATAACATTCATTTCCTCCCATTTGTACGTCCCACATACTTTTGAATAGAACCGAAAATTCTTCAGTGGGAAAATATCGGCAATATTTTTCAGTTTCCAATTGAAGGATGCTTCAAAGTCAGGCGTGAGTGAAATAAGCTTTTCGTTTATTGGGAAACGTGTGAATCGCTCGCGTGGTGGGTTGTGTGAAATAAATTAAAATTCTCTATTGACAAGCGCTGAACACTAAATATTCGGTTTGGTAGTAACGCACCCGAACACGATTTTTTCCGTAATGAAATTCTGTAGTTTTATTTTTGTTAACTGTTTGTTTTGTTCCACTGTTGGTTGGCTTTTGTTTGGTGCGAGTTTTTTTGCATTTTTGACGTGCAGCTGTTCTGTTTCATCAGTTGTTATTGCACAAATAAGTTTTCAGCAAAGTCAGAGAAGTTAACCTATTAATTTGCAGTACCTACCAACCACCGCACCAACAGCACCTATTTTATGCAGTGTTTAAAAAGCATCCCTTTGCAAATACTACAGTTTTCAGTAGCCTAATTATTGACCCTGGCCGTATCATACATTCCTAGTGGCAGTGATAGCTTAGTGGTGTGACCGTCAGACTGCCAAGTCATAGGTCTCAAGTTCGAACCAAAGGCATTTCTGACTTTTCGGATTCATGTGCTTTTTGTATGATTATCAATCGCCTTAAAAACGGTGAAGGAAAACATCGCCTGAGAGATATTTCTCGACGGCATGTGAAGCCATGTCAGAGGCCCATGGGCGGCTTTAGAACTCTGACACCAGGTTAGGCACAAACCACACTAAAATAAGAAGAAGTGGCCATGTAGGGAGGACCACATTCAGCCGCAAAAAAAACATCGAATCTCGCACTATAAGCGGAGATACCTTCAAACCTTATAAACCTCCTTTTTATCAATACAAGACAAGAGACTTCATTTCCTAAAAAAATATCGGATCTCCTTATTTCATTTGTCTCTTCGTGATCCTCGCCTTATTTTCTACACTTACGTACAAGTTGTGTTTCCTTTGGGAAAGTTTTCATTTCCTGCAATTACTGTTATTTCACAATTACCGGGATAACTACCCGCTGGCACGCTAAACAGCTTATTCTTTTCACGGTAAGTAACGTAACCATTGCTGGCTATTTTTGCTCAGTAAAAGTGCCACAAATATTAGAGTGGGCAATCTTTGAACAATTATAGTATAGAAAAATGGGTTGTTATGTGAGTGCAGGCTCCGTGCACCGAAAATACACTATTTTGTCAATTTCTTATCTAATTGTGATAAAGCCTGAACAATTATAGTATAGAAAAATGGGTTGTTATGCAGGCTCCGTGCACCGAAAATACACTATTTTGTCAATTTCTTATCTAATTGTGATAAAGCCTGAAATATTTGAAGCAAAAGATTTGTGTCACTATAAAAGTACAGTACACGTGACAGTCACAGCACCTGTTAATAGTTTTAATACTTTAGCGCTCTCAAAAAAAAAAATCATTTTGTCTCTCATTTACTTATATTAATGAAGATATTGAATTTTCATAAAATATAATTTTGATTTGATTTTAAAAATTGCTGAAGACAAAAGTGAGATTTTTCAAATTTCTTGAAAGTTTTGCTATATTAGGAAAAAATACATTGAATTTTTTTCATAATTGTTTTTCTGCTATATTTTGTATCGACGATGAAAAATGTTGTCAGCCTTGTGCAAGTACACCATATTATAATGATGTTGATGATATTTTTCATGCTCAAAATGACAAGTAGTTTCTTGTAAATCGATGAACAAACGCCAGTCTCGCGTCATTTGTCGGAAAACTATTTGCAAATATTAGTGATTTTCCATGAATACTTAAATTATTTGAAAAATTCCTTTCAGCCACATGCAAAACTAAAAACCCGATTTTTTAAATCACAAACAATTTTGTTTAAATTATTTTTCGTGAAGTTACTTAGTGCTCATAATTTTTAAGTAAAACTGTGTAAACAAGTATTTTAATAAAGGTGTTTTGTATCTGTTAACGAATTGATTTGGTGATATCTAGCCTAGTCACGTTTTATTTGAAATATTAAAATGATAAAAAATATATAAAATTATCTTTCCAAGGTAAACTATGAAATCTGCACGCTTTCATAATAACTCTTTGCCGCTCAATAAACTTTACTCTTACTTAGTAAGAAAATTCCAACTATCCAAAACTCATTCTCAGAAAGTACCTTTATTACCTTGAGCCCCAAATCCAAGTGCCTTCAGGTTCTCTAACAAAGAAAATGATCAATTAAATAAGCCATTTAAATTCCTTTGACTCGGCCTATTTGCCTTGATAAAATACTCGGGAAGTTCTTTCGCTTTATTGTAGGGATCAAAAAGGCATACTCATCCGTTATGCCTGTTTGAACTAAGTAAACTTGACGAGTATTTGTTTATCATAATTAGGTAATGGATCGCTTTGGAGTTTTTTTTTAATACAAAGGGCAAAGAAGTTTATGTTTTATTCTGTCTTTTTTAAGGTTTCTGTTGCAATGAATATTCATTGTTTGATTTTTTCATTCTGCTTCGATTATAAATCGAATTATTTTAAATATTGAATTGGGCTCAAAAACTCTTGACTCGGGGTAGCGGCTAGCGTGAGTGAGAGTAGCTATAAATGTTTGTGTTTGATTGTTAGGGACAACCTATGATTGGAATTCCAAACTCAAACTCTAACTCAAAGCATTTATTTTAAATGAACCAATTACAGGCAGGGGGTCGGTCAGTCAAAAAGACGAAGCTAGTTACCCATTCCAAAGCGTAGTAGGTTCCTATGGAGAAGAACAGACAAGAAACTCCACGGACACTCTTTTAAATCAAAAACACATAACATAACATCACGCTTGTAATCCCCTAAAGAAAGGAAGAAAAAATATTTATTGAGACTCGCACAGGAGATCACAAAATAAAAAACAAAGCGAAATTAAAATAAAAGCAGAAAGTCCCGTACGAGGCTAAAAGGCTCCTATCTCAGCATGATGCTTGCGACATTTATTCCGGGACCGCAGACGCTTACCTAAAGCACACCCATATTTCGCCAGAAATGTACAAAAAAAAAAAAACAACAACAATAAATAACATAATTGTTAAATCATTCATCTTGAAATTATACACGTGAGAACGATGCGATGTAGAAAGACGTGCACGTTAATAGTCCGTAATAAAATAGAATAACAATAAAAAACAATTAAAAAGTCTAAATAAGTAGTGGCAGCTGAGAGATGACCAGTCTCTACTGACGAGCCCGTTCACGAACATGACATATGGATCAGCACCATTCAGGTCAACCATTTTGAAGGGAGCTTAATGATCCAACACACACGCCACCGTCAGCGAGACATTTGAGTGAGCATGACATACTCTCAGTAAGTCTCTAAGTCGATGAAAGACGTATCCAGTAAATGGTAGCATTTTAGTAGGTACATAGTGCTCACACATGTGCTTTACAATTATACAATACGAAGAGATTGAATTTATACGATACAAAGATAGTTTTTACAATCTTCAGCAGCTTCAACAATATTTTCGATTTTCCTTACGTACAATCAAAGCTATCTTCCGCATGCTCACGTTTAAGGCGATAATCGCATAGCACGGCTTCGATCGCCCAATGCTTGCGTTTTGACAAATAGGATGCACGAATCGTATTTTTGTCGTGTTTGTTTTAGTCGTGTTATATTATTATGTATAGAAGAGTGACACTCACATAGGCTCACTTGTTTGTGAGATGATTTTTTAATGGGCACGGCCAGCCTGATATCTTTATGAATAAATGGTTGTTGACAAGAAATAATTACATAGTCACATCTTGTTTGGCTTAGAAAATGTATTATTGGTATTGCTATATGGAATTAGGATTAACTTTCCACAAAAATATAATAATAATTTTATTTACACAAACGTATTTACATGATTTAAAAACATACAGACTTAACATACAGAACTAAAATAATAATAATATGTACAAGTTTATAGAAAGGGGGGGGGGGATTATTATAGGGCATCAAAAAATTCGTCCGCATCGCTGTCAACAGGAAAAGTGCCCAAAAGGCTGGCAGCATTGCCACGTTTATTTATTTATTTATTTATTCATTTGATCTTACAAGCTAACAGATGTACATCCAAAACGCTTACAAGATTAATTTAATTTAGTGTACTAATAATTTAACAAAGAGTAATAATTAATGAAAATGACAAAGTAATGCTGATTCTTTGGCCAAAGAATAGGCCAGCCCTCTGGTCACGTGAAGAGTCGACCAGCCGCTTGGCGATGTCTTGAAAAACTAAGTGGGCACTCGGACCCCAAGGCCCTAGTGTTTCAACCCCAAACGGCTCAAACATATAAGTCCCAATTAGATTGGAGTATTTGCGCCGTTTGAGGTTTTCCGCACCTGCAGCAGCAGCCCCAGCACAGCCCGCCGTGCTAGGAAGATGGGATGGCGCAAGGGTGTCGACACACGTTTCATCCCACACCAAAGGCCTACCTACCTTCCAAGGCATTATGGTCATTCCGTCTGGTCTGTTCCCATCGTCGCGTGCCAAGCCATTGGGTTCTAAAACAGCTGGCACTCGGACAAGAGACACAAGAGCACGACGGATGATGTCATTTATGCTGGCGTGCCGTGCTATCCGGCCTGCACTCTTACTGCAGGATAGGCCATGGTGTCCGAGACAGTCGACACCTTCACCACATTGGCAGCGATGCGGAGCCACACAAGGAGCGCCCAGACGCAGACAGGTAGCGAGCCGGAAGGTGGTATCACCCAGCATAGTACCTAATATATGTTGGGTGACGGTAGCGCCTGAAGCCAGAGGCCCGACTCCCACTCACCCACAGCCAACAGGCGGGCACGCTCAGCAGTATTGGTGGACGTATTAATAAGATTATTCCGTACCAACCTGCAGAGCGGCTCATCCCACTGCCCCCGGGAAGATGGGTTCATGGGCCGATCTGTATTCGGGCAAGCCGCTTTCCAGGAAGGCACTTCAGAGTAAACCAGGCAGGGGGCAAACATTTTCCCGGTCAACTTTTCAGTGCTGCGGACAGAGGACAGGGACGCGGGTAAGCTAATACTGGTAATTTTGCGAACGCCGAGGCCACCAAAACGGATGGGTAGTGTGGCTTGCAGCCACGCTCGGTCGTCCAAGGCCACATTTAAAATGGATGTTAATGTGCTGCGAATAATTTGGTCAATTTTGTCCAAGAGGTGTGACTGCTTCCATAAAGGGGAAGAGCGTAGAAAATATATAAAATTTGGACCAAAACAACATATGAAAATATAATATGGTGGAATAAGAAATGTCAAACAATAACTTATATATTTATATTCAATCCACTTTAATATTTTCCTCTCTCCGACACATGGCTATGCTCTGTCGGGTCTATAAATTTAGTTATTTATTAACACTGCCTCCCCAATTTTCACGATGTCCTATGCCATGCCGCCATACAAATCGCATTGAAGGCGCTAGGCGCGTTGGTCGGCTCTGCGTAAAGGTAAGAAATGTTTATATTGCCATTTTTTGTGTTTTATCGGCGTAAAAGGGACTTAAATTATTACTTGTACAGTTATGCAGCTATTGAAAAGTCAACAACTACATTTCAATGTCCATGTCAATAATCCAACTTTTATATATTTGAAAAAAGAAGCAAATTAAGTAATTTTGCGAGAAATTGACAACATTTGGTACTCTTTCTTTTATGGCTCTGTTTTGATTGAAATAGCACAATTGCAGTACCTACCTAGTATTTGAACCAATGTTATCAGAGCTTTTTGTTTATTGCCGTCGCAACTTTCGCAACTGTAATAAAAATAAGTTCACTATCTGAATACCATTGTTATTTAGTGGGAATGTAGAACAAATCCGGTTAAACGGATAATAAAAGGGCCATAAAATACGTTCGCACCCTGCACACACACTAATATCTCTAATTGGGCGAAACCAGGAAGGGGTGTGGTAGCTGCGCTGCCGCAGAAATATTTTCTTAACTGAGCATGCGTAAAGTTTGCTGACTGTACATGATGTTTTCATAGATATACAAGCTGCACCCCGCGATTTCACTTGCATACGTCTCAATTCCGTGAGAATATCGGAATAAAAAGTATATTATGTCCTAACTCGGTTCGTGGTCTACCCATGTGCCAAATTTCATCCAAATCCGTTCAGCCGTTTTAGCGTGAAAGCGCAACAAACAAACAAACTCACTTTCGCATTTATAATATTAGTTAGGACTATTTCAAAATCACTAGTTTTAACATTCGGTAAAGCAAATCTTATGCATTTAGTATTTTTTCCCATTTAATACTAAATTGTCAGCAATTAACTAGTTAGTTTTGGATCTGAAGTAGTGTTATTTACGTTGTCAATATTTCATATATCTATAACGTCTATATATCTTAAAAATTAAGGAAGTATCGTCAGCAAATAATACAATTTGTGGTTGGTTTTTAATTAATAAACTTAAAAGAGGAAAGGACCCAATGTCGAGCCTCGTGAAACACCCATTTTTACTTTTAAACCGAGCAAATTGACACCATTTATTTGAGCTTGCTGTTGTCTATCATTTAAATAAGATTTTACTAAACTGAGCGCAAGTTTATCTAGTCCTTAATGATCAAGGTTCAAGAGTAAGGTTTCGTGATTTACGCAGTCAAAATAGGTCACAAAAGATTCCTGTGGCATCTCAGGCCTCCTCCCACGCTGTAATGTGTATTTTAATAAAGTGACACCAGCGTAAGTCGTACAACATCCTTTATTGAAACCTCTTTGCTAATCGTGTAATATTTTGTTGGTGTTAAAATTATTGAGCATTTGATTGAGCATTACCTTTTCGAACACCTTCCTGAATACCAGCAGAACGGATACTGATCTAAAATTGTTGGTGTTTTTACTGTCCCCAGATTTAAAAAGTGTAACCGTGATAAGCTTACTGTATTTAATTACATCCGGGAAGACTCTTGAGCCACACACAAATTAAATATTAACGCTAAATATGGTGCTATAGTCTCGACTACAGATGTACAAACTTTGATAGACATTCCCTATAGATCTTCTATCAATTTAGTTTTAATTTTCCGAAAAGCTTTTATATCTTAGGGTTTATACTCGTATGTTTAAATCCAACTTTTATCAATTTTAATTTCAATCAATTTAAACAATTTTAATCCAACCGGGCAGCCTGGAACATTTGCTCTTATTAAATCAGTTGAGACATCGGGTGAGGAATTTAAAGCTTCCGTCGTTTTAAATGGTTTATTAGTAAAGAAATTCACAAATACCCTGTTAACCAGAGGTGTTGTCGTTGAGCTCCCCTAATGAAAACATGCTTGATAGTATCAGAGGGAATACTACCCGGAACACGAAAGTACCGTAATACACGCCCGATCACTCTCCCAGGATATCGAAAAGGATTACGTCACTTCAACATCAAAATTGAAGTTACTTATTCTAAGAAAATTATGTAGGTACTCGCAGATAAGCCCTGTTCGGTCCATATCGGTGCTCAAACACGAGTGTTCGCTCCAGTGAATTGGGCCCCATTAGTCCTTATAGCATATTAGCACACTAGACCTAATGGAAAGCTTTGATGACGTCAAACGTCAGCTATCGTATCAAAGGGAACATTAAAGCGATAACTCTTTCTGTATATGCCGACTCTAAAGCCGAGTTTAAATTACGGATTTATTGAGACTTTAGCTGCTACGTGTACGTGAAACTGAGACTTATGTGTATTGTGCTTTAAGTTTTTGATTGCGTAATTGAATTTTGGTCCTGCAAATTAGGTTGATAAGAAACTGATTACAATACCTATAAGTCATATTTCAATAAACAGTTTGTATGTTCTTGTTCAATTATTTGTTGTAGTTTAGTTTGTAGCTAGTTTTCGAGTACAGCTCGTAAATGGTCTTGCTTCACAGGAGAAGCATCACACTTTCATTGTATGCTACAAGCAGAATAGTGCAACAACTAAGTTGCTACGTACGCGCAATGAATGACGAGCTCTGGAAGTGCAAGTCTCATCTCTATAGAATAATTCTGCTTCCATATTATGAGTAAGTGTTCCAAATATGTAAACGGCATTATCCTGGGAGAGTTCAGATATACTTGTTGTAGTAGTTACATAACTATTCATTTTTCAAATAACTGTGATTTCTCCAACTTGAATGCTAGTAAGTAAGAGTTGCTTCGGTTGTTCATGTTTGGTGCATGCGCTGAAATGATAGATAAGTACAAAAATTTAAGGTCCACAATACATACAACCCCTACAATATAGAATACAGACCCTTACCTAAGACCCGAGCATTACTTAACTAGTTTCATTGAACCAATCAAATAGCTATACACTAGTTTTAAGTAACGGTTGATGCAGTTCTGTAGCGGCCTTAAACACTCTTCTTCTAAAATGCCGCAATGTAAACCAGCCTTTACCAAGATCTGTACATAGCGGTACATGGGTTTTGCAGCACATGAAATAAGCACTAAGTAAAACTTTAGTAGTAAATCCAACGTTAGCGCTCGAGTTAGTCGGTCGGTACGAAACCGTTCCTCTAGCGGTTTTCATTCTCTCAAGTTAAATTGTATTAACTCTATATGTGCGTGACTGTTGCTACTTATTGTACGTACAAATGTTCCACTATCTGAACTGGTGTTGACTTAATTTATATTGTTTTGTGATTACGATTCTATTAACTGGGTTTGTTTTGATTGGAGTGTAAGCTGTAGATTGGTGTGGGAGTTTGACTTGATTTATTTTGAGTTTCAGTTGTATTAGTGTTATTAGTTTTTACACGACTTTTATTTGAAGATTATTTAATATTTACAAGTGGGCACATAACAACTTATAACGAATTAATTAATAAAAATAGCAAACTTGTATACTAACTTAATTAAAACTATTGGAAAACTAAAATATAGCATCGAAAAATTCATCCGCATCGCTGTCGACTGGTAATGTACCCAAGAGACTGGCGGCATTGCCACATTGTATGGCAATGCTTAGCCTCTGCCCAAGGTAAAAACCAGCCCTCGGGTCACGGGAAGTGTCAAATAGCCGAAGAGTCCGTGAGCACTCGGACCCCACGGCTCGAGGATTTCAACCCCAAGCGGCTCGAAAATATAATTACCTGTAAGGTTATTATACTTACGCCGCTTGAGGTTTTCTGCAGCCACAGCAGCAGCACCAGCACAGCATGCCGAGCCAGGAAGATGGGATGGCGCAAGAGTGTCGACACGGGTTGCATCCCACACTAAAGGCCTGTCCACCTTCCATGGAGATAAAGACATGCCGTCCGGTCTCTTGCCATCGTCGCGTGCCAAGCCATTGGGTTCTAACATAGCTGGAACGCCGGCTGTGACAACAGCTCGACGGATGATGTCGTTAATGTTCGCGTGCTGCGCTAAGCGACCAAACTTCGGCTGCAAGACATGTCCGACTGTTGATAACTTCGCCACAGTGACTGTGATGATGAAAACAACAAGAAGCTCCTATTCGTAGGGAAGCAGCGAGGCAGAAAGTATTGTCGTCGAATAAAGTGCCTATGTTTGACGACGGTAGTGCATGAAGCCTCAGACCCGATTCCCACTTACCCACAGCCAGTAGTCGCGTACGCTCCGCAGTGGTAGCAAACGTGTTAAGTAAATTGTTCTGTACTACTCTGCAGAGCGGCTCATCCCACCGCCTTCGGGAAGATGGAAAATCGGGTACATCTGAGTTCGGGCAAGTGAGTCTCCAGGTATCCATAGCCTCGGTGAAGTACGGCACATCCAAATTAATCAGTGTGGAGGCTAGGATTTTCCTGATTAATTTCTCAATACCGTCGACCGAGGAAATGAAAGCCGGTAAACTAATACTATATAATTTGGCGAACGCCGAGGCCTCCCATACGAATGGGAAGAGTAGCTTGCGCTCAAGCTCGGTCGTCCATGGCCACATTTAAAATTGAAGTTAATGTGTGTCTGATAATTTGGTCCATTTTTTCTAAGAGGTGAGTGTGCTTCCATAAATGGGAAGCGCGAAGAAAATATGTTAATTTAGGGCCGAAACAGCAGTAACGAATTAGGGTGATGGCCGAATGCATTTTAATTTGTAACAATCTTTCCGAAACATCTTTGAAATTTTGTATTTTTTCCTCAATAAAAATGGTAAAGGAATTCTCGACGATTGGGAGACGAAGAGAGCTTTTTTCAGCTATTGCGTTAAATTTGGGAAGTGTTAATTGTCTGTCGGTACTGTCCACTGCCCGCTACGTATAGAATACGTAAGATCAAGGCCAATGGAATAAAGTTCGTTTTTTAAGAATTTTTCTACATCGCCTCCCAAGGTTCCATCATCAAGATACCAAACGTTAAATTTGGAATTTAGTCGTCGAATAATTGAGAGAATGGCTAAACTAAAAATCACGGGCGCGAGGGGGTCACCTTGTTGACAGCCAACAGCAGATTCCAAAAGGTTGTCCCGATACAGTAATTTAGAAGCTTGTCTGTAACATTGCCAAAGGAAACTATAGATTTGGGGTATTTCTTTTTAGTTTCTGCCAGCATGGTGTCCCTATTAACAGAATTGAAGGCATTCTTTATGTCAACCTTCAGGATGACCTCTCCTTTACCAGAATTTAGGTAGGTCAACAAGGCGTGTACGGCAGCCTCACAGCCCCCTTTAGAGGCAGTCTTATTAGTTGAGTACAAATGATTTCGCTAAGGGAGAATGACAAAACAGTTTATTTATTATTATTAAAAATTTAACAATCGCGACACAATAAATTACAATAAAAATATTGTGTGAAATAATAAAATTCGGTAAGAATTCTATAAAAGTGTAGAAGAAGTTTATTTTCCTTCTAAGATGTTGCCTCGTAGCCCACACGTGTTTAACAAAGTATCAGCGTGGTGTATGTCATACAGAACCTTCTCTTCTAATCTAACTTCAAAGCTTAAAATTGACGCTAGGTGAAGCAAGTACCGAGTTTCACTAGCAAATTTGCAAATATATTATCTGGGAACTGTTATTACTCAACTCTCGTGCATGCGAACTTCGCCCAGGACCATATTGCGAAAGTTTTCATTTTTCTCTAACCCAGTTATGATGTCAGGAGTTCGGAGCGGTGTCAACTTTCCAACGCTATGGAATTTTATTAGCACCTTTAAAAGTTTCCAAATTTGGATTTATTTTATGGAAGAAGTGCCCTCAAAATTGGATTATCTCTAACCTCAGAGTGATGCGTCGACTCTTTGTTATCTTAAAAGGTATCTACCATAGTATCTACCTACTTTACTTTGTGTGGTATTTACGCATAAAGGCGTCATAAAGTTTTTACTGGGCGTAATGCACCTCTCATTTTGCACGTCATAAGTAACATCAGAGCAGTGTTGAAGTCATAAAGCCGAGCTCATATCTGTTGCATACGAAATTATGGCATTTTTATGCGTCGGCATCCTGTTGGATACGAGCGCCACCTCATAAACCGCCCTCACTGGCAAATTCAATTCAATATACTAGATACGGTTTATTACATCACTCTGCATAAATGGACCTTGTTACCGAGGTGTGCCTTAGCTATTTATAACGGTATCTGCAGATATCGGCTTCCACTACACTCTCCTATTTTATTATATTATCAAGGCTACAGCCCCTTTGACTCGTAAGAATCAGCTTTTATTCGGTGTAATGAAAAACACAATACAGATCCTCGATAAAAATGTGCCGTATTATTGTTGTATTATTTATCGTTTTGTGATATTTGTTTTTATTACAAACAATTTACTTTTGTATACTCAATAGTGAAGTTCTTGTCATTTGTCACAAGCATGAGCATAACATTCATGTTTTATATAAATTAGATTAGTTTATGGCATGCTTATAAATAATAAACGAGGTTAATCGTGCTTCCATTAGCAAATACGAATAAAAATCTTTACGTTACACTTAGTTTCTAAAACTAAAAATATGCGCATAACTAAAACTAAAAATACTCTACTTTACGTTAACTTTATAAGAAATGTTGAAACTTTCGTTTTACGCTAGAAGATAATTACAAAGTTTCTGCCAAAGAATTTTATTTGAGTTTGACGAACTTAAAAAAAATAGGGTACACTTATAACTAGGTACTTACACTAGGTAACTTTACATTTTAATCGCTATAAAATGAAACGAAATATCGGTAGCGTATATTAAGTTCAGAGGGAAAAGTTTTAGGTCTTTTTTCATGGAGACATTTTGCAATATGGCTCACGTTTGCAAACTTCAGGGGTGACCCGGTCAAAGGAACAGAACCGAGAAGAATGTGGAAGTTTCTATTCAACCCTCATCGCTTTCATAATATGAATTACTGTAACGAGAACTACCAGATTTATCGTTTTTTTTTGCACCAAAAAAAAAGAACATAATTTTCGTATTGGAAATGTACCTACAGGCATGTTTCGAGCATATGAGGTCGAATGAACTCGGTCGTGAATTTTTACAACAAAATAATATGTATTTGTAAAAATTTCAACGTTTTTTTTAAATTAAACGGGCGACATTTACTAACCAATTATGTACATGGAAAACAGTAATGATTTGTATTTGTAAACATACATGATTTTTTATGAATATAGGTAATATTTGGTATTGTGAGTCACAGTTTGTATTTTTCGTGTTACAATTAATTTAAATTTACACCCTAGGTTAAATAGATTAAATATTATTTTGTTAGTTCCACACATTTATTTTTTAAAGTTTCGTTGATTTTTGTCTACGAGCGTATTTTGGATTCAACAAAGAGGTGTCGTAGAGAGGACAAAATATTTATTCCATGTATTTTCAAGCTTTTATTTTTGACTTGTTAAGTTGAAAAGCTAAAAAAATATATATACAGTTTTTAAATTAAATAGCCAATCGAGCTATTTAAAATACAATTCCTACAAAAAAAAACCTCTGTGGCAGACGGACGATATTAGCGATCTCGTAATGGGTCCATTTACCTTATTCATTAATAATTATATTGAAAATCAAGTTAAGTTTTATTTTTTTGTATTAATGTAATTCTAATCTTTTATATTATCATGTTAATCTTTTATAATAGCATCTATATTGTTTTTTATGTATTCAGATCATGTGTACTCAATAATGTGTAAGCTGTGGTTACCTGTTATTGAGTGTGCATTACAGGATAATTTATATTAAACTAGTTTATTGTAATGTATCTCTTTGGTAATCCTTAAATAAATAAAAGTTGGAACTTTAAAAAGTGCAGGAATTACCTGATATTCTAAGAAATAAAGGCACAGGCAACTGTACAAATACTATCGCGTGGCAGCCATAACGATGTATTTTATGCAGTTCAGTGCCAATACATCATGCCCGGGCCAGGTGGCGCTGCCTGTCATTAGGCGGACAGAGAACGCAACATGCATACATTCAGACTTTTATTACGATTGATATATTCTTCTATGCTATTGTTTGATGGTCGGTTTTTAAAGCGAAGTCTCTTTTAACTTAAGATCCCCGCAGACAAGCGCAACGCGACTCTAATAGAACAATTTCAATTAAACTGCATGTAAGTTGTTCTCTACCAGAAACACGACGCACTGTCGCATCGCGGCTGTCTATGGGAGCCTTTATCTTCTTGGCATAACTAAGGGAGTATGGATGTTAAGCCGGTGCTATTCTGCTAAATAGCAATTCATTACAAAGAAGTTTTATATAGGTAAGATGGCGATTTGTTGTCGTATTTACGCTTTTACTCTCAGAAAGTCACAAAAGCTGTATCTTGACAACATCGATAGAACATATCCACATAGCTTTTGCCCGTCGGGAATTATCCCACGGGAACGTACTACCAGAACAAAAAGTATCCTATGTGTTAATCAAGGTTATAAATTATCTGTGTGCTAAGTTTCATCCTAATCCGTTTAGCCGTTTTTGCGTGATTGAGTTATGAAATGAAATGAAATTGTTTATTCTGTAAATAGGATATTCGAATCACTTTTCCTATCTGACTACTCTGAAAAGAAAGGCCGAAACAAACTCAGAGGTCACAGTCTCTTTTAAAGTCCAGACATAATCTTGGTCAGGCCATATGAGGACCATGTAGATTATTGTCTGAAATGGTATTTTGAGAAAAGAACCACACAAATTTGAGCGATCTATAAACATGCAAACTTTTCCATGTATCATATAATATATATAGTAGGATAGGATAAGCAAATTTGTGATGACCAGTCCTCCACACAAATTCATAAACGGCTTATGTACTTGCAAACAATGTGGGCTGGTCCTTAGGGACGCATTATGTGGTACTTCACTAAGCTTCCGTAAAGGTTTTAACCACGACATAACCAGCACTGATTTAATACCATCTGCTTCGGTAACCTTCACGTTTCCTTTAATCCGATTAACACAGTGTTAGCATAGATTACCATTAGTTATGGGTATGATATGCGATGCCTATGGTTGTTGCTCCTAATTAAGAACTAACAGGCCTTAATGATATTCGCCAAAGATAGATTTAGTTGAATCATTTTGATTGGCAAAATTTTTGTTAGTTTAGTAATCTACTTTTATTTCACTGACTGATACTAGACGTAATAATTAAATGTGTCATAAACTATGTATTTGTTAAAATTGCATTAAGTTGATAATTGAATATTATAATATTCAATTTAAAATAAATAAATGCATAAGAACATGCGAAGGCAGACGACTCCTAGTTCCCGGATTCTACGTTCAAAAATATATTATAATATAACATGACTTAATCTGATCAATGTTACAGGTAAAATAGATTACTACTTGTCAATTATTACCAAAACAGAAACAAATAAGGTCAATTTACTGGATATACGACACTTACGCAAACGGATCCTATATTTCTAGCCTAACTGCGTAGGTGTAGGTTTCAAATTAATTCCCTAAATTGGCTCCTAAATCACGTTATAAAAATGCCATAGGTACGATGCTACTACGGTATTTTTATCATAAGAGCCTTGGTTAATAGAAATGTAGTGGCAATTTTTTTTTTAATGTTACTAAGCCGATATCGGTTGTCATGTTATGGGGCATGTGCTGCGGAGGAATGAGGAAACTATCGTGAGGAACGTTTTGAGTATGAATTTCGATGGCTATAAGAGTAGGGGAAGACCAAAGAAACGATGGATGGACTGTGTGAAAGATGATATGGCTAGAAAGGGGATGAACTCAAATAAATTCAGATAAGGGCAGAAGAATGATGATTATACAGTATGTTAACTAACGGAGGGCATTCCCGTTTCGCCCGGAGGACACGGTTGAGCATACGGTGGAGGTCTGTCCGGCTTGGGCAGAGCATCGCCGTGTCTCTCTCGCGTCCGGCCCTGGTCCAGGCTATGGTACGGAGCGAGAGGGCATGGGAGGCCGTCACCTCTTTCTGCGAAGCAGTAATGCTCGCGAAGGAGGAGGCAGAACGCGTGAGGGAAAGGCAAAATTCGCGCCCTCACGCCCCTAGCCGCCGCAGAAGACGCCCTGGGCGTCGGGAATCGCAGGCCGATTCCCGGCCACCGTAGGCGCGGGCTTGCGGACGGTGAGCAATGGGTAGCTCGCCGTCCGATAAGGACCAGGCCCGGGTCGACGGCGCGCTGTGTTCCACGCGCGCCTCAAAGAGATGTCAGCAAGTGAAGGGGTCCGATAGGACCAATGCCTGCCGGGGTTGCGGGAAAGTCCGAAAGGGATACCGTGGCCCCTGGCAAAGTACAGGCAACGGAAGGAACACGGGTGGGTTTTAGTCAGTAAGAGTCTGACACGCCCTCCTGCTCCGCTCAGAGCGGGAGAAGTTATTTGATAATTTCCCAAACAAAAAAAAAAGGGCATTCCCGGTAACCAGATACATGTTAAAAAATATAGCCATAAAAAAAATCTTTCAGTGCGGAAAGACAGAGTGTACAGAGTGTTTCTTTTACGTATAATTTATTTTCCTTTATTTTATTTTATAGTTATATTTTTTTAGCATGTATGCACGCTATACTATTGCGGATTTACTGGAACTGTTTATTTTAAGTATCAATTTAACATTTTTTGAAAATATTTTATGAAAAAATAAAAAAAAGAACATGGTAATATTTTTTTTTGCATGTATGAACGCTATTTTATTGCGGGTTAACGGGGACGTCCTTTGTTAGTTAATATACTGTATAAGCGGCCAATAAACCGTCCCGCCTGATAGTAGGTTTGTTGTCATACCATATCTTCAATAGTGGCATCGCATGGCGTTGCCATCCAAGGTACAAAGCTGAAATGGCTCACATGCACGTAATTGCACCCTTCCAACCGGAATACAGCGACGCTGCTTGGCGGTTGAAATAGAAATGAAAGGTACTAGTATCTATTTTTTTTTTCTTTTTATGTTAAAGAGTTCTAGGCGTTTACTTACAACTAAAATTCGGAAGTAAAAAAACGGTTATGATGAGCGTTTTCGCTGTCAAATACTATGTATAATGTATACCATAAGGTATACATTATACATAGTACATATACAAGGTCCCATTAAAATAGATGGACAAATTTTAACACAGCGTTCAGTACGTCTAACCAAAGATATCCAAGCAAAAAAAAAAACAGTTTAAAGTGATTTTATTTTGACCTAAAATAATAAATGGCATTGGGTAACCAATATTTTTTGTGAATTTTCGTTAGCTGATTTATTTTTCTTGTAAGTATCTAACTTCTTCTTGTAAGTATCTTCTTCTTATTTGCGTGGTCTGAATAATTTCTAAAAGTATCTATTTTATACTAGCTTTGACTCGCGTGGAGGTCGCAAATTATCCTACGGGGACGTACTATCGGGATAAAAAGTGTCCTATGTCCTAACCCAGGTTCTATCCAAATTTCATTCAAATCCGTTCAGCCATTTTTGCGTGATTGAGTAAACAAACAAACAAACTTTCAAAAGTGAAAGTTTTGTGTGTCTGTTGAGTACGAGGTAGTTTAGATATGATTTCACCGCAGTGCAAAGTGAAACCCTATGGAAATTGGATTATTCAGTACATACGTGTAGGTAAATACTACAACCACGTGTAAGTCTGCATTTAATGCCAGCCCTTTTTACTGAATTTGCATTTACACCCGGATTTGTTTGCGTGGAATTTTATATTAGCGTAAATAGTTGATGTTAGTGTGAAATAGAAATGGTTTAACGGATAGGGAATTGAATTTGACAGTTCATTATTCATGTGTGTAATGTAAATGAATTGAATAGTGTTGACTGTTATGATGGGTTAAGCAATAATGCTCGGAAGTGTAATGTGACGTGGGTTTTTATTTTATTATGATAACTTTAAATCGTTGATAAAAAATCACGCCCTATATTATATTTATATATTATTATTATATTATATATTTTCTATTTATTATAGAAAATATATAATATAATTATTTTCCCTGAGGGTTTAGTTTATACCCCATTAATGAAAGTAGAAGTAAAAAAAACGAGCGAGCCTTACAATAGTCGCATACAATGTGTAACATCTGACATCTCACTTTCGTAATAAGCAACATTATAGGGTCAGAGCCTCGTCAAGGTCGTTTCTGACAGCCAACTCTAGAACCACGCGCGCTCATTGGTCAAATTGGTCAACTCAAATAGCGCGCGCTTCCCGGGCTTCCTGTTACATACTTCCGTCCCTTTTCACGGAATCAGTCCGACAGATTTTTAGGGTATATTATGTTCTATGCTGACACATCAAAAACAGTCGAGAGGTATCGTGGGGCACCCGGTTGGACAAAGTTCTTTCGCTTTTGTAGAAAACTCTTGTGAAGTCACCTTTGTTATGTAACAAAAGTGTCGTGATGGTCAAAATATGACACGTTTTTCGGTCTAGCTCTCATTCGCCTAGTGAGCAGAGCATAACGTGTGATAAGGAACTCTGATCCAATTTTTTTTCAAAACTAATTTGATTTTTTTCCACTTTATCATAGTAGTATTATGAGGCATATCACAAACCAACTTTTTCTGACAGTTAACTATGAAGTAACACTGTATAAAATTCAAATAAACACGAAACTAAATATCCGTCCTTATAATCCCCGCCTCGTGCCTTTAAAAACTCTAATTACAAAGCTTTCCGCGATAAGTATCACGCAACGAACATCCGTCTTAAACTTGCTTCATTTGTACTTTGTACGTAAACTAACGTATGTGCATTTACCATAATATGATCACGTAGGTATAAGGCTAATTCAGACTATCTTACTTGCTAGATAGTGGAGTGGCGGGCTAACTCTGCTCGCATTGTCTTAAGGATATTACTGAAAATTACTTGAAACACTGCATTGCACCATCTCTGAGCAGTGCTACTGTAATTAGCAAAACGTTTTAGTGTCTACGTACTCGTAGTATTACAATTTGTGAATGCGTTTAGTTTTGTTATGTAATTTGTAGAAAAACTTACTTTCTTAGTGTCGTTATTATACAGCAGCGGTTTTAGACTGCCTCGATGGTCTAGCGGTCGCAAGCGCTACTGCTGAACATGAGATCCTAGGTTCGATTCCAAGGTTGTGCAAAGTGTGTGGGTTTTTCTATGTGGAATTTGTCGGTAGCAGCCCGGATTCTGGATTTGTACCCGGTTGATGGCAATAGGCTCTCCCTCTATTACATGGGACGTAAACATTACTGGCGAAATGTGGGTGTACTATAGGTACACCTCTGCCCAACCCTTCGGGGAAACAAGGCATGATGTATTCAACCGTTTACAACCCGGAATGCGGCATTAACCCACAATCTTTGTATTCAAACTAGGTATCCATCTTTGCCTTTCAAAGGTATTTACATAATAATAGTAAGTCTTAAAATAATAATAATATTTAGTTAAATGAATGTTTAGTAGTCATTTGATACGTGAAGTGGGCTACTTTTGTAAGATGACTAAAATGTCACGGTGTACATATTGATTCTGTTACCTTTGTCTGTTTATCTTTGCAGTTTTATGAAGTAGGTACGTAGATCCATTTTCTTTAATAGACTTCTTCGGTCTATTATGAAGTCATGGTGATGATAACACCTAAGCAGATTAAGATGTAAAACGTAGATGATGACGACTGGAGCCGAGTATACGCTATTCAGCGCCGAGTATACGCGATTCAGCGTCACCAACCGACTGAAGTCGAGTATACCCGAACTAGCGTTGCCGACCCGAGCTAACGGTTCAGTTTCGCTCACTTTTCAAAAACTGGACTATAAATACTTTTATCTACACTCATGCTATAAATCCTCTATAAAAGTTTCTGAAACAAGTTAGCTTATTGCCAACATTAAAACAACCACTGTCATAGTAACCATAATATCATCCAAACGACTGTTATAATGTTGTACTAAATTTCATTATGCAACTCCTTTGCTTTTTCGATCCCTTCTTTATTCATCAAACAGCCACATTCTCACTACTGAATTCGTGGTATCTTTATGAATTTCAAAAAAAGAACATTGTCATGCACGCGCGGTTCACTACCACAGCGCCGTAATTTAAAAATGAAAATAATTATTACAATAAATAATTATATTATTACATATACATAGTTTGTTTGTATTAGATACCCAGCAATCAAACTTTCTATGAATTTCCATAGAGTTCTTACAATACAGTACAACACTCTATGGTTTCAGAACCTTTTATAGAGGATTCATATCATGGGTGTAGATAAATTCTTGTTTGCAACTGTACATAATTAGGTATTTAAGACTCATGTGATACCACATTCGTAATTTAATACCCCTTAATATACAACAGTTTTTCGTCGGAAAATATGTGTAAAGAGTCATGTTTGCACGTTACACGGTAACCCTATAGTGGCTTATCCGTTTGAAGTGAAACCTTTACTATCGGATAGTCTGTAATACTGTTACTTGGGTTCGGATTAGGTCATCCATTGTTTGTATAATGGGTAACTAAAATAGATCGTATTATCTATTTTTAAAACTTGCCTTTTGGAGAGTAGTTTCGTAAGCTACTTACAAGTAGATACGTCAATTTGCCATATTACAACCATTTCATACAACTGTCAAAGAATGACAGTTGTGATTTGAATATACGGACAATTTAAGTTGGTAGCCAATTTGCTGAACAATTAATTGACTTTACATAATAATGTTTCAACAATGTTAATTTAGTTTTGGTTAGATCCAATTATCTGTAGAAGTTTCGATACGTTCATGTTTGATGCCGTGAATTTACCCGGAATTTGATATACGTACTTCGAGTTTGAATGTCAAGTCAGCTTCACATCGACAAGAACTCATTTGATTGACAACCCAATCTAAAGTTATATTATAAAGAGAAAAGATTAATATGTTTATTTGTTACGCTTTCACGCCAAAACGGCTGAACAGATTTTGATGAATATTGGCACATGGGTAGACCATGACCTGGGTTACGCCATAGGATAGTTTTTTATCCCTATATTCCCACGGGACTGAGACTTGTGCGGGTGAAATCGCGGGGCACTGCTAGTGTTATACAATATTAAGGAACAAAGATTATAGACAACTAGATGCGCTCCGTGGCTTCACACGCGTGAGTCTCGATCCCGTGGGAATATTGTGATAAAAGTATCCTATGTCATAACCCAGGTCATAGTCTCCCCATGTGCTACATTTTATTCAAATATGTTCAAGCGTTTTAGCGTGAAAGCGTAATAAACAAACAAACAAACAAACTCACTTTCACGTTTATGATATTAGTTAGAATTAAATGAATTACTGACAATGTATACATCTTTTTTAAGCCGACTGTACTCTAAATTATCCCAATCTATTTCCATCGGAAACCATATATATTTTAAACGCCACAAAACGACTTAACATAATTATCACTTTTAAAAAAATCTTCTGCTAGAATATCCAGAAGCTTCAACCACAAAAAAGGCTTTTCCACCTCACGAGACACAATTAATTGTAACTTACTTCAATTCACTTTGTATGTGAAAATAACAAATTACAAAGCGTCTGTAATTTGTTGTAATCAGCGTTCGAATCGGGAATTTAATCAAAGGGAATCGGTGATTGTACGGACCAATTGAGTATACTACTGCGTGAGTCTGCGTGTCCTATATATAACTACATATCTACGACAGTGTGCTCGAATGCCTCGCAGCAAATCGCCCAGAAGCTTATCGAAATTTTTGTAAACCCTTTCAAAGGAATTTCAAGTCTCTCGAGTAGTTGATTGGGGTTGAGAAAACGTTAGAAACAAGATCTTTTGTTTGTCGAAAGGTTGAATTTTACCTTTAACCAGAAATTGGGCAGTCAGACGTTTAAAGCAAAGATATTCAAGCGTGATTATTGCACTTCATTATAGCCTATAATTAGCACGAAATAAAAATTATCAAAACACTGGGTTGTGGAGGTTCGCTCCATCTAAAAATACTTGCACTGGGTTGTGGAGGTCCGTTCCATGTAAAAATAAAGAAACTGGGTTGTGGAAGTCCCCTCCATGTAAAAATACTGGCATTGGGTTGTGGAGGTCCACTCCATGTAAAAATAAAGACACCGGGTTGTGGAGGTCCGTTGCATGTGAAAATACTGGCACTGGGTTGTGCAGGTCCGCTCCATGTAAAAATACTGGCACTGAGTTGTGCAGGTCCGCTCCATCTAAAAATACTTGCACTGGGTTGTGGAGGTCCGTTCCATGTAAAAATAAAGAAACTGGGTTGTGGAAGTCCCCTCCATGTAAAAATACTGGCATTGGGTTGTGGAGGTCCACTCCATGTAAAAATAAAGACACCGGGTTGTGGAGGTCCGTTGCATGTGAAAATATTGGCACTGGGTTGTGCAGGTCCGCTCCATGTAAAAATACTGGCACTGAGTTGTGCAGGTCCGCTCCATCTAAAAATACTTGCACTGGGTTGTGGAGGTCCGTTCCATGTAAAAATAAAGAAACTGGGTTGTGGAAGTCCCCTCCATGTAAAAATACTGGCATTGGGTTGTGGAGGTCCACTCCATGTAAAAATAAAGACACCGGGTTGTGGAGGTCCGTTGCATGTGAAAATACTGGCACTGGGTTGTGCAGGTCCGCTCCATGTAAAAATACTGGCACTGAGTTGTGCAGGTCCGCTCCATCTAAAAATACTTGCACTGGGTTGTGGAGGTCCGTTCCATGTAAAAATAAAGAAACTGGGTTGTGGAAGTCCCCTCCATGTAAAAATACTGGCATTGGGTTGTGGAGGTCCACTCCATGTAAAAATAAAGACACCGGGTTGTGGAGGTCCGTTGCATGTGAAAATATTGGCACTGGGTTGTGCAGGTCCGCTCCATGTAAAAATACTGGCACTGAGTTGTGCAGGTCCGCTCCATCTAAAAATACTTGCACTGGGTTGTGGAGGTCCGTTCCATGTAAAAATAAAGAAACTGGGTTGTGAAATGAAATGAAATGAAATGAAATTGTTTATTCTGTAAATAGGATATTGCAATCACTTTTACACGTCATATTAAAAAAAAATAAGAAGAAAATGCTAGATGAGTTCGGCGTTTCCTATCTGACTACTCTGAGAAGAAAGACCGAAACAAACTCAGAGGTCACAGTCTCTTTTAAAGTCCAGACATAATCTTGGTCAGGCCATATGAGGACCATGTAGATTAGTGTCTGAAATGGTCTTTTGAGGAAAGAACCACACAGATTTGAGTGGACCTGTCCAGTCAGTGCAAGCATTTGTCAGTAATCGTAGAGCTCAACTCAGAACTTAAGGAGCTCAACTCGACGAACAATACCAAAGAAAGGACATTTGGGTAGGTCGCATAAAGTACTCAAACTGCCAGACCATCATTTAAACTAACTGAGAAAGAAAAAATTCAAGAAAGGAAAAACAATAAAAATAAAATATCCACATAGTCCTCACATTCACAATAATTAAAACAATATAATACTTTACAAAGTAATCATGTTATTTTGTATATAAATTTCAACAATGTCAATATGTATATAAAAAACTGGTATTTTTAATGATTTACATAATAATTAAAATGTCAAATTTTATAGTTTTATCACAAAGCTTAGCAGAGCGAGCAGCTCAATCCCACGCTTTTTTATCTTCTAAATAATCTGAAATTTTATAGTACCCTTTTTTACAAAGTTTGGTTTTTATACAGCTTTTAAATCGTTTAATGGGTAAGTTTCGAATATCAATGGGAAGTTTGTTGTAAAAGCGTATACATTGACCCATGAACGAGTTGCCTACTCTGTGGAGACGTGTGCGATGTACAGCAAGGTTGTGTTTATTCCTGGTATTTAAACTATGAATATCGGTCATTTTCTTAAAATTTGATATATTTTTGTGTACATGTAATTGTGGAAGTCCCCTCCATGTAAAAATACTGGCACTGGGTTGTGGAGGTCCACTCCATGTAAAAATACTGTCACTGGGTTGTGGAGGTCCGTTCCATGTAAAAATACTGGCATTGGGTTGTCCATATTAAAATACTGGTATTGAGCTGAAGCCGACCCCAACATACTTGGGAAAAGGCTAGCAGATGATGATACAACTACTAATTATCTGTGATGTGATACCAGTTCATTTAATTTGACCTTGTAAAATGTGATTGCAGTACATCCAATCAAGCGTAGCCTTCTACGGTTGCCAAGAAGAGCGGTGGCCGCCACATTGCGTCCACAATTTACTATTGAATGACCTCACTGAAGCGTTATGAGTGTCAAGTTGGTGTGTTTTCCTAGCCAGCGTTTTTTGACACCGTAAAGTCAAACCCCGGTGACATCATATTCATGACGGCCGTCACTGCGGCCGTTATGGCGGCCACTGTTCTGCAAGAAAACCGTAGTTTTAGTTTTGTCACCGTTTGTTGTAACAATGGTGTAGCTGATCCTGAACTGTGTCGTGTATAATTTTATAAAATAGGCTACGTACATTAATAACCCAATTGTGTTTTAAATGTCTGCCTCACTATTTTATATGGAGCGTCAAATACAAGTAGTTTAATGTAACCAATTTAATTATAGCAGCATTTCGGTGACAGTCATAATTGCGGGCAAAAATTAAACTCGCTGCCAATATGAATATTGTTTCATATGGATATTGATACTGAACGTGATAGTCGGTAATTCGTTTAAAAAGTTAACATTATTTTTTTAAAGTTACAAAATGAAGTTAACTGTTTCATGGGGCCCTTGATATACTTAGTACTAAGCCTAGTTTATTAAGTAGCAAAGTACCTATGAACATCTTGCTTCGGAAGTTACAGAACTTAGCGATGGGAAGTTCAAAACCCACATCAAACGTGTCCTGATATCAAGAAAGCATATTATAAAATTAAAGACTACGTTGAAGACAAGGAAGTTTGGCATTAATGCTTTCTGCACATGTGGCTTCCCTGATACGTCATTGACGGCAAATTATGTAAGAGTCTATTAAGTGCTCCAAAATTACCTTGTTTATATTTTTTACATTCTTCCTTGACATCATCATCCTATTATTGACATTATATACCTACAATTTAATTTCGACTCTTTATTAGTGGCTTTTGTGGACATGATAGTTATTCCGATTTGTTACAGTTGTAATAGCAATCATTTCATTTAGTTTAAAATAGGTTTTTATTTTTATTAATTTATTTATCTTTATATAGATTCTTTTCTATTTTGTGAATGTGAGAACGCTGTAGGCTTAGGTAGTGGACTGAAGATTTGTTGACCATCATCATTTTGTTAAGTACCTGGTACTTTTTGAAATGAAATGAAATGAAATTGTTTATTCTGTAAATAGGATATTGCAATCACTTTTACACGTCATATTAAAAAAAAGAAGAAAATGCTAGATGAGTTCGGCGTTTCCTATCTGACTACTCTGAGAAGAAAGACCGAAACAAACTCAGAGGTCACAGTCTCTTTTAAAGTCCAGACATAATCTTGGTCAGGCCATATGAGGACCATAAAGATTAGTGTCTGAAATGGTCTTTTGAGGAAAGAACCACACAGATTTGAGTGGACCTGTCCAGTCAGTGCAAGCATTTGTCAGTAATCGTAGAGCTCAACTCAGAACTTAAGGAGCTCAACTCGACGAACAATACCAAAGAAAAGACATTTGGGTAGGTCGCATAAAGTACTCAAACTGCCAGACCATCATTTAAACTAACTGAGAAAGAAAAAATGAAAGAAAGAGGAAAAACAATAAAAATAAAATATCCACATAGTCCTCACATTCACAATAATTAAAACAATATAATACTTTACAAAGTAATCATGTTATTTTCTATATAATTTTCAACAATGTCAATATGTATATAAAAACTGGTATTTATAATGATTTACATAATAATTAAAATGTCAAATTTTGTGCTTTTATCACAAAGCTTGGCAGAGCGAGCAGCTCAATCCCACGCTTTTTTATCTTCTAAATAATCTGAAATTTTATAGTACCCTTTTTTACAAAGTTTGGTTTTAATACAGCTTTTAAATCGTTTAATGGATAAGTTTCGAATATCAATGGGAAGTTTGTTGTAAAAGCGTATACATTGACCCATGAACGAGTTGCCTACTCTGTGGAGACGTGTGCGATGTACAGCAAGGTTGTGTTTATTCCTGGTATTTAAACTATGAATATCGGTCATTTTCTTAAAATTTGATATATTTTTGTGCACATGTAATAGGTTTTCAAAAATATATTGTGAGGCTACAGCTAGTCAGGATGTTTATTTCTCTGAATTTTTCTCGAAGGGAATCCCTTGGACCTAGGTTGTAAATGGCTCGAACAGCCCTTTTCTGTAGAACAAAGATAGTATTAATGTCCGCACAGGTTCCCCAGAGAAGAATCCCATAAGACATAAGACTATGAAAATAACTAAAATAAACAATTCTGGCTGTATCTACGTCAGTTATCTGTCTAATTTTTTTAACAGCATAAGCGGCCGAACTAAGCCTTCCTGACAATTTTTCTATGTGTGGGCCCCATTGTAATTTACCGTCAATAGTTATTCCAAGAAAAACTGTTGACTCTACAGGGTCCAACTCCTAAAGACCTACACTGTCCTCCCATACCTAATAACACTGTTATTTGAAGATATTGTAAATGCCAATTATTTTTAAAAGAGTAACCGTGGAGTTTCTTGCCGGCTCTTCTCCATAGGAAACGACCAATTGGAACCGTGCACCTAGCTTCTGACGTTTTATGTGCCCGTGTAGGTTTATGTGAAATAAAATATTTTGAATTTTGAATGTTTTAGTTTTGAAGACCACTGAATGAATGAATAACGAAAAAAAAAAAGATAAATTATTAATATATTATGCCAGTTGATTCTTTGAGAATCAACTGGCATAATATATTAATAATTTATCAATTTTTTTTTTCATCGTCTCATTGATACCCTAGAGTTATGGGATATCAAAAGAAACACCTAGTATTTGTTAAACGACTGGGTCTGCTTATCAATAGTACCGTTTCATTGATTGTAAAATTATCGCACTCAATTAGAGCCGTTGCCCACGATGCGTTACGCCGCCGGAGCGGGACAGTCAGTTGTTTGTGCAGCAGAATGGTACACGCTGTTTTGTTGCGGCGCCGTAGCACCCGTGTGCCCGCCAATGCGGCGAAATCTTTGCGATGCGGCGGCGGCGCGACACGGCGCCGGAGCGGCGTCGCTGCGGCGTTTTACATACATATATCCATGGTATGCCACACGGTGTGTTCTGGCGCCGCACCGCACGTACACCGGACTTGCAGCCTGCGAGATGAGACGGGGAGGAGTGAATGCGTTGCAACGCTGGAGCGGCACCACTCAGTTCTTTGTGTGACAACGATGCGGCACCGCAACGCATCACGCGCACAGGGTCTTAAATAGTCCCGATCTTCATCGCTTTCTTATTTTACTGTTGCACTTATTGTTTATGTACCTTTATCTGTTTTACTTTTACCCTAGATTTTTTTCTACGCTACGATTGGTTGGATAAACAGTCCTCAGACAGAATCTGATTGATGCTGCTTTATATCCTCCACTTTCAACTACCTAATTTGCTTTTTACGATACCCTTAGGAATCACGGATCGTAAATCTTAGGGTCGCCGATACGATTTCAAGTCTATTGGTCTAATTACATAAGACAATTGCATTTAGTACGAGAGCCCCGACCAAAACCATGTCGCATCGTTTTACGGACAAAACCGAATAAAATCGTTATTTTTGATGGTTCTGTACCTGACTCGGTGGGCAGTAATGGTTAGAAAATTTGCAGTTTTCTTTAAAGGGGTGATAGATATTGTCCCTCCGGTATTGATAGCAGCTCAACTGTAACCAATATCACCAATCGAGTATTGATTGTTAACGATATCGGAACGTTTTAATTTGTTTTTAATGTCGGCTATAAAGCTTGTACGGCTACTAAATGTGTCGGTAAGTAAGGCACTAATAGTGTTTTAATAGCCTATATGGGGTAATGATAAATGAGGCCTGTGTTGTTGAGCACAGAACGATCCTTTACGAAAGGATTTGTGTATTTTTTAAAGTTGTAGGGAATATTTTTTTGTTGTACTGTTTGTAATTTTGAGTTTTTAATGTTTTTGACGATGATTCATGTAGTTAAATTGCGAACAAAATTTGCATTTGTGTGTCAGTATGCAATACTTACCCATTGATTAAATACTAGAGGTTCCAGCCTCATATGGATTCCTTTCAGGAACAGTGAGTTTTTTGAAAAAGTATTCTATAATATTAGGTCTTTACTTATGAAATTGCCGTTCTGCAGTACAGGCCATTTCAAATCAAAATAATTTTTGTTTGGCTAAGAATTCTAATTTCAAATTAATTTTATTTTAAAAAAATGTTTTTTTTTTCAAAAGTAGTCATTTGTTTATTGATTAGTGTTACATTTTCATCGCATTTCAATATTTTTCGTCATCATGGATACGTTAAAAATTCGAGTAATTATGGAATATGGGTACCGTCGTGGCAGCAACGCGGCACAAGCGGCACGCAACATCAACGACGTTTCGGAGCTAACACTACAAACCAACGCACCACCTGTTATTGGTTTGCTCGCTTCCGTTCTGGAAATTTCGACCTGAAAAATGAACCTCGCGGTCGTCCGAAGACTTTGGTCGACAATGACGAATTAAAGGCGATTGTGGAAGCTTATGATACACAATCTACGGCTGAATTAGCAGCAGCTTTCGACGTTAGCATCAAAACAATATTGGTCCATTTGCGTCAAATTGGCAAGGTAAAAAAGCTTGACAAATGGGTGCCCCACGAACTCAATGATCGCCAGCGCGAAGTACGCGTCGAGACGTGCCTTGCACTGCTCAACAAACACACAAATGAAGGAATTTTGATTTTGTTTGATAACCGCAAGCGCTCAGCAAGTTGGTTGGATTCTGGTTCAGCACCTAAACAATGCCCTAAACGAAAACTTACCCCTTGAAAAGTGATGGTCACTGTTTGGTGGTCTAGCTCAGGTGTGATTCATCAGAGCTTCTTACCAAACGGGGTGAGCATTACTGCAGATGTGTACTGTGAAGAACTGAACACAATGATGGAGAAGCTGGCACATCTCCAACCAGCATTGGTCAATCGCTCGTCTCCGCTGCTCCTGCACGACAACGCGCGACCTCATACTGCACAGCAGACGGTCTCCAAGTTGCAAGAACTGGGGTTGGAAGCTCTCCGTCATCGGCCCTACTCACCAGACCTTGCGCCTACAGACTACTACTTTTTCCAAAATTTGGATATCTTCTTGGCGGGAAAAAAATTCAATACCCGAGAGGCAGTACAAAATGCCTTTGAAGAATTCAATTCATCAATAAACTGCCACTGCGTTGGCAAAGATGCATTGATTGCATGGGTGATTACTTCGATTAATACAAATAAAAAATACATGAAAAAAATTCGTTTAAATTTTTTCATACAAAACGGTAATTTCATAGGTAAAGACCTATTATTAGAATATTGTAATCACCCACAAAAACCTTTTCCGCTTGAAGATAAACCACTTCCTTAATATATCAAAAACCAATTTTAGAAGGTCATAACAGCTCCCCCAATTCTGTTCATGTATAATCCTCATGCGAGGTCCCGTAAGGGATTACAATCCCACTGCTAAGCTATAGTTCGTACCCAAATGTAATCTGAATGTATACAGCGTTTATCAGAAAGGTGTGGTCATATTTAAGTACAGCCGATCTATTCTGTAAATATCTCACCGTGAAAACTTAGGTGAAGTGAGCGTGAAGAGCTGTCATTCCACTGATACGGATGGGCACTATTGACAGCTCGCTTCACGCTCACTTCACCTAAGTTTTCACGGTGAGATTTTTACTAACTTTGTCCATGGGACCATCATCGTAATCGCGAAAACATAATCAGCCGCCCCATACTTTTGGGTTGACTAGGTATTGAAAGAAAGAAAGAAAGAAAGAAAGAAAGAAAGAAAGAATAATATTTATTTGGACACAGTTCGTGAAACACATAGTACAAAAATAAAAATAAAAAGTGAAAATAATATAAAGCGACAATTGTGTGCCTCACGGCTGCGCCAAAAAGGTTCATTATTGAAGTTTTTTAGTTTGACGGTCAGTAAAAAAAAGCCTTTATTTATCCCTTATTAACAAATTAAATAAAGTTCTTAATACTTAATATTAATTAATTATCTAATTAAGGAAACCTCGACGGGTATAGGCCTCCTCCAGTAATTTCCAGTTTTTCTGGTTTTTGCTTTCTCAAGCCATTATTTGCCAATCAATTCTAATATCTCGTCTTGCCAACGCTCTGCTGGTCTGCCTCTTCTTCTCCTTGCGTATGGGCCTTTCCAAGCGGTTGTTCTGAGGGTCCACCTGTCGCCTTCTGATCACGCCAGATGGCCCGTCCATCTCCACTTCAGTGCTTGAGTGTGTTGAAGGGACATGTGTCTTTTTTCTGATTGATGTATTTCGTTGTTAGTCTCTTAGTCTGATGTTTAGGATACTTCGTTCCATGGCCCTTTGGAAAACTTGTATTTTATTTTTAGTTGTGCTTGTAAAGATCCACGTCTGGCAAGCGTAAGTAAGGCATGGCAAGGTGGTAGCAGGCAAGAGTTCATGACTTTAGCTTTAAGTTTGGTCAGTTCTAAACCCTTAAATATGGCCATACCTTTCTCAAACATGCTGTAGATATACTATGAGGTAAACTTTATATATTTATGTAGGTGGGTGTATTAAATGGTCTTCAATAATTAAGTAAAGTAATAGTTGAGTTTCTTGTGAAACGGTCTGTCTAGAGAAGTAGGTAGAGTCACGAAAATTATTCGTTTAGGTACCAAATGGACTACCGACTTAAACTGTCCGTATATTCAAATCACAACTTTAATTATTTGAAAGTTGTATGAAATGGCTATAACAAAAAAAAAAGCTTTTAATTCTATGCAACACATATTATAGTAATTTTTCAACTTTGAAACAATATGCAAAAATTAAATTTGAATAAATAATTAGCTTTATTTGGAATCCTGTAAAAAAAAAAATCTTTTTGCATTTATTAATTTACATGCATTTTGAATAATAAGTTAATCAAGTATTATGAAAAAAAAAAATATCGTCAATGAACTTACAAATTGACGTAGTGTGTCAATTTCATATTTTTCCTGGCAGTACTTCTACCGTTGCTACCTATTTCTGCCGCCCAGACAACACTGTTTTGTGTCAGTTTGAAGGGTGGCTGGCTTCAAGGTCCAGGAATATGAGATATTTGAACTTTGTCTAAAGAGTTGCTATAAACGCGCATGACATCAACCAGTTTGCTGGTGATTCAGGTAATGGGCGGTAACAAGTTTTCATCAATCTGTTTCCAGAGCGGAGAAGTTATTTGATAATTACCCACCCAAAAAAAAAAAAAAGTAGGTATACTCTTGTAATATAATATTGTACGAGGGAAAAGATAACTCATTACTCCTTCTGTCATTCAGTGTTGCTTTCGCAGGATCACAAGTAACGACGAATGTAATAGATTACATTACGTTATGTGATTAAAATTATCCCACATTGTATTGTTTATATTATCTCATATAAGCACTCTTGTATCAACGATAACTCATCGTATTTCGTCAAAAACTTCGTCACTGAATTTTCATACAACTTGGCCTGCATGATTGTTATCTACAGTTAAATGTAAATATATTTAAAAATTCATCGGCATCATTATTTCCTCGGTCGAGAAGATTCATCGCGGGTATATTATTAATTATTAAAGCATCTCCCTCCCTCGAGCCTTGATTTTAAAAGAGACGTTAACGACTTAAAAACAAAAACCTGCCCTGTTTATTTTGAAAGCTACACAAAATAAAACAATAAGTTGTAAAGACCAGGCTTCTTTTGCAATTTTCGGGTGGAATGGTTTCCGTACAAAATGGGTTAAACGGGGTAGATTTACCTACTTTGATGGTTTTACCCCTTGAGCTACTTACCTTTAATTCTGGCAATTATTTGTGTAAAAACGTATTTCTAAACCGAAGATTTCTGCAAAAAAAAAAAAAGGAAATTATATCAGAAAGAAAGAAATCATTTATTTTGCAATGAAAGTGGGTACAAAATAAGATGTAAACATTATAAAAACAGTTCCAACACACTCTACCTTACGGCACGCAAAAGTTAAAAAAAAAATAAAAAATATAGCTACTTAATTTTACAACCAAATAAACAAAAGAGAAAAGCACAGTCATGTGGATCTACAGCCTTCCTACATAAACTAAACATCCAAAACTACCATCACCAAAATTACCATCTTAATTCTATATTTTACAAATGACTGATTATTGTACTTAGGTGCATTAACAAACACAAAAATAACATTATAAACTCATATCATTCAAAAAATCTTGTATAGAATAGTAACATTTATCTATTAGTAAGGATGTTAGCCTCTTTTAAATATACTTCGTGATTCTTCTTTATAGGCATGAGGTATTTTACGGGCCCCATTGATAGTAAGCTTTTTTTAATAATGCTGTTTTGTACCTATAATACAGATATACCACTCCTATTCGTAAGAATTTCATAAAACAAATAGACTTTCACCAAAATATAGCGTAGAATAAACTCATTGACAAAATTAATTTAGTCTCCGTCGGGTAACTCAATTCCGAGAACACACCTTGGTATGAAAATTACCACTAAATTTCGGGTGAAAATAAATAAACAGGCGTACACACCTTGCCAATTTGATTGTTGAATTATTCATGATGTCTCACACGGCCTGGGTGCCGGTGCTGAGGGTCGAGGGGGAGAGGAGTACTCTCTAAACAACTCGTATCGTCGCTCGGGGGGAACATAACGAAATGGGCAACCGAGACACCGCCTCATTTAAGGGCCCAAATAAAAAAAAATATCTGAACTTATTACGGTGGCTTGAAAGGCACCAAAAGTGTCATTATGATTAAGTGAGCACGGAAATAAGGGGGACCAGGTAGGAAGCTACGACTGAATAACTTAGGAGGTGCATATTATTAAAATTATATAAGACTTGTTAATTTTGCTGTTCTATTATTTGTCAGTTTTTTTTATCTAGTCGAGCTTTTTGACCTTTTTCTTATGACATCTTTCTTTTTATTCATTTATTTGATAAATGAGCAAACTCAATAAAAGGGAAGTTTGTTACATTGTTTACTGAAAGCTGAAAACTGGTAATGATAAAGTGTACAATAAAATTACACTTAGATGAAGTAATCAGAAACCTAGAGTTATTTAGAACAAATATACTCTTTGATTCGTTTGATGAAGCTGGCTCTAAAAAATTCAACGTCAAATAAAAAACTTTAAACATGAGTCACATTTGACAGCTCATATCTATCATCCCCGTATTTAAGTGTATTATCTATACTATCATCTATGGCATGTAGTCCAACGAAAACACTACGAAATTAATACGATTTAACTAATTAATCAATCAAAATGGCCTCAGTGAGCCGGTTATTGCCGTCCGCAATTGAGTTTTATGCGCAGTTGCAAGAAGTAACAGACATAGCAGAAAATCGTCGCCATGAGAGATTCGAGGCCGTGATGATCATGATCCGTATCACTCGAGGATGGCTGATCCGGAAGTATGTAGCGTGGTTGTCGAAAAACGCGACCACCATACAGTGCGCGTTCAGGATCCATATGGCAAGGAAAGCCCTTAGAGCTGCGCTGAGAAGAGGTGTGCGTGCTAAACATGCTAAACATTACGCAAAAGCTGCAACGACCATAGAGGTATAGCATACCATATTATGTTGTCTTTAGAATTCGCATATTTTGGATAGCATTATGTAGAATTTGCAAACCTCAATCTGTGATTTTTTTGTAGGCACTTTGGCGAGGACATTTTTCAAGGCGCACGAAGTTCTGCTATCGCACGTATCGCCGCTGGTTGGCTACTGTGAAAGAACGCGGAGAAAGACGAGCGGCCGAAGCTGCAGAATTCGGCATCAGAAGTCGAGCAGACGACCTCAGGATTTTAGAAGAGGAAGCCCGCCAATGGCTAGCATTCGTCGTCTTCAAACTCCATCATTTACTCAGAACCTACGTCTGTGCCGGTGTATATTCGGAACCCGCAACATCAGAATTATCCGAATTCGAAAAGCTCCTAAAATCTATCCACTACACCGAATACATGAAAAGATTGAAGCGGAAATATGATGAGTTTGTAAGAAAACACCGACCGGCTTTCTCGAATAAGAGGTTGTTTCCGATAATAGGGGACGGGGCCGACTATTGGTACTTATCGTTGGCAGAAATGTATGAACTGACTACCCCGGCGCCGCCGAAAAAAGAGGATAAGAGACATCTGGCGACACATCACGGGAAGATGCATAAGGAGCCATTTTTGTGGAAAAAATATCGACCACCGGGGCGACATGAAGGTCGAGGTCCGTTTACACCCCCAATGTCACCGTCTGCGTCTCGCCAGCTGCCGCCGCCGCCAGCACCGACTCCGATCCGGTCCGGTGGTGACACACTTAATCAGTCTCCTCCAAAGGACCCTCGGTTCCATCTCTACGTCAGACATTACACCCCAGACCCTGCTATCATCGACTACATTAACTTCCACGTAAACGTACTGATAAGACGAAAGTGTTCCGTCGTGAACATCGATATCGAGTAGAAAAACGTGATGCTTTACCAAATTGGTTCAAATTTTCGTTCGTTTTTAACATTAACAACACAAGAGTGGTTTGTTTGAAAACACTTGGATTTTTACATGGTTGCGTATATTTCTCCCTTTATTTTATTTTTTTTGCTCGGAAATCCGTAATCAGGCTGCTAAGTTTGGAAGGGTCGTCCGGATGTTGCGAGCCGCGAGCCTTTTGTTGTTACGCTTTTGTTGTTGTGAATTTTACACTTGTAATTTATTTCAGGAAACGCCTTGGTGAGAAAGAAATTACGTTAAATTCTCCAAAGAAAATGTGTTTTGTAAATTAACATTACGCTTGTATAGGCTTTGGTCGGATATTTTTTATTTGCTGTCCTAAATCATGTTTCAGAGGGTTTCGGTGTTTGTGTTCGCCCACGAACACGTAAATCAATGTTATTGGTTGAGTTTAGACAACGTTTGCTGTAGCTTCACGATTCACTGTTTGGTGAGGTGTGAATAAGTATCTAACAGACATATTTACGGGATTACATATACCTAATACTATTTATTATACTCTTTACTACTAGTGTTTACTGTTCAATAGCTTCTATTTTATCATAGTTCTACTTGAATGGAGAATGGCCACAGCCCATACAAAAAACACCCAGGCCCGGCGCAAAAATTTTATATCTCAGATTTTAGATTCAAATTAATATATTTATTCTCAGTTGTTATTATTGCCGAATCCAGTGGCTAACATGTTTTTTTTGCCCATTAAAGTTGCGTAGGCGCTCAAGGCAAATATTGTTTTTTTTAAAGCTTTCAATAATTGACATTATTTCTTATGATTATTATATAGAAGGACTGTACAAAGTAAAAAATACTGGTATTACTACTAAAATATATACTGGTACGTCTAAAAAAACAAAAGTTAAATAGTTGATTATATTTAATAAAACATTATTTTAAACAGTTTTACACTGGTATTACAACAGCCATCGTTATCATTAAGCATAGTAACAGAGAATAATAAGAATATCATAATTAAAAAAATAATTGTTCACATTAAAGTAATAATACCAGTACTTTTAACTTTCTGCAGGCTTACCTAATACGATAATCATAAGAAATAATATCAATTAGGTATTAATAGCTTTTATAAAGAAAAACCAGTATTTACCTTGAGCGCCAGCTAAGCAACTACAATGGGCAAATAAAATATGTTAGCCACTGAATTCAGCAATTATGACAACTGATGATTAGAAAGAAACTATATGAATTTAAATTTAAAATCTGACTTTTGCGCCGGGCCTGGTTTTTTTTTGCCATTCTTCTTTATTTTGTTTTATCAATGTAGGGGTAAGATGTGCTCGTATTCACATCGCTTTAAGTTCTGCTTACACTGTACGGGATAAAACGAAATCGATGATATTCTCACATATTTCGCCGTAGAAAAGCGTATTTTATTCTCGCATTCAAATACTCCTACGTGCTCATAGTGAGAAAAGATGAATCTAATATAGTTGTGTTAAATTCGCGTTTGTTTGCGTTTCAGTCTATTATGTCTGAAGTATCTTTACTGTGCGTCTTCAAACTCATTTGTCTGACAATGCCTGTTTGACTCGGCAAATTTATTAGGGTCAGAATAATGCAGGTTGTGGGTTTCTGAACCGACTCCTTATTGGACAGCCCGACTTAAGGCGGGTACCCATTTGTTAGACGTATAATGGTTGACCCACTTTACTTATGTGCCACGAAGCTGCTAGAATAGGGTGTGATTTGCGTCGCGGAACCACAGACAATTATTCGTACCCTATCATTTATTTAACAATATACTCTATCGAGAGGGGCCTAAATTCAATATGCTGAAGCATTGCGTTCAAATTCAAGGTCACAAGCGTGGTACGTTATGGTTTATTTTGGCTTCAGTTTTGTAAAGTTTGCGTCAACTGTAACTGTCAAAGTCGCTCGCTGTGAGGGTGTTTTGGATATGAATAATGTATGGGGTAAATTTGCAAGTGTTTCAATTTACACCCGCCGCCACTCCAGCCCGTTGATACGCACCCGAGAAGTTGAAGAGCAAAAAAGAAAACAACGACTCGCGGCACGCGTGTTGGGGACGAGACGCTGAGCCGCGTGCAGCCTCACAACCACTGAACTAGCTATTTTCAAATATGTGTGAAGTGCGACACTGGTTTACTGTTGTTTCACACCTTCGTTGGATGAATTTTTGTGCATAAAATATGATGTCTGTTTTTTTGTCTCACAGTCTAATCATGTTTAAAAAGAATAACTTGCCATGTGTTCTTTTAGTTTAACCCGTTGCTATGTAGCATACTGACATGTCGTGAATTTGCCTAATCATGTTTATTGCTTTGGTCAGGGAATAGATCAGAAATTGAGGTAATAGTAGGTAATTAGAAATATAATTGACTTTGATATTGTGCACAATCGAGGATTCGGGCGAATCACCAATAAGCCAAACAATCGCCCAGTTTTAGTTTCGTTAACACAATTTGATCTGTTCTCGAAGTTGGTCCTTAAACGATATTTTCATTAAGTATTTCATTGCGAAATAAATTACTTATTTATTAAACTTATTCGGTCCTAATTTTCTTTATCGATTTTGTTTGAACCACAAACGAGTATGTCGGCGTTTCAATTTTGTAAGCAACTTTTCAACAATGTTCCGCTTTGTAATCGTTAAATTGGTACATTTAAATAAATTGGCTTTTTGTATGAAAAGGGCCCAAAGGAGTATTCAATTTATTATTGAGTTAAAATGGAAACTTGTAATTGACTGCAGAGAATTGAGAAGTAGGTAATTGAATTTAGTCAAGATTAAGTTACTTATCTTCTTCAATGTTCCATAAAAAAAAATAGGTAAGTCGTGTACCCACGCAGTTAAGCATAGCACGTACACCTTTTTGAAACTCAGGGCAATTAGAACGTTTTGTACCAAGCAAGAAAACTGTAATCAAAACTCGCCTAAGTATTTACTATGTCATTGTGTTGCTACCAAGTTGCTACAGTTGCTACCAAAGTCGATTCATTCATGCAGAAGCCATTAAATTTAATATTTGCGTATAGGTCATAGACGGACAAAATCCCGCGGAGAGGCGGACATCTCCACGGGATTTTGTCCGTCTATGACATTGCATCAAATTTCGTTTAAAAAAATGTAGTTCCACAATTTCCCGCCGGACTTCAGTGGTGGCGCGGTATCTAGATAGAATTAGGTAAAGGTCGCAGGACAAAATACCCGCAAAATTGTAATAGTTTATTTATATGTTCTGATTTTGTTCTTTTTCCAATTTAACGGACACTGAACAATATTGCTTTGGATAAAAGCGTAGCCGTTTCTTTCGTCAAGTTTCCATTGAAAACTTTACTTTTATAAGGCTTTTAATTTCATTCCACTTTGACCACAACTGCCAAGAAGTGATTCTCCGAGATAAAACACTAATTCATTATTACAAGACCTTAACTTTGCTATTTTAATATTTTGTGCTTGAGAGCGCTTAAGTTGAATGATGTCGAGTTGAAAAGATGGAGTGTTAAGTTTTAGAACACAAGACTTTCTTTGAAAGGTTTTTTAATCATCTTTTCTGTGAATCGACTTTACCTACTAAGGAATGTGGGTACGTTACTATAAATTACCTTTGTGCTTTTAACACCATACGATTACGGTCTTCACATAAAGTTTTGTAAATCCTTTGGTATTCATTTCGATCTTGCATAATGATTATAATACTTTAATACATACTTTTAGACAATACGACTTACTCCTGCCATCGCACGGCTTCTGATTTTATAGGCTACAGACAAAACATAGATCGATTTATTAACATTCACATTTAATTCTATTCATTTGAATATTATAATATCTTGATGTATAAAAATGAGTTCTCTCGTCACGTTGGAACTGTGTCTATTATAATGTTATACTTGATAGCATTATTCACCTTTACTGTTTCATATTGAGACGTTTAAATTCTATTACACGAAAACACCACCGAAATAATGAAGCTATAACAAAAGAAAAATATAATCGCATCACTACTGTTTAGTTACATACATAATCGCGAACCTTTTCGTGGAGGATAAAGGGGCATTCCCAGGACTGCATTCCACCGATTCTTAGACGGAACCTCAAGTAATTCCCGGGGTGAACTTCCGAATCGATATCGGCGAGTTGAGTAGGTCCGTGATCTGTATGAAAAATGCGGAACGAACCGTGGTACGCAGTAATTAGTGGCGCACGGAACGCTCGGGCGCGCAAGGGCGGCGCGCCACGGAAGGGACACCACGTACTCCTTTATCTTGATGGAATGCGTAGGTATTTTCTTGAGAATATTATTTAGATTCTTACCTACTTTATGAACTGACTTTGAATTTTAATTTGGATTTGGTATCAATGCTTAAAAAAATTGCTTTATACAGAAAATAAATTGCTGCTCCATGCTGATTTAGAGATCCACACTTGTATTTGTAAACACATGATACTACTAGTAACGCGGACAACGTTTTTTTTTTATAATCTTTATTCCACATAAATAATGCCTGTAATCTCTAAAGGGTTCAGCAGAGGTATTTAGCCACTTTTCACCGTTCTACTTTATGCCCATTTAATATCCGGCTTTCTTATTCACGCCACATGGTTACGCTACTAGTCGACGTGAATCGTACGCGGCTTTCATGTTCGTAGGTGTTGCAATAATGTTGAATGAAAGAAAATTGCTAACCTCGTTACTGTGCGCTGGGGCGGAGGGACTTGTCAGACGTACGATTACCGACAGACAGACTGTTTTTACCGACGGTTTTTCACTATTACACAGGTTTTGTTTTAACTGCTTTTATACTCTACCTTTTTTAACCTTTAATGGCTTTCTTAATATATAGATTATTAACTTATTTAACATTGGGCTTGTCTCCCCAAAGGGGTAAACGGAAATATCTAGTTCATTACATTCACATATCGGTGGTTATGTTTCAGTCCCATGTAATACAGGGCGGGCCTATTAAGCGGGCACAGATCCAAATTTCGGGCAAATCGGGATAGATTATGTTCAGGTAAAGTGGCTTTCTTTAAGCTGGTTTTAGACATGAGCCTTGTCTAGGTCAGTAATTATGATTACTGGTGTCAGACAGGAAATCCTGATTACTACTTATACTTATAATATTTATTTATAATATTATTACATATAAATCCTATGATAGTTATTAAAGCTTTTCGGTAAATTAAAATCAAATTGACCGAAGATCTATGGGGATTATCTATCAAAGTTTGTACATCCATAATGGAGACTATAGCACCATACTTAGCTTTAATATTTAATTTGTGTCTGGATCAAGGAGTCTTCCCGGATTTAATGAAATACAGTAAGGTTATACCACTTTTTAAATCTGGGGACAGTAAAGACGCCAACAATTATAGACCAGTATCCGTGCTGCCGGTATTCAGCAAAGTATTCGAAAAGGTAATGCTCAATCAAATGCTTAATCATTTTAACACCAACCAAATCTTACACGATCAGCAATATGGTTTCACCAAAGAACGTTGTACGACTGACGCCAGTGTCACCTTATTAAAACACATATTTACAGCGTGGGAGGAGGCTCAAGATGCCATAGGAATCTTTTGCGACCTCTCGAAGGCATTTGACTGCGTAAAACGTGAAACCTTACTCTTGAAACTTGAGCATTACGGACTAGGTAAACTTGCGCTCAGTTTAGTAAGATCTTATTTAAATGATAGACAACAGCAAGTCCAAATTAATGGTGTCAATTCACTGGGTCTAAAAGTGAAAATGGGTGTTCCACAAGGCTCGATTTTGGGTTCTTTCCTCTTTTTAGTTTATACGAATGATCTACCCCATTTATTAAAAAACCAACCACAAATGGTGTTATTTGCTGACGATACTTCCCTAATTTTTAATATAAATAGACGTGCATCAAATCTTGATGACGTAAATAACGAACTACTGCAGGTCCAAAATTGGTTTACTGCAAATAATTTAGTATTAAATGGGAAAAAAACGAAATGCATAAGATTTGCTTTAACGAATGTTAAAAGTAGTGATTGTGATATAGTATTGAATAGGGAGAAACTAGAATTCGTTGATAAAACTGTTTTCCTGGGGATCACGCTCGACTCAAGGCTGCAATGGGGTCCGCATTTAACATCTCTTGCAGGACGGCTAAGTTCAGCAGCATATGCTGTAAGAAAAATCCGTCAATTTACTGATATAGATACCGCAAGGCTAGTCTATTTCAGTTACTTTCATAGTATCATGTCTTACGGTATTTTACTATGGGGACGGGCTGCAGATATCGACTCTATTTTTATTCTGCAGAAAAGAGCCATTAGAGCAATATATTGCCTCCGCAGGCGCGATTCTCTAAAGGAACTGTTTAAAAACATTAACATCATGACGGTACCTTGTCAATATATATATGAAAACATCATGTACGCCAGGAAAAATCTTAATCTTTTCAGTAAAAGAGGTGAAAGACACAATTATAGTACTAGAAATAGGGATCAATTAGTTCAACCGGGTTTCAGACTGGCGAAAGTAGACTCATCTTTCATGGGGTATTGTTTAAAATGTTACAATAAAATACCTCCCCACATACTACAACTAAATGAAACTAAATTTAAATCTTGTATAAACGCACACTATGCTGCCAAGCATATTATAAGCTGGGGAATTATATCGGTGACAAAAATGCTTGGCTCAACGCTGGTCCAGCTCCACAAGGGCGCATAAACTAATTTAATTATAGCATTCGAAAATATTGTCGGAACTGCTGAAGATTGCATAAATTATCTTTGAATTGTATAACTTCAATCTCGTAGTATTGTATAATTGCATAGCACATGTGTGAGCACTGTGACTATGTACCTTCTATGAAGCTACCATTTACTGAGTACGTCTTTCATTTACTTGAATGTGCCCTGGCGGCTGAGAGTATGTCATGCTCACTCAAATGTCTCGCTGGTGGTGGCGTGTGTTGGATCGTTAAGTTCCCTTCAAAATGGTTGAGCTAAACGGTGCTGATCCATGCGTCATGTTCGTGAACGGGCGCCGTCAGTAGGGACTGGTCATCTCTTATCTGCCACGGCTTATTTTAATTTTTGAATTGTTTTTATCTTTTTATAACGGACGCTTTTTACGTGCACGTCTTTCTACATTGGTCTCACATGTATAATTTCAACATGAATGATGTAACCAATATTTTGTAACAACATTATGATTTAAAAGAGTGTCCGTGGAGTTTCTTGCCCGTTCTTCTCCATAGGAACCTACGCTTTGGAATGGGCAACTAGATTCATATTTCTGACTGACTGACCCCTTGACAATTCAAAAGTGCCTGTAAATGGTTTAATTGAAATAAATGCTTTGAGTTTGAGTTTGAGTTTGAGTTTGACTTAATATTTATATTATTGATCTATTTTGTTTCTGTTTACTTACTACGTCTTTTTGTATGAACGTGTTTCTGTGACAAATAAACCTATTTTTCTTTCTTTCTTTCTTTTTCTTTCTTACTTTTACGAATACATAAGATAATTGATGAAAAAAAAATACTTTTCATTTAGACTGTAAGCAAGCACGGATACAATTTTATTCCATATAATTATAACAGCTTTTCTATTAGGTAGGTTTCAGAATCAGTTCGGAGTTTGAAACTGTGTTCGATAAATAGCAAAAGCCTAACCACCGAGCGCTCCTAGTACCTTTTATACTAGCAGCGCCCCGCGGTTTCACATGTGTTAATCCAGGTCATAAATTATCTGTGTCCCGAATTTCATTCAAATCTGTTCAGTAGTTTTTGCGTGAAAGAGTAACAAACATCCATCCATTCATCAATTCTCATAAACTTTCGTGTTTATAATAAATTAGCTTTCGCCCGCAGCTTCGCCCGCGTGGAGTTTGGAAATTATGCCACAGGAACTTACTACCGGGATAAAATCTATCCTATATATTAATCCAGGTTATTAACTATCTGTGTGCCAAATTTAATTCAAATCAGTTCAGCCGTTTTTGTGTGATTGAGTAACAAAGATACAAACTTTCACATTTTTAATATTAGTAGGATTAACTACGTTGTAACCGTTTCGGCGAACTGTCCATGCATCTGGTGATGAATTTCAGGAATTTCACGTGAAACGTTATGACATCATGATTTTTGAACAATTTGCAGTGTTAAATTCCACTGGCTAGTTACAATGGTGTTAGTTAAAGTACCTACGTATTGTGGAAAGTTGGGCATAGAGAAGTAGTTTGATATGTTTAGTTCAGTGCCTTTTGTGCTTCGCTTTTCTAAAATATTTAATTAGAAATACAATTACAAAAACTATTTTTTAATTTTAAATCAAATCAAAACTGCCCAAGTTAACTCAGGCATTTAATTTGTCAGTAAAAAAATAATTCCCTTGACAATATCAGACACCTATATAATTTTATCCAGACAAATCGAACAAGAACGATCGTATAACGCCACTTCAAATAACCAGCAAGCTTTTAATTGAAAAATACCTTTAACAGAATACGAAATAACAAGTTCGATGAATGCTTCACACTAAAAGCTCGATGCTAAACGCGAGGGTTTTCAATTTAGCGAAATTTTAGTTCAGTGTCAGTGTTTTATCGGGTGCTTTGAGCGTGTGGAAGTGGAGTGTAATTTCACTGGCTGCAAGCGCCCGCTCCGCTCGCGAAATCGCTCCCGCTCGTGCGGCCCACGCGTTCAAAATGCCCAAAGTACTATCGAATTTTCCGGTCACTTCGCTCGATATTCACTCGTACAATTATTTTGATAAAAATCAGTGTATTCAGTATACTAGTTTTAAAAAAGTGCCGAAATAGCAATACACTATATTGCTTTTTCGGCACTTTTTCATGGGATGCTTTAGTATCAAAAACAGGTAATACGACTTAAAATGCGTTGTTCGCCCATTTTCGTTAAGCCCGTTATTGAGTATATTCCATTGAACGAAAATTGGCAGCCCGCATTCTCGTTTATGTTCACGAGAAAATTAAAAAATGGCTTTTGGTAAAAAATATGGGCTCTGTTTTAACAAAACCTGAACTTTAACTACAGGTTCCGTATGGTGCTTAATAATACCTTTTTATAGGTGACTTGTAAATCATAGTAAGAACATGAACAGAAGCGTCTCCTGTCAGTAATAAACCAATCTGTCTGTCAAGCGTTGCCACTTCTCTCGTTCTTAAGTTCAGTAGAACTTTGACGTTCATTTATCTATTTATTTATTTAACAGTTTATGTACACACATATAAAGAGACAAGAAAAAGAAACAGAAAAATACGTACAAAGGTGATGCTTATTTCTAAAGAAATCTCTTCCAGCATACCTGCGATAGGAGAGTGGATAAAAAGAGATGTAGACAACGTGTGTAAGAGTAGAAGAGAAAATAAAATACATAAAATAAAAAAAAAAATAACCATTCACTAATATAAAACATGACCTTCAATATGAGAATATACTTACATACATACTTTCAAAATAAATATCTCTTAAATATATATACTAATAATTATAATTTAGTAGGTATATAATATAATATCATAGTTCATATATGATGATGACGATTATTATGCTGCAGTGAGGATAGGTATACATTCATGAAACTGATCTTCATTTTAGATAATACAACTTCAGCAAAAGGAAAGTTGTTAATTGGGTGAGGTGAATTGAATATAATAGCTATCGAGCAAGCTACTGAAACTTTGGGGTACATATCAAATTACAATTGAATAAACAGAACAGCATTACATTTCGTTTACCTAATTAAGGCGTCGTTTACTCAAACTTTCGTAAGAGAAGAGGTTCAAGCATTTCTTTGTAAGAGATGGTAGACACGTAAAGGACTACTGGGTTCCTAGCCACATCTCCACAAAATCCATACATCTTTTCTTTGGCCGGCCTCTTGTCCAGCCATCCGTATTCCTACAACTTCCTTTGAAATATTTTCTAACCAAACAAGCAAACAATAAAACACATCGATACAGTAATCTTGTTTGTTCCCCCGTCACTCTGCACCCAGTGCATTCGCGTCAAACAGTCGAACGCAGTAAAAAGCGATCCTTTAGTACTTGAAAGCGCGAACAGTACTTGTCCCGACACGTTGCTACGTGTGAAACGTACAAACAAACATGTTACTAGTGCTATGTTGAGGTGCGAGTGCCTGGCTCTCTTGAAAGGAGGTTTTGTAAAGGTGCGTTAAGGTACGCCCACATTGGCTCTGGTTATTTCCACAGTGATATGATTTTCTTCGTGTTTTATGTGTAAGATGCGCTTTTGTTTTCTATGCTCTTGTCAATATCAATGCTCTTGTATTCTTTCTTGTGTTTGACAAAGTCTTGCTAAGATCCTGTAGTAATAATAAATAATATTATTTTTTATTCTATACTTTTTTAACTTAAAACTACCTAGAAGCATCTAATTCATGGGCCTTCCTTTTGCAACCTTCTGCAACACGACATTATAGCCCGATGTTTAAGGTTTAGCCGGGAGACCGAGAGGTTATCAGTTTGAGCCCCCACTCGTTGCATATTGGTGACCTTTGAAAGAAAGAATGGAAAATGCGTTTATTGGAATTATTTTGCTCCAGTGACCTTGGCCTACATTGATCAATTGTTGTGACATTCTAAGTTCCAGTGTTTATTTTTGGTGTTTATTTAACAGTAATGGTCGTTAATTGAACTATGGGTCATGTTTCAACCGATTTAGATCGTTAAACTAGAAACGTTTTAAGGTTTTTCAATACCGGGTTACAAGTTTAAAGATCAGGTGCACAGTGCAGTGCGTGTGTATTGTATAGTTCCTTCCTACCCTAACCTGGGAACTAATGTAATATTCAGTTTCCAATAGAAAGGAAGTTTTTTTTTTTTGTGTGGAATTATCAAATAACTTCTCCTGCTCTGGGCGGAGCGTGTCAGACTCTTACTGACTAAAACCCACCCGTGTTCCTTCAGTTGCCTGTACGTTATCGGTCCTATCGGACTCCTTAAGTTGTGCTGACATCTCTTTGAGGCGCGCGTGGAACACAACGCGCCGTCGACCCGGGCCTGGTCCTTATCGGACGCCCGCGCCTACGGTGGCCGGGAATCGGCTATTGATTCCTCCAATAGAAAGCCTCATATTATTATTATGGCCATAATAAATACACACGAACCAAAAGCGCAAATATGCAAAATCGGAACAAACTGTAGGCCATACAAATATTTGTCCCGGCGTTAGAACGTAAAATCAGGGCATATGGAACCCATTGTATTGCAACATTTATTTTACATCAATATTCAATTAAATATTCGAATTGAGTAGCCGTTGCTAAAGTAAACAAAAATATAAACTGCTATTTGCTCGGCGGGAATGCTGATATAACTACATACGCTTTCGGTATTTAGCTTTTTCCAATGACGTGTATTTTATTCCATGGTTTTCGGGTCTATTGCTAAGGTCGAATAAATTGGTATTGGTGCAGCTGATTGATTCACTACTCTAGTACACACGAGCGAGCGGTTTTCATAAGACATAGTAAGTTTCTGGTCTGCCCCAATTTGTGACTAGCATGGTTGTACTAGTAATAATACTGTAATCATAAGGGAAGCCGCCCGTTAAATCTAAAGTGACCGGTTCCGAATCTCACGGCGAGTCTTTGAACAGGTCTCAAGAATAAAAGTAAATATTTATATTTCAGTACTAGCTTCCGCTAGCGGCTTCGCCCGCTTGATATCTATCTAAATTAGAGCCTATGTTACTCAGTGACAATATAAAGTTCTACTGTAATTTTGTGTTTTTCATTTATTTATTTTATTATTTATGTACACACAGAAAAATTGATACAGATAAGACATAATCATAATTATGAGTACAAAGGTACTGCTTATTTTTTAAGAATTTTCTTCCAACAGACCTGCGATAGGAGAAATGAGAAAGAAATGAACAAGAAGAGAAAAATATAAATATGCGAAGTCTTAAACTAAAATATTGAAATAAACCTACACGTATAACGTAATAAATTAATATATACTTAAATAAATACATAGAGCTTAAATATATAAACATACATACTATAGGTATATAAATACTCACAGTTGAGAGGAAAGGTAATGCTCATCATACAAAAATAAAAATACAAAATTAAATATTGTCTCTTTATAATATTAGTGTAGACTACATTTTTTATACCTTTATATGTAGCCGCGTATTGAAATACGTCAAATGCAACAAAACAAAAATTCTTCTGCCAAGAAAACAGAATCCTAATTCAAGATGGCTGAGATCTGACGCCACCCTTATGCCAGCGAACATTATGCCCGGGCGCGAAATAAATGCATTGCGATTATGAGCGCTCGTCAACAGGATGTTAGTTTTATAGATCACCGGTGCTCTATTGAGATTATATGTAATTTGTTCACTACCTACATGTTTGTATACAGTTATGTGATTTATGGAAGATTTTTGTATCTGATTATTAGGTCTGATCAAGCGTCGTGTATTTTCAATCAGACGATAGGTCTCCCTGCGTAGTTGAGCTTGTTTATTAAGGTTTCATATCAAGAAGCTGTGCAGCACGATACTTTTGTGTAATATAAAAAAATACTGATTGATCACCGTCGTGTTGTTTTTGACCGATAGATAATATGATCAACTATCGGTCTGCCAAAATGGGATATTATGTGAATTTTTCCTTTTCTAACGGAAGAGGCCGGCAGAAGTTGCTTTGACAGCATACTTACATACAATCATCATCATAAAATATTATCCAAGAATAACTTAACAAAACAATGTCCAACATCGACTATCCCACGTCAATTTGCGATACTACACGCCCGTGGTACCCCATACTCTATATAGCTCAAGTTGTACGTTACAAGTGGAAACCATAATGCAATTATCCGAAGGTGTATCCGTTTGTGCCTGACGCTTGTATCTGACGCTGTCAGATAGGCCTAGTACTGACCTCAAACCGACGTAACCTAGTCAACGGCTGTGTACGGAATCTGTCCACTCATTATGTACAGTTTATACGTTTTGTAAACTATAAGCGATTCAAAAGATTAATCCTCAATTCCATTTTTAATTTTTTCCCCCGGTCTTGAATGTTTGATTTTATGCCCATTTTGTTTATTTGCCGAAAGGGTTAACAATCTTCGAGACAATGTCTCTTTCACGGAGCTCAATTCATAACATATAACAGACATATTTATATAAACTAGATAAACAATAAATATCTGTATTTCAGACATCAGTACTTTTTCCAGAATCAGAATCAGAACTTTATTTGCTAAGAGTGTAGGTACAGGTACTCGTATAAGATGATAAACATAAATTAATGAGATTGGCTACAGTCTACCTTACGGTGTGCAAATTATTACATAGACTAAAAATATTAATGCAAACCAATCAATATCAACAAATAAAACAGACATTATAGCTAATTATTTCAAATCATTACCTAAATTAAAATATGTATATAAACTAAACAATGTCAAAAAAACAAAAAACAGAAAATTAAAGTAATGTCAATTAATAATAGTATCATAATGAGGTACAATAAGTCTTACATGGTCAATGCAATTAATCATAAACAGGATATAGTCGTATCATTTAAAAAGTCTTTTACTGAGTAATAGCATTTGCCTAAAAGTAGTGCAGTGACCTTAGATTTAAAAATATTCAAAGAAAAATCCTTAAAACCAAGAGGTATTTTATTATAAATGACAGGTCCCATTGTCATAATACTTTTCCTTAACAGAGCTGTTTTATAGTTACCCGAATGTAGTAGGTTCTTGTATTGGGATCACAAAGGGGCCATTGCGTGTTCTTATATTGGCCGGTGACGGAAATAGACATAGATTGAATTTTACAAAAATTGCTACCTCTAATATGTACAAACATGGAAAAGTCAATATCCTCAGATACCGAAACACCGGTTCACAACTATCTGTGCTTTTAAGGTTTGACATAGATCTAATACACCGTTTCTGGGCCTTATAAATCTCCTCCCTCTCACTACAGTTACCCCAAAATATGATCCCAAATCTTAACACTGATGCAACCAGCCCATGGTAAGCTAGTAGAAGTGTATCATTACTAACTTTGTGTGATAGGTTACACAGTACGTAGGCTGTTTTTTTACAAATGTCATTGGCATGCGGTCCAGAAAACATGAAACATGGATTTAAATCAACAATCCTCTCAATTTCACTCTTTGCTATTATTATTATTAGCGAAATCACATACACACATAATCTCACGCCTTCTCCTATAGGGGTAGGCAGTAACTACAGAACGCCACCCGCTACGATCCTTACATACTCCTCATACGCGTTTGCGTTCATGCATCTGGTCATACACGCGCGCCGGTCGCAAGTACTACGCATCTGACCTTTCTGAAGAACATCACCAATAAGGGCACTATATATCCTCCTGGGGCATCCCCTGCCGGCATTTCCACATACACGCGTATCTATACATAGCTCTGCTATAAATAGCTGTTAGCGCTATTCCTAGAAAATGTCCAAGTTTGGCTTGAAGGTAAACAAAACTAAGATTCAAGTTGTGGTCAAGTGAGTATTATAGTATTATATAGGTAACACCTAACACAAGATTTACTGAACCTCTGATTTGTAGTACTATTCTCTAATAAAATCAACCGGGAAAACTTAGGTGAATTATGATGAAGTGACATGTAGGGTGACAGATCACTTCACCAAATTTTTACGGTGAGATTTGACCGGCTAGTCCTGGAACTATCGGAATCTCGTTCAGTGCCAATCAATGCGGCCATAGTTGAGATAGCATTTCTAGGTCTGACTGACAGAACTGCTTCGTTGGCGTAGTGGTTGCAAGCGCTTCTGCTGAGCATCAGGTCATGGGTTCGATTCCAATGTTGGACAAAATGTTATTCGGTTTTTCATCACGAATTTCTCAGTAGCAGCCCGGAGTCCCTATTACATGAGACTTAAGCAGAACTGGCAAAAATAGGTGTAACTACTATAGTTTTACCTCTTCTAACCCTTCGGGGATTAAAAGCGTGATATTAAACATAATATGAATGTAATTTTATGAAAACTAAACATAACAATGTTATATTATAGTTTTCACAAATTCTTTCGATAACGTATATCAGATAAAGATCAATACCAATAAAATCATTTGGTTTCGTGTAATCGTCCTTGAAGTTCCTCATATGTCAAGGCCTCAGATCGCATCCATCATGGTGGTATCTCATTAAATCGACAGCCACAACAAACTTCACAAAATGCTGACATACTTTTACATACAATCGTGTGCGTTCTCATTTTTTTATTAAAGAAGTATATGTAAGCATATTTTTTCGCACTGCTTACCTACTTTTAGCGAATATTGACAATCTTTTACGCATACTATGGAGGAACTCGCGGCTAAGTAATAACAGCCGCACGGGTCGACCCAACAGGTGAAGCGACGTTTGCCGGGGTTGGTCCGTGGATGGGTGACCATCTTTATGAGTACATACCGAGACTCTTCCGTGCCTTGGAAAGCACGTTAAGTCGATGGTCCCGGCTGTCATTCGTGGATCTTTGACAGTCGTTACAGGTCATCAGAATCCCGAAAGTCTGACAACCAGTCTTAACAAGGGGTGTCGTATTACCAGGTTACTGGGTTGTGGAGGTCAGATAGGCAGTCGCTCCATGTAAAATAGTGGTATTCAGCTGCATCCGGTTAGACTGGAAGCCGACCCCAACATAGTTGGGAAAAGGCTAGGCAGATTGATTTTACGCATACTATGTGTGTAATATGAATTGTAAATAACCGCAATATACAACTAAATGAGAATATAGAATGTTGCATTGTAAGTTTTTATAAAGGTGCATCCACACCGAAGTTACTTTTTGTAGAGCAACATTTTTCAACATCATAACATTTTTTCTTATCCGTTGTTGCCCAATAACACCTGCAAACGTTGCTCCACAAAAAGTAACTTCAGTGTGGATGCACCTAAACTGTACAACGGTACCAGAAATCAGTGAATAAGTGGTGCTTACATGAATGTATGTACACGTAGTGCTACGTAGCTCATCACGTAGCCGTGCTACGCACAGTTGGCTACGAAGCCGCGTAGGCGCGTAGCATAAAAGTTTGTTGACGTCAAACGCAATATCTCTTCCTTTAATCTCGTACTTACTAAAGCTAAAATATTTAAATGGGTCAAGGTTTTGTATGGCTGAATTGTTTCAAACTAAATATTCCATTGACTCAACCAAGCTAATGAGAATCGTTTCAATTTCCTACAAGGCTCTGTTCTAATTTCGTAGTGAATGAATTTGAAAGGCGTTTTTATTAACAGTGGGCTTATACCTGTACTAATTAGTTCGGAAATTTAACGCCTGAGTTAATTAGTTTGGGTACGGTCTAAGAATGGAAGCATAACTTGGGGTATATGGCTTATCTTAATCAACTTGGATATTTTGCCAAGGATTAGAATTTAAATGAAGAACTAGATGCCATAGATTTTGAGGGTAGGTAATACGCAGTTTAATAATTGTGTACGCTTCTGTGATTAAAACGCATTTTGTTTTATTATTGTCATGTACAAAACACTAAGAAAACGCGACCTAGTTACTAAACCCTGGTGATTAATTTTTATTACCTTTTTCATAGCAATTACTTGTGAACTAAGCTTGCATGAGCACACGGGCTGCATATTATGTATTTTTATGAGAAAATTACCGACTAAAATAACCGATTAAACTCATAATATTATTTACCTAACTGATAAGTTATCACAACACTTCTAAAGATTTTTTCACAAATCTTTATTGCAAATTGTATTTTTTCTCTTTTTTATATAGTCAGCTGAAAAAAAACAAAAACGAATTCGTTCAGTTACAAGTTCTACTTTCTACTAATTCAATAAAAAAAAAAAAAACTTATTCTCAACAAAATTTTTGGAATTTTAAACTAAAGGGAAATTTTCGGAAATTCACTGCTACACAAAAGAAATCTGACTGACAGACCTACCTCCCAGAACAATGTCACCCGATTTTTAACCCTACACACGCCGCGTAATTACAATCCTTAATACGAGTTATGACATTAATGTCACGCCTGACGTCTTATTAATACCGCTTCTCATCCTTTGGCTGTTCGTTATTAATGACGGCCGTAATTATCCGCCTAAGACGAGACTTCTCATTTCACGAGAGGAATACGATTCTGAATACGTGTTTAAACATGATTTATCATCATTAAAAGTTCGACGTGTTAATGTAAGTTGATAAGTCTCGCGAGGCCATGCGTTGTCTTTGTCTGTGGAGTGATTTAATTGGTTTAAATTAATTAAACAGTGTCTTGGAGCACTTGTCTTGTAGGATTTGTGATTGGTTAATCGAGCAGATAATCTACATACTTATTATAAATTAAAGTCGTTTTTCGTGTCCATCTGACACGAAAACGGACTTTTTCACGAAAAACGAAACGCGTTGTTCTTCTAAACTACGCAGCAGATTTTGATGCGCTTTTCACTATTATTTTGTGATTTTTTTCCGGGAGGTTTTTATGTCTAATACATTAATAAAAACCTTAGAAGCAGGGGCGAGTTGCTAATATGGTATAACTTTATTCCATTTTTGTAGTTTAATCATATTATTTCTTTGATGTATTATAATTATAAATATCGCTCATTGTCAGAGTATTTTTCAAAGAACTTGTCAGTTCTTTGAATCTGACAATACTACACTGGACTGCACTATTATAATCTAAAGCTATTTTGTAATAGCTGCAGATTTTTATACACTAAATAAGGTGTCCTTTTTAAAATTACTGTTTATAATCTTTAGGCTGGTTTCACAGCTGTCCGGACTGTTTTTGTATTATACGATTTTCGGAGAGTTCAGTCCTATTTGTATAATAAGTCCATGGGTTATACCACAGACATATAAAGAGTAGCAGACCAAACATTCGCTAAAAAGACCCGTACGGGCTGTCCGTACACGGGAGACCCGTGCGGGTAGTGCCCGCAGTTCTCTGAAACGAGTGAGTAGTACGATACGTTGTACGGGCTGTACCAATCCACGTCGTTATGAAACAATGTTCTAGCTCCTCACGTGTGTCTCCATTCCGGGAGCCCGTACGGGCGGCCCGCACGGGTCTCCCGGATAGCTGTGAAACCAGCCTAAGGGTTAAAACGATAAAAACAAGAAAAAAATAAAATGAAAGGTATGATCCCAGGTAAAAAAGATTTTAAACGATCATGAATGTTAATTTAAAGCCTGCACACAAAGTAGCATTATATCATAATGTTTTTCATTTTAATTTCGTGTATTTACTTTAATTAAAATTATGTCTTTTTTTAATGGGCGGCTCGTTAATTAACTTTACTAAGCATTATTTGCTAACGTAAATATGAATGGGCTTAAACATTGTATGGTTTATTTTGGTTGATATTTATTGCTATTTCAGGGCAAAATACAAAAAATATAGAAACTAAATAATTGCCATTATGGGCTAACTGCACCTACTTATAGAACAATTTCCTAAAATCTAAAATTCTGCTGCATAACTTCAAACTCAAAAGTGGTTCGGTTTTCAACATCTTCGGGTTTTTCAGTAACTGGGTGGTAAATGGTCATGCCCAGGTAAATTATGACTCCGTTAGTAAACTGACTAGAACATTGTTGGCCTCTAATTTTACTAAGTAACAATGGAGAAATTAATAATAATTCTTTTATTTTTTAGACAATAGACCATTACATTAAATTAAAACAGATAAAATTTATTAAAAAATACTACACAATATATAAATAGGTACACAATAACATTTAGTTAAAATTACAACATAAAATAAAGATAAACAGTATTTCTTTAAATAAGTAATGGGTGTATTTCCCGAGCGCGAAATTGATTAATTGTAATTTAAACCCTATGGAAATGTTCATAAAAGTCACATCACACGCCCTCGCGATTTGCAACGACTATACTCAAATTGTATGTAGACTTTCAGTATCTACAATATAGTTAGAACAATAAACTAAGAGATAGGCACATTTACATAAATACTATCGTCCTTTGGGACATTCAATATATCGCGATATATGTAGGTACCTATAAACTTAGATACCTATCTATATAATATTTGGCCAGGTATTCAAACCACGCTAATAAGAACACGTATGCACATTATGTACAATGTATATAAATGTATCGTTTCTATTCATATTGCAAAGCACGTACTTATGCATGGCAGTGCTTTAGTCATTGTTTATTATGTAAATGGATTCTCGATTTGAATCTGTGTGTTTGAGCCTTATTTGAGTATGCTGGGAGAGATAAAAAATACTATCACTGAATGGGACTCTGCCCACCTACATATCTCACCACTTTATCTCAATAGTATGTAGGTGAGGCACCCACGACCCGTACGTACTGATTTGGAACCGTCCGAATTTGATCACACATCATATCATGTGTGTAAAGTACTCATAACGCGGCACGGTCGCGCCCAAATCGTCCCAAAAACTCTTATCACCCGCCAGCCGCCACTCAAACACATAAAATATTCCGCACCCCGCATTCTTCTTGCTCATAAATTCATCTTCCATAATGTCACGAGTGAGACAAACACGCCATAACTCAAACATACTGGCCGGCTATAAACAAGCCAGGGAAGATACGGTGTGACGTCACGGACGCCTCTGAATGCAGCCAAGTGACGCAAAACACACGGCCCGTGACCGGCGTGTGACGTCATTTGTCAACGTCACTCACAAGTAACGGTTGTTGTAAATCAGACACGGTGTACCCAAAAATAACACGGTGCACGAAATTGGTATTTCAAAAAGTTCCAACTACCTACCAATGTTTGGTAAGGGGTAAAGGTCGCACCCGACAGTGATAAACAACTAGGTAGGAACTAAATTACGGTTTGATTATATCTAAAATAGTTCTGTTTACCTGGGAAGAGGAATGGTTTAATTTGAATGGCATAATCAAACAATGAGTCTGCTTATTTTGGAGATTTCATCCTCATTTCGTCATAATTCTCTTCAAGGCTTCAATTTCTATAGACAAAAAGGAGGTGGTCTATTTTTAGAATTGTCTAAATCTATTTGTATTTAATTATTTCCCTTTAGAAATCTGATAGTAACTTAAGGTAAAAGTTACAAAAAAATGGCTATCGGTCATCGACTTCCAAGAACCTGAAAAACGATCCGATTTTTTAAACGCTCCCATTTGTCACGTCTGCAATATCTAGGCTAATTAATTTCAGTCCTAAGGGCATGATATACACCTGGTAGCTATTTAATAAAGTGACTGGACACGGTTTTATTAAAAGGCATATTTTCACCTAATGGCGACCTTCTTTGTTCCAGTGCTATGACTAAAATTTTTCACAGAAATAATTTCCACGGAGACTTCCCAGTTCATAAAAATAGCGGAACGTTAATCACTGTCAAAATATACAACTAAAATATATATCTTGAGTTCTGAAATTACATTGTTCATCAGCTCATGTCAGATCTAACGTCTCTTATTACCTTTCAACCTTAAAGAGCTTGTTGTTTGATGTGAAACTTTTAATATAACTGAAGAGTTGGCATCTCTTTTAATTTCTTCAGTCGCGTTATATTTTTTCGGCACATCAATCTTGGTAGCTCGGCTAGGCTTCAGTGGTAGCTCTTTATTAAATTTACCGAAGCGCAAGCCGTCATTGGGCTTGGCATTACGTCTTGAGATTAATTTTAAGTCATGTCAAATTTACGTTGGCTTTAATATCGTGAGGATATGTTGCGATAATTACCCTCGGAGCCGCATGTCATGTTTATACGGTGACGTGACGTAACTCAGCTTCCAGCTTAGTCTTTATGACGCGGGCCCCGAACCGTTTTGCTGATATACCTAAGATTATGTTCGTTGTCGTTAGGGTTAATGGGAGCTGGGATTTGCGCTTGATTGGGCATTGAATATGCCTAACTAAGCGAAATAATGTGAACGCTGTTTGTTTGTAAAAGTAGAGTGTGATGTAAATTTCACTATTTCAAATATCAATTTCAAAATTGGTGTCAAATCAAATATCTTGTTTTAAATAAAATCGATTTCATCAAAAAAAGTTTTCAATCAAATCAGTAAACATAACTGATTTTCCTTTATAACAAAAAAAAACCTTACAACCAAAATAGGAAAGCTTACGATTTGAGCGCGCGAAGCTTAGTCGGACGGTGTGGGACAGTAAAAAAATGTGTTTTTTTTATGTCCCCCTGACAATGTCATGGCATGCAGATTGCAAGTACGTGATCTGAAAGTCAATGTCCTCGACCTGCGGGTGACAAGCCGATTAGTGGCTTATAGTGACTGGAGGGCCTGTCATTTTGACGACTGCCACCGGCAGTCGTGATTTTTTAATATACCTTTTATTGGAAAAACAATTTTAAGATGCAGGGTTTGCTGGGCTGTTTTTCCAAGAAGGGATAATCGTAGGCTAAGGAGGTTGGGTGGTGAACGGAGTGTGGCTGTTATAGAATTTAGTTAGGTACGTTAGTTTAAAAAAAAATATGCCCAAGTTCCTTTATCTCACGACCTTTTAATCTTTCTGTAGCTTTTTCTACGAGATTCATGGAAAATTCTTTGTACTGTTACCAACAACATAATTTTGTATTTATTTTATTTTCTCGTTGAAATTATTATCTAGGTAGGTACTATCACTATGTTATTTTATTCAGTAAAAAGTATAATGAGAATCGGGGATATTTATTAGAATAACTAATCTTATTAACGGGAACTCATAATTAAGTGATTTAATTAGTAGCGTAATAGATATTTTGCTAACAGCCTATTTCAGGGAAGAACAGCAGTAATGAATAATAAGTAAATAATATAATTGATTATGTTGTATAACTTGTTTAACTATGCATCGAATTAATTAATTTTAATGGGTGTATCGCTACCAAACAAAATTTTATTGTTTACCAATAAATTCAATATGGTGCAAAAACAATTTGTCAATGTAACTTTGATTAATAATTAAATAGTCGTCAACCGTGACAAGAATTAATTGAAATGTATGACGCGGACGGCGCAGCGCCAGCTGTTCACAGCTTTAATTAAGGAGCTAATGTACTGCCACAGTGGATCCTGCCGCCTGAAGGATGTGATTGATGACACTCAAACATACCTACACACAAACCTCGATATTCCCGCACGTCGAATCCAACGACAAATTATTATTTCATTTTGTTTCTGTCAACTCTTTAATGGATTAATCCTTTGCTGACGACATTTGATTTCGACTGTACCGTGTTCTTTGTGAAGCATTATAATTAAGTCGACTGTGAACGAGAGTACCTATATAGCTTGTTAGACGAAATTGAACGATTTCAAATGACGACGGTCTATTGTTAAAGGTTTTTTTTATATATCGTTATTTATCGTTACCCGTCATGTCAAACGTGTACGCGATTTACGTGAGCGTGTACCTTGTAAAATGTTAACGTTGTATAAAATATGTCGGCTTTTGATGCTCAAAGGATCAAACGAATTGTTATGAAAGAGTTATTGTGTTTAATATTTGAGAATAGTTGACGTAATACTTAATATCTTCCATGTGGTTAGGCATACCTTACCTATACCTATTCCCGGACAAAAATACGATACCTACAACATTCGAATGTAGCCTACATTTGTTTATTGTTAACTACAAAAATAGGCTAGTAGATACTAGGTAGGCTGATAAGCCCTCGTCATTTCGATTATCACACAACAGATTTATTGCCTTGCGAATTGAAATATTAATCTCAATTTTCAGAATATTAATAAACTACGTCAACAGCGTCACCCAAAACCTCACACAGTTCTTATTCAAATAAACCAACTGCTCAATCATAATAGCCTAAGATCCGACCTAGAGACGACTTTCACCCATCTGTTTAATGGATGAAAAGTATTTTATATGAAATTTAGTATGTAAAAAAATATATCGCAAATGAGTTGGCAAAAAAAAACCTGTCCAGATTCATGAAAAACACAAAACGTATTCTTTTTCAAAAAAATACGATTAATAAAATTCGTTTTAGTGTCAAATGTTTCTCTTAAAAAGCACTAGGTATCCATTGATATCTCTTATGGCTATGGGGCGCCAAAAATATTCCTAAACTTAGGTGGCCAAGTAGTCACCTATTTAGGTCATTAACTCCGAATTGATTAACAATTGGCAAAAATCGAGTTAGTAGCAAAGGCTCTCCTTGAAAAGTTATTTCTATTGGTATATATCTTGCAATCTCTTTTAAAAAAGTCATTGTTGAATTTTTATTTAATCATAGTCTGGTCAGGATTTTTTTAGACAACTCACTCGCGATATATTTTTTAACATACCTACTAAGGAACATGGATAAAGTCTGACCTAGCAGTGCTAGCACAGACAAAGATGGTTATTTTTTAAGTAAGAATTGATATAAATTTTAATATTGTATATTTCTTAAATATACAATATTAAAACTGTATTTAAAGCGTATTGAATAATAACTAGACTGTAATGAATATGATATTTTAATACTTGATTAATGTATCAATTTAATTTTTAAATCTATAGATAAGTCCAGTTTTAAAAGTGTGTAGTGGCAGTACCTTCTTTATCTTTCTCATTGTCACTTCCCGTCAATGTCATGCTTTTGTCATATGTCATTTATGCTTTGCACAGACCTATATCTAACATAGAGGGAGGCATTCAAAGACAAACAATGCTACGCAATATTTTATTTTTCTTTTTCTATATGAGACATCTTGTGTAGAAAGAGTACACCTTAGTACTTATGTAATTATGCCATTGATTATGTTTTGACGTAAACACTAGACGATTCCTAAAATATGACATATGACTGTAAGTGATTGTTGCACTGTTGCAACACAGATTAGCATGTTACCTTTAGCTTGAGATGTTAGACTGAACTTCAAAAAGTCTGTAAATTCAAATATCTGGGGCATGTAGTCACGGACTCTTTGAACGATGAATGTGATAAAGAAAGGGAATAATGCATTCAGGATTCTTCTGAGGCTGACTCCGTTTTTCATCGCGTCCACCATTTTCATGGAGGCAAGCACAGATGGTTTCGCGGCAGAAAGCAGCGTCACTGTTGCACAGAGTGCGTCAGAGTAGCAACAGCATCCTGAGTGTGATAGCTTGGTATGAATGTCCGTTCTTCAAACATTGTATGCGTTTATGTGTGAACTAACATAGTTTTAAGCACTATTTTCACTAACAAAATGGATCATGTTGTCTGAGAATAAATAAATAAAATCAAATTAATAAGTAATATAATGAGAATTGTGGCGGCATCTACATCGCCACATGCAAACTACGCATCAAAGACCTGACGTCACACAAAATCCTGACGTCGCACAAATCATGCATCGCGCAATTAGAGTTTACCGTGCGAACGACATATATATGACTATCCGACATCAATCGTTGGGCAGTTGCCCGCCAGATACGACACCCGTCTGGTCGGAGGATCCTCCCTTTTGTATAGAGGATGAGTGAACTGTACACCCTGTTCCTCATACCTAATACGTCTCTTAAAGCCCTTAATTTTGACGTACTAAAAACTTTTTTCACGACTTCACTTAATGAGTTCTAAAGTCCGCCATGTTGATATTTGTGAAACGTCTTCTTTCACTTATTGGATTAGAAATTTCCTTTAAAATCCTTTGGATTGCGATTGAAAGTGAAGTGCGTTTCGCTGGGCGGTCACCACAAACCTAAATACATGTAAATCAATGCATCCAGACAGGATGCTACAAGATAATAAAGAATATTACATACATAAGGCATAACATACAAATTCATAACCGTTCTTGTCAGTCGGGTGTCTTTGACGATTTCTATTTTATTTTTAACTCTGTGGTGCTACGTGTGACAGCATCATAAAAGTTTTGTTGTGTTTTCTTGTGATTTGTTCAAAAATATTATTGGCTGTGTTTCTGGTTATCTTTTTTTCATTTCAGAGTGACTTTGCCTTTCTTGAACTATGGATCTTCGCATTACAGTTTACCTGGGTTACAATAACGATACCTATAACTCACATCTCGGCCCACTCTGATATTGCCTGGCTTCCAACGGAGATACAACGATCTATAAACTGGAACATAGTAAATTAATCATTTAGGATAATCGTTAGATTTGAGTGAAATTCAATCTGCTGGAAGACAGTGGATTACTCTGTGATCGACAGATTTGAATTGATTTTTTGAAGTAATCAGATTTGACATTTAAATTTCTATGAGATTTGAGAAGGGTTTTACGTCCCTTCACAAAGTTTTACGGCGAACAAATATATACAAGGGCATAAACACAATTTAAGCTTCATAATACATTTTGTTTCATTTGTGTTCATTTCTGGGCCAAGCTTGTATGGGACCGTTATCCATCTCCTTTGATAAAAAATATTTTTCATCCATTAAATAGATGGGTGAAGGTTGTTCCAAGGTCGGATCCTCTACTATAACATTCGTTCCAAAAAGCCATAAAAATAAGACATAAATTCAGTTTTTAAAGTAAGTAACGTCCTAACAGCATTTTTTTAAACAATAAACAATCGAGAATTCCGCGGTTCGCGCTGTGAGCACTTACATTTTTATTTGAGTTTGAAGCTAACGGGCAAAAAATTTATCAAGGGTGTGAAATGACTCTATGGTTTTCATAACGTTCTAGCGGCAACAGTTTTTTTCGGAGAGTACCCAACCTTTGTACGCACAATATTTTTAATTGAATGGAAAATCTAAACGCGTATTTTAATGTCGTTATGAACCTTTTGTTTTTTTAATACTTTTTAACACTTATGCTTTATCGTGTATTTTTTTTTTCGGTATTTTTGTGCTTTTGATACTGTGACATTTCTCACCCAACCCCTTTGTGCTTTCGTTCTATACTTAAACAAAAATAAGTTCTAACGTATTTTCTGTCTAAAATGTTTTTGAGCATTTTGCCAAATAACACTGAAAATTTCATAGTTAGCTAGTAAAGATAAAAAATACTAATAAAATATAAGTACTTAGGTTTGCAGATATATGTAGAATAAGGAGGACAACACATAAGTATTTGCCAGCTCACCGTTTGTACTAAGGCCCTACTCAATATTCCCATGGATTTCGTTTTCATAACCACTCTTTATGCACGGGGCTGTATCCCAAAAAACTTTTCTACGAATTTGTTTCACATCTCCTCCGGGAGCCCACGAGGAGCATCTTTTTGTGAAAATTCACGAAAATTGGTTGGGAATGGTGTGAAGTTATAACAGGAATTGGTAGATTGTGGGATGTGGAATCGACCGACAGGTGTGTGGGCAATTGAAAGCTTTCAAAGTTTTTACAAGATTTTTACTTTGCGTCTGATGAAGTGTTTATTAGACAATAATAGTAATTGCATCTTTATAGCCTTTTAAATAATTTAAATATATTTCAAAACAGAAAAATAAATAAATAAATGGAAATATGTTGGGATCGACTTCCCGCCGAAACTCGACTGCCTTTCTGCCCCACTTTAGTTTTAGGTAGGTAGGTAGGTACAGGCTACACTATGGATAGGTAGGTCTGTACGTAAATGTAGCTTCAGTGTAACGACGGTAATAACATCATATAGTACTCCAAAAGGTGGCAGCTTTTGTTAAATCTTAGTTAAGTTAGCTAACAATGTATAAATAGTTATCAAAATAGCCGTACCTAGGAGAAGCTCGGATGCGATACTTAATGATGACTTTGAAACTTGGCCGTGGCTAGCGCTGTGTAACTTCATAAATCGTTCAATATTTTCGTTAATTTACCCGCTAGTCCATGTCTAGCTTATTAAAAATACAATTACATGATTTAGAGTAGATACAGATTACCCAAAGCTCATGTCTCCTCAGTCTTTAAAGCTGGTCTACTCGCCGGGACAGGTGGGCTTAATCTGTCTTCGTTAGGGCACACGAAAATGTCCTCCACTCCATACGGATTACGAGATTCATTGGCCTCACGATAGCTCAGCCTAGAACATGATTACCTTTTTACTGCCGCTATTATGACTCTGTCACTCTTTTTTATTATGATGAAGCTTGAGTTTGGTTTCGTCGGTAAAATGGAAGGAGTAAATGCCTGTTTAAAGTGTGATTGGTTGTGATAATGGTTGTTGTCGGTTAATAGTTTATGTGTTCGTGTGTTTTTCGTAGGTAAATGGCAGGAGGGAAAATTCACGCCAAAACTATTTCTGTTACTGAAATAAAAAATGTGGTACTTACTGCATGTATGGTAATTTTCCCGAAACTTATTGTAGTTTTGGTAGTAATTATATTCTATTCATAAGTCGTTTAATATAACAGCTTACACTTCCAAAATACACTGACCATAACAAAATGACAACTTCACAGATTTATTGGAACATCGGAAACAAGGGCTCCCAATACCGATGCAATGACGTGTCGCAAGTCGCATCCTGCGCGGTCGGCTGCTGACGTCATAATTCACGGCGACGTCCACCCGCATAGCCGGCTGCATGAAATATGACCGATCCGTTCGATTTACAAACGGCTGTGCTGATTTTGAAATAAATGTCTATGGGAAAATTGAGGCGTTCTCTGCGAGTCGATAGTCGTTGCTTGTTGGCTAGTGAAGAGCTGATGACAGTTAACTTTTAAGTAATGCTGGTTCAATGGTTGTTTTTTTTAACCTAATGAAACTTGTGGAGCAATAGTTTCATTTGAAACCGTAGTGATTGGTTGAAAAATGTTGTGATAAGCCTAAGATACTCCAGAACGGTCACATTCTAGCCCTACTAACTTATGCCATCATCTTTTTCTACCTTATTCAATTATCATAAATTCATAACTCCGTGAATACTAGACTAATACTCCTCTAGGACCTCCGAAATTAAAGTTTCACTTTTTTTGGAAGTCTGGTGTTTTTTTCGTGTAAAAAAGATTTTTTATTTTTACTTTTTAGTTGATGTTCCCCGCTCAAATTCATATACTGATACTTGCTATGTAAATAACAATGACAGGAAGTTATTATAACATCATCAACATACACTAAGTGGAATAGAAAATATGTATTATTGAAGCTAACTCAAAAACTACCCAAGAAAAATTATATAATTTTTATGGGACCAATCTGCAGCTTTGTCTAACAAATGAAAAAAAAAATTCAAACATACATAAACAATATATAAGAGCAGACGAATTGAGAACCTCCTCCTTTTTTAACCGACTTCCAAAAAAGAGGAGGTTCTTTATTCATATTCATATGTAAGTTTTTTTAAATATTTGTTCATCGATATTTTTTATTTAAGAAGCCGGTTAAAATAGAATACCAGATGAAAGAAAAGTATTCAAAAATATTCTATTTATACTAAAGTACAGCAGTGAGAAAAAGCTGTTTTATACAAAATTATAAGAAGAACGTCTGGAACGTCTCTGGAATTTAGCATCTTTTTACATGATCCTTATAACCCTAGGGGTGGAATATTGAGCATAGGACTTCGGCCTTGACCGATTTCTTATACATTCAACTATAAATATTTGATAAATTTGCTAAACCGGGTCAGCTAGCTCCTTTGTTGCATTATTCAACTGAAGATACATAAAGATGGACACCTCTATTGACCTTTGCCATTGGCAAATTAAATCAAACAGTGATAGGGTACTAACTTTAGTATATTTTATGACCGGCTTCATTCGTTTTATCAAGGTCACAGTCCGTTATAGTTCGTTATGATTTGATTCTAAATGTTTATTATTGTGAATTTGAAGTCCAAAAGATAACTTTTCTAAATTCAATAAAATACCAGTATACCCGGTGTAATAATTGTTTTAAGCAAAATGGGTAACTGTTTTTTGCCAGGATCATAAATTTTGTTCAAGGTCGAGAGAGGTACCATCTCTGACACAGGTAGTTGACCACTCTTAAACCTTATTGCTTAGGACATAACGATGAAAGTCCACCGCCAGTGTCCGCGTTTGTACCTACCCATTAATCCGCATAAACCATTCTTGAACCTGCTGTAATTTCCTAGTTTTCTCGTAAGACGTCTATGAAGTAAATATTTCACAGGAAATACAGAACACTCTAGCTCTATAGTTCTATAGCTCCCAATACATATACCTACATAGTGGTCTCCCGTTAGACACACTTCAATACCTACCGCTCTGCTTGAATAGAAACCGTATATCCAAGTGTCTGTATTCAATCAATGGATGTTGGGCGATAACGTAGGAAATTGTGCAGGGACGGTACGAAACCTTGCCTGTAGTAAATAATGGGTTAGCTTTGTACTTATATCTGTAATTGTCGAACTGCAGAAGGACAATTCTTGTACTTGAAAAAGTTCAAATTCAAGTCGCCGTCCTCCTCTCAGTAACAATTCAATGTCAAAAACTTGTAAAATAATAAAAGATATGTAGGAATGGAAACGCAAATAAACTTCAGCATATAACTCGATAAATAGTACATTACTGTCGCGGCCTGCAACTGGGGCATTGATGGACGATCGTGAAAATGTGGATCGAGGCGAAGCCGAGGCACACATAAATGAGTCCATCAATGCCTGGTTGGCATAGATGGACTCATTTTTCATGGCGGCCAAGGCTTGTATAGTACTTTTCTAAAAGAATGCGCGGAAATTCAAACTTAGTACTCGAAAATTAATTATAAATTCCAGAATCAATTAAATACATTTTTCAAGCAATATATTAATTGCTTTCTCCTTTACTTTAAAGTAAAGGAGAAAGTAATTAATATATTGCTCTATTTGCAAGCCAAAACACATTTTTAATTAAATTTTTGATAAGTAACCTCCTTGGTTGCCACGTGTTGAAGTAAAAAGTTCGTTCCATTTTAAAATAACACGACAGATATGATTTTCATAGTAATTTATTCAGGAACTAAACCCGACAGATATGGATTTTTATACAAATATTGCCGGCCGGGCGCTCGCATGTTTTCGACCAGTACCGCAATTTCGATTTATCTGTAAGAAGGTTATCGTAATAATGTTCGAATTTCCAAGCATGTTTGAGAAAACTATATTATATTAAATACATAAAAGTAAAGTAATAAAAAACACTGCACTGTCTTGGCTCATCTTCGGTCTACGTTTAATACTACTTCTCCAACTATTCCAAAATTAAATTAATAAAGTATCGGAACTCGCTACCGTTTGGATACATAACAGAGAAACAAAAAAACTTCTTTCTCATTTCCTATATACAGGTATATTAGAAGTTCTTTTTGGCAGAATGAGACACATTAGATTGCGAACGTTCTTTAAAATACATACGCAGAAGAAACAAGAATTGGTCACCGAAACGTTTCCATCTCACAATAATTAACTTATAAACGGTTATAGGTTAAATAGGTAATGGAATAATTTCGATATTAAATTGGTGATACTCTCGAAATACACTCTACATCTCCTGCACTGGAAGTGAAGCAAATACCATTAATTACTGTTTGTTATATTAATTATAATTATTATAGAGCCCTAAATAATGCTGCCGTATATTATTATCATACTGAAGTTTATCTTGTCCCTTCTTCCTATTGGAAACACGATACGATGGTATCAGCGATACACCATTATCATAATAATTGACAACTTTTAACCTCAGACTGAGAGTCTGGTATGTAAACATACGTATTACCTTTTGAATTATGTACTTATCTTATCAATGAAAAAATATTGTTGCTGTACGTATTGATTGGTATCTTTTTTTCTTTTTTTTTTTTTTATACGTTGCCCCACACTAGGAATTTCTCCTGTGTCGTGGGTGCGTTTACAAACATTTAAACTCACATACACAAACAGCCAGACCAGGAACAACTAATTGTAGGTCATACAAATATTTTTTCCGTGCGGGAATCGAACCCATCGAATCGGGTATTAGCTCTATTCTACTTGAAACAATATAAAATGGTGTCCACTAGATAAATTTCATACATACATAAACTCATACCACACACGCTACGATCCATGCATGCTCCTTTTGCTTTGTTTAGGTTCTTAGATCTGTCGTTTTTTCATACGTTTCTGAAGAACATGAGGTATAAGTAGTATATAGTAATAATGAAAAAGTCCACGCTAAGTGTTCCTGACGTCACATCGGGCCACACACAACACCGCGATCGCGGGCTGCCCCCTCCGGACATCTCGTTCGCCGACACCTTGAGCGTGCGCACACATATCGGTCGTCTCATTGTACTAAGCAAAAATACAGTACTTGTTACATCCATCAAGTAGTTTTATTCAAGACCACCAGCAGCACACCTGGAGCTTGATACTCAACATATGGTCCTTCGAGCTAAAGAAGATCGCCGTATTTGTGCTACGCACGCGCCTCCTGTGGACTTTGGACTGCCCGTCCGTACCGCGCGTTCACCTACGCCGCGGCCGTAGAGGACACTTAAAGGACAGTCTACCCAGAGGGACATTTTTTCTGAGTGAGTCCGTTCCATTATCCTTATCTACTTTCCTGTCTTTTCGCATTTTCTATCCAGGAATTTTAGAATAGTGCTATACGGATCAGACATACATTGATCTCTTCATATATAGCTTATACCTATTCAGTGTTGGTTTCCATAACCAAATCATCTTCATTTTGCATAAAAACTTAATTTCTTAAAACATTCCTTTGTTCGCTCACTGCACGTGTTTGCTAAACGCGTAAACAAGCTCATTAGTGTTTTTTCTATACGAGTATTGTACCTATTGCACCGGTTAACTCGGGGTCATTAGCAATATCAGCTGATATTACCGTTAGCAAGGCCAGCTGTTTACGCATAATTTTATAACTTAACTTACATTATATTGGTTTCTTTGTCTTTGCTTGCACTTCGGACTTTTTGCTTTGTCTTAACAATCTACTTACCTTCTCATTATGTCTGATGCAAAATTAAGGGAACTCATAAAGAGGCGTGGTGGCTATAAAGCAAAGCTTACGCATTTCAGCAACTTTTTAAGATTATTACCAAGCACGGGAAATGATTTAGATAGCTTCCAAGCAGCAGAATTAAAAAACCGTCTTAGTTTAATGGAAACACTGTATAAAGAATACGACGTGTTGCAGACAGAGTTGGAGCTGTTGTCGGAGGATGCAGACGAACTTTATGACGAGAGGGAGCAGTTCGAGACGCAGTATCACGCGCTGGTGGCCCGCGCGGTGGCGAGCCTCGCCCCCGCGCGCGCCTCCTCGCCCGCGCTCGTGTCCGCCACCTCCGTTGATGATCTCCCGCGCCACGGCTCTGGCTGCAGGCATGACTTCGTTCGGCTGCCTAAGATAGACTTGCCTCACTTCGGCGGGGACTATCAGCACTGGCTTGAATTCCGAGATACGTATCTTTCTCTTATTCATAACAATGACAGCATACAAGACATCAACAAATTTCACTACTTACGTGCTGCCTTAACCAGCAGTGCGTCATTAGTGATAAAAAGCATAGATTTCAAAGCAGATAACTATAGTACAGCTTGGCAGTTATTATCCGAAAGGTACGACAACGAAAGATTACTTGTTAATAATCACGTGCAGGCCTTATTTAATCTTGAACACATTCAACACGAATCTTGTAAATCATTACGGAACATGATTGACGTGACCAATAAAAATCTTCGTGCCTTGTCTACCTTAGGGCAGCCTTCTGAGCAAGGGGGTCTAGGGGAAACCCTTATAATATACATGATGTCAGAAAAACTTGACAAGGTCACACGAAGGGAGTGGGAAGAATATAAAAATAATTTAGATGCCTTTCCAAATTTAAAAGATTATATTAAATTCTTAACAAACAGAGCAGATTTACTTGAATCCTTAAATTATAATAAAAACACAACAACAATAAAAAACACTAACGAAAACAACAAAACTAAAAACTTCGTTACAACAACAAAAACAAAGAATAATAACAATTCAGACAATGTTAAATGTCCTATGTGTTCTCAGAATCATTTTTTATTCAGTTGTCAGCCTTTCAGAAATCTTGACATAGAAGCACGCATTAAAAAAGCTTCAGAAAGCAATGTTTGCATGAACTGCCTTCGACCTGGTCATACCGAAAAGCGTTGCAGTCTTTCGCATTGCAAATATTGCAAGATCAGACACAATACCCTCTTACATAGGGAATCAACAGAAAAACAGACAGGGGAAAACATTGTTATGTCAACAAACGTCGTATTACCCTGTTCAGAAACTAATCAGGTTCACATTTTGCTATCCACAGCCTTGGCAAAGGTGTCTGACGTCGATGGAGAGCTTCATACTGCCAGACTACTATTGGACAGCGGCAGCACCTCCAACTTCATCACCCAAGAGCTCTGTGGCAAGCTAGGCCTGGTAAAACGCAGCACTAGCTCCACCGTCTCAGGTATAAACGGTCAAGTTTCTAGTACCTCAGAAAGCTGCAGTCTTCATTTGCGGTCTTGTAATGGTGGCTATCAGGCGAAATTAAGCTGTTTTGTTTTACCAAAAATCACACAATCGCTGCCTGGCTCTTATGTGGATAAAAGGTATATTACCATCCCGCCAGGTATTCAGTTAGCAGATCCATCATTCAATGTACCTACTGCTATTGATATTCTAGTAGGTGCCGAGGTATTCTGGGACGTCTTAGGTTCCGATACCATTAATTTAGGCAATAATCAGCCTAGATTACAATCATCCAAACTAGGTTGGCTTATTTCGGGCCGCGTCAGTCGGTCTCGTCTTCGTACACAACCTTCTGTTTGTCACTTTCTTTCACATGAGGAGTCAGATCAGCTGACTCGCTTCTGGGAACTTGATACGGTGTCATCCGCAAACTGTTTCTCTTCAGAAGAACAGGCTTGTGAAAAACTGTTTCAAGAGACCACACGTCGGGATACGCATGGTCAATTCGTTGTCACCATACCATTGAAGGATTCGCTCGAGTGCTTAGGTGACTCTTACGCGATGGCGAAGCGTCGTTTCCTCTCCCTAGAGCGTAGATTTGAGCGGGACTCCATGTTTAAAAACAGATATTTGCAATTCATGCAAGAATATATTGACCTTCATCACATGACAGAACATTCCAAAACAAATCATTCAGAAATTAATTACTTTATGCCTCATCATGGTGTTGTGCGCGAGTCAAGTTCTACCACAAAACTTCGCGTAGTTTACGATGCTTCGGCCTCCAGCACCTCGGGCAAGTCGTTCAATGACATTCAGATGGTAGGTCCAACCGTACAGGAGGATTTGCTATCCATACTCTTGAGATACAGGCAACACAAGTTTGTTGTAACAGGTGACATTGAAAAAATGTATAGAGCAATTTTAGTAGAACCATCTCAGCGCCTGTTACAACAAATTGTTTTCAGATTCAATTCATCAGACCCTTTAAAGACCTATGCACTGAATACAGTGACATACGGTACAGCATCAGCCCCGTATTTGGCCACAAAATGCCTAGTTTCGCTTGCAGATCAATGTTCAGACCCAGAGGTTAGTCAGTCTATCAGACGTGATTTTTATGTAGACGACTATTTGAGTGGCGGCGATTCGATTGAGTCAGTCATAAATTTATGTCAAGAGGTGGTGAATACTCTCGAGTCCGCCAAGTTTCACCTTAGAAAGTGGCAATCAAATAGTCCAAAGATATTAGAGTCAGTCACTAATAGAAAACCAGAAAATCAAGATAAAAAATTAAACCTAAATGATACTCCAAGTAAAACACTTGGGTTATACTGGGATTGTAAAACAGACAGTCTATTCTTTTCTATAGATTTAAAACACACTTCAAAAATTACAAAGCGTAATATCTTATCTTTAATAAGTCAGGTGTTTGATCCTATTGGCCTCGTCGGGCCATGTATAGTTCAGGCTAAACTTATGTTACAGCAGCTGTGGATACTTAAATGTAACTGGGATGATGAAGTACCAACAGAAATAAAATCTCAATTCCTTGAGTTCTTACAGTCACTTCCAGCTCTTAACTCAGTTCGCATTCCTCGTTGGGTATCTTGCAGCAATGCTTCTTTAATAGAGCTACACACTTTCACAGACGCTTCTGAACGCGCCTATGGCGCGTGTATTTATGTCAGAACGTTAGCAGTCGATGGAACAGTTTGCGTTCGCCTTTTAGCTTCCAAAAACAAGGTTGCCCCTATAAAGCCCACAACCATACCAAGGCTGGAGTTGTGTGGTGCTTTACTGGGCACAAGACTTTTTCTGAAGGTACGTAAATCACTCACTCTAGAGTTTAATCACTGTTTCTTTTGGTGTGACTCGATGATCGTGCTTGGATGGTTGTCTACATTGCCAAGTCGGCTTGATCAATTCGTCCGCAATAGAGTGAGTGAAATCCAAGAAGCTACGACCGGACAGACGTGGAGCTATGTGCCTTCTAAGAGCAACCCCGCTGATCTCGCATCTCGGGGGCTGAAGGCTGATTGCATCAGTTCGTCCACTCTTTGGTGGTCGGGTCCTGATTTTCTTAATCATAGAGAAATCAAATTCCCTACATCACCTAATACACAAATTCACTCTTTACCAGAAACATCTTTACATACTACTGCTGACACACATAAGCAAAATAATAACAATATATTTTCGAATATAATTAACAAAAAATCATCATTTACATCACTCATAAGAATCATAGCATATATACAAAGATTTATCCATAATTGTCAAAAACAGAATAGTAAAAAATCATCTCACTTATCAGTTTCAGAATTACTATCATCACAGAATCTTATATTACAGATTTCTCAACAGGAAATGTTTCCTGAGGAATTTTCATGTCTTAAAACGAATCAGGCCTTACATAAAAAGAATCGCTTAATAAGTCTTTCTCCTTTCATTGATTCAGACAACTTAATACGCGTGGGTGGACGTCTTAACAACTCCAACTATAGTTACAATGTTAAGCATCCTATCCTTTTATGTAGCAAACATCACTTAACGAAAATCATCTTCGAAAGAGAGCACAAAACACTCTTTCACGCAGGGCCACAATTACTTTTAGCACACATTAGACTCACCTACTGGCCTCTAGCAGGCAGAAACCTAGCTAAGCACGTAGTGCGTAACTGCGTTCGCTGTACTCGCTTTAAAGCTCAGCCTATTCAGGTCATCATGGGCAACCTACCAAGTGATAGGACTCATCTAGAGTACCCTTTTTTGAATACAGGGCTTGATTATGCCGGGCCAGTGCTGATAGCCGACCGTAGGGGTAGAGGATGTAAGCTACTTAAGGCATACATTTGTGTTTTTGTGTGCTTTGCAGTCAGAGCCGTTCATCTGGAGCTGGTTTCCGACCTCACCAAGGAGGCTTTTCTTGCGGCCTTCAGCCGATTTATTAGTCGTCGGGGCAAGCCTCAACGCGTGTACTCCGACAACGGCACTACATTTGTGGGAGCTTTCAATGAACTTTCACGCTTCTTAAAGGTTTCATCAAGTAACATAGAGTCAGATCTTGCAACCAAAGACATTGAATTTAAATTTATACCTGCCTACAGCCCACACTTTGGTGGGATTTGGGAAAGTGCAGTAAAGTCCACCAAACATTTATTGCGTAGAGTCATGAGCCTAACTCATTTAACTTATGAAGAGCTCTCAACTTGTCTGATTCAGATAGAGGCTATTTTAAATTCCAGACCTATAACACCACTATCCACTGATCCATCAGATCTTTCTTATCTTTCTCCTTCACACTTCCTCATCGGACGAACTCTCACATCAGTTCCTCGTCCTCAGATCATCGATGTCAATATCCAGCGGCTCCAGCGCTTCGATCGCATCGAAAAGCTTCGACAACATTTTTGGCAGCGCTTCTCTAATGAGTATGTGTCACTCTTGCAGCAGAAAACCAAATGGCAGACAGCTGGGCAAGAGCTGAAAACAGGCACCATGGTCTTAATAAGAAACACCAATCTTCCTCCTCTTCTGTGGTTGCTGGGCAGGGTGGTCGCAGTGAAGACTGGCTCTGACGGACATTGTCGAGTCGCCGACATCCTGACGAAAAAGGGCATCATAACACGTGCATACAACAATATATGCCCTCTTCCAGTCTCTTCAACATCATCTTGAAGACTTGTCTTCAACGCGGGGAATATGTTCCTGACGTCACATCGGGCCACACACAACACCGCGATCGCGGGCTGCCCCCTCCGGACACTCGTTCGCCGACACCTTGAGCGTGCGCACACATATCGGTCGTCTCATTGTACTAAGCAAAAATACAGTACTTGTTACATCCATCAAGTAGTTTTATTCAAGACCACCAGCAGCACACCTGGAGCTTGATACTCAACACTAAGCTACGTTATAAGCTTGCTCCATCAAATTAGTATAATTTACATAAAGTCATAATGTGCTCACAGCCGTGAATTCGATTCCTGCACCGCGGTCATTACCCACATAGGTCCATATATTGTACCTATGTGCGTTATGCCTGACGGCTGTTCTCTCAGAGTCTGAATGAATGTGAATTGAATACATTGTACCCATGAAAGAAGGGGTCAAAGTGCGAGGTGTGTTAAGTATTTATTTATCATAGTAATTCCTCGAAATTTTTACAAAATATTCTTGTTATTCGGGAGCTTGCTTGGGTATTGTACTTTAATGCTAGGTACTGAATTCTCTGCCATTGGGTCCACATCTACTTTACGTAAATTCCCTTTATAATGTAAACAACAACTATCTACAACGTTTTCCGGGATTGTATAAAACAAAGTTGCGACATAGTTGCATGCTATCTGTATAGAAATCCACACGAAGCATAGCGTTGTAACTCGGAGGCGACAAAAAGTGCAAATGTTGTGTACGTCCGTTTTTCTTTACGAAACTGGGTCATCTTATTGTGTCTTTCCGCTTGCTGTTAAGTAATGGCATGTTTGCTTGAATTCTTGGTGACGGCATTGTCTTGTGTACATGTAGAGGATATATGAGCATCGTGCAACTTCGTTTCAGTTGAAATCTTGGGTTCTCGGAGCTTTTTCGTAGATGGGTAGTGTTAGGCTGTTCCGTTTTTGAAGGAGTCAGTCCTTAGCAATAATTTAACTATAGTGCAGCTTCTTGATCAGCTGCACCTAAAACCACGATTTCCGTTTCTCCAATTTATATAATTTGATTGCCAGACGGTTTTCATATTAAAATTGGGAAAGAATGCAGGTTTGTTCGACGACTTTGAAGTTGATATCTAACTAGTCTGTAAATTACCATTATTAACAATATAAATTACGAATATTCGTCCTTGCTTAAGGCCCATAGGAGCCAATATCGAAGAATCGTTGGACTACTGTTTTGAAGAGGATTAACAAAATTAAGAACAGCTGGTTGTATACCCACACAGCTTTTAATGAAAAAGGGCACATCATTTAACCGACTGTAGGTACCTATACCTATTGATCATGACCTCCTAATGTTGACTATCTAATCAAATATTACAGGTAGTTAGTATCTATCTATTGTTCTCTATAGGTAGGTACATCAGGTTAGCGTGTCTTAATTAATAAGTATTTGTACTTAAATAATTATCTACTTGTTTGTCTTATTTTTGGACATGGTTTCAACGATTGATTTCAATAAAATATATATCTATCAAGTAACAAATTAGGTGTCCACATCATTGGATTTTGGGCCTATACGGTTTCTTGTCTTGAATAAATAATATCAAGTGTCGTAAAAAAATACTAATCAAAAATATTTTAGTACTAAATCTTTATTTGTAAGTACTTACCTACCAAAAACGCAATTTATCCCTCACATTATTAGATATTATATCAAGATGTACTCAGCAAATAATATTGTTTGCATCAAAGAAAATGTCCTTTTCTCTCATTTTGCCGTCAGTTCCACTAGGAAATAAGCTTTTACTCTTATCATTTGTATTAAACTTGGAAACAAGCATCAAAGGGACAATCAATAACATCGTGAAAATGCTTTTTCGCTTTTGCCGAACAGCGCCATCTATGTTTTGTGGCTTTGCAGTGTTTGTAGAAGTTCACACTTTTCCCGCGTCATAGCGCTGCTGTGCTTAAGCTCTATTGTGTCGTTGGGCTTCATGGCTCGTACGTAGTAACGTTACCCTGCCATAGATGGCGCTGAAAACAAAAATACTGACAGAAAGCTTGAATGTGAAAAGTTCACACAGAAAGCGATTGCCGATAATGCCCTTACAAATTATAAATCACGATAGTTTACTTCGAAATGTTATCATATAAAAGCAAATAAATTGTTTAGTTGTATATTTTTGCGTTAGTAGGTGGGTATATTTATAAATGAATATAATATTAAAATAAATATGATTAATTAAAAAAAAAATCTTTCATTTATTTTATTTCAAGTGTTTGTAATTTAAGAACATTTGTTCTGCCTGGTTTTTTTTTTGTGTAAAACTGAAGTATTCGTGAACTTGTACAGACGCCAGCACATCAACCTACTACAATCTGTCAAATTTCTTAAATAGATTTTCAAATTTATCACTAAAGCGTAAGGTTCAAAGTTGATTGGGAAAATTTGGCAGTTTCGGGTAGGTTGACCTACTGGCGTCTGTACCACAGCCCTTAATACAAATTAATTTCATAACTTAGTTAGGGGGCTGGTTGCAACACCCACCTACAGATGATACTTTATTAAATTGAAAAATAAAATATTAATAATTTTATAAATAAATATATTTTTTTTGTTTGAAACGCGGACGGGATTTCTGTTTTTTTTTTTAATTTATAGTAAATAAAATAATATATAATTATATATATATCGTTTATCATTGAACCAAGATTGTTACGACTTTACCTTGGTTTTTTCATTTATTAGTTTTTTACAAAATCTAAATCGACTACGACTAATTCTTAAGCTTAGAAAAAAAATATCTTATAACAATATTGTTCCGTTAATGGAGCTCTCACATCAAATACCTGCACACGCCTTGTGTGTTTCCTGTTGTAGTCAGAGGTGTACCTAATAAACTCACATCATCATGCTGCCTAGCCTTTTCCCAACCGGATGCAGCTGAATACCAGTATTTTACATGGAGTGACTGCCTATCTGACCTCCACAACCCAGTTACTGGGTAACACGATACTCCTTGGTAGACTGGTTGTCAGACTTTCGGGCTTCTGGCGACCCGTAACAACTATCAAAGATCTACAAATGACAGCCAGGACCAACGGCTTAACGTGCTTTCCGAGGCACGGAGGGGTCTTGGTATGTAAAGCTGGTCACCCATCCACGGACCAACCGCGACTAGCGTAGCTGAATCTGATCGATCGACCCGTTCAGCTGTTATTACTTAGCCACAAGTCCCTCACACCTGTGTAATACTGGATTTATATTAATTATGTGAGTACATAAATAATATAAATCCAGTTTTTGGTCCAGTAAAATATTTTTTTCCTTACCCCGTTAAGGAAAAAAATATTTTACTGGACCATAAAGTCCTTGGGCAACTACTGAAAATATTATAAATAAGTACAGTACAACTATTTTCTTAATGACCCTTGGAAATCATCGCATTTCCGAATACAAACAGCTTTTCTCCCATTTTTAGGGTTCTGTAGTAAAGAAGGAACCCTTATAGTTGTCTGTCTGTCTGTCTATCTGTCTATCTGCGGCTTAGCTCAGAGACTGTTAGTACTAGAAAGCTGTAATTTGGCATAGGTATACATATTAATCACGCCGACAAAGTCTTAAACAAAATCAAGTTTTTTTTTTTTATAGTTATATGAAATATGAAAAGTGGGGATGTTTTTTTTCTCGTTTATCCCATGGAGTGGGGTGTCGTTGGAAAAGTCGTTCAAAAATATTGTGGATGTGTGAAAACTATTTTTCAATTCAGGGATCCGTTTGCGAAATATTAAGGTTTAACGTGCTAATTTTTGAAAAAAGTCACTCCAATAGGATATATAAAGAAGTTAAAAGGAAAACTATCACAGCTAAGTAGGCTTTAAATGTTAACCAGTAATAATCAACCAACTTAATTTTGCAGTTTGACAAACATGTTCTCCCATACATTCCGTATGGGAGAACATGTTTTTTAATTACAATGTTAAGTTTGTTTTTGCGATAAATTCATCCCAACTGCGAAACCCTTCATTGTGCGTGGTCCGACACGCACTTGGCCGGCCGGGTTTTAAAATAAATTTTATTTGTTAAAAGAGTATTAACAACTCTATATAATTCCAAGTCGATTGAGAGCGTCCGGTCTGCACCAAGTGCAAGGGGCAACTGATAACTGACGAAACACGAAGTTTGCAGACATTAAGAAAATTGTTGTACTGTACATAATTATGTAAAATCCCAATAACAGTATGATCGAACATAGGAGTCCTCCTTTTGCACTGAGGAGCTTGCGAACACTAGACCAATGATGTAGTTGTAGACTATAACATTTATCCAAATTAGTTTTAGATCAAGCATATTAATTACTAAGATCTCATTACAAATTAATCTTCTCAACCTTGATTTGTTGGAATTAATTCAAACAGCCTTCAGCTATTTTATAATTACATCAGTGAGACTGATTTCTATGACCAATCTGTGATGATACCTAAATTCCAATGGTATTATAGGAATATGCCCATTGTATGTTAGCTAGTGTGTAGTGTTTTTTTTTTGTTATGTATTTTTCTGGTGTACAATAAAGTATATAAATAAATAAATACAAGATTTAGAAGCTAACTGTCAGGTATAATTTATTTTGTCTAATTATCCATCAGGTCCGATCAATGTGGCGACGCCTTACCTAGGCTACGCCTATGTTCAGCAGTGGATGCCCATAGCAGTTTTGTTTTAAATGATTGATTGGCTCGCCTTTGACCACTATCTCACCGGATAATAATCCATGGTGTGGTCGACAATGGTGCTTGCACGCGGGCCCAGTGCGGGTTGGTAGATGTCACAAAGCTTCGAATTTTTGGTTCTAGGACATGCAAGTTTCCTCACGATGTTTTCCTTCACCGTTTCGAGAGCAATGGTGATGAAATTATTTACATAAAGTAAAGCGCCTGCCTGGGACCCTCGACCAATAACTCGAAAGTTGGGGCCATTACTACTGGACCACCACTGCTCTTGCTCTTCATGGAGCTTGCTACGTAGAAGTAGCCTATTCTCTTTCGACTGGAAGACAGCCAACACACCAATCGTGTAAAACACTTTTTATCACAATCCAAAGGAAATTCTTAATCCACTGCTTCATATATTTGCCGCCTGCTCGACAACTTAAATAACTCAATGAATATTGATGAATTGACAAAATGAATGGGATTGCCATTGTAAGTGTGTTGCGCAATTTCCCCGCAGATTTCAGCCATGAGGAAACACAGAAGAAATTATGATGAAAAATCAAGATCTGTGTATACTATTCAAAAGTAAGTATTTTTACATGGGTGCCTTCTTCGATTAACAGGAAAAACTTAGACGTTATCGTATCCCAACGCTACAACAAAACTTTACCTACCATACCAACACAATGCCACTGTGTTATCAAAACTACTTGATTATACACCCAATACGCTTATTTCCCTACATTGTAGGTAGAATGAGTATTTCCCAGAGCTTTCATCAGCCATAGAGCCCCTAAAGCAATACTTCAATGTGCGATTATAATCAGAAAAATACCTCTGCGTTATTAGCTCCCCCTGGCGTAACAATTAGAAAATTAAATACGTAGGTAACAAGGTTGGCTGGTTTTTTACAAAAATTGTAACAGTGTGGATAAGGTCGGCTTTCAACAGACTTGTCGCCATTCTTCGTAGAAGTAGGTTCGCGTGCTATTAGCAACAGTAGTCTAGGAACAAGGACAGTGATGGTTAAAGTCATGTTGAGGTAAAGTGCCACAAGGATCTTTAGGCGCCTGAATGACATTGATACGGGGGCGTTGTTGGAAAATATTTGTGATATTGTCACAGAAATTATTTTGATCAAAACAAGATGGCAGCGTTAGTTCCAATTTTCGCCACGCGCCAAAATAAACTTGTAGCGTTGTATTTTAAGCGATACAAAATGTAGGTATTAAGTATATTGTTTTTAACATATTTTTTAATCACTGCACTGTAGGCACATATTATTTCATGTGGTGGTGGTGTTGTAACATCTCATAAAAAATCGGTTAATGCTTTTGCCACGCTTCGGAATTTCCGAACTCCTGCTTATGAAGTAATTCCTTTCTCATGGATTAATTTTAAAGTGAAAATTTCAAGTAACTTCTGGCGATTCTAAACTCTTAATTGAATAAAAATATTTTAAGTCTTAGTTTGAAAACTTGTGGGGTGGTGTTCGTCTTCAGCTGTTACTATTTCATATTCTTTGAAAAGAAGAAATTGAGCATAATTTTGATTTAAAACCGTATCTTTTTAAGGATAATTCTGTTATTTCGTTAGTTACAGGATAGGACTGACCAAATATTTTGTTCTTTCATACGCCAAAATTGTTTTTAAATTAAAATGAACAATAAAATCTATCTTTCGATTCATCACAAAATATTATTAGTCTAAACTACTTCAGCTTTGTTGCGGCTTATCAAAATATTCTAGAATTGTATTCAAACCCAAAATTTAATATCGAACTCGCTTATTATTATGGTTTAGAAATTGTTTGAATGTATTGAATTCCTTAAACACGAAGTAGGGGTTCTTAAAATTCTTGGGCATCAATTAAGTTTTGGTTTACTACACCAATTTAGTGTCAAACCTAGACCTTGGCATGTTTAAGTTGCTGAAAATATTGTTTATTATGGTCAGAGAATTCGGAATATTTAATTAGCTCGAAGAATTTTAGGTAGAAAACATTTAATTTCGGTGTAGAAACCGAAAATAATTATTTTACCTACTCTGTTTAACCTTGCTATTGTGCCATTTTACTATTTGTGTAAAAAGCGGCAGTGATATCTATAACCACTTTTCATTTTATTTATAAAATAGAAAGTGCCATCAAAATATCAAATCATTAATCTATAACACTGCAAAACAAAATACGAGTATGTATAACAATTACCCATAATCCACATCAACAAAAACAATATTTCCATACATTATACCCTGCATTACAAAGTACCAATAATTGCCAGCCAACACTTAGCCTGGCTCCCGGCCTATAAATATTGTATGGGTTGTTGGTACCACGGAGGAACTTTATCGTACCGCACTGGAATTAAGCAATTACATGCAAGTTCTGAAACTTGGAAAATGAGTAAAACAGAAAACGCCAAACATCGTTTTATTTCTTCACATTTGCAATTCAATGGGTCTAGCTAGTTTAAATGACTTGACGGCTTTGTTTTCGACGATATCATTACGGTTATATCATTATTGTTTTATGAGAAACGCTTTATTGTTTTGGAAAATATTGTTTGCTTATTACATTGTACAAACATAATAATAATTTAGATTACCCTAATGCTTTGGTACGGGAATGAAAGATTAATTTTCAGACGATAAGTAAGAATTATACGTAGATAAAAACGCTGTCATATAATATTAACTGTCGGTTATCAGCAGGTAAAACCGTCGTTAAACGTATTCCTTTTTTATGGTGTCTGTACATTGTTTATAAAATATTTGCAACAGTTTTTCGGGCAACTGACCAACATACCTATTGACAATTCATAATTCCCTGTAAATGGTTTATTTGAAATAAATGTTTTGAATTTTGGTTTCCCTGCCTAAAACATTTTTCCAGGTGCTAACCACACTTCCTACTATCGCTATTTGCACCAAAACACAGACCAAAAGGACGATCAACATAACCGACCGTTTAGTTACAAGCCCATCCTAATTTGCATTAAAAAATATTAAAAGCGGGACATTCGCTGTCGGTAAAATTTCATTATTTATATTTTACGTCAGTCCGGCGAGCGGTTCTTGTATGTAAATATGATTGTGCATGACGCAGGCACCAACTTTACTGAAATGAGTTTGTAACGAGTGCTGCCGCATACCGCGTGCGGAGTACGTGGTCGCCGTTCACAATAGTTTTCGTCGCATGAAAATGTGTAGTGTTTTATTTGCTGTCGTGATCTGAACTGTTAATGGACCTGGATTATACTGGCTTATTATGATATAAATTAATTTATACCTGTATCTTTTAACTTATAACATCCATTGTTAAGAAAGACATCAGTGAGTCTAAACTAATGCTTCTTATTCAGCCCATTGCAGCGCATTATGGGCATGGGACGTGTTGCCATCGGATAATTTCCATTTCGGTATGTATACTATAGCGTTTACTACCACATGCGTACAGAAAGACTAAAAAAGTATTTAATACCTGTCTTGATTGTACGAAAATATGTTTTTTTCTGGTAACTTTTATTGTTGTATCATCATTCCGGTTTTTGATACGACTTTATCTTCTCTAAATGCAACTTTTTCTTTATTTTACCCCAATGAAGCCGATTTACAAAAGTAAATATAAATGGTTTCCTTCAATATTATCCCTTTCCTCAAGCCTACTCAGTAGTACAGTTTTCCGCATACGTCGAGTAGCTCCAGTGAAGTTATAACAACTTTCCTGACTTATCTGTTGTCATTATTTATTCACTTGAACTTTGCCAGACAGTCTGCGTATAAAGAAATAATAATAGACGCAAGTTGGATTAGTGGAGATGAGATTTTTCAAGAAATACCTACAGTAAAACTAATTTTCTTCAAAACAAAATCATTTTGTAAGAACCTGACTACTATAAGTTTTACATTAATTTTCATACTGTTTAAGTAAACAAGTAAACAACTTTGACACTTTTTAAATAACAAAGCCTAAAATATGACTTATTATTTAATCAAGAGTTATCGAACAATTTATAAATGTAAAGCCCTGTTCAATCCGAGTCACAATGAAAACAAGGCGTGAATAAGTAAGTAAGTACGAAACTTTGCACTTCGTAACAATTAAATACCTCCAATTCAATAGATCAGCATTTCCCAAGAATCGAAAGTCGAGTTAATATCTCCTATTATTCCGCAGACGTAACCATAGCATGACCGACGCCAAAGGGAATGCGCAGCCTTCGAATTGAAACTGGAATTGCTAACAGAAAGTGCTTCGAGAAACAATGGGCGGGATCTAATTGCGGGGTCCCGGGCGGCGAGGACGTAAACGGAACTCAACGCACCGCAATCCACGTAGCTCTGACTACGGTGGCGTAGCGCCGTAGCAGCGTAGTACTAACAGATGCCAAAACGTGCACAATTTGATTGCTACGCAGATCTTGTAGAAATACATGTAGGTATCTCACAAACATGAACGGACCACAAGTTTTGATTCTTAGAAACCTTAAGTTTTCATTCGAGTCCAGAAAGATTTAAAATAAAATTATATACCTAAGCTTGATTTGAATAGCACGGTCGCAATAATATAAGCATTTAGAGTAATGGAATGTTTGTTTGTTTTGATTATTTTTTATACTCGTATAAACCAATATTTTTATATTGGTTTTTATGAGTATTAAGAAACTCGTTATTTTTTATTGGTCTTTCTATAATTATGTCCTTTCGTGAACTCGTTACATTGAATATTTTCAAGTTCATAACATTTATTTATTAACCAATAACTCAAAATGTTTACTGCACATTCAGATTCCATAAACAATTCAAAGCCCGTTGCAGTTAGACAAACATGAAAATGTATAAATATTTTTTTTAGAATTTGTCTTTATTTGCCAATCAAATAGAAAACATAACATTTTCACGGGTCGTTTGTAATTTATTTAAAAAAAAACCTCTGAGCATTCATTCGTACTACATATGCCCGAGTTTGCGTTTCACTTATTCAATTATGCAAAGCTACCATTTGTTAACAGATTTTAGGGTAATTCGGTGAATGTCGACTCGGGTATGCTAATCAGCTTAGTGTCCGTTATTTATGTGGTACATGCTTACAAACATTTAGCGGTATAATGTGCCCGTCCACCGATAACGTTATTTCACGCAATTAATTGCAGAAACACTCACTACCATATGATTTAAAGCCGTATTAATATTCGCCGGATTGTTTTTGTTAAACGGTTATTTTGTGTTAATTCAATGCAAATTCAGATAACGGTTGAAAACATTACCGGTGGCTGGCCATGTTTTTGCCTTGATAAATTTTGTGGAAGCCGCTCAATGGGGCTGAGTTGGATCCCGAAACAAACTATAAATAATTATTACTTTTGTTTTGTTGCTGTTTTTAGAGGATTTCAGAAATTCAATCATGAACTGCAAAATTTATCCTTTAAGCGCGGGCCACACTGGGAACGAGGCTAAGTTCGTTTAGCTTCGCTCATGTAGCTACCGCGTGTTTGCATAATTCGGTTCACACCGCAAACTATGAACCCAAATATCAAAATACGCGGAAGCTACATGATCGAAGCTAAACGAACTTAGCTTCGTTCAAAGTGTGGCCTGCGCTTTATAGATTAACAAACTCGTTTTATAGATCCAATAGAAAAAATTATAAATGGAAGGAAGAAATGAGAAGATAAATTAATGATGACTCTTTGAATGAAGAGTCATCATTGAATATAGAGAATTTATCTCTAAAACAATGATTTAAATTCAAAATATGCTTACGTAACATCTAAAATACTCATAAATTACTTATCAGCAACTTCTTACACATCGTTACGTTTGTATGTCATTTATTATCTTCACTGACTGTAGATAAGGGGAAACCGCTTAATTTATCATTTTGCAGAACCAGCCATTTAATTTTCCAACAATGTAAAGCAAAATAAATTTTAATTGAAATCACGAAGAATCTCTCGTAAATACGTCGGGTATGTAAATTGCAACAAACTTATCGGTGAGTTGAATATCACTTCACAAATTGAATGTCAAGTATCGGATCACTAGCATATTGATTGTGGTCGTAGGCTTTTATTGTGTGCACTGTGGTTTCATTACAGTCACGACAGAGGGCGCTTCCACGCCGCCTCGCCGTCACAAAAAGTGAGCAATTTTCTGATAGTCATCTGACACGAAAATAGTTACGTTTGACATGCCATTTATATTACCATTTGTCAAACAACGCAAGCTATAGGGTGCGACGATTTATCGGACAGGTACGCACAAAGTCTGTCCAATGTTAATGATTATTTATCTATTAATTAATTAATTAGTAACCAGCAATATTGTCTCGAATATTATGAGAGCTTATTTGTTTAACTGTGATTAAGTCTATGATTAATTTCGATATGATTATTATGTATGTTGAGGCGTACGAGAAAGAGTTTGTTTAATAAATATAAGGCTTTATTAGATCTAATAAAATAACATTTTTTCTTAGAATACACGAGTACAATATAACTTGTTTTTGTATCTTGACATTACATCAATATTGTACTTTATTTCTTTCTTCATTCTTTAAAGATATTGTACTTTATTTATTTCTATATTATTTTCAGTAAAGACAAGATATTTGACCTAATACACGTTTAAAACAAAAGAACTATTTCACTACATCGTCATCATTAGCCTACAGAAGTCCACTGCTGTACATAGGCCTCTCCAATTGAACGCCATTCAGCTCGATTCTCGGCAACTCACATCCAGCTGCTACCAGCAACTCTGCGAAGATCGTCGCTCCACCTAGCCTGAGGGCGTCCTACCCACGTTTGCCGATTCGCGGTCTATCCCAGCTGTTCTATGGCTAATATGCCCATTGCCTCTTCAGCTTGCTTATACTGTGAGCTATGTCGTCATCTTTGGATCACTACCGTCACCTCGTTCCGGATTCTATCTCTCAGAGAGATTCAACAATTCACTGAGCGACCTTTAATTTATGGACCAACCGCACCTTGAGTGTCCACGTTTCTGCTCCGTAAGTCATAACAGACAGGATGCACAGATTTAAGACTTTAGTCTTTAGGCTCTGTGGAATACGTGACGAGAAGACTTGACTAAGCTTCTCAAACGCTGCCCAAACCAGCTGAATTCTTCTGTTAGCCTTCTTCTCAAAGTTGTTCTTACCAAACTGCAGACTTTGCCTGAGGTAAATGTATTCTCAAACAACCTCGAGAGCACCGCCATTGACAGCAATCGGTCCTGTAGTGACGTTTTCGTTTACCTACTTGGTCCACGGTCTGTAATCCCTTGGGTGTCAAACCAAACTAGTTTTACTTAAAAAGTAAATGAGCTGCGTCTTTGCGTCACATAACATACTGTAATTACCAACCAGCGTGCAGAGCTGTGTGTACTGTAATTTTCCCGGGATACCTTCTTTTCGCATAATGTTCTTTGTCCTAATATACTTCGGCATAACGATTTTGGCACAATTTGTTTTGGCATAATAATACTTCGGCATAATTTTTTTAGGCATACATTTTATGTTGGCATAATCATCTTAAAGACTAATTTGTTTTGGCATAAATTTGATTCGCATAACGTTAGTAGGCCTAAGAACCGAATTGCTGCAAAACCGACTCCACGTAGTCTTGTTTGTCCTACCCCTAGAGTGTAATTTAAAATCGCGTAGGCGCGTAGGGGCGAGGCGGCCCGCGGGCTGAGGAGCAGGCGGCTGCGAGCGAGCCACCGCGGCTGAGGCTGGCCGGCGAGGCCGGCCAACAAGCCGAAGCTGCGGTGGTGAGCGAAAGCCGTCTGCGACGATTAGCAGGCGTGGGGCCGCCGGAGGCCCGCAGCGCCGGAGCCGTGACAGAAATCCTGCCTGCTGCATGTTGCATGCTCGCTAAATGCTGCATGCTGCATGCCTGCTTGCATGCTGCATGCTTGCTTGGATGGTGCATGCTTGCTTGTATGCTGCATGCTTGCTTGCATGCTTTAACTTTATGCTTGATAAGTTTATGCTTTAACTTTATGCTTAATAAATGTATGCTTTAGAATATTATGCTTAATGGTTAAAGAAATTATGCTTAAAAAAATTATGCGTAATTATATTATGCGAAAATATAATTATGCCAAACAACATTATGCTAAGTTATATTAGGTCTTAAAATTTTATGCAAATGGATAGGGAACCAATTTTCCCACCCTACTATATAATCCTACTAATATTATAAATGTGAAAGTTTGGATGTTTGTTACTCAATGACGCAAACGCGGCTGAACGGATTTGGATGTTTGGCACACAAATAGTTTACAACCTGCTCACATAGAATACTTTTTATCCCGGTAGTACGATCCCGTGGGATAATTTCCGATATCTAGGCGGGCGAAGCCGCGGGCAAAAACTAGTATAATAATATAATATAATAATAATAATAATTCTTTTTTATGTCTTTGACATTTCTCGGGACCCTAGGGTCCCGGACCTTTGGAAGGCGTACGAGGGGCCGAAGCCAACTCGCAGAGGCCCGTTATACGTGTTTAATGAAACGAGGCACCAACCGACGATTATCCCTGTACGCACTATGCTAGTGCACCCAAGGAAAACCCCCGGTTGGTGCAGGACTATTGCAAGTTATGGAAACAAAGATATTGGATGATGGGTTTGGGTGGCTAAGTGAACTGGTTATCTAGAACTATGGAAAGACTATGGCCCCTGCCTGACTAATATTTTATATAAAATACACGGATAAAATGGCAGGGGGTGACTTGCACAGTCAATAATGGGCCCCCGAAAACGGCCGCTAGCACAAAGTGTCGTAGCGACAAGGAGGCAACATGTCCTGAGGTGCTTATAAGGAGTGGAGCGGTATTCCACGGCTATCAGGACAATCCCGGAAGTACGGTCAAGATCCCTACCAGCATCTTACTGGAAAACTTCCTTCCTCCGAGCTTGTTTGCTCTTGCGAATCTCCACTCAAGCCGGCCAATAAAGGCAAGAAAGAGGTTGGAGCTCTGTTTCTCATCAGTTTTCACTCCAGCCGGCCAATAAAGGCAAGCCAGAGGTGAGAAACAACACTTCTCCCGGGAAATAGGGTCCGTGGGGTCGCTACTGCCCAACAGCTCGCCACATGCTGCCCTGCGGGTTATTATTATTATTATCTAATAATAATTATTATTATAAATGCGAAAGTCTGTATGTTTGGATGTTTGTTACTCAATCACGCAAAAATGCCTGAACGGATTTGGATGAAATTTGGCACACATATAGTTTATAGCCTGCATTAACACATAGACATATATATACTTTTTATCCCGATATTCCCACAGAATCAAGACTTATGCGGATATAACCGCGCCGCGCTGCTAGTAGTAACAATAAATGTAACTTTTGCCTTAGTCATACATAAATAGAATAAAATACTCCTTAAAATAACCAATCTAATTCTTACAATATCAATTGTTTCAGATGTCAAGTGAACCAGTAATCGATACAGGTAATTAAAACTAATTACAGAACTGTTGTAAAGCCAGCAACAACTGTTTTCCAGATTGTGCCAGTGGCTATAATTAATGCAGTTCAAGTTATTAGCGAGCACAGCTTTACGACTGCGGCGGACGCCTTAGTAATTTGAACTGTACATACGTATCGGACTAACAGTTTAGTACCTTACTGTGTGAACGTGAATGTAGTACCTACTGCTGTTTCAATGAGTAGGACGAAGGGTTTTGATGCTTGTAAGATTGTCGTTTGTTTTCTTTATGTATAAAAATGTTGTTTGATTTTTGAGATTTGACTCGTTTTAAAAGACAGACAGACACACACAGAATGTGAATAAAAATACATTTGCCCAATACTGGGGTTATAAGTTCATGAAAAATAGCAATACGCCAGTCACCAAAGACACAAAAATCCGTCAGGTCGTAAAAAATTGCACTGTACAGATTTTTTGGGATGTTGTTAGGATATACCTACTTTATAGATACCGATAGTGTGAAACCAAGTTTGCAGCTTCGAAAGACCTGTGCTACATAACTGCGTGGTGCTAGAAAAATTTTCGGACTTCTTTCAGTTTTTAACTTGAACCTCTAAAAAGTGCATCCTACGGAAAAAGTCACTCTATACATTTTTAAAGTATACACTGTTTAAGCGCAATCTTAGCTGTGTAGGCACTTCAAATGTTGGCCATTTGTCACATTAAGTTCAAAATTGTAGTTTTCTGGCAAGAGAAAACGAAGATGTTAGGCGTTCTTCAAAACAGCCGGACCTTCTTGACGCGTCTACCACGTTTCTGAAGCATGCACTCTTTCGTAATGAAATATAGCAATCACTATAGAAATGATATTAAAATCCCTGCCTCAACATTTTGTCTCCACCATAATTTATTGCACTCAGAACTTTTATATCCAAAACTCGAACGGTCACACTTCGCATTTTATTAAGCGTTTATAATTTTATTAAGGGCGTAGATTAATTTCCTTACACGAGGGAACTTCAAGAGGGTTTATCGTTCCACGCGTGAAACACTCGCTTGCAACAAAGGGTTACAGAGGGTTACAAAGGGTTACCAACTATACAACTTTTGGGTGACAGTCATGGGATAACTTGATACTTGAAGTCGTCATAAACTTGATTATAATTTCAGTCTTTAAACTTGACAGTGATTTGGACATTTTGATTGATGTAAGCGGTTTGTGGGATCAGTTTGAGTTTAATTTTCCTATATCTAGTGAAGACCTTTTGTTTGACAATAGAAAGAAACAGAAACATCATGGAATTGCGAATTTAATTAACAAAAAAACTTTCTTGGAGTTAAACAGGTACAGGCGTAAAATATGTATGTGTAAAATATGACCACTACGGTCGGTAAAACTCGTCATATCCGCGGGAAAGGTCACTATGAAAATTAATTCGATCAAGCTGTACTTTAGCAAACTAGCATTGAAAACTACTATAAATTACTTTAAGCTATAATTGATTAGCTATTAGTCTAAGTTCAAGCACACAAGCTTGGAAGCCAACTAGATGTTACCTACGTATAATTCAATTTTCAGCTTTAATTTTGGCGGAGAATTTATTTTAGTAACAACTTTAATTAACTTTGCCACAAACTGGCGAAAAAATCCTTGATAGGATTCACTTGTCACACTTAAGGATAGTGCTAAAAAACGAGTATGATAATGTTGACGAAAGTGTTTACCTCGAGAAGATCCGTAAATAGATAATTTTGTCCGCTTTACGATACACAGGAACCTCTTTTCTCCGTTCCTCAAGGCGTTTTCTACACTGAAGTACGGGTACACATTTCGCTATAACATTTATTTCTCGTAAAAAAGTTGTTTGCCTTTCTTAATAACAGTTATTCGGCTTATGCTGGTTTCTTTTTTACACGTTTGTGTTCAACGTGAAAAGAAAATTCTCGTTTTATGCCAGTGTATTAACATACAAGATAATAAAGGAGAGAAAAACTTCTCGCGGAAATCCCTGTTGAAATTTTTTGTATAAAATTGGGCTTTATGCATAATCTAATTGTGCGGGGCCTTAGGCTTTGTATGTATAAGCACAATGAGTAAATAAGGCTCTCTGATTCTTCATATTTGACCTGTACTGAGTATCTATTTTTAAATACATTTATTTTATTAATCAGAATCAGAATTTTCTTTCGCATTCAATTTTCTCGAGCACCTTAAATGTCAAGTCGTCAAGTTCGGTAACTTGATAACTATGTATTCTTTAATCTCCTTTATTTACCAATTTTTGCCAAGGCTCACGGAGAATCACGATATTTTTGATACCGAAGAAAAACATTAAGTTTTTTTTTGTGTCTGAGACATTAATATCAGCAATTTCAAAGACAATACTCGACGTATTAAACCTTATTAGAGGACCGTTTTAGAAAGTCTACGGTACGTTTATAATAATGCGATCACGAGCATGCAGGCTTGCCTATTAATTTAAATAATCGATAAAGACTGCATGTCTTATGAGTATATTCACTTATTCATAAAAAAGTATGCCAGTTTATTAAATTCTCAATGCAGAAATACCCGCCAATACTTTTTGTTCCAGTTATTCTTTATTTGCCGAATAATATCCGAAGTATGTGGGTAGGTGCAAAAAAGTTAACACGCATCTTCGTAAATCTATTTTAATTTAAATTATTATTAAATATTTTTACTTGCTTTCGAGTTCAATATTTGTTGCAAAACTACTGGATAAGCAGCACTTACATTGGTGAAACATCCCATGTAAAGCAAGCACTTAAAACTACTCCACCTGCCAGCTTCTCACTAGTACACTAAGTCACTACAAGTTCTGCACATTTCACCATGTCGTCTCAACTGGATGATATTGTATCGGCTCAGAAGAACCTCGAGGAGTGCTTCCTTAAGAAGATGGGTGAGCTTGAAGCACAGATTCAAACTGCTGGACCCGCAAAGGACACTGTTGCAAAGATTGCTGATGAGTTCCGGTCATTTCGTGAGCTTATATTCGGCGTGCTGGGACTTCTTAGGAAGCAGATCACGGAGTGCTCTAGAGCGGTTGATGGACTTGAGACAAGATCTCGTCGGAAAGCTCTCATTTTCACTGGGTTTCCGGAAGCAGAGAAAGAGGATTGTGGGGCTCTTGTTTTGGACGTTCTAAAGAAAAAACTGGCCCTGCCTGACATCACTGCATCTTCCATCAAAGTGTGCCACAGACTTGGAGCATCAAGCAAGGGACCAACAACTAGCAGACCCATATTGGTAAGGTTCTCCAATTTTGACCAGAAATCCACTGTTTGGAAGGCAAAGTCTGCACTGAAGGGCTCCACGGTCACAGTCAAGGAGTTCTTGACCCGGTCTAGGCAAGCTGTATTCAGCAGGGCGCGCCTGCACTTCGGGATGCCAGCATGCTGGACTCAGGACGGGGTTATTGTCATCAGATCCTCCGACGGAACACGGCATAAGATTTGTTCTTTGGAGGAACTCAATCCCTTGTTAACTAAGTACCCTAAGAAGACTGGGGACTCATCTGTTGGTACTGGAGGCAAACCTGATAGTCGAATGCGTAAAACTTAAGTGTTTGCAACCTATTTGTATTATGTTTCTTTATCTTTTTAATCACTTTTTTGTTGGGACGTCAGTTCACGTAAATATGTTTGTTATCTTACACGTCTACCTGTCTACCTGCTTACTATTTCTCTTTATCACCTCAAAACTACATCACATTCTGTTCATAATTTTTTTTTTTTTTTTTTTTTCGATTTTGGCAACTGAGCCGATGTCGACTATTCTGCCAGTGTCATGTAGTGACGGCAGCACAGCAAGATGAGCCGTCGAACTTTGCACTTCGTGGTAGTTGTTAGTAGTTATTGGTATTAGCTGAAAGGACGAGACAAGTTTTGTTAGTAATGATTTTATTTTTTATTTTTTTTAATTGTTAGTTATTAGTTTACATATTTACAGTTATAGTTATTATTTATCTATCACACACCAGACTACATTTTTATATCATTGTCATTTAAAAATTTTGCTAGGACTTGAATCAGTTTAGGGGAAAAGTTAGTCAAGAGAGAATGGAAGTTAGTAGGAAGGGTAATTTTAATTTTAGGAAGCTTGAGGTACAAATCAAAAGACTGTGAATTTGAAGGACATGAAAAAAAGATATGGTCCAGAGTACCCTCATCAAGTCCGCATTCGCACAGGGAACTGTCACGAACACGAATCTTATGAAGAAATACTGGACTGCAGCAGTGACCGAGTCTCAGCCTACACAAGGATGAAACAGTTCTTTTAGATAATTTTGTGCATTTAAAAAACCAAGGTTTTCGTTGGATGTCGGGTTGTATACTGGCGTAGTACGCCCCCTTCAGCTTTGAAGTTACCTGCCATCCTGCTGACCATGAGTTATGCATTTTAAGTTTGGTGTCAGTACGTAAGTCGTAACTATGAACGACATAATGTTTTTGGTCAACAGGGTTGGATGTTGCAAATTTAGCCAGCGAGTCGGCGCACTCGTTGCCACCTATCCCCGAGTGACTGGGAACCCAAGCTATTTCAATGTTCAAACCGTTGTTAGAGCAAATGAAGAGCAAATTTTGAATGTCTATAATGATTTTACTATGAATTTTTGATTTTAATTGATTTTGACTTAATGCCTGAATGCTACTGCGAGAATCTGAAAAAATAACCGAATTTTGGATATTATGTGTTTTAATGAAATTAATTGCTTCTAAAATGCCAATACATTCCCCTGTAAATACCGAAACCTCTGGAGGGCACTGGAAGAGAAGAGCAATTCTGGAATTCTGGAAGTATGTTGCAATTCCTGTGCATCCTGTTGGGGTTAATTTAGACGCATCTGTGTAGAATAAATTCCAACCCCTCCAGTACCTTTCAATGACCCGGTCAAAATCACCTTTTACGTCCTCGGAACTCTTTGAAATACCAAGTTCCAAAACGACTTTTGGCTTAAAGTGGACCACCTCGTATGCGGAAGAAAATACTGGTAGGGTGGGATACTGACAGACAGGTGAGGAGAGGTTTTTAAGTTCTCTGTACCTATTCATCAGCGGGGGAAACGATTTATGTTTCCAATAAGGTGATACTTCTAAAGAACGATGGATTTGTTCTAAAATGGGAAGTAAGGGATGGGACGAAAGGGCGAAAACTTTTGACAGGAAGCGATCTGCTAAGTATTGTCTTCGAAGGTTAAGGGGAGGCTCTGCACATTCTACCTGTAGGGCATTTATAGGTGAGGATTTCATTGCTCCTACTACAATCCTAAGGCATTTGGCTTGAATGGCGTCTAGTTTACGAAGCGCCTCTTTATTACAGGGCTCAAGTAAGAAGCAGCAATAGTCCATCACGCTTCTGACCAGAGCATTGTACACTAATTTTAGAGTGTATGGGTGAGCTCCCCACCAGACTCCGGATAAAGCCTTTAGGACTGATACTGAGCGTTCACATTTTTTAACAACATTGTTGATGTGATCCACACCTGACATTTTGGAGTCCAGGGTAACTCCCAGAAACCTGGCCTTTTCCTTGGTCGGGATAGCTTGACCATCTATGTTAATATGTACCTGGGGGATAAGACGTTTGCGAGTAAAAATAACTGCTGTACTCTTAGGAGCGCTCAAAGACAACCCGTGATCAAGTAGCCATTGGTTTAATGAAGATAAAGAGACATTCAAAGATAGAGCGGCATCCTCTATGGAACTGCCAGAGACCAATAATGCAATATCGTCCGCATATTGAAGTATTTTACAATTATAATTTAAGGATGAAGGGAGATCTGAAGTGTAAATATTATATAGTATGGGACTAATGACGGATCCCTGAGGTAAGCCTCGCCACGTCACCCTCTGCTCAGAGTTTTCCCCAGGAATCCTCAGCTGAAGAGTGCGACTTGAAAGAATGGTGGAAATAATCTGAATAATCCTAGCCGGTATTCTCAGCTCGTGCAGCTTTTGCCTGAGAACGGGGAGGAGGACAGAATCATAAGCAGCTGATATATCTAGAAAAACGGCTACCACAGACTCATCTCTACTAAGGGCCAGTCGGATTTCTGATGTGAGGATACCCACACTATCAGTTGTACCCAGACTTTTCCTAAAGCCGAATTGAGTCGTTGGGAGCAGTTTTCTATGTTCAACTAACCATTCTAGACGGTTTTTAATTAGATGTTCAAGAAGTTTAATAAGAATAGACGATAAAGCAATTGGTCGATAAGAGCAATGATCACTAGGATCCTTGCCGGGTTTTAATAGAGGAATAACCACTTGAACCTTCCAGGCTGGAGGAATATACCCAGAGATGAAACAAAAATTGACCAAGTCCAGGTAATATTGTTGACATTTTACGCCCGCTTTTGCAATGAAAGAGTAAGGGAATCCATCCACGCCAGGTGCAGAATCCTTAACATAATTAAGAACCGTTTTAAGTTCGTCAAGGGAAAATGGCTTATCAAGAGGATCATTTGAAGTAACAGAACCTACAAAGTTTATTTCGTCTACACCAGGGACATAGACTGGGGCGACTTTTTTGAAAAACTGGTGCCCCAAATCTTCGGATAGGATGTTCGTGGGAGACGGTTTTAAACTGTTTCTAAAACTTTTCACTCTCTGCCACACCACCGACGCTGGGGTAGATGGACTTAGGGAATTACAAAACGATACCCAGCCTGCTCTTTTCTTTTTTCTATTTAGTTTCCTGGACTTAGCCAATATTTTATTGAAGGCGAGAAGGTTATCCAGGTTCATTTCAAGGTTAAAGGTCTCTTCCGCCTCATTCCTGGCCCTGATCATGGCAGTGCATTCCCTATCCCACCAAGGCGGAGAAGGGAGTTTTCCTGAAGGTGATTTTTTAGGAGGGAAGCAATCATCAGCTGTAGCGGATATGGTGTTGGAAAAAGAAGCAAAACATTCTTGAGCATTCTCAGCATTGATGGATGGGAGGTTGGAGATACGTAGGTCTAAAATTTTTGAGTAAAGATCCCAATCCACAGAGTTAAGTTGGTACTTTAGTAAGGGAGGGGAGGTTTTATCAGGAAGAGATTTAGAGGGAATTTCGACTGTGATGGGATAGTGATCACTCCCATAGGTCATATTCAAACGGTTCCATATAAAAAGGCTAGCTATGCTGGATGAGCAAAATGTCAGATCGACACAACTATTACTTTGCCCTAATCCAGACCTACGTGTGGCACTGCCATCATTAATAATACACAGGTCAAGATCATCCAGCATATCCACTAGGCCTACACCAGTACTATCGCAAGATTCCGATCCCCACCGGTAGTGATGACAATTAAAATCTCCCATGACAAGTAATGGACCGTTTACATTACTTAGTAAATTTTTAATTAAGACAAGATCTTCAAAACGTGGGTGTGCAATATAAAAAGAAAAAAGATTTATACCCTCAACCTTAACAGCAACAACATTTATGTTGTCGCCAACGAAGGGTAGAGGGATCTGGGAGAATGATACTTTGTTATTGATGAACAAAGCACATCCTCCATATCCATCTGATCTGTCATGGCGAACACCACTGAAACACGGGATCCTGAAATTGTTTTCAGAACGAAGCCACGTCTCAGCGATGCTGCAGACTAATGGTTTAAATTTATTAATTAAAAAGAGTAGGTCAGGTTTCCTGGGAGAAATACTCCTCACGTTCCATTGCAGGAATGTCAGGGGATGGAACATTATTTATATATTGAACTATTGAAGACAGTTTATTGGCAACGTGGTCAGGTAAAGATTGTGCAGGGTTAGCTAATACAGTTATTAGCATATTGGCTATAATATTTAATATATGTTCGGGCTTATCAGGAGTACTAGCACCTTCTCTTGGGAAGGCACAACCGTTTTGGGAAGGAGAGAAGGCGTAATCCTGAGTAAGGGCTTGATGAGCCTGCCTATCGTAGCTAGGTGAAAGAGGTGCATGGGATTTAGGTTTGAGAAAGACCGTTTTACGGTATGATTTTGGTGTTTGGGGAGCTGGACTGGGGTATTGAGGCGAACTGGTTGTTGGTTTGGATTTTGGTGGTATTCTTGACACTTCGGCATATGATCGTGAGACTGGAGGGAAAACCTGACTTGCTTCCGCATATGAAACAGATTTCTCGGCCATGAGAGCTTTTATGCCCTTCTGGCGACCCAATTCAGGACAAGCCTTATCATTCGCATAGTGATTGCCAGAACAAGATATGCAAATAGCACAGTCAGCGGAAACTTGGCATCCATCCCCTGGGTGATCTTGACCACATTTGAAACATCGAGGCTGCGAGCGACATACAGTACGTGTGTGACCGAAACGACAACAGTTAAAACATTGAATAGTCGGGTACATATATGTCTCGACCAAAAGGGCAGAATAAAAACAATAAACCCGCTTAGGTAAGATTTGCCCGTCGAAAGTGAGAACTACAGTTTGAGTGGGTTTCCACTCTGTAACACCCAGAGAAGTCACCTTACGGTTCATTCTCCTTGCCTTTATAACTGGGCCGCATCCAACTGGAACCTTAATATTCTCAATGACCTCGTCTTCTGTCCACTCATTTGGAACATCTCTAACGAGACCCAAACGAGTTATATTAAATTGAGGAATCGTTGCTATAAAATTATTTTGTACTAATGTTTTACTTATCAAGAAACTATTAGCATCCTGATGAGACTTAAACTCGACCGACACCCGGTTCCTTCCTAGGCGTTTTACACTACCTAGGAGAATGTTGCTGTAGTTATTTTTGGTTAAAAACATTCCAAATTTAACCGGGTGCAGTACAGTACCTGGAGTCTGGCCATCCTTCAAAGAAACGTGAACGACATAGGGTGGGTTATCCCTTAAAGTGTAACATTGTCTTCCGAGTTCTTTTTTGAGTAACTTAGGAGGATTTATTATAGTAGTCGGGGGGGAGGTAGCTAATCTTTTTCTACTTGCCGATTCGGAGTCCATTGCATTTTCTAGCACATTGACATCGGGGAGAGAGACCGTTAACACTGGAGTGTATTCAAAGGGATCAGGAGGATCGGGAGGCTTTTTGTCATCCATTATGGATATCGGATAAAATCGTTAAAATATTAAAAAAATAGAGTTAAAACAAACCTTAGACTAAACTACAGACACAAAGAATAGTCTCGATTGTAGTTTACACTTGTAAAATTAACTAAAATCGAGAAAATTCGTAACACAAACAAAAGCACTTGTTTCCTTCACCACTACCCACGAAGCAAAAAAACTGTTCATAATTTGTTTAATAATTGTGTTTTGTCATTAGTTGTCACTGTCACCTGTCAATCTTGAATTTGCCTAAATTTTGACGTCCCATTTCCCTTGTTCCACGATCGCGTTCCGTTTTGCCAATGTAACTTTGTCACGTATCGTTTTGTTCCTTGCTTTTTCATAATATTTTGTGTTCATGTTTGTATGCTGTTTCCTCTTCCAAATTTATATATTTTTTCTAGTTTTGTTAATTCTGTACAGTACTACAGGGATCTTTTGGCGCTTGATTATCTTTCGACGATTTTGGAAAACTAGACGCCTTAGTTCCGATTTTGGCCACATGCCGAAAGATCCATGTAGGTTCAACTATACTAGTGCTGCTGGTGGGTGGTGCACAGATGTTGGTATTGCACCTAAAGCATTTTAATTAATAGTTCATTTGCTTATTTATCAGTTATTTATATTTATATTAATTTTATTTTATGTTGTCTGATGATGATTCTTTTCACTCTGCCATTGATTCCTCTAGCTCATCTGCTAATGCAAGTTTTAGCTCCTTGACTGACACCCTTGGTGACTTTGTGCGTCGGATCTTCGGTCAACAGAAAGGTCATTTGTTTAATGTCTGCCATATAAATGCTCAAAGTGTCCCAAGTCACTACAGTGATCTGTTGGATACCTTTACCGACGCCAATGTCCATGCCGTTTTGGTGTCTGAGAGTTGGCTCAAACCTCATCTTCTCTCCACCACCTACTCCCTCCCAGGTTTCACTCTTATCCGCAATGATAGGATTGGAAGGGGAGGGGGTGGTGTAGCTATCTATCTTCGTAGCGATTTACCATTCAAAATCATTGCCTCATCTCCCTCACAAAACCATGCTTCCGCTGAGTACCTCTTTTTGGAGGTTTACGTCAAAGGCGCCAAGGCACTTCTTGGTGTTGTCTATTGTCCACCCACCGTTGATTATTTTTCCGAACTTGAATTGGCGCTGGAATCCGTAGGGTCTGAGTATGCACATTGCGTCATCATGGGCGATTTTAACACTGACCTTGCTCGCCACAACCCCCGTTCCCGTAAACTCCTTGACATCATTGAGTCCGTTAGTCTCGATATACTATCACTGCAACCTACCCATTTCAATATCTCAGGCGATGACACTTGGCTCGACTTAATCCTTACATCCACTCCCTCCCTTGTTTCCTCACATGGTCAGTGTCCCGCTCCTGGATTTTCTCATCATGACCTCATTTACCTTTCGTATGTCCTAAAACCGCCTAAACCTGTCCCAAAAGTTCTGCACATGCGGTGTTTTGCGCGCATGGACGTTGAGAAGCTTCGTCAGGATGCATCAGACCTCAGTTGGGAGCACCTGGCAGCGGCATCAACTGTAGACGAAAAACTGCGCATTTTCGATCGGACGGTCCTTGCTCTCTACGACAAACACGCCCCTGTAAAGATGATTAAACTTCGGCGTCCTCCTGCTCCTTGGATGACGACAGGAGTTCGTATGGCAATGAGGCGTAGAGATCGGGCCTTTCGTAAATTTAAAAAGGATCGTAGTGAAGAAAATCGGAACTTTTTCAAAGCTGCTAGAAATCGGTGTAATCAGATGATACGTAACGCTAAACGCCGCCATATTCTCGAGAACATATCTTCTTCTTCACCTGCTGATATCTGGAAGTTCCTTGGTACTCTTGGTATCGGCAGACCACGTCATGTGGATTTTCCTAATACAATTGGCCTTGATGATATCAACCGTCACTTCACAACCGCTTGCCATTTGGATTCTCAAATGTTGTCCCAGACGGTCGATTACATCGCTGGCCTAGCTAGTCCCATCATAGAACCATTTCACTTCTCCCCTGTCACCTTGGACGAAATTAAAAGGATCATCCTGTCCATAAAATCTAAGGCTGTGGGCTATGACGGCATCAGCCGTGGTATGGTCGTTTGGATCCTTGATATCCTGCTCCCACCGATTGCCCACATCATCAACTTTTCGCTTGATTCCGGACAATTCCCATCCTCGTGGCGTATGGCCTATGTACGCCCACTCCCTAAGATTTCAAATCCCTCCCTACCCAGTCACTTTCGACCCATTTCCATTCTCCCATTCCTGTCAAAAGTGCTTGAAGCCTGCGTACACAAGCAGTTTACGGGGTTTGTTCACCGAAACAACCTTGTTAGCTCTTTTCAGTCTGGATTCAGGCCTGGGCACAGTACAGCATCCGCTCTCCTTAAAGTGACCGGTGACGTTAGAGAAGCGATGGAGGATACCAAGGTTACAGTTTTGGTATTAATTGATTTCTCCAATGCCTTTAACGCCGTCAGTCACGATATTCTCCTTTCTATCCTCTCTCATCTTATGGTTTCGTCCGAGGCTCTGGAATGGTTCTCGTCTTATCTTCGGGGACGTCAGCAGTCGGTTCGCGTTGATGAGAACTCATCGAGTTGGCGCGACTTGGATGCTGGGGTTCCACAAGGCGGTATTCTTTCTCCATTGTTATTCTCCATCTTCATAAATTTTATAACTCACTGTCTTCGGTGTTCGTATCATCTTTATGCCGATGATCTTCAATTATATACAGCTGAGCGGGTTGAAGGTTTATCGGGCGCTATAGCAGATGTAAACCGAGATTTAGATGCCATCAAGGACTGGTCTGATAGATTTGGGGTATCAGTAAACCCCTCAAAGTGTCAGGCCATTTTAATTGGAAGCTCACGCATGATGGGGAGGGTGACGCTTAGCTCATTACCTCCTCTTATTTTTAATGGTACTGTCATACCCATAACCCCTACTGTGAAAGATCTCGGTTTGCATCTGGACTCGACACTTAGCTGGCAACGCCAGGTCTCTAGTGTAAGTCAAAGAGTCAATGGTACTCTGCGATCTCTGTATCGTCTGAGGAACTTTTTGCCCGCCAAGACGAAAACTATGCTGGTGCAGACTTTGATTTTCCCTATCATCGACTATGGTGACGTGTGCTACTTTGACTTGAATGCGGTTTTGCTGGATAAGCTCGACAGACTGCTCAACAATTGTATCCGGTTCATATTCAACCTCAGAAAATATGATCATGTGTCGAGCTATAGGTCTGAGCTCAAATGGATGTCCATTCGCCAAAGAAGAAGTTTGCGTGCTTTGACCACGCTTTTCTCCCTTCTCAACTCTCCCTCTCCTCCTTCTTATCTTTTGTCTCACTTCCAATATCTATGTTCTTCACACTCTAAGAATCTGCGTTCTTCTAATAATCTTCTCCTACTCTGTCCTTCTCATACTTCTGACTTTGTTCATTCTTCCTTTCATATTCAGTCCATTCTTCTTTGGAATGCGCTTCCTCTTGATATCAGAACGGCCACCAGTCGGTATGCATTTAAGCGGAAATTGCAGATTTATTTTCAAAATAAATAGAGTAGAGTCATCTCAGCACCTCCCTCTCTTGAATTCGTATATAATATGTATATATATATATATATATAATATAGATATATTGTATTATTGTAAATATGTATGTATGTGTAATTAGTACTATTTTAGTTCGTATGTATTATCATATATTTTTAATAATAGTTTTCTCTATGTTCCTCTCAAATAGAGCACCTGCCATCTAATCTCTTCACCACCCTTGGTTGACTGGTAGAGAATGCCTAAGGCATTAAGTCCGCCATTGTACCTCTTTGAGTGCGAGAAGTTTTAATAAATAAATAAATAAATCCGCGTTCATCAACAGAAAGGTTTTAAAAAGTTCAAAGAAAAAGGTGTCACTCTTGATACATCATTATCTACTCACAAATCTACTCATTCTCATGCACCACTGTCCTGTACTTACAAGCTGTGAAGACTAGATATATGATTAGCAACTCTAGCCTCCTTTATTTAGAACACTAATTACAATTAAATTACAGCTCAAACTAATTTTCTATCAATTCCTTTTGAGGGTTCCTTTGTGACGGTACCAGTTATTAAGACTCAAAGCCACTCGACGGGGGTTCCAGCGTATAGCCTTCTACGTGCGAATAGATGGTGCGGAAAAGGCTTTATCGATTTTAAACTACCCTTATGTTGCAGTTTGTTAAACTCATATTGTTATTGGCTTTTTGAAGAACGCTCCGTTACTCCGCTTTATGTTCGTGAAGTTTTATTTTATGTAGCCGATGTCTGTTTGAACCGTGGAATCTTTGTGTGGCAGCTTTTGGTTTAGAGTTTGAAACAGCTTATTTTCAATTTAATATATTATGTAGTGATTAGGTTAAAACCCGTAAACTAGTTTTATGATCATTAATTCGGCTGCCAAGCCTTCCTGTACGTTGCGATCATTACTTTTAGTAGTTAGTGGGATAGGTTCATTTGCAGTATCTTAAGAGTTGTTATTAAAATATTATCACAAAATAAAATAGAGATAACGCTATCCCATCTTAAATAATTATAACAGCCAGTAAAAAAAACTGAAGACCTTAAACAGTCATTCAAAAGTTTAATAAACAGAAAGTGAAAAAAAACATCAAATGAAAAGTCCATGGAAGTCGTTTAAGCAAGCTTCCCTAGGTCCTGAGAGTCGAGTCAGTGTTTTTTTTATTTTTTAATAATTTTTCGTAGTTTTGAGCAAAGAGCTTCGAAGGCACGGTAAGAGGCATTGAGAGCTCTAGCTTTACTAAGAGCTCGTAATTGTAGAGTAGCTAGTAAAGAAATGCTGTTGGATAAACATCGATTATGATGAAGTTTTTAACAGGAGACGTTTATTGAACTTTAATAAAAACAGAGTGTCTCGAACGAGGTATAAGTGGATTAATTAGTGTATAAGAGCGATGCGCCTTGGCTTTCTATATTATAGTCTATAAAAAGAAGTCAATTTCAAATAATCGATGAATAAACGATACCGCGGGGTTAAACCGCAACACACTTACAATGGCAATGCCTTTCATTTCGACAGTTCAACAACATTCATTGCGTTATTTACGTTGTCGAATAGAACACATTTTTCAAACGAATAAAGCAATTAATTTGCAACTTCTTTCAAAGTCTTTGGAATTGTGATTGAAAATGTGTTAGGCAATTATAGTGCCACATTTAAAAATTCGTACGACTGTCTTTAATTTTTAAAGTCATTATGAAATTGTAACTAATAATTATTATTATTTATATGTCTCTACTGCAAGACAATAACACAAAAACGATAGCACATACATCTCAATATTATCGTAGTAAAAAAACGTTAATAAATGACATAAAACGAACCCTTACAGTTACAGCAGCAGCATCCATTATACCCAAGTGCTAGTATAAAAGAAACAGGCTACACTGAACGATAACGCCAGTGAAGGCATATCGTAACTTTTGCGCTACTTATTTACTAACTTTGCTTTGCTATGAGATGTTGAAATTAAACAAGTTTTGCACGATAGAACTGTATTATATTATTGTTCTCATGGGAGCGAACGGTGTAAATTCTAGATTTTGACTGCCGCTATGGATCGTATAAGCTTTTCTTGTCACAGCATTATTATGAGCAAGTCGTAGTAGAAACAGTCCATTTGATTATTTATTTTCCATTCGTACTTTTGTAATTTCTACTTTACCCATTGGCTGATATATTTCTACGACATCTAAGTACCTGCCCACTTACTACGAACACACGACTCACGTTGAACGCAATAGATCGTGGGTGATCGCAACGTCAATAGCCACTATTCAAAAAGCAGTTGACGACTCGATGCCAACACACTGTACTTGCCCAATATTTCTGAGCAAAACCGCTAGTCTGATAATTAACTTTTATTCATCTCTCTCATAATTCCCGCGGTAACTCACGAGTCGATTTATTTCGCATATCTCACGGCGAACGCAACAAATCGCGAGCAATCGCAACGTCAAAATCCACAATGGCGCCGCGTAACTGCCATCGCAACGAGCCTCATATTTAATTACGTCCCTATAACTGACGTGATTGCATTTCCTGCAACTGACGTACTGGTTTATTATTTTGCCAATTTGAAACTATATTAAATTCTTGGAGGTGAAACTGGGGCGTGTCCCTAATTGTGTTATTAACTATGTTTGTTTTAGAATTCGTTAATTGTTTTTGGATTGCGATTATCTAGGGTTGTTGTTGTAGTTTTAATTAATTTTTGGGTGTCACAAAAAGGGGCAGTTTTGTGCGATAGTATTGTTTGTTGTATTATAGAAGAAGTATGTAATTTATGTCGCTAGTTCAAATTTAATTAGGTAAACTTCTTGTATATTGTTTTAATGGTATGCTGAGCACGAAAACAGAGCTCACGCAAATCCGCATGTCGGGATGACTACCTATAATGGCACATTCAAATCATTTCGACTCAAGAAATACATAATAAAAAAACCATAACTGTAATGATTTATGATCCATAATAAGACTTATTAGTTTATCGTCATTCGACAGTCACGTAGATAATAAACCTGGTAAGCCTTATTTGTAATGTTTGTTTTATTCCCACAGACAAACCGTGAAAACGGTTTTGCGGGGCATAGTTCTTAAGTTAAGATTTTTATATACTTTGTTCATAATAAATGAAATAAAACAAATAATAATAGTAATAACAATTTAGAACGAACGCAATATGAATTTCATCCATAGTAATATTATAAATGCAAAAATAAGTCTGTCTGTCTGTCACCTTTTCATGCCTTAACCGCGGAACGGATTTGGAGGAAAATGGCACATCGATAGACCATAACCTGGGTTAGAACTAGGACATAGGATACTTTTTGGAACGAAGTTCTTTATCGCGGCTTGTGGTAGGAGTAAACTGGTAGAAATCGTCACGTAATAAAAAAGTGCTCCCATGCGACTTTCTCTCTCTCTCTCTGTCACTTTCTATTATATATAAGAGAAAGAAGATTATATGTATCGAGAGAAAGTGTGAATTTTGTCAAAATAAAAATCCAAGATGGCGGCTGCGAAAAAGTTTAAATTTTTCATCTTTGGTGTCGTTTTCATGGTTTTCGAGTGTGCTTAAGCTGATAGCGACGTTAAAATGTACATTCAAGGTGGTGGTTGCGAAAATTTTGTTTTTGTTTTAAATCATACGTCAGAAGGAACTTTGCTCCTGATGAGAGGCCCCTGACTGCAGTCGGTTTTTTTATCCCAGTAATACGTTCTCATGTTATAATTTTCGGCCTACACTCGCACGAAGCCGCGAGCAAAAGCTAGCTCATTTATAACGAACGCAATATGAATTTCATAACAAATAATAATCTCGATTGCCATCATTAGTCTGCTCTCGTCTATTCAAATACATATTCCACATTACGCTACACGTTCTTCAGAAACAGATCTAATGAAAATTCCGCTTGACAAACGCGTACGAACTGTCGTTCACTTATTAAACCCTTCAACCACGTACGAGTTTTATCTTTATTCGCTTCGTTCCATACTTTATGTGCTAGTTATCTACAATAATGGCGGCAGTGTCGACTGGAACAGACGTCAAACTTTGTTTAACTCAACGCACGGTTCAGTGCTTTAGAGCATGAATAAGCTATAGAGCTTGTGTCGTAGTAGGAATTACGATATCAAAAAATATACATGGGTAGGTACTTAAATAATAAAAGTTAAATGTTTTACGCAAAGGTCCATTTGTTATTTTTATGTCTGGTACATCTGAGACAAATCGTGGTGGAATTACTGATGTTAAAACTGTTTTGGAAAACAAAGAAAAAAAAGTCCGCTAACGCAATACTAACCTTATATTATAGTTCGTAAAAAAATCTCAAACTGAAAAACCGGTCAAGTGCGAGCAAAAAATATCGAAATAAACACGTTTCTTGAATGGAAAATTGTTATTGCGGCAATCGAAATACACAATCGGTGAAAATTTCAAGTTTCTACCTATTACGGATCACAAGATACTGTCTGCTAACAGACAGACGAACGGACGGACGCGGAGACAGCGGAGGCTTAGTAATAGGGTTCCGTTGGGCACCCTTCGGGTACGGAACCCTAAAAAGCACACATCGCTCAGCCACAAACAAACTAAAAACTCAGAGTGTGAACCCTATCTTATCCATACTCTTATGTGAAGTGGTACGAAATTATGACGAAACTCGTTGGAGAACTCTCGAGTTCTTCAGGTGCATCGATCGAGTGCTCAAGCTCCCGCGGAACTTTCCCGATGACCGGATTCGAATATTTTCACTAAGTGCTGAATCCCCCTTGAATCTTTCTATGAAGCAGAGCCATCTTTGTATGCTTTGCAAATTTTTTGGTATGGTTAAATAATCGGCTATGATCCAATGCTAAGTCGAATGTTTCGTGTTTTTCTTAATTTTTAAGATGCACCTAGGTTAATTTTATTATGAAAATGAAGGAGCTATTGATATCATTGAAAGAAGTATCCAGCCAGCCGCTTATTTGTTTCCAATAACTAAAAGATATTGTGCATGAATACATTAAATGTCGTGACCGGAGAGACTGTCAAGACTTACTAAAATAAAGAGTAATTTAAATCAAAACGTCTAGATTTCGTTGTACTTTAATGCATGTAAACAATGAAGGAATCTTTTATATATTGGGGCAAGAGCATAGGAACTTACGCTAGAAATAAATAACGTGTTATGCTTATCAAAATATTTAAAAATAACTTTACTTACTTTCTGTGTCACAAAACAATATAACTCATACAATTTCACGTAAAGATTTACAAAAAAATATGTCTCATATCCCCATCAAAAAAACATAGGTACATAATCACAATAACTGTGAAACAAACTAAAAATAAAGTATTCCAAGCTGTAATTTGGTGAAAGTCGGCACTGAACACGCTATAAGTGTTTCAAATAATTACAGGGAACAATTATCAAAGTGGCGCCGTTTGTGACTCCGGCGCCGTCAGCTGGTGCCTTTGCCAAGCGACTGTCATTTCTTTTATTTAAACGCCGTTTAGATGGCACGGCGGGTTGTTGTCTCACTTCTATCTGCCAAGTTTCGACATTTCGACTTTTATGGACCATCTGTTGGGGCAATAACAGTATTCAATTGTCGGTGTACTGCCCCTTTGTCTTTATACCTTGCTGATGATAAATGTGATGCTGGCGCTTGGATTGAGAGACGTGTTAAGAGTTATGATTTTGTGATTATGATGTTTGAATTTTAGGAACTTTTATGCCGGATAAAGTTAATGTAACGTTTCGTAATCTTTTCCCACTTGGTTACATAAAGTAAGCCTATGGTTTAGCTACACATTGGCTATTTTCATTACTTTTCTTTTATATGAATACCTAATCATCTCATCCATCTAATATCTAATACCATCAAATTGGTAGATTATTTCATTGCTTTATTCATTAAAGTATCGAAACAAAACAATACACGTACTCCAAAACATTAACCTCACTGTTAACGGAATAGATACTCCACTAAGTTGAAATTTGACGAGACGCCCGTATTAATTAATATACCGTCCATTAGCATCGCTTGCTCCGTCTCTCAGAGCTCTATCGCTCTAAATGCAATTAGTTTACACCGAGGCCCCGACACCGCCGACACCGCGCGACACCGCCCGCTCTCAACCTAAATATAATTCGCGCCCTAATAAGATTACACCGTGGAGTGTTCATAAGAAAATATTGTAGTTCCTAATGAAATACGCGATGAACTTTTAGCTCCAGCTTTTACGTAAAATCTCAGTACGAACACTGCCTTGATATCTAATTCTGTCTACGGCTTCAAAGATGGAAATGCTAATGCAAATAAGGAGTTATATTTTTTTATATTCTCCGCTTCATCGCTCGTAATTATACAAAGAAATTTAGGTGCGGTTGTAATTGCGATGATTATCAAAAAGGCTTGATTGTAAAATGTAAATGTGTTGTTTCGGAGTGAGCCGTCCATGGTACGGGCCTTGAAAATTTGCTTTTTGTATAATAATTTATTCTAAACAGAAAAATAAACTTTATTATGAGCTAGATAGCAATGTTTGATAAACAAGCTAAAATTAGGCAGCCCTGTATCTTCCCGTGGGTCTCGTAAGAGGCGATTTAGGGATTAAATTAGGATGAGGATGTCCACTAATAACATAACACTTCCTAAACATGATTTCCCTTGGGGCTGTAAAGGCCAGATGTTATTATCGAAAATAAAATAAAAGGTCATCATGATCACCGTTATAAAAATAACTTGTAGAATGAGGTGTCGGGTCATGCATATGTGTAAGTAATCAAGGACGGGAATTCTACAAGTAATTACGCTAAGAAAATGGAAAATAAAGGGTACAAAATAATTATAATTAATGGAAATGGGACTCTAGTTGCAGTTGATCAACATTATTACTGAGCCATGCATGATTAAATTTCCTGCTTTATGCACACATAGGCGGAAGCTAACCTAACCTATTTTCTTTTTTTTTCTTCTTATGTACTGGTTGTGAGTTTGGATGATCTGAAAGTTTTAAATGATAATATAGTTTCAATATAAATAGAATATTTATAATCAAAAATATTTTATTCTATATTCAAGAAGCATCCATCCCCGAAACTTTTCAGTGCAGTTAACAAAAACAATTGCACACTATATATATCTATGTTCAAGTTGGAGCGAGAGCAAATGGCATTAGGCTTCTCTACGGCTCAATGGCTCGAGTCTCGACAGTTTAGCGCAGTGTCGTGACACTGCCGCTGAGACTCTAAGGCTTTATTCACACTTTCCATAGACGGTGGGACAACTAAAAAGTCGCTGTATGTGGAGAGTCGCAAATTAGTATGGAATCGCAACATTGCACACACGCAGTACAACTCGCTGCTGTCGGTTTCGACGACAGTGGTAAATGCGTGGTAGATATCACACACAAAATTGTCGTAGTCCCGAATTGAACGCAACTCATTCGTGCATCAAACCGATGACAATCCGCGCCGGCTGAAGATCGCACGTCCTGCGCAGTGCAGTCGTACGTGTGACTGCACTCCAACAAAACTGTGTTAGTAAAGTCGTCGATTGCTGCGACAGCGACTATAACAGGTTGCTGTCGTGTCGCTCAACAGTGGTACGTGTAAACTAAGCCTAACACAAATTATTAGCGCAACTTCAACCCCCGCACCGTTCTTTCGTCCGGTTCGGTCGACAAGCCCTCAATAGATTCATTAAGAGTCTAACGAGATCTTCCAGGGTGAATCACAAATGCTTTGTTTCACTAAATACGATTTATTTTGTTTGTTAATATTTTGTCGGAGCTGCAGTTGTTTTGTAAGAAATTTGGGAGCTTTTGGAAGCAGGTTTGAATGTTGCTTATTGTATAGAATTTCTTTAATTGGATAGGCTTTGATAAAAAATTTGTTCAGTAAAACTTTGATTGGTCCATTTTGAAGCTTTTATTTGTTTTGGGTAGCTTTTTTTTTGTTTTTGAGTACGATATATAAACTGTTTCACAATTCAAATATCGAGTAAAAGAGCATTACCTTTCCTCTCAACTGTGAGTATTTATATACCTATAGTATGTATGTTTATATATGTAAGCTCTATTTATTTATTTAAGTATATATTAATTTATTACGTTATACGTGTAGGTTTATTTCAATATTTTAGTTTAAGACTTGGCATATTTATATTTATCTTTTCTTGTTCTCACACACTATTGTCTACATTTCTTTCTCATTTCTCCTATCGCAGGTCTGCTGGAAGAAATTTCTTAAGAAATAAGCAGGACCTTTGTACTCATAATTATGATTATGTCTTATCTGTATCTATTTTTCTGTGTGTACATAAATAATAAAATAAATAAATACATCAAATTTATAAACGCTCTTGTCTTCACACAGTATTTTTTTAAACAAAATTTTAGACGTAGATAGCGTTATAGGCAGCTTTAGGAAAAGGTTTAGACATAGACAACCCAGACCGTTTATCGATTTGGACAAATGCCTGTTTGCATAGAAACCTAATTTAATCCTTCGTGCTACTGAATGTTTCCCATGTCCATTCTTATTTGCTTTTAAATATATATTTGTATTGTACTACAAAGCTACTAAAAACAGCCATTACTGTCTTTTCATTTTGCACATGACTTTGAAGCCATATTTCGAGCCTTCCTTTTAATCCATCAACAGCACTTGCTAAATCAAAAATCGATCATTATCATCCCCCAGCCTACCTAATCAACGAGCCGCTATATCGCTTCACAAACACAAATACCTATACGTATACTTAATATGCGAAAGCGCTTAAAGCCGCCTAATTATCAAAGCTGTCGGTAAAGTAAGTTATGGAGGGTGAATTTTTAATCGGCCTCTCATTCCAATTGCACGTAGGTTCCTATCAAAACGTATTTGCATGCAAATGTTATATTGATTCAACTGCTAATTGAGATGTGTTTGACATATCTGTGTATGAATCGGGGAGATTTATAGGTAATTGAATTCGCATTACCACATGATGCTGTTGCGATTGTGCATCATGCTTAGTCGGCTGGAAAATCTGTCTATAAAACGCTATTTAAAAAAAAAACAGATATTAGTGCAGAAAAAGAGATGTTGGGGTGATGTCTCCATCACCTCTTTTTCTGCGTTAATATCTGTAATTTGTATGGTGTACATAATAAAAAGTATTATTTGTATATTCAATTCTAGCTTGAATAAGTGCTACAAGATAATAAAACAACTTTCCCTATGGAAGTTCTAAAGAGAATGGGTGAGTTTAAACCAAAGAGTTTGTTGTATTTTTTGTTTATAAACAATTTTTTTCGAGTCAAAAAGCATTACCTCTAGGTAGGTAGATTGATAGAAGATGCCTACAAAGTACAATATTCTAAGAAGCCAGTGCAATGGAAACATAGAGAAATTACATAGGTTCCTAGAACTCTTTGAAAGATATTTACCAGTAGGTATGTATGCCGTCTTAACTTGGAAGTCTTATTCATCTATTGTTCCAAAGGTACATTAAATGTATCACCGACGCCCTCCAACCCTTCGGGCAATTCCCGCACCCTTCACTCTCTTTAAGATATCCGCAAATATAATAGAGATTTCTCATTGATAAAGAGATCTTATAAGTGATAACATTAGAGAGACAGTATATTTGTGTTGCTGTATGAGTAAAAATCCTTTGTATCTGACGAAATGAGGTTTGACATGTGCGTTAATTAATAGCATTTGAAATCAGATTGAAGAAAGAGAGTACGTGATTTGGAACCCCAATACTAACAATATTGGTGATAAATCGTTATTTTTATTATTTAGCAGAGATGAATAAAACTAATAATAAAAATATGCAGTCGAAGTAGCATTATCGGAAAAACTGATTACTAAGAAAAATAATTACTGGCAACTATTCTGAAACTATAAACTGAAACATTAAAATAAATGAGGCATTTTGTTAAAAAAATAATACAGAGGTTAAAAATTGCTAATTTAATCAGTATTTTATCAAGAAAAAGTACAGCTAAGTACCTTAGTAGGTACTTAGCTACTAAAGTACCTACTCTAAGTAAAACAAGTTGAAACAAGTCTTCAATTATTTTATATATTTAATTTAATTTATCTAAAAGATTTTTACTGAAATTAAATTAAAGACTTCATAAATCCTATTCGCAAGCACTTAGTAAATTATTTAAAGCACTAGATCAAAAGAGATCATAATAAAACTGCTGATTTATTTAATATTAATACTACTAAGTCTATATTGTCTTTAATTTGAGATAAATGTAACGAAGGTACATTTAAATTAAATGACACAGCAATTTATGACTGAATCAATAAAGACCAATACATTCTACGACAATTTTGGTCCTTAGGTACATTTATTTTAGGTTAACTAAATTATTATAATTATATTTATTTAACTTTCTTACATTCATCAATATAGCATTTCATCGTTACTAACATTCATAATAATTAATTACATAAATGCAATGCATTACTTGTCAATTATCAGATAGTCAGGGCAATTTCGAACATTTATAAAGGCTGATCACAGCTACATAAAAGCTCCAACTTTTACCACAACTTCCAAAATTCGGTTTCTCAATCTTGAAAAACCGTCGCGTTTTTCAAATTTGTTATGCAAATGTCGATATTAAACACGTTCATTGTAGCACTAAACGCAAATCGATCGGAAGCGTTGACTCAACGTCTCTCAAATCACGAATTTAGGGGCGAGGTATTTTTCAAGTCGACTGCAACCACGCGATAAGCGCTCGTTCGGAATGTGACCGAATTTCAATCAAATTTATGAGTTATAATAATGATTATAGGTACTTTATCTACGCTCCGCATAAAATTTGCAATTTCACTGAAAAGGTGAACTGTAGTGTAACAAATGCGTCGGCAATCGTAAGGCGCTGATAACGATTCGGAAAATTAATCTCGCTGAAAAAACGGACTGGGGGAGTTCGGAATGAGAGCGAAACACGGATGGATTGCTTGCGTTTGTCGCAGTTAATATTTATTAGTCACCTTTTACAAGCGATTTGGAACTCTCGTATTATAAATTGGCGGTTGCTTATATATTTTATTTCTTTTGCTGTGTTAATAAATTTTTGGTAGGTATGACTAAAATATTTTGGAAAATATACCAACATGTTTTATTAAAATACGTTGTTTGTTCATATCGTAACATTAGCAGAAAGCCCGAGGCACAAACAAGCTGATAAAATGGGTTATACTAAAATAAGGTAGAAGATAAGAGTGCCTATTTATAGAATTGCTTTTGTATGTTTACGTTAATTAGAAATCCAGATAAATAGGTACATAATTAAACGAAGGAGGTGAACTAAAACGAGGTTAAGCCTAGAGGATCGAAAACATGTTTAATTTATTTCATTCCTGGAAGGAAAATTATTAACAATCGTAAAGAGTTCTATATAATTGTTCCTAGCAGCCCAATTTCATTATTATCATTTTAAATTCAAATAATTATATAATTATTTGTATTATTTAGAAGCAAATCTTGTTGGCATCAATAAGATTGGTTCACAAAAGTTCACAAGTAAATAGCGATTTATAAAAAACAAGCTCAACACATTTTCTGGAAAAATACATTTTTATTACAGCGCTGATATTTCAAACGATTTCCCGATATAATAAGTTATTATAACACTTAGCAGAAGTCACCGGGTGAAATCTTTGTTCTACGCCGCCCGGGGAGCAACCGGACCGCTCGCAGCGATTGAAATTTAAAATATTGTACCCTTTGCCATTATGCGAGCTTATTCACCCTTGAAATATCCCTAGGGGGCGCCAGGTACAACGATTGGGGAAAATATTTTACACTTGTTACTAAGGATGTCGCTTTCAAGTCTGCCATTACAAACTTTGCACCAACGAAATTTCAAACTTGACCTTAAGAATATAGAGTTCAAAACTGTTTGGAATTCATCGTGATTTTACCAGAATATTTATGAAAAGCACTTAATTAGTGTGTCGAGAATGAAAAATTGTTATTGAAACCGAGTTGATTGAACTGGCGATTCATAACTATGTCATTTTGGAAGCGACACTAATGAAAATGCGATTAATCACTGCTCGGAGAGTGAAATGGTACGCGACGCGTGATTCTGCAATTTGTACTGCACTTTGTTATTATTGCCCTTTCATTTCGCGATTCATTTTTTTCTTAATGTGGTTTTTCAAAAAACTAAACGAAATGGATGCGGTGGAAGGGTTAAGGGTGCCGTTGAAAGGAATCGATTATTTTGCGATCAATTTAGAATGCTCGGTTTCCTGCTGACGATGTTTTAATATTGTTTTTGCTTTTTTGAGAGAGATAGAAATTGTCATCGAAATAAAACGTCTCTTTTTAGTTTTTAATATGCCATGTAGTATTTCTGATAGCAAGGCGAAGCTTAGGCAGCAGAAGTTTCTTTACCAGACCGCAAGCTTGCATAATGAGTGTTGTAGTTGAAGTGCAAGATCATCAAAGTTTGTTGTTCCATCTCTTCCGCTGCTGTTTGTACAAGTATGCAACAAAATCTGATTACGTTCGCAAAAACAAGCCCCTCCACTATAAATTTCTGTATCTGTAAATAAATTAAGCGCTTCTGCAGACGAAAGCACACATTTGAAGGTTAACAAACCGTTAAAATCTGCACAAAAATAATTAAGCGAATAACTTCACTCATTAGTCGGCATCAACCTCGGCAGTGGAAGGTGCAGAGGGTACTACTTTGCCGCATTACTGCATATTAGGTCCGGCTCACTGAGCAGAATACCAACGTTTACTTGATAAAATAAATTTGAACAAAACAAACGCATCCGCTGCGGCGATATGAATCCTCTCTGAAGTTGTGCTAAGCGGCATGGAAGTGGAAAAATTGTAGCCGGCCATCGGCTAATATGTGAATACTTGGAATACCACTATATGAGGTTTTGTCGCCTATGTGCAGGTATGGCTGTAGTGCTTTATGAAAGCAATCAATTTTTAAAATTGAAAACAGTCTCCCTCTAGATTTTTGCTGTTTGGATAAAAATTTAATCAATGTCTAAATAGGGGTACGTATGTGTTTGGTGCCTTTTGATATGTTTATAGAAGTAAGGTCAAAGTACGGTATGTTGACTTGATTAAGCATTAAAGCTTCTGTAACAAGATATCTTTTAACAAAGGAGCCTAGCAACATCTAATAATAGTACTTAGCGCTTGAGTGAGTAACAACCCTTGACGAAAATCTACCCCCGTTCGTATCTAAGTCACAGGTAAGTAATCAGTCTCAATTCGTATCTGGTTCAACAATCTGCCGCACAAACACTATCGCCGATTTAAATTCCTGACTGAATTTAATCCGAATTGAAGTGTCAAGCGTAACGAGAGACTCACTCATGTCATGTAGGGCGACCATTCGATAGTCTAACTCTTTTGGTAAAACGACCCCGGGATAAGCCGGGTGCACTGTTAACATTCTTTTCAATAATGATGCTAGGGGAGATGTGAGTACCCTGTGTCTTGTTTATTGGATTTTTTGTTGCAATCTACATATGAATGGAACGCCAATCTGTTGGACGTTGGAGGGCATTGAGTCGCACTGCATTGTTTGTTATTCGATTCTATTTGGAGCAAAAATAAAGTTTGCACGCACTGTGTGCTAGCTTAATGTAATTATCGCATGTGTGCAAATATTTTTTTACAGGTCTGTTTGCGTTTACTATGTTAGAGGTTGCTTTTTTAAAATATCGTAGCGTATTTAGTAAATCTGTTTTTAGTTGATAGCGATATTTCTCTAATTGGGGTTTCGAAACAAAAACGCTATCAATAATAAATATTATGATACCTATAAAAAATTATAACTTATAATAATAATTGTTTGTAAAACTCTTTTATTTTTTTCTTCAGTTTAAATGTTGGCCCTTTTGTATCGACTTTAAAGTTTTACTGTTGAACAACAACGCGCGTGTTGGTCGCTTTAATAAGTCCCGTGCATGATAAATAGGATCAAGTCCCCGCATGTACGATAGCTCCGTCCCTATCACTTGTTGGCAAATTATCTTCCGCACTCTTCACACACGGCTTTGGGGTATCGGATTTAATACGACGTTTGTGGACTAGAAAACTTAATGAAAGTGTGGCAGCTCTAGTTGTGGCCATCATTATCGACGGCTTTGCACTCAGATAAAAAGCTTTCCGTTGCGTAATGGAAACGCATGCCGCTTTGGGGTTAAACTAAGCGAGGTGGAACAATTTGAATGTGGTCTCTGTGCGTCGGAGTTCTATTTTAATCCGTTCGTAGATTGAGGTTTTTTTTTTGGCGTGTCTATGTTGACCATTTTCCGGAACGATTCATTTCTTCTTTACGTAGTAGTTCTATTTTTACCCGTGGTCAGTTTGAAGTTTGATCTTGTTTTCATATTGACCATTTCGGTACGTTATTTTTAAACTTTTAATTGAAACAGCAAATGCAACAGCGAGTGTTGAATGCCATAGCACCTGTAAAAATAATTTCATTCCAATAAATATTTTACAAGTAATATTTAAAAAAGACCCATAAGACAAACTTCAAACTAAATAAATCGAGCAGTTTTATTAATATTCTTCACTCCTGCTTAGCCTACATAAAACCCGTCCATTTTAAACAAACAGAAGCCATAATCAAGTCGCATTCGTTTCCAAGCGAATAAATTGCAAACTCTACTCCCTAAAATTTCTAATACGGATGTTTTTTTCTACCACTACAACAACATTATGAGCCAGACACACGTGGCATTCAGCCTGATACGCTGACTGTACCAAATTAGTCACGCACACATGCACCTCTTTAATGGGGACTGGGTTGGTATAGTTACCATCAGACTCATGGAGAAGGAAGAAATGGAGGGATCAACCCTCTATTATTGGTTACGTCTGGTGACTTGCGTAAGACTGCAATAATAGACTATGGTTAAAGTTTGTACGCGAGTCTAATAGCCTAGGTTCAGAGTTAGACTTTAATTGCCTAGGACCCGCTTGCACAACAAATCACTAAATGCAGCATGGATTTAGTCTCTGTCATCTTCAAACGATTGGCAGAAATAGATATCATAATAATACGATGTTTTAAATTCGTTTAGCGTTAAATGAATTAGGTGATTCGTTGTGCAAGTGGGCCTAAGTGTTTTAGGCCACCACAAACGTTAATGTTTTCATCTAACCGCTGTACTGCGTACTGATGTAAAAGATATGGGCACTCTATTTATTCATACTCCATGTTCGGGCTCCCCATTAAAGAGGTGCATGAATCGGATAGTGTATCAAGGTCTTAATTTGAATTCTGTACCCCGAACTTGATGAACAGTTTTCGAGTGCTCCGTCAATAGTGATCGAGATTTTCGGAAAATCGGGACAGTTGACTGAAATACCTTCGTTACGTAGGAACCTGGGTAATTCCATTATGGAAATTGGTACTGGTAGGACGAATATTGCATTGTGTCAGAATTTTTACTGTTTTCCATAAAGGATGTTTCCGAGATATACGTCCCTAAGTATGAGAGAGATTCGTAATTAAGTATTAAAAAGTTTATTAACTCACAGACGCTTGCTTCTTAAGGAACTTTTCAGACGGATTGTTGAAGAAAAAATGTCAACTTGCACAAAAAGTTTACGGTTTTCTTCAGCAGATTTTATCAGGGTCTACAGTGTTCGCGTTCCGTGCATAATGTAAAGACAGATGAACATCATTTGTGGTTTTGACTAAAGTATTCAGGATGTGAGCACATACATGCAGAGGGAAGGGTTTTAAATACTTTACCCCAAAACTATTTGGAAGATCGAATGGAGTCCCAAACAAACCACTCAGACTATACAAATTAAACCATGTGAATTATCCCCACTCCAAATTACATTCGAATTTCCGTAGAATTAAACGGCCGAAGTCCTAACCATTTGAAAAGGTCGCATCCATTCGCAACAACACGTTAAACTTACACAGACGGAATCGCCAGTCGACGGAGACAAAGTGACGTCATCAATATAACTGAGTTTAGTTCGGTCGCCGGTTGCTGCCAGGGGGCAAGGAGCACCACATTAGTAGTAGATTAATATACTCGTATCGTATTGGATGGCATCGCCGTCCCTTATTGGAAGTCCTTCGATACACGCAATGCCCATTTGAGTCGGTCCGCTCCGTTGGATCCAGTATCGTGATTTGGGCAGATTCATTTTTGGATCAAAGAGTCATATTATTTAATCAACTAGAAAGGACTTTTGGGGCTCAATAATTTATAAATAAGCTGAGATGTGACAATATTTCCTCTGAGAACGTAGACGTCTGGTGGGGCTTATTAGACTCAGAATAAAGCTGCGTATATTGTGATCTCACCCTCTGTTTCGTCGGAGTCCAAAGCTTAGATCGATTAAACTGTAACATCCCAAAACCTGTCAATAATATAATATAGACAGGAATGAGATGACTATTCTTGTTTATTTCGCATATTTATTTATACTTCGTTTACGAGGATGGGTGTCGTGTCTGGCGGGCAACTGCCCTACGATTGATGTCGGATAGTCTTAAATATGTCGTTCGTGCAGTAGACTCTAATTGCGCGATGTAGGATTTGTGCGACGTTAGGATTTTGTGTGACGTCAGGTCTTTGATGCGTAGTTCGCATGTGGTGATGTAGATGCCGCCACATCACTCCCCTCCGGAGACCGGAGGTCGATAGTGGGCTGAGTCTTGAATCTTGCGAAGCTTCACAGTGCCAGCTGAGTTTCCAGTGAGTCGGAACCGGGTTCTGCATAGTTCGCGGTGAGTCGGAACTGTTTGCGGAAATTGTGGTGATTGCCCAGTGAGTCGGGGTGGCGCTGTGTCATGATCCAGTGAGTCGGATGTGTTACAGCACCGGGTTGTGGCTGACTGCTGGTGTCGACCAGGAGAGGGTAGAATGGGCTCTGCTTGTGAGACCTGCCGAAAGTGCAGGTGCTGTGCCAAGGTTGCTGATGAGGCTGAGGGTGATGACCAGGAATGCGCGTTCGCTGCATGCCGGTGGTCAGGATATCCGTTGGAGCCGTGGGTGCTGGCTGGCTGTGTGACTTGCCTCACGAAAACTTGCGCGAGTGATGATGATGATGACGTCACGCTGAAGTAGTTGCACGAAGGCTGCGTTGACTTTCATACTCGGGGTCACCAATTTTAGATATATGAGGAACGGGGTGTAAAGTTTACTCATCCTCTATTAAAAGGGAGAATTCTCCAACCAGACGGGTGTTGTGTCTGGCGGGCAACTGCCCTACGATTGATCTCGGATAGTTTTAAATATGTCGTGCGCGCGGTAAATTCTAATTGCGCGATGCAGGATTTTTGTGACGTCAGGATTTTGTGTGACGTCAGATCTTTGATGTTAAATTCGTATGTGGCGATGTAGATGCCGCCACACCTTAATACCTTTTTAATTGTGTGAAACCAAATAAACAAATCATTTTAACGAGTGAATTAAAACCCACGAATTAATTTCCACCGCAAAATTTTGACATTATATACAGAGTACATACAATAAATAAAGCAAATCTAACCGTATGAACAGTAATTATTCATTGGGACTGGTTCAAAGCAAACTTATTTAATAAAGGCTGTGCAAACCGCGGTTCATTTGGTCATATCCAACGCCTGATTAAACCTACTCAAATACAATATGTCGATTGTTTTATTCGTTATTAATTTCGTCGCGATGCAATCTGTGTTGATTTTTGATAAGCAGGTTTAATAAGTCACAGTTTATTTTCAGAAAACTTAACTCACAATATTTCTTATTTTTTACTTTTGGGTATAGTCATAGTGGCTTGTACATGTTTGACCGCTACATTTTTTTTGCCAAACATTAGTAGGTACCTACGATTTAATCGTCCGACGTGATCGTCACCTAAATCAACATTTTTAACCCTTAACAAAAGATGTCAAACTATGCGAGACAAAGGACCAAAAATCCAAAATCTTGAGTGATAAAGGATCAATACCTACGGCATATTTTCCGTCACGTTAACTCTATTCACCTTTAGCACGAATTGCAGTCATCTTCGGAGAGTAAAGGTACCATTCCGTACCTGACCGCAGGAGGCAACTGCAGGCGACGTGTCGCCTCGACACGACTGGTTTCTATGAATTTCTATAAATACCTTTCGCAGGTCTCTTCCGACACGTCGTTGGCAGCTACGGGCGAGTGACAGGCGACAAGTGCAGCCCGACCGCAGACCAGTAGTATCGGCAATTGTCGAGCGATAGCACGTATTGCTATCTTCTATCTACCGACTCGAATACGGGCTGCTGCCGCCTACGGTCGGGTTCGGAATCATGACTACCGTGACGTGTCTATTTATTTATTACATTAGGGAAAACAAACAGTAGTATATTAAGCATAAACAGAAAATTCTTAAAATTAAACTTAACAAATATACTACCTACAACATTTTCCACAGATTACTGTTATATAGTAAAAACAAGCTGTCGCCGCGACATGAAGCCGCGACACGTCGCGTGCAGTTGCTGCCTGCGGTCGGGTACGGAATGGTACCTTTACTGAGTAGTCTTACTAATGTACCGGGCGGGCGTCCACGTATTACTACTTGTCTCCCTCGCTTGACTACAAAACTATTGGTTAGTAGAATAAATTTTGTGTCTCCTTAAGTAGATTTGTTTTCAAGAACAACGAAGAAATAATAAACAAATTAATATTTGAGGTAATCAATCCGTAGAAGAATATTTATACATACCTGAACTACATTTCGGTACTTGGTACCTACATAAATTAATTTTCTTTCATTATCACACTAATGGATGATTACAATAAACCCATACGAAATATTACCTAAATGTTACATGGATCATTACCAACATGAATATGACATGGTTTTTATTATTGGTCTAGGTTTTCGTTTAAAGCCATGAATAAATTGATTAATTGAAAAATAATGTCGGTACAATACGGCCGATATAATTTGGCAGTTCCGAACTTCGCGCAGAAGGCTGCGCAATAACATTTTTTAGGAACCAAATGGTGACATGAGGCGAGTGTGACTGAGATGTTATCTCACTCACAATCGCCTCAGGTCACCATGTTCGCAGGAAGTTCGCAGAGCCTATGTTCAGTTATATCGGCCGTATTATACTTACCTTATTTGTAAGTCACTATTTTTCTTCAAGCTGACAGAGATAAATTAAAATGGATAGCTTTTCTTTTGTCCGAAAAAATTATACTAACGACATAATAGCTCTAAATTGTATAAATATTTAATGTAAGAAAATGTGACATTAATCACGACTATGAAGAAATTATGTTATTGTATCATGAAATTACACATAATAAATTGAGATGAGAAGTATAATATTACTAGCTTTTGGCTGCGGTTCTGCCCGCCTGGATGTAGGAAATTATCCCATAGGTTCGTACTTCTGAATAAAGTATCCTATGTCCTAGGTCATGGTATATCCGTGTACGAAATTTCATACAAATCCATTCAGCCGCTAAGTGAAAACAGACAGACACGAGTTACGACTACGCATTTATATTATTAGTGTGAAAGTATGGATAATATGGTAAAAAGTGTTTATTTTTTTTTTTTTACACCCAGATAATTATTTTGGGATTTTAAATGTATAATTATATCTACATTGAGGTATGCAGGGTCTCTTAGGACCATACACATTAGGGCCGACCGCAACACAAAGTTACCTCGTTAATTGATATAAAGTACAAGTTTGTGTGGCGCTATAATTTTACCGTTCCAGTGCCAACAACAATGCTTCCTGCCTTTCTCAAAACAGCAAGAGTGATATATTATTAATATCAAAAAAACTTTCAAACGAATAATAGATACCTAATCAAAATAAGTGCAAAACATCAAAACTCTTTCATATAAATCCTAAACAAAATTCTCTAATAAATTCTCCAAATTAAATCTTACCTGAACTCATTAGAAAATTAATAGGACCCCTTTCAAATTCAACAAGCACAGAACGAGTTAGTTCAAGTGTAAAGTAAAATGATTATGTTCTGAGTCCCGGAGTTTTTGCATTTATCCTTCCCCTAGTACCTATAAGAATACGAGCAACCGTATCTATAATCACTAACTTAATTAGAATGGACTCGGAGCAAAAAATAACTGAAGAAATTAACCGTATAATTCAAGCTGTGATACCGGGGGCTAATATAATTATTAACTCCTGTCAGTAGAGTCTAAGAAATTAGTTAAGTTCCAGTGGGTGTTGTTTTCATAATTTATTTATTTGAATCTTGTAATCTAACTTATTCACTTATGCGATTACATTTAATTAACGTTTCAGTGTTGTAGTTTTGGAAGATAAGAAATAGGTAGGAGATAACTTCAACAGGCAACAGGGTGTAATGGCGCAGTCTGAGAGACGCCTATGTCCAGCAGTGGACTTCGATTGGCTACGTTCACTGATCAATATACAACAATGGGCCTCATTACAAGGCTGGAAGTCACCTAAAGAGCAGTGGAGAGGGCTATGCTTGGAGTTTCCCTACGTGGCCGAATCAGAAATGAAGAGATCCGTATGAGAACCAAGATAATCGAAGAATTACCAAACTTAAGTGTCAGTGGGGTGCTGCGTTAATGTGCCCTATTGCTTGCAGAACAGATGGCCGATGGGGCTGAAAGACTGGAGTGGCAACCGCATACCGGAAGACGTAGCGTTGGAAGGCTGACAAGGTGGCGCGATGACCTGGTCAAGGTTGCAGGAATCCGCTGGATGCGAGAAGCACTAAACCGGTCGAAATCGTGGTGCTAGGGGGAGTCGTATGTCCAGCAGTGGACGTCTTTCGGCTGAAATAATGATGGTTGATCAATAGCAGGCCATTTCAGAAAATAACTAAATATCTATTTTTGACCCAAAAATAGTTTGATGCCATAACAAATAACACCACGCAGGTATTCCCCGAAATATTGGGCAAAGATGTATATAGGGACACCCACATTTCGTCAGTAAAGTTTAAGTTAAAATTTGATGCGTGATTCAGAAATGGTTACACCTTTTCTTGTTTTTCCCTTGACACGTCATGACGTGAAAAAGGCGGAAAAATTTATTTGTTCACAGAAATAAAGTAGGAAGGTACCCATTAGGATAAAACAACAGTAAACAAGGAGGTAATTGCCTAGCCAAAATACGAGTAATCCTGCAAAATTACAAGTCTAAGCCAGACACTAAAAAGTTAAACCCAAAAATTAAGCAGTTTATAACTAGGTCCCTAAATAGAGGTTCCATAACTTTCGATGGAAGTAGATGGAAATATTTTAACGGGAACAGTTGTTTCGCAAAAGTTTCAGGCTGCAATGAATTAGTAATTACGTTAGATGGGACGGTGGACCAATTTATTTCACCTGGAGTGAAGGACTGTCCCTCAACTTCTATTTAATTTTCTACTTTTATATAGACATTTTGTCTGAATACTGAGGAAGTTATGCTACGTTTATGCTTGTTTAAAAATGGATTATGATTCCGAGTTTTCTTCTATTAAAGTGTTGTAAGGAAGGCTAAGGTTTTCTTCTGCTCACTAAGGAAAACCTTGATATCAATGTGAGGAAACCGGAATATCCAAGAACCAACAATTCGAAGATTGGTAATTGTGTCATTCACTAAGCCACGCTTTATTTTAATTTTTTATCTATGTTATGAAAAGGTTTAATTTTAATTCTAATTCTGATTTTGTTATTTTAAATTTATGTGATTTTTTATGGATCATGTGGTCTGCAATAGAGATTTTTATTATTCATTAAAGGGATTTTATTCATACGGATATGCCAACCCCATCGTACCCATTTTGAATTAATAAATTAATTATTATCATTTTATCAAATAACTTTAATGGAGGTAACTGCATAGTATCTAACAGCTGCAATATAATCATTGACTAGGGATCTTCATCAGGCCACACAATCGCCGAAAAACCCGCACTTGACCCGTGTCAAGAATGATGGCTCAGTCTGTCATCAACACGAATTGAAATTCTTGTAATTATTATTTTATCAAAAAACAATAGTGCTTACATAGCTATTATTACAATCCAATGAAATGTAAGTGTAATATTTATTTAAAAAACAAAAATAGCAACGATATTTTATTAAAATAAAAAACCAGCCAAGTGCGAGTCGGACTAGCGCACGAAGGGTTCCGTACCATTATCTATAAAAACAGCAAAAAAATCATGTCTGTTGTATAGGAGCCCCACTTCAATATTTATTTTATTCTGTTTTTAGTATTTGTTGTTATAGCGGCAACAGAAATATAACATCTGTGAAAATTTCATTTGTCTAACTATCACGGTTCATGAGATACAGCCTGGTGACAGACGGACAGACAGACGGACAGCGGAGTCTTAGTAATAGGGTCCCGTTTCACCCTTAGGGTGCGGAACCCTAAAAAGCAAAGAAGAATACCACTTCAATATTCAGTATCTATGTAAAATGGTTTTTCAGTATCATTCTGCAATTGGAGTTTACGGTATTGATGATTTTATTTTTAAAAGGATTCAGGTACAATTACCTGAATCCTTTTAAAAATAAAATCATCATGCAATTGGAGTTTACGGTATTGATGATTTTATTTTTAAAAGGATTCAGGTACAATTACCTGAATCCATTTCATCGATTTTTTCTGAATCGATTTTATTTTTAAAAGGATTCAGGTACAATTACCTGAATCCTTTTAAAAATAAAATCATCAATACCGTAAACTCCAATTGCAGAATGATACTGAAAAACCATTTTATATTTAAACAATGGAGTAAGCTTTTACCGATATTTTTATTCAATTTCCTGTATGCAGTTTTTTTTAATTATACGTGACCATTTTCAGCTCACGTTATAAAATATATATAGCACTTTTTCCAGTTCTTATTGGCTTTAATTATCTACCAGATTATCGTGAAAAATTGAACACTGTAAAGTGCTTAAATGTTTCGAGTTAATTACTATTAGTTCATTGATTTTTAGGGTTTTCTACCCAAAGGGTGCCAAACGGAACCTAACTAAGCCTCCGCTGCCCGTCTGTCTGTCTATCTGTCTGTCTGTTTGGCCGTCTGTCTGTCTGCGAGCTGTATCTAATGACCCGTAATAGATAGACATTTCAAATTTTCACAGATTATGCATTTATATTGTCAAAAACAAATAATTAAAACTAAATAAAATTAAAAAATAATGGGAGTCTCCATACAGTAAAAATCGGAATTTGAAAAAAAAAAATATTCTGTCTAGATCTCATCGACTAGAGTTTTTTTATCTTCAAAAATGATGAAATAGGGTTCCGTAAAAGTTGTCAGTTTTAGACCATTTTTGTACGAGCTCTATCTCAACAACTAAACAAGTTAGAAATTTGAAACTTCTGTATATCATATTCCATATACTGTACTTATATAACCAACAAATACTAAAAACTTCATAAGGTATTTTATTTAAATATGGGTGATTTTCTGCAACAGCAAAAATAACTTTGTAATTCATAGTATAATTATGAAATACAAATTTATCTTTGCGATTGTTTAAATTTAAGATGAAAAATAATGATATTCTTCGTTTAATATTTTCATTTATTTGCTAAATAATGGATGGTGGTACGGAACCCTTCGTGTTCGAGTTCCGACTCGCACTTGGCCACTTTTCTTTTTTAAAGTTACATAACACGATTCTTTACTTGTTACTTAATTCGATCTCACACGATTTCCTCTAATTTCTTTCTGCCAAAGCATAAAATGTGCATTAACGTTCTAAATCCAAAGTAGAAGCAGAAGAACATCAAACCAGCTAAAACTACGCCTTCTAACGTCGTTAACATTTTATTTATTAATATAATTAACTTTGAACGTATCGGACTTTGTACTTAAGGCTTGCTTAAAAATTTAGCGCCTGTTTTCTCGGCAAGAGTTCGTTGGCCCCACGAGCCTTCACTCTTAATTATTACTTTGGCAAAATTAAGACTGTCGTTTAGCCCGAGTGCCCACCCGGCTGAAGGTTGTGCCGCTCTTCCATTTATCTAAATGTACTTTATCTTGCCAGGGGAGCTCCTGTTTCGATGCGTGGAGACGATATTGATGTGGCGAATTTTGGGCTACCTCCAGATTTTTGGTAGAGATTTTTTTTGTAAATGATTTAAGCGTGTTTTGCTCACTGTTTCTAGTCTTAGTAGAAGAGACACATTTTGTACTTCCGGGGACAACAGTTTCAACTCTTGAAAAATATAAAAACCAGTTACAATTCACCTGCAATTTTTGTATTTCGAATAAAACAGCTAAACAAAAAACATCGAAGCCGAAAATCCTCTCTCACCACCAAAATTCTAACCCAAAACACAATAAAATTAGCGACTCCACACCATCCTTAATCTCTATGACGGCTCAAAGTAATGACGATACTAGGCACTACCGCGTTAAGTACATTACCTATTGTAAGTGTTCTTTGAGGTGCCTGCCCCACACTGGCACTGCGTCGCGAAGCTTTTACTCTAATTATGAGCTTCAACATTTACACACACCTATAATGAAGGGAATGTACGAAATGTATGTACATTGTTATGTCGCTTATATTAATACAAAGGATGCCTCAATGTTATTTAGACCTCGTGTTCATTAAGGTGTTATGTATTTAGTTTTAGAATTATAATTAGTAATGGAATTTTGTTAGTGAATTAATATTCGGAGGTAGTTTTACTATGAACGTGTTCTTATAAGGATTAAGGCAGTTTGTTGTTATAGTTTTCAAATGCTAAAATGATGCTGTGCTGCTGGGGAGTTTGTTGTTGCGCCACTTCTTCTTCCCAGCTAAAGCACTAGGAAGTGGTGAAGGATGGGCGTTTTCGGAGACTGTCTTATGTAATTTTGACGTTCGAAAAGTGCTGATTCTCAGGCTAGTTTGAATAAATGACTTTTAAATTTAGTTTTTTTTTTTTTTTTGTTTGATTCCAGTACACAGAATTACTTTAAAAATATGTGATCATAAATCGTAGACGTGGGCCCTAATCATTTTTATAAAAATCAAGCAATTTTAATGTGCTACCTCCTTAGTTATTATAAAAATAGCTTCTGCCCACGATTTCGAAGTCATAAGACACCAACACCAACAATATACTACTAAAAAACTTTCCTTTATGCTACGTTTTTAGTTTTTGTCAGAAGTCAGGACTTGTGATGTGGGAGTAAGCGACGTACAGTTGTCCGTGCGAGAAGCAGGACGTCGGGTCGAATCCCGCAGTAGCAATTTCCCATTGCTTCGAAGTTTCTAATTTTAAGTGAAATAATGAAGACCTGCGTTCCTACTTAAGTATACTACCTAATAACACAACACTGATGCATTATTACTGATCCTGACGAACGTCAACCACTAAAATAATATAGCAGTAGATTGTGAACACACGGGATTTCTCATTAAAAGTCTCATAACCATAGATATTTATTTTTATTATAACCATAGACGGCAGAAGAGACCTAAACTTCGTGTTTTTCGGTGTACGTTCTACGAACTATCATAATATAAAAGTAAAACAAAAGGTAAATAAAAAACAATCACAAAACATATAATATTTTTTTGGAATCGATTTTACAACCGCAGGTTTGCAAAGCATTCCCGTATCGCTATGATATTAGCTTCGTTGAAAGATAATTGCCGTTCTTTATACAGGTTCTGTATTTTTAAGATAGGGCATTAAGGGCAGGTACCTTAACAGCTGTAGCTACAGGAAAACGGTCTTAGGAGACTGTCCTTAACTTTTTGAGACGTTTTGATCTCCATTCACATATTTATTTTTTTAATGCCAATCGATCCTGTTTATTATGAGGACCAAAAAACTCCATTGGAGCATCTGAGGTTTGAGTACTATAAAAGTCAGAAATCGCAAAAAACTTTTCCCATACATTTCGTAGGAAATGAGACTACAACTTACTTTTTATGATAGTGAACTGCAACTGAGTTTTCTTAGTAATTTATTTGGCGAAACACGACAGATATGGATTTTCCCACTATTCTCGCTACTCGCATGTATTTGACCAGTACAGCATTTTCGATTTATCTCGAAGAAGGTTGTCAAAATGATGCTCGAATTTTCAAGCTTGTTTGAGAAATGCTGATATTTTTTTACTGACGAACTTTAGTAGTTAATGTTTTCAGATTCTAGACCATTTGACATTCGGTACCTACCTAAGGTTAAACTTTACTGTCTTTTGTCAAAATTGCGAACATAAACCTGCAGTTAAATGCTGAATTTAACGACTAGTTTCAGGTGAAAACGGAGATCGTAAATTTTAGTAATAAAGCCTGACAATTTTTTTTGTTGAAAATCAATTTTATGACTCACTTTACTCTGCTTTGTCTATTTGTTATTAATAGTCGTACAGGTTAAATAACTTTGACCCTTATGGCTACTTAATGTAGTTTATTCGAATTGGTCATATTCCAGTGTAAAATAAACATGAAACTAATACCAGGATTCGAAATCCGGATTTCAAATACCGTGTCGTTCTAGAATAATGTTTTCCAAATTAATGGTTAACCAATTTGGCGAAGATTTTCATTTGCACCGCGCAAATTGTGGTCGGCTCTCATTTTCGCTGTTGTTGTGAATAACAAAATTTAATCCAGCGGTTGATAGGATAATGCTAAACGATAGGTAATTGAAATATACCTAACTACATAATATGATTTGGTAATTAACAGTTTCAAGGGAACTGCGTGTTTAGATAAAGGATAATTTACCAATAATCTTTTCATCAAGGTGTGGGAAAAAATAGCTCTCTTTGGAAAAGTGTTAGACCACAAAAGCTGAAAAATAAATAGCTACGTAGGTAAGTGGATTTCCACTAGGTCAAAGCAAGCTGGTAATAAAAATAATCTAAGCATTAAAACCATGTACATAAACTGTAAGAAAATTCATTAACTCAACAGATTACATCAGATTACAAAAAAGAAAAATATAAACTCTTTCTATAGCTGTTTTACGACTTTTTATACCGAGTTTTCTCATTAAAATTTCGAAAGAAGCCACTAATAGACCTCTTAAATATGTAGCAGTTACGTAGGTATGTTTACTGAAGTATCTAATTTCATCCCAGTTCTCCATCAACAGTAAAATTTTATTATCTGCGACATGAATTAACATTTTTTGTTGCCATAAAATTTTCCGTCTCCTGGGCGGGTCGACGGGAATGGAGATTAGCGTTGCATCTCTAATTAAATCTGTTTTATGGCTTGCTCACTTTACTGCCACTCCCCTTCAATATTTCGCTGTAATAAAATCTTAGAATTAAACATGACAAATAGTACGATAACTCTTTTAAACGTTGTTCTTCGAAATAGTACTCCTTTGTAGTCAACAAGAGCCTAAAATAATCCAAGAGATAAAAGTATACACACTTAAAATATATCTGCCTGTAAACAGCGAGTACAAAGCTGAAGTACGAAATGGGAAAATATTACATCAGGATAAACCGCTGCTTACAGTTCGTTGTAAGGTTTTATTTTAAGTGCTCAGTGTGTGTACGTATATTTTTTTTTTATTTCCGGAGCTCCGTATGTTTCGGAGTAGCTGTCACACGACGCCCGGAGCGGGAAGCTATTGTAGATTCTTAAACATATTTCCAGCCCGTACAGGCATATAAATATTTATGAAAACACTGTCCGAATTAAATCCAGTCTCAACGTTTACGTCGTTTCATATTGTTTTCCTTTTTCACAGACGTCTGAGCAATAAAATGTTATATAGTCGTCGACGTTGAATGATTAACTGCTTGTTGGTTTAGGAGGTTGCATGCGCTTGCAAGAGTATGAACCAGCTCTAACTAAATACTAGTAAACGTGGACGGAATTGCTTTTTGAAAATATCCGTTTTATGAATGAAACGTATAAATTGTTGGTGTTACAAGATTAAAGAATTTAGTTAAGCCACAAATTTATAGCTCGTTAGTCAAACTGAAAAACCAAAGGAGGTTATGTCGGAAATTTTCAGATAAAGCTTCATAAACAACCGTTTATCTTGTTTCAAACTTAAATGAAGTCAACAATACTTAATAGCTAAAGTTTTGTGAAAGTCTCTTGATATTGTATACCTACCCATACATAGTATAGGTAACTTTAGTTATCAGTAAAATATGCCTATAGAGGTGAACTTATCCAGATACAAGACATATTAGGTTATCTCCTGAGACCGCCGAGATAATGTACCAACGTACTTCAGACGTAGACGTTGTCTAGGGGGTAGCAGTAATCCCATAACACACTATCTTTGAAAATCCATTTATGAAATATCACATAAACCAGTCCGCAGGCGATTTTATTTATTCGTATTCGAGCGGAGACAGAAAAGATCAAATAGCCTTTGTCCTTAGTTCCTTACCCCTCTTTACTTATTCAAACAAAATTACATATGCCTGCTTCTGGATCGCCATTGCCCGAAATTTTACGCGTTGGAGATAGTGTCATGAATATAAATCTATCGTAAAGGACACCGCGGAGAGGTTAGCTCAGTTTACGGCGAAGCTCACTTTGCATTCTTTGTACGCGGACCCTTTATGGTCGCTTTATAGACTTAGGTCCTTTTGCATAAAACCTCGATGGTCGGAGTTGTTCGCCACCGTTGACCGCTCCCAGTCATGAATGTTGAATTTCACATCACTATTATTGCGACCACAATACGTTTGCTGCTTTAAAACTGCCTGCCTGGCAAAGGATGACAATTTCATGCAGTTGACATCGTATTTATTTAAAATGAATGTAATTATTCCCATGATTTCATTACTGCCACCTGCACTACTGATCGTAATTATGTAAATACTGGTGATGTCAAATAAACTAAATGATGATAAATAATGTTAATTAAAACTTTCAAAATTGATTGCCAAATAAACATCGACGAGAAGAAAAAAAATAGAAGGTACTTTTACGAAGATGTAGGTACTATAAAACGTTCAAGTGGATGTTTAGCGCCTCCGGGGCTCTCTGTTAACTATTAATCCCATTTTCTTTCTCTAAAGATAACGAAACTCATTTAAGATATCTCGCGAACGCCTTTCAGACGTTTTGGGGTGCAGCCCTGGATTGCACAGTGAAGGGAGTGGAGTCGACTTTGAAAAGCTTTTCAACAAATGTACAAATATAAATAGCAAGTGAAAACGTCTAAATGCAACGGATGTACTAAACATTTGGCACACATTATGTATGTTTTTTTTATTAGCTTGATGCTACTCCGGAAATGGTATCAATGGCTTTTTGCAAGTATACGCAAGAACAACGCATTTTTATTTTTGGATTCTTCGATACAATACCTTGATTGTATTCTTAGGGAAGTATCGTCTTACTTTTCAAAGAAATATTTTGATGTTTCTTAATCTCTATGCAAGTTTTATTCTAGAATACCTATTTCGTTTTAAGAGACCAAAGGTTTCACTTTATGTCTAATAAAATTTTCTTCAAAGTATCCTTAATTGAAAATTCAAATTTATGCATAAGCTCTGATTGTGGGAGCGGGCTGGCTGTAGGAAGAGCTACGGTCCAAGACACAGCCGTTTAAGAGATCCCAAGCCTTTCCGAGCAAGCTCGGGCTTGTTGGCGAATTGCGTTAATGAAAATTACGCCATAGATTAAAAGGAACGAATTTAATTAATTCTTAGTTAATCCGTAAGAATGATTTTAAATGATACTTATGTCAGCGGGATTGTTTTTCCAAGAGTTTTCTTTAATATAATAATTGGGCTTTTGATGATTTGGACACAATTTTATTTTTTATCCATTTATAAAATCTGAGTGCTCCAAAAAGAAATTGATGTTCTTCTGTGACGCAAAAGATTTTTCGGTAAAAAAAGGATCAATCAGTTTGCGGTTGTACTTTTTACATCTCTCTTGCTATAAACTGTTGTAAAACTAGTGATTGATTGAAATAAAGTGATATTTGAAGCGGTTAGCTAAGAATGTCATTATGATATTAGGTTCAGTTTTAATACTATTGTTATTATTATGAAAAAGCAAATCACAAAAACAATGCGATTAAGAAGATAATGAACAAGTTACAGGGACTAAATTATTTGCCAACTTGCTAACTGCAAAGCCTTTTCGTCTTAAAGTTAAACTTGAAGTTCTTTCGCTTACTTAAGTTATCCATCTTTTGTAAGTCCAGAAAATTCTTTAGTACTGTCTAGTCTATTCAACATTAACGAATCGTAAAGTGAGTAATAAAGGTAATCGTTCTGTTGTGTCTATTATTTGTTGTTTTTATTTTCTTGAAAGTAGGTGTTGTTGCTTAAGAATGGCCGTTTCAAGTTCGTGTTGAATTTAAGTTCCAAAGTGTGTTGTATTTTTACTTTTTTGTTCTTTGATTGTTTTTATATTTAGAGGAGCTTGTGGCTAAGTAAAAATATCCGCACGGGTCGATCCATCAGGTTAAGCTACGCTTGCCGGGGTTGTTCCGTGGATGGGTGATCATCTTTGCATACCGAAACTACTCCGTGCCTCGGAAAGCACGTTAAGCCGCTGGTCCCGGCTGTCATTCGTAGATCTTTGACAGTCGTTATGGGTTGACAGATGCCCGTAAGTCTGACAACCAGTCTTACCACGGAGTATCGTATTACTGGGTTGTGGAGGTCAGATAGGCAGTCGCTCCATGTTAAATACTGGTATTAAGCTACATCCAACATAGTTGGGAAAAGGCTAGGCAGATTGATTGATCATTTTTATATTCCAAGTTATGTTTATTAATTTGTCCGGGATTTGATCCAGGTATGTCTCAGATTAACATAAATTTATGTCCTAGCCATGGTAATAATCGCGTCAACAGAAAATTTTACAAATAAAATGGTATTTGGGATTCAATCTAGGTACTTACATGAATTTATAAACTTATAAGTAACTACTAAAACTAAATTATGAGTACAGACAACAGGTTTATTCATTTAGGTATCATTGGTCTACATGATTGTTTGTGATTAAAAATAGTGACAGTGACACTGAAAAAAAACTAAAACAAGGCTCAATTTTATTTTTATTGGGTTGAAAGTTCAATCGAGTGTTAATTCCCATTGTTTGACGTTAGCACACTGTGTTATATTACAAAAAAACGTTGCTCAAAGTTGTGGAACTCTCACAGCGATGTACAAAGGGTCTTAATTGAATCAAAGCGAGCGAACGAGGTGCGCGCTATGAGGCGTGAGTAAAACAAATCGCGGCCAAATGATAATTTAGCGCAGTTTTGCGCCAAATATCTGTTACATTGGGGTGTCACAATCGAATGCGGAATCTCGTATAGCGCCCTCTTCCGGACATAAATAAAATTGGACGTTTATTTCATAACGTCGGAAGTTTGATAAGGAGTTCGTGTGTTTCCGTGCTGCTGATCTAGGAAGATTTGATGCTAAGCCCACACACCTGCTGTCTCCGTATTGTGGTGTTGTGAAAGGACTTTAAAGAATGGAGAAGAATGAGGGAAAATTTATAAGTGGATATTTTATGACCATGTGTTTGGCTGTAGTTAAGTGTACAAGTTGAGTTATATTTCTTCCCTGCTTTAGCTGGCCCGGAGTTATGGTTTTAGAAATATTCAATTATGTAGATTCAATTTCAAATTACTTTTCAGGAAACCCACCAGGTGCGAGAGCTAGAATTAGTATTTTCAAATAAGAAAGACGCATTACACACAAATAACACGAAAGCTTAAAATCCTACCTGAAAAAGGTTTCAATTAAAGCAAAAAAGGTTCAATTAAAACTTGAAAACCCAAAGCCGGAAATAAATTCTATTCATAGCCACAAAAGGCCTTAAAACACGTTATCATAAGGGAGTATGTGATAGCGATATTACCCGGAATTATCTTCATTAAATACCCGACGTGCCCTTAAACAAATTAATTTACACTGTGAACTCAACATAAAGTGCTTTTAAAATCTCGGACCACAGCAGGTGTTGCCAACATTAGGTAAATTGTTAGCCGTCGCCATAATCTCTTTAGCCTTTTGAGTCGTTATTTTTTCTAAACGTCCGTAACAGTTACTTATAAAAGCAGAAATAATTTAATAAAACCGTTATATCTTTCTCGGGTCACGTAAGAGAGCGCTTCGGGGGAAAATTACATTTTGTTTGGCCACGTCCGCGACACGCCGCCGACACGGGACAACTCACTTAACGAATGTTCAGGATTCTTGCTATATTCTCATATCTGCCATCTCTTCAGATAAAACCAGTTTGTGAAATCACATAACAGAGCTGTAAATATGTTTTATTATGTTATTCTGTTAAATGTTTCTGAGTGAAATGTTCGTAATTTTATTTGTGTTGTTTCTACCTTCTCGTAGTTTATCAGTTTGTACGAATAGTTAGCTATGTCCACATGAGTTATTCAATATAAAACTGTCCATATTTTGTATATTATTTAATTCTATCCTTTTTCCGAAACTACACGGCTCCTGCCATACACCTACATAGTATACCTACTCAATGTCCGAAAGGGTCAATACATTTCCAAATGAACGTGCACATTAATTCCTTCAACGCTGATGACTCCCGGGGGAAACTTTAATAGAGCTGCCACTATACCTAGTAGCGCACCATATAAACCAAAGTACAATACAATATAAATAAAAACTTTGCCGTTCCATTACCAAGGGCCGACTGTACCCGCCAACATTATTCCGACATTAGCAAAAGTTCCGGACGTCCGAACACTCCAACTTTCTACACGAGAATAAAATGCCACAACAAAATGTTAATTTCAACCCTACCCGGCGACGAATTAGGTAATTTTGCAGCGAAATTCGACGACCGAAGGATTGTACGTGCTGGCGTTTTTTTGACGTATTATGGTTGGTATGTGACAGGCCGGAGGAAGATGCTTAGCTTAAAATTCTCTGTAGAATGGCAAAAAAATAGGGTTGTGCACTTGGAAATTGATGAAGCGTTGTAATTTTTTTTCGTTTCTGTTCGTTTTTCGATGGGTGCCAGTAGTACATGTGATTAATGTCTTTTATTAGGCATTATTTTTGTTAATTTTTTTATCAAAGCAAATAAAGTTTCAAATATGAGGGAAAATTTAGAGTGTCATTTTATAATGGACCGCAATAAAACAACACATTATTATCATCCCACTAAAATACTTCACCCATTTGTTTAGTGTTAGCCTCTCACCGTGGGAGCATAAGAACAAAATTTAATAACCTTTAGAATTTCACCTGTTTTCCCCTGACTCGTCATTCCCCTTATCAATATACGTACATACGTATCGATGCGAGCATGGATGCAAGGCACCAGGGGAAAACAGACTACGATACTCTTCGGCGATGGGACGTTACCCCATCCATCGTCATTTATGATAAGTTGGGGTATTTTATGCACTAACATTGTTAGACTGAATACATTATTTTTATTAGATGTTAAACGCCCACTTTACCCCACTTCAGTGATGTTTGAAATTCCTTTGCCTTACTCCATACGTGTTCGCGGGACATTACGTTTTAAAATTTTCATAACTAGATGATTATTGCTAAAAAAACTTCATTTTTATACGTAAGTCTGGTTTATGGGGTTTATTATAGTTACGTTTTGCCATAAATGCTATAAGAAATAGTTTGCAGTTACGGTCAAGCTCGGGTAATCGTTTCTGAGGTTCCGCTATATACCTTGTATTGATCGTTTCTAGTTTATTGTGTGATTATTTTTGACGAGTACTATTAAACTTGGAAATGAACAGAGAAGTTGCTCTTTTATATTTGTTTATATTGATATGGGCTTGATAATGTTATCAGGCGAGTTTTACCGTGAACCATTCTACGTCGCTGCCACAAACCAAATATTATAAGGTGCGCAGTGATAGCGGTTAGAAATTATCTTTTGATGTGGTTCTTTGAGCAGAAAACACCTGCTCTTTGAAAATAATGATCATTGGTTTTGAATTTACAGCGTTAACTTTGAGTTTTACATTCCCAACTCTTTGTTTAGAAATTGTGGTTATGAAAGCAATACATTTGAATATTTTATGTACACTAAATCAGAATGATAACAAAATATTGATGGAATATGAACTCAATATAAAAGCTGTAAGGGTGAAAATCGGACACGTTAGAAAACAAAGAAATTCCGGTAATTGGGGGGTTCCCAAATATAGAAAGACAATGCGTTAGTCACGTTCGTTCAGTACAAATGCGAGTTGTTCTAAAGAGGGGGAAAGTAATCTTCTGTAATGCCTCGTTTTAATTTCCAACCGTAAATAATAATTTGGTCAATTTTCCACAATTTCGGTTGCGTGCACAAAGTTTTTATTACAATTTTATTGTTATTTAGGCGTGTTTGTTCCTTGTTTCAGATTACATCGGAGGTTTTAAAGGAGCCGGGCGCTAATGTGAGTTTCCGAATTTCACTTTTTGTTTATTATAAATACGATGTAATTGAATTTCCCGATTTTCTTTTTTTTTATACGAAGTTTTAGTGATCGCGTAATAAAGTGGCGAGTGCGCACTTACTCTACGTAAATAACAAAGTTTCGTGTCCAGCGCGTCTAAACTCGGGCACAATAATAAAATCCCAGAGCAGATAGGCTCCCGTAATGCGAAACGAAACTAGCGGCCAGCGAACTTTTTAGAGAGGGAAATTTTAGTCAACAGGAAGGTAACCCAAAACTATGAGCGTTAAGAAACTTTTATGAGCGGGCGAGCCATTTAACCGCGAGTCAAGAGCTAATCCCACTAGCCGGCCGCCGAGAACTACGCACCTGAGACCCGGCTTTTTATTTCTATTTCACATTTCCACCTAATTTCAGGCCGGTGAGGCTGCCGAGGTGGGCTGAACTTTTTCGGGCGTCATAAATTTATTTAACGGCCCAAAGGCAATAAGAGGCGGAGTGTAAAAAGAAAAATACGATACCAACGTGCCTAGCCGTTATTGCAATTAAACAGAGGAAGTAAATCTTTCAATACGAGCGGCGAGCGTTCGCCTCCCGTTTCCTGCCTTAATTTATCGCTTTGTTTTAGTCAGTGGCGCGTCCCATTGACGGATAGCGATGTGTTTGATTAAAAAACGCAAGTTGATCTCGCCACCCCTTCTAGTCGGGACGTAGAATACTAATCCCACTAGACTCCGCCGCGACTCCAATAAGTGCCTTCCACTTCGCGCCATTTTATCACTACTTACTGCTTACCAAGCACGTATTTCAAGAAGCGTCACATAATATTCATCCTAACCTACTTCGTAATTTAACTAACACAGGTTTTTTGCAGTACCTTTGTACTCAAAATTATAATTATGTCGTATCTGTATGTATTTTACTGTGTGTACTAAATAAATAAGAAAATAAATAAATAAAATCTATAAAAAATAAATTAAAATTCCTACATTTACATGAATACCTACTATAATATTTTTACTAAAAGCTTTACGACGCCTAAATAATGAATAGGTTTTTAAGCAGTTTCAAACTAATAAACAATTTATAATAAAAACTTTTTTACAAAAAAAAACAACCGACTTCCAAAAAAAACACTTAAAAGAGAAAAATAACTTGAATTTCGGAAGTCGGTGGCAAAAACAATAGTATTTTATTAGATACATATATAGTAAAATATACCTACCGTAATATATATGAAAGCAATTCATAACTATTTCCCTAGGGATATAACTATATCACGGCTTCAACTATGCGAACTGCGAACCATCTTAAAATATAACTATATGGATCTGTATTTTCGTTTTTGCCACCGACTTCCGAAATTCAAGTTATTTTTCTCTTTTAAGTGTTTTTTTTGGAAGTCGGTTGTTTTTTTTTGTAAAAAAGTTTTTATTTTTCACTTTTTAGTTGTGTTTATACCTACCCCGCACAAATTCGTATACCAGTCGAATAATGGAAACATAACAAAAGATTTCTCAAAAATTAACGAAACATTCCGAGCGCCCCGCTGGTGGGGCAAATAGGAATGCCAAAAAATTTTCAGTGGAATATGCCCCACTAGTTCGACTTGGTGGGGCAGATTCCACTAGTCTAAAATCTTTATGGATTCTGCCCCACTAGGGTTGGCACCTTAGAAATGTGTAGGTATGCTCGTATTTTATATTTGTTTGGAAAAGAAAGAAATGTATAGTTAAGTAAAATATATATTTTTTGGTAATTTTATATGTTATGATGGCCCAGAGGTTAAGGCCTCGCCTCTCATGCATGAGGTTGTGGGTTCTAATGTGACTTTTTCAATTCATATGAACTTTCTGAGTTTATCTTGGACATTATTGACATCAGTGAAGGAAAACATCGTGAGGAAACATGGACTTATAGTTAATATTAGTCTGAAATCACCAACCCGTTTTGAGCAAGCGTGTTGATCAGTGCTCGTTCCTTCTCTGTATTAGACGAGGCCTTTGCCCTGCAGTGGGACAGTAATAGGCTGGTATTATTATTTTATTATTAATTTTTATTTACTAGTTGTTTCTGGAAGGAATCGGGTTGTAAATCATACGTTAATTACACGATTTGTTACAAATAAAATAAAATCTAAATGAATACAAGTCCTAGTTACATTTTACTTACATATAAATTTCTTTCTTTTCCAATCAAATATTAAATACGAGCATACCTACTTACACAAATTCTAAGGTGCCAACCCTTGTGGGGAAGAATCCATGCCATGGGGCAGAATGCATTTGCCCCACCAGTGGCGACTTGATGGGGCAAAGTGGAATGATTGAAATTTCGAAGACTATAATTAGTTCACCACGGATGGATAGATAGAACCAGCAATTATTTTTGATCTTTAGTACAATATCCAAATCACATTACGTGTACTGTTTGTTTTTGAGGAGTTCCTTCGTTTATCTCCCAAAGTATACATCAAATCTTCACAAAATTAATATGGGACCACCTCAGGAGTATACCCTTACGAATAAAAAAAGAATTTTCAAAATCGGTTGACAATTGGCGGAGAAATCGGTGAACATACATAAAAAAAAAAAAAAAATACATACAGTCGAACATATAACCTCCTTTTTTTGAAGTCGGTTAAAAAGACTATAAACTTTTCAAACAAAGATGGATAACAGACACTGATCCATACATATTGAATGGATAGCAAAATTTGTTTCGATTTTTAAATGAGAAAGAGTGAATGAATAAATTAAATTAAACTCTCGCACCCTCAAGTTTTGAAAATAGAATCAAAGAGTGAAATATAACATCTGCGTTGAACGTATTCAAGCGGGAACGGTTCCGCGCATTATATCGTTGATTTCTTTTACGCTTTTTTTTCATTTCCTCGAAGTTCCGATATAAAAGCGTTGGATTGGCTCAAATCCACAGCTCTATTGCTCTCCACATATTTAATTTGTTCACTGTTGATTTATTCCACATCGATTACTTCATTTCTCTTTGACGCAAACGATTTGCTAAACTTTTGTGGAAGTAAAAATGATTCGACTGAAAATCAGGATAAATGTACACGGCTCAATGTGTTTGCGCTCCTTAAACACGTAGAAAAAATATTTAGTAGACTTTAACATTCCGTACCTGTAAAAAGAAAATACTTACTAATTCTTAATTTAAATAACACGTGTGTGAAAACAGATTTTTCCGCACAAAAAACTACGCTATAAAAATAAATTGCGCAAGTAATATTTCTGCAAGTAATATTTGCACCGGTCTTAATAGGTTTCGCGTTCAGTTGTTACACCACTTCTAAGGGCTTGTGCGAGTAAATCGCGCAATTTCTGCGGTAATAGGAAAATGAAGGGACGAGTGTTAAATTCAAATTGCTTAATGGTTCGGAAGCAGGCATTTCATTTTCCATTCGAATTGTTACGTAATTTACCGCCGCGTGCGTAAACGATGCGAGTCTCTTCTTTTGTTTGTGAGCCCTCGAAATATGAGTTAAAAATATTAAAAGTAGGCTAAAATATTACTCTAACGTCGTATGCAGATGGCGATAATAATTGGTTTCTGTTGCAATTGAATTATGAGTTAACCGCACTTCAAAAACGTTTTACGTCATCAGGTCAGGCCTCATTTTCCGGGATCATATTTTCTACTTTGCTCCTATTTTTAGTGCTTTAAATAAGGTGCCTATAAGCCTTTTTGTTACCTGTTAAAATAAAGCTTTTATACCACGGGAGGCAAAGTAATTTTATTTAAATTGACAATTCCCTCACCGGATGCCCATAACTTCACAAGTTTTGAAAGGCTCTTAATTTTTCCACCATTTTTATTTTTGTACTACAGTCTATTATTTTCTTGTATAAATAATTTCGAATTATGTTCCAAAGGGGTTGAAAATATACAATGCAGAGTTCAATTAGAACATAAAGAATGTAAAAATAATTACCCATAGATTCAAGTCACGACAGCGCATTCTAAAAATATTTCAATTACGATAATTTCAGGGGTCGTTGATAAACAAAACTATTTCAATTAGCCGATGGTCCGGCGCGCGACAAAAGTATGGACAGCACATAATGCTTTCAAATATTCATGTCAGTATCGATTACCCCTCGGCGAGCGATCGACATAATACACCCCTAAAGATGGTATCAGACTTCGCCCTTTCAGACAAACGTGTATCTATGGCCTTAGAATAAACAATAATTACCACTAAAATGTGAAGGCAAATATCGCTACCTTTATTTGGTAGGGAAATTACCTATTTGAAGTTGTATTTGGGCTAATGCTTCAAGTAATGATTCATGTCTGTGTGTATTTCATACATAAATCAGGATCAATGCTGAGTGAACACGAATACCTACTTAGCTTTCAATGCTCTTGTAAATAATCTGTAAACGATAAGTAAAGGCGTTCCTATTGTCGTAAAATTGTTCACCCACAGTTCGCCAATTTTCGTGCTTATTAGATACCGTACCAATGTGCCTATCTCCGTTTTCGTGCTCCATTCCAGTCCTTGGCTGCAAATGAGATTTTTTCTCGGAATAACGTAATTACACTTTTATCCTATCTCAAAATCCAATCCAAGACCTTTGTGCTATCTGCGGTCCGACAACACTGCTTATTACCAAACAAGTACCTATTTCGGAACTCGAAACTTTTTGCTAAGTCATTTCTTACTTAAGCTAATGTTTGGGAATGTTTTGATGGAGATAAATAATGATAAATATTTAAGGCGAACAAAATCCTGAAATGTTAGCTTTTTTTTTCCTTTGAGTTTCGATATTTATGTTTCATCATTACTGGGTGGCAAATAAGCAGCCAGCTCTCATGATAGTAATTGGTCACATCGGAACACAGCAGTGCTGCTTGCTGGCAAGAAATAGGTATAGTGGTAATAAATCCTTCCAAACCTACTTCATAAAGAGGTCTACTACAGAAAAAAATAATCTTTTAAAGACACCATACAACACGACTTACGAAATGATCACTCATTCTTTCAATTTTAAAAAGTAGTCTCTTTATTACACTTTCCATTCATTCATTCAAGTACCAGCCACTTAGTATCAACAACTTGGTATTATGACAACTCCCTAAGGTTTGCGTTCGTACCGCTATTGAATTTTGTCATAAGCCATATTAGTACGAGTACTGAATTTTTAATTAAGTCGCATACGGGTAGGTAAAGCAAAGGGTTAGAATGAAACCGAGTTGTCAGACTCCCAAAGGGGCAGTTTATGAATGAAATTATTTTAAAATTCCAATTGAAAGTCGCTATTAAACTTCTAAATGTGTAGTTAGCTAGTTTTTTATCGAATATTACTGTTGAGTCATTGTTAGAAATGAGTTTTTTTAATAATTGGTTTTGGTATACAAAAAATTACATTAATTTAACATAGCCTTGTTTGTTAGGGGTATTATATTACCCAGTAAGTGGGTTTCGAAGGTCTGATAGGATGTCGCTCCATGTAATAGTACATTATGATACTAGTGTGCTGTGTAATGATGATTAATGCACAACTTCATACGACGTTTTAAAACAAACTTGTGAGGAAAAAAACAGACTTGTTGTAAGAACTTATGCTACAATAACGTCACTATAGAGATGATACATTTGATTTATAATTTTCAACTGGCCTTTGTTGCCAGGTACTGACTATCCGGAGTTTCTTTTAAAAACTGTTGTATGTCGGTTGGTGACAATACTTTAGATTTCGTATTGGCGCGCTGGTTTTATTTTTTCCGCTAGCGATGCGCGCGCAGGTGTAAATAAAGGCACTGGCAAAACCACTGAACAGCCTATATAAAAATATAATAAACACTAAATAATATTTTGATTAGATAAATATGTAGTGAAAAATATATAATTTGATGAAATTTTATGTTAATTTATCATATTCTATTTATTTACACAGTAGGCATAAGAAAGGCAAAAAAAACCCACGCACAATGGTCCACCTGAAGAACTAAGTGCAGAAAACAAACCCCATAACAGAGAACATAGCATAACATACCTAACATAGGCAAGAAGTCTCTTTGATGAGATTTAAAAAAGCGCAAATATCTGCTCGGGTGAAAATTGAGAATGCTCATTTAATAGTATTGGATAGTTCATACTAGTTCCATTTAATCAAAGTCTGTAAAATTTCAAAATCCATCCCAGTTTTCGCTTTTATTGTTAAATATAATAGTTTAAATAAAAGTTAATAAACACGCATAGAATTTAAAAGTGGGTGTGATAAAACGTCCATCCTATTTAGTGCGTATTTAATCAGTTATAATCACGTAGAAATCGCGTTCAATTCCCAGGCAAGTTCAATGTTATTGCTTTTGGCGAGTCGCGACCAAATCCAGATTAGTTATCTGTGGCGCATATTACCGCACTAGTCCGATAATATAAAGTAAAAAGCACGCGTTTTTAATACACTGCATTATGAACCTAAAAGCGGTTCAATAAGCGCCAGTTTACGAACAAGTGTGTTGAAAAATACTAAAACTAGCTGGTATTCAGCTGCATCATGATGATAACATAGGTTTTTTTGCATGTTATGTTGAACATCGTATATATTCTTGCATGATTACTTACTTTTGTTTGTTTGACAACTTGTAGCACAATTACTGCTGCAGTAAACAATCATTACTACTTTTGCGGGCCGACTTGATCATTTTGGCCCGTGAATATATGTTCTGCCAATCTATATTCAGAAGCCTATTAGTAATCACGTGTAACTTTTTAACTAGATATTTCATAGAATTATTATTAAAAAAAATAAAAAAATCAGACCATCCCTTAGTAATATTACTTATTTTAAATGAATCGTCGTATCGAATTTCGTTAGTAAAATTAAGAGGTAGGTACGCATTAAATTGGGTACCTCTGAGAATAATAAATGTGAACTAATAATATAACATAATGGACCTAATAAATAAAGTTAATTGAATAACTATTCTAATTCATCTACAATCTACATGAATTAATTAAAGTTTCTAGTATTATGTTCTAGAAGTTGTTCAAATGCATCGAATACAGTTAATCCCTAATGAGACTGAGATAATAGACTTAGAAATAACAAAATGCAACAGTTTTTTTCAACAACGTATTGACAAAAATATACTATAGGGTAGCTAAATAATAACAGCCGCACAGGGCGATCAAAGGTTAAACTAAGGTTGGTCTGTGGATTGGTTGCCAATTTATTACATACCGAGACCTCTCCGTGCCTCGGAAAGCACGTTAAGCCGTCGGTGCTGGCTGTCATTATTTTGTAGACAGGGTCAAAAAAAAATATTTAGCGAAACTTCGCACATATCATGCGTATTGATATCTAAATACGATAAAATAAAATTGATATGATGTTTTTTTATTTTTTGGGCAGGATCAACGACCGCTGATAGTGCGGTTACTTGAAGTATTCCTCGTGTTTAGGTATTGATGCCCATCACGTCTGTGAAGTTTACATGAAAAAAAAAACAGATTTTTGAAACTCATATTTCAAATGACTTCACCAAGTGCGGCTGATGACCCCAAAAAAAAAAAACATCAAATTAATTTCTCTATTATTTTATCATGTTTAGATATCGATACCCATCGCGTCTGCGGAGTTTCGCTAGCTAATTAAATTTTAATCCAGTCCAGTGCCATGGAAATAACGTAAAGCCGTTGGTCCTGGCTGTCATTTGTAGATCTGTGACAGTTGTTACGGGTCGTCAGAAGCCGGAAAGTCTGACAACCAGTCTTTCTAAGGGGTATCGTATTATTACCCATTAACTGGGTTGTGGAGGTAAAATAAGCTCCATGTAAAATAATATAACTGCATCTGCTTAGACAAGAAGCCGACCCCTTGGTAAGACTGGTTGTCAGACTTTCAGGTTTCTGACGACCCGTAACAACTGTCACAGATCTACAAATAACAGCCGGGACCAAGAGCTTTACGTTCTTTCCAAGGCATGGAGGGGTCTTAGTTCCAGGTATCCACTTATACAGGATGTGATGAGAGACTTTTTTTTGTGGGACTATCAACAGCACTGAACGACGCGACGGTGAAGTCACTTGAAATATCAGTATAAAAAAACAGTTTTTTTTAATGTGAACTTCACAGACGTCATGGGCATCGATATTTAAACACGAAAAATACTTCAAGTAACCGCAATATCAGCGGTAGGAGATACCACCCAAAAAAAAAAAAACATATAATTTTTATTTTTAACCGGAAAAAGAGGGGTGTTATATGTAAGTTTAACGTGGGTATCTGTGTATCTGTCTGCGCCACCGTAGCTCCCAAACGGCTGAACCGATTGTGCTTTTGTTTTTTTTAGTTTGAAAGGTGACTTGATCGAGAGTGTTCTTAGCTATGATTCAAGAAAATCGGTTTAAACGTCTGAAGATTATCAGCTCTTTTCTAGTAAATGAATGAATGTGAGAATCTTCCACAAGTCTGATCGATTTGAAATTTGGTATTCTGTTACTTAATGATATTAGAAGAACATGGTAACTTTGAACTGATGCTGTAGCATCACCTGGAATTTGCAGGATACCCAACTCTCTTAGCAACTTACAGCACAGGTATCGTGTTTGGGCTCATTGGAATGGTCTCAATGAATAGGTTATAGATAAATGGTGAACATGGTCTGGTGATGGAGTAGGAAAGTGAAATAAAGCAATTTTTGTGTCGAGGGTTTTTTAAAATTTTATTTTTTTTCTAATATTTTATCTTGTTTAGATATCGATCGGCCATCACGTCGTTAAAGTTCAAGTTTCGCTAGATAATTTAATTTGACACTGTACAGCTAAAATTATTTAAAGACACGTTTCAAACCAAATTATTAGTATCGTAACCACAAATTGTCACAGTATTATGGAACTAATCAACGCCCAACACTAGCCGATAGTATTATAAACGTGTAAATCACTATAATGCAATGGCGATATCAGATTGGTTGGACTCAATTACGACGTCTCCAGCTATTACTGGCTAATATACGGGCGTATTATTGTTATCTATGTAGTATAGATTGTCTTTGAAGATATTAATTTGATTGTCAGGACTCAAGTGGGTTTAGAACGTTTGTGTGATTTAAATATCAATGCTTTTTTAGAACAATTTTTGCCTATTTGGTGGCGAAAATTGCTTAAAATCTATTGAGTACTTTAAGAATAGGTACATACTTATTGAATACACATATAAACAGAATTGTTTTGCTACTGCTAAGATTACCAGCCATCGTATTTAATGCAAGCCTTATTGAAACTAGCAAGTAGGTCCTAATACAATAAAACAAGCATCCCAAATTGCAAACCCGAAAAAACAAGACATTGATCAAAGAGCTATAACTTGTAAGTAATTATTAAGTTTGTAAAACATTACTATTTTATAGACTTAGTTTATATACTTAGAATAACTTTTGTCTCTCTTGAAAACTTTCCGAAAGTTAATCTGAAAAGTTTTGTTAAGCCCTACTTTTCTAACTTAGTCTTTACTACTTATCCTTTTTGGTCTTCGCTCCGTCTACAATATGCCTAACAACCCGGCTGAAATCCTGTAAGGGTAGAGATTTATCTTCGGTTTTTGAAAGATGCCGTCATCTCCCGTGGTTTTGCGCTCCAGGTGCTACTAGTCAAAGATATATATTATTTCGGCCAGGTGTCTGGCCGATGCAATAAATAGTTGATGGTGGGTATATCTAGATGTGGTTTGAATTAATATTACATGGAACCACTGCCGTCAGACCCGACCAATAATATTGGGTATAGCTTTTCCACTCTGAAATGACGCGCCCTACTACCGCATTACCGAGTACGAAAATGCGGTAGTGTGGCGCGTCATTTCAGAGTGGACAAGCTTTACCTAATACGGATATTCTAAGCTTGAGATGGGTGATATAAAACTTTTTTTGTTCGAAAGTATTCCTAGACCAATAGTCAGACTTTTGGGCTTTTGACTAACTACAAAAACTATTACAGACTGCCATAACGGGGACCGACAATCTAAGTTATAAGTGCTCTATTAGTGAAAGGAAGGCCACATCAGTAATATATCTTTTCATCATTCATAACGTTGCCAGACACACGCAAATCAACTGTATATCTACATCACATCCTAGATATAAGCTAGATTCAGTCGCACTCAAGCCTTACGCTTGATTCCCTTTGTGAATACCTCACGTAGTCAATTGTGAATAATCATTGCAAACTCATTTTCATCATCGCATTGTCATTATTCTGGCCTGCACCAGTTATTCATCTACGTAATATTCTTGGTTTTTAAATGAAAAAAGTTTAGTGCCCAAGTCCTTTTTAAGAGCAGGTGTGAATTATTATTCGAATAAAGTGTTCTTTTAATTTGTGGCGGCATCTACATCGCCACAAGTGAACTACGCATCAAAGACCTGACGTCACACAAAATCCTGACGTCACACAAATCCTACATCGCGCAATTAGAGTTTACCGTTTGATCGACATATACAGGGTTACAGGGAAAGTCGTACTGAATATTAAAGGAGGTTATTATTCAGGTCATTTCTGATGATTTTGATTCTGAAATAAAATGTCCGAAACTTAACCGTTATGGAACTTAACTCTTATTTGGGCAATGATTTGCCTATTTAATAGCAAGTGTTATACCTTTTTGAATAGCTAAAGAGACGTAGAACTTTGTAAAGTTATTCGCAGAATAAGATCCATACATTTTTTTTTTTTAAAGCCGATCAAAGTTAAGAACACTCTATTAGAAAATTCATAATGCTAACCGTTGTCGAGCAGTTTTTTAAGCTGTTAGTAGTAGGTTCAGTTTCTATTGATCATTTTTATTAATGGACATGTCTTCTAACTAGATACATCAAAAAAACCGACTCTAGGAGCTCTAATCCCAAAGAAAACGACTAAAAGCCAAAAAATAAAGGATTTTTAAAAATAATCAATATCTCCATAACGGTTAAGTTTCGGACATTTTATTTCAGAATCAAAATCATCAGAAATGACCTGAATAATAACCTCCTTTAATATTCAGTACGACTTTCCCTGTAACCCTGTATACAAGCTCCCAACTTCAACCATTGGGCAGTTGCCCGCCAGACACGACACCCGTCTGGTCGGAGCATCCTCCCATTTCTTTAGAGTATGAGTGAACTTTACACCCTGTAAATTTATTTCTATATAATGTTATAGTACCTATCTATAGATAGCACTTATAAAAGGCGTGATTCATAAACCGGACAAATAAAAAAATCTAATTACAATAATCAGAAACAAAGAACATAAATAGTAGAAAAGGAATTTATTATACCACAAATTAAGGTACTAAGTAATTGGCGGTTTCACCCCACGCTTCCCGACAGAAAATTAATAGGCAAATGGAAAAACATCGGAATACAATCCTCATAGCACGGCAGTAATCATTGTTGATGCATTTTTGTGACAAATCACGAATACGTTTTCATGTCCCATTGTAATTATGTAAATGACGTGATGACGTCAATGTGTGTGTATGCAAATCCATCTAGGAACACAGGTGTCTGTTTATCCATCTGATTTAATAACTGGCTCATCGCGAATCGAATGAACGGCATTGTATGCGGAATATCAATGCCCTGTTACAACGCATTAGTGGAATAGACAGATAGCAAATAGTACAGGGGGGTACTTGGGGTCTAGAGCCTCGCAGACGTCGCCTCGGGGACCAGATCCCCCCAAAATTAATAATCTTCCCAACAAGTTCTAATAAAATTTATGTAGTTTGATGTCTACGAGATATAAAATATGGATGGAGTTGCCAATTTTGGTAAATGTTTGTAATTGGTATTTAGATTAATTTTAAGATCTTCTTGAATTTTATTATTAGTACATGCGTGCGCTGATAAAATGTTTATTTTAAAAGATTATGGTTTAAACAGAATTCATGTTGATTAATTTGGAGGCACGCATTGTATGAATTATATTAAAAGACATAAAAATGAAATAAACACTCCATTAAAGTCATGACACTGATCAGATTACAAAAAAAATGTACACCCTCAGGAAATACGGGGGCAAAAGCAACAAATATCTGAAAAAATCAACGTCATTTCCTTTCGTATCTAGAGTTCCGTCCTGTCGTCTACATCAAAACTGATAAGAGAAGGGTGAATGCACGAGTGCGTCCAGGTACTTGGGGTACTGCGGGGTGTTGCAAGTGAGGGGGGGGGGGGGTGATGAAGCATGGTTCAGGAATACCAACGTGATTAATGGATTCCGCGCGCCACGATAATGATAATGACCCTGTCTGCGACCGCGGACATCATCGGAATCAATGCCGGGAGCAGCTTTTTGCATAGCTGGTGCGCGATGCATGGGGTGACGTACTGCGTTGATTTAAGGCAGGCTTACTTGATTTCTGAAGTGGATTTACATCAATGGAATTATTTCGCGGTGCGCCAGTAGCTGTTACACCAGTTTATTTTCAGTTTGTATTTTGTACACCTGAAAATTGTGATGCGATTATACATATCCGGGTCATGCTTTTCCCTGAAATTGTACGCTTTTATTGCCGGGATTGAAAGTGTAAATAAATGTACATTGATTTTTAATTAAAAATTGATGTGCGAAAAACTACATTTAAAAACTTTTTCACTATAAAAGGTTACAGTAAAACGTTCACACGTTTTCACAAAGACAATAAGAGCTCTAATCGCTTGATGTCCATACGGCAGTTGGCGCTTTTCAGCACACCAACAATGGGTAGGTTCCATTATCGACGCCGCGGCTGAGCGCACCCCTGTCTCTGAAAATAAAACAAATCCTATGCGCCAAATCATTTCGCATTCGTATGGTTCGGTGCACATTCGTGGCTTCACATTGTAGGTATGTAGATTAAATTTTGACAGTCGACTTATCAAAGATAATGCTGCGGTCCGGCCGAGCGATTTAGTCTGGGGCGACGGGAGATCGTGACGTGTGACGTCAGAGGCAGTGGCGGTAGCAATGGGTGACTGTCAGCTGTTTTGGGTTCAGGGTTGTTTTGATTGCAAGTTCCTGGGGTAAAAATCAAGTTCATGCAGAAGACTTAATTTCTTATTTTACTAGCATATCTAATGCAGTGTGAATTCTGAAATCATGAAGTTTTACCTGTTATCAAAGATTCTTGCTACTTTGTGTATATGTCATGGCCAGATCTTAAAAATGATCATTTCATGAAATGAACATCGACCACTGGTCACATCATGATGTGGCCTGGCCAGATCAATGAATACTCCACGTTTAACGATATGAACAGTTAAACGCATGACTACATCGTGATGTGGCCAAACATTAGTTATCATATCGTAATATACTTAGATTATCCACCGGTAGAGGCGTTGATGAATGACGCTTTGTTTTAACTGTGACCAACCGCGCGCGAGCCGAGTGAGCGCTACTTCCAAGTCGGTCGCAGTTACTTGGTTATTTTTACTACACCTTACACCATGGATCATTAATGTAGGGTACATTAATGATATGGGCAAACGTCGACTGACATATCATTAAACGTTGACGTTTAAATGATATGGCCAATGTTCGCTGGCCATTTCATGAAATGGTCAATTCTAAGATCCTGACCACGACATATATAACTCCCGAAGCAATAGTGTAGTTACTCTACAAAAGTCTAGACATTCACTAATATGTATGTAATATGTATCTAATAAATGTGTCTTAACCTCTGAAAGCGTAATTACGAATATCTTGTTCTCAATAACGATCTTACTTCTGAAAACCTTTTTGACAGGTGATGCCAAAGCAGTATTTAAATAATTCTATTGAATTATTATTTACCTAACTACTGCACTATTCAATAAAAAATTGTAAACACACCGAGCTCATCGAATGCTCATACTCCATAAGTCAGTTACTGAGGTAGGATAAGCCGTGAGTAAATCATCCAGCGATGAATACGAGGTCTGCGCGTTCGCTTGATAACGATTAAATATGGCTCGGCCGCTCATATTGTGTGTACTTAACGCGACCCGGAGTTGTGCGGTGAAAACCTCCAGATTTATGTGTGTCACTTGCCTTAGCGGGAAAATGTTCGATCGTAATGGATTGTGATAGATAGTTTGTAGTTGGTATGCTAAGAGATTGTTACGGTTTTCCGGTACATTTGACGGATTTATAATTATTTTTTTTCAAAATCACGGACGCAGCTGTTTTTCCACTATTGGCCAATATGTACTCAGACATTGACTGTATTATTTACTTGCGTTGGCTATAATATTTTATAAGTTTAAAATCACATAGAAAATTAATTCTCACTTGATATTTCAATAGTAATAAAACAAATCATTAAATGAGTTTCAAAACAAATTCAAATCAAACAACTTAAACTTTCCTCCTCATAATAATATTATCATTACACTAGTCTGATGAATTTTACCCCAAACAGTAAAAAGTTTCCGATAAATTATTGCAACACTAGCTATCAACGCCACGCCATCCATCCGTTTATCCAGAATAGTTCCGTATGAACCAATGCTGCCAGATATTTATGGGCAAGTTCGAAATTAAACTGCGACATTCTTAGCCTGTGTGTGCCTATCATTTACAGCATAAACATTGGCATTTAGTTATATGCAAATCATTATTTAGTTTCTTAAAAAAAAATTGAAATAGATACTTCTGATAATAGTTTTCCTTGCTCTTTGAACAAAAAAAAATCTTGTCCTTCATCTCACTTTGAAATAAAACTGTACAACGCCTGTTTTTCTGGCAATATCCTCAGATCTTCAGTATAATTTCAAACTGTTTAATGTTTTTCTTCTTTCAATTATTTTGCTTCGGTAACTTGGAAATACAGCCGTTTTTGCTGTAGTTTGGAAACTTCAATTGTAAATTACCAATTTTCAAGTATTTATAATAATTAATCTTAAGAATTCAAATTTTGGAGGATCGATTAAATTTTCTCTAACTGGCAACACTATCCTACCTATTGCGGTTTCATTTCATTTCATTTCATTTCATTTCATTTCATTTCATTTCATTTCATTAGACATTAAAAATATTGCATTGATAAACTCCAACCAATTCTGACAGCCTCTCGTTCTGCTAGTTCGAACTTGCTACTGTTTTGGAAGATCCAGGTTCTACTGGCAACGCCATCCTACCCCTGTCTCGGGGTTCGATATTCAAAACACGATTGTCACAATATATGTCGCATCGATAAAACTGCGAGAAATCGCGTTAGCCCGCTATTCTGCAGTTTGAACTTGCTACTATTTTGGGACCCATGTTAGAATAGAATGGGTAATGAATAGATATGAAACCTCGCGAATTCACAATTAACACAAGATAAATGTCGTATTGAACAAACAGTGAGAAATCGCGTCAGCCCACCGTTTTAAACAGTTTTAACTTACTAAAATTTTGGGAGAACCATGTTCTGCTGGCAACACTGTCTACCCCTACCGCAGGGTTGGATATCCAAACACGATTAACACAATATAAATGTCGCATTGATAAAACTGCGTGAGCTAGCGTTAACTGCTAAATAGCGTGTGACTAATGACTGCGCTCCACGTGCTACTGTATCAACCGTTACCGTTTTATTGCATTGTTCAGCCATTGCTGCGATAGGTCTGGGATGTTATTGCATGAATTTTGATGGGTTTTCGTCTATGTTTTTCGGAGAAGTTGGTCGGAGTTGGTAATTGGAATTGTCGGGATATCATAGCGACTCGGTATCACATTAACATAGGTAAGCGAACGTTGTTAGTCTCTGCCTTTAACTTTGGTCATTTTTTATTCTATTACTATCACTACTTAGGTATTTAATTTCTCCAATGTATTTTGTTTGGTTTCGGTTATGTATGCCTTATTTTTTGTCTCGAGTTTTAACACTCTTGTTATAAAATCATTAACAAATGTTAAAAAAACAAGACATAGCGTTGCGAACAATACAGCATGCCATAACTACACCTCGCTCTGTGCATACACGCTCACACGCACCCATTTGCAACCAAACTACACCGCACTGCACAGTAAAGTAAGTGCACACATATTTACGAAACCGGCCTCACTGTTGTCAGTGCTGTCTTGGTTTTTTATTTAGTCTGGGGTCTATTCAATAAACAAGTTACCTACTTTTGCTTCAACAAGAGCTATATTTCTCCAGCTTAAATAATTTTTGGTCGTATCTTCTTTTTCACTATAGGATCAACTTTGGTACGAAGGGTATCAAGGACACGCACATACGAACCCCAATAAACCAAACTTCCTATGAATAAAAAAATAACGACGTCAACTTCCTCTAACGTTATACATAAATACTCATATTGGACCTACTCAATTTTACCAGAAAATAAGAAAACGAACTGAAGCAAAAATAATAAAGTATACAGATAAGAATCTCGTAGTTCTTTAAGGAGGTAGTTTTTCGTCGGTCCATTCAATTTACATATCATACATTATCATCTTTGGTTCCCCTCTTATAATTTATTTGTTTTAATAAAATCCCCGAAATGGGATAGTTTTCATAGTGGTGGTGCGGTGTCTGTGGTTATGGACTGTTTACATGCGAGCCATAGACATAAATAGTGCAGTGTTTTGGGCACACAGTGTACATAGACTCACATTCAAGATGGCCGGCGTGGACGGAATAGAGATAGGGCACTTAAACTTTATATAGGCGGTGTAAATAGATTTGTTTTATGTTTCATTGAATTTAATTCATTGTAAATAAGAACAGTCTAGAGTAAATTACCTGTCTAATAGGCCGTAAAGAAACCAGAATTCTAAGTTGTTAGCATGAATAATGCACTAACTATATCAGTACCTCTACCATGAGTTGCCATCGAAAACTTACTCGCTAGCGATAGCGTATTAACACGTTCAGTGCCGGGAGCCCTCCTGGTGGGTTCACCTAGTCGCATATGAGATGCCGGGAGCCCTCGCGGAGGGCTAATTTTAAATGTAGGTTTTTCTTAGCGAATACAGCATTATAAACCATGAAAATAAAATTAGATGTATATTTTCACAAGATTTATTAATACATGCATTGGTTTTAAAACCCAAGCATTTTCATTTTCAAAAAAACATTTTGTTCACGGCACAAATATTCACTAAATATTTAAAAGGTTGGAAATTACGTGTAGCGACAAGACCCCCTGAAAACACTATTTTACTTAGTTTTACAGTGTTTTATAATACCGTTTTAAACCTAATGACGTTGACCGTCCGCGATGGTTAACTTTAGCGCAAACGTAATGCCGGTGACCCTCCCGGAGGGTTCACTTCCAATATGTATGGCGGCATGGCGTATGAGCTCTATCAAAAGAGTGTGGCGTCGGAAGTGTTAACGTGGATCGAATAGATTTCGATAATGCTCGCACCATGAGTTTGACGGAGTCTTACGCAGACGCTACGGTAAGCTCGATAGATCGTTTTGTTTCTTTCTTTCTCAGTAATAAGAAAAGAGAACGGCTCATATGATCAAAACGTAGTAGTATCACTATGGTAACAAACAATGTTATTTATGGCAGTCAATGTCATGAAACAATCCGTCTAAATAGAAAGGTTGACGGTTAGTGGACTACTTATGGTATTTAGGGGTTGTTGAATTTGTATTCTTTATAATAATTATGTACGTCTATTCAATTTGTAATTTTTTTGAGGATGTGTAATTCGCGGCGTTTTTGATTTAAATTTAAAATGAACTACGTTTACAATTCAGACCAAATAAATCGTGGTGACCCCGACGTGATTACCTACAAGGAGCCCAAGATCCGAAACTCTAATTGAAGCTACTACTACTGACTAAACCAGCTGTATCAAAACATGCCGAACAATAACGACCAAGGTCAAGAAGTCTCTGGTGTTTCGACGTCACAGCACATCCCACCTATCTGGCGCGACAGGATACGACTGTGGTTCGCCCAGTTTGAAGCCATCATATCTCTACAAAAAAAGGGGGACCAAACAATGTTTGAGCTCGTTATCGGTCAACTTGACCGACACGATCTCGACGAAATCTCAGACATCATTCTCCATCCACCGGAAAAAAATCGTTACGACGCACTGAAGAAGCGGTTGTTCCAGGTTTATGAAGAATCCGAGCAACGAAAAGTACAGCGATTACTACCCGAAATGGAACTCGGCGACTTGAAACCATCGCAGTTGTTACGTCGCATGAAGAATCTCGCCGCCGACAACATGCTGCGTATTATGTGGACCAACCATCTACCACAATCCGTACGAGCAGTCCTCGCCGTCAGCGATAACATCGCGAAACACTCCGATATCCACGAGCTGGCGATGATTGCAGACAAGATCCTCGAGCAGGCGCAACCACATGGTGCTATTGCTGCAGTAGCCACAAAACCTAACGCCCATGTACCTACATCGATCGAGGAGAAAATCGACATGCTCACAAAAGAAATCGCAGAACTCAAGGCAAGTCAATCAAACCATTACCATCGCAGACCATTCAGCAGATATGGTTCAAGATCACGTTCGTCAAGTAGGCCCAATCAATATCGCGCACAGCGCAGTAATACGCCCCGACGAGCCGAACAAACAGGAATCTGTTTTTACCATCGGAAGTTTGGGATACAAGCTCAACGATGCACACGCCCATGCCATTATGAAGACCCAAAGACGACCTCGGAAAACTAAAACCTGCGTTGGCTGAGGTGGCAACCGGCGCAAGAACACTATCACACCGTCTATTTATCACCGACAGGAACTCACGTCTATCGTTCTTGATCGACACCGGCGCAAACATCTGTCATACCGAAGAAAGCCGGTATGAAAGCTACACCTACAAGCTTTGCCTATATGCGGCCAATAATACTACTATTTTGACATACGGTGAGAAGACGCTCGAATTGGACTTGAAACTACGAAGACCATAACGCTGGAAGTTCGTCCGCCGACACAGCTAACGCTTCACTTACGGTTAGATGGAGCCTCAATATATATGTGTGGCACGCCGCGCAAGCACTGCGTCGACGCGACACCACACGGATTGATGGTGTACTAGACTCGACAATTCTCGACTTACCGACGTATGCTTTGATTTATTTAATTAATATATGTATGTAGGTAGTCGCTAATTATTTTGTAAATATTTTTGTATATAAAAAGTTAAAGGTTAAGTTTAGCAATAAAATTCATTCGCATCTCAATCGTCTTTCACTCCGGGACTCCTACCTCAACAAAACCAAGACAGAGCGCTGTCAACCAGTGATAGAAGTGAAGCCGGTTTCGTAAACATGTGCGCACTTTGTGTGGTGTAGTTTGATTGTAGTCTCATTGTAAATGTGTGCGTGTGACCGTCTATGCATAGCGGCGGTGTAGTTTTGACATGTGTATTGTTCACAGCGCTCTGTCTTGGTTTTATATTTGGTCTGAGGTTTACAATAATAGAAAATTTTGTAAAGGAACTTATTTTGATTTTTTCTTGAAAGTCGTTAGTCTCCAAATTTAGCGGCCACTAACATATTCCATGCTAAATAAGCTCTTCCAGACATTATTTTGACTTTAATAGACTCAAAAACGTACATAATTTTAATGTAAACATGTTTCACACCTCAAAATGCTAGCGAGTTACGTAACTACTATCGCAAGCGTATTTTTCGATAGCGTCTGTCGAATTAGTGACTCATGGTGCCGTTTTGTATGGTGACAGCTGAGAAACGTCAGTGACTATCGAATAGATTACGTTCGGTTTCTTACCTATCGAAATCTATAGTGCTCTTGGTACGAATTTCAATTCTTTCTGTGACCGCTAGGGGCGCTGTACAATTACTTTTCATATAATTCATATACGGAGACGCTAGCGAGTTTTGACGTCATCGAAATCTATTTGACTCACGTTAATACGCTAGCGAGTTTAACGCTAGCGAGTAAGTTTTCGATGGCAACTCATGGTAGAGGCTCAGTAGTAAAATATAAATCTAGCCAAGAAGTAACAGATTTACTGTTTCTTATGAAAGTATCGGTTACCGCAATCCACCTACAGATAAATTAATAATGTGGTCAGGTCAGTTGTTTTAATCATATAATATGTTAATGTTTGTTTCATAATGTGTGTGCAACTAAGAAACCCACCAATATGGATGTACCATAGAACGGACTATTTGCAAAAAAATAACTATGTAAGGTATCTGAATGCATCCTTCAGTTAACCTTAAGACTACTTAGATAAGTAAAAGTAAACTATTGGAAATAAATTGTTTATCGAATTGACTACCAACTTAAATTGTCCGTATATTCGAGAAAATCACAACTGTCATTCTTTGACAGTTCTACGAAATGGCTATAACACCGAAAACTTGAAGTAGTGTATCAATTTGATATACTGACTGTAAAACCACTGAATAAAAACTGTGAACTGTAAGTTTTTTAATTCCTCATCGAAGAAAATAGTTACCATTTAAGTAGGTACATTTTTATCGTCATGCAACAAATACTTTTACAAAGTCTACACACACAAGCAAAACTTTGTTAACTACGTGCAGGTGCCTCTATACATATGTATCGATGATTATCAAGGGGTAACTCCGAAGAAGTTTTCCGTGCTTAGTAACTATTACCCCACGGGCTGCTCACTTTCATTATTTTGATGCATTTCCAATACAATTCGCTGTCTGTAACGTGTATACTAACAATATAGAATGAATATTACATTTTTGGAAAGTTTTATCGATATTCTATTAGTAGGTATGAACGCTTGACAACACTTTTGTTTATTTTTGTAAAGATAACATCAATTAAATTAAAGCAGTGTATAGAGTGCCGCTAGCGGTACTCTATCCCTTTCGGATAAATTGCCGCTAGTGGCATAATAGTGGCGCTGCCTTGGCCCGGTAGTTCGCTGTGAAACACCGGATTCCCAAAAAACCCTTACATTCTTTGTGCCTAAACGGACCCTGGCGCTTTCCAGCCGCTACCGCGGCCCCACTCTTTTCGCTCGCTCGGCTCATGCGTTGTGTGGTCACAGTTCTAACCTAACCTAACCTAACTTTCAGCCATTTTCATTTGCTACTTAATTTTTTTAAAATTCAGTCAATGTTACTTTAGATATAATTATCTAAAACAAATACGATCAATCAATACAGAAGGCGGCGAACTAACCTCCACTATCAAACAAAATAACAAGTGACAGTGACAATGACAATGCAATGCTTACAGCACTTTAGCCGGGCTGAGGCAGCGCCACTATAATGCCGCAAATAGCGGCTCTTTATCCGATAGGCATAAAGTGCCGCTAGCGGCACTCTATACACTTCCTTAAATTAATTAAATAAAATTAAGTTTACTGAAATACAATTTTGCTGCCAACTCAAAAAGATTTGATTACATTTTATCTGAAAGTTTTCAGTCAATCTAACTTATAATTATCATTTAAATTATTAAAAAGCACAATAAGTAGGCTAACCCTTAACAAGCTATCCCAAAAATATAATTCAATTGCAAGAACAAAACTAAACATTATAGGGATAGATTCGCATGCACGTCACTTGGCATTATTGATCCCAATACAGACACAGTAAAGTAAAGTAAAGTAAAGTAAGTTTATTGACCATAAGTTTAGGTTACAGTACACCGGTAATACATATTTACATAGTACTCGTACATAGTATAGGGCACACTCACTTACGTTCAACTACACAAGTAAGAACTTATCTATAACAAGTAGCAAGGGGAGCAGAAGAACAGTTAAATTATAATAATGCTAGCACAAGTAAAACAATGGTTCACATACTTGATAAAATAATAAATGCCCAATGACGGTATACAGAGAAAAGTTCTTTACCTCCCGTGCTAGTCAAGGACTGTGTTACGGCAAGGTAAGATTCTCGCTCATGCAATAGTAGTCATAATGTAAACACGTTAAGACACTTTTTATCAAATACATTTGTTTTGCTGTGAATCATAGATGACGATAACGAGTTACAAGCTTAGCGTGATCAAGTATACGCAAAGAAATCAGACAATGCAACTACTAACGTTATTTCAATGTAAACAAAGTGTTTCACAAAACAATAGTTGTTTAGAATTTGTAATAAGACAAGCGTGTTAAAAATAAATAATAAAAAAGGTGTTTCTAAAACTAAAATAATAAAGTTAAAATTAAGTTTTTTTTTTTTTTTTTTTTTTTTAGTATTTGCAGCATAGAAATACTTAACAAGCAAAAAGTCCTAATGTAGTGTATTTACTGAACGTGTGTATATGTATATATTTATAATACAAATACTGTTTGTGTACTAATCTTCAATATATAATGATTACTTTATAGTGTATATATTTATATATATTACTTACATAAATATCCATATAATGTTTTATTGCTATATAAACTTATTTAGTACTTATCGGTATTCAATAAAGTATATATTTATAAATAAATAATTACTGACATATTTGTATAAGCTTTTCAGTCTGCTCATAATCCAGGTTACTCAGAAACTCATCCAGAGCCCTTCTACACACAAATCTCGTCGTATCTTTAAGAGGTTTAATTTTACTTATGCGATTGTACAATAGAGGAGCCAAGAAATAAGAGAAACACTGTGCAAAAGCGGTGTTGCATGCTGGAACGTCATATACCTCATTCACTCTTCTGAGAGATTTGGAAACAGGTTTTTCGTAGAAATGTTGTCTCAGGACTATTTTTTTGATAAAGAGTTGGCGAATATTTAAGACTTCAAACTCTTTGTACAACGCAGTTGTAGGATATCTAAATTTTTTAAAATTAATCACTTTTAGAATACATCTATGGGCCCTTTCTATTTTTATAAGAGTACTTTTTCTAGCACCACCCCAGGCAGAGATACCATAAGTTACTATCGATTGGCACAGTGCAAAATACACAGTTTTGTTCGTAGCTTTGTCTTTTAAGTTTCTTATTTTTTTTAAAATCGGTATAAGTTTACGAATGCGAGATTTTAAATTATTAATATGTTGTTTCCAATTTAAATTTTCATCGATCTCAACTCCAAGGTATTTTATACTTTTACTAGGAGATAAGACAGGGCACCCGCAAATACTTGCAGCAGAACAATTAGAAGAATGAGCTTTTAAATTAAAGTCGGTAGGTTGCAAATTATTTTTTATACTAAATGTTATAAATTTTGTTTTTTTAAGATTTAATGTAAGCAGATTGCAATCAAGCCATTCAATTATATTTTTAAGACCAATCTCGGCTGACGATTTGACATCACTCCATGTTTTTTGTTGAAATAAGATAACAGTATCGTCAGCAAAAGTGATCACTTTTGAACCGGGTAATTCAATGTTACAAAGATTATTAACATAAATCAAGAATAATGTTGGTCCAAGTACTGATCCTTGCGGCACACCGAAACCAACATTAAGCTTAGTGCTAAGGTTATTAACAATTTTTACAGCCTGTGTCCTATTACTAAGATAGTTTTTAAAAAGATCAAGTGGTACACCTCGAATACCCATAGCCTCCAACTTGCAAATTAGCAGAGGGATTGAGACAGTATCAAAGGCTTTGGCTAAATCCAGAAAAACACCAACACATTTATTCTTGTGGTCGAGATTACTAGCTACATTGGTAACTAAATGTTCAACCGCATCTATTGTTGATTTGTTCCTTCTAAAACCAAATTGATTATTAGAAAGAACATTATTTTTCTCCATATAATTTACAAGCCTAATGTTTATTAGCTTCTCCAAGACTTTAGCCACAGTAGGTAGTAGCGATATCGGACGATAATTAGCGATACTGTCTCTTTCCCCCGACTTGAATACTGGTATAACAATTGAGTCCTTTAACACATTAGGAAACTTTCCACACGTAAAACATAAGTTGAATATGTGCGTTAAAGGTTTAACGAGAAGGTTTACACTTCTTTTCAAGAACACAGAAGATATTCCATCCCAACCAGTAGAATTGGTACTTTTTAAGGACATAACAATTTTATAAACTTCTGTTTCATCAGTTTCCAATAACGCAAAAGAGTTCATCGTGCTGTGTTTACATTTAAACTTTTGCACAAGATCATTTTCCGTAAGCTTTAACTTTTGTAAGATGTCACTCGATAGTTTGGATGCCATATTAGTAAAAAACTCATTTACAAAATCGACCGATTCTTGAGGAGTTGGTTTTATTTTTAATAACTCACAAGGCCCTTGAGATTTTTCAGAGTGATTTAGATTACATACACGCTTAATGACATTCCAGGTTTTTTTAATATCACTCTTGACAGCATTTAAATCTGCTTTATCATGCTCATTTTTCAGATTATGGAGAATACTATTACAATGATTTCTGTAACGCCTGTAGGTAAGCTCTAGATCTTTATCATTAGGTGCTTTATTATGCCTTCTGTGCAACGTATCTCTGAACCTAATGCAACGCAATAGACCAGAGGTTACCCATGGTTGAAAAGTCTGTCGTCTGTTTGGCACGGTAATATGGTAACTGCTTTTTTGTCTGATTTCAGATAAAGTTTCGATGAGCAATTCAGTCGCTTTATTTGGATCTTGCAAGGTTGTTATATCAGTCCAATCAAAGTCTTTCATAAGTTTAAAAGCTTTCTCATAATTTAGTTGTAGCAGTGTTTTTTCTGATCTTTTATACTTACTTTTTTGTGTTAAAGGAATAATACAGTATATACTACTGTGGTCAGTAACTGATGATTCACAGACTATTGTCAGCATTTTAGAATTAGGCTTTGCGAAACAGTGATCAATGCATTTATTGAGACGCGTAGGAAATTGATGGCTAGGTAGTAGACCGTACGTGGCAAGAAGATTCAAATACTCATCAGATTTCAGGTCAGTAGTATTACAACTCACGTCAATATTTAAGTCCCCGGTTAGATAAACATTAGGTACGTGCTTAATGTCTATTAGAAGTTCTTCCAAGGACCCAACAAAATTGGCGAGAGAGGCAAACGATGGTGATCTGTATATACAAATAAAAGCATGGCTTTTACCTATTCCTATCACCAAACAGTCCGCATCGGCAAAATTTGGCTCATATACTGTAACATGTGGTAAACAGCTCCTTATATAGACAACTACACCACTGTTCTGGTTAATATGATTTCTAGTATGAAATGAATCAAACTGCTCTAGTTTAGGTATCAAGTCTGAATTTTGTAGCCAACATTCGGTGAGAATAATAATATCATAGTCTATTTTACTCCTAGCACTAAAAACTTTAAAATCTTCAAGATTTTTATGTATGCTTCGTATATTTTGAACAATAATTCTAAGAGATGATTCCGTTCCAAGTTTGTATTGCAGAAACGCTTCTGGATCCCCGACCAAAAATGAATCACCAACGTTGATAGTATTATCAACCTCGGTGACCATCTCATCCATGTTGTTACAGTAGTAGTCAAAGCTTAATCAAATCTGTTTTAAATAACTATTTTTACTCAAACATAATCACATTTTCTTAAAGATAATAAATACTAAATCTTCCTCCTTCCCAACTACATGGACACACTGAACATAATTTCAGCAGTTTTAACCTCCTCTGTTAAGCGGCGCAGTTCAGCTCTACTTGGTGTCACTAATCTCATTAGCGAGTGTAGACACAGATGCTCCAGTGTAATCCTGTTGCTCCGAGCAAGGATTTGCATAAACAGTTCATGATTTGTGTTCGGTTTTACCCTTTTAATTTTATTTTTTTTCCTTAAAGACTCCTCGACATTCAATTTTCAACCGTATCTTGGGAAGTAGTAGGTGTGTTTCTGTATAAACGGTTTTAATTATTAAATACTTGAACACGTGTAAATGGAAATGGATTAGCTACCTCTAAGGAAAATAAAATTATTAACTAGGGATGATGTAAGCGGCTTCATTATGAACCACCCCTTGCAGCTTCGTGCTGTTAACCGCATGCTGAGCCTGCAATCCAACGTTAAGTATTAAGGAACTTGGAACTAGTTTGCATAGGAAAACACAGGGTAGGTAGTTTTTCGTCTGTTCACAATAAGAGGAAGTGAAGCAAAATGGATTTTAGATTCCGACACAGTAAGCGAGGGTTAGCAATCAGTCTGAGCTCACTTGTGATAGAGCTTTTTCAAATTTCACGTTCGTATTTTCACGTCTCGTTTTGAGCACTTTCGAATTGCTTGGACTTCTGAATATGAATCCTAGACATCATTTTCGTGTGTGATGCTTCTAACTGACCACACAATTCAATGTCAAAACACAGACTACAAAATCCAAAACCCGTTATTGACACCAATATTCAATTAATTAAATCATCAGCACTATCTCATATCCGAAGGGGAACACAAATACCGCCAGAAACTCAGCAGAAACGGCTAGTCTAGCCCACAGTTGCAACGCACACAATACCCGCTTGTATCGATAAATTAAATTGCACCAACATCGACCACACAACTACGGTAATAGGTAAATAATCGAATATATGTATCATAATGCGTTTAGCTAGACAGCCAAATCCCCCTAATAGATCTAATTTTGGGATAGACACGTTATACCAGACAACACAGTGCATTGTTTGTAAATTGATTTGATATGCACACAGTTGCATGTTGGCTGGATTATTATTGTCATGAGTGCAGTGTATGATGAATACAGGGCTAGTCTAATTTATCCGAACATTACAATTAAGGCTAGCAAAATTAAGTGGTTTCAAATTATACAGATTTGGAATAGGTCTAATTAGGATCTCAAATTCTTATCTAATACATAAAATGCAGTCTACGAATAGGTTTCACCAAGAAAAAATAAAACGAGGGGAATACCGGCCAAGATTAAAAAGGATTCAAGTTCCCCTTAATTACTTTTGGTTTGAAGTAAGCGTTAGACAAATGTTTACTCAATATACCGGTACGAACTGATGCAGAAGGTATATAAACGAGAAGCAGTACTCAGTCCATACAAGTATGCTTAAGAGTAGTTGTTAGATCAAATAAAGAAAAGAGCATACCCCTTAAGTAAATCAACGTACAGGGCAAACAGTAGTCGCGAATCGATTGCAGGCCGGTACAACCCCTTATCTCAGCCGCGCGCACGTGTGAACCCCGTTCAATTTTAATTTCATGCTCAAACAATGACGCTATCGAGCCGGCTATTATTTTGTATAGTCGCCAAGGGTTCAGTTCATCTAAATCCGCCAGATAAGCCCTCAGCTCTTTGTCGTCGCCCGGCCTGATAGCTAATTCGGGAGCGAAGCCATACATTCGGGACCTGCCGTCTGTTGCAACGACACTTTAGATTCGTCATTAGAATATCGAAATGCTCATTAAAACCGCCTAATTTTATGTAAACTGCTTCCTGTAATCAGTGTTCACACATTTAATTAAATTACCTGCCGCTCCGGTGTTTGTGAAACAACTTCAATATAATTTTCAGTTCAAATGAGATTCCTACAATTTGCATTCAAATCACGAATACAATCGAGGAGTCATGAATATTGCGATTGAATATTTTTTGTTGGCCTATCCCAAGTCGTTTCACGGGTGAAAAGGTAGTGTGCCGTTTTCCTTGGCCACAATTTTGACACTTCTTCTTTTTGCATTTAGTATTATTGTTAAAGTTCAAGGATAATCCGTTAAACATGAGTGTACAGTGTATATTTGGAAGTGTATTCCAAATATTTTTTTTATGATTATTAACAAATACCACACAATCTATGCGATAGAAATAAAGCACGAACCTATAGCATCCATACCTCCATAAATCGAACTTTAATCTCAGTTTGCAAACACAAGCTTATTTTACGGGCCATAAAAACTGGAAACTATTGAACAAAACCTAACTATAATCCTGTTTCATACCTAGATAAGGGTACCTCACAATTCAAATCAGAGTACGTGCTTCCCCATCGAGGATGATTTACCAAATTCCCAACTGCGAATCGCATCATCGCTACCCCCTGTCTGTGTTTATCAAAACACTTAACGATTTAATATGTTCGCTGAACCCTACCCTCTAACATTAAAGATACATGTGCCTGTATCCACGTAGATTATGAGTGTTAGCCCTTGATGAACATCGCGAATAAGATTCTTATCTGTAGTAATAGGATTAGTTTTGTTACCTATGATCTTTATGTTGATGTTCTTAGAGACTAATATCTATGTCGATCTATATAATATTGGACCCAGCTGCCGTTATCTCCTCTCTTTCATTATTTTTAATTATCGAATGGAACGTTCAAAAGATCATCTGTTTTTCAAAGAGTCAATTGATATTCTAAAGTACCCTACATAACATAAGTTAAAACAGTCATAATTATTTTGAAATACTAAAAAAATATTAAGCCCACGTCATTCTACAGGCAGTTTGCAAGCCTTAAACGAGAAAGAGCATAACAAAATTACCTGTTTACATTATCAAAGAAACCGTACATACATGACTACGTGTATTTAGATTGTCTTCGTTGAAACCGTCTGGAATTTTATCCTTAGGGACCTTGAAAGAATAGCTTCCACTTTACATTTACCTGACCCACTTTAGTTTGGAAAGAAAGAATTTCACACAGAGTAAAAAAATCCGCGTAAAGACGCTTTTATCTTTTCTCATATAACTTGTGAAACTTTGCAGCGTTTGAATCCGGAAAAAAAACAAACAAAAGTAATCTAATAAGGTGTTTTTACACATATGGGGTTTCCTTTAAATGATGCAATTTTCTTGGTTTTAGTCATGATAAGAGTGATTTACGCAAACTTAAGATGAACCGACGAAAATAATTAAAAATCACCAACTAAATTTGCTGGTTGAGAGCTTCATGCAATACTAAACTTAAAATTGAATCAAGTCTAACCGACTACCAACATAATTATATACGTTGTTTGATTTTAATTAGCGGTCTAGACCGCGAGACGATGGCGTTGAAGGAAATACCGATTCAGTATTAATTCCTGAATATCGCAAAAATAGGCACATTTTATCATTAACGGGCGATCATTTCAGCGCCTTCTATTTCACAGATCACAAATTTTTAGTGATCGTTAAAACAAAATGCATAAACGTCGCCCATCTACTGTGAAATTTAAACAAAATTTTGTTTAATGTTTATTATCAGGAGACTTTAAAACTCAAGTATATAAAGTACTGTAGGTGCTATAAAGCTGTACAATGTACCCTCAAAGTCGTTGCTGTTAAGGTTCGTTTACTTCAGTCGAAGTGTAACTAATCTGAGAATTTAGAATCTAGATTTGACCTTGTTAGACTGGAATATACTTAGGCTATGTCACATACATCAACTAAGTGTGACTAAGTGGAATCAATTTGATTTAGAACATAACCCATGGGTGATAAACCGATTTGGAATTAATTACTTTACATTCTCAGTTGTTATTATTGCGTGGAAGATCGTAATAGATATTCCAGTTAATGTGAATTCATTTAATATTCACTTAGTTTCGTTTAACACGAGCTCAACATGTGTTTTAGTTCATTACTCCGCACATCGAGCCGTTTGGGATTGAAAACCTAGGGCCATGGGGTCCGAGTGCCCAATTGGTTTTTCAAGATATCGCCAAGCGGTTGGTCGACTCTTCACGTGACCAGAGGGCTGGCTTATTTTATGGGCAAAGAATCAGCATTGCTATAAAACTTTTCCTGTTGACAGCGATGCGGACGAATTTTTTGATGCCCTATGATTCTTTCCCCTCCTTTTTTAATATATATACATAAGTCGTAAGTATAATTTTAAGTCTGTTAGCGTATATATTATGAAAATACTATGATTAAATAAATTCAAATTAATAGTAGAGTTAGGCTCATTGCTTATCAATAAATAAATACTTGTTTCCACATAATTTGCAATCCAGTTTATTAACTGTTTAACAGTGCAATAAAATACATGTTTGTTTTTCTTTTATCCAGGACCCAAGTCCTGAGTGTCAAAAGTCTGAGTTTTTTTTATTTTAGAAAGAAAAAAAAGAAAGAAAGAAAATACGTTTATTTGCGGTAAATATGACGCAAAGAAAAAAACACGAAAATAACAAATTGGAGGAAAATATGCGTCACATCCACGCAAAACGGCCATCGCTCAGCATAATGCTGCGACCCTATGCGAGGCAGAGCCCCAGCGCTGGTTTTCAGCGACAGCAGTTGACGTGATGACTAAAACTTTATACATATCCTTTCCAAGACATGGCTTAACACAAGCTCAACATGTCTCTTAATTTATTACTCCGCACATCGAGCAAACATGTGCCATAAAAACTTCACACGTACTGAAGAACTCGAATTTTCTCTTTGATTTTTATCGATCGGGATTTTCTACATCAAGACAAGTCGTAATAGGGGAACTTCTAATAAGAAAACTTCTAATAGACCGTTTGAAAGTCCGATCCTGGGCGATATCGGGCTAATGAGCTAAAACAGACTGGTGTGCGATGATTGCGTGCCGTCTGGCTTCACGGTGTAATTTAGTATAGTTAGTGCCGTAGTTGCACGTATGTTGGTACCTGCACCGGGAATGGAGCTCGTGGTCGGATTTTTCGTTTGAGAATTACTGGAGGTAATGTTTTGGGATAAATAGTGTGGGTTTGTTTAAACATGAGTTGTTATTTACTTCTATGATATTACAAAAACATAAAACTAGGAGTGTTACGTCTTTGGTTGAAATAAGTTGTTATCAAGAATTTAAAATGTAGGTATGCACGCGTTACTTTTCAGTTATGAACAGACAATGGTTTATTTCTGCACAAGATTAAAATTGATGTCCCTTTTCACTTACACCATAAATTTATTTTAAAAAAGGATTCGTATATTTTCATGAATTCAGATAAATTCACGAGCTACAAAGGCGAAAAACTTGTCAACACCATTCAGTGAATACCATTTTAATCAATAAACAATTCGTTTACTGTATGATTGTTCTTACTCATTCCGGAAATCACTGAACAAAATATAAAAGGAATCCATTTATAGACACAAAGTACGGATGCATATTGCTCTTGCGTCGATTCTTTGTTTACATTATCTCAATTAAGTCTACGTTATGTTTACACCCCACCCTGTACAAAGGATTCCAATTTTTGTTTGCATATAACTCGAGTGTACTTACTGCAACCACCGATAAATAAACTTTATTAACGCTTTCATAATGTTGTCTGATCTAATTTAATTAAAATCATATATATTTTATTTATTTATATGTTCGTCGTTATTAATTGTATTCTGATCCTTGTTTACAGTACAGTATGTGACTTCAAGCTATGAAAAAGCTTGTCGCTATCGACCAAAGATGTCGACTAACGGCCGAACCCAATAACCAATCTATCACCAATGTTGGCATATTGGAGATAAAAATAAGCTATCTATATCTGGTTTTAACGTCCCAATCTATCAGAGATTAAAGAATCTAACTGGCCCACGCTACCTATCGATAGGAGGGTCTATCGCTTACTAAGGATAGCTATTTATATGAAAAAGCACAATTTATGCGACGCCATAACGTGTTAAAATCTACTTGTTTGACAGGACAGTTACTAAAGATAACAGATTGGTCTATCCGCCAAATTGCAAGAATAAACGTATCCAAACATTTTTTCCTTTAAATAAATCAAAAATATTCTATTGAAAGTATACAAAATACAAAAATACAAAAAAGTTTATTTTCTCTCTCACATAGAAATATTCAGGGTATAATATACATAATTCAAAGAGTACATAAGCGAATTATAATCTATGTGGGAGACTGGTATCTGTACTAGGAGACCTGTATGACAGATTACCAGCCTCTCCAGACTCCGGAAGTGGGTAACAGGTTCTTGGTGTACATCATTCCAGGTAAGTGATATTTAAATACGTAAAACTGGGTGAAGTTTGACTGTTGTGAGGATTAAGTAAATGAGGGTGTGAGAATTGGGTGTGTGAATGTGTATATGAGGGTGTGTGTGTTTTGTGGGTGTATATGTAGTATGTTAGGTGAAAGTGATTTTTAAATGTTAAAAGAGTTGTTCGACTGAGAAAGTGATTTTGACGTCGATTGGACCTCAAAATCAAACTTTTAAAACAGACAGGGAACTTTTAGATGCCGTATGGACCGAAAAATTAAGCACCCCACCACGGATAGGTTAGGTTTTTTTATCCATTCATATAAGAATAGGATAGGATGATAGGAGTATCGTTGTCAACTTATGCATAAAGCCTTAAGAATTAAGTGATAGTAGAATGCAAGAGCAAACTAAGTTGTTATGAATTTACATAATAGATTTCGTCTAAATAAAGCAGCAAAGGTGAGTAATTTACTCTTCGAAATATATCCTCATTTAAAGAATAAAAAAATAAGAAAAAAATATATATATTTTAAGATTTGATTTTTACCTAATCTTAATTACTAACTAGGCTTAAATTCTCGCATTTACGCACGTAATACGTAAAAATTTACATAATTATTGTGTACCTTAAAATAATTGGTAATTAATACTTACAGTACTCAATAGACAAGAATCAATCTCTTCGTTCAAGTTCTAATTACTTTTCATCGTATTTTCACTCAATCCTCTCAAACAAAACAAAACTTTTCATATGTCAAACTGTCAATTACGTTTCATTCCTCCTTTGGAGCGTTAACAATTTGTTCAGCAAAATGCAGTAAAATCTTGTACCATCTAGTTCCATTTGAAATAAGATTAGATATTTAAATAAATATTTTTACAGTTCGTTTAACCGATTTTAACTTCTATACCGTAGGCATAAGGATGGTATTAAAAGCAAAAAAGTGGTTACAATACCAACTGTTTACAGCAGCTGCCATTTGTCATGCCATCAACGCAATAGAAGTCAAAATCGGTTGAACGGACTGTGATTAAAATGTCTACTTGGTTTATTTAAATGTCTAATCTTATTTCAAATGGAATACTCCATTTACTTACATATTGAGTTTGAATTTAATATACATTATAACTTAATCCAGTCCTTTGAGAATTTAAATACATATAAAGAAGTTTTTATAAAAAGTTTGGTAATTATAGCTCACTTTTAACACAACTTTTCAAAAAATATTCAGCAGTCGACGTTACGGTTGCAATAATGACGTACCATTGAATCACAAAATAATGAAAATGTTTTACATCTAATAAAAATATAAGTACCCTACATCAAATTTTAATACTAGCACCTCATGCAGGCTAACAGAAGGGAAAAAGCAACTAAAAATAACCCTGTGGACACTGCAGCGAGCGGAGATGGAGAGCGTTAATTGAAATTAAACAAAGATTAGCTACCGATTGCCGACGGATCACTGCTGCGCCGTTCGCTAGAACCTATCTCGTTTTAAATATCAATTCATGGAACGGGATCCAATGCAGACGGAATGTTTATTGAAAAGTAATGCTGGCATTATAGGGTTAAAGTTCAGAGTTGATTGTGTTAAATCCTTTTACAATATTATAGAAAGGTTATCATTTTTATTGTAGAGTGACTTTCATGTTTATCTTTTTTACTCAAGCGCATCTTTTCAGGAAGGACTGGATAAGGTTTGCAGTGGTTATAATAAACCTCATTAATACGCTAGAGTTATGGGATATAAAAAAAGGGGTTCCCCTTGTATAAGTATCGAACATTACTATGAGATAGTGGGTCTCGGGTCTGTTATTCTAGTTTTGTGGTGAATATGAAACTAATTATTATTTAAGAGCCAAAGCCAATTCTTCCCAACATACTAAGATCTCAAACATGCTTGTAAATTCGAACATTATTTTGACAACCTTCTTCGAGATAAATCGAAGTTGCTGTACTGGTCAAAAACAAGCGAGTAGGCGGCCGGCAATGTTACTATGAAAACTCATAACTGTCGTGTTATTTAAAAATGGAACTTACTTTTTACTTCGACCCTTGGCAACCAAGGAGGTAACTTATCAAAGATTTTATTTAAATTTCGAACTGGCTTAGCAAATAGAGCTGTTTAAAGTAAAGAAGAAACAAATTTAACATATTGGTGTGTGAAAAATTGTCTTTGTTCGTCATTGATTCTGGAATTTATAAATTTACAATACGCGCCATGAAAGATGAGACTTGACCGGAGCTCCCGCGCTCTTTCCGCCGCCCCGATGACGCACCGGCTCAGACCTCATACCGCTAAAGAGACCTATAAATTGTCTACTGCGCAAGTTAAACCACGTGGTGTGTCAATCTCATCTTTATTGGCACGTATTGTAATTAGTTTGAATTTCCTCGCATTGTTTGAGAAAAGTACTATACAAGCCTTGGCCGCAACCAGGCATTGATGAACTCACGTATGTGTTGAGAACGCCGTTTCATAAGTGGCAAGGCTTCAAAATAAATGTTTATTCAAATGTGTAGGTCTGTGTAAAAAATCTATGCGTTTATAAAAACGAATACCGCCCTAAATTAGGACTGTTAATCGTGTCTGTAAATCAAGGAGGCAAAAACCTAATTTAATTAAAGGACAATAGGATTAAAAGGGATAAGTTATCTGCGATTCAAGCCCAGTGCTCTCTAGTTACCCAGTTTCAGACACAGATCGATCTAGACAATTCATTTTTAACTAGAATTAAACATGGTTCAGTCTGACAAGACCCTTTTACGTTTAAGTATAGTATCTCGATTAAATGGGATTCTTCTTTCTTTTTATGATCTCAAAGTGCGATACAATTTGTTTTTATTGAAGCACTTAAATCCGCAACTTCTAAAAGTAATTTGCAGGTCTTTCAACAAAATTTGATGTTCAAAATTTCACGAGAAATCTTTACTTAGATTTATCTATAAGTGAGCAGTCACCCACTTGGTTCACAAGTCACTTAATCAACAAACGGAAGGCTTCGTTCATTGTTATCTTCTTTTATTAGCTCCCCACCCTGAATTTATTACGTAGCGGTAACTCAAATAAGTGAATTCGCTTTTATGTAGAAGAAAAAAACTTATAAAATTCTGGTCTACTGGTTGAAACCGAACAATGGGCCCTCACAGATGCTGGTCACGTTTTGTCGCCTTAAAAATGTGACGCTTAAATCCATAAAGTACTCGAAAGTATTACTATTCCTCGTCGGTATTTCCTTTGAACTGCATATTATTATATTATATAAGATTTTGCCTCCACTAACTCCCTTAAAAAACATCCATGGAGGAATGGATTTTAATTTTTATTATCCTCCCAGTGAAAATGTTGTAAATAGAAAAATTATGTTCAATCGGTTTTACAATACTGTAAATGTGTGATTTTTCAACTATTATTATTTAATAATCATCATAATATCATAATCAGCCTATAATGTTCCCACCGGACATAGGAGGCCTATGTCCCAGCGGACAAAGGCCTCCTCTCTGTGAGAAATTTAATAATACCAGCCTATTATTGTCCCACTGCAGGAAAAAGGCCTCTTCTCATACAGAGAAGATACAAGCATTACTCAAAATTAGTCAAGACGGGTTGGCGATTTTGGACTTATATCCAATACTATTAAATGAGCAATATTTGTGTGGCGGCATCTACATCGCTACATGCGAACTACGCATCAGAGACCTGACGTCACACAAAATCGTGACGTCACACAAATCCTGCATTGCGCAATTAAAGTTTACCGCCCGAGCGACATGATTATATAAGACTATCCGACATCAATCGTTGGGCAATTGCTCGCCAGACACCATCGGTCGGAGGATCCTCCTTTTTCTATAGAGTATGAGTGAACTTAACACCCTGTTCCTCATACCTCTAAATTGGTGACCCCGGGTATGAACATCAGCACAGCCTTCGTGCAATTACGCAGCTTTCGTGAGGCGAGTCACATAGCCAGCCAGCACATATGTATATATATTTTTTAATCACGTTTTCAAAAACGGCTCTAACGATTCGATGAAAGTTGCAATATAGGGGTTTACGGGGGTGAAAATTCAATCTAGCTAGATCTCATATCTAGGATAAATGGTTTTCTCTATTTTCACAGTCTCAGGAATGTAATACAACGCTGGTATACCTGGATGATATGTTAATCTATTTTCACCTAAGCAGAGCTGCGCTGACCAGGTTCTTAACTATAATAAGTCCAGCGTTGTAATTGCGTAACACATACATTGGCAATGCCTTTCATCTTGACAGCTCATCTATATTCATTACGTTATTTACGTTGTTAAGCAGATGATTTAATCAAACATAGCAATGGTTTAGCAATTTCCTTCAAAATCCTTCGGATTGTGACTGAAAATGTGTTACGCAATGATGACAGTACTACTATTTTCACTGACAACAATCAAGATAAATACGAAATTAATGTAAATAATACCCTAGAATGCATCATAAACTGGTTAAATTTCAACAGAAAAAACATGCAATATTTCCTTTGCTAATATAAATAAAAAACTAAAGAACCTAAACATAAAATAGAAAGGTTAAACCGTAAAAGAAGTAAAGACCACCAAACTTATTGGCATACATATTGACTCTGGACTAAACCGGAAAATACAGGATGACCATGTTTGCAAAAAACTAAATCAGACCGAATTATTGACTAAAATTGTTTTTGACTTATTTAATGTAGATTATATGACCGCTATAATTATGTCTTATAATAAATGCAGTTTATGGTTGACTAAAACTAACTTGACATGTAAAAATTTTTTTATTTTTTATTTATTTAATGTAAACTGCATGACCGTAATAATTATGTCTATTAATGAATGTAAAATGAGGTTGACTAAAACAACCAATGCATAACCACCAACAATTAAGAGTGTAATTGTATTATTATTCATTATTTTTAACATAGGTAATATATTGACATACATATAAATATTGTACACCCCATGGATATGTATAATAATATGTCTGTTTGTTATTCCAGTTTTCAAATCCGGGGTTGCTGTCCCCGGATTAAAACACTAATAATTATAGACCCGTATCGGTTTTGCCGGTTTTCAGCAAGGTGTTTGAAAAATTAATGTTAAATCAAATGCTCAATCATTTTAATCGTAATCATCCTACAATATCAACAGTATGGTTTTACCAAAGGACGTTGAACAACCGACGCCGGTGTCACTTTATTAAAACACATCTTTAACGCATGGGAAGAGGCACAGGATGCAATAGGTATCTTTTGTGACCTATCCAAAGCATTTGATTGCTTTAATCACGAAACACTGCTGTTGAAACTTGAGCATTACGGACTGGATAAACTTGCGCTTAGCTTAGTAAAATCATATTTGAATGATAGACAGCCGCAAATTTAAATAAATGGTGTAAATTTATTGAGTTTAAAAGTCAAAATGGGTGTACCACAGGGCTCGATATTGGGTCCATTCCTCTTTTTAGTATATATAAATGATTTACCTCTTTTACTGAAAAACCAACCACAAATGGTGTTATTTGCTGAGTTTTAAGGTAAACAGACATGCAAAGGAGCTTGAGTCCATAATTGGTTTACTGATAATTTAGTATTAAATGAGAAGAAAACGAAATGCATAAGATTCGCGTTACCGAATGTTAGAAGTAGTGAATGTCACGTTGTATTGAATAAGGAGACACTAGAATTCGTGGAAAAAACGGTTTTCCTGGGAATCACGCTTGACTCAAAACCACAGTGGGGTCCTCACTTAACATCACTTGCAGGGTGGCTGAGTTCAGCCGCTTACGCTTTTTGGAAAATCCGCCAACTAACAGACTTGGATACCGCGAGACTGGTCTATTTTAGTTACTTTCATAGCATCATGTCTTACGGTATTTTGCTGTGGGGATGGGCCGCAGATATTGATTCTATCTTTATTCTGCAAAAGAGGGCTATCAGAGCCATCTACAACCTCCGCAGACGTGAATCTCTAGGGGAACTGTTTAAGAAAATTAACATCATGACGGTACCCTGTCAGTATATATTATATGAAAACATTATGTATGTTCGAAAAAATCTCCATCTTTTTGTAAGATAAGTGACCGGCATAATTTTAACACAAGAAATAGGAACAAATTAGATCAACCACGTTTCAGATTGTCTAAAGTACACACTTCTTAGGGATACTGTGTAAAATGTTATAATAAAATACCACTAGATATTCTTCAACTAAATGAGAAGAAATTTAAAACTTGCATTAAACGCATACTATGTTGACAAGCATACTATAAGTAGGATGATTATATCATAGATAAAAATACTTGGCTTAATGCTGGTCCTGCTCCACAGGCACTTGGGCTCACTAGTTAACATGTTTATTTTTGGAAGAGTTGCTTCCCCTTTTTTATTTTTTCTGGCTTTACGAACTTAATGTTTACTTTTTATTTTTATTTAACCAAGTTTAAATTGTTTAATACTCCAATAGATAATAATGATTTTCTTTCTTTTTGGTAGTGAAATTCTTTTAATCTCACAAATACATTGCAAACTATAGTTTTGTGTAATTTAGAAGATTTTTTTTTTAATTTTTGTAAATGTGAGTACAATGGAGCCGTTTACTATGTTATTATTATTATTTATTTATTAAGTCATCATCACTATCATTACAGGAATTTCCTAATTCAATAGTGTGGCCATAATTACAGTTTTATTATTTCCTATAACATATTCTGTACATCGTTGTTTTTGTGAACTCACTCAGAGAACAAGTAAAAAGATCTATACTGTCTACTACGTCGTTAAGTACACGCAAAGTACACGTTACAGGGGCTTTACCCAGTAGATTGGTCCTACCACTGGGCACTGCCAATAGCCGTGGCCGTCGCCTTCGCAATACATAATTGTCGGGCACACACAGGTTTGTTATTATGTTGTATGTTGACTTGAAATAGCATGGCAGTTGAGAGTATGTCATGCTCACTTAAATGTCTCGCTGATGGTGGCGAGTGTATTGGATCATTCGGTTCCCTACAAAATAGTTGAGCTGGATGGTGCTGATCCACGCATTATGTTCGTGAACGGGCGTCGTCGGTGGAGACTGGTCATCTCTTATCTGCCAGGGCTTATTTTTAATCTTATATTTTTAATCGCTTTTGATTATTGTTTTTTTTTTATATTGTTCTCACATATAGAAGCAACAAGAGTAATGTACCCAGGGTTTTGTAATTTCTATATTTAAAAGAGTGTCCTTGGAGTTTCTTCCCGTTCTTCTCCATAGAGATCTACGTTTTGGAATGGGCAACTAACTTCAACTTTCTGACTAACTGACCGACTCTTTGAAAATTCAAAAGTGCCTATAAATGGTTTAATTGAAATAAATGCTTTGGTTTGAGTTTTATGCTAATTGTAAGAACTGTTTTTTCACATGTGACAAACAATAAATAAATAAATATGAATATGAGATGCTGGTTTCCTGCCTCGTCAGGCGGCTGGTGCGGGTGGGGCCGGATTTGGTGGAGAGCCAGTTTGACTTCCGCAGGGGGCGCTCAACGGTGGACACCATCATGCGCGTGCGAGCCCTCACGATGGGGGATGCAGTGGCCCAGGGTGGGGTCGACTTGGCGGTGCCTTCAATACTCTGCCCTGGAGTTGCATCAGGGAGGCACTCCGGTATCACCGGATGCTGACCTACCTCTGTCATGTGGTCGAGGCTTATTTGATGGACAGGGCCGTCGCCGTCATCTACCCCGGTCACCAGGGAGAGTGGAACCGGCGAGAGATGTCGTGCGGTGTCCCACAAGGTTCGGTTCTGGGGCCGCATCTGTGGGACATCGGATACGACTGGGTGCTGCGCGTCGACCTCCCTAGCGGCGTCAGCGTCGTTTGTTACGCTGATGACACGTTGGTCCTGGTGCAGGGGAGGTCGCATCAGGCGGCGGCCGAACTAGCGACACACGGGGTTGCGACAATTGTTGACAGAATCCGGCAGTTGGGACTCGAGGTGGCTCTGCACAAGTCCGAGGCCATGTGTTTTCATGGTCCTCGGAACGCGCCACCGTCGGGTTCTCAAATAACGGTAGGAGGAGTTCACATCGGCATCGAGTCGACGATGAAGTACTTTGGACTCGTCCTCGACAGCCGGTGGAACTTTGTGGAGCACTTCCGACGTTTGGCTCCCAGACTGGAGTGGGCCGGGGCTGCTTTGATGCGGCTCCTGTCCAAACTAGGGGGTCCAAACGCCTCCTGCCGGAGGCTATACGCGGAGGTTGTGCGGTCCATGACCCTTTATGGGGCACCGGTTTGGGCGCGTTCATTGAGGCGGCGGCCAGCCCGCCGGTTGAACGCGTCCCAGAGGGTCATAGCCACCCGGCTGGTACGGGGATACCGCACGGTCACCGGTGAGGCGGCGAGCCGCCTTGCCGGATTACCGCCATGGGATCTGAAGGCAAAAGTCCTCGCGCACATCTGGGAGTGGCGCGAGGAGTCGAAACACCGGGGCGTAACACCTTTTCCGCGAGAAATCGCGGCACAGCGGACAGAGCTCCGGCGGGATATCATGGCGTCATGGAGAGTGCGATTGTCGCAACCCAGTGCTGGGCACGCCACTATTGCGGCGATAAGTCCCCTCTTTGAGGAGTGGCTAGAGAGGCACCACGGCGTCCTCACCTTCCGCCTAACGCAGGTCCTCACCGGACACGGTTGTTTTGGGAGGTTCCTCTTTCGTATCAGGTGGGAGGAAACGCCCGGGTGTCATCACTGCGTGGATCGCCCGGAGGACATGGTTGAGCGTACGGCGGAGGTTTGTCCGGCTTGGGCAGAGCATCGCCGTGTCCTCGTGGAGGCGATTGGCGGCGGGGATCTCTCGCGTCCAGCCCTGGTCCAGGCCATGGTACGGAGCGAGAGGGCATGGGGCCGTCACCTCCTTCTGCGAAGCAGTAATGCTCGCGAAGGAGGAGGCAGAACGCGTGAGGGAGAGGCAAATTTCGCGCCCTCATGCCCCTAGCCGCCGCAGGAGGCGCCCTGGGCGTCGGGAATCGCAGGCCGATTCCCGGCCACCGTAGGCGCGGGCTTGCGGACCAGGCCCGGGTCGACGGCGCGTTGTGTTCCACGCGCGCCTCAAAGAGATGTCAGCAAGTTAGGACCGATGCCTGCCGGGGTTGCGGGAAAGTCCGAAAGGGATACCGTGGCCCCTGGCAACTTCCACCCAGAGCGGGAGAAGTTATTTGATAATTTTCCATCCAAAAAAAAAAAAAAAGGTAAGGCACATTGGTAGAGGTATTAATCTAAATTCAAATTTTATAATTTCTAAATCAATCAAATTGCCTAGCCTTTTCCCAACTATATTGGGGTCGGCTTTCAGTATAACTGGATGCAGCTGAATATCAGTATTTTACATACAGGGACTGCCTATCTGACCTCCACGACCCAGTAACTGGGTAATACGATACCCCTTGGTACGGTATCGTCAGAAGCCCGAAAGTTTGACAACCAGTCTTGGTTGTCAGATTTTCGGGCTTCTGACGACCCGTAACGACTGTCAAAGGTTCACGAATGACAGCGGGAACCAACGGCTTAACGTGCTTTCCGAGGTACAGAGCAGTCTCGGTATGTAAAGATGGTCACCCATCCACGGACCAACCCCGGTAAGCGTAACCACGAGCACCTCAAATTTAAAAAAAATATAATTTCTAAATAATCGATGTTTAACCCAGACGATCAGATATCAGCGTTAACCAGATTCATTAAAGCAACGTTTACATCACATACAGACTAAGTAAATTAATTTAAGAGAATAATTGAAATAATTAACATCAGTGAAACATTAATGTTTGGCTTTTAACTTGAATTCAGTCGAGTTCACTGCAAGGTTACTTGAAGTTTGATAAATTATTTGATATTGAAAAAAAAAAAAAAAAAAATTTGATAGTTACCTATCATGTCTGCTGAAGAGTTTGCTTCTGAGAAACTCCTAAAATGGCGCACTGTTGCTTGATCGTATAAGAACCTAGTTCTGATCGCTCTTGTTCGGATCCATAGTTGCCATCACGCACTATGTGGAATGATTTGGTTTATCAAAGCATTCTATAGTCTTATTACCATGCAAAAAGACGTATCTGAGAATCCTTTTTAAGGCTCCCGCAGACAGGCGTGACGTGACTCTGGTGGAACAATTTCTATGAAAACTTCTTGGGAAATGCGCCTGTCTGTCTGCCTTTAAGTAACTCAAACAGAACCTTTAAAATATAAGCAGAAGTTAAGGTACAAGCATAATTGTCTAGCTAAGAGGGTTTACGAGGAATATAAACATTGTAACACTAATTGCTACTAGGTAAGTAATCTTTTATTATTAAATGTCGCAGCACCATGCTGAGATAGAAGCCTTTTGGCCTCGCACAGGACTTTCCCCTTTATTTTAATTTTTACTTTGTTTGTTTTTTCTATTTTTATTTTTTGTGAGTGTGTGTTAAGATCTCCTGTGCTTGTCCCAATAAATACTTTTTCTTTCTTTCTTTCTTTAGAAAAAAATCAACACTTCCAAAAAGAGAGGGTGTGAAATAAGTAGGTGGTACGTATGTCTTAACAATGAGGATTTCTGACAGTTAATCGGTAATATTAATCCGAATTGTGTTACAATACTGTTGATTATGAATAATTCAAACATCAAGCTACACAAACACCGTATCTTGAACGCTAACAAACTGCGGTGTGTACAAACCAATAGCGTTGGAGACGGCATACCGATTGCCGATCTGCATATCCGAATAGCTAAGTGATATTCCAACTATCCCGCCTCCCATGCCTGCCTATAGAAACTGAAACATCATAAAATCCAGGGAATGTCGATAACGGCCGACCCCACTCTCTGCGCTCGGTAACGTGTCAATGTATTGAATTTCAAGGATGATTAATAGGATTACTTGAATTCTTGAACCTATTCTGTATCGTTGTTGTTTTGTTTCGAAGCACGCACTATGGGGTTATTTTATGGTTTATGGGACATTTTCACGCTGCTAATACGAAATTTTGTTGTTAGAGTACCTATTCAATAAGATTTTCTGAATATGTATTTTTTTTTTGTTAATTACCACTTATGTGGTTGTCGGCTGCTTAACCGGACTATCCTATAGATGCCTTAATAAATTAAAGCCAGGGTATAAAACTTATAAACTAAAATATAGTATAGACTTTCCGATAAGTTAATATACCTACCTATTACAGTCAATAGACTACTGCATTGAAGTTAACATACAGAAAACACAGATATACAGACACACAAAAGTTGTCTACATAGCCACAGTATAATAAAGTAACAGTAATATACACTTGGGAGCAAATAAATCGAGCCACTTCCTTTTTCACGCATTATGGTAATTATTTTTGGTATTAAGGAACGCATCGATTCGAAACATATATCGCCTAAAAGGGTATTTAATAACCTTTACAATGAGGGTAGTTAGTTGTCAAAATTTCATTTTTATTAAAGTTTAAAGGGTAGAATAAAATTATCGCATTTAATTTGCTTATGACATTTTTATTGTACTCTGTTAAGAAAAGATTAAATTTGAGGTTTTTGTTAATCATACCCATATTACTTGTTATTGTTGTCTTTATCTGTGTCTGTGTAATCAAAATAACCTGATAAAATGGATACTACACCGACGGAAGCTGCCCAAGTTGTAGCTTTACTTGAGGTTGGACACGGACAACGTGAAGTGGCACGCAGACTTCATTTGAGTCGTTCAAAGGTACAGCGGGTATACCGCAGGTATCTGGAGACTGGTGCTTTTGTTCGGCGACCTGGAACTGGCCGACCACGGGCAACAACAGAACGTGACGACCGCTTTATTGCAACCAATTCGTTGCGCGACCGTGGACTTAATGCTGTTCAGCTACAGCAAGCGTTACGTGACGTTCGAGGAGTCGCAATCAGTAGGTGGACAGTGAGACGAAGACTAAAAGAACGAAATTTAACATCACACAAACCAGCAACTGGCCCAAAATTGACTGTAGCTCATCGCCGATCTCGCTTGGAGTTTGCTCGAGAACACATTAATTGGACGTTAGAAGACTGGAGGTCAGTTTTGTTTTCTGACGAGTCAAGAATCTGTCTTTTTAGCAATGACGGGAGAAACCGAGTGTATAGACGTCCTGGTGAAAGATTTGCCCAATGTTGCATTCGAGAAACGGTGAGTTTTGGTGGTGGTTCTTGTATGGTGTGGGGAGGAATTTCTCTAGACGGAAAAACGGAACTTGTCTTCGTCGACCCCGCCAACGATGGCAGTGGTAGACGTGGATTAACAGCTGACCGATACATAACTGACATTCTTGAAAACCACGTAATGCCGTATGCTGGTTTTGTCGGAGAAAATTTCTTGTTTATGCATGACAATGCGAGACCTCATACCGCGCAGATCGTTACGGAATACTTGTCTGCGATCGGGATTCAACAAATGGTATGGCCAGCACGAAGTCCCGATTTGAACCCGATCGAACACCTATGGGACGAGCTAAAACGGAGAGTCCGAGCCAGGGTTCCCGCTGTTTCATCCATTCCCGAGCTTAAAGTCGCTGTGCTTGAAGAGTGGGAGAACATACCACAATATGTCATCGTAACGCTGATCAGATCGATGACTAATAGGCTACAAGAATGTATCAGGGCCCGGGGGGGTAATACCAGTTATTAAGAATATTTTTTTTGCAATAATTTTGTTTTTTATTGTTTTTATGGACTGTTTTAGCCCTACTAAATTTTCTATCAAAATTACCATTTTTCTTGCAGAGCCAATAATTTATCATTCAATAAGGTTATTATTCAATAATTTACCCTCATTGTAAAGGTTATTAACTAAACTTTTAGGCGATATATAGTTCGAATTGATACGTTCCATATTACCAAAAATATTTACCATTTTACGTGAAAAAAGGTAGTGGCTCGATTTATTTGCTCCCAAGTGTATCTCGGCATTGACCTTGACATATTTACACACGGCCGTTTGGAAGATTAACCTTCCACGTGCATGCGTAACTGCTGCGCACTCAATACTGTTGCGTACAGATATACACCGACATTACGAAGCGCGTTGTTTCGGCCGTTTTTTATGAAGATACTGTTAATTATTTATACAGTGACATTGCCATCAGCTTGGATAGGTACATTCCTATTGTAGTTGGTTAACGCCAGACATAATTAAACATTCAGTGACACTATCTAGAACATTAATTCTAAACTTGTGGTAGTTTTTAAAAATGCTTTGTATACGTTTATTTTATGTTTTCTTCAACTCAAAGGTCGCTGTATCATCAATCGATTAAATATTTTCGTTTTCAAAATTAGCTATATCTACCTACTCGTTAAAGTCCCCGGACTGGGTTATGTAAAGGGGTAAACATTTAAAAAAAATATAATTAACTAACTAATTTGACAAATAACACTAATTGCCTTGGTTCAACGATTACAGAATAGAGCTGTTCCATTTAGGTTACGTCCATAATAGTTAAAACATATGTATAACTTTAATTAATTACATAGACTTTGTTAACAATCATCTAAATTTATGTTACCACAAGGAATGACTAGCTAGGTTAATATTTGAATAACAAAGAAATTCAATTTGATTAATTAATCAGCTTCGTACGCAATGTTGTTTGTATTGTTACAATGTCTACCTTGTAAATTGTTTGCTGGATTAATTCTTACATTATTGAAGTTCAAAAAAAAATCTTGAGATTATGCAAAAAGATTTTGGTATATTTTTATTTAAGTTGTGTGCTAAGTAATAAGAGCTTGCATTCCGAAAGTTGGCAACGTCGCAAATAGCTGTCAAATATTTCCCTTTTTTTATTAATTTGGCAATATTACTGTATGGAAATTTATGAAATATCGCTAACTAGTGAACTAAAATATTGATTATGAAATGCAATAATCAATATCGTAACACTGAATATTTAGTTTTAGATGAAAAAAAAAGTATTTGGAACCTTGCCATTACACCTTTCGGTTACAACATCAAATTCAGTGTTATAGTTCAATTCATTATTAACAAATTAATAAAAACAGGTAAATATTTGACAGCTATTTCCGACGTTGCCATCTTTTAGAATGCACGCTCTTAATTAAAAATATACCAAAATCTTTACATAATCTCTAGAAAATTGTGAGATTTTTGTGTAAAAAAACAAATATAACTAAAATCGTGTTTATTTTTCATGATTTTATTCATTTCTATTCGTTTTTTCCTTGAAACAACCTGATAGTGTACCCAAATACTGAAAGAAATGACGTCATGTCAAGAGGAAATTTTTCACCAACGAAACACGTTTGCATCTACACTTCATACTAAAGAAAGGAAAATATTATAAAGTCATAATAAGAAATTGTTAACTTCACAGAACATTACCGTGGAATAAATAATAATTCACAGTGCAATATCAAAACATTTTTTCCGAACAAAACCTTATTTCACACTGTGTGCACATGACTGTATATCTTGTCTGATTTCTCAAGAGCGTAGCAAAAAATATTTGGCTCACATCAACCTTATTTTTGTAACAATTTTACATAAAGCAATAATGTTATTTCTTTATTTTCATACGCAATTCTATTTAGTTTCTTTTGTTGTTTTTTGAACCACGTATTTTTTTTCCCATGACTTTTCGTCACGTTCACGTATTTTCAGTTTGAAATGAAATGAAATTGTTTATTCTGGAAATAGGATATCAGAATCACTTTTACACGTCATATTAAAAAATAAGCTAGATGAGTTCCGAATTTCCTATCTGACTACTCTGAGGAGAAAGGCCGAAACAAACTCTGAGGTCGCAGTCTCTTTTAAAGTCCAGACATAATCTTGGTCAGGCCATATGAGGACCATGTAGATAAGTGTCTGAAATGGTATTTGGAGGAAAGAACTACACAGATTTGAGTGGACCTGTCCAGTCAGTGCAAGCATTTGTCAGTAATCGTGGAGCTCGACTCAGAACGTATGGAGCTCAACTCGACGAACACTACCAAAGAAAGGACATTTGGGTAGGCCGAATCAACTACTCGAACTGCCAGACCATCATTAAAACTAACTGAGAATGAAAAAAAAAAAAGCAATATTCACGTAGTCCTCACGTTAACAATAACTAAAATAATATAATACTTTACAAAGTAATCATGTCATTTTGTATATCATTTTCCACAATATCAATGTGTATATAAAACTGGTATATTTTGATGATTTGACATAATCATTAAAATGACAAGTTTTATGGTTTTATCACAAGGCTTAGCAGAGCTCAATCCCAAGCTTTTTTATCTTCTTAATTATCTGAAATTTTATAGTACCCTTTTTTACGAAGTTTAGTTTTAATACAGCATTTAAATCGTCTAATGGGTAAGTTTCGAATGTCAATGGGAATTTTGTTGTAAAAACGTACATCTATGAACGAGTTGCTTACTCTGTGGAGACGTGTGCGATGTACAGCAAGGTTGTGTTTATTCCTGGTTTTAAACTATGAATATAGGATATTTTCTTAAATGTTATATATTGTTGTATACATACGTTACGTACGTTTTGGTCTCAACAATATATTGAGAGGCTACAGTCAGAATATTTATTTCTTTGAATTTTTCTCGAAGGGAATGTCTTGTAGGTTGTAAATGGCTCGAATAGCCCTTTTCTGTAGAACAAAGATAGTATTTATGCCCGCACAGGTTCCCCAGAGAAGAATCCCATATGACATAAGACTATGAAAATAACTAAAATAAACAATTCTGGCTTTTGGAATTATTTTTGTATTAACAACGTAGGCCCGCTGTTAAAAAAATGATACAGATAAACGACCGAGTAATTCCAAAAAAACTATCGACTCAACAGGGTCCAACTCTTTTTCCATTTACTTGAACATTGGTAGATAGCTGCCTGATATCCTGATATTTGGCATTCAAAATTTAATGAGTTTAGTCTTTTTTTCGTTCAGGAGAAGATTACGAGTACCTATTATATTTTTTACGAGTATTTACATTAAATCAATGCACAACTTTAGATAGTGCATCGTTAACTTGTTCAAAGTCGACTAACTGACGTTTGATTTTTAAAATGAGGCAGGTGTCATCTGCGAATAATACGATCTTGTGATTAACCTCTATTTGGTAAAGTAAGTCATTTATATTAATTAAAAATAAGAAAGGACCTAGAATTGAACCCTGCGGAACGCTCAAGGTGACAGCAGATCCTGCCTATCCCTTGCCATTAACATCGATCCTCTGAATTCTGTTGTTCAGATAAAAAGTCAGGAGGTCGAGAGCCTTGTCTCTCATACCATAGTGGTACAACTTCCTGATGAGTGTATCATGATGTACGCAATCGAAGGCCTTAAACAAGTCGCAAAAAAATGCCAAGAGCAACTTGCGACTCCTCCCAGGCCTCGAATATGCTCTTCAGTAATCCCACGCCCGCTTCTGTAGTTGAACGACCCTTTGTTAAACCAAACTGTTTCAAATGAAGTAAATCATGTGCATTGAAATGTCCTAACATTTGTTTAAAAAATAATTTTTCAAAGATTTTGCTCAATGTAGGTAATATCGAAACAGGCCGAAAATTCGTGGAATCAGTTGTGCTGCCAGGCTTGAAAAGTGGAATCACTTTGCTAAGTTTCATCAGATCAGGAAATACACCAGATGCAATACAAGAGTTAAAAACAATTGCTAAAAAGGGTGAAATAACATCAATTATTGAAGACATGGTATGCACTGAAAATCCCCAAATGTCAGCAGTTTTTTTTTATATCCAGACCTCTACAAGATTCTATAATATCTTTAGCAGTAGCAATTGTGAATTCAAAAAGTTTGTCACATTCTGGTACACATTCTTTTACTATTGAGTAAGCAGAAGTGGAGGACGACAATAACAGAGTTTTAGTTGTTAAAATGGGAATATTACTGAAGAAATTTTCAAACTCAGTTGTCACCTCCACGTCTGCCTTAATATCTACATCATTGATTTTTAGATGGAAGTCACGATTCCGTACTGTCGTTCTTCCAGTTTCTGAATTAATCATATTCCAAGTTAATTTTATTTCCAGAAGTTATTATTTTATTTTAAATGTGTATGGCTTTTGCTGAGGAACACTCTTTTGAAAGTTTTAGAATTTTTCTTAACAAATTCTTTAAAAGTTTCATCATGGTTATATGTTTTTTCATGATACGATTCAAATACTCGTAACCTCTGCCTACTTTTATAAATACCTGGTGTTGCCCAATCACTAAATATAACGCGGTCACAAACAGGCAATATTTTTGAGGTGAAAACCTTCCTAAACTCACAATTGATGAGGTTAAATAATGAAGTATAAGCTTGATCCGGGTCGTTGTGATAAGGAAAACCCGGTAGTTTTTCCATTAAATTGTTTTTAAATTGTCCTTGTAATTTTATTTACAGGACCAAACTCACAAGCTTTCTTTGAACTCGGACTGTTTTCTGACGGAAAGTGACAACTGGCCACAGTGATCAGAGTTCAACTCATTTATAATTAAATAGGTACGTCTTAAGTTTGTAAAAATATTGTCAGTAGCACTAGTGGCAGTTATTCTCGTCGGCTCAATGAATGTATTGTACAAATAATATGACTTTAATAAAGTTATAAATTTATTTACTACAGCAGATTTTTCCAGTATATTCATGTTGAAATCTCCACAGACAACTGTTTTGTTACTGTTGCAATTCTTTAATAATAATTCTTCCACATATTTCTCAAAAATATCATATGAAGCACATGGGGGCCTGTATACGCTCATTACAATGAACTGCTCAAGCTCAATGCAAGCTATTGTTTGTACATATATCAAAAAGTTGCGTTATTTTATGTCCAAAGTTTTACAATGAACTGTTTTACGGTTTATTTCATTGGACCTAAATTATGAGAATATACAGGGTTACATCAAATATACAGGGTTACAAAAACAAGTTCTCTGATACAATCCGTGTTGAATAATAAAAGGTTACACTCCAAATCCGTCATTGTTGTCAAGATACAACAATAATACAACACCAACGACTCCAAATGAAATATTTTCTCAGTACAGCAAACATTTGTTGAATTCATAAACTTTTCTCATAGGCCGACTTTTTCCCCTGCCGTTTCGGATGCCCAAAAGTGTGAAAGCATGTTGAACAAGTAGAGAAAACCGGGAAAGGGGAATGTCTCCCACATGACAGGCATCACCTCGGGCGATACTGCTTTTTAGCAACCACCCTTGCCGTAAAATGGGGACGAAATTGGGCCATCATTCCATATTACAATTTTGAATTAGCCTCCTGTGTAATCCTCTCAAAATCTAGTGCTCTCATTCAGACCGAGTTGTGTGATTTAATGTCCTAAAATAGATATATATTTTGAATGTTGAAATTAATTAAGCGTAGCGAAAATCGTCCCTGGTTTTAAACGCGAATTTTCGAATTATTAACGCTGTTATTTCAGCTAGCGTGAAACAATTTTCAGTATACAATAAAATAGTTGCAGAAGCTCGTGTATCAAGTTCTTCCACTACATTATGACGGCTAGTTTTAGAATTTCCTCATAATAGCGGCTGTAGTCACATAAGCCGGTGTCTCTCAACTCCATATTTCATACTTGGACGGGGAATGCCTGGCACGCAACGGTTCCGCGTCGAATATTGGTCAGCGTTAGGTATTCCTGACTAGCTTCATTATTATTTTATAGGAATATGGTGGGAAAATTGAAGTTGCCCATAAACTTTATAAACTACTAGAAAAAGTTTGAAAATATTTTAGTAGTAGGTGTAACATTGGTGCTGACAACTTTCGAACAAGCAAGCTTTGTTACTTACCTACCTATTCATCAAATATTAATTAACAAAGTTTTCGTTTCCCCACTGTAGCGCCGTGCCAACACGTGTAATGCGTAACTTAACACCGCGGGCACACATGCTGACTCTATAGAGACGTATTTTCATAAAGTGTGAAAAAAGGTAAGGCTCTGTTGTTCAGAGGTGCGAACCGAGTCTCATATTACCGATAGACAAAACGATCCGACAGCGAAAACTACCAATCTAAACCAACCACAACTATCTCACGTTGCCAAGCTGTTTACTACTGTAATACGAAAACAACACGGTTCCATTTTGATAATAGCGTAGTAGACTTGCGCTGTATTACTTCCAGAACAAATTATACTTTATCCTTGAAGACCCAGAATAGACAAAAGTCACCCTGCTCGACGGTCGCCTCCGTTCGAATTTGGACTTTATTTGAAAAGAACAAAACTGTCATTTTCGCTCTCGTTTTATTTTAGCTTCCATTGGAAAATGTCATCGCGACAGGACTAGGCGTAAGTGAACGCGTCAAAGTGTAAAATGAGGGGTTTTGCGCCGTGTCAGTGAAAGTCATTAGGAATGGAATGGATGAAAATTGCGTGCATATTTAGGTAGCTCTCTAAGTTAATATGAACGACGTGATGAAATGAAAATGTCCCGGCGTTTTTGTCGTTTAATCTCGAGTGATTTTTTGGACCATTTGGAATTTGGTTTTTTTATTAATTTTGTTCAGCTGGATGATTATGAAAGGACGAAGGGATCTCTTTATTTTAAGGCAGCTTCGTAATGTAGGCAGTATGAAGTAGTGTGTATGTGATTGTTATTTTGCGTGTGCAGTACGTAGTGGGTTAGGTGCAGTGCGGTGGCTAAATCAAAGACAACAATGGGTGGGTCGGATTGTCTGCGCGGCGCACTTTGCGCCACTTTCGCTACTTTGTGGATTGTGGAGAGGCGACGGAGGTGGCAGCTCGCGAAATTAGATCGTACCGTCGGAAAAAATGTTTACCTCGCTGATTGGATTTTATATTGATGGCCCGTATTTATACGAACACTCGTTTTCTGCGTTATTTCCTAGAAACTGAGAAGTGTAATGTAAATCTACTTATGAAACCTTGGAAAAAAATACGTTGAATTTTTCTATGTTGAACATGAAACGTGTTTAAAAGATGATTTTTTTCTTTTTAAAATTTTGTTTTATTTTTCTAGTTTTTGGTGGAATTTTTCTGCTGTCTGTATTGCTAACCAGACCATTAAAAGCGAGGGTGTGAAAATTCGCAGCTTATTTTCACCGTGCGTTACTACGGATCTACATCAAGTATCTACGCGTGTATACATCAGTTTGTCTGCCTCTGAAATACAACTGTTGCGTATAATGAAGTAGTTTTTCAGTACCTACTATTACCATTATAAATAGATATAAAATGTTAAAAGTTTCTTAAAGGTCGATCCGTTGACTAAACTGTAATTAATACGTATCAGCTAATTAATCTATAGTTTGACTATTTCATAATCAAATGGTGTATGTACCGACAGAATTCAATAAATATTTATATAATTATTTTTACTGACGTCAATGTTTTATTAACCTACTCCAAAGTAACACTAATTACACAATAATTACTGTTCAGACAGCTGTAAGTACAGTCACATTGAATTATTTTATAATTGAAATAACGTCGATAGAATCTAGATCGAACTTCATAAACCAACGTTAAAAAAAATCAGGAATTTTAAGTTTCGAAAAGAATATTTTTAATTGAAAATGGAATACAAAAAGCGAACGAACGTGGGGCGACAGTGTAGCAAATTAAAACGCAGAAATATTAGAAGCGCAGTTTTCTGGGATGTTTTATGTCGTTTCATTTTTATCTGGCCAGTTTCTTTTGTGCTTGGCATGCTGTTATCTGCTAGTCTGGCAGTTGGCGAGTTGACGGTATCGTTGCAGTGGCACTGTTTTGCCAAGATGCAAACTGGAGCTGTCAGGCAGCCGACGATATTACATAAGTTTGTTATGCATGTAGCTTCGATACACTGACTTTTGAATTGTTTATTGTATTTCATTTTTTTGCTACAAACACTGCAAGCTGGTGGTAGGATATAATGTGGCTTTTTAATTCTGGAAAATCTAAGCGAATTTACTATTGCATGACTTTTTACATAACATCACGTCTGTATTACCCGGAGGGTTAGGCAGAGGTGTACCTATGCTATACCCACATTCTGCCACTTATGTTTTAAGTCCCATGTTATAGGGGGCGAGCCTATTGCCATCAACCGGTCACAAATCTTAACTCCAGGCTGCTACTCACTGAGAAATTAAGATCGAAAATCTAATAACACTTTGCCCAACCCGAGAATTGAATCCAGGATCAACGAGCCAATGTATTTTTACTCGATCAAATATCTCCTTCAGATAGATGCAGGACTAAGTTTCGCTCTACAGCTACTGTAGAGCAAAATTTCCATAATCATCACACTTAGCAGGCGGCTTAGTGATCACAATTTCATGTTATTACTCTAGGTAAATACCGCTACCCATTTCCGTGGGATAACCCCTTAGCTTCTTACGACACCCAAGGGAGATGACAGGGTGGCCGTATTTGAAACCGGGAACCACAGGATAGGTAGGTACGTCTCTTAAGTATAGGTGCATTTGAAATATGGAGCTATTTATGGATTAATTGAATTTATATTGGTATTTTATTAACATGTTGCCGATCAGACATAATTTTATTTATCTATATTTTTTAACTCAGGTTCTTAGGTAGGTACCTACTTTTCTTTGAACGTTTATTGATATTTTATGAATATTTCAGTTTTTCAAGCACAGATAAATCGATGAAGAATTTTCATTTGTAAAATCAGTAAGAATTTATTTGACAGATCTATACATACATTATTTAATTTCACTTAGAATATTTAATTGCCAATATTAAATAGGTATCAAATAATTTCACTATATTTTTCATTTCAAATTGTAGGTACTTTTGACAATAACTGTCCTATAGAATATCATGTCATTTTAAAAAATAGAACACCGTTCGTACAATACAAAAACCGTGATGAATATCTCAGTTCCTTTCAGACACGGCACAAAGCGCACGCGTCAGTCTTGTGTTATGTGACGCGCTCTTAAGACATCTAAAATGGGTTACTGGGCTACCAGCCGATGAGGGTTGGCTTTCATTATTTATGCACTATTGTGTGTCTTAAAGACAAGTCGACACATATTCAATCGTTTATAGGAATTGTGTTAATGGAGAAGTGGATAACTCAGCAGGTAGGAGGAGAACAAGATAAGATTAGTGAGCCATACTTGTGTCTAGAAATTGTGATACATGTTATGAAAAACTCAAAAAAAATGTGATAGTAGTAGATATCAGATTATTTAGTTACCCTAGCTCACTAACCTTAATTTCGGCTAACGTTATCACTAACCATTCGTAACTTATACGACGGATTCAAACATCAATATTTATTTAATCGACTTCATATAAGACACAAAATGACCTTAACTAGCAGTCTTAGTTTTCTATTTATCCAATAATATAATTTGTTTTAGAAAAACCTACATTGAACAATGATTGCTCATAGACACAATATGCTCTCTGCAAATCGCTTTTTTCAGCCCTTGCAGAAATTCGTGGTCATACGACGTTTTTTTTACAGCTGCAAGTTTTGCGAGTTCTGGGAACGTTTTGACTTCGTGATCTAGTCTACAATTTTCAGGATCTCCGCGATGATTTACTTCGAATTTCGTTGCAAAATTAGTCTGAAATTTTACGACGATCATACGATATATCCCGATCTAAAAAACGTGCATCCGTAATGAGTCATTGCGGATCACTAATGATGCGAATTAGGAAGGTATTAGAAACGGCAATGGTGGCGGAAGTCGCAATCTAATCAAAACACTAAATGTGCAACGTACGCGTCGTCATTTTTACGAATGGTTAGTGATCCAGGGACCAAACCCTTAATATACTAATACCCTATAGCTAATCAAACCCTTTGAGTAATTTGCTTTTGTAGAGAATCACTTCAGTTGTAGCTGGACCAATTAAATTGAGAGAACCTAGTACCTTGAATACGATTAAGATTTCATAAGTTAGAGACTGGGTGTAAGAAAATAAAATGTTGCACGGCCGATACAATACAGTGTGTTCATATTTAAGGGTGCAGTACAGACCATCAAACTGACCACCTTCTCCATGGGACCAACATCGTAATTGCGAAAATATAATCAGCTGTCCCATGCAAAACTTTAATACCGACCTCGACCCAAATGTATTGGACAGCTGATTATTTTTTCCACACACTGTCTAACAATAAGATAAGCTACACTTCTTACGTCCTGAAAACGATTAACAAGAAATAAGTACCAAACTTGAATCTTCGCTCTTGATTTTTATTTACAAGTTTTTGAATATCGAAAACTAAATTTGTATATAAAATGTTTAATAAGCTTTCAGATGAAATGTTAAAAGTGGCGATGTTTATAGGATATCTGGAGCATAACTTCGTAATATTTAGTTAAAATCTAACCATGACGCCTACGCTCTCCAAAATGTTTGAGGTTTTAAGTACTTTAACTTACCTCTTTCGGTATTTTAGATTTATTATTCAAGGGATTTAATTAATATTCGCCTGTATTGGTGACGGTTATGTACATATACCAACACATAAATCGTGTGATCAATATTGATATAATGTTATGTGTAAGTATGCTTATCTAAAGAGACATTTCAGGCCTGACTGTCTGTATTTTGTCTGCCCGATAGAACTCAAGTACATAATAAAATCAAAGTAGAAAATGTATTCATTTTTCACACATTCAACAATGTAGCAATGACAAAGCTTACTGATGAATATACAACTGCCATCAACGGCATCAATATATAGATTAGACTTGGAAATCTAATCATAATTAAAAAAAAACAACTATGGTAGACCATTGATTGGCAAAAACTGATAAAATTTAGTTCTTTTTGCTGTGATAATCAGTTGCCTGGAAATTGGGAAAATTGCAGCTTATTAGAATAGACCAGCCAGATATAACAGGAATCAGTTAAAATAGTCTAGCAGAGGACTGCAGGTTATAGTAGGCTTCATGCCCGTGGTAATTAAACCAGCATTATATTGAAGGTTGTCTGTAAAATATCGCTTTAAGCGATAAGACCGCCCATTGTGTTGCCCTATGTAAAATTTCTAAATGTATGTCTGTAATTTTTATGGTGTACAATAAAGAGTATTCTATTTATCTATCTATCAATATATCTATTGGAAAACCGTACGGTATTTTTATCTCGGGAAGTGACGTGCGCTTTACTTGTGATAACCAAGTGTACAAATACGCTGTGAATGTATGCGTGAAGACGACTAGCGTCAGCAATAACACACACACTCACTCTTCCCACTTCCCCATTGTCTCGGACGGTACCGAGAGCTCCTGCGCTTACACACATTCATAGCGTGTTTGTACACTTGGTAACCACAAGTAAAGCGCGCGTCTCTTCGTGAGATAAAAACACTGAACTACACTAGGCCAGCTTGCGGTCAAAGTATTATCATTGGCCCTGGCGTGTGTTAGACTGTTCCTTTTGATGATTACATTCACAATGTACTGGTAATAAAAACGATGACATTTAGATCCTTATGGAGTCGGTCGGCCAACATCGTCGTACTCGTAGTAATCTCGTGATCTATGATAAATGATTCATGTTGTAAGCAGAAAAGTTACATATTTTCGTGCTCGTGTTATCCACAGAGAGCATCATATTGTTATTTGTCACGAATTATCATCAAAATTATATGAATAAAAGGCACATTTGGATATAATAATTCGTCGCTGTTGCATAACGGCTGCTCGGATATCCCCAAAGGAAGCTAACGGCTAATATTCCCCCTCACTTATGTTGGTTTTCGGCAATATTTCATATTAATCCGTTGATACGTTTATCAGCTTTTCCTGTATTGGTATAAACGGCAAAAATATATTGTTGAAAAGAATGCTGCTTTATTGGCACAAAGCGAAAACATATTTCTATTTTTGTTATTTAAATATTATCTGGTTTGTATATTGTATTGTGTTATGTGACATTGAGGTAAATCAGAAGATACAGTTTCGTAATGTCGAGTAGGTATGTCGAACTTTATTTTTGGAACATTATTTCTCATTCATTTCGGAACATACGATTTGCATATTACCATTCCAAAACAAGCATCTTGCACACATTCGAAGTGTAGCTGTTAATTTAATTTTCTCTGTTGCTTGGTTCGCGTACGTTCGAATGTATGAAACCACTTTGTTGCCGGCGTCAGGCCCACTGGATTTCTTTGTACAAAGGGCTACGTCGGCGTCACGTGCATGCACCCACATCGCTGCACCACCTTTGTAGATAAACCTACATAATGCAACTAGCCAACTCAATAGTTTACACTTAATTAGAAAACATTTAATGCTTGTCGTACCGAAAGGAACTTAGGACAATAACACGATGCCTTCAGCTGGTGTTATTCCGTTCATAAAACGCGATATAGCTCTTGGGACGACGCAATTAAAATAAGACGGAGGCGAGTAGGAGCCAGCATTGTCTTCCATCTTCTCGCCCGTCTATAATTTAGATAATAGGCTAGAAAATATTCTTTTGTTTTCCAACAGACTATCTGGTTGTTAGCCGTCGTTCGATTATTTGCCAAGAATAAGGCGCTCTGTCGGCTATCACTAGAGCTTCAGTTTTATGGCGTTAATAATTCGACAAAGGGACTTGGGAGTTGACGTCCTTGCATTTAATGGCAAATCATGAGCCTGATTATCTTGAATTGTTGCCGCTTTGTTTATGTTACAATTACTCAAATCTCGATTGTGTCGTAAATTCTCAAATTAAGTACAATGGCTTAGTCTTAAAATTTATGTAGCATATCTTGCAAGTAATATAACGACTGATAATTTATTAATTGGTCTAGGTTTGAATTATTTTATAAACTCGACTTTAGGAAAATTCCACAATGAAAAATATTTATTTAAATCACGGTTATAATAAACCTTCTTTATTTTCAGCAAAGAATTCCGCATAATAATAATAATTATTGTCGCGTAACAGATTTAGAAAAAGTTTTTAAAATGTTGTATAAAGTGCAATTCACACTGCAATAACTCGCCTCGCTCGCTGCGAGTACCATGAGCGTTCTAACTATTGTTAATGACCCACCGAGGGCATAATTACATTTTTTCACACCCTCTAATAGCAATTTCACAAATTTCGTTAATTTCAAGCGCGAAAACTTACACCCGCTGTGAGAAATTAAATTCAAACAGATTTCAAATGGTAAAAAGTTTGAATTTTAATTTATGAATCCAACACACTGTTGCTAAAGTAGAATTACAAAAGTGTTTCTATGCTAATCTCGTAAAAACAAAATACGGGAGTATTATGCAGGTATTATTTCGTGCAAGTTGGGAAAATCGACTAAAAGATAATTGGGGTAGCCGCAACTTTTGTAGTTAAGTGCCTACTGCAAAATAAGAGAATGAGACCGTGAATTTAATAATAATACAAACAATAAGCACAATTGAACCCGTTTTCTATTTGTTTGTAAAAGTTTTTTGTAAGTAATTAAGTGAGAGAGTTCTAAATAGTAACAAAAACTAAATTTAAATGTTCAAATACAACTTCGATAGGTATCTGGTTATCAAGCCTTTGTATTGAAGAAAGCATAATCCTACTTTTTGCTTCAAACAAAATATTTATTCGTACCTACTTTCTGATTACGAAATTAATGTTTAAAGTTGGTAACTTTTCGCAATGATTGTAAAACAAAACCCGCAAATCATTTGAAAAGCGGCTCTCTGCCAGGCTCAATTACTTTTTAAAAGATAGACGAGGCTTTTATAACTTTTCTAGGGTGTTTCATTAAAAATTTCCTCAAAGGGACCGGAGCTTGTCTCATTATTATATAGGATTTGAAGAGGACAAGGTGCTACGAACGACGAAACTACGGTACAGTTTACCTAAGGCGAACGTTCAAGCCAAACGAGTCGCTATTAATATTTAATGTTCCATCTTTGTGCCTTTTTTTGCTGCATATTTAATATTTGGCGTGCCACTGGGAGTTTTACAGAAAAAGCTGCCGCAATAAATCCATCGATAATAATACTTGTGGAGTTTTGACAGTGTTTAATTTAGCAAAGTTCTAATTTACTGATCGCAAACTGAAACTAATTAAAATTAATGTATTGACAGTATAAAATTACTCGATCAAATCTCAAAAGTTTCTAATTAAGTGTAAAATTGATTGTTAACGAGATAGTGGCGTTCTTTTTATTAATGGCTCGGTTGATTGAGTGTTGCGCTGAATAACCGTAGCGTAGCATAAAGGCGACGAGGTAAGGCCAAATAATTACGAACTGGCTCACGGTGGAATCTTTGATGCCTTAATCAGGTGAGGACGGGCAGCCACGCCTGCTGTCGTAATTAGAATGTCTCCTTGTATAGCCAGCACCTTTAACATGAGACTGAATAACGAACGACACTTAATTTGGTGCCGATGAGGTGTCGTCATCACTAGATGGCGTTCGGATAGACTCGTACATATCAACAGTAATTAAAAACTAGACTTTATAAAAAGTGGATGGAGTGAAGTGTGGAGTGGGTGGAAAATGAATGGATGGAGTTGAGTGGGTTTTTTTTTAAATATTATCACTTTTAGCTAGCTTTCAGGCTTTTCGATGAAGCCAAAAGAAAGTCATAAATCATCGATAGGATTTAACTGTCTAGCGCAGTCTTTCCCAACGTGGGCGATAACGCCCCCTTGTGGGCGCTGCAGGCCTAAAGGGGGGCGGTAAGAGACCCAGAAAAAAAAGGGGGCATTGTGTAGGGCAGTGATGTCAAACCCCCGTCCCATGGGGCCCTTAGGGCCCCACGTGAGATATTTCTTGGCCCCACTTATTAGTTAAGAATCCCCACTTTTTTGTGTAAAAGGCCCCACCAGTCGTTTGAAATTCCCTCTTTTTTGTGTAAAGGGGGGCGTTAAAAATAATTTATTCTTAAAGTGGGCAGTAGACAAAAAAAGGTTGGGAACCCCTGGTCTAGCGGGATAAAATTAGAAGGCTAATAGCAATATAGGTAGGCTTAGTCTCAGCAATTTTATTTTCCAAACGATATAGAACAATAGCTAAGTTAATTCGTTGGAGCGGGACAGAAGATCGGAGGTCCCTTTCTCTCGTACTAATGATGCACATTGCAATTACAGCAGCTTACAGCACGCACAATTACAAACACCCATCTATTATTACGCGCTCTATTGTGCGCATTTGCTTAATTTTACTTTCTGTTTCGTGTGCACGAAGGGTGCACATAATACCGATTTCAAAGACACTGATTGTTTAGACTGTGTAGATATTAACGCTGTAATTAAAGAGCAACTCATTGCGCTAAATTCTGCAGTTTAGGCAGGTAAAATTAAATGGTAGGTTCGATACTACGTGAGGAAACCTGGACTTGAGAGCTAATATAAATCTGAAATCGCCAACCCATCTTGAGCTACCGTGGTGATCAATGCTCGTGCCTTCTCTGTATGCAGAAGAGGCCTTTGCCCTGCAGTGGGACAATAAAAGGCTGGTATTTTTATTTCTAGCTATTAAGAGAAAGGTCCAACGGAAGGAACAACCTTAAGAAGATAGCTGGGAATTGGATGTGGAAAGGCAGAGGTCAGGGTGCTGTTGCCTATGTCCAGCAGTGGACTGCGATAGACTGAGTTGATTGAGATAAAGAGAAAGGTGTGAAATCAAACATTATGTACCCACCTACGTTACTGATATCATTTGTTTGACTTAAGCTTACAATGATATTTTGAATGAATGATATGATACAATGATACACTGGCTCCCAAGTCGAAGGTATAAACCTAGTTTGGGAGCCAGGGGACCTATGCTTAAGACACTACTTATTTATTAAAAACTTTATGCACAAGTAAAAAAATACTGTACAGTGGCGAACTTAACGCCTGAGGCATTTTCTACCCGTCAACCTTATTTGCATGTTGTAAAATAATGTAATGTCTGTAACAAAGCTGTCACCTTTTTTTTAAATCAAATAATTTATTTGGATTTTAATTTATAATCCTAAAATAAATACACTCAAAAACTTCCTTACAAAAATAGACTAATTCTGGTATCTATTTACAATAAGCGCGCCTAGAATGTCACTGAGCTTGTCAATTTACATTAGTTACCTTTTATAAAAAATATTTACTCTTGAAAAAAGAAAGATAAATTCTCCCCGTAGCTAAAGTAACTCATTAGTGACGATTTGTTTATTTAGGTCCGTGTACAAAAAAAACCAAATTTAAATATTTTACATCAAATGAAAAGGTCGCGCTGAAAATAAAGTGTGCCAATATTTTTGCACTTGATTTGACTGTCTAGGGACTGTCTGGAGATGTCACATCGACCACTTATCGAAATCAATTCTACTTATTTTTGGTGTCATCAATGTTATCGGTTGTCTTCAATATACTCTACATCACTACTTGACGCTGGCAGAATAGTCGACATTGACTCAATTGCCAAAAAAGAAAAAAAAACCTATTCTGACGTTTATGACCTCTCAAGCGCAATTTGTGTTGCTACAGTTAATATGGTAGGTAATTGTTGGCATATTAGTTAGGTACTTGCTAACAAACAGAGCGGATAATCAATGTGAAAATCATTTTATATCAGACTTGAACTATAATACTAAGCAAAAAATAACTTGCACCTATATGTACAAGTTACAAGATATATCTTAATACAAAATAAAATTTTAAAATTCGTTCAAGAAACAACATTACTTACTTATTTCTATGAATTATTCAATATATTTTTTCACGAAAACCAATTCCAAAAATAAAACTTACTTCAATTTTTAAGCAAAAAACCCTAAACCTAAATCGAATTTCGTACTAGATCCATTTTCAAAATGTCACTCCACGTACCAAGGGATGCATTAGTGCTTACGTACCTAAGTACTTACAAATCAAATGGAAAAATTTACATATACATCACCGAAAAAGCGATCGCCGTGACAGTTAATCGAATCTCTGAACAGACGTGAAGCGTCCACTACATTCGGCTTACGGCGTTCAAATAAAAAACCGGATCTGAATTGCTTTTCCCCGAAAACGATAGTGTGAATGAGTGAGACTCTTTTGAAAGGGTGCAAACAACGCGATCCTTTTCACGGTGTGTGTGTAACTATGAATTGTTTTGTCCGCGGGTCAATTTTATGGCGTTACGTGTAATAATTATGATGCGTTGTTAACCGGCCAGTATTAAAAACACGTTTTTATTGTCTATGGGAAAGATTTCAATTGTGATTGTGAATTTAAAATGTTGTTTTTGTGAGTCTACACTGTTCCCTACCTATTAAATTCGTATTTGCTGCATTTGGTATTTATAGAGAAAAATTATACAATTTTATATTTGGAAGTTTCAGATGTCTACTTATTTTGAGGATAAAAACGTATGTCTAGTTCGTTCTTCGTTCGTTACGAAATATTTCGTGAAGTGCTTTTCGTTACATAATTAGGCATCTGTGTTATTTTTCTTTTGCCTTCGTTGTGCTAGTACTTACTATAAGTTAATAATCTTTTTATGTACACTGATTCGGATCGCATAACAAACGAAAGTGAATTGCAAAATTCTGTAATAAATCCGCAAAGATATAAAACTCCATCTAGGTTTATAACAATTTTAATCCACCTTACAAACTTTGTCGTTGGAGAATAAACACCGAGCGGCATTTTTATAAAAAAAAAAATCCTCTTTCCTTTGGCGCGTTATCTTTCGAATCGTACAATATTCAGATGGAGCAGGATTTGTGAGTTTAACTTTTTCCAGTTATTATTCATAAATGCAAAGGCGCTAGATATTAGGAGAACTCACTTCAGAAGTTGAAGGATTGAATTTGCGAGTTGGATTGGATCTTGTCAATATAACATTGAACTGCGCCTGATACTGCCTTTGATGCGATAATGTTTTATTTCGTTGGTTAGTCGATTCTGACTTATTCGATTCGTTATCTAAAATAGATTGCGAGATGTAGTGATTTTGTTTCTGTAAGCAGAATGTGGATGTTGCGGGTAATCGTTACTTAATACGCTGATAAATTAATTGTTACTGTGATTTGTTTTATAAAGGCTGAATCAGATCTATCCACCTGATTTCGAATTTTCTCGAAACTTTATCCCTAGAGATTTAGAACCTAATATTTTTGCATTTTCGAAATTACCTACTAACATTTATTCTCATCATATATTTAAAAAAATATTTCCTCATTTCAGGACTCGCCTGCGATGTGGAACACACAGACTGAAGTAGAATGAAGATGGACGCTTTAATGCGATTGGTTCTGAGCACCATGGCTTTCCTCTGGATCCTCGTGGGATTGGGAGCCGTCCACGCCGTCAAAGTTGTCATAGAACCGCTACCCAAAGGTAAGTCTTATACTAACGACCATTGAATCAATTTTTGGCTGTCAAAATATGCGCTGCAATGTTTAAAAATAATGTTTCAGACTAAAATACATTCTCTTTAAATAAACCCGTACGTTTTATAAAAACTTATTACGTTTTTCAACGGAAAATATTCCAAGAGAATTCACTTTAAACACGTATCTAATTTCGAAGACTGCAACAGTAGAAATGCACATAAAAATAAAGGAGGTCCTAACCTGTCGCTCCCAGAGGGTAAATAGAATCGGGTACCCGGTCTTAATTTAGCTTTTTTTTTAACTTAAAGCCGTGAACCGTCTCCCCTAAAGTTCTCCCCCAGATGTTGATACGTCTGACTTCTCTCTAGTTACGTTTAATTTCCTATCTCTCTTGTCGTGACGTTTATTACGGTCTTGCTCACCCACACCAGCAACATTCAACCTACTTTTGTTCGCGGGCACTAATAACCATTTGAAATAAATTTTTATTCGAAGCTCTTCGCTGTCTATTTTCGGACAGTGCGGCGACGCTTTATTGTTTTCGCATTAATTTACAGTCAACAGCTGCGGGTAACGCGGATTTCTAAGGATTTTTTTATCTGTGCCTTCAGTATTCTTTCTTTTGAAAGTGAGAGCTCCTATTAATATTAATTAAAAGTTTGAATAATTGAATAGATTCGGAATTGTCCCTCGTTGTTTGGTTTCCACCGACAGTAAATCACGACAATAATTAAAACTCAAGAGTCAGTTCATTATTCAGTGTTTGTAAGTGACAGATATTCTCACCCTAAATTGTGAACACCTAAAATGATAAATATTTCGCATGCCATTTAGACATTAGCATATGAAAACTTTATTACAGAATATGACAACATTGTAGAGCATAATTTTAGTAAGCAAATACATCAAATGGTAAGAGAAATCAACTAAATAAATAAAGCAACCTATAAACAACTCGGAAAGCAAGTCACGAAACGAAGGTACAATTAAGAGCTCGCAGACGGCATATAAAACACGAAGACGCATTCTTTTTGCAGTGTTTCAGGTAATTACTGAAGTGAAAAACGTTGGCACATAAAATTCTTTATTGATTTACTCAAACAAACATTAGGTCAATGTGTGCAGGTTTAAGACAAGGCGCATACAATGCGATATGAGACTGGCGACAAGTTGCAGAGTCGCAACGACAGGCTAGAATCGCAAACTCTCGGAACTTGTCGCAGCGTCTAGACGCACGGGGCTCGCGCACACCCTATGACAGTCGCATGCCACACGTCAACGTCTTCGTCAAGTTGTTGCAGTCGCATGTCACATAGTGTGCGCCAAAGTTTACTGTATATCTGCGTGTCTGTGTGTGTCCATGTTGCAGTACCACTCAACAAATCCATGAGGAATTCGGGTTTATTTGTTTTTCTTAACGTCCTGTGAATGGGTTTTACTACCGTCAAACAGACAAATTAAAAAAGGTGAATGTCCGTTTGAATGATACTGCCAATTTGTTTTTTTTTTTTGTTTTGTCGTGGACATTATTCTCCACAAGTTATTTATTAATTTCTCATATTTACAATGGCAATGTAATTCTTTTTGAGAATTCAACAACATTAATTACGTTTATTGAGGTATGAGAGTGTGAATTTCACTCATCCTCCATAGAAAATCGAGGATCCTGCGACCAAACGTGGTGTCGTGGGTGCCGTGTCTGGTGGGCAACTGCCCAACGATTGATGTCGGGACGTTGTATATTTACTCATCGAGTGGTAAACCCTGCTTGCGTGATGCAGGATTATGCGAGATGTCATTGTGTCGATAGGCATTGTAGATTTTTCGGATGAATTTTTCAAACATTATTATGAAGCAATGGAGTAGGAACTTTTTTCAAAATTCCATTAAAATTATCTTATTTTATTTTATAATGCATCAATCCTGTCATAACTTAAACTCTTTCTTCTAACACTATTTCCCAACTTCACACAGTGGAATTTTTCGTTTCCATTTATTACCACTGTAAACGCGATTTAAAGGCATTTTACGATGATTACTACTTCCGACTTCAGCAAAACGTTTGCAATAGAATGTGATAATTGCGTGCGTCGTATATGCAAGCATAAAAATTTCACATAAATATTGTACTTACGTAAAGTAGTTACATTAATATACATATATATTAATATACATTATATATACATATACATTAACTACATCATTACATGTTGTTTCATGTGCAGTCCTAGAAAGACTGCTGTTGTTAAGAAATAATTAAATACAATTGATGTAAGGACTTTTGGAGTTCATAGTGGATTACTCTTCCATATTGTAATGTTCGCTCTCACAGACCGGTACAAAACGAATCAAATTCGCAATTTCGAGCAAAAAACCGCAGTGTGGCGTGGTCCAAGTATGAAGTTTTTCTGAATGTTTGACAATTTAAAGACATTCGGATTATATTGATGTTATATCAATTCAACTAATACATGGAATATTGAAAATACTTTGGTAGGTACGGTCCTTCCTTACAGAACGGGAGAAAGTGTTCAGAAGATTATTTGTGAATAACATGGTCTGATCTAATAAACACCTAGAAAATGATACGTGATATTGATACATGTAGTCATTATTAGGTTTCAAAGATGAAGTTCCATAAGATCCCTATCTGCATGGAGACTTATTGTGTAACCTAACCTAACCATCCACAATATCTTGCATAACCCTAATTTCCATATACTATTACATTCGCAGTTAGGTCTCACAACTGTGTATACTGTACAACCAGACATATCCGTCTACGCACAACATGACCCAAATCAGTATAACAAAGCAAATTCATCAACATGATGTATAGCCGCATCTAGTATGAACTTGTCCCACACTGCCACATAACGTCTGGTGGTTCCTGTACCCTGCAGGCATAGATCTACCACTGCCAATTAAACTATAGATGGTAACATGTCGCTGACGAATGGGCGACTCATACAGACAGGCTCCGTTTTATATGCTGGTCGAATCCGAATTACTTACAGGGTGTTTTATGCGATGGTGCTTTAGAACCATTTAATTTTTTCCAAAGGTTTAAATGATGTATGTTTTGTATTTTTGGAATTAATGTATGTGTAGTTTGTAAAATAGTTACGTACAATTTTATTTTTCTGTTTAATGAATGTTTTGTTTATGTGTGTGATACACAAGGAAAATTATTGGAAATTCGTACAGATTTTCCTCAATATGGCAGAGAGATATCCAACCAATTGATTTGTAGCAACCAGATTTTCAGTCAGTGTTAATTTATGAAGATTGATTGTTATCGACTCATCTCATTTTTTCGTCAAACTTTAAAGAAAAACTTTAATAAGACGCTAATTTCATGAATTACTCAGCATTATTAAATTATTCTCGCCTCCTTTCTTTTTGTAATCATAAAACGTAAATCTAACAAAGATTCTGGGGCTTTTACTTAACTTTAACGACAATGCCTGAGTTTAACGGTTAGCTTTAATTACATTTGTACTGTTCTGGGTAATTTCATGCTTCGCTTTCACATTTTGCTTACATTGTTTTAAGTTGTTATTGAGTGTTCGCGTAAAAGATATGGCCACTTCACTTCTGTTCGCCTTAATTTGGACCCTCGGTATGAATACAAAGTTACGTTTTAGGATAGTGGAAGACGACGTTGATTTGATGTAGCGTAATCCCAAAGTTACGCCATAACTTTATTTTGTAGCGAATTCGTGTAGCTATGATTATAGTTTGTAATGGGGATTATTGTTTTTTAAATAAATTATTCAAATATATATAAGCACTTGATTGAAAACAATAATGTTATTGTTTTTTTGCAAACACGCTGTAGGTACATTTATTTACACACGTAAGAATAGCGACAACTCATTTTTTTATAAATTAATGATAGAAACCTCACGTATTTTCCTTTATTTATTAGCATACGTAAAAAGCTAGTGGGTAGCTTGTAACTTCCCTTCGAAAAATACATAAGTTTTGTTTAGAAACACTCTGTTTTTGTTTACCGAGGGTCCCGGCCGGTGGGGGACGATTTGTGACACTAAAACAAATGACGCGCGCCCCATGCTCGATTGACGACGTGACATGACCAAAACTGCCGTAACCTATGGCAGTAACTAACTGGCCAATAAATGTTCTGGTTCTGCATTTTATGTTTATAATCAAAATAGATGTGTAAGTATTTTTGATTTGTCGTGAATTCATTTATTTTAGTCACTGTCTTATGCTTGTGTTGAATTAAAAAAGCTGAGATAAGAAACCTCTTTTTTAATGTGTCGTCGGCTGATTACATAATCAGCCTTTAATGTACCCATTGCTGGAACACAGGCCTCCTCCCTCACAAATGGCATAAAGGCCAGCGCACATTAACGGACGGCGCGGCGGGAAAAGGTATTTTAAATTTACCAACATAAATTATTCGTACGTATCTAATGGTAAAAAGATATAGATTCCAAAACTCAGAGACCGACTACGGAGCATCAATGCGGATTTCTTTCTGGGGTATTGAAGAGCGCGCTGGATGATACCGCGACGGGATGCGACAACATGCGCCGGTACGCGAAGGCATGCGACAGTATGCGCCGGAGTCTGCTAGCATACGATCGCGGGATCTTCCATATATATATGATCGCATGTGCCTGTTCTTCGTCTGCAAAAATCGATAGTAACACCAAATCCAAATCCACCATTTCAAAAACTTCAACACAACTAACTCGTTCAGAAGCAACTTTTCGACTGCGTTTCAAAGTCTCTAAGCAAGCTCGAGGGCCACTGGACACGCCTCGTGGCATATCACGGGATGCTGCGGGATCCAGTAGTACGCTAGCGGCATCACAAATCATCAGTGTGCGCTGGCCTTCGGCAAATCCACCTCGATGCCGTCCCCAGCCATCCGCTGGTGTGCGCTGGCCTTAAATATCATAAATTATTGGTAAACATAGCACTAAATAACCAACTAAACAGTCATCGGTCTTTCAAAGGGATAAAACTCCACAAAAACTTCTGCTGTAATGCTCTAACATGAATGAAAGAACCTACCAAAAACCTTTACGAAGAAAAACTACAGATCTTTCCTTAATGATAAATAGTTTTAAATACCTATTCGAAGTACTAACGAGATATCGTGGAGTGAAACAGCTGTTGTACATCCCACGCTTAGTTGTATGAAACAGCTAAGATGTAATGGGTAATAATGGGTTTACGCCTTTAGGCTACGCGCCAAAACCTCACCCCTATTATGCACTACTGTGATTTTACTACCAGTAAAAGATGAGCACCTTAATTGCGTAACACATCGCCATCCAAGGGTTTTGAAGGAAATTGATTCATTGGTTAAAAAAAATCGTCTGCTCAACAACGTAAATAACGCAACAAACATGACTGAACTGTCAAAATTAAAAGAATTGCGACCAATTGAAATTTTTTATGTGTTTTTTGGCCTCTTTCGAGGCTAAAAACGGTTGCAGCCCAGCTTACCCTTAAGTGAAAACGAGCGCAAAGGTAAGGACAATAATTCTCCTCTCAAATTAAAACGCAAATAAAAAAAAGAAATGTATTTTTCAGTTAATATACTTAGTGACGAAAACGTTTTATCATTTCGGCCAGAAACGTCATTGTCTGATTTGGCACGGAAGGAGTAATGTTCTTGAGGAAATGAAGGACGAAATCTTTGCGGACAACTCCCCAGGGTAGGTGGCCGGGTAGACGCGATGATTAACGTCCTTTACACGAGTTATACTGTTGTCTGTCGCACAATAACAACTAAATATACTTATTTATTTGTTGTGAACGTCTTCGCAGGTTAATTAGCAAAGATTAGGAGGAATGTGTGTTTTTACACGATTACTGTCGGCTGGAATGAAGGTGATACACGAATAAAATGTATTGCGAAGTAATATTGTTTAGTTTGGAGACGTAGAGAAAGTTTTTTCTTAATATTTGACAGTATCATACATCTACCGACTTAAAAATAAAATCACGTTTTCTGTTTCCAAAAACATTATTTGGTTATTCCAGAAATTCGTTTCTAGGAATTAATTTTTCAGTAAATGGATGTGAAAGAAACAGCCTTTAATTTTCCAAGGTATAGTAACAAAAAATATGTAGATAAAATCAACTGACATTTTATTTTATTTTACCTTTATACTTTGATACCTACCCCACACGAACAAAGGCCGAACATAAACCAATTTGAATACATTTAGCAGGGAAATAGACAATTCGGTATCACTAACACCAATTTTGTCGATGCACACCACAACAAGGAAACTATTTCGAACAAACTGCTATAATGGTTCAAAGAGAAACAAAAATAAATCACTGTCAAACTTCAAAACGAAGAGATAAAGAGGCATCTAAAAACAATAGGAGAAGATCTCATTTCAACCCCAAATACGTTTCCGATATTCAATAAAATGCCTCAAACGGGATCACATAAAAGTCCTATGGATATAACGTCGCATATAAAACGGTTAAATATCAATATGCAAACAGGTTTTCTTCTAAACGAGAAGGCGATATATTGCTTTATTTGAACTATCTTTGGTTGTTTATCAAAATTATTTTATGTCTGTTTTATGGCAATGGTATTGATTACAAGATTTTTATTAGTTTTGCTTCGTTATAGACATTCTTACTGATAATATCTGAGATTTCTACAAATCTTTGTAATTTTTCCCACGCATTACTTCCTACAAAGTACCTACCATTTATTTTTTTTAATAGCTATAGTTTGTTTTAGTTTTTATATTCATGGAAAATCTCTTAAGCATGCTTTTATCAGAAATTAATTTGATATGCTGTCTATAGTTTATAAAAACAGATTATAATAACAAAAGAGTTCGCAACTGACGCAAATACTTGTGTTGACTTCCCCAATTTCTCCTCCAAATTCGTATTTAGAATCAAAATCCCACCATATTTGAATAATCATATTCATATCTGTATCCACGATTCGAAAAATCTTCGCGCGATCGCATCCGTTTCAGGACTGGCCGTCAACAAAAGGAAAAAGTCGTTGTTAATCTCAAATCCTCGATGTGAACACATCTGTTTACTCGAAAGCGAAGCAGCAGTTATAAAATAGAAAATATGAGGTGAATTTTTCATCAACTAAGCTCTTGTAATCTCTATATAAGTTGTTTTACATATTTTCGAAGGTAAAAATATTTTCGTAAAGTAACAATTTGAATAAAAAGTAATTGGATTTCTACTTTACTTTTTCACTGTTACAAGTTTGTATTAAGTATTCAAATCAATAATCCTAGTACCAAAATATTTGCTTAACTTAAGCAATTTCTTGAGTTTGATATTCCAAACTTTCAGAAAGAAGAAAATCTCAAATGTATTATTATGAATATTATAATTGTACTTACTCGTATTAGAGATGAAAAATATATAGCCGATAGATAGATAATATGACCTTATAGCCACCTACAATACAAAACTATATATTGTTTGGTACAATCTTATATCAGAAATGCATTTATTAGGTTACTCAAGCTACGGCAGCCATATTAGTGTCCATTAGTTTCATATTGATAGGTCAAAATATATAAGGAAATCATATGTACTATCGAAGAACTTCATATCTAAGCAGTTTGAAAACAAAATCCCGTGAACACGATGACCACATCTGTTACCGCCCCGGTTCTATAGCGGCCGAGCGCTGCAAGCAGAAATAGTCCTTACGAAGTATAGATATGAACTTCTTCGATGGTACTTGTAGCTAAGCCAAACCTACATATTTGTTATGTCAGATATATACCTAGAGGTACAGACCTACTTGTAAATACAATTCGTTTATTAATTTGTTATTACATCTCAGCCTATATTTTATTATGTTACTTATTTTATAATAATCATCTACGTATGTTCTTAGCACTTTCCGAATCAATTAACTCAGCCTTTCGCAGTCTATTGCTGGACATAGGCCACTTCCACCCTGTTCTCGGCCTTACGCATCCAGTCTGTCCCAGCCACCTTTTCAAGGTCAGTTCATCTAGCTGCTCTCATAACACGCGATGAAAAATTTACTCAAACTCAGAATAAAAATGAGAAAATGAGTAGTAGTTCTCTCTAACTCTAAGGCTAGCCCTTAGAGTTAGAGAGAACTACTACTCATTTTAATCTGTGTGTGTAATTTATTGTGACTGACACTTGACTAGGCTCTTTAGAAATCAATGTACATTAATATAAGGTTCAATAAGTTATTTTCGGCAGCTAGATATTGCTTTAGTTAGAGCCCCTTTATCGACCTTCTGGTATAGCAAGTTCTGCCTAGTCAGCGCTTGCAACTATGTACATATTATTTACATTTTGTACATATGGAGGCCAGTATGATACAATTATGGCGTAGACCGGGCCAGCATAGCAAATAAGGTTAATACACGAAAAGGTATAATATACCCTACTATAGTACCTCCGTACGATTCCTGATACACGATATTTTCCCTGTTTCATGTAATATTATCACGTTGTTAGTGAAGACTTATGAAATGTACTTTGGATGAATTTATTTTTTGTGTCTCGTATTCGTGAAATAGGATATAATAGTATTATTATGAACGTTGAGCGTCTTATGTTTGTTCGAGTAGACGATCCCTACGTGATACTTCTAAAGAGATGTACAACGATTATTTTCCTTTCTCATATTTATTTTTCTTTATTGCTTTTACTAAGAAAATGGGTTTAGTTCTCCAGTCTGTATCCCGCGTCTTCTTTGACTTATCACAAAACATGGTCTGACTAATCCTACTAATGTTATCAACGTCTTCTTAAAACAAGTACAGTACAACTATTTTCTTAATGTCCCTCGGCAAACTTAGTGTTTCGTCAGTTATCAGTTGCCCTTTGCACTTGGTGCAGACCGGACGCTCTCAATCGACTTGGAAATATATAGAGTTGTTTTAAATTAAGAGATTTAAATAAGAGGAATTAAGATTTTAAATATAGTTGAGTTAATTTATTTAAAAAATGGGAGGAAAGCTGTTTGTATTCGGAAATGCGATGACACCTGAGGGACTTGAAGAAAATTGTTGTACTGTACTTATCTGTTTTTGTTCGTATATTTTAATAGTGTTACAATGATATCTAATTCCAATATCTACTAGGTAGGCACACTAAAACTGCAATGTGCATAAAACACAGCTTGAATTTTTTTTTTTTTTTTAAACCTTGTCCCACACTAGGAATTTCTCCTGTATCGTGGGTGCGTTTACAAACATTTATACTCACATACACAAACAGCCAGACCCGGAACAACTACTTGTAGGTCATACAAGTATTTGTCCCGTGTGGGAATTGAACGCGACACGCAGCGCAGCAGTCAATCGCTTAACCACTGCGCCAACCGTGCCGAAATGAAATGCACAGCCGTGCATTTCCTGATTAAGTGTGTTTAAAACGTTGATGAATCGGTCTGATCAGACGCTGTTTACTCTAAAACTGGTCTCTCTGCAAAACTGACCACGATAATAGGGGCGAATTCTGTTATATTTACGATCACGTAAATCAATAGTGGTCTCTGTCCACATTAGGTGATTCATTCGATTTGTGGTCTACCCTCGCAGGGTCGCAAGGGGCTACTACGGCAACTCTTAACGTATTCTAGACAACGCCACCTGCCCGTTCAATATCATTCGCAGTGTAGCCGTCTATGTGGAAAAAAAAGCCGATTACCCTTGTTTACGCACAAAATAAAGTTTTCTTCTCATTGGCTCAGAGATAAAGCAGCGCAGAGATTAAATTCGGGTCGTGTTTGCCGTGAGACCCGCGCGCCCCATGTAAACGACCCTAGGTAAGGAGACAAAATATCATTTGGCATAGCGTAATGGCCTCTGAAGAAAGGTTACTTTACGACTTCTTATTTGGCGTCTTGTAATGAGTTTGGTAACGAGAGGGGCGCTGCAAATGCTGGCCGCTTTGATTTTTAAATGATTTTAAATGTAAGCAACGATTTTAATGTTTATTTTTAAGCTTTGCACTCTGTTATAAGCCTCCCCCTCCTGCTGCGAAAAGTTGAATACTAATAGGTCCCCATAAATAGGGCAAATAATGCTTTCGTTAATTACATTTTCCCCATTTTCTCGTATCTACATCAAGATAAAAACAATTTTGGACAAATAAAAAAAAGTTCGATTGAATTTTGTAAATACGTGACCAAGTAAATCGACTAAGAGTTGTGCCGTACATAATTCTAGAGTAGTGTATAAGCTAAACACTTTGTTGCTCAGTTTATGCCAGCCAAGTAGGCATGTGACAGTAGAAAGGAGTGCAAAGCTCTTTACTCTGTAGAACCAGTTCGAAATGCTCCAGTATCCTGTCACTTTGAATTTGGTTTCAAGTCGGGACCCACGTTACCTACTTTTACGTTCGAAATACTTTGTTGTGTTTATGGAAAAGTCAACGGCAAAGGACTCTTTTGTTCGCTTAAATTTTTTATGTATTCATTAGTTTGCCAAAAGATAAATATGAGGCTTTTGGGAGAATACTTTACGAGATGTGCTTTGGTATGTCGTTTTTGTTCTAACTTTAATTAAAAATTTACGTTACCCATTATTCTGGTAAAATAAATGTATGAAGATCTTTCAAATATTTTGAACACTGAAATGTACTGAAATAGAAGAAAAAATATATTTAAATATTAAAATAGATAGAGAAACAAAAAAAAAACAAAACACCCAGACATCTGGCACAAGCAACAACAAAAGCACATGCTATTCCATTTTTAAAATTAAATAACCGAGAAACAACAACGAAAAATCTAAAAGCTTACATCAAAACACAACACGTATAGGACCGCTCTCACGATATGATCCCACGTTTCTCTGGGGACCTCGACCCTAATTGGACGTGGTCAGCCTCCGGAATCAGACGTCGATTATTTAATCTATGATACCACATCTTATTCAACTTTTATATCGGCTTGCACAAATTGGTACAACGATTTGCTGAATTGTTTCGAGTTTTTTGTTTTATTGGGTTTTAAATAAGTACATATATTTAAAACCCAATATTTTTTTTGTGCGAAATTCTCACTTGTGAAACTAGATTTTAGGATTGTGGTACCTTACCGTATTGTTACTCGTAAGGTGGTATATGAAGCGGTTTTTTTTGGATTAATTGTTTGGAGTCACCCAGAAGGTGCTACATACTTAATGTAGCACCTTCTGGGTGACTGGGACAGAATATTACGTTGTCGTTGTCCGAATCTGAGTGTTGGTAGGTATGGTTGAAATCATAAAACGATGATCATAGTTGATGTTTTGAACAAAGCGAAATTTGAGTGAACTTTATTTTCAGTCAGATTAAAAGCAAAATATAGACCTACAGAATACTAATAGACCTATATACCTACATAACTTTAATGTAGAAAAAAAAGGAGAAAGAATAAATATTTTATTTAGGACATGCACAGGAAATACAAACACAAACAAGGAGCATTTAAAACTAACAAAATAAACATACTTTTTCGAATAAAAGAAAACAAAAAAAAAATATATATATAACACGGCGGGGTATCTATCCTGTGCCGTGTCTAACCAGTCTCCGGTTTAATTCTTCGTTGATAGTAGAATAGGTAGGTAGTTGGTTTTCAATCACACACAACTCTTAACTCAAACTCAAAGCATTTATTTCAATTATAACATTTACAGTCACTTTTGAGTTATCACTTATCAAGGAGTCATTCAGTTTGAGTTATTTTTTGAAGCTAGTCGCCCATTCCAAATGAAGTAGGTTCCTGATGGAGAAGAACGGGCAAGAAACTCCATGGACACTCTTTTAAATCAAAACATTATGGTACAGAGGTTATTTGTTCAACAATTACAATCACAGTTCTTTCTAACACAACTTTTCTTTTCATGTTTATTACCCACACCCGCCATTCGGTGATGATTCGGTGCGCCTCGCTTTTTTTCAAAGTCCCGCGACATACCCCGAATTTCAATACAATATCTTATTACTATGTTTGTTCAATAAAACTTACAAACAATGCTAAATGCTTATCAGTTAATTCTTTTATAATTAAACAATGCTAATATTCACAAATACAAAGGTTATTCAGATTAAAGTTGAATTAGAAGATTCATTACTTTCTACAACTTTTCTATTGCTCCTTTGACAACACTTCCTGTGGTTCAAGGAATTTAATCAAACAACAGGTATTCACTAGTAAATTGCATTGTAAAATAATCTTATTACTTTATAGTTGGTTTTCTATTATTGAAACTTATTTAGTTCTTGTATTAAATTATTACATTCGGTTATTGATCATAATATTCGGAAACCGCGCCATCTTAGGTACCGCCTTGTCATAAACAAATTTACTATGTCAAATGACCACTTGTTAATATGACTAAAAACCCATAAATCATTAAATAAATGTTCCCTTTTAATTTTAACTTTAGTTTATTGCCCCAACATCGAAGTTAGTAAATTTCTCTTCCAGTTGACCCACAGTATATTGACTGAGTTCACAAAGTTGGTAATAGATGGCGTTCGATTGCAAACGAATCAATAACGTTCACAGATGCACGCAAATGGCTGTAACAGTATTCCACAGTTACCCATAGAGGGCAGGATCAAAGACTTTATGGTGAATAACAATTATAATAAGTAGTTACGCATAAGATTATGTTATAATCTTTACAGGTAGACGCTTTCGCGGCGACATATACATTACGAGCTATGCGAGGCCAAAAAGGCTCCTATCTCAGCATAATGCTGCGATATTTAAAAAAAATATACCACAGCGCTGATTCTGATATATATTTCCGCTGTGATTATAGGGGATTAAAAAAATAAAACAATAAATAACAAATATAATTTAATACCAACAATATAACTTAACACAACAAATTAAAAAGCGTATGATTATTAAAACCCTACAAGAACCAAAACATGTCCACCCACTTGACCTGTACCGTCGATTTCCCGAACTGCAAACACTCTAAACTGTAGCAGCGGTAGCTTACTCTGGCAGTGGAGACGAGCGACGTGAGTAGCTTCAAGATACCTTATCTTCGATCCAGGCTATTAGGGGCCGACAGCCATTGGCCTGCCAATAGTGGCGGCCAATATCTGTTGCACTGTACTGTGATGCATTACAAATATTGGGATCGTAAATATTGGGTTAGGGATTCTAGTGGGAGTGTTATTGAACCATTCAAAATCATGCTAGATCTATAAAGTTACAAATCCACCTGAATCAATTTACTAAAACAAGATGTAATTTCTTATACTTTAGTGTCAGCGAAGTTAAACTAGCCTTGAATCATATAATGACTCATCGGAGAGTTAGTTTGTTAAGAATGCATGCACAGTTGCTATTTTTTTTAAATATATCCTTTGAAATTGACTTCGAAAACGCCAGACAAATCCGATCACTAACTAAAAGTTTTTCTGACAAAGTTGAAAATAAAGTACCTCCAGGAGAACTGCAACTTGTAGTTCCTGATTCACAGAATAGTTAAGAAGACAGACTGTGTACGAGAATAACATAAATAGTCTGAGCGTTCGATTAACAATGAATAAGCAATGCAAGTAACAGGCAATTGTTCCAGAATAACTTGAACTGAATTGTGGCATTGGATTAACTACTCAGCGCGACCCGATGAAACTTCGTCTGCCTGAGATCATTCCCTATAATATTCAATTTAACTTTGACACTTCGCCCGTCCAACAAAACCACTGTCAGCTTTTTGTTTTAGGATATCATTTCTCACTTCTCGGATTAATTATAATTTGCGACAGAATAATAATTTCACTTTAAAGTCGGCGCTTGGGAGCTCATTTTGAATGAAGGCTTGTCGTTGCCGACTAACTTTTGGGAGTAAAGGCTGTAGTTTGAACATCACTTAGACACACGTTATCGCTATAATAGCGAATCATTGGTCCAGAAATTCATGTGAGTAGTTAGTCTAGCGTATAAGCTGAACGGGCCCTGTGCCTACACAAGTCCATGCTAGACACACATTTATCATATTAGTTACTGGTAGGTAATCAAGCATTAAGCAAAGACACGATTACTGACAAATGCTTGCACTGACAGGACAGGTCCACTCAAATCTGTGTGGTTCTTTTCTCAAAAGACCATTTCAGACACTAATCTACATGGTCCTCATATGGCCTGACCAAGATTATGTCTGGACTTTAAAAGAGACTGTGACCTCTGAGTTTGTTTCAGCCTTTCTTCTCAGAGTAGTCAGATAGGAAACGCCGAACTCATCTAGCTAATTTTTAATTATTTTTTTAAGATGACGTGTAAAAGTGATTCCAATATCCTATTTACAGAATAAACAATTTCATTTCATTTCATTAAAATGTACATCCTGTTGTTTTTCTCTTTTCTGTCATAAGAATACTATAGCTGCATACTCGTTAACACTCACGTTTTAATCTGCAAAAATGTAATACCAATTCAAAGTTATTGAAACCATTAAAGTACACTTTAAAAGCTATAAAATACTACGTCATTTAGGTATACAAACAGTCCTTAGTAATACACAAAATGAATGTATAATTGCAATTTAGGAGCAAAATCTCAGCTTAACACAATTACTTTCACCTAAGTTAGTGGGCAGGCTTACAAAATGATATCTTAGTATTTCAGCAACAGCTGTTGCTTTATGATATCTACACCAACGGTATTGCCTCAAACGCCTTACACAGTACATTACTACATAATACATTTCAGACAAGGCTAATCATAAACTTATTCACAGGCTTAAGTTAGGCAACAATTTCCTAAAGCGCTGACTAAGTTCCCTTTGAATAGATAGGCAAGTGAAATAGATTATCGAATCCGTCCGTACGATTAACTCTGTCGACAACTTGCAAGTATTCTGTATGATATATGTTAAATTGTGAATGAATTTTGATTGTCTAATGCTGTGTGAGGAATTTGAGGGTTCTCATTTTATTTTATTTGTCGTTTGATGTACTGTTCGAAATCGTAACATCATCATATAACAGAGTGACTGGGAAATAATGGAATGAAATATGTAGATTGATGATTTGCTTTCAATGTTAATAATATCTTCCACCAAAGTGAATATGGTAACTGTATTCAAAATCCTTCCTTGCAGTCGTTTGCTAATACTAGGTAATTAACTTAAGTGAAAATAAACACCATTTAAAAAATTAAAAAATCTCTTTCAGTTTAATACTAAACTCGGGAAAGTATCGTATAATATTCACAAAGACCAGAAATTAATTAAAGCGCAATAAGAAAATTTTGTATTTTTCTCCAGCTAACCTCTTTCTTTATCCTTTGACCAGCGTGTAGTGTGTCTGACAGGCAATTTTCTACATTATTATAATGTATTTATTATTCTTTAGATTGTTAGGAATTGTATTAGTAGTATTTCATTCTTTCAGAAACGTTTCTGAAGGATTCGACGTGTATCAAGACATATTTTTAGTTGAATTGTAGGTAATTTTTCAAGCTTTTTGTTAACTTGCTTCGTTCGTATAATTATGTTATTTGACTTACCTATCTGTGTATTATTTATCTTCTTATAATAATATTTGCTTTAGTGTTGATTACAGAAAAAGGCCGTAAATATGTGACTTTGCTCGGCGTATTAGTCTTGACATTAAATATAATAAAAGTACTTTCTCTGATTGCTTTCATTGGACATCCAATAACTTGATTGGCACCGACTTTCTTTGACTGAAAGTAGCCAACAAAAAACATTTTTTTTATTATTATTTTCTGTTAAATCAAAAGTAATCAAGTTAAGTGGTAGTAGAAGAATTGCGTCACACCAAATATGTTGGCAATTTCTCGAAAATAAATTATTTTGACATAAAAACTTTGTTTCAAACAAACACATAACTTTTGAAGAAAACCATATTAATTTACTAGCTTTCGCCCGCGGCTTCACCCGCGTGGATATCAGAAATTATTCCACGGGAACGTACTACTGGGATATAAAGTACGGGAGTAAAAGTAGTATATGTTAATCCAGGTTATAAACTATCTGTGTGCAAAATTTCATCCAAATCCGTACAGCTGTTATTGCGTGATTGAGTAAGAAACATCCAAACATACAAACTTTCAGATATATAATATTAGTAGGATAGTAGGATATATATATATAAATATAATATAATAATATGAGGATTTCTTGTTGCTGCCACATTCAAGTGAAATAACATTTGCGTATCGTGAAGTGTGATTATAATAAATAAATAATAAATAAATAAACATTTATTTGCAGACACTGAAGTCCATAGAAATAGATTATACATTGAATCAAATAACATAAAAATAACACAATACACACACTAAAAATCACAAAATAGGCAGAATAATAACAACATAAAATTAAATTAAAATAAAATAAAATAAATGCACGTACAGCTATCAAGAAACGACCTGTGCGTGCAGTCCAACCCATCGACCAAGCATCGGGCAGTCCCACCGGTCACTCAATGCTCTCAACATGCCGTGGGTGCTGGTATCTGTTCTGTGCCGGAGAGAAGCGCATCGTTTACGAATAATGGCATAAAAATCTGCATCCACTCTCGCATCGGCAAACATACCCGAAGCGCTACAATACCGCGGCAGCCCCACAAGCATCCTGAAAGCATTGTTATACTGTACACGCAGGGCGCTGTATGCCTTCTGCGTATACTTGACCCAAAGGCTGCAGGTGTAAAAAGTCTGACAGTAAGCTCGAAAAAGCGTCATTTTAACGTCGTAAGAACACCGTGCAAACCTACGGGCCAGCATATTACTTCGAACAGACAGCGCCCTACGCTCTCTCTCGATATCTAAATCGTCGCACAGGTCCTCAGTGACCCAGTGACCAAGATATTTAAATGTTGAGACTTGCTTCAAGGGTGTACCTGCTAATGAGATGCAAGGAACATTTAAGTATCTTCTGGCACCACCATTGAAGACAAGTAACTCACTCTTAGTGACATTATACCTAAGCCCCTGAGTCACTGCATAGTTCTCACAGACCTTCAGCAAACGTCTTAATGCACTGATTGATGGGCTCAGCAAAACCATGTCGTCCGCATAGCTGATGTTGTTCATAGTAACTCCATCAACATGACAGCCGACACCAGTATTGCTGAGCTCAACAATCAGTTGATTTATATATAGATTAAAAAGGCGAGGGGAGGTGATTCCCCCCTGCCTCACCCCACATTCCAATCTATATTCTTCAGACATAGTCCCAGCCCACCTAACATTGTTTATTTGGTTCTCATACCAGAATATTAGCAATGACGTTACCTCACAAACTACTTTTTTCTCACTTCTTAGCTTGTCCCACAGCTGGTCATAAGGCACAAGGTCGAATGCCTTGGTCAGATCTAAGAAGCACGCATTAACAGGTGTTTTCCTATCCGTATAATACCGGACAGTCCGCTTTAAACACATAATGGCACTTTCTGTGGACAGCCCAGGCCTGAAGCCAAACTGTGCATCATGCAAGTCAATCCTGGGGGCCATGTATGAATCCAGCAGACTATCCAGCACCTTCGCTATGACCGTTGCTAGGGATATTGGCCTGTAATTACTGGGATCAGCAGCATCACCAGTTTTATTTTTTATGACAGGTACAACTATAGTTCGCATAAGTGCACTGGGCAGATAAGAATGACTCACACATAGTCTAAAAAACATCGACAATACTCTTGGTAAGTGTATAGATGTATGCCAAGGGATTGGACAATAACATTAGCAATTCAAAATTACGTCCTTAATTTTTTTACGATTCCTCACGTCATGTATTAGAAGAGTTCAGCAACACTTCTCTTTTCTCAAAGGACCCGTTTACGTGATGAGTTCATATTTGTTTACCTTTTTACGTCACAAAGTATCTTACAAAGCAAACACAAAATAAACACCAGCAATTCTTGGTCAAACAACTCTTTGAATGCAAGATGTACAACAATGCTGCTATCGTGTATAATTTTCAATCATGGTACTTCCAAATACTTCAGTTTTCGAGTCCTGATTTCAATATAACTTTATAAAATCGATAAACATATAAAATTTATATCGATGCGTGATATTGGTCACAGTACATTATAAAGAAACAAGCTGTTGTGTAAATGACTTAATCACGCCGGTGTGAACTATCTCGTTATATATTTATTAGTAATTATTAGTTACCCCATTTCTCGAACCTCTGAAATTGTAAAAATAAAAGAGGTTTATGAAATACTGGTTGGGTTGTACTGGCTTTTTACTTATCCATAATTTGATAGCAACAAACGGTACTTATGTACTTAAAGAAAATTATAGTCAAAATGTCACGTGTATTGGTCGTGTTTTTTTCCTGGAAAATGGGATAGCTATAACCCAAAATAACTAATGAGTTAATCAAGCCAGTTTTAGCTATTTTTAGCCAATTTTAGCATTTGATGATGCATCGTTGAGAGGCGATTAAAGCTAAAATTGGGTTTGTGCTAAGTTTTGAAAACTACTGTAGAATATTGGAGAACGTAAAAGAGTGTCAGTTTAAGGCAATTACAGGAATTGGGGCATAAATAGCGTGATCCGGCCCAGATAGAACACCGTATCCTACACTCAGCCTACATTACCTTCTTGATAGTTTTCTTTTATAACACTTACAACCTTTTAGGTAGCAACATACCCTAAAATGAATGTACCTACCAAAAGATAACGTATTACCGACATTACCTCAGAATTGGACTAGAACATATTTTCTATAGCCAAAGATTCGGCCTTCGGTTTCCATACCCTTTGAGCGATATTGGGCTGGAATCTGGAAGTTTTCTACGTGGCTACCTTCGTCCACTCAATCGTTACTGATATCTCAGACCTTATAAAAATGTAGGAGAAATGTTACAAGGATGCGGGATTTGTTAGCAAAGTTATCTTGTATGAAACGTTTTTAGGTCATGTCTTGGTTAGGAATAGTCTACTTTATCACTTTGTATGATTAGGGGTGGTTTAGAGGTTATCTGGGAGGATGGGCAGAGCATAGAGATTACCAATGAAGTTTCCACTACATGGTGATCAAGCATTATTATGCCTAGCTCTACGTGGATTTACAAAATCGATTGCATCAATATTTGGTTTAGTAATTCTAAGTAGGCTAGTATTTCAAATAAAACTATGTTTAATTTTAGACCAAAAGAATAAACATATGCTACATGTGAAAAATAATTGAAAACATTAGACAAATAACGGTTATCACCCTTCCGTTGTTTTGATATAAACGTACAATAAACTCCGTTATTTCACGATAAATACAAAGCATTGTAATCTATTTACCGTTTACATTAAAAAAATAACTCTAACGTGCAGTAATTTCAACAATATGATACAATAAGGGTTCGTGCACTCGAGGACGATTCGTGGTTTTTGTCGAATCGTCTTTTTTCACGATTAATTTTTTTTTACGGCGGTTATGCTTTTTAAATGCCTGTGTTCACACGCATCATGAATCGTGAAAACTTACGGATTTAAAATAACTTTTTATAAAAGCAGACTGCAGAAAACAGAAGCGGATTTAACTAAAAATAACATAACGCAGTTTACTAGAGAAAACTTTGTTATTGCATATGTTGTTTAAAGTTATAGAAAGTAAATTTTATTACGCTTGTTTGAAATAAAATATATTGCGAGGTTTGTTCAGCACAAACGAGCTTATAAAATGCGGTAAAATAATGGTTGTAGATACTTGTGTTGCGACTACTTGCGACCAAAGATTGAATGGTCTATAGTTTTGTTTTGTATTATAAGTGTATTTTCAATTTATAATGTTAGCTACTGCTATGTCTTGCGTATTATTTTCGAGGTACTTCGAAGTATTATTTACTGTGGTTTATCAGGGTCAAAATACAAAATACCCATGTCTAAATATGATAAAACAAAAAGATATTATTATTTACTACCTGCGCCCCGCGGTTTTACTTACATAAATGTCTCGATCTCGTGGGAATATCGGGATGAAAGGTCTACCGATGTGCCAAATTTCATCCAAATCCATTCAGCCGTTTTGGCGTGAAAACGTAACAAACAAATAAGCTCACTTTCGCATTTATAATATTAGTTAGGATTTGATGATATTTTTTTGGGGTCAGCGACCGTGGGTAGTACAGTTACTTGAAATACTAACTCACTTTAAACAGTTTTTTTTTGTAAAGTTCACAAACGTAATGGTATCTAAACACGATAAAACAAAAAACAGATTTTTCAATTCATACTTCAATTAACTACATTACCAGCCGTCACTAACCCAAAAAAAAAACATAATATCATATTTTTGATGTGTAAAATCTTTCTTGTAGCTTTCCTGCAATTTGTGGGAGTGATTTCGTGAAAAGGGACGGAAATGTGTAACAGGAATCCGGAGAAGCGCGCGCTTTTTGATTTGACCATTGCTTTATTAATTTGACCAATGCGCGCGGTGCTAGAGTTGGCCGTTAGATGGTACCAATCCATTTTCTAAGAGATTGTAAACAGGATGATGTTGATGAATATGAATATTGTTTATAACATATATACGTACGTTAGCCAAGATGTCAGATGTTACACATCATATGCGACTAGTCCAGTCCACCAGTCTTACCTAGGGGTATCATATTACCCAGTAACTGGGTTGTGGAGGTCAGATAGGCTGCCACTCCATGTAAAATACTGGTATTCAGCTGCATCTGGTATGAATGGAAGCCGACCCTAATAGTGCTAGTAGTTTAATATATTGAGACATTGTGTTTGACATACATTTAGCTATGCTCTTTTATAGCATCATAATATCTTTGTCGAATCAATTTATACTTAGCTATTGAAAGTTTTCTGAGGACCTCTGCAACCGGGCATTAAGGTCTATTGGGACAGATTTGGCTTACTTTATTTGTTTACTGAAGCAAATGTGAAGGGAGGGGTGATGTTGACTAGAATAAGGACAAAATACGTTTGTCATAAAGGATGGAAATTGGCAGCTGACAATTTTGAAAAGTCTCGTAAAGTTTTGCTAGACGTTTATAACTCTTTAACGAGCTTTGGAACAAAAATACCGATTTAGTATTCTACCTACAAATCCCGTCATGATTTTAGAAATTATATCTAACATATTGTTGAAAAATTATATTACAATGAGACCAAAACACATAACTTGGCCCCAGTTCACCATTCGAAAACTATTCATGATTCGTATATATCTTCCAAACTCCAAAAAACTAACAACATTTTAAATACGAACAAAATAGTTACACGACCTCTATCATCGCTGGCCATTTGAGACAATTGAAGGGTAGTCTATAAAATTCTTAAGTCACAGATCGAAGTGTATCCGACATGGCAGACAGTTTTGGTTTCGTGATTTCATTGCTATTAGGGCGGGCTGGCCGTTCCATGTTTATTGTTCAAGATACGAGTGGATTTGTGGAAGCAATTTCCTTTATACATTTTGTTTTGTCCTTTTTCCTGCAGTTTGATGGTCCACTTCGTGAGTTGTGGCCTTAGTTCGATTTAGCAAAACTCCCTGAATCGATACGATACGCATCTCGGCCGCAACCTGTCGGTGGGAACTGTGGGAAGGGAAAGAATGTAATTATACAATCCGATCACGTATAGAGCTGGACGAAAACTCATTTAGCACCGAAGTTCTTTTGGCAAAAATTAAACAGGGCCTCCTATCTACTTTTGTGATTTAGAAAAGTAAATGGCTTGGCTGTGATTAGGGATTTAATTGTTTTAGTTCGTATTTCTAGTAGACACTCATGATGAAATTAGTTATTCGTGGAAGATGGGACAACCAACAATACAATATTATGTCGAAAACCTTTAAAAAAAGGATCATCAGTATATTCGTTAGTTTGCATGTACCAACTGGTCCCAAACAAAAAGTTTTAGATTACAACGGTGAACATAATATAAAATAACCGATAACCTACAAAATCTCAAGCAAATGTGAACTGTTTTAAAATTCTCTTTTGGATATCATTTCGTAAAGGCTAGGCTAGATTATTAGATAAATTAAATTTCTAGAAGTTTGATTCTGAATTTGTTTTGAAGTTGAAACTGAAACGTTTGTAACTTATCTCTGAAACCGGTCGACCGAGGAAAGTCATATTGATGACTTGTTTTTCTTGAATAAATATAAGCTTCTATAAATAATACCATAATAATAATACCAGCCTATTATTGTCCCACTGCAGGGCTAAGGCCTCCCCATACAGAAAAGGCACGAGCATTGATCACCACGCTTGCTCAAGACGGGTTGGTGATTTCGGACTTAATATTAATATTAACTATAAGTCCAGGTTTCCTCACGAGGTTTTCCTTCACCGATGTCAGTAATGTCCAAGATAAACTCAGAAAGTACATATGAATTTATTTTTGTATTTTTTAAAGAAATTGATTGTGAAAAACGTGACACGTCAAAGTTTGCATTACATTTATTCCAATTTCCCAACCAATTAACTGAAGCAGCAACACAAAGAAAATTTTAACAAAGCTTAGTACACACGGCATAAAATATAAAACTGTTTACCCAAACCCAAGTTAAAGATTCATGTTACTCCTCTTCAAAGTCATGCTTTCTCCGTCACAGGTAAGAAAGTGCGCCTCCCTTCAACGCAAATAAACATGACGTCGTCATTCAGATGCGGGTCTTATACAACCTTTAGACCTCGTCTTTATTCGACGGGGTTTTGTCAATTCTTTCCGTCCTTACCCCTGTCCATTTCGTCCAAGCAACGTTGCATTGACATTGAATTTTGTACGATAAACTATTTGTTGGATTTTGACTAACAATTTAGACTAAGTACCTACTAAATTAAATTACTAACTAACTATATAAATAAAAACAAAAACAAAAGACACTTTTATAAATGCAAAAGTGAGTTTGTTTGTTTGTTACGCTTTCACGCTAAAACGGCTGAACGGATTTGAATGAAATTTGTCACTGGGGTAGACCTTGACCTGGATAAGGTCATAAAATATTTTTTATCCCGATATTCCTACGGGATTGCGAGAATTATGCGGGTGGAACCGTAGGGCGCAGCCAGTGGAATAATATTTCAAAACTATGCTCTAAATTTATTTACCGCAAATAAACGTATTTTCTTTTCTTTCTTCTTCTTCTTCTAAATTTCATCACTAACAAGTTCTCTACTGCATACAGTAGACTAGTTTCAAATTAAATCGCCTCTTGTTATGAAGGCCGCGGTGAAGAACCCTTTAGTCATAGAAATACTACTCAAATATTCAAATACCTCCTTAGAATGTTTAGTGTGTAGTGTTTGTATTGTAGTACCTTTTATTGATCAACTATGTTCCTAAATAATTTACGGTAATTCAACATTAATTTATCAAGGTGTTCTGAACTATAATTATTTCACTATTGCTTAGTTTCAGTATAGTTACATTAATTATTCAAGTTAGAAACCGGGACAGATATCTATTGTGACGCACTGTAAACGTGTTGTTCAGGAAAATCCATTTGAATGTTGTAGTGAGATTCTCGATCACGAAACACTGATTGAAATAAATGTTGAGCCTGTAATTAGGCCCAATTACTTGCCCGGTCAGGTATAAAACGGATTTGTAGGAAAGATATAAAAAGAACACGTACGGTCTTTGGATATACATAATTGATGTATATAAAATCTTGTAGAGTTATAAAAAACTTACTTAGTCTTAAGATCTTATTCTTTAACGCACGTTGACTTACAAAAATCTTAAAGAATACATTCGTATCGGACCAGCAACAATGTATCGTCCGAGAATAAAGCGTAGTCTGGAAATGGTGCCATTTGGAGGAATCAATCAAAGCCAAACGTTCGCACAATCAGCGTGCGTGGGACGGACGAGCTAATCAAACTAATGGCAACCGGAGGGCCGGCCGATTGGTCCCAACTCGATGCCGCAACAAATCACAACAATAACACTGACGCCTGATTGATTACGCTCAGCGACGGACTCAATTCGATCCCTATTACACCTGATTGATTCTTCATTAACATGTTCTTGCCTTAAGTACGTCTGTCTTGTTGTAAATGAGCTATAACAGTTTATTGGTTCAATTTTAAATGAGATTGTGGATGAGTCAGCCGAATATAACACACAAATATAATAGTAGAAGGAATAGTTTGGGTAGAATTTAAACCCACAGTAAGAAAAGTAGAGGTGCTCCGATCGATAGTTGTAACTGCTGTAATGCTAAAACTAAATGGTGAGAGACATTTTATACGTCCCGACGGCAACGGCCCGCTGCCATTCGCCATGATTTCACAAATTAAGTTCCTAATGGACAATTATTAGCTCTGAACTATAACGTGGCTATATATTATCAACGCCATTTTTTTCTAATCTTACAAAAAAAATTCATCATTATCAAAGAATTTGGATCAGAAGACGAAGCCATTAATAAAGGTCAACGTGGCCTGACCACTTCCTTAAAAGGCACTTCGCCGTATCAATTTAAAAGAAACGATGTGTGTCTCCTACAATTTACTACATAGATGCCTTCAGGTGGAACAACTGCGTCATTTTTAGCCACGACTGGTGCGACGTCAGGCTGATGTCAAGTTAGCGTCAGTGCGGCCTGGGTTGCTTCCTCCACCAGACATTTATTAAGTAGGAAATACGGATGAACTGGCCGGAGCGGTGTTAAATTGTTCAACAATTGTTGTAACAGCATTTAGCTGATGTTTGTTTTAAATTAAGTGGTGACCTCGTTCTAACTTTCGAACTCTGGTGTTATCGGCCTTTATAATGCGCAATTTTAAGCTAGGAGCTTAGTGAAATTAATGTGTTTTATCGTAATTGACAGTAGACAGGACGTTATTACTGTATAGTACCCGTATATTCAGCATCGACATCTGTCCTGAATTCCATACAAAATAAATTCATTGCTTGGGACTTGAAAGTCAAGGGCAATGAATTTATTTTATTCGAAAAACAACTTTAGAAATTGTACACTGGCTACAAATCCTAACAAATCGCCTGGAAGTCGTGTGAACCACCAAAGCTGATAAGTGCTCACACACAACAATAAAACGTCACTTAGTATTCACCTGCCGCCCTGTATTAATACCAACGGGCTTACCATACAGTCCGACATGCATTTTCAAGTGACAGCCACTGGTCAGACTTTTGCGGATGCAGCACAAAGGCACTTATTTTTTGTCGGACTAACGTAAAATCCAAATCAATGGTTAGCTCGACTCACTTTTGTTATTGCTGCTATTATATTCTGGCCGTCGCTTCGCCGACTATTTCTGGCTTTTTGGCCCCTCGAAGCCGGCTGTCCGTTGGAACTCGTGGTTTCCGCGTAAAAATTCATGGACATGTGAGCGACGCGATCGTATTAACTTTTGATAGTTCAAATTCTTTTATGGCGTAGTTTTATCCACCTGTAGTTTTATGATGATTTCCTAGGAGATATCGACTTACGTCGTCACAGTCCCCATGATTCATCAATGTTACCTAAGCAGCCTGCAAAATATTGTATGAATAACATCGTAGTATACAGGTGACTTGCCTCCGGGCACAATATTGGCCGACACAAAAGATAAGCACGAAGGACTACAAGTTGAGGCATGACGTCGACGTCATATTTCTTTTATCTTGTCTTAAAGGCAGGTAACATTACGTCATCTGCCGTACGTCTTACTCTGCAGCTCGTATAAAATAAACCGCTGCTTATTGTATCGCTGACAGCAAAGCCGTGGTACGCTATTGTGAAGTTCCTCCGAAGAAATAAATAATAGCGACTTACTTGATCCTGCGAAGCTACAATGCGTCGTCATTATTTCGCGCTTATGGAGCCACAGGCCCTCTTTTCACTCCATGTTCACCGCCTGAGAGAGGCCTTATGTCAAAACAATTGAACGTTATACTGTACATTGTCTTGAAACTTGTCAGTTTAACATTTGTTCCATTGAGCTCAACATGTTGTTACGCATTTGTTTCATATAGTTCACTATTACTTGGTACGGAATTCACATAAGTTACCTACTAGTATTATATGAAAAAGTTTGACTTTATATTTTATTTTTAAATGCTATAAAACAAACCTGATCGTCTATAAACGTTCTTAAACAGCTGCAGAGAATAAGTATTTTCAGTGCAGTAGTGAAATCTCTTTGTGTGTTTATTCTCGTATGAAGGTTTGCAAAAATAGAAAGGTACGATTTAGCTTAGCACGAGGATTACCGGTATATATCTGACACAACGGAATTCACGTCTATGTCCGTTGAAGTACTCGTTCCGTCAGGATTTCGTATCCGAAAAGTTAATGAAGTGTGCCGCGAACGTTACCCGTGTCAAAACGTCAAAAACACGTCATATTTTTCACGTGTTATTTTTTGTTTTTTAAGCGATCACCACGTCAATTTTGTTTAGGATTACGGAACAGGGCGCGAGAGGAATGAGCCTGTAGCGTTAGCGTGTAGTCAGAACGGGGCTTATTCGTATTCGGAATACGTGTTAGAAATGGTATACTTTACGGAGTGAGTGTATTGTGCTGTCATTTCGCATGAAGTTTGACAAAGGTATAAAAATAAAGGGCGTGAACATTATACTACACTAATTCGTGTGTTAGCTACATGGGAAGGGATTGTGTTGTTGTGATACGGTGTCGTGGCGCGTTAGCGTGAGGCCTCGCCGCATGGCTCCGGTTTCGCAGAAGTGTTTCGCTTGACGCTCTCCGATCGCATGAACACGCTTTTTTGGATATTTGATATCGACGTAGAATAAAAAATTCTAATTCCACAGTGTAAGAATTTGGCTCATTTTGCATATTATTAATTAATATTAATAATAATTTTGTCATGGATTATGAAAACGAATGCTAAAATAAGTTTTACAAGAATTTATAATACCTAATATTGGTAATGTCGGCTATATTTTTCAATTAACTTAATCACTAGCTTGATCTAAGCTAACTTTTGCCTCCATACTGTCAGACACCATTTATTTTATTAAAAATAAACAAAATAGTTTTCTAAGAGTTTATAAATAAATAAATTAGTAGAGACACCCGCCTAAATCTAACTTGAATATTTTTCAATAACTTGGAATAAAGTTTTGCAACTTCAAGTTTTGTTTTTATACCTAATTAACCTAATTTCACTAAAAATAATAGTAACATAAATAATACAGTCACTACTCATTAAAATAACTCATTGGCAAGTAATTAAACAAAGCTGCATAAACAAAATAACAAAACCCAACGTGTGTTTAATTGCGCTATTTAGATAACAGAAAAATAACAGGTGTCAAGTCTTTATAAAGGGGGTAAAACGTAATCTAACCATTAAATATAAGGGTCAAAATAACGATTTCTATTACGTATAATACGATCCCCAATTAAAATAAATTGTATAATAATATAGTAGTACAAAAACCGCGTTTTAAAGCAGATGTCTTCATTGTAAACACAGAAAGTAGTGGAGGCGCTCTATGCAAAAAAACATTCACAAAATTTTGCAGCATACGTTACTACACTACCTGCTACTTTGTGACATCTTGACGTAAGGATGCTACCAGCGCGCAGCGCCCCTGAATCATTTATAAGCTTGAAAAATGTGTAGCAACTCTTGCTCCTTACCTTATGTTTAGAGGCTCCGTTGTTCTTAAGTTTATTTAAATTTTGTTTGTTTGTTTTGTGTTTTATGCGTAGATTTATAGTTGTTTTTAAATATTTTATTTTATTTAAAATAGCTGAAACTAATTGTAAGTTATCGTATACACAGTAAATAATTTGAGATGTTCAGTATAATACTCCAAAAAAGTCTTAATTGCAAACTATGCTTGTAAGTAATTAAAGTTTCCCGGTTTTTTATCGCTTCGCGAACTGATCAGGTGACAGCCCTAAAAGCTTCATCTGCCACTTGAACGATCGAAAGGTACGACGGCGCGCCGGTATCAGGAAGGAATGTACAGTGGGTGACTTGAACAGTTCCTGTCCCATTCGCTCCCAACCGGCTTTGCCTAAGCTAAATTTGTACGCCGTCTCATTCATACACACCAACATTTTCAATACTTACCTGCGTAAAATGATATACATCTGTTGCGGTATCAACCTCTCGCTTGTGCTTACGTTCTCAAATGCATTGTTGATATACGCGTCCCGCTCGGACGTCTCATGAACAGGGGGTAGACGGTGTTGGTGCACGTTTGTGTTGGTGTTCGTTTATTTAGTGAACTTGGAAGCTCGCTTTCGTGTTTGTGCATAGGGTGTCGGGCATGATTGTGTGCGTGAGTTGTAGAGGCGCGACATAGCTTTGCCGTCTCCATGACTTAAAAGTTTTGTACGGAATGAGACCAGCGAGCTAGTTCTGCGCCGGCCGGCACGCTCGATGCACGCGTGTGGGACGCTCGTGTTCAACTTCTTCGTGAATCTACGAGTACAAAAACTTGTTTTATAAAACATTATAACTGAAAGTTACCGAACTGTATTTTAGTCAGTGACGCTAAACATTTTGCTGATAAATAAAGTGATTATTCTCTCATCAAATACAGTGTGTTGTTTATTTTTTTCTGTGAAACTGCAACGTGTTTGGTTCAACGGACTACGGAGGAGGTTGGTCGTCGTATTCTCGTGTATAGGCTATTGTGCATCAACCAAATAACTGGCATATTTTGTCTGTTATTCAAAAAGTTTCTTTTGACAATCACCACCGCAGAACCGTTGATTGAGTGATGAAACATTTATTGTTTAAGTATCATAATAACAGTGTTGAGAACCGGTATTAATAAAAAAAGTGATAATAAAGGCAATACTCATATTACGGACTTAAACTTTAAGTTTTAAATTTTAGATTTTCAGTAGACTTTACCAAATATTAGAAATATTTGTGTTGAACAACCAAAGAATTCAATCCAAGTTGTCATATACTCCTAAGAATTAACTACAAACAGTATTAAAACAAACCTTGATTCAACTTTAATCCATAAGGAAAATTATACCTTTAATATAATTGTGTAATCATCATCACCAATTTTGTTAGTGAATGGCCTGTCGAGTTGAACAACCTTAGGACACAAATAGATACAGAACAGACGGTACACAAACGCACGGTAAACGCCGGCCGGCCCACAAACTGTTCTCCCCTTTATAAATCATTGTCAGGCCTTTAACTTGCTCAAATCACAAACTAGGTTTCTCTGTTTCACTCCAAGTAATTCAAACAAACATCAGAATTAGGTATAGTGATATAGGTACTACCTATGTAACACTTCTAGTTATAACGTTTTATGATAGAATTAACAGCTGTAAAACTTTATAATATATTTTAGCTTTAGAATCTTGAAAATCTTTTTCCTTAAATTGTCACAGGCTAATTTAAAAAGAAACAGAAAAGCAAAGCAGCTAATTTTAAAGAAACTGTAAACTCAAAACGCTAATTTTACAGAAAAAGCTTAGAAGTTAATTTAAAAGAAAAAGCAAAGAAGCTAATTTTAAAGAAAAAGTAAAGAAATGATGCGGATTATAAACAGCTGCATGTAGTGAATTTGATTAAGGTAAAAACATCTTTTTGCAAACTAAATTCTTAGTAACTCTTAAATAGTCAAAAGATTTTATTCTGAAAAAGTAATAATTTTGTATGAAAACACATTACCGACCCACACCAAACAGCCTTTCAAGTAAAATTTTAAAATTGCAAGATTACCTAGAAACGAAAGTCGAAATACGTACTTAGGTAGAGCTTTGAATTTGAGAGCTAGATTTGTCTAAATAAAGTTCTGTAAAAGCTTCAAACTCCGAAATTGGTTTTGGTTACAGTCAGCAGCGTAGAAAATGAGAAATTATGATTTTTCACAAAGAGGAGACCTGGACTCTAATACACGATTAATCACAATCTGAATCGTTTTGAAACATATTGCTAATCCATTGCTTCATAAGTTGGGAAAAAATCTGCTCAACACAACTACAACGTAAATAACGCAATGAATGTTGTTGAACTGTCAAAATGAAACAGATTAGTCTTAATCGTTTACGAAAATGTGTTACGTAATCAGATAGCTGTTTCCCAGCAGTTGGAATATTATAGGCTGATTAGTGATTATGCTTACGCTTATGATTTTTTTTAAATTCTAATAGATCTAAACAATGTTCTATCCACTGTTTAGGTACCTAAATATTATTATGTAAGTAGGTACCTAAATGTGTTTATCTAATCCAATTGAAGTTCTATTATTATTTGTTTAAAAACAAAATTGTCTAAATCTTTAAAGTATTGATTTTAGTTATTAGGAAGGTAAATTTTCCAAAATCCTTGAAATGTATAATTAGGAAAAAAAAACTAAATTACAAGAAACTCTCAGACATTCTTCCTCCAAAAGGTTAATCAAATTAGAATAAAATTGTTCCCTCTTTTTATATGTTTAACCTTTTAACAAATTGGATGTACGAGGCGTTAAAATGAAATGTCTAAAATGTTATTCTTGCTGAAATACCAGGAATATAATATCAAAGCTGAAATTGTGTAACAGAATAGGAATCTTTATAATGAGATCATTAAAATAATTTGATTTGATTTTGGGAAACACAAATGATAAGAAAAGGTTCCAAATAATAATTGGGAATCGGAAAGTTAAAGACGTAGGTACAGTACAACTATTTTCTTAATGTACCTCGGCAAACTTCGTGTTTCGTCAGTTGTCGGATTTCTATCAGTTGCCTTTGCACTTGGTGCAGACCGGGCATTTTCAATCGACTTATAAGTCGTTTGAGAATGTCCGGTGAAAATAGTTGTACTTTACCTACAGACTGCCTGAAAGACAAAATTATTTGGTAGTCATAATTACCTGAATAGCTTAAAATCTCGATCAATCAGTCTGCCTAGCCTTTTCCCAACTATGTTGGGGTGGGCTTCGAGTCTAACCAGATGCAGCTGAATTCCAGTATTTTACACGGAGCGACTGCCAACCCAGTAACTGGGTAATACGATATCTTTTGGTAAGACTGGTTGTCAGACTATCAAAGATCCACGACTTAACATGCTTTCCGAGGCACGGAGGAGTCTCGGTATGTAAAGATGCTCATCCATCCATGGACCAACCCCGGCAAGCTAAGCTTAACCTGACGTTAACAAGCACAGGAAATACAAACAATAAAAAAGAACATTAAAGCTTAAAACCTCGATTATTTAGTGGCAAAATAAGTAAGAATAATATTATATTATTTGTAATGACGTCAAAATTCTCCATCTTATAACAAAAGTTATCTTTCTTAAATTAATAACATTAGAACTGCTTTTAAAATGTGGGTGCTCCAAAATTTTAACTGCAAATGCTTCCTGACTTTTAGAAAGAATGCTGATTAAATCAACAAAACATTTCAAATAATGATTTTAAATAAACTGTGTTTCCAACCCCTATGTGCTACGCAGTAATTAAAACCTTCGCTTCAAGAATGCTGATAAAGAGGAAAACAAACATTAACATAAAATAATATGATCAACGAAATGCATAATCACGGCAAGGTAAACATTGACTCGATTATGAATATCTGAGTCGAGCTCATTTCAATCGGGTCTTAAATACGGTTCAGAGCCGGGTCGACACCATCAAAGAGGTCAATAGCATTACGACGGTCCCGGAGTCCGTAAAAATCTCATTCTATAACACAGTAAACTTTACCCCGCAGATATCAAAGTGGTCATAAAGGCCCCTCACATCCCGTCAGAAGAATTACTATCATTGCCACGTTGTTGTTCCGCCTTGTCCTAAACAATTGATATCTCTATTTGTATCAATAAGATGGGAAGCAGACGTTTACGTGAATTTTGTACGTGTTACGAATACAGTGGTCGAGGCACCGCGTACCGGACGGACGCAGCATTTATTGAAACTATTGACATTTATATAACTTTTATGGATCGCTTTTGAGGAATAAACAGGAATCATATTTGCGATAACCGTTTTTATTCCCGCTGTAATTTTATTGAAGAATCTATTTGTAGTAAAACTCGGGGTTTGTCACTATTGTTTTGTTAAAATGAAATTAAATACGTCGCTCTACTGTAAAATTTTAATATGGTGGTTTTTAGTCACGGTTCGTTATTATTCGCAAACAGAATATGAAATTAAATTTCAAAGATTTACCACATTATACTCGTTTATATAGGTACATTTTCAGCAAAAATGAAGTCATTATTAAGTCCGCTTTGTTCGTTGTTTGTGTCATTAAAATTTAATTTATAAAAAATAAATTGAACATCATAAAATTCTTTGGATATTAATCTGCTAGACAAGTCAAAGATGCTGAATCTTAGAGATACATCGAAAGAGAGAATAAAAAAATGAAAATAAAATATTTGGGCTAAGCACAGGAAATATAAACAATAAAAAAAGAATATTAAAACTAACAAAATCATGAAAACAAAAAAAAATACCTATGCGAGGCCAAAAAGACTATCCCAGCATGATGCTGACGATATTTAAAAAATAAATGCCACAGCGCCATAAAACCATCCTTCACCAAAATTTAGACTAACAACTCCAAAGCTTTTCATGCACGGTTAAGTTCCAGACTATCTTGAGACGAACACGACATACAAACACAATCACATGGTTTCCATAACATAAAGTTAACCAACTTATGGCGGAATTTAATATTAATTTGTGTTCGCATAGATCTGTATAGAGATGTATGTCCCATCCCTTTGAGTCTACGAACATTTCTTGAGGTTGCGGTCTGATCCAATAGCTTGGCTAGTAGCATTTAATTGATTTTGTACAACAGAAACTAATTAGAATTGAGGTTTATGTAACCGAACAGTATCAATAAGTTATCGTGTTGACCCTAACATAATCTCGTCTTATTAATCCATTTTGGATAATTGAATAAGTTAACGTTAGCCATAAATATAAGCTTTAATTTGTATTTTTTGGTAAATACTTGATAAAATTTGATATTGTAATTTAGCTTGGTTTTCAATTCAGTAGAAGAACGATTTTAAGAGTCAGTAAGTCAATCTTTCTTTAGTCAGAAGCCCAAAAGTCTGACAACCAGTCTTAAGGCGACGGTAATGACTTTATACTGAAGATTACGTCTAAACGAGTAGTGTTAATGATTTGGAAAAAATATATGTTAAATTAGAGCATTGTTAAATTAGAGCATTTTTTTAATAATATATGAATATTTTAGATTATGTTTATATCACATAGTGAAATTAATTTGTAAAGTTATGTCTAACGCGGATAAAAAACTGAGAATCACGCAAAATCTATCAAGCGTATTTTTCTGAAACCTTCACCATTTTAAAGATCTTTTAGTATATGTGTTTTATTAAAATACCTTTTGTTTTATGTATAATAAATTAATAATCTGGGACAGCGGTCCTTGATGGGTGAGTCCTATTACTGGCTGGACGTACGACACGTTGCGTGAGCTCAGTACAGAACACGCAAGCTAACCACTCAAGGTCATTGGCATATATCTGCGTATTAACTAGTGGTATAGTGTTACCCAGTTACTGGGTTGTGGAGGTCAGATAAGATTCATCATCTATACTGCATCCGGTTAGACTAGAAGCCGACCAACATAGTTGGGAAAAGGCAAGGCAGAGAGAGAGAGAGTAAGTTAATCTGAATAATGCTGATATTCAAAATAATATTATCTATCACCGATGCATGGATTCAAAGTAATAAATAAAAAAACAACTGCCATGTTTGGGATTTGTGGCTAAGTAATAACAGCCGCACGGGTCGATCGATCAGGTTAAACTTCGCTTGCCGCGGTTGGTCTGTGGATGGGGGACTATCTTTACATACCGAGACCCCTTCGTGCCTCGGAAAGCGCGTTAAGTCATCGGTCCCAGCTGTCATTCGTGGATCTTTGACAGTCGTTACGGGTCATCAGAAGCACGAAACTCTGACAACCAGTCTTACCAAGGGGTACCATTTTACCCAGTAACTGGGTTGTGGAGGTCAGATAGGCAGTCGCTTCATTTAAAATAATAGTATTAAGCTGCATCCGGTTAGACTGGAAGCCGATTCCAACATAGTTGGGAAAAGGCGAGCAGATTGATGTTTGGGAGAAACAATAGGGGTAATTTACTAATTATGATAATGACAAAGATAAAAACAATACACAACATGATTCATGAAACGCTGCATTAACTGCATTACAACATGATGAATGACAAAGCAAAGTAGCACGGTACCCAAACCTGTAAATGCAAGTTTATGTAAAACTGAGGTAAACAAATGTTTTAGTGAGTGAAAATCTCATTGAATTTAAAAATTATTCTAAATTGCATCATAAATAACACAAAGAAAGTTATCAAACTGGTCTACATCTTTTATAAACATATTTTTTTGAGACCAAAATACATTTTATCTTGATTAGGTACCCAAAACAGAAAATTCAAAAGAAAAAAAAGACGGGATACTCACTGGAAACTTCATCAAAGTTTCAGAAACTTTATCATGGTTAATTAAGTCTCCATGATTTTTGTTTTTAGGCACAATTACAAAATATTAAGTGTTGTCTGTAATTAAAATCAACTATTTATCAACTTTAATAATAACCCTCTTGAAATCTGTAATTACTACATAATCAACCACAATAATGACCTAATTAGTATTCTCTACTAAACATGATTCTCCCTATTGTTGCTACTGGTAGTTCTGTACGTTTCTCTTTAACATTAAGTAAGACATTACCAAGTGTGCCCGTTATTTGTGCTTAGCTTACTATCGGCTCACCAACATTTATACAGTTCCCGTCTGAGAAGCTTACAATTCGCTGTAACAGTATTGCATTAATAATTCACAGCGAATTTCCTGGGTCCGCACCCTATCTCTTGTGGCCAGCCAATTCGTTTTACTGGATTACATACTTGCTGCTTATTTTCTAAACATCGTTTGTGACTTGACTTATTATAAATAATAACAGTTAATTGGTATTTTGCTTTATCTTGGCCACGACACGATAAAGCATTAATAATTCCAATCTGTTTACTTCCGGCAATACGACTTGTTCTTCATCATCGATATCATTAATATGCAGTTAAACTTAATTACCATAAGAAAAATTATCACAATGAAATATAACGCCTCCTCAATTATTTTTTTTGTATTGCTGATATTTAGTCTGTTGTAACAAAACCTTAGTAACTAAATTCTCCAAAAATATAGAAACTAGTTTTGTCGGACTAGTTCAGACTAAATATAGAAAACTATTAGTTTCTAACTCCTTCTTTTCTGGTATCACGTTTCTTCCAAGATCTGAATCGTTTTGAAATAGATTGCTAATCCATTGTTCGATAAGTTCGAAAAAAAATCTGCTCAACAACGTAAATAACGCAATGAATGTTGTTGAACTGTCAAAATAAAACAGATTAGTCGTAATCATTTATGAAAATATGTTAGATAGTTGAGCTTCAATAAAATAATGCTCTAAGGAAGTCATAATTAGCTTAATTAAAATGCGAAAGAAACTGGTACCAATTGGTTTTCCAACTTACATCTATCATTGCGATAGTGTACTTAGCTAATCCTAACTTATTATTATACTTATTTAGATAATTTACTGAAACTTGAACAAATAGTTAAACTAACATGGAATAAATATTAGAATCTAAAGGAAGTATTCAAAGGCGATCTCCCAGTAGATTTGAAGGAAAAGGTAATGGACTCAAACCTCCTCCCATGCTTAACATCATACCAAACTAGAAAATTTAACAACTTTATCAAGAACAAAATTACCCAAGGGGAATGGAGCTCAGTATGCTTAACATAAAAATACAGCAAAGAGTTCGTCACAAAAAAAATCGATAATATACATCAAAACCAATCGATGCCCTTACACACGCACTCAAACTTACGTGGAGATGGACAGGCCATGTTGCAAGACTGCATGACAATAGATGGGCCAAAAAGATGACTTCTTGGATGAACTGGTTTGCAAAGGTAAACGAGGTAGACCACACACTCGCTGGGAGGACGAGATCGTGCGTATAGCTGAACCACGCTGGATGGACGTAGCGAAAGACAGAGAAAGCCAGCATTCTCTGGAAGAGGCCTTCAGCTCAGGGGAAATTAAAACAATTTAAAAAATTGTGCATAATACTGTAAAAAAACCTTAGAGAAATTAAGGCTTTTTATTTATATTTAAATAATTGTGTTGCTCTATTAGGAAAACTATTAGCGTATACACCTATACCAAGATGATTTTATATCAAGCAATATTTATACCTAAATCGAAATTCCCATTGTTTATTGAAATTAAAGTTAGACATGTTATGTTATAATTTTTGTAAAAGAAATATGACGACGCTCAGTCAGAAAAATGTGATTCATTTTATTTTGGTAAATCGTCCAACTTTTTCGTAAAAGTTTCTAAAAGAAATGCAACGTTACAATTATACGCGTCGTTTATTAAAACTTTTGCGATGCGGTGACTAATTATGGATTCATTCCATCAATAGGCATAAGCATTTACACAGAGTTTTGCAGATATATTTTGGCTTTAATATATGTAGTTATTCATATAAATTGTAACAAATTAAAGCTGTAAAGAAATAATTTATTCATAATTATCTGTTTACGGTTAATTTGTTTGTCTAATTTCTGCTAATTAGCATGTTAGGTGATGAATTAAACAAGACTTGTAATTGTTAGGTTCGTTCAAAATTGGTTTAAATTGGTTTTAATATGATCTCATAATAGAATCCAATTTACTTTTGAATTATTTCATGTAAATGCATATATTTATGTTAATTAAAACATAATGAAATAGTTAAATGCAATGTTTTACTAAAAACATTTATTTTCAGCTCGAATGAATCCCAAAATCCTCAACTGTTTATTCAAAGATCTATGTTTTTAAATAAAAATGTGAACAATGTTGAATATTTGATATTTTATAAAAACGTACCTATCTCAACTTATAAAGTTACAGTCAAAGTGTAAACTGTATCTATTCATTACTATTATCACTTTATTTAAGCAAAAGAAGTTAGGCACAGACTGAACCACAATCTCAAAAACCACGAACACCATTATAATTGCTGTGCAAGCAAATGTTAATTTACTTAACTAAGATGTGTCGGCAGATATTTTTACCGACCTTAATGACGTGACATGGATACGGGTTCAGGAGGAAACATCCAGTATTGTGTTTCGGGGCTCACTGGTCTTTATCGAGGCGAAATTTCATTATAATCGTACCCCATTCCACCTACCCACCATTCAATTGGAACACCTTCATACAATTGGGAGGGTTCCCTCAATGGGTTGTCGGATGAAATTTCTTAACATTCTTCGCTCATAATGAGCAGACTCTGTCGTGCAATGGCCAGTAACGGTGTAATTGTACTGCGAAACGAGATCGACAGATATTAAAGCAGATTAAATCCGCTTAATGAAGCCGAGTAATAAAATTACAACATTTAATATTTCTACGAATTTCTTGCTTGAACAGATGGTGTTTAATTTTAATAAAATTTTAATTTTGGGTAACTTTTGAAAAGGTCATGATTTGATTTCGTTTGTGAAAGGGATTTTTATGCAATAAAAATCTGAAAACCTCTACCAATGTAAGATTAGTACAAACAAAAAGACCGTTGTTAAATTAATTTAATAAAAGTTCGAGAATTATAAATCTAAAATCAAATCACAAACACATAACACAATCATAATTAAAAAAGTGGAATCCAAAGAAACAGGATGTAGATATAGAGAGAAAGAATAATAATTTACAAGATAAAAAGTCGCCTATCAACGTGCATGAGCGAAGTCGTAGTGAATCACCTGGTAATGAAGACATCATTATAGAACCGGTTCCGATGGCCGAGGGGCTACGAATTACGGCAGAAGCTTCCAATTTTTTTGTAGAATTATTTAACGCACGACCTGATCGTTAACTTAAATATTTGTATTTAAATCTTATCTCCGGAGACATGTGTTTGTATAGATTGTCATCGGAATTCTCTTCATTTCTTATTTCTCTCCATTAATAATTAAAATAATCTTTATTTTATAGCTGTAACGAATTTCATCTTTTTCCTGCACGTGTTTTTAATTATGTTCCTCTGGACGACAGAATACAAAATATTTCTGCTATCAAACAGTCGCAAAAGATTTGGAATTCATCTGTCATTTCAAATGAATCTAACAGTACGTTCTGATCCCCAAGGATACAAACAAAATAAGAAATGAGTTTTAATGTTGATACCCTTTAAGTGTTATTTAAAAATGGGGGAGATTTGAAATATTTACTCCAAAGGATCTACTGTCAATTGAACAAAAATCGCTCAGGCGTTTAACCCGTAGAGATGTGATAAGTAACAGATATCATTAATCATTCGAAATAAAAAAATTGAAACCCTCCAGTATGACAACCTCCGACCGAGGGTACATTATCATGCACATTTAGGACCAAGGATAATATACCTATGACATCGTTCATAAATAAAATATAATATTCTATTGAATTCAATATGGTATTGAAAGTTGGGTGAGTTGATTATGTATACAAAAAATACAACAATAAATAATGTCTAAACAAAATAAACCAATTTCATTTCAAATTAAATTTTGTAGTCGTTAGAATCAAAGGGCGGAACTAATTACTCTTGTAGCGGGATACATACGATAATAGCTTCTGCGCTCGTATACTTCAAGACTATGTGCTGCTAACATCCAATTTGTCGATATAAAAGGCTATATTATCGGTCGACTGTGACCAGCTCAGTGTTTATCGAAAACGTGTGAATGATAAACCTTTTTTATTCAATTCTCAGTCAAATTCTGATGAAAGGACTTTCGGAACATGTTTAAATATTAACTAGAATAAATGATGAACTAAGTTCCGTGTCCCAGTTCGGATAAACCCAACTTTCTCGACTCGTCTCTATCCCTTCATAGTCCCTTTTTTGAAGGGCCCTATCTATTTAATTCATCTCTGGACTCTTTCAACGAGCGATCCCTGACCGCATTCAAGAAAGATATCGGTCACATGACGACCGCTGCGAAAGATTGGAGTTAAATTTAGTAGAAGACATTTATTTACTTATTCAGTGGTGTCCTCGGGTAATCATCTCCAAGGGTTACTGTAGCGATAGCGGATCATCGCTGATAATAATGTAATGGATTAACTTCAAATGTTTGATGGATGGAAATGTTTTGGAGTTCAATTTCGTAAAAGTTGTCGTTTAAGCGTTAAAGGTCTTAAAAATCTGCTTTTATTATTACTTGTCATGTTTGGCAACATAGCCCGGTAATACAAAAAGTCGACTGATATTTTTTAAATTATCTGTGCTGGTACCTGCTTCTTCGAAAAAAGATTAGACTCTTACCTGATTACCAACCAGTGTAACCCGAAATAAAACATAAATATTAACGGCACATCCCATCCCTAAACCCATTTAGATCCCTACAAAGCAAACACATATTTGCAATTAAAGGTCTATAACGGCTCAGTCGAATATCTAGCGTGTGGCAATTAAAAAGCAAAACAAACACAGTATTTTCTATGTTACCGCAATAAAGGGTAGTCAATACCCCTGTTGCATATCGCCATGCGGTTTCCATTACAGAGGTGTGCTTAATGCCATCGGCTTGTGTAATGGTCTTTGCTACCATTAAGCTACCCCATAACACGGTACTTTTTTAATGTAAACTCAACAAGCAGAATTGTCATTTTTATTGTCACATAGGCGTACGCTATGTTTTTTGCTCGTTCCCTATAATTTTGCTTTATCGGTTTCATTATATTTTCATTCAGGGGACAATTGGTGGGTGACATTTGTTGCTATATTTGCTTCGTTTGTTTTTTTTTTGTTCTGGCTTGATGGTTCCGTTGATAAATCATGGTCTTTTTGACTTTTTTGATATTATTGATTTTGCGTTTAGTTCACAATGCGGTGTAATGATTTGCCAAATGGGAGATTTTTAGGTTGTTTTATTACCAATGTCTTCATTAGAAATAATCTAACCTCAGTAACGGGTATCAAAATGTGGGTAGAGATTTAAAGAATCTATTTCGGATTCATACAAGAGAAAGGATTTTGATTTTTCAAACGGATTGCAAACTTTTTTTGATGTGTGTACTTAAGTTGGGTTTTCGTTTTCGCCAAAATTAAGCTCACGAATCCTTTGACCAATTTACCTTTATCCTTCATCGTTTAACTTCTAGCTCTGGAGTCTCATCTAAAAAAAACATCATTGTGGCTAGGTAAATTGCTAATTTAAAACTTAAAGTACCTACACAAAATCAATAAATATGTAATAATAACTTTACCACGTACCTAACAATAATTTATAGGGTTTAGTGAATAAATATACGTGGTACAAAGCATGAGTAGTAAAATTTGCCGAAGGCACTGTAATTACTTTGGCCTAATCTAAATGAATTGCAAGTTCATAACACTGTGTGTGTATATACGATCAATTTGTTGGCCACTAAGCAATTATTTTAATTTAACCAAACCCATCATTTACTAAAATATATTTTTTTTTAACAGCGACACCCGTCGCGTCGCTTAGTCAGGCCGAATTTAGGCCTAAAACTTAGGCATAATCAGCTTACAAAAGGTATAAACTTTGACTGTACTTATGAGTAATGCCTTAAAAATTTATTAACGGTTTCCTTTTAGCTCTAATAGCAAAGACAAAATAAGCCGGAGGTTGGTTGTTTAGAGTTTTGAAGGTTAAATATTTACAACAGGTATCTTTATTTGCAGAGACAATAGAATGTCGAGAAATTGAGGCGTTGACTTTTGAGTTTCAAGTACTTTTGGTGGTTTTAGTGTTGTGATAAAAAACTATGTATAAGATGAATAGTCGGACTATGGGTGCCTTAGCCGTGGTCGTCCGATGGTCGATCCTAATGCTGATCGCTGTCAGCTGGCACGTGAATTCGCAGACAGTGCAACAAACTACGGAAGTGGAAAATTCTTATAATTTTTACTATGAGCAGCCATGCTGTTCTGGAACTGTTACGAAGAGTAAATACCACATGCGACACAGACGAGGTAAGTGTTTTTTACATTTCAAATACAAAAAACATATTATAGGTATATGCTCTAACAACGGGCTTGTGGTATACAAAGAGTTTGACCTGAAACGGTATAATTTGCTTACATTATAACATTTATTTATTTAAAAAATAACGTTAAGTCAAATAAAACAACGATTTATTTTCCTAATGATCATAATACCGCGCACCAATATCTGATCAATCCAATAAAAAACATAATGCTTTAAAAATAATGGTACGATTCACTTTGATTAAGTCGTCACTCAAAGCTTATCATTAATCAAGATTATTCTATACCGGAGAACATTAGGTAGGTATAATGACTAAGTCAAAACCTGTGATTCACGAGATTCGTGACACAAAATACTCAAAGTCACACACACACACACAAGCGTGACAAGTACTCATATCACTAACACATTCAAAATTGAGACGCTTTCAAGGGTACATGACGTCAGGTGAGAAGGAAATATATGTAAATATACAGGAGGGAAAGAGATAAAGCTCGCCTTTTGTTTCATTGCCCTCCCCGTGACGGAGAGAGTGAAGATTTTAATACAGTTGTAGTAATTTTCCCTTGTGAGTTAGTGATTTGTTATTGTCTTATTTATAAGTTTTGTATTGGAAAAAATATGAAAAAGTTAACTTAAGAAAGTAAATTAACTAAAAAATTACAACGGCTATCTAAAGAAAAAACTAAATCAGTTATATACACTAAAACCAGATTTTTCCTACCAACGGGTAGGTAATAGGTAATAGGTAATAGGTAATAGGTAATACGGGCTGGTTTCCGCAACTCCACGTCAAAGCGCGTATTTTGCGTATGGGTGGGAAAAATCTGTTATTCGATCCACCCCAGCTCCTCAAAGAAGGCCAGCAACGCCTTCGTGTTACTGGCAATCTCGCGTAGGGTACCTGGGTTACCGAAGTACTTTGCCCTGTAAGTGGCGACCACCGGGCAGTTTAACAGCACGTGAGCTGCTGTCTCGTCGTCCTCCATGCAGGCTCTGCAGAGCGGACTGTCTGTAACTCCTATGACAAAGAGGTGTTTATTAAATGACCCATGGCCAGTTATAGCTGCAGTAACCGTACGCATCTGCTGTTTAGTTAATCGGAGAACCTGTTTCGTGAGGCGGCCGTCGATTGAAGGCAGTGCCTCCTTAGCCTGCCTGCACTCACCTTGGTCCGACCATAGTTTGTGATGCTGATCCCTAGTTCGTTTCCTTACCAGAGTGCGTAGGTAACCGAAGGGGAGTGGTACAATGGGTTCGGGCCCCACTGGTGCCATGTTCGACCCCCTTCTAGCAAGTTCGTCGGCTGCATCGTTCCCCAGCGAGCCGCTGTGTCCTTTGATCCATTGAATGGTTATGTTATTGAGGTCACCCACCTGGTTAAGGTTCTGGTGGCACTCGTATATCAGCCCAGAGTCCACAGTGTGACTGTTCAGCGCTTGCAGAACAGCCATGCTATCTGAGAGTATACGTATCGAGTGGTCCTTAACTTTCCTAGCCAGAATTGCTGAAGCGGCAAGAGAAATACCCAAGTACTCGGCCTGGAACACTGTGTTATGGACTCCCAATGGTGTAGCTATGTGGATGTTGAAGTCCTCTGAGAAGACTCCAGCACCTGTACCACTACCTGTTTTGGATCCATCCGTGAAGATGCGCAGCTCTGTTGGGCGCAAACCCTCACATCGGCGATCCTCGTGAAGTTGGATTTTGTATTTTTTATCGAAGATAAATTGTTTAGGTACCCGGTCATTGCGGGTAGGTAAAATCTGGTTTTAGTGTATATAATTTTTTTTTTTACCTTTATTTTTACCCGACTGCCCCAGAAAGGGGGTAATGTTTTTCGAGAGTATGTATGTATGTATCTATCTGTGTCTATTTCTTTGGCACGCCCTGTAGCCTAAACGCGTTGTTGGGTTTTGGCATATATTTTTTTGTTTTTTTTTATTTATTTGACAGAGAAAGACACGACATAAATTTAGGAAAATAAAAAAGAAAAAAAATATTATTGAATCAACAGAATCTTTCTACCCGTAAATAATAATAATAATACATTAATAAATAAATGTATAAAGGGTTTGTAATCTTTAGGGCCCAATTGCTTCCCATAGGTCTAGGAATAGAAGTGACTGAAAGAGACATACCCACAGCTACTGAAATAAAATTATCAGTTAAACAACAAGATTAAAAAAAATAATGGACAGGCTGCTACTTTAAGAAAAGTTGACTGAAAATGCAAATACATTTTTAGAATTGAATAATAACTGTCATTTGAGCTGTATATAAAATAACCTTATTTTATTTGAGATATTGTTTTCAGAAAAAACTTCTTAAACTTCGAAACGCTTTCAAAATGTCACTTTTGAAAACGTTTAAAAAAATGCCAACAACATAATGTCTGTTGTGAAGCAGATACAAAATTATTATAATTTAATTAATTATACTTACTAAGCACTTTCCAATATATGGCTGAAATTCCAATTACATCACTAAGTTTACAGGTGACAATTTGAAATTATTGTTATTACTGTTGCGGCTTTAGCTGGTTTAGACGTGGTCATCCTAAACCATAATATTAATGTTAAATTTACCGCTTCCATTAAACATTACGGGCTTATACAGTTTGTTGGGGGCTTAATGAATTCCAAACTTGTATCATTAACCATCGCTGCACTTAATGAATAACACTTTATGTGTAACCGCAGTTTGGACATACAGATTAATGTTAATGCTAACATTATGCGAACAATTTGTAAGTGAATTTATTTGCTGGGATACCTCAATCGGTAGGCAGAGAAGGCTTAGGGCCTTTCTCAAGTTTATTCGGGTCTGCTTCCAGTCTAACCGGATGCAGCTGAATACCCGTATTTTACATGGAGCCATTGCCTATCTGACCTCCACAACCCAGTAACTGGGTAATACGATGCCCCTTTGTAAGACTGGTTGTCAGACTTTCGGGCTTCTGACGACTCGTAACGACTGTCAAAGATCCACGAATGACAGCCGGGACCAACGGCTTAAAGTGCTTTCCGAGACACGGAGGAGTCTTGGTATGTAAAGATGGTCACCCATCCACAGACCAACCCCGGCAAGCGTAGCTTAACTTGATGGATCGACCCGTGTGGTAGTTATTACTTAACCACTAGCTCCTCTTTGTTGCTTGCTAGGAATTTCGAAACATTCGTCTTGTCACACAAATTGTTTTATAACTCACACATGTTCATTCTTACCAGTACTTCAACTTTTCAAAATGTCCAAAACAAAATTACATTTGAAATAACAAAATAAATATGTACAAACAACTATTTAAATAAAACCTCGAAACGAAACATGTCTACTCAAAAATATTAAACTCGACCGTTTAAAAAGTACTTAGCGAAACGTGCCCCTTTTATATGACATTATTTAACGTTGTCTATTTACATTATGTACATAAGGGCACATGCTTGGACAACTTTCCTAAAACATTGGTTCCACTAATGACAGGCCGCCTGAATACTCCACCAAAGAATGATCACAAACTTATTCATCCCTTTATCCAAGCGGCGTATTTGAAGGTTTCAACCCTTGTAATTAGCAACACGCTACTAATTCTGGCTGTTTTATTATTATTGTATGTAGTTTTAGGCTTCAATGGTCTGCTGTTGCTGAGGAATTTTTAAAAAGCAAAGCAGGGTGCTATAACTACGTTTAAACTGTTACTGCTACATAAAATCATAACTTATTTTCAATAAAAAATGTGCTGGCATGTTCCGATACTTTTAAATTAGAATCTTCGATATTGGTTTCACATTCGAAATGGAGTATTTTTAAACATTCTCGTTATGCTTCTTTTTTTAAATAGATTCGGGCATTTAGGCTATAAAATTGCATGCTACACTGTTTTGCATTGCAGTAGGGAAGTAAAAACTGATAAAACTACAACGACGTTGTACAGTAGCGAATATTGAGCTGCTCGAAAAATACGATTACATGATTAGAAATCGTGTAAGTTTGGATTTAATTATTTTTAACTGCCTGTATAGAATGTCAGAATATTCTTTTCCAGTTTCATTTAGCAATATTTACTTACATTTAGGAACGTACATTTTGAATTAGATACAGCTGCCAAAGACATCTGCATCCCCAAATTCTAAAGCTATTGAGATATTATAATGATCCAATTTCACCGCAGAGAATATACAAAATTTAATAAGAATTCCAACAAAAAAGCGAATGTAGACATGCATGCGACGTATGCAGCTGACGCCAAAATATGGGTATATTATGATGTCCCTAATCTGCTTCACGGTCTGTTGGCCGGGACGGCTCTCTCGATAACAATAACCGACTTAATACGCCCGATAATCGGTTTTCGCTATTCCAAAACATCCGTGATTGACACTTTTGATGACGTTTGAGCCGAAGCAAACGCCCCTGAGTTCACCAATCGTTTTCCATTACGCTGCTAGGGGAGTTTACATTTGCAAATAAAATATAGAGCCGAATGATTTGTGCAAGTGGTTTTGGCAAATAGCAAAATTGTGTTTGATTAATCGTGGTAGTTATGTATGGACTGAGTAATGTTTTGATTTTATGTCAGTTCTATTATGATTGATTGCACTGAATCTGGAACTCAGTTTAGTGTAAGAATTTAGTATAAGTATTGCTAAGATTTCGATTTCGTAACTCCTAAGTTTTCGGACGAATTAATTAATAAGTAGAAACTTTGCGATGGACTATAAGTAGGCACTTACTGCGGTTCTTTGTTAAATTTAAACTTTAAAATAGGTACAGCTTTTTAACCTATTATGTAGCATCGGCCACTAAATTATTTTTTTTTAAATCTCTTGCAGTTAAAGTTACAGGGTTTTCGAGCGAATGAAGATTCTTCAATGATTTTACTGAACTCTAAAAAAATCATTCACTTGTTTAGAACTTTATAGTCAAAACAATCCCAAAATAAACTGTAGTCCAACAAGCCAAACAAAAGTCATTACAACTCAAGAAACGACTACAAACACAAAAGAACATAATATTTAACTAAAGTAGCGAGCTCGCTATTTCAAACTTAAGTGACCATGAACTGAAACACTCAAAACGATCCAAGAGTAAGTTGGATGAGTCTGAGAGGCAAATGTCCATGCTAGTGGCGAGCAAACAAAAAAAGAATACGCACAGGCCGAGTTGAAAGAAACAGCGCACTCAACCAGGCAAAAGCGAAAAAGGTAAAAAAGAATCACACAATAAGTGAAGGAGGCAGACGGTGCCACGTCCGGACTAGACGAAACTTGAGCGAACAACCTGACCGCTTTGACTCACTGACCACTCATTTGATGCCTTCTAACTCGGGACTCATTTACTGCCGTTTTTTGTCTTTTTATGCGATCGCAAGTTCTATTGACAATGCTACCGACGCGTTTAATAATAGCGTCGAATAAAAAGAGATGGTAATTTTTTTACGGACATGATACTTGGACAAACTATCATTGAGTGTCTTGGTAATTTAGACATTTTTGATGAAATTTTCTTCAGTTTTGGGGATTACTGCAGTGTAATAAAAGTAAAGTAGAAGTAGAACAACGTATTGACTTCTAAAACGACTACAATTACGTCGTCTTCAAGAAATAAGTTAAAGTTTCAACATATTTGCAGTTTGGTCGACAGGCAGTGTCTATCACTTACGTGGGATACATTGTACCCGACGACTGCAGAAGGTAACCCTACTATTTTCGTACTATTTTCTCCGTTGTCCCACACAAAGGTATGTGACACACGACACCAAACAACGTACAAGATGACATTACTTATTTCGTATATAGGTTTGCCACAAAACATTTTGCTTAAAATTTAGTCACGTAGTCATAAGGGGTGTCCCATGTCGCATCTTCAAACCATTGCGATGGTCCATTGTATTCTCGCGAGACAAAAGGGTTGAGAACCCTCCAAGGAAGCTTACCTTCGTCAAACCGCTTTTTGGAATCAAACGTTCAGGTATTTGGAATAGATTGGAACATTTTATCTCGTGTTGTTGGTTCAGGGAGAGTACACGATTCCTTTATGTATGGAGGATGTATTGTTGCTAATATGTGTTCCAAATTTGCTGCAGATCTTGTTCCAGCAAATTGTATACTAAGCTGTATAAATTCGATTGCGTGAACTTTGGTAGTTAGTTGAAAATATTCGAGGAATATAATTCAAAGTTAGTTACAGCAAAAACATTTACATGTTTCATTACTGTTTATTTAGATAAAATAAAATCTTAATTATTTACTACTAAAAAGACTTAAATTCGACCGTGTAAATTAAAAGCATAATATTAATTTGATCAAAATAGCTGGAACTAGTTTTATGTTAATTAATTTAAGCTTCATTAAATTTTGGTTAGATTTGCACAAGATTTAATTATTAATATTAGCTGTCTATTCATTTACCTTATCTGAACGAAATAACTGAATTATTTCATTAATATTTGTTTAATTGAAATTTAAAGCAAGTAGCAAAGATTTTAAACTCGTTTGTAATAAATAAATAAACAGAACACATAATATTATGTGTTCTGTTTATTTATTACGAATATTTTCGATACAAACGAGTTTCGAATCGGTTCGTTGGAATACAACGAACCAAACAAAATTTTCGGGTGACGATTCCGAAACCGCGTAATGGACTTCGGGGTTTGTGTTTGTTATCGTACTCAAAAGAGCGATTAAATATCATAAAACAGAAACTCTAGCTAAACAAATAGTTACTTTGGTCCGCATTCTTCTCGCCCTCCCATTTGCTCCGCAAAATGACCGTATTCAGTAACAAGCGTTGTGGACACTGCTTTGGAAAAGTTAAATATAACTCAGAACTGAACTGACGGTTATGAAAAGCACTTCAATGTAATATTTATGTGACGCACATCAGTATTTATTTCCAGAACATTAAAGAAGAGAATTTCGGTTAATGGAGTGTCAATGACAAAAATACTTTTGTTTGCTTTCGGCATCGAATCAGGAACTGTGCCTTTTTAACCATTAAATGATTTAACATTCAACGTATTCCAGAATGTTTTAAATATAGGCCTATTAACGTTTCAAGCAGTTAAGTAATTCATTGCAGTTGCATGTATTTATTTGGCGTTTTATACTATAATCGAGCTATTTTCGGATACATTTTGTCGATGAAACTGCCCTGATAGTGATGCGACCTCATATGAAAATAAAGCATCCATTGTTAGTGAATATTGCGTGAAGTAATGGGAAAAAGTCGGGGTTTTATAAAATGGTTTTATGCTTGCATACTCTGCGAGGTGAACAGATAGACCGGGTGGCGTGTGGCAGTCAATTTGGTTGAATGTGTGGTGCATTCATCATTCATGTTGGAGCAAAATCCCCCGCATTTCGTTGAGATCATTGTGGGCGAGCCATTGACATTATTACCTTGCTGGTAAGTATTCGCAAATGTATTCATAGGTACTCGAAGTTAAACACACTACGGACTATGTCAAATGCAGATACGATAAGGTATCCTACGGTATTTTATTTTATTTTTATTTTTTTTATTTTTATTCAAGAGGAACAACGAACAGCTACAATATAAAACATAGGAACAAGAAATACACAAAACATATATACAATATTGCAGCCCACAGCGCTGTTCACAGATTAATAATGGGATACAATACAGGGAAAGTAATCGCTAGGGTCACAAATACATTTTTTTATTTATTTTTATTTTAGTACTTATTAAAATCATTTTCATTCTAAGATGTATATAATACACAATGTAAAGAATATGTAATTTATTAAATATAATATATATAAATATAATACTCAAGAAATGGCACAAAAAAAAGAAAAATACAGAATAACATTCAAGAAAGCTCCTTAAGTATAAGACTTTTGAACATATAGGGAGCACACGCACAAATGTCTATATGTTCAAAAGTCCTATTGTAAGAATCAACCATTCTGCGAACAGGCGAACGCAGGCCAGAGTTGGACTTGCAAGTACCCACTGAAAATAATCTGCCAGCGCGCACCTTTCGCTTGTGGACTGTCCTAGGAACTGCATAACATATCATGTTGGAGAGATCAATGCTGTCAAATTTATCTCTAACAATACTATATAAATTCATAGCTTCTAAGTACTTACGTCTATTTTCAAGTGTTATGAGCTTATACTTTGCAAGCAAATCTTGGTATGGTAAATAATATCCATAACATCTAACATTGGCAATATTATTATAAAATTTATTTTCCCAGTCTATTATATGTAGTTATTTTACTGTTCAATTTGAAGAGATTTCATTACCATAATAAGATTATATAATTAACGATATACTGTAAACAAACGTGCTAATTAGTAACAGTGCATTTGTTCCGTTATGCAGCCCAACAATAATAATTGCGTTACGCCCGGAGCGTAATTTCGTCGATAACTTCAATTTACGCGAAACGTTATTGCGAACTAATTAATAAAATTATTTAAATTTTACAAGTTCATACATACATATACGATGGAATAACAATCTGTCACAATTCTGACATAATCAGTTTATTAAAAGCTACGGATATCATGTAAGCCGACATGATTTTAATTATGTCGGGTTCAAATTTATGAGTAATATTAAATTAATGAAATATTTGGTTTAGCCATGGTTATTTTCTAAATATTAACTGCTATTTAAAGCACTATTTAAATAAAAAGATCATGAAGTAGATTATAAAAATGGTCGAAGCTGCAGCTCTTTCAGATCAAAAATGTAGGTAGATACTATTTGAATTGTATGAATACATAACATAGGTAACATTTGTAAAAAAATTCAGCGTATCCTGTAAATACGTTAATTTTACTGAAAAATTGCAGCTTGAAAAAAAGATTTTTGTAAAACTCAAAGCATAGGGATCGGTCCCTATGCTTTTAGTTTGCGCTAGCCAGACTATCCAATTAAATAATATATTTATATATTTTTTTTTTAATAATATATATATTTTATTCGTTGTAGAGTTGTGTTTATTCTAAGTACTGTTTATTTTATTTTATTTTGTTACCTTTATATTATGTACAAGCAAATCACTGAACCTGACTTGGTTTCCGTACGTGTTTTTCGGGTGACCACTGAAAATCAGCGCTGTGCTGTGGGTCCCCATAGCACAGCATTATGCTGAGTGGAAGCCTTCTTGTCACAGTCATGACGTGCAGCTGCCGACTATTTCTGTTATGTTTATATTTATATTAATATTATTGATCTTTTTTTGTTTTCTACTTACCTACTCTTGTCTTTTTATATGCACGTGTTTCTATAACAAATAAAACTATTTTTCTTTCTTTCTTTCTTTCTTACAACAAAGTTTTTTTTACATGACGTGATCCCGTAATACAATAACGCCCTTCATACAGTTATAATATAGGTACCACAAGGCGTACAGTGCAGCAAAATCTAAATTAAATTTCGTTCAGTACTTTATCTCCTTTGCCAGCGGGACCTTGAGTCAGGCCACATTAACTGTATTAAGGCCGCTTTGTTCACTTTAAAACAATTGTGGCAAAGAGGAGAGAATTCACAAATTCCACTCGTAAAACACTCATCAGGAACTCCGCTGACGTCTGATGCCCGCCATTGTTGCCGAAAAGCATCAAAATTCTTCGCGTCTGGAAAATTTCATCCTTTGTGCGGCGAATGGCCGAACATTGAAGCCTCACAAGTTACTTACTTAATCTCTGCTCCTCCCTCTTTGTGTTCCAGTCATCAATACTTTTGGAAATTGCACCTCGAGCAAGTTCTGCGACTGGCTTGTTCGTGCTTATTGGGAACGGGATTTCGTCTCGCGGCGTGCAGTTCGGCCCTTTGAGTTTCATTATGAATTTATGGATTTTACAAATCATTTTTCGAGTGATTGAATGATTAGAATCATTTGATTTTATTATTCCTCCTCACGCCTTTCATTATATTAATATTTTTCGAGTTTTTTTTTTTTTTTTTGTTTCTGACTTTAATAAACTTTATGTGTCAGTCAGTTAACTGCCATGAGTCAGTGTCATTATTTTCCGTGGAATATTAACACTGACAGCTCTTGAACGCAGTTTAGATGTGCTTATCGCGTTCAATTTCATTGGTGAAATGCACACTTCAAAAGTTTGTACATGAAACTTCAAAACGTTTTTTGTACTTACTGCCAGCTAGTTTTTATTCAGGACTTAAATTGGATTCCGAGTCATCTAATAATGACTCGGGAGATTACTCTACTGCCGCATTCGCATTGCTCATAAAATCGTTCACCGTCCGTCTAATTAAATTGTACTGCAATAATTTCGCTTTAATATAGCAATAATAGAAACGATCCTGACAAACCGTTTTTAACGCAATAATAATAAATCTTTCTTGCAGCAGCTTGTCCCCGGACGTTCTCTTAAAATTTCGTTTGCACGAATAATGGAATAAGTTTAATTAGTTTCCTCTGCAGAGGTGCCTAGTCTTAATTAAGCTTTGGTTTCAACCATAATGTTAGAAGTCGCTGTTTGTTTTCGACGCCTACGAATCCTATTCTACTTGCTAATTCTAAATATTTACTTTAACGAACAAGCCAATTGTTGTTTTCCGTGTCTTTGATTTTGCTTAATCTACTTGTTAACAACTTTTTTTTAAATGGATTGCGGTTTTATTTCAAGGAGTTTCTTGATGAGGCTAATATAAAAATTTGGCTTATAATCTAAGATAGATAGCTAGAGAGTATTTTACAATAATGCTAAGTTGAGACTTTGATTTACAATCTTGATTAATGTGGGAACTTGTTTATGTAGTAGAGTGCGCGCAAGATAAGTCTGCCCACGACTGGTGGCGATAAATATAATTCTATACTATTAAAATATAATCGTTATTAATAATATTAAGTATAATAATATCACGGGAGGTCACCGATGAGGTGGACCGATCAAATAAAATCCGCGGATGGAGGCCCTGTTAATGAATGCGCCAGACTGTCAGGTAACAAAACTAGGTGGAGGGAGATCGTAAGGCGAGCAGCGACTACACCTGCGATTGGACACAGTTCATTATAACCATGACCTGTCTATCAAGAAAGAAAAACGAAGAAGAAGAAGAATATTGTATTAATTAATTAAATAATTCTATATTTAATTTGACCTTACATAAACCAGAAGACGGCGTCATACGATTACTTTCGATTTCAGCCAGACTTATCTTGCGAGCACTATAACTATTTTGCTCTCTTTTAATATTTAGACACAGAAATAAATAAAATAAGCTCCAAATAGTAACTGTTTCGGTGTCACATACGATAAAAACAAGGACCGAGCGTCTCTTTTATTGAGTCTCCTTTTATTCGAATGCAATCCGCTTTCGTCAAAGGTAATTCGATACGTGGATCTTGTTCGTTTTGTGTTCACACTTAAGCATTTCGCCTTTAGTTTGTTTTAGCCGTAACTTTATACTCGCGAACTTCGCGCCCCTATTGACACTTCCAATCAAAACATGTGAATGGAATCAATGGACGGTTTCTTTGACTTTTTTTCGGTTTTCGGGAATCGATAAACAGGGTTGTGTTGTGAAGGGATTAAAATAATGTGAATGGTTTTCATTGCATTCTGGCTGGCTTTGTAGTGTGTTTGGAAGGTAATGTAGTTTATACTTTGTTTTCATGTTTAATCAGACGTGCAGTTGGCAAACTTTGGATTGAATTGAGATTACCTGGTATAAGTTTCGTATATTTATCAATATGATAAGTTGAATCCAGAAACACAAATGAACAAAAACTCGAAACATCCCGCGAAACAAAAACACTCAATCAACACAGCAATATCATAACAAAACGATTGATTCCATTATTCGATGGTTTGCAAAAAACAGAGGAAATCATTTGAAAGCTTTGTATTCACTCGATTCGTGAATTAAACATCGATCTTGCTGTATTAACCGTACGTACGTTTACGATCATCGATATAAATCGTCCGATATTGATGCTATAAAACAAACCGCAGGATTACCGATTTAAATTCGTCGATATCAAAGCAGTTAAAGGGGGCCTTTATAAATTAACGACGCCAATTTCCCTAATGACATTGTAAAAGGAAAGTTTACGATTAACGATTTTGATTTTCACGATTGTATCGTTGTATTGGCTTGTAATGTTGACGACTATATAATTCGAGGATGACACAAGGATGTTCGTTATTTTGATTTTTACGCTTTGTTAATTTTTGATTTGGAATGTAAAGTAAATGTTAAAATCAACGAACGTTTTGTTGACTTTAATCGTGTTATATTTGAAATCTTAAAAATTTAAAGATATTTCAGCCAAGATTTGACAATTCATGACAAAAAATAGAAAGGTATAGCGATAATAATAGACTTGAACCAAAAAAAAAATCCTATTATTTAGGATTGACAGGACCGTACGAGTATATGAATACCTATGTTGAAAGTTAAAAACTGAATTTATAGGAAAGTAAGAGGGCTTTTAAAATATCAATAAAACTAACAGCGGGCACAGGTTCCTGGTCGGGAGGTTCCTGTTTCGTATCAGGCGGGAGGAAACGCCCGAGTGTCATCACTGCGTGGATCGCCCGGAGGATAAGGTGGACGTCTGCCCGGCTTGGGCAGAGCATCGCCGTGTCCTCGTGGAGACGATCGGTGGCGGGGATCTCTCGTGTCCGGCCCTGGTCCAGGCCAAGGTACGGAGCGAGAGGGCATGGGAGGAGGCAGAACGCGTGAGGGAGTGGCAAATTTCGCGCCCTCACGCCCCTAGCCGCCGCTGGAGACGCCCTGGGTGCCGGGAATCGCAGGCCGATTCCCGGCCACCGTAGGCGCGGGCTTGCGGACGGTGAGCAATGGGTAGCTCGCCGTCCGATAAAGGACCAGGCCCGGGTCGACGGCGCGTTGTGTTTCACGCGCGCCTCAAAGAGATGTGAGTACAACTGACGGGGTCCGACAGGACCGATGCCTGCCGGGGTTGCGGGAAAGTCCCTGGCAACGTACAGGCAACTGAAGGAACACGGGTGGGTTTCAGTCAGTAAGAGTCTGACACGCCCTCCCGCTCCGCCCAGAGCGGGAGAAGTTATTAGATAATTTCCCACCCAAAAAAAAAAAAGTAGGCACATAAAAAATATTCTGACCAATGGATTTTCTCAATTCACAGATATATAGATGATACATCATAACAATAAAAAACAAAGAATGTTTCAATTCTGTGAAAATCAGATTGATAAAGATCAAACAGCTCGACAAGGTGTTGAAAAAGGCAAAAGTAATAAAATTATGACTAAACATTTTCACAAAGAATTTCAAAGGTCAGGAGTTTTGACGAAGTAACTTGACAAACTTAACTTGTAAAGGGACCATAAAGAAGGAAGAAATGAGTTTTAAAATACCAATACTTACTTTACTGAATAATTATAAGCGCCAAATGTCACGCAGACGAACAATTATTCAACCTTGTCAAGTCTGAAAATTAATTATTAAACACCTTGATCAATTAAAAGGAACAGGATATTGAAAAAGCCAATACTAATAAAGTTAAAACAAAAGGATTTTTAATTAAAGATTTACAAGATAAAGAAAGAGAAAATCAAACGAAAAACGAAAATGTTAAAAGTACCTCTGAGAAGGAAGATTAAAATGAAAAAGATGTTTATGACGACACGATTCAAAATCAATCTGCCTAGCCTTCTCTCAACTATATTGGGGTCGGCTTCCAGTCTAACCGGATGCAGCTGAATAGGTACCAGTATTTTACTTGGAGCGCCTGCCTATCTGACGTCCACAACCCAGTAACTGGGTAATACGATACCCCTTGGTAGGCCTTTTTTTTTTTTTTTTTTTTTTTTGGGTGGGAAATTATCAAATAACTTCTCCCGCTCTGGGTGGAGCGGGAGGGCGTGTCAGACTCTTACTGACTAAAACCCACCCGTGTTCCTTCCGTTGCCTTTACGTTGCCAGGGGCCACGGTATCCCTTTCGGACTTTCCCGCAACCCCGGCAGGCATCGGTCCTATCGGACCCCTTCCGTTGTGCTGACATCTCTTTGAGGCGCGCGTGGAACACAACGCGTCGTCGACCCGGGCCTGGTCCTTATCGGACGGCGAGCTACCCATTGCTCACCGTCCGCAAGCCCGCGCCTACGGTGGCCGGGAATCGGCCTGCGATTCCCGACGCCCAGGGCGTCTCCTGCGGCGGCTAGGGGCGTGAGGGCGCGAAATTTGCCTCTCCCTCACGCGTTCTGCCTCCTCCTTCGCGAGCATTACTGCTTCGCAGAAGGAGGTGACGGCCTCCCATGCCCTCTCGCTCCGTACCATGGCCTGGACTAGGGCCGGACGCGAGAGATCCCCGCCGCCGATCGCCTCCACGAGGACACGGCGATGCTCTGCCCAAGCCGGACAGACCTCCACCGTATGCTCAACCGTGTCCTCCGGGCGATCCACGCAGTGATGACACCCGGGCGTTTCCTCCCGCCACCCCTTGGTAGGCCTGTAGATACAATTAATAAAGTATTTATAGTAAGCTCTTAACGCAAATACCAAAGTTATTATTTTTGTAAAGCTATCACGTCAAACACACGAACAAGGTTTCAATCTTGTAAACTCAGGGTAAGGTAAGGTTTGTTAGAAAATTAATTATCAAGTGCCTTTATCAGATGACGGCCTGAGGGCTCCGTGTTTCAATCGGGATTTTACGGTATTTACTTAGATTTGATTCTGCATCAAAAACAAATGTCCCGAGATTGTTTCATGTAATTAAATTTGGGGATCTTATCGTGTTGCGTTAGGGATTATAATATGTGAAGATTGAAATAATGGTGATATAGTGATAATAATAAATTAAAATATTGAAAATGAATTTTCAGAAGTTATCTTTTCTACTCACTATTTTTTTGCATGTTTTATCGTAAGTAATTACATCTAGTAGGTATGTATTGTATTCAAATTGTTAGTAAGAATCATGTAATCTGTTTCAAATTAAATTATATTAATTTAATCGCAAGATACGTGCTTATGGACGTGGAGTTGCGGTCACCAGCCCGATAAAAAATACAATATTTTTGTCCCTCCGTTAACAAGTAAACAACTCCGTTAACAATTCAGAACAAAACGTTTATCCATTTTTGATTTTGATTGTTTAACTCTGTCAGTTGTAGACATTGTAGAATAAAAAATGCTAATAACTCCCGTCAGATATCCATTACTAGGATTGTCTATTTCGCAGACGTTTACCATTACCTCGAATTCAGAAAACAGCGTTGGCAGTATTCAAATACGAGCACGTATAGTAAGCTATTTTGAATACAAATTAAGTAAATTAATTTTATTATACATTTTTGATGCAAATATTTATAAGATATAATGGTTAGAATATTGCCTACGTAAGGTAATCCTACTTTAAACATAATTCCGAATCCGTTTCTAAAATCAAAAAATAAAAATACGTTTCTTAAAAGCCGAGAATTTTAACAAACAGTGAAGAGACAATTTGAACAGAATCTATGTTGAAAGCTCTGCATTATTATGTTTTTCTTGTGTTTATTTAGAAAAATAGTTTTAATTAGAAATAGAGACATAACTTATTAAATGTTGACTTGAATGGAATGATCTCTTCGTGTTTGAGTGTTAAGTGCTGACATTCTGAAACTATTAATCATGACAACACCAAGCAAACCACAATAATAATTATGAAACTTTTAACTTAATTAAAGCAGCCGTCTTTTATCAAAGATCTGTATATCCCGTGCCTTCATTAAATTAGTGCCAACCCCACAAATAGGTAATGTCGGCTTCCCAAATTATATTACTTTATTGTTATTCTTTTTTACTTTGTTCCCCCAAACTAACGTAAATTGGCTTGGGATCACGCTACTGTTACGATAAACTGCGCTATTGGATTGGTTTGTTGTGGCTTTGTACCAGTTTTTATGTCGGGAATATTACTCAGAAACGATTTCGCGATCACTGACTTTTTGATAAAGCTAGTAAATAATTTTATTTGGGATTATTGTGGCGTAACTGTAATGAAAAGGGATATTCGGAGAACGGTAATAGACGAATATTTTATTGTGACTCATAAAATTAAACGACAAGAAAATATTCTTGTGTGTGCGTCGCGTTTAATATTTTTGTGGCCTCTGTTAAAGCTAGCCTAAGGACATACAAGCCAAGCATACAGATTTCATATTATTATTTTCTGACTTTACGACTTTAGAGAGAAACCCAAAATATTTGGATTTCATATTTACAGTTTACATATAAAGCTATACATTTCCAATTTATGCTGATCTCGAATTGTATAGGATTTCCGCATAATGAGAGGTCAGCTTATACTGAAAATTTACAGCTTGATATGTAGCCGTGTGTACACCTGACGTACTACCTGAGGTAACAGACGTAGACGGTTTTCGGGGAAAACATATTACTGTGCTATAGGCAATCTCTGTCACAACAATACATTACCATTTAAGAAAGTAAAATTATCAACCTGGTAAGCTAGGCCCTATATCACAAAACTTTACAAGTCTACAATTCTGCAAAATTGTGGAAAAAATTGCGTAACACAGAAATTACAAATATGTATGAGTTACAACATTGTAGACTTGTCACTACAATTTACATAAGTATTTGTAAGGTTTTTCTGTTACAATTGTGTGGTTTAGAGTTTTGTGGTAGACGCACTTGTAAGATTTAGAAATTATTAAATAACTTCTACCGCTCTGGGCGGAGCGAGAGGGCGTGTCAGACTCTTACTAACTAAAACCCACCCGTGTTCCTTCAGTTGCCAGTACGTTGCCAGGGGCCACGGTATCCCTTTCGGACTTTCCCGCGACCCCAGCTGGCATCGGTCCTATTGGACCCCGTCAGTTGTACTGACATCTCTTGGAGGCGCGCGTGGAACACAACGCGCCGTCGACCCGGGCTTGGTCCTTATCGGACGGCGAGCTACTTATTGCTCACCGTCCGCAAGCCCGCGCCTGCGGTGGCCGGGAATCGGCTGAATGCGATTGAGGGTGCGAAATTTGCCTCTTCCGTGAGGAGGCGGAACGCTCACGCGTTCCGCCTCCTCACGGAAGAGGCAAATTTCGCTCTCAGGCTCTTTCGTGAGCATTACTGCTTCGCAGAAGGTGGTGACGGCCTCCCATGCCCTGTCGCTCCGTACCATGGCCTGGACCAGGGCCGGACGCGAGAGATCACCGCCACCGATCGCCTCCACGAGGTGATGCTCTGCTCAGGCAAACCTCCTCCGTATGCTCCAGCGTGTCTTCCGGGCGATCCACGCAATGATGACACCTGGACGTTTCCTCCTGCCGTATCCGGAACAGGAACCTCTCGAAACAACCGTGTCCGGTGGGGACCTGCGTCAGGTGGAAGGTGAGGACACTGTGGTGCCTCGCTAGCCACTCCTCAAAGAGGGGACTTATCACCGTAATTGTGGCGTGCCCATGGTATAGGGCCCTAGTCCTCAAATCAAATAGATTATATTTTCTGAATTCGATAATTATTCTTTATGTTACTTACATACATAATAATTATCGAATTCAGAATATACAATTATCGTTTTGTACAAAATAATAGAATTTTTTGTTTTCCTTTCTGTAAGTTTTATACGCCAGTGTTCCAAAGTACTAATTTACAAATATTAATTTGCAATTCTCATGTACTGGTCCCGTCACGTAAAAAGAACGCTGGCCGTTTACCTGCGCACTGAACGATTTATCGATTCCAGCCTATTCCATAGTACTAAGTACCTAATAAAGTACCTATTATGATTCTACAATAAAACAATTACACTTATATTATAAAACCAATGGCCTAGTACTTTAGGATGCGACTGTACCCGTGCGCAGACACATCCCCCCTGCACTGTCACTCAGCGTTCTTTTTACGTGACGACAATTGTAGCTTATGCATTATTATTTCTGTCAAGTTTATAAATGTAATATTAAGCAGCTTATTTGCGTAAAACAATTACAATGGCAATGCCTTTCATTCTGAAAATAATTCAACCATATTCATTGCGGTACTTACGATATCGAGCAGAATTTTTTTTAAAACATATCTAATAATTATTATGATTATATGAAGCAGTGATTAGAATGAATTTCCTTCAAAATCCTCCGGATAGTGATTGTCAGTGTGCTACGTATTTAGTGAGCGGATGTGTCACAATATATAAGTAATAATATTGATAAAAGGTGGAAAGAAATGATAGTCAGGCACACCGCATAATGACTTCATAACCAACGATTTACCGGTATTTACCACCGTTTCTGTAGAACACAAACAATCCTCACAGATTTCGGTGACACAAAGTGATAAAAGGGTCATTGTTTTGCGGTTTGTCGGAAATAATCGATATCAATCGGTGATTCGGAATCAGTTATCGAGTGGACGGTGAAGGGCTCTCGAATCGGTCCATATGCTCGTGTTCGCACGATCGTCTAGTACATACTTGTCATGTGGAGCGTCCGGAACACACGTCTAGTCGGACTCCTGTTTCAACGGATTGGCTAATTGAAAACCTTTCAACTCGATCAGTTTGAAATTTGAAGTTTTTAAGATCGGTTGATGCAAATCTATCTTCTGGGAACGAGCTTGCGTGTAGCAGCACTATTAAGAGTATGTCCACCCACGTCAAAATTATGATTGAGAATGCTTGAAATAACAAAAGATACCAAGTCGATGCTGTATATTGATTCAATCTGGTGCTGTAACCAAAGGTTGTCTTTAAACGATTTCTTTTAGCAATAAGACCGTGTCACCCTATGTAAAATTTATCCTTTTATATCTGTAATTCATAGGTATGGTGTACATAACATAATAAAGAGTATTCTATCTATATTTGTACTTTTACTATTTATTTATACTTCTATACAGGATGTCAGGAACATCGACGTGAATGTATGGAACAGCAGATTTTTTTTTAAATAACCGTCGAAAAATTTCAACCCAGGGGGCTTCAGATTCATGTACTGAATCCATGGTAACAGTTTTCGCGTCTATGTCCCCTGCCACCCTGTATACAATTGTGGTACACACCTAAGGCCGACTGGGATTATCTGCCAGTCAATCTTTGCATTTAAAAGGAACACTGTTGTCGAATGAAGTTCAAAGCATCGGCAACACTCGAAGCTTTGGGTCCCAAACTCACAATGACAGTGTGATTAAGTGTACATAGAGCATATGAAACTACAGATTGCTTTGCTTGTAAGCTTCACACCGACCTACTTTCCTCATTTGACTCCTGAAAATTGTGCGGCACAGTCAAGTCTATGATCCCTGAAACGCTGTGTAGAGGTGTTTAGTTTTCAAACAGAGTGTATCAATGATCATAGGTAGGCACGATATGATTCGAAGTTGTCGTTGTTATTCAGGTAGGTTGTTAGTATACCTGCAATTACTAATATTTTCCTGCAAAATATTAAATGGTTGTTCTAATTTAAAACCAAGATCTTGATCCCAAAAGCCCACTGATCACTGGTGGAAACCTCCGAAAACATTTCCACAATTTTCAACTCAACAAAAAACAACGCAACCCAATACTTCAAATCTACCCATTTACTGAAGCACTACATTTCTAAAGCCAAATATACGTGTTGAACAAACAGAGCGGTTCATCAGTGGTGGTCGAAATCAACGCGTTTCCGTCGGCTGATTGTTTAGATAATCGCGTGTCATCGAGTTAGCCCCGGCGCCGAATTAACACGATTGCAGCCGAAGCCGACCGAACGAGAACTTCAACGAACCGACCGACTTGCAGATTGTGATGATTGGTTTACGTTTAATCTGGTTCAACTTAGTGTTATTGTTGGATATGAAGTGAATTTGGACGGGTGCAGTCTGAGGTTGCATGTAGCGTATTGTAGATACGTTTGAATAATTAACGAGCTTGTTTATCAAATTAATCTCGTCTCGTATACAGCCGAAAACAAACTATAGCTTCACAGTCGAATCTTTAATTTCTTTCATCTCAGCAATAGTAAAAGCAGTTTTGTAATATTGTTGGGACCGATAACTACATAATATTTTTAGTGGCTGGAGATGTTTTTTAAAGAAATAGGCTTCATTATATTTGTATTACTTCCATGAGTTGAAATTTTAAGTGAAAACTATATTATAGACAGTTGGAAAAGATTTTCTAAAAGAATTCTGTGTTGTTAGACAAAATGAGTTTCTGAATAAAGTGTCGATCAATCGATTTTCATTTGGAAGAAGTGTAAAGCAATCATTATAATGTTTGCGATTGACAAAGACTCATCACAATGACTGAATGTTTCTTTATTCCGATGTGATTCAACAACACGGCGGCCGTTCTATTCAGCTGAGCTTTACATTTTTTCCTCGGCGTTGTAGGTATCGACAAATTTCAAATCCAAAAATATCTTCAGTTCAACTGATCCTTTTAATCCACTTTTATTAACAACTTCCTTTTTATCTCTCGACTCAAACATTTAAACGTAAATATAATTTGTCCGACAAACCGGTGAAAGACGGAAAGGAAAACGAGAAAAAACACAACCGCTGCAGTCAATTACGAAGCTTAAAAATATCTCTGGTATTTTTTGTTCTAATACCCAAAAAAGGGTTCTCAATCCTTTAAACCGCTTGAAACAACTTAAGATTCATTCGTTAAACCTGCGAAATCTGTACCGCAGATAAGTATTTTTTTACAAGCGGCTTACCACTCCACTAACCCTGAATATTTTAGGCATTTTGTTAATATCCTAATCCTCTTTTTTTCCTCGGCTCGGACTCGGAGGGAAGTCGGCATTCACTGTTAACAGTTTCATGATTAATGACTGAAAACTCTTTGATGGCTTTTTAATTAGAGCTAAAATAGGGGTGTAATACCGGTTGGTAGCGGGCGCCGACGTCGACCGTGGTAAGGTTGCTGCGGCCACAGCTATATTTCATAGAGGGGGAGAGGCGGCTTCGAATTTGCAAGGCTAATAAATTGCGGAATACCTAGGCCTCATTGGCTCAACGTTTAATCGTTCGGGCCGCACTGGATTATTTTTAGCCAAGTTCCCGTCGCTTCTTTGTGTAACTGTAGCAATTGGAAAGTAAAATGCTAAACGTATTCTTGCCTTTGTGCGCGACTCAACGTAAGAGCGTTTACTTATCGGTAACATAGGAATGAAATTTCTAACTTTGCATTACAAATTTATTTCCTCCGGCCGCGGCCTCCCGACTCGCCTTTCAGGTTATTCCAATTCGTCAGTGAAAATGGCGATTAATATTCAATATGAACAGCCTGTTTGACTAATTGTTTCTGTAGGTCGCTATACAGATTGAAATCAGCCTCGAACAATGAAAATATTATTAATTGGAAGAAATTGTAGGTGCCTTTCAAAATTCTTAAAACAAATGTTTGATTTCCCGTAAAATATTAATCTTTATCTTGCATAAATATTAATGTCGCTTAGCTAAGTAATAAAATACGATCGATTCTCGCTATTTCAAGACCACGTCTTTCTGAGGAGCTGTAGATTAGGTACAATGGTTCAAAATAATATTTATAATATATTTTCATGTATTTTGGGATTATAATTTTCAAAATACATAATTTATAATGTACAGTGTTGCACATTTACCTGAAAAGTTTTGATAGAACGAATTTGTACTTACCTATGTTACTTCGTGAAAGTATTTGCCGATGAAACTAACAGGTTGATAGTATTCAAAACTTGTGATAGTTTACTCAAGTTAGTAGGTACCTAGTTACCTGCCCCCTCGACTTCAAGTACTTTCTGACTTATTCCATTTCCTTCAGTCGACTGCTACAAGATCGCAAACAACTGATACAACCGACTGTTTACATTTTTTACACCGGGTTAACGTCCGTAGTTTAAAATAGAAAAAAAAGTGGGATTTTAAACACTATCACTGTCTGCTTAGTAAAGGTATGGTGGTTAAACAACCGCGATGGTGCTGAAGCAAATAAGATCACGGAGCAGGGAAAGGATAATAAAAGGCTTAGGGATTTTATTATTTACTTATTTCTCAAATAAAAATAGAAAAACGTCTGCAAAAACATAGAATACAAACTATATACCACCAACTAACTTCCTTTATCCGCTCGTTGCCACCAGTTTTGAAAGTCACGAATTCTCTAGAGGGGTGGTAACCGAAAATATTCGTATTACATCGCAGCGATGTCGAAAACAATGACTCGCGAGAAAGTACGCCTCTAAGCAGCCACTTTGTGCAATTAGGGGAAACAAAACATTTTTATGCGAAGCCCGTTCGGGTTGACTTCGGTTTTTATGCGAAGCCCGTTCGGGTTGACTTCGGTTTTCATTGTAAGCTGAGTAACTTGTTCGCCGACTGGCAGCGTGTTAATTGTGTAGATTTAAGGTCATCTTTGGAAAAAAGCCTTTGGAAAGATATAGAAAAAACGTGCTGGTTTGTTTAAAAATCTTTGTATAGAATATCGATTTACATCATTTATTGGTTAAGTTTAGTATAATCTTGTTTACTCTTAACGCTTCTAAATGGTTTGAGTAAAACAATGTGTATGTGAAATCAGTTTCTAATCTTTGTTAGATTTAATTGGATCATGCACATCTTTTTCTGCCTGATAAGAAATATTATAAAAGGATAAATCCACTAGAACTCTCAAAGACGGTTTTCACAACCTTTTAAAGGAAAAGTAGCAAAAATTTATTGAAAGTGCACAATCTAAAAAGCAACACATACAACTTTCACGTAGGTATTATTTGCATTTATTTACACTTTACAGAAATCTCTTCTCAATTTTTCGCCCACATTCGAACTGTTCATTAGCATAATTGGTTTACTGTCGAAAATACGGCTGAACGTAGAACGTATGAGGTGCATCCATAAACATATATTGCAGTATCGCCATTATACCTCGTTTGCATAAGTAGTTCCAATGAACTCACCCTAGGCTACGTCATTTACCGTTTAAAATTCTTCGACATAGCAACTTTAATATTCCACTTTATATTTCTTTTTGTAGTGGGGTTTTAAGTAGGGCCTACGTCTTGTGTCAGATTTTTTGTTATAAAGCTTGTTTTTTGTATTTTCTTAGGTAATGTTAAGTTGCTTCATTTAATATAGCTACGTTATTCCTTTGGTTGATAATCGTTTTAATCTTACCTACTTTTCATTAACCAACATCATCTTCATGCCCCGTCTTCTTCTTCTTCTATACATCTCTATTACCTGTCATCTTTATATTTTTCCGCTTTCTAGCCATATATCCTAGAAACAACCTAAGACACAATCTATCCATCGTTCAATGCAATACTTTCCTCACGTCATGTTAATTTCTCTGCACCAAATTCTTCTTCTTCTCCTTCTTTCTTCTTCTTTGTCTTCTTTCTTCTTCTTCTTTCCAATAATTTACCAATCCTTTTGTCGTGCTTTGATTCATTTCATCTTATTGGTCGAATATAGTACCTCCAGAACAGAAGTAAGAGCTTTCAAGCCAGGCAAACTAAAACACTACTTGCAGTACAGTGTACACCAACTGTTACTAATGTTTTTAAGTGTAACCAAAACCACTAAACTAATACACAAACATTGTTCGAACGCTAGCTTTCGTAGTTAGGACCACGTATAATTTATATAGGAGGTGTAGCTAAGTATCCAAAATCTATTTGCATTACAACCGACGGGACTCAGATGTTCCGAGAATCTGTCGTGATATATGGACGTTATTAGGAAAACAAACTTATAATTGCACGTAATCCCCGCGTTGTATTGTAAATTTTGTTTTTGTTCGGTTTTGTTCGTACACTTGGTATGAATTATGCGAAAATTGAGCTTTAGATTTTGTTGTATTTGAGTTGATAAGATTTTCAATTTGTGTTTTCTTTTGGTTGTTGTTCAGTTTGTTACTTGGATATTGATTCTAGCGTCTTCTTTCTTTTCCACAGTAAACACTGTCTTTCCAGACTTTAAGTCTGAATTCACTGCCTGCAGAGAATTTGCTATGTTAATTATTTGCTTTATGTACTAATTTTAAAGAGAACAGTCGCAACGCGATGTAGCTCTATGAAGTCAAGTACTCGTATTTACAGAAAATCTTGTCATCAGATGAAATTATTTTATTACGAATTCCCAGTACCTATGTTTTTTTAGAGTCATTAAGGTACGCGGTACCGCCACTGACAATCATGTGAACACCGAGATGATTTCGCAAGCGTCTCTTTCTGCAATTTTATACGAAAAACTAAAAGAAAAGGGGTGAAGTTTAACAAGTGGAAAATACCCGTACCATTTAAAAAATCTTGAGAGCAGTAATTAAACTCGCATTAACTAAAATATGAGAGCACCGCAACTTACTTCCAGTCGCAACTGGTCCTTCTGTTTAAGCAATTTGCCTAAGCTACTGGCTAAATGTTTTCCTTTTCGAAACTCACACAAAACAATTTCTCACAGACTGCTCTGTCCATTCGGTATCCGGAGGAACAAGTTTGAACTCCAAACAATAGTTAAGCAACAAAGAAACTTGCGAACTGGCGTGCTGCGGCCGAATTGTGTGTGTGAACCGACTTACGGTGCCGCCTCTGCGAGTACGCTTCAGGTGTTCTGTAATCACTGCAAACACGCCCCCATTTACAATGTTATCTAACAACTATTTCCATGCTAATATTTGTCTAGACCATTTCTTTTGCACTTATTTGTTTCAGAGACACTTTTGAAAACTAAAAGGACTAGTGTTTGTGTGGTGGCGGTGAGGCACGTTTCGAGATGAAAATCCTTACGCTTTGAATACCAGTTCCAACGTTTTACTACATAAAACATTCCGAGCAGGTGTTTTGAAAATTGTCTTGTATAAAAATTTGTGTTTATTCTTCTAGTTTTATAGTAATGTTGACGGTAAATAACAATACATAAAACTGGATTACTCAATATAGAGTAGGTAGCACAGATGCAAAAGACTGCTGATAGGTCTTCTTTTAAAATCGTAACTTTTGCGTCTTTCAGAGCGTAGTTTGAACTAGATTTATTTTTGCTACACCACCAAAATCGATAAATCCCACGCATATAGCTCACAAATCTAAAACCACAACTCTGACCGATTTTCGAGTCAACCCGCGCCATGTAAACTTTGCTCTGAGTTGGGAAAGTCTTGCAATTTTCTCCGTATCGGTGTTGTGCGCGTAAGGGTGCTGATTTATTTGTGGGTATGAGGCGTGAAGCAAATGAACTGCCCGTGTAGCGAGATGTACGGCGAGACCGCGCCGTAACTACAGGGTGGAGGCGCCTTAGATCACACGGAAAAGCTATGTACGGAATATCTTAAAACATGTGTAACAATTTTCGCAGTTCGCCGTGAGGTGAACGTGAAATGTGTTGTAGTTAATATTTGAACGTGTTAATGCTGGTTTGTAATGTAGAAGTGTTGGGTATGTATGGTATTATTTTACTATAAGTTTTTGAATAATAGTGTACCTGCAGCAAATTATAGTAAGTTCAGAAAAGGTAGTATAATACTAATCTTATTTTTTCCGAACTATCTAATGAAAATTGTACATACGACTGGAAGAGATAGATCTTTAAAGGATAGAAACCCATTAGGTCGTTGCGGATTGGGGTTCAGTGACAATTTGTCCGTACACCACCTTGTACACAGACAAATAGTGACAGTACTCCAATTCGTTATCCGCCAGCAGTTTGTCACAGGCAAACGCATTAGCGGCTGTGGTGGGCCGACTTGGCTTGCGGTCGAAGTCTCGTCCGAATTCCTCTCACCAAAACTGTCATCACCGACCGACGATTAGTCAAGCTGCTAAGTGCTCCTTCCCGATTGTTTTTCTCTTTGCCACCGTCCGAAACTGTAATTTATGCGACTTTGCAGTTCCACCACAGCGTCGAAATTTGCAATCGGCGTAGATCCCAGCAAAACCGAAGGTTTATTTATGGCATGGAGAGTTAACTTTTGAACTGAAAGTTCTGCGGGTGCAGCGGTCGCCAGACCTTTTTTTGTTTGCAGTTGTTACTGACTCCGAGGAATATAGTGTTCTGTGTTCACATATATTTTACGTCCGATTCTTTTTACTATCGCCTTATTTTGTTAATATGTGCATCTGAAGTTGGTTGTTCTTAGTCTGAATAACTTTTGGTGTATATGTTTTTCTTACTGCCACTATGAAATTATATATGTATTGTGTTGTAGTAAGCTGTCCAAGTTTATCAAACATTTATTATTTCAAAAAGTACATCGTTAAAATCGTACACATCTTGCACTGCTTAAAAAAGCGAAAAGCGTACAAACACAAGGACCATACACTAACGAATCCGAAGGTGACAAACTAACAAAAATAGCCGCGAAAATAAACGGCGGGAATCCAGAGACAAGAGTGCCCCTTGTTTTGTGCAACTGTTTGCTCTGTGTATTGACAAGCAATGTTTTCTCTAAAAGAGGTTTGAGCAAATAGTATTGGAGTGAGGGCGTCGACGTGATTGCGCCAAGGAAGCTCTTACACTTTGTTTGTTTAATCCTCAGCCTTTGATTAGCTGTTTCTAGTTTCATCGGTGTCAAAGGACCGAGGGAAGTAGGGTTAATTCTGTTTATTGAATTCATCTGACCTAATTTTTTTCTGGTATTTTCTAACAAGAATATCCTAATGATATTTTGACTAGAATTACCTTCTTTAGCGACGTATAAAAACCGCTTTCTGCCAAACTTGTTTTTGGAGGCTATTTAGTTACAATTATTTAGTTATATGTATGAATGTAGGTAAGAAAAAATCGATAACGAAACTAAAAATAGAAAATAATGACTAACTATTTTATGCTAAGAGCTAAAAATATAACCGTGTAGTTAGTTATCATGTGTTGAATTTCCCACACAGCTACAAGAATCGTGTTAGGAAAATGGATTACGTGTGTAATGGAACGCGTTGGCCTGACCTGTCATTACTGTTGCAGTCATCCGTATAAGCTTCACTGTAGTTGACCAATACGGTATTATGTTGTGCGTGATTTAATTTGACTATAATTACATACCTAATGCCTGTTGAGTGAGATTTTTCATGTATTGGGACTTGGAGTCATTTTTGTATTTTCTGGGATCGTTCAACATCTAAATCTAATCGTATTGTAGCCGGTTCTAAAATTCTTTTGTGTCAATATTATCGCAATATTTGAAAATCTTCTTGTATCAGGAAAAGTTTGCAAATAAAGTTGATCAATTCCAAGACTAACATCGGATAAAAAAATTGCCAAACTTAAATTAAATAGAAACTTCAAGTCTAACTAATAAATTAGTTGAGGGCAAAAGTTCATCTTAGACAAAATACCCTTTAAACTAAACTTTTAGATGCAAAAACTACTCAACTAAGAACATCTTCTCCATTGCAAGTTTTGTTTCGATTGATATAAATGGAAAACTCTTTTTTGTCTCTAAATCTTGGCTAGATACGGGAGGAGGTCGTAACACTCGATCTTCATTCACTCGAGTCATCGCACTCGTTTCCGACCTTTGATTTATACCCCTCTCTGTCACCGGATTGGCTACAGTAGTGACTCAACTATCAAATATAGGCTCTCATATCGGTGATGTTGTTTTGTTTACATTTTCTTTATTGGCCTCCTAGGTTCCGGATGTTTGATAGAATTTGATGAAGTATATTAATTGCATTTTTATGTCAACTTGTGAATGTTCATCCTCTGCTGCTAAACTAGGAGGGTCAGGTTTCAATGGCCAATAGCTGTGGTAATATTGGCGTAATTACAATGTTACCTTCATTCTTTCTTTCCTTTATCAAACGTATTGTAGACGATAGAAGTATGTTGGGGATGCGTGTTTTTTACTCAATTTCTTTGTATATTTTTAGTGCTAAACTTATGGAGATGAATAAGAGTTTCCGTCTTCTGTTTAGATAAAGTTGCTTTCATGTCATGATTACCTCTCAATCAAACAATTTGCACAATGAACTCCACTTTAAAAAAACATAGTACCTAACATTTTCTGGTGTATTACTTCTTACTGTGTTCTTGATTATTCATTTAATCTTCCTCTTCAGTATGAAGATTCAGAACACGATTTAGTTACTGGTGGTTTCTTATAAATTCCGCAGACTAAACTCTGTTCCAGAATTAATTGATTTATCCTAGGCTGAGCCTTGAGTGCGTTAGGGTCAACTAGTTTAGCCTAAGATAATCTAGTTTGTTCTTGTATGAATACTGAATTATCTTGCTTAGAAGTGAACAGAGTTTTATAGCGATAATGATATTATTTATTTTCCCGCTGTTATTTCGCAAAAATATAAGAATGTTCATTAGATATATGAATTAAGATTAGTATGATTTATTTTATTGGAAAATGTGTAAGTGTAATTACGGACCGAAGATTACCTCATTAAATCAACCTGGAATCAGATAAGGTAGATTCCTCACTTCATATAAAAGTCAATACCAACAACATCCATTGTTACAAATAAGCATGCTTTTATACAATAAGACCCTTTTAACGTAATGTCACCAAATCTTGACCGGATCGTGTTTTCGCAGCGGTATCCCCTTGTTTTTATACCCGGCGGCATATTTTGCTACACACCATCTGTATTCAGCATTCGTAATTACAATCGATTACGGCACCTTGTTTATTTGCCAAACGGTTACATTCAACGCTTGGAAATGGTCAGTTTTTGATTTGATTTTATTTCAGTAACAAGGGTTATTCAGTGTTGTCATGATTCTCGTTTGAATAAACAGTGTTTTGTATAATAGTTTCATCACCATTGTTTTTTTGTGATTCTATTTTTGTCGTGTCATATCAAAGGCTTTTTGAGGAACTCAGAAGCCACATTACTTTAGTGTCGAGTTTAAAATTGTGGCTTCTCCCCCGAAATTCTCAGGTGGTGACGCATTTTACACCCCTTGAAGTCACTTAGCAACGTAAACCTGAGGGGCTTTAAAAAATTTAATGTCCCTACATAAACTGTGGCAGGCTCTTTGGTTGTTATTGACGAACAATTTTTAATAATTTATTTACTCTAAATTGATGGTACTAACTTATTTTGTATGTTTCTTGAATTTTGTATATAACTTAAAAGTAAAATGATTAGGTACTAAGAAACAAAGTGTTAGGTACTAAAAACAAAATGGATGCCGCTGCACATAAACTTCACTCCACTACTATGTAAAACTAAACATGGTATGACGCTTGAAATATAAAAGAGTTGAGAGCTTAGATCCTCCCACCTCTCAGGGGTAACAATTAAAACATAAGGACCGGGGGTGAGGGAGTAACTACTGAGTGGAAACGATGACGGTTCTCGCGCTTCCGACGGCTTGTTACACAACACAAAAATACATACTTGGGTAAATTATGTCTCGTCACGTTCGCGTTTCAAATTGAAAAAGTTCGCAGTTAATATTTTTAAAGGGGTATTCCATGCGTTTTGAAATAAAATAGGAATGTGGGGGTGAATTTTTAATTTACATTTCCCACTTGATTCTAGATTTATTTGATGATGTGTGAACATTTATTTAAAATAGTTTTTTGACTTTTGGTCTTGTTTACTGTGAATAAAAATTCAAACTTGGCCCCGTCTCTCCACAACACCTAACACATCTTTAAAAAAATATTTTATGATTTGTCTACAATAATTATTATGTTTCAAATCGACGTCTGAGAATCTGAATACAAAATAATATTGTCAAAGTTCGTTTACCTAAAGGGGTTCATCGTTCTAAGTGATGCATCCTACTAGATAATATTATAAATGTAAAAGTTTGTATGTTTGTATGTTTGGATGATTGTTACTTAATCACGCAAAAATGACTAAACAGATTTGGATGAAATTTGGCACACAGATAGTTTATAACGTGGAATAACATATAGAATACTTTTTATCCCGGTAGTACGTTCCCGTGTGATAATTTCCGACCTCCACGCGGGCGAAGCCGCGGGCGAAAGCTAGTAAAGAATAATTTCATCGACACAAGATCGATAACAACAATAAGGTTGGGTAAATATGACCTAAAGTTTCTGCAAACTAAAAACGGCTTCAAAGCGTAGGGAAAGTACAGTTTATTACCGGTATACTGGCGTTCAGCTCTGGTCGGATTTAGTGCTGCCACGTCTAACAACAAAAGTTTATCGTATGTACTACTAAAACAATGAATCCGATGTATGTAAAACGAAAGGGGTGTCGCCACCTCGATAGTTCTCATGACAGCCCACCGATGCGGAAGGAAGCCGCACTCGAGCTTTTTTCAAAATGGCCGTCTGTCAGACGTCATTCTGACGCGCGAAACAAGAAATTCAAGATGGCGGCATAAAAGGGGTTTGCAAGTTGTTTTGGCGGGCTGCGGCACTCGTCATCGAAACCCTATCATTTTGCTCGTTAGGTTAGTCGTAAGAATTGAATGATTCTACAATATCTGGTGATTCCTTTGTAATGTATGGTTTCGAAAACTCCCAGTGTTAGCATTTTAATCGGTAGGTACAATAAAATCAAAGAAATACTTTTATGGATTCTGTAATTATGAGCCTCTTACGATTATGAGTATTTTATCTTATTTGATGTTGAGTAAAAAGCATGAAACATTACTTATTTGATATTTCCTTTGCCAATACCTACTCGGTGCTGAAAAAGAAACCAGATTTAAGTCGAATATGGACTTCATTCCTAAAAGTAGAACTCATAAAAGAACTCATTAAAACTCGAGTCGCAGCCTCTAGCACATTTGCCGACCTTTAAAATTTTTGACACAAGAAACAAAGGCCACATTTTCCATCCACACTTTTCATTTTGACCTAGAACCTTTTTATCACACGAGAGTGGAACGTTTCTCGGACTGTAGTGTCAAACGGCTTTTTCTCTTAAATCAAGTGAAGCAGCTCTCAGGCAGCGGGCAGGGCAATATGAAACAGGTCGAGCCGAGTGATCCGCACTCCAAAGGGCCCGGGCGGCCGTCTCAGATGTCGCTCAGAGAGCCCATTCGCGCGGCTCGGCCACACCCTCCACTCGAGCCGCACATAAGCTTACGAGCGACCCGCTTTATTTATTATGTACAGCCATTAACGCCACTGCCATCATGGCGGCGAGTTTTTCAATTTTTAATTTCCCTCTTACCGCGATGGCGACACTCGACAGACGCTTCCCGGATTGACACTTAAGTTGTAACTCATTGCGCCGCCAGTTGCCTACTGACGACTTAATGAGTGTCTACAATGGAAAGAAATTGCTTTTTCATAAGCGGTTTTCAGATTGTTTGATGTTATAAAAAATAAGTACTGGAAAGGTTTTCACTTTTCAGTCATGAACATCGTATGAAAAGTTACTTTAAATTTTTGAGATCTGATGTTTCTTCTTACATGGTCTTACTTACAGCGGATCTTAACCATTTTGTCTACAATATAATATGATTTGAACATAGGAAAATAATAAAATACTCATAAACATTACAGCACTAATTCCTTCTAACAAATAAGTATTTCATTGTTTCTGACAGAGTACACCGATAAGTCCATTTAATCCACATACGATTTCTTTGACACGTGTTAATTCTAAATACGTAAGCACGTAGTTAATAATGTGTTTTTGTCGTTCGTATCTAATATGGCTTCTACACCCCTAAATGCGTATCCAAAAGTTTTGTATACCAACGGCTTCCAAAGCTGCCTATCTCAAAATGGCGGCCATTCTTTGAATACTCACATATCAACAATAATTACTGTAGAGGGATTTTCAGGGACAATAGAAGAAATCTAGTTAGAAAACTTTGCCTATAAAAGTGGTGTTACTAATAGGATCTCTGTTGCTAGGTATCGCTGTAGCGAGAGGTTTTGCGATAACAGTTAAACGTAACGGCGACGTAAAAGGCGCCGGGAGCCGGGAGTCCGGCCGGCCGGTCGGCAGCCAGCAGCCACAACTATCCCCACCGAATGTCCGTCCGGACCGGCCCCAGACACAACTTCCCACTGCTGATTCCGCAAATTTATTTCATTAAATTTAATTCTAAACTCTCAAGGGCCGCCTGGGAATTTGGTCAGAGGCAAACGAGTTAAAGTTCACGAGTACCTACTTGGCAAATTAATCTTAAGGGAGTTTCGATGTTATCCTGCTCCGTGGACTTGAGTGCGCAAAGTCTGTCGGACGTTATAAATTAACAAACCCTCGCTGGTAATTAAGCGGAGGTGTGCTTCACATCGACTTTAACGAACAAAAATTCAATTAACCCAAATTGTGTTAGAATAATTTTTCAACACAGCATGGTGTATTTACATATCTCGTAAATCTGTCGAGTCCTGTGGGCCTGTCTTCATTACGCGCTTTTAAAGCTCTTCCTCATATAATAATGTTTGCCAACAAATCCGATTATAAAATATTGGTGCTCCTGAACATAATTAACTTTTCTAAAAATAACAACATCTTCAACAATTTAACGAAATCTTCTCAAATTTAAGCTCACGAGAACTAAATTATGTTGGTAAAAATATCTCTCAAAATTAGTTAACCACTCCTCTAATAACGTGTTTTTTTTTTTTCAGGTAAGACATATTCAACTAATAAAGAAATCACAGCCACCATACAAGGTAAACGTAATTAAATAGGTACCTAATTAGTTAAGGTGAGACCTTAAAACGAAAGTCTTGTTTATTAAAGTAGTTGTACTTAATTAAAATAAACCTCAAGAATTACGATGGCCTCACACCGCCTAATGGACTTGTAATATTGTTCCTTCACGGTAGGTATACGAGAGCAGTGGTGGCCCAGTGGTAACGGCCCAGACGTACGAGTTGTGGGTTTCGAACCCAAGCAGGCGCTTTACCTTATGTAAATAATTTAATCACCACTGCTCTCAAAACGGTGAAGGAAAACATCGTGAGGAAACTGGATTGTCCTAGAACCAAAAAAACCCGCACTGGGCCCGCGTGGTAGATTACAGCCTACTCCTTATCGAAGAGAGGAGGTTTGTGTCCCAGCAGTGGGGAAATTATAGGCTGATAATGTAGGTATACGAAATGCTAGTAAATGAATATAACGCAGAATTTCGTATTTTCTCTGAGCAATCGTGTCTTTGGCTCTATGAACAGACATATCTCATCAAGTAAAACATCCTGGTTCTCCTGCCCTTATCGGATCGGCGCAGCATTTTCCTTGGTCCATACATCTATCTATACGAGTACAATACAAAATATCTATACGAGTACAATGTGTTACAAAAACACTGTCCGATCCGAAAAGGTAGGTACTGCAATAACATTACCAAAAAGTAGTAAAAATAAATATTATTAGATAGGGTATTGAAAATTAAAAAGTTATTGCTATTTAAAATTCACGTTTTTAGTACCAAAATTATCCCAATTCCATAAAATATTGGTAAATTTTCAACAGGGGTCATAAGTTATGACTTGTATCTTTCCGCTAAACGACGGCCGCACGCGCCCCTTGTAAATAACCCGGTAAAATTCCCCATTGAAAAACCATGCGGCGATTATTTTTTTTTTTTCAAATAATTACTACATAATATAGACGCTCAGTATGATTCTTAAAAACAATCCATCGATCGCTTCTTTAGTCTTTCTGTATTTTATTATTCCGACCTTTCAAACTCACGTCTTTCCTAACATGATCCATCAATCCAAAACCCGATGCACACACAACTTCTCGGTTACTTGACTAGAAAATCATTTCTGTGAAGCGAATGAAAGCTTAAACTTCATAATTAATAGTTAAATATCTATTAAAATTTGTCAAATGAGTCGTCTCTTCCCTCATTTACATATTTTGCAACGTCGGACGAGTTTCAGGCGAGGTAACACTGTCGGTTCATATCCTAGGATTCCCTAGGTGGTCGTACTTGCACCACCTCTACTCACTTGCCCACGATATGGAATTAAATGTTGATTAATATCGTGCATTTTAGGGTCGCGCTGCGCTAAGGCCGGGAAAGCCATTCAGGTGTTCAATTTAGAGGCACTTTGCAACTAAGAAGTAGTTAATAGTTGCCCGTCTAGTGGATAACCGCTGAGCATGTACTCTTACCTGAGAGCCCTTCGGCGCGACAGGGTTTCGCTTTAATTTATTGTTTCGATAGGTATTAAAAAGCTTTGATCTCCTACTATTTGAGCGCTGAAAAATGTGTAGATCTCATTTGTTCTGAAAATATTTTTCTATTGATTTTTTCACTTTACCCATTACCTTTTTGTGGTTAAACCTTTTTTACAGGCTTCGCATAAAATACAAAAACAGTTATACAGTATTTAAATGCAGCAAAACAAAAACTAGTCGTATTGAATTTTATTGGCCGGAGTACGTTAGCAATAAGTCACGCAACCATGCAATAAAAAATATTTTTATGAAATATGAAATGAATGTATGTATTTCTGCGTCGCTGCAAAATTTCATACAGCGCTGTAGCCAACCAGCCTGGCTATCGTTATGATTTGCCATTTGGACGAAACTAAAATATGTAGTAATTCTCATGGAGTGTGTCTGGTCCCTACGGGGCCTCTCCTGTCAATCAGTCAGCAGTCACTCCACAATAGATCTAATAAAATATTTACAAACCTAATCCTGTGTGGCCGCGAATCCATTATAAATGGCCTTTTATATAAGTTGGCCCTATCATATTGCCCTAGGGTGGCGTTTAATAAGGCGCTTTTACCTCGTAATCGTTACTTATTGATGTTCCCATGTCTAGACGCGTTCAGTTTTCCTTCAAGTTTTCCAGTATTTGCTGTCACGAACGTATGAATAATTAGTCGTTACTGCAATTTCGCGTACGCGCATCGACGACGGAGATTGATTTAATGATAGTTATTAGTTCCCCTATTGACGGATACGAAGCATTCAAACAATTGAAATTATCGTGAAGTTTTCATATTAAATGTTCGACTTTTCTTCCTGTTAAAATATTAAGTGATGGAACAGATTTTTGTGTGCTCGTCCATTTCATCGTTGATCATTGTCAAAAAGTAAATTGATGTCTGACAAAGTGAAGTCACCGTTAAAGTTAAGCCGGGGAAGCTTTTAAGGATAATTAATGTGCACTGAATTTTGAACTTTGAAAGATTTGTCACCGATAATAATTGAAAATAATATTTTATACAATCGGTGCTTTCTTTCAGTTTTGTTCAGATTTATATTAATGATATATCATATATTTTAGTGTACTAATTTCACACAGAGGTATTTACATGATTTTAAAACTAACATACTTAAAATAATAATAATAATATGTACAAGTATATAAAGGGAGGAGGGGGAGGAACAATCATAGGGCATCAAAAAATTCGTCCGTATCGGTGTCAATAGGAAAAGTGCCCAAAAGACTGGAAGCATTGCTACGTTGTATGGCAATGCTGATTCTTTGACCAAAGAATAGGCCAGTTCCTCTAGTCACGTGAAGAGTCGACCAGCCACTTGGTTATGTCTTGAAAAACTAAGTGGGCACTCGGACCCCATGGCCCTTGTGTTTCAACCCCAAACGGCTGAAACATATAAGTCCCAATAAGATTGTAGTATTTGCGCGGTTTGAGGTTTCCCGCACCTGCAGCAGCAGCCCCAGCACAGCCCGCCGTGCTAGGAAGATGGGATGGCGCAAGGGTGTCGACACACGTTACATCCCACACCAAAGGCCTACCTACCTTCCAAGGCATTATGGTCATTCCATCTGGGCTCTTCCCATCGGCGCATTCCAAGCTATTGGGTTCTAAAACAGCTGGCACTCTGGCGGTGTCATTGATGCTGGCGTGCCGTGCTGTCCGGCCTGCGCTCTTACTGCAGATTAGGCCATGGTGTCCGAGACAGTCGACACCTTCACCGCATTGACAGCGCTGCGGAGCCACACAAGGAGCGCCCACACGCGGACAGGTAGTGAGCAGGAAGGTGGTATCACATAGCATAGTGCGTATGTTGGGTGACAGTAGCGCCTGAAGCCAGAGCCCCGACTCCCACTCACCCACAGGCAGCAGGCGGGCACGCTCAACAGTATTGGTGGACGTATTAATAACATTATTCCATACCAACCTGCAGAGCGGCTCATCCCACTGCCCCTGGGAAGATGGGTTCACGGGCCGATCTGTATTCGGGCAAGCCGACTCCAAGGCGAAAAAAATAAAAAAATATATGCGAGTTTATATATACATATTTATTTATACATATTGTAGGCAATAAAAGTGGATATTCACAGTATGTAAAGTTTAAAAATAAACAATATTTTCTTCGAATAGAATATTTTCCAAGAACAAAGGTAGACCTCAATTAATTTCTTTCTTTACGTGGTATTGAAAGCAATATCTTTGTGTATTATTTTTACTACAATTTACCTAGACTACCTAACTCAAATCCTTACGAAATTCAATTCTTGTTTTTCTTTTTACAAATACTTTTTATTTCATACAGGTATGTTGTTATATTTTGATTAAATACTAGCTTCTGCCAGCGGCTTCGCCTCCGTGATATCCTTATAAATTATGTTACTCAGCGATAATATAGCATTCTACTAGTGAATGAATTTTTAAAATCACTCTTGTATATTTTGAGTTTATTCATTACAAACAAACAAAAAAACATACTAACAATCTAATCTTTTCTCTTTACAATATTAGTTAATAGATCAGACAGATTAGATAATAATGGAACATTTCAAAGCTACTAAGAATCAGTTCACACCAAGACGTGACGCGAAGCGTCGCTGCGCGCACTTTTGAAGATAGTTATACAAAATGTAACTTTATTTACTATACAAAAAGATATACATTTAATTGATATAATTCAAAAATGTCTCGTGGCGTCGCGCTACGCCCCGAGGCACAGCCTGAAGCTGTCGGGGCGACTTGTCTCTACTATTAACTAGCGGGGCAGGAGGTCGCGGTGAACATAGACACGTTCCGCTAAACCACGCGGCGTCTCGCTGTGCCGCGTTATGTCTCGTTGCGCAGCAAGGCGTGCCAGCGACTTCATGATGCGTCTCGCGACGTTGCGATGCGTCTCGCGGCGCCGCGCTGTGCAGCCAGAAACCACTGGCCTCTTCAAGCATCGTCACGTCGCGTCACGTATCTGTGTAAACCGACCCTAAGTTGAGGTATTTAAAGATCTTAGCAATCTTGCATAGCAATTAAAGTATAATAAAAGTCTTAATAAAACTCAGTAAGAAACTTTTCTCGTTGCTAGCTGTCAAGATGACATTTTTGTTGTTATCTTACTTTGATAAATATTATGTTTGGAATCTGTTTTTAGAATAAATTTCAAGAGTTTACGAAACACTCAATTAAATGGAAACATTTCTTTGAAACAATTTGACTGAAATGCAATTTAGTGTTTGTTAACTAATTTTAAAAGTAATAAAACACTCATAGATTTTAACTTTGTGGATTCCTAAGATCTTATGAATCTCGCCACTACATAAAACAAGGGTTTCAACATTTTAATAATGTTGCTATTTACACTATCAAGATCAAACCTCCAAACACAGGGGAAAAGACTGCTTACTTTAAAGGGCTATTTTCAATTTTCGTATAAGCCCGCGTAAATCCCTTTCGCAGCCCGAAAATCCGTCACCCCTAATCTTAAACTTCGGTCTTTTCGGGCAAATGTCGTGCTATCAGCTCTCGTCAGAGTAAATAACGAGTTGAAAAATGACAGTAATAACTATCGGGGATAATGAGTGGGGCGGAATGCCCCCAGGAATACATGGGGTGCACCAAATGTTGCAGCGAGCAGGCATCCCACTGCCGCAAGGTAAACAAACCATTGCCCGCGGTTTTTCCGTTGTTTCAATATAAAATACGTGCTCCTGACGTTTTTTGGTCATACTTCCTTTTCACGATTTCACGAAACTACTACATTATGAAATGTAGACTTCGTGGGTATGTATTTTCTTGCTAACATTTTAGATAAAAAAAATGGGATTTTATAATACATAAATTAAGCTAATCACTTCTAAAAGCATCGTCTAGTGCTTCATAACAAATTTTAAAAACATACTGAAAACGGGATACCTCTAAAATATATGCTGGTTTTTTATGGGAGTTATAAACGTGATTTACTCGTATATATTATGTTATTCATTCTATTGTATAAGAGTTGTCACAGTCGAAAATCACGTCAAGTCAGCGTCACGGTCCACAAAGCGTTCTTATCAGAACGGCTCATTTCCACTCAATCCTGTTTCACGTGCCATCATACACGACACCGGGGATCCAAGCTTTTTAAACTCTCGACGCGAGGGGAAAAACGAGCGCGAATTTATCAAAACTCCCGTGTTCTTTCCATTAGCAACATCTCAGATTGTCGGCGTTGTGAACGAGTGCGTGTTGCGCGAATAATGATGTAATATACGCGAGACGGTGTAATGACGCCTTTTGATGGTGCCTCCTCGTACCGTCATTACAAAAGTCACCATGACTACACGGTACTTATGTGGAATAAGACATTATACCGATGATGCGTTTACTTTTTCATGGAACTTGATAATGAACCATTTAGAAAATGTCCCAGATAAAAGACGAAAATTCGTGTAAAGAAAACTCAGGCAGATTACATTTTCACAATATAACAGACACCAATTTTGATGCTAAATTGGCCGTGGATGGCAAAATGGAATACAATATTAAAATACATTTTGTAAAATTTTAATTTTTGCTGACAAAACAAGTTTGCAGAGGCACAAAAACCCAATTAAAATTGTTTGCGAATGGCTGAGTAAATCCGAGCAAAAATTGCTGCTACGCAAATAAGGACTAGGTAAGCTTCTTCTCAATTTAGGTTCATAATAAGATATTCATAAAGATGTTCCGGCGAAACGACAAAAGATGGCGAGGAGACAAGCGCTTCCCAACTAAAATGTTAAATTACAAGAAGCCAAGAGACTTATCCGCAGAGGGAACAATGAAACCCACTTCGGTGCAACTGTTCTATACGAATAAATAACTAATATAAAATTAAATAATCCTAATGAAATTGAAGTCCTACAGATAACACAGCAAGTGTAATTAATTTTGAATTTGCTTTCAAAGAGCTATTCAAAGGATTATTTTTGATACTTCAACATTTTAATATAATAACTTTAAATGTGTGACAGGTAAATTCACTGATTTAACTTATTAAAGTTTGTAGTAGCTGTGAACAATCACAGCTTTTTCACGTCCTTATTAAAAACTACTAAATTAATTTAATTTTCAAATCATGAAATGTTTCAAAGATTAAATTGGTCGACTGATTTGAAGTGATAAAATATTTACAGGCAGCTTTTGGCTTAGTCTTAGCTCCTGGCGACATTATAAGCATTAATTATTCAAAAATAATATTTTATACATTGCTAGTAGGTAATTACTAAGCACAATCATAATTCATAAAATATGACGATGATTTGTTCTTTCATTATTTGCATATCTTATTCTGATTTGTGAGAGGTTCTTAACGTCAAAAACATAAGAAATTAAGGCTTCAATTTTAACCAGTTTGCCTGTTTTATCATATTAATTTCTACCGATAGTTGCCGATCCAGAATGAATCCGATGCAATATAATCTTTCGACCCCTAGACATGAAAATCTACTCATTTGTCAGGGTCTCCCCTGAATTGCCCGTCAGATGAACATATCAAATATCAGTCGAAATTAATCAGGCCACCTTGCCATCCGTAGACGTCATGGGGTGTCTTCGAACTGTTTTGCTTGTCATTCTGTGTATGTCATTGTATTGTGAGTAAACAAAGGGACTTTGATTTTATTGTTGTCTTAAATATTCTGTGTTTTTGGTGACTTTGATGTTACGCGTTATAAGTTTGTCCTCTTTTCAATGTTCATTAAAAATTCGATGATTCATTTGCAAGACAAAATTGTCTCGGCATGTACTATAGAACAACTTCATATCTAAGCAGTTTGAAAACAAAATCCTGTGAACACGGTGACCACATATGTTACCGCCCAGGTTCTATAGCGGCCGAGCACTGCAAGCAGAAATAGTCCTTACGGTGTATAGATATGAACTTCCTCGATGGTACCAATTTCTCCATAAAAATGCCTTTATTTATGAATGTCGCTTATAGATCAAACAAACTTAAACGTCAAAATATGTAAATCATACTCTCACTAATACACTTATTCTTTTTTTTATTTTGAATTTGATTATTTTAATAGATTAAGTAATTATGCTGTAGGTACTATGGAAGAGCGGTATCTCCTAACACAGGCATTGGTTGCTTAAAAGGAGGCTCCAAAAACGAAACTCTTTTTGTAAACTGAAGCATAAATAAAAACGTTTTTTTTTTTTAAATCTATTGTGACAATGATGTTGTTTCGTTAGGTAGGTACTTAACTTAAGCAACGTTTATAAATAAGAGGATTAAAGTTCAATTTTCTTTTTCCTGACCAATACCTTACATCTTAGACCATCTCCGAATATCCTTCATCATATTTTGCTTCATTTAATATGTTCTTAGTTTCAAATTTCAGAGCAAGTATCATCCTTCCGGCTCTCCACTTAGACGGCTTTCATCCCAGACCCAGATCATTTTGATCCGGCCCCTACTCGTATTAATATAATCTCAAGAAAGCTTTATTTTATACTCCCCCGCCGACAAAAGACAGCAAATGTATTGCAGTTATAAGTCAGACGAATTAATCCCTATCACTTGACAATAAAATGAAAGTAACATCACAAGAAGTTAATAGAAAATTATTGTCTCGGGGAGATTTTGGGATTAATATTTTGAACTGCTTCAGTGACGTCATATTGTGGACCCTTCTTGGTTAGGTGTTTATTCTTTGGATTAAATACCTTTGATGTGGATCCTTGTCACTCGTGGTAACTTGCTGACTTCAATCCAATGCAAATGTTTTTCTTTAACTTAGGTTAAGTCCAATTCTTTCTTACAGACATGCCTTAATACTGGCTTTGAAGTATGTCTACTTTCATCATCATCACTATCTTGGATGTTAACACTAGTAATACTTGTCCCCTACGAATTATTCTCGCATAATAAGCACTCGATTTTCTTTATTTCATCAGGTCGATACCTAATACAAAGTATTATCCTAACCCCTGTAATAAAATATAGAATATCAAATTTATGCTTTCCTATCCCCATCCACAATCGCCTAATTCAGTTGAAATCTCATCAAGGGTTAGTTCAGTGAAATAATTTTCCGCTATTCCGCCTTCTTATTGCCCAGTGCACCGCGGACCACATTTCAAACAAATTGAAAATCAATTTAACGAAGGGTCCCTATGAAATAGGCGGGCGACGTCTCAAAGAGGAACAGATCGGGAATCTACTACGGGGATAAGACGAGAGCGATATTATTGCTGTATTAAATCGGGTAATAAATTACAGGAATTTTGAATTACCAAGATTGTTTGTTTATATTATATTTAGAGTGATAAGCTAAACATGATAAAATTAAATCCTGTACTATTAAACGAGCAATATTTGTATATATATATATTTTTTTTTTGTAAACGGCTCTAACGATTTCGATGAAAGGGGATGAATATAGGGGTTTACGGGTGCGAAAAATCGATCTAGCTAGGTTTCATATCTGGGAAAATTCGTTTTCTCCGTATGTTCACCCGAATAGAGCTCGGTTGCCCAAAGTTCAGAACAAGATGGCTACCTTCAAATAATGACATGGCAGCATGGAATTAGTAAGTACCTACTATCATAGCAGCATAGAATTAGTACGTACAGTACATGGAATTATTAAGAACTATTCATACTATTAATTGAGCATTCTCTATTTTCACCCGAGCAGAGCTCGGTAAAATAGGTACTTACTAAGCTAAACATGGTAAAATTAAATTAATTGGCGATAGGTACTTGATGTTTTTTTTTTCTTTTATCATGATGATATCGATATCTCACGTCTGTGAAGATTTTTCAGTTGATTTATTTTGACCCGGCTAGGAATAATATTTTTTGAAACACGTGAAAATACCCCGTCGCATTGCATTGCCTCACCCTTAACTCGCCGGAATCGCACCTTGTTGTCACGTGGGACATAACCTATCAAGAGAGGGGAAGAAATAGGAAAATACATCACCTTAAAGCGAGTAGGGAAGATTCATATCGGGCAGGAAATTCGACTCGCGTCTCGCCTTCGAGCAGTCGATTTTTTGAATGAACCACCTTCGCTTTCACATATGGACTCCTGATTCATGAGTTTTATCTACCATGAAATGTGTGCCTAAGAATTGAATATTACCGGCTTGTCTCCGCGACAGAATTAATGGTAACGAGTATCGATTTTGCCTTTGTAGGAGAAATATATTGTGGTGCTAAATTCATCGAAATATTCTATTATTCGTAGAACCGAATGAATGAAATGGATGGGATAAAAGGGATCTGTTATAATACTTTTTAACGTATAAATGACTCCGAAAACGATCTGCTAAATAAAATCAACGCTATTATTCTGTACATAAAAACAAATGCACCCACGTCTACTTTGTATTCAATATTTCAAATTGAAGATAGTGTCAATAAAAAATGCAACAAACTTAGGGATGGAGGTGAATAATACGCCCGAGATGTAACTCAATTTTCCGCATAAAAATTGGCATTCTTTTATATGTACAGTTAGTTGATTCGCGTGCCCCATCACGACGATACAGCGATTATTATTACGTTCGAAAACCCATCAAAAGTTACAATTGAAAAGTTAAAGTATTCCAGGAGGGACGGTAAGCCTCCCTCGTCTATCTACAAATGAGTTTGGAGTAGGAATATTCTTTTGTGTACACACCATGCCGTGCAGTCACAGTTGTACGCTTAATTATGTTTGATATTTTTACTATTCCGTTTGAAATAAGAAAGCAATTTTCATTTTAATATGCCACCAGCTCTAAAGAGCTCACATAGCTCTTTAGTGTGAGTATGCTTTATTTGGCTTTCTCAGTTTATTATTTTTAAGCTTCTGTTTCTGTTTCTGTTTGCTTTGTTCAGATTCTCGGATATACTATAGTATGATAAATACTGTTTAACTTTGCAACACAAAACAAACATAAACCAGTAAGTTGAAGTGCGTATTTATTTTCCGCATCGAGCTAACTTTATAAACCCTATAATCGATAGAACATCCACTAGGCGGAACTTATCTCGTTCCGCGCTGCATTCCAAAACAATTTTATTAAACTTTTCTCCCGCCTCGCTATTGTTGGAGCGGCGGGCCTCGATGCAAGTTCCCTAAAATTCTTTTCTGTACATTTTTTTTTTCCAAAAACAAATTGCCTTACCCTCCTTGCAAGCGCACCTTAAAACACGAAAGCACCGCCCTGAATAATTAATACAATGGTAGGTTAAATTCGTCCAAGTGTCAACTTTCCCCTAACTTTTTAAAATACGACACCATCAAAAGTGCGGTCTAAGTCGGCGTCTAGACCTTTTATCTTGTCGGGGTTGTTTATTTAATTTTGCTTATTTTATTGGAACTGACAATGATTCAGGAAAACTTTTTGCGTTGGGGTTGCGGACTTTTTGAAGATACACGTAGACATTGTAAGTGTGTTCGTTTGATCCTGATTGACGAATTTATCCTGTCCATGTAAATAACGTTTGATGCAAAGTTTTTCACGAATGTCTTAAGCTGCCAAAACAAATTTTGACATCTTGGGGTGAATCAAATTATTGATAAACTGGATGCATGTAGCGCAGGGTGAAATATGTTTAAACAAGGGGTACTAAAAATGTAAACATGTATATTTTGGTACGTAAGACGTGACATTTTCCGACCTACACTTTTTTTTAAAACCAAATTATATTTTCCCCTCCCTTATCATTCCCGTGAAGAAAATTTACGTATTTTAAATTCACGTTTACACGAGGTTAACATTGTTGTTCTCACATTCTTGATTTTCTTTCCAAGTAGGTTAGAATAATTGGTTACTTCGGTGAAATCAATGGGCTAGTAGTAACTCACTATTATGGTGTTATTACCCGACGTAAAGCGATACCTACTCAACTATAATTTGGAGCTTTCAAATGGCAATAAGAAAAATAATTGTCATTTTGTAAGTAGGAATAATGATAAACATAGAAGCCCACTTATCTTCCCTACTCAACACATGCGCTGCATTGTGCTAATAGAGCTGTCAATAATACGTCGATGTTCGATATCAGTCACGTGACCGATACAGATAAAACTTATTGCAACAAAAACTTTCTATTATAAGTACACCGTTTTTTTGTACTTTCACGTAAGCAATGCCCTTTAAATCCCGACAATAATTTCCCTGGGGGCTGCTGGCTGGCCTTTGACAGGGGTGGTCGTGGACACCGAGGGTGACCGGGCCAAGAACTTCGTAAGGGTACTCGGATAGGGTCACTCCTTAGTCGTTTATTGTTCCTCGACGTTTATGGTCAGCAAAAGGGCAAAGCGAAAGGTCAAAACTCGGACCTGGCCCCCAGGTAATTTCTCAACAATTAATATTGAATAAAAGCCTTTCGAAGTACAGAATTTAATGCTTATCTAAAAGGTAGGAAATTAGTCCGCCAAGATTTATTCGAAAATTTTGGAACAAAGCTTGTTTATAGTTCAAAATGTATTTGTGTCGGCCTATATCGAGAGTTCGGAATGCTCTATTGTTGAAATATGGACATTCTGTGAATTTACTTCACAGGTTTATTGTTCCTAGTTCGTAACTTAGTAGGTAGGTAGTTTGGTTGGATACAGGGTTAGGTACTTGATTCTTAAGAACAATGTTTTATTATTGTTTGTAGGTCAGTTACAGAACAAGAACTTATTTTACTTTCTTTCTTTCCATCATCAAAAACGAAAAAAATCCAAAACGATCATTAAAGATGATCGTTTTGGAATTTTTTCGTTTCATCGCATTCACAATTAGATATTTTCAATTTACATCTACAAGTTTGATAGTAGCAGGTATCTAGTTAACAGGCGTATGCATCCCAGCGGCGGTGTATCCCCTGCGGATCTACCATGAGTCTTTGTGGTGGTCCACAAGCACGAAGCCAATATTTCCCGGCTTGTATGAAATGCAAATACAATTTAAAAGTTTACATATTTTCCCAGTGAGACAGAACTCGCGCCTACGGCCCGGCTCGCATTATACACTACTTATGTAAACTAAACACATAGCGTAGCTTTTATTGGTAAAAGAAATATTTACATATTTAATGCACAAAAAGTGCTGCTTGCTTTTAGAGTTTTACGAATTTAAAAAAGTTTGTCTATAGTTTTAAATATTTAAGACTTGCTTTAGGGTTGGGTATCAGAAACGTAAAGTTACAACACTTTGAAAGAATCCATAATAACATTAATACTTTGATGCTTTATTATTTCTTGCACCAACAAAATAAGAATCTCTCGGGTCGCCTTAGCGCCTGACAAATTATATTACCCAGGGTAATACAGAAAACTTATTCAACAAACTCTTTAGAAAGTTGAAAGTCAAAGCCTCTTTCAAAGTAATAATCCTTCGGTGACTCTTTGCTAAGTTTTATTCTAACGAAATTGTCATTCGACTGGCATTCGTTTTTGAGATGGAAACTGTAAATTAATTGACAACCAGGCTCTGTAATTAAATGCAATGTTTTATTTTATATAAGCATTGTAAACATCACAATCTTATAGAATTTTCAAAACTTTTCTTTGTAGAGGAATGAAAAAGCTAATTATTTTCTTGCTTTGTCCAGCGTATAATTATATTGCCGACGCCATTATAAGTATTCGTTTTACGACAATGAATGGGCTTGGTCCTATGTAAAACAAACTTAGTGAGAGGACTAAGCATAAAATAAGGAATCATAATTCAAATCGAAAAAAGTTTTTCCGTGCCGGGTAATTTTTTCCATCTTACGGGAAGTTTCTCTAGAGGGGTCGTGGCTCTCGCCTCAAGGAAATCTAAGAGAGGGTTTACATTTTTAGCCTTTCGCCGTGTCTTCCTCTTCACTTTATATCGTCTTTTGATTACTCTCTCAACAAGTTATGCATATTGTAAAAGTCGGCGTCGCGGTTAGAAGAATTTTCGGCGTCTCCTTTACGTTTTGGCGTCGTTGATGTCTCGTTTTTCATACCTTTTAGTTTTTCGCTCTAGTATGGATGAATCTACTTTTTATGATGATTATGATTTGTTTTTCTTGTTATTTCTGTTTTGGATTTTATAATGAATATGGAGTCTCATATGTTATGCATACCATGTAAAATGTTTTCATTGAATTGCTGTGCAAATAGTGCGTACAATATCGCAAAGTACCCAGTGGGGCATTCTTTAAAGCAATGCTAACACGCTATGCGCTGTTAATTCCCTGTAAGATCCCAGATCCACCCTAATTGTTATCGGCCTGCCCGACCCTTAATGGTGTTTCTAATGCGGCTAATGTATTTTCGGGACATTTTGCAGCTTGCCTGGGGACATTTTTCTGTTAGTATGAACACTGTGTCCCCATCCCTCCAGTCACGGTAACTGTATTAACTGCAAATATGTTCACAATTTCTATTGTCCATCTGAGTGGTGCGAATGCAATGAACATAAATAAGAGATATACTTTCCGTATGTTGAGTGTGTTTGGCTTGTCTCTATACATCTTACTTTATTCCTTTTCTTGACAGGGGGTAGCTTTAGTATTCATAAATTTCCAGGGACTCGTCTCTTAGCGTCGGACTTGATATTAATAGTTTTTAGAAAATGTACGTTTCTTATTTAAAATTAATGTCCCAACAATTAAGTATTCGTACGTATTGGAAAATCAAACATCGAAACGAGGATAAGTTTTATTACTCAGCACTTTATAGCCTTAATCGTATTATGGGGAAACGAATAAAAACTCAAAGTATTGAAAATAAACAATACACTAGTCAGCGGCACTCGTAAAACGGTTCGTATAAACGTAGCAAGGCGGTAAATTAGATTTTATTTTATTTCTTAAACAATTTGCGGCCGGACACAGACAAAGGGCGCATAGGTTCGATGCCGTGGTCAGCAATTCAAAGGTTTATGCGGGTACGTTTATTACTTACCTACATCCGAACTAGTGGTGCGCGGTTCCTTTTTTTATTTAGTTAATGTCGATGTTTTGTTTAGTTTAATTCTTTGCTTTTGGCAAATTTATTATTAAAAGGATTTTTCTAAGAAATGGTACATTAATGTTTTTTTAGGTTCAATTCCTATAACATTTGTACTTCCGGAATGAAGAAACATATTTGTTATATTTGCAGAAAAAGTCAGCTTTTAATATTTCATAGGTATATTAAACACCAACGCTCCAAAGAAACAATGAATCCTTTTAGAAAATATTTCACTAGAAAAATCGACACGATCCCATCTCTATAGGCTCGACGCGACGATTTCGCAGTGACCACCGCTCTGCCCCAATCGGCGGCCATTGTCCGGCCGTGTTCTTGTTCACATTAAAACGCAGTTAACCATTCTTTATTGTTTTATCCTCGACTATTCGCCGATAAATGTCCTCGACTTATGGGAAATGTTATGGCGCAGCGCAGTACAATTTCGATTTCGCCATACCGTAATTAAAGTCTCCTTTTATTAGAAATTTGCTGCACTCATTTTGCCAAATTTGACCGAAAACCGTGTTGTTATAGGATTTAGGAGGGGTAATAAAAAATAATAAATGTGTGGGTTGGCCTTGGTATTAATAGAATAAAATTAACGTTCACATTATTTTACTAATTAAACTTTATGTAATTTTATGCTACATAGGATTTAATTTTGAACCGAAATGTAATACACGAAACTACACAAGACCGTTTATACAAAAATGAATTGCTATCTTGCTCCATTTATTACTTTTTATTAAAACATAGAAAATGTATTTTACTTCCAAAATGTTACACCATCACATATTAGCAGAGCTACCCAACACAAAAATTTTATTCCATCCAAATCTGTTAAATACGAAACTTCAAAAGTATTTGAAAACTAACTCCTAAAGTTAGTGCAAGCGCATCAGACTTTTCATTTGGTTCACCGTAACGTGGTGGTTACGAAACCTTCGAAGGAAAACTTTCCTGCCGATAATTGTTGAAGTGTGAACGGTTGCCAATCTCGTGAGCCGCTGTAAGGCGCAAGAGAGCTCAATTTAATAATTATTAGACCCAACACATATGGTTGTAGTGTTGCCAAACGAGGATTGATAAAGATCAGGACATCATATCATTGGCTGCTATGGATTTCAGATTTATTCTCTTATAGCGGACCAGTCACTGAAGCCATTAAAAAAATGTAACGTGTTTGATAGTCTGTTCCATAACTAGCTCATATATGGGGATCATTAAAGCGAGATATTTTTCTTAATTTATTTGGGAACCCCCGTTGTTATGTGTAAACATGAAGAAAATATGTCAAAAACTACTAAGGGCGCCATCATCATTTTCTTCATGTTGGCAGATAGGCGCGACGCGGTAGCGTGGCTCGACGCGACAGCGTGACGCGTCTCTAGTAGAACAATTTCTATGAAAACTTCATGGAAATAGTTCTTACAAGAATCGCGTCGCACCGTCGCGTCGCACCTGTCTGCGGGAGCTTTAAATCAAACGTGAAATTATTTTCAAAATACATAACCTTTTCCTACCATTTCTACAGTCGTTAAAGTAACACCGATTATCCTAAACACAGCCGTTTATAATAAGAATAAGCTTAAAAGCGGAATGTTCGCGAAATTGCAGACAATTGGCGACACTACACTGAAGCACGTCTGTCCTGAATCTTGACAGTAATTGCGAGAATTATACCGTAGTGGCCTAATACCAATTAGAATGGAAGACAATAGTAATTTATAGGCATTGTACCGTTATGTAACTATCCCCGTTTAGTTATAAAGTCCAGTTGTGTGGGACAATAGTTTATGGTGTAGATATAAGTATACATTGTGGCAAGCTCATTGGCGGAATAGTAATTATCTTGGTGTTAACAATGATAGGTGTTAACACAGCTCACACTTTGTTCAATGAGGCAGCTGCTGATCGCATAATTAATTCGATTAGGTACCTATGAGAAATTATGCCACATTGTATACATGGACTTAGAAATTAAACAGGCGTGCTAACTTACGCTTAATCTCTGAATTAAACAGTAATGTTATTGTACACCCTGTTCGCTGATTACAGTATTACGCTCCAATCTGATACGGCAAGCTTATCACCATTTACCGAATACGATCCTTATCTTGAACAATACCAAAAAAGCTAAAGGAAAAACTCAGTTACAATTGTGGCCTGACCTTTCTACCGAACCGCTAATGTTACCGTTTCAAAGCAAATCCTGCTGAAATAGTGACAAGAAATAGCTATTTGAACATTCATCGTTCACGGTCCGTCTGAATCGAAAGAGAAACAAGTTAAACTATCTAGGAGGAACATTGAAAGACGCGAAAACATCAAATTAAAGATTCAGGGCTCTCTTTTATTCACAGGAAGATATTTCCTACCTCAGCGGAGCGACTCTAAACAATAGTAGTCAGTTTCGATTCAACAAGAATAGATTGCCATAAGTTAGTTCTATGGGGGGAAAGTATTCCCGTATGTACATCGGCCGCGATCCCGGGAACTCTCTGAATTATAGATGCGAGGCCCGCCACGTAAGTCTGTCACTCGTGTGATTTTGAGACAATCTGATTTTGTGTTTTCCCCGTTTTGGCCGTTGAATTGTTTATTAGATCACTCCGTACACTCTCGTCTAATGCTCCGCGGGCATATTATCTTGGCTTTGTTTACCCACGTATCGTTAACGTTATCGAACACTTATTCCTGATTAACGTCTGTTACACGTTTACCCTGTTTCCTTAACCACTTCCCAAAGATATAAATATTGCATGATTTCCTTTCACGTCGTGATAAGGGTAAGGTTGTATGGTATCAAATTCTCTTATGTTAAAATGGTTGCTTCAGAGCTTTCGATGTTGTGTGAAGGGCAGCGCAGACGAGACGAGAGTGTTTTGATGTGTTAACGGTGCATCAGTCGTTTGTATGCAAATAGTTGCTTTAGTTGAGTCGATAGTATTAGCAGTTACAAGCACTGAAACCAATTTATATTCAAACATGGGCTATAGATGAAGGTTGTTGGACGTCGATCTTTATGTGCTTGCTACAAACAATTTACTTTACTTTGGCTTGTTCTGAATCTCCAGTCCAAAGTTACAGGCATAAATTTTCCCGCCCGAGAGGAGCTCGAAACGTGTCAAACATGTCGTTATCACGTTGTTTTTCGCCCACAGGCGCGGCAGAACCTGCGATTAATGTCTTCAGCCATCCCCCATACGAACGCCAAACTTTTCCTAGTTAATTGTAAGATTTTAATCATGGTACTGGCGTAACGAAATTATTATGGACCGTTTAATTTCCTTGCCCTACGCCCTTCGGCGTCTTACTGCGCTAATGCGTTATTGCAAAATTTTAATCAAGGGTGTGAGCGAGTAATTAAATTATGCAGGCTGTCGTATGCACTCCACGATTATAAATCTTCGATATTTGTTTAGGTAATGCTAAGAGTCATATTTATCGTAGTAATATTACAGTGGCCCCTCAACGTCAACATCTGGTACATTGCCAGATATATTAAACGATTTGAATTTTCGAGATTATTAAATTTAATATGTGTGTTAGATGATGTGCCTGCACAGCTAAATATAGTGTCTGAATCTTCATTACAACTTTTCGCAATGGGAGGAAGAGAGCCATAAAGAATGTTATAAAAGAAGACATATTAAAACAATATGAAATAAGTGTCACTCCATAAACTATGCAGAACAGTCATATTCAATTATAATGAGACGCAGCGCGATATAAGCGCTGCATAATAAAATACGTTTATTACTTCAACACGAAACCGCACTTTAGTCAATTTGCTGAACCGCCCTCGGAGTCAAAAGTAAAGGCAGACAGACAGTAATAAACTTGTGTTTATGTAGTTTGCCAACGAATAAAGCCGAATGATGGTCCAGACCTCAGCTCCACTAAAATCTTCGCAACGCAAAAATGAAATTAAAGTCTGCGATCCCAGCGAATGAATCGCGACCAATTGGCCTCGTGTTGGGCCAAGATCAAATAATTTTATGAAAATGAACCCCAGGCCCATTTAATTAACCCGACCTCCCCCTATTAAACTGTACAAGAATTCCCTGGTTAAACATTAACATTCGTCAGGAATTTAATTCGAGGGCAGCTCTAAATAATATACCTACCTTATACTTTTTGGTCTTAATTATATTCATCTCACACATCACAATGTTAACGATAGCGGAGTAATTAATTTTTATTGGATTTTCTTTTCGCTAGAGAAGTTTTAATTACTGCAGGGCGTGTAACCGTGCTTTATAAGCCAGTGTGCGCTCACCTCGCTCGGACGCTAATTTGTTTGTTGCGGTCGTAATATCGCTCATATTCGCTCGCAGGCCTGTAAATTTTCTGATTTCGGCTACATAATTCATTAGCAAGCATTGTTATTGCGAACACGTTCCCTAATACCTCAATGATTTTCCAAATATCGAATAATCCGCGCAGCTATATACCATTCATTAGGTATATTGATTAATCGAATCGAATTTAATTCACTTATCTCGTGAGGAAAACAAACAACCGCAGGACGTGATCGAACTTCGATCTTATACGGAGAGATGCGTATAGAAATTAAGGAGGTCGAATCTGAGCTCATCAAACATTAAGCCCTTACGTGTACCTGGGGCCCTTGCTAAATAAATAACCGAAGCAAATGAAAAACATCCACGCTCTGCTCGTATTGAACGAAACAGTGAGAATTCGTCGGAGGCAATAATAAATATGCATAGCGCGTCTATGCCGCATCCTCTGTGATTAGTCGTGTGGAGGCAAGGTGCCCCCTAGCCACTGATACGGATAGGTGAGTGATAGCGAGGGGGCCTTAGAACTAAGCAACCCCTAGCTAATAATGCTAGTATCTCTCTGTAGTATTGGCGAAATTTCTTGGATATTGCCAATATGGGGTGTTCACGTGCGCACACTTTTGTTTCTGTCAAAGCGCGCCTCTCGGCTGGATAACGTTCAACTAGGGAATTCGTATTCAAAAGGTAACATTAATATTATGTGTGGGATAAAAATAGAATCGGATATTTTCACACTTCAATGTGTTGATTTGTAATTAAATTAATTTTTATTTTACTTAATGTTGATGTTAAACACTAAGAAGTGTTTACAAATATTTTGCACTACAAAAAACTACTAAACTGGCCAAAATCAATGTTTCTCCCCTTCAAAAACAATATAAAATTCCATCTATTACATAAACTTCGGGAAACTGTTGGCAATTTTAACTTCACACTAACCTCGAATGTTTAATACTAGCGAGAGCCTGGCTTATGGCACCTAATGCCTCTTATATTAGTACCAGCATATAAATTTACAACGTGGTACACTGAAGCATGCACTTTATGGCCCGGTTTGGGATGCATTATATTCGGTAGAGTTATTTGCTCTTTGGGCTGTCTTCGTAGAAGAATTACTCCCAAGGCATAGGGCTGTATAGTGTTGGGGAGGATAGAGCCTTCGATTTATTCGAAGATGTATTTTTGTTTATTTTGCTTGAGGTGTGGTGGATTGCCTCATAAGTACAACTTCTTTGACGTGGCATTTTGTTTACACGGTACGAGATTTGAAAAATGTCTCTGTGCTAATAGAAAATTCGTTACATATCCTGGTAAATTCTCATGCATTTCATTAGTATGTTTTGCAAAGCAACATTTATAAGTACGCGTACATTTATGAACTTCATCAGGTGTGGAAGAAACAAGTGAGCCAGAAATAATTCATGCGGCGGTTACTTCACACTCGAGCAGTGCTCTTTACAAAATTAATTCCCCTACGTGACACCCGCGCCAATTGAATGTAGACACAAAATCGCAACAAGGCACTGAACGTGGGATTGAACGCAGAGATTCACCTCTAGCGGTTATATTTATTGTTATTGCTCTCCGATTGCGCGAGAACCGTCGCCTAAATCAAATTACGAGTCCGGCACAGTCCTAAACAAATTTCAATTTTCAATTACGTCCATGTAGGATTGGTAACCTCCCTAGAGATCCTCCTGACTTATTGCATAGCATCGAAGTGATGCTTCAATAATGTATTCAGAATAATTGTTTATACTATGGCAGTGCCTGATTCGATTGAACTCGCAGGAGACACTATAACTCATGATTTATATCGAGCCCCAGTACAGACTGATCACGCGACCAGACGTGAATATGATTTTATGAGTTTTATTACATGAAACGGTCCTCGAAAACAGTTGCCGCGTCACGCTTCTTATTGATTTCGTGTGGCAATAAAAGAATCGACGCCGACCTTAGCCTCCCCGTATACTTTTTTCCAGTTCAATGAGCATAAATTGCAATAGGATTCCACGCGGTGGATGGCCCCGAATATTTCTTGTGAACCACGCGTATCTTCTGCGTAGAACAGGTGCAAAGATTTACCTGAAACCCTTATAGGGGCTATCGGTTAACATTAAAATATTTATTTTTCGATAAATCTCTTTGTGTGAGGGTAAATACGTCGCTGTGGTTTGGCAGCTGGGTATTGTTCTCACAGCCGAACGAGTGAAATCGCGATAAGTCGCGAGTACATTTTCATCGAATCTGTGAGATTTTTTCCGGCATCCAGATTATTTTGAGAATTACGATTTTTACTCAAGAGCTACCAGTAAAATAGGTCTTGTCGACGATGAAGATGACGGAATCCTATGATTGAAGTTTACTCAATTCACTGCGTTTGCTTAAGATTTTATGTAAATTATTTTTCGACGGCGTCGAATTCTCAGAAAACATTTTCTCTGTATATAAAACGAGTGCCTAACAAATTACAAGCAAACAACTTTAGGAATAAATAAAATGTTACTAGGGAAGAACGCTACACACGATTTTGCTGTTAAAGGTTTCGAAATTGCATATATTCTCTTACCTAATTCGCCCGATACGTTCCTACGTATGTTCCTGTGACACAAATCAGTGGCGTATGAAAACAAACCGATTCAAGTTGACATATTGGAAGGGAACCCCTATTCGTTCAAACGACAATAAAAGCAATAGTTGTATCCGAGCGCGTCCCGTTCCAATGAATTCTTACGGAAAGGTGTGCGGTGATAGTCAATATAGCAGATGCAAGACAAACAGGTAGCAATATCGAGACATCCATAGAGTACACCGGTGATATCAATAAGCGGCGTGATGCCGCGACGAACTGCCGAGATAAAGTAGGGGTGGTGCGCGTGCTTCGCCGAGATTGGCGACGATTACCGACCCGCTTCTATCAATGGGCCTGTTCTCTGCACAAGCGTTACAACATTATGAACTTACTTCACAACATCATTAATCGTCCCAAATTAAACTCTGCATATCCGCGCAATCTGCAATTTGAACTCGGATTGTAGACAATATCAAAATAGCTTGCGGAAAAGCAAATACTTTCGTGCCAATTTGTTTAAACTGCCGCTTTCATCGAGTGCAATGAAAATAAACATCTCATTTTACTTCATAATGCAATAACTTTTTTTCTGTTCAGCGTACAAAGCAGAACGATATTAAAAATGAATCCGACGTTTCACGAGCTCAATAATCAATATGCAGTTCAAACAATACGTAATAAAACTCAATCTTTGGATAATAGTGTTTCAAATGTTCCATTCCTCCGACACGGGCCATTAGTGGAGCAAAGGAAATCTGCAATCTCAGGAGATTGAAAATCAAACAATACGAACGTTCGTAACATAATACCATTCGTTATTAAGACACAAATGTGGCATTAGAGGGAACGTAAGGCGAAGACGAAAGATGCGACGCGCTCAGCGCGAGGGGGGACGCGACACAAAATGTTTATAGACAGAACAGGGTAAGGGGGTAATGTTAGTAATAAAATTTTATACACCTTAATATTTCGCCGAACGATGAGTCGAGGCGTGTGTGAAATTATGTACCTACAGCGTGGTGGCAGAGTTTACTACTTTCCCCGCGAAGCTGCAGACGTATTTTTTCATTGCACAATGAGTTAAATATTTCCTGTGTTTTATTGTGGGATGCTGCTCGCAATTTTTTATTAGCGTCAATTAAATTCACTCTACCGAAGCTGTTCTCATTTAATTCTTAAAAGCCTCAAGTAAATTAATCCCAATGGGCGATCCCGACGTGTTGCGTAAATAAGCATCCCGAGAAGGTGGTTTGCGCCCGCTTCACATAGACGCCGTTTCGCCGTGCGATAATTTATGTAAATGAAAAACACATTACCCTGTTTCCTATTCGAAGTGCTGACATGCTTTCAGAACATGTTTATTGCCGTGTTTTGTCTTTATTATCTCGTCTCTCGTGTCACTACTTTCATCCTATGTGACGTCACGCCGCCGCGCCGTATTTCATAATTTTTGTCGCTCTCAACTGCGAATTCATTTTTATCACATTCTAAAAGCTATCTGATATATGTATGCACACGCTAAAACCCAGCTAACGTTAAAATGCATTTTTATATAACCGTTCCTGAGAGCGACTACGGTTTCTTTTGAAATAAAAGCTTATATTAAATTCGTGTAGATTGAAAAAAACTTAATCAACTCCACAAAGCTATAACAGAAACTAGATATCCATTTTATAGCAGTTTTAGGAAAAAGAACCAGTAACACCGCAGAGCGTTTTATAAATTACCAACGCGAACCTAATAAAGGCTGAGAAGTTTTAGGTGCGCGTTTGGTAAAAATACGGTGTCGCAAAAGTTTTCTTTATTAGTTTCCCCCTTTAATCCGGCCAGGCGTGTCCCAATGTCTTTATGGCGAATTTTCAATCTGAGTCTGGGTGGAAGCCAATAAGAAATCAACTATTTTTCCCTGATTTCCGTGCATCGGTTCGAGGGGAGACTCGCTTCTTTACGACTTCTTTTACGATTGGAGGTGCATTCGGAATTAGTCCGCACCATCGGGAGAGCCTTTTCGTGTCTACGACGAAAGGTAAAAGGATTACAATGACAGAATATTTCTTCCCTCTAAAAATTTTAAAGCCTTTATTTTATTGAACAATGTGAACTCGTATTTTTTCGTAATTTCCAACATCTTTTGTAATAAAATCGATGTGACGACAGCACACAACTTTGATACTTGAAGCGAAAAGCGTATAATGCTCGCTTTTAAACTACTGAAGTTTTCCCTAACATAGCGGGTGAATGTTTACGATATTGTTAGCTTTTTTAGAAAACAATTTTGCGTCGTTTTCCTGTTTCGAAAGTTCCGAACCTTTTTCAACAAAAAGATTTCAGTAGTAAAGGATTTTGTATATGGCATCTCGCATGCTACGTGTTTACTGTTAATCAAGTGAGTGGAGTTATTAAGCAGAAAGTACTGAAGGAGGTAATCCGACAGTGGATCTGACTCTATGAAATAGCATATTTTTATTTACTTTGAGATTGAAACTTTTCAGTTTTGTGAAATGTTTTCTAAACATTGCCTTACTTAATTATTTTTCTAGAATGTTTTAAGAATACAGAAAATGCTGCGGAACAGCTACTAAATGAAGACTACTCGTTCTCGTTTTAATTTCATGTCAACCCGACAAGGAAACCACGGCAAAAAATTACATAAAACCCTGATTGATAACTCAACTCATTACTTTTTAATCTTGGATTTAATCGCGAGCTAACGGCATATTCCAACATAAAAGGTCTTATTAGGTACCTATACGCCAGAACCGGCTTGCAATATAAAAGGTACTAACACAAAATAATTAAAAGACTTCATTGCACAAAAATAAGTTTGTAACGAGGGATGAGACGAGATGAAGTTCCGTTAATACTTTATTACGGCTCTTGCTTGATAACTGGATGACTTTATGGCACTCTTTTAATAGCCGCTGAGTCCGGCCCTGGTAAGTGGCGACCTCTACCGTTGGTTTATGTAGGTACTATTAATATTTTAAATACAGTTTGAACTTTAATAACACATTAAAAATTTAAAGGGATAGACTAGTGGGCATTAAGATTGCTTGGTTTATGTTTTTGCTATTAATAGTTAGTTATTACATGCTGAATTAAATATTTCTTTTGCATCTTGGTTTACAGAAATGTTTGCGTTCTTATTATTCGACAGAGATACATAACATAGAAGGTAAAAATAAATTGACAGCAAACCACTGCTGATCATGGTTTTCGTAAACTTTCCGATTATTATTTATTTTAAACCCTTTTAATTAAAATAATTAAACGGGAAAATAAAAAACCCTTTTAAATAAAAAATAATTAAAATAATGTAGGTAAGTAACCAACATTATTTTAATTTCGACGCTACTTTAATAACATTTAAATTGTGATATTACTGTTACAATTTCTATGTAATTCTATATGAATTTCTAAAGCTAATTTTATAACTTTTATCAAACTAATAACTATTAGTCTTAATTGAACATTTTTTCAAATTACACCGCTGCAATTAAGTTAATCTAACAAAAACTAAAAGGTTCATTAACTTTAAATTATTATTTTTTGTTTGGCTCTTTTTGTAAATAAAAGAAAATCTACTCAAATACTAAAGCTATCCCTTTTGTCTAAGAAAACATTGTGGATTAACTGTTTCTATTACAAACTTTTATTTATTCAAACCTTGACCCAATTGCAAAGCAATAATCGAACTTCTAAACACAGAATTTATTGTTTCAGGTTTACATATACACCTTTCTCCCTCTCTCTTTCATATACATCGTGTATCCAAAATTCATTCGGTACATTATCTAAACACGTGTCGCGATTAACTCTGTTAACTCACTTCGACTTGCCGACGCCAGTAACTGAGTATTCACTAAGATCGTGACTGAAATATCATATCATAAGCGAGTTAATTTAGTTCTCCCCCTGTAGATGGGGCTTAGCGGTATTTGTAGTTACTACCTGCTAAAGAATCTGCGTAAAACTTGTACAAAACTATGAATAGTGGACATGGTTTTGGTCTGGGAAATATAATAATATATAAAGACTTGGTTTATTATTTTAATTTATTTTCGAAGAAACTTTTCTGAAATTGGAATTGACTCGGGACAGGAACTGTAGTCTCATTGAAGCAGTTTGTCTGTAAACCTACAATATAACAATTAACTAACAAACAACAATAATCGTCGTCTAATTTAAACATGTCAAATATTTCGACTTTCCCATGTTATTGTTAAAGACAGAACCGATAACGACACGAAACGAACACCCGCGGGGCGCGTTCTGAATTAATCCAATCCACGGAATAATAGGTACCTACCTATAACTGAAAGCTAATGGGCCAAAGTTTCCATGTAAGCCAATTGTGTGCCGTTAATCTAATCGGTGCCGTGTATAACGATATTTTGATATCAGACCGTACAATTGCCAAATGAAAAATACGCGGATTTCCTGTCGACCGTAATCGCCTTGTAATCCATCAAATAAAACGATGGCAAACGCTTTGCTTACCGTACGAAAGTCTGCCCTATTACGTATTGTCACGATTTAATACGACTGATGTATGAGTTATTTACAATGTATTTGTTTTGATTGATTGTGAATGGAATGGGAATATTTTTATAGAAAACAACCATTTAACAAAAGAAATATTTAATTCATTTACGTTTGTGGGACTGTTATCTGCAAGCTTATTGTCCCGAATGTAGGTAAAATGTTCATGAGTTTCTATGAAAGACATTAAACTGTATCAGTAACCTAAATACAATGCAAACGAGGGTGTTTTCCCTTACAAATTACAGTATCCATAAAATACAAAGCATGTTGTTTGCTCAAACTACCCTTGACCAAAATAATGCCGTGTGATAGGATCTCTGAAACGTGCGCGGGTTTATTATAACTTTCTTCCTAAGAGTTCCAGCTGTGAGGGACCATGTCGCACCCTTCCCTGCTTACCCCCCGCCCCCTGGTTTCCCCTCACCTGACCAATGTAACGGTGCTCATGCGATAAAACAATTACCACAATGAAGTCGCGTTCGGACTACGAAACTTCAGAAACTCTGTATCGTGAAACTTTCATAATAATTCTAGAAATAAAATTACCGAAGTACAAAGTCAGGTTTACGATATTCGTTTTTTCCACGAAAAATAAAATAGGTAATAAAAGACGAATTTAATATGATGATGAAAAGCTAATAAAATAACTTTTTAATGAGTACGGTATTTTAATTTTTAAAGGGTAAAGTAAGTTTAGAGGGTAATTAAAGCTAACCCTTACACGACTTATTTCATTTATTTACTGGGTAAGTACAGTTAACGAGGTGATTGGACGCTCGCATAATTGGTCAGGTTTAACCCTTAGGAAGGAAATAAATGAAAAAGCAAATAACATACCTACTTCAAGAAACGACCATAAATATAAACAACCTGCTTATTTAACTTCCACTTCGATAAGCCCATAACTAGAGATTAAGGTATGTAGTTACTATTTACCATATCGTATTATTAAATAAACCTCTAATTAAAGAAAAAATAATCTAGTAGCAACAAAAGGCAAGTTCTTATTATCAGATCTCGGTTTGTTGTCGTGTTACCGTTTAAACAACTCGCGTGCTGGTTTGAGCCTACCAAGATCTTGATACGGTAAGGCCCGCACTAATTATAGTTTTGCTTATTACTCGCGACCTCGACTAGTTATTGTAGTTACGCTAATAATTTTTAGATCAAGCGTTGACCTCAATATTGATATTGAGGTTGAGAAAATCCATTAATTATGTACCGTTTTTGGCAGATAAATCTGCCAGAGGACTTAAAATAGTCGTGCTTTAAAGTAGTTGGAGCCGTTGTGTAGTTGTTGCCGGAGTGTTGTTTATGACGAAGCTCAGAGCTTTAAAAGCAGTGGTGGCCATGTGATAACGGCTTACGAGTTGTAGGTCATAGCATAGGTTCGAAACCTGTTAGACGCTTTACTTTGTGTAAATTATTTCATCACCACTGACACCACTCTCAAAAGGGAAACATCGAGAGGAAACTGGCAAGTCTTAGAACAATAAAATCGAAAACATGTCACATTTACCAACCCGCACCGGGCTCGCGTGGTGACCCAGTCCCACTCACAGAGTCCTAGGTCACTGTCCCAACAGTGGGAACAGTATAGGCTGATTATGCTTATGCTTACACTTATTGCAAATATCAAATCCTATACTCCTTACGAAGAAATAAAATCAGAACATAAAATCTTCAGCAAATATAATACATTGTACAAACTAGCACAGAGTTTGTAAGTCTAGTGTGTAGATCATCTATGCGCTGAAAGTCGGGATCACCGTGAATATTGCCGCCGCCGAAGGTTCGACACTAAACTCTACATATTTCATCGCGACGCGGCGGTTGTCGTCCTATCTTTCATTGCGTCTTCTGTAAGAATCTTATATTCAAAAGCCAGTGCATGTTTCATCAGTCGATCACAATAAAATTTTAATGGTTGTTCCTCAGGGCAACATTTTAAGTCCAAAGTCGGCTATGATAATGTTTGGGATGTATTTTGTTTAATACCTACTCAGCATTATGGATTAAGTTTAAATTGAGACTACAGAAATAATTAACACTTAAAAAATATAATGCAGTGACGATGAAAGAAACAGCGAAAATGAAAAACAATTCAACAGCTACATGAATCCATACAATGAAAAGTAGTTAGCTGAAGCACTGACACGCTCTTATGAAAAATGTATAACGGCATAAAGTTAAACCAACAGCAACTGTTACTACATTTAATGGGCGATGACATTCTTGAAACGTCTGGTATTACGTGGCTATAAAAACGAATATATTTGTACGATGTTCAGTCTGCCATCATAATAATTTCTCTACGTGCATTCCGTTCATAGTCTCTAAAGTCGTCTTTATTGTTCGTGTTTCTGACTTCTAAGATTTCTTTGTGCATTTTTATTTTATATATACGCGACACAGCTTAGGTGTACCTATTGTGTATTTTTATCTTTACTTTTATTGTGTTTCATCAATATATCTGAACTACGAACATTAAGTGTATATAAATATTGTAGAATATTTAGGTTTTCTGTTGGAATTAGTTTCACTGCCCTCGAGACTTGGACTGCATTAACTTCTTACATACTCATCACAATAGTTCACTAACAATGATCTGATGAATATTTCATTATTAATCAGCTGTTGTTAATAAGTGCAATACAAAATGTATACAGATTCCCTAAGAGAT